>JAJTUV010000301.1:1285000-2570000 GCA_021653895.1 Mastomys natalensis
GCTTTTTTGAGCAGGTGTGGCCTTGTTGGAGGAAGTATGTTTCAGTTGTCTTCCTGATGCCTGCTGGTCTGGATATAAAACTGTCAGCTACCTCTCTAGCACCAAGGCTGCCTGCCATCCACCGTTCATCCCAGCATGATGATAATGGACTAAAACTCTGAACTGCAAGCCAGGGCCAATTAAATGCTTTATTTTATAAGAGTTGTCTTGGTCATGGTTACTGTTTATGGCAATAAAGCCCAAACTAAGACACGTGTAGTTTATTATATAAAATTGTTTTCAATTAATAAAAATTCAACACTACGGTGTCACTAAACTAATGTATAACAAGAGAAAGGTAGTTTTTAGTTTTCTGTTGCTGGGATGGGAGAGGTCACATGAGAACATGGAAAGAGAACCAACTACAGAGGAACTTTTAGTTTTGTTATGTGTTTGTCATTTTAATTTTAATGTCTTTTGTTGTAGATACATATGTCAATATTTATACTAACTAGACTTTAGATTGATGAGCCTAGTGATTTTAAATTATGCTTTAACAACACTCTTAAAAGTGAAAGTCATAGTTACAGCCTATACGCGGTATTGTTAGTCTTCTTTGCCTTCTGCTGACTGAGAATTGTTTCAGGTTGAATTTGTTCCTTGTGTTGAAAATACTCCTTAAGGTACATGGGGCTTCATTGCTTTTGGTAGTGTGTGAGGCAGTGGGCTGTGAGAAGCAGCTGGGTGCCTGGTTGAGCATAGGTCTTGAACCCCGGACCTTTACCAGATGGCAAGTGTTGGGCTGTGCTCCTGGGCCCCGGTTCTTTTCTTTTAGCTTCAGCCCTCCACAGCGCCTCCCACAGAGAGGTCATCAGTCACGAGGAACAGTGTCTCAGGCTCTCCCACATGTAGATGAGGTATCTCCAAGCTCTTAGACCAAGCCAATAGGCGTTATCTGCTGCCAGACCCTAACCCACCCTGAAACTGTATATAAGGGCTCTATTCAGGATAAGTAAAAAGTGTGCGAGAATCATCCTGGTGTCCAAGAGTTTCTGTAGCAAGAGCTGTAACACTTGGGAAGAGATTTGCTCTCCTGGAACCTGCCTGGGACACCAAGCTGCCTCCTTGCCAGCTAGTTTGCTTCTTATCGGCCCAACCCGGGCTGGCTCAGAGAGGAGAGACAGGTGCAGCACCTGGGAGTGACCAAGCTGTGACAGTGGAGACACGAGCAGAGGCAGCAGCAGATGCAGGAGATCTCCCCTCCCTGCTCCCACTCTGTCCCCTTGACTGGGACCCCTACACCAGGCCTGGCTGAAGATCATTGTGGGACACCCTCTGGAACAAGGGACCCACAGTGGTGGTGGTGGAAAAAGAACAGGGCTGACAGTAGGCATTCTTGGGACTCAATTGCATCTTTTCCTTCAGAGCAGACACTCAAGAAATTTGCCATTAATTAATTCATTCAGCAGGTTTTCATCAAGCATGTTCACCCAGCCCATCCTCACAGTAGTCGTATCCAGAATTATCTGATTCTTAAGAATTTTCTGATTTAGTATTTAGAGCCTGTCTTCCTGCAGCAGCACCCTTAAGGAAACCCTTCATGCCTTTGCCAAATGATGTTTGCAACTATCTGCTGTTATTTCCTAAACCAGCACCACATTTCATCCTTGACTAAGAACAGAGCCTAATCAAAATCCATTCCTTGACGTACTAACTCATTTTTATACAAATAGCTTTTGTTCAAATGTTTTGTAAAAATGATGTATTTGAAAGACATGTAATCACTCATTTCAAAGTTTTACTTCATACCTGCGAATTAGTGCCTTAAGGTTATATGACTCATCACATCCAGATGTATATGGCTTTAGAGCAGATTCCAATCCATAAATATTATCCCATAAAAGGGAAGAGTTGCTAGAAAGAAAACTAGATTGAGCATTCTTGGGATTCACTTTCATCTTTTCACTATTTACTACACATTATTTCATTCAACAGATATTTATCAAATACTTGCCTGGGCCAGTATGGTGTCACACTCTGGAGATGATATGTTGAGTATGTGTTGACATAATAATTTCTGTTCATGGTAAAGTATAGAAACATGAATTAGACTCACAGAAACAGCGACAAAGCAGATAGTAATTCAGTGCATTTTAAAGTTACACATAGGAAAGTGCCATGAAAGTGATGCATTCTTTGTTCTGAATGTTTGGAACACTGATATTTGTCTTAGCCCTGAAAGGTTTTTCTTTGTCAGTTCAGTGTGAACTGAAAATTTTAAAACAACCTCAGTTTCACGAGGAAAAGATGGAGTACAGCGAAAGTTTAGAGGAGTAGTCACGAGGAGCCTGATCCAGCAGGTAGTGTGATTGGAAGAGTATACAGAAAGCATATCCTTCCCATGACGATACCTCTCACCGACTGTTTGACCTGAGAAGCAGAGAATGAAGGAGGATTCTCTGCAGCCCAGAGGGATAGATGAATATCTAGATCCTGTGCGACTGCACAGAGCAATCCCCCACACCTCCCTCTGCCTGTGCTGGATTTGAGATAAATTATATGAACCCATATTAATCAAACATTCAATGTCGAGGTTGTTTCAGGTCTAGTATCAAATAATCTGGCTAATTGGTGGGTCTGTTTATTTACCTCAAATGTATGTAGAGAGAATGTCTTGTATATTGTATGGATGCATCACATGTCAAGCAAAAAGTCTATGGCTTATGGCTTAGAAAGGAAATAGAAGGTGGCATATCCAGGAACACAAAGAATTCTGGGATAGAGCCAGATATGGGAAGATCTGTCCAGTGGAAGATGTCAGGAGACAGACACATGGTACCTTAGTACAGGTAACCAGCCACTAGGCAGAATGTAGATTAAAATAAATGGTTTATCTAGTTATGATTCTAGTCAGAGAAGGGCCTAGATATATGGCTGGGGTATTTGTAAATACATTTGGAGTCTAATTCTTATTTGTTGGGGCATGGGGCTGAGAGGAAAAACCAGGGACAATTTCTACATGGGTAAGCACTGAATTTTCTCCTACCTAATAACAATCTATATGAATAACTGTCAATAAACTCTTGCTAAATCAAAGAATTCCTTGTCATGAAAGAAAGTTGTTAATTTTCAATCCTTGCTTGGGGTTGAAGGGAACTATATTAGTGTATTTTAAAAAAAACACTTCCTTTGCCAAGAAGCTTGAAAGGAATTTTAGCCTGTTTTTTGAGGCATCTAATGACAAAATCTGCAATTAAGATCACTTCCACAAAATACTAAATGATTAATAATTTTAATAATATTAAACTGCTTTTAGGAGATTGCTAATGGCATCAGAATCAGGATATAAACTGAAGCAGCTGGCCATAATCACTTACAATAAAAGTATGTGGCTTTGCGTTACTTATCTTCCAAACCGAGTATGAAATTTTGTCAAACAAATGTACTTAGGAATAATGCAACAAAATACAGACATAAATCCTCAGTATAATTTTCATGTTTGAGAATATATCAAGAACTTAGGGCTATGTGACCAATGTTTCTTATTTATCTACAATTAACACCTAACTATTCATTTTTTAAAAGTGTGTCTTTCAGGCAACCCAACAGATTTTGTATCTTATAAAAGATTTAAATTTATCATTAACTTATCTTTGAGAATACTTGGACTGAGAGAAGTATAGTAATGTAAAATATTTTTCCTCAAAAATGGCTAAAGTGGACATAAACATAGAAACCACCATATTTGCCATTGCTGCTGCTCTAGTTTTGAGTGAACAGTTCAGGAGTATTTTGTGCATCCACATTGGAGTGCAGGAAAGATCTCTCTCTCTCTCTCTCTCTCTCTCTCTCTCTCTCTCTCTCTCTCTCTCTCTCTCTCTTCCCCTCTCTCTCTTCCTTATTATCAATGTGCATGTGTAATGTGTACTGATGTGGAGCCCAGAGATCAGTGTTGTATGTCTTTCATGATTTTTCTCTGCTTTCTTATTGAGACAAACCCTCTCATTATGGAGCTGTATAATTTGGCTAGTCCAGTTGGCTAATGACTTCAGGGATGTGTACTTCCATGCCTGGCTATTGCATGGCTGGTTGGGATTTGATTACAGATCCTCATGCTTGCATAATAGGCCCTTTATGAACTGAGCCATTGCCTTTCCATCTCCCTCTAAAACTCTCTTCATCTTGTAAAATTTAAAACTCATTAAATATTTCAGTTATCTATTATGTCTCTAATCTTGGAAAATGCTATTTGATTTTCTGCACCTCTATATGGCTTTATCTAGATGCCTCTTATAAGTGGATTTGTACAGTATCTGTCTTTAGAACAAATAGTGTTTTGATATGATGCTATTCTGACCACTTTTGGCAATACATTGACTTTCAAATTTCTATGAATAATTTAATTCTTGTCCCCTCTATGATACAGGTCTTTAATTTGACACTGCTCTCAAAATCATGGTATCTTGCTTTCTCTCTGGACAAAGATTGCTGAGGGACACGAATATAGCTAATGAGCTATGGAAGTTAGCCTTATTGGCTGTCCTTTAAAAGGGAACAACTTCATTTCAGAGGCATCTTACCTCTTGTCCTTTCTCACTTTTACCTTTCCTAACTGTTCTGATTTGAACACAGACATGGTGCCTGGAGGAAGAATAACCATCACATGACTGAAAGTTTAAAGCATGTGTTAAGAAGAAAGAGTCCTCTCTAGATAATTTGCATCATGAAGATATTAGGCTGTTGATATTCTCCTCTGAAATTTTTATATAAGAATAAAAAACCTCCAATTCAACCAGATTCCTTACTGATTTTTCACTTTCTTCAGAGATTCTCATTTGGAATTGATTCCTCACATAGGTAAATGCGTGTCTTGATCAGTTTTAGGCATATACATATAGTATAGATTGTAGAAGTTGGCTCCTGGTTCTACCTCCCATTCCCTCAGAAATAAAACTCAGACTAAAAGTATACTTACAAATATCTTTGCCATATACCTAGGCTAATTCTAACTTACTGTAATCCATTTACTTTAACCTACTTATGTCACGTGTCTGGTTACCTCTGCTCAAGTACTATGCTTTCATCACATCACATCTTCCAGGGCAGATCTGCTGTACCTGGGTCTATCTCAGAATTCTTTCTTCCTCTCAGATGTCCCACCTTCTATTCTATCTTAACCCATAGTCCATAGCTTTTGTAACCAACAGGTGATGCATCCATATAATATACAAGATATTCTTTCTACAATAGATGGCCTCTGAATTAGAATTGTTTGAATTAGAATGTCTTGGCATACTGACAGTGTGAAAGCAATATGGAGTCAGGAAACACAGTGCTCCAAGTCTCGAGTTTGGGTATCTCCTCAGACTAGCTTTTTGTGAGATGCATTAACTGAAATGGAATCAAGCCACAGTTCAGAGTCTGGCATGACTTCAAGGGATAGTTAGCGGATACTGTATGGTGAATTGTGTTATTGAGCTACAGTGTTTGATAGGTAAAGGGTTTTCAGGTTATAATATTTTCAACTTACTGTAGGTTTATGGACTCTATTCCATAAATTAAGAAATACAAGTATAATCTTGTCACCATTCACAGACAGCTGAATGCCTCTTGCATTGGTAATAAATTTTATTTTTTACTTGAATGAAAATAGAAATAAGATGACTGTAAGCAACAAATTACGTGCTTCATCAAATTTCAGTTTCTTTTTTTTAATCCTTGAATGAAAGACAAGCTCATAAAAATATATACCAGATATTTTTTTTAAAGAAAGCAAAATAAATTGCCACATAGTGTTGGTGATGGCTGGTCAGGAGGTGTGGATTTGTAAGTCAAGTTTCTGCTCCACAAAAGAAAACATAAAAAGGCTAGAGTAACATAAAGCACAACCTCTCCTGCTTTCAAAATTCAAGTAAAATTAACATTTCTTTGGAATTATTGACATAATAGTGCTAGGCATTATTCTAGGCATAGAAGAGGAAATGGAAAAGTTGAGTAACAATCTGTACAAACGCATTCCATCATCTACACAAACATTTCAAGATAAAGAGAAATGCTGTCGGCTCTGGAGAGATTAAGTGGTTAAAAGCCTGGGTTCATTCCCAACACTTATATAATGACTCACAAGTGTCTGTGTCAGAGTCGTCTTCTGGGTTCTCTGGGCACTGAATGCGTGTGGTGCACAGGCATAAATGCAGGCAAAACAACCAGGCATGTTTGTTTTGTTGTTGTTGTTGTTTGTTTGTTTGTTTTTAATAAAGAGAAAGAAAAAATAAGAAAGGAAAATCATGTTATTTGGTAAGGCATTTGAACTCATGTCATACATGGCCTTTGAGATATTTGATGATTTGCAATATGGCTTGCTTTTAGTAATTTTTTTTGCCTGCTTCTCATTTCTTTTATATATATAAAAGAAAATTCTCATTTTATTTATATATATATATACATATATATATATATATATATATATATATATATATATATATATATATATACATACATATATTCCTTGGTCTGGGATTACAGGCTTACTTCACCACAACTGACATAATTAGGAGATTTCCAATGATTAAGATTGAAGTAGTGAAGTGTAAACAAAATGAACAGGAGAGTAGAGTGAGAAGTTAATATTGTCTTATTGGTGAAATATTACTGATGGTTTGATCCAGTTCGCAAGTGTCTGGCACTAGCTACTAAGGTTCTCCATACTTAAGGAAAGTCGAGGAATCTTTAATAGGAGTTTTAGAGATGGTCAAAGCAAAAAAAATGTTTTAATACGAATGAGACATTGTAAGATGCCAAGCACTCTACTAAGGCAGGGGATTAAGAGTTACTGGATAATACAGATTCAAGAAATAAAGAAACTTCAATTCACCTGCAAGAAATATGGCTATTATTTTTTATGCATAGAAAGTAAAAAATTATGTTTTTAACACAACAGTGGCATGATCTTTTATTGTTTACAAACATTGTCTTGAACAGTAGTGTTTGAACGCCCAGGAACACATTCTCTAGGAGACAAAGGGAATGGGTTAGGCAAGATGTGCTAAGAGAATAATTTCTTTCTACAAGGAAATTAGTGATGAAGTGTGAATATACTGGACAGTTGTTTGCATATTCTTATTCTGTAATACTGGCATTGACTGGGCAGGTGTGAAGAATGGCACTTAAAAGAGGAACAAAGTACTACTCATCTAATATACTTTAAATTAAAATATAATTTCACTTTACATATGCCCTTTTTTCCTTCCAAACATTCTTGTGAACTCCGAGGTGAATACAAACAGTCCCACAGTTTCAAGAACTTGAATACTTGATTACCAGTGAGTGGCACTACTTGACAGGGATTAGGATTGTAACTTTACTGGAGTATTTGTGTTACTGGGGATAGGCTTTGAGGCTTCAGAAGCTCAAGTCACACCCAGAGACTCTTTTTCCTCCTGCTGCCTGTTGGTCCACATGTAAAACTCTCAGCTACATCTCCAGTACTATGTCTGCTTGTAAGCGACCATGTTTCCCATCATGAAGTTAATGGACTAAGCCTTTGAACTGTAATCCAGCCCCAATTAAATGTTTTCCTCTATAAGAGTTTTTGTGGTGGTGTTGCATTACAGATTAAAAAATAAAACAAAACAAAAACTTTGACTAAGATATTTGCCCCACCCTACTCCCTTTCAAATTGATGGTCTCATTTATTGTAATTCACGCACACACACACACACAGACACACACGGATAGAGGGGTGGGAGAAATATAAATAATCTAAATATAACTGTGCAAACATATACATTTATGGCTCATAAAAAAGATGAGAAAATGAGAATGAAACTAAGCATACAAGAGAGAGGACAAAGGTAGAAAGAGAGAAATTTATACTAAGTTCCAGCTATGTGTTTTCTAAGATGATAGCAGTGTTTTATACATGTATGTACTTCTAAATTGTTTATTTTAAGGAATTCTATATGAGATGATAGTACTATAATGTCTATATTTTTAGAAAATGTAAGGTGTAATAACTTTAACTAACATAATGTTTGAAAGTAATAGTTTACATTTTATTAATAATTTCTAAAAATTCCATATCTTTCCTTTCATTTAAATCTCACTGAACTTCAGTAAAGTAATTAAGCTGGGAATTACCCTCCCAAGTTATTAGGTATCAGCCAAATTACTTTAGCTTGATAGAAATTAAATTATTTCCTTAACAGCAGATAGCCAAATGTATACATAGTGAAGCAACACAAAACCCACAATTTTTGAAATGATATTTCAGAGATATCCTTATGTGATTCTTGAATATATCCAATAAAATAAATTTAGAAAAATTTAAAAAGATTTATTCATAAGAATTATATATTAGGTGTTTTTATCACTGTGATAAAATCCTTGATATAAACAACTTAAGGAAGGACACATTTGTTTTGGTTTACATTATCAGAGTTTTCACTCATGGTCCTTAACTTTGTAGATTCTGGAGCCATAATGGTTCAGAAAATACTGACGTCTTGGCAGTCTGGAAGTAGACAGAGCAGAGATGACCAACAACAAACACAGATCTCCAGTGATCCCCTTCCTATACTCATTCTTTTATTGATCCCAAGGCTTTGCTCAAACATGTACCCTATAAATGAGGTGTGACCACAGCCACGTCTTGAAGAGATTTCTTAGTAATAATTGCAAGTCTATTGTAATGGAAAGGCAAGAAGATTAAGTAGGCAGTCCATGCACCAGGAAATATGATTTCCTTCTTAGTTTCTGGCTCTTTTCTGGAGGTTTGTTACTTTGATGTTATAATTAAAATATGTACATTTTTAAGTATGTAAATGTAACCTGAAAAAAGAAGTTAAATGTTTAACTTCAGGTAACAATACACACATTATGTAGAGGAAAGTAAATGTGTGTTTGAAACATATTGAACTGCACCAAGAATAGGAATGGATTGCCATTGGAAGGATAGGTGGAGGACAGTCATATTTTCACTATCCTGTCATTTCCCTATTTTTGATATATTTAAATTTTTTTCTAATAAACTGCTGGAAATATGATACTGGGATGTATTTGCCTCCTAATATGATATTTTTACATAAATTATAAGTTATGAATATTTCTGTCTTTTCTAGGCAAAAATAAAGTCATGGATTTTTTTACTACCTAGTTATCTTATCTAAGTAACATCAAGTAATATGGTAGTCAATAAGAATTACTTAGATATTTTTCCATTATGCATTTATTGCTTAACTATGCTACCTAAATGATGAATTGCTGTTGTTTAATGGATTATTTACAAGCTCATCCCTGCTGTGGCTGCTCAATGCTTTGCTTTACATTACAGTGAATTATTTTAATGCCTATTCTAACACTAGCTCATATATATTTTGAAGCTAAAAGTTATGTGTATTTATTTATTTTTTTTTCTATATGTTTACAATATATCAAACACTTTTTTTTGTACAAAATCAGTACTTCTAAATCATGTATTTAAAAAGAATTCAATTCTTGTCTTAACTAGCTATATTTATGTTTTGTATGCCACTTTAACTCATAAGTAAATTCTTCTATTTTGTCTTGCTAACCATAAGCAATTCTGGATAGGCAGGATAAAATACCTGAAATTTCTGATTAAAATGACAATTCTGAGTTCAAGCTTAAAGCGCACAATCATTTCTTGGGTTGCGTACTTTATTTTCTCATGTGAGAAATTTCAGATGCACAATTTTGTTTTGATAAAATTATTTTCTAAATGTAGTGATAACTTACAAACTTCATTCCAAAATATGTCATCTTTTACATTACATTATTTGAAATTATGTATCTTAAAGACACTGGTTTTCATAGGATCCCAATGACTCAGGAAGAGGCAATCTCTGAAGCCTCTTCTGGAGTATCCATAAGGATGAGATGAACTTTCTTCATGGAACCGATGTGTTTATACACATGACTAGAAACCCAAATATGTAATAAACTATTTTTATCATCATGACAATAAGAAGTGCTTTGCTAAAGCAGACTATGTTAGAAACCTAAGTAAGAAAGGGTAGCTGAAAGGGAATAAAACATGTCTATGTAGAATTAAACCAGAAAACATTTAATTTGCTTACACAGGTTTTCCTTGAGGATTTTGTCTAGAATATTTTAAAAATCATAGCACATAGACTCAGCTTCGAGGAGCATATTTCTGTGCCTGAGAAATAAACAGTCATTGGCATGGAGCACTAATACACCAAGTTACAAACGGATACTTCCTGTTGGGGATACCTACAACTAGCACAGAAAATATCAGCATTATATTAAATGAAGATTTAAGAATGTTTTCAGGAGTTATTTCTAAATTGAGGAAGGGAAAACTCTTACTCCCTCACAGTCCACTTGGATAAATGTAAAAAGTCTAAGATAAATGTAAGTATCCTGTAGGTACTCTCCTGAAATGAGCTAGAATATTCCCTATGAAAGGAGTCACAGTGGGGGCCTGGAAGAAATCTCAGAAGAAAGGCAAGGAGAGAGTGGAAAATAGAAAGTATAATTTTGACAGTCAGCTTACAGGATTAGTGGTAAGAAAAGCTTTTGTCCTTAAGCATCACTTTTCCTGCAAACTTTTTGCAAACATATGTGATTTTAGTGAAGCCGATGCTGAAGTTGATATGTTTCCTTAACTCTGCAAGGCTAATTTTATGAGCCAGTTTATAATCGTCTTCTTAACATCTACACAGTTATTTCTTTGTGGGTTAACTAATTTCAATGAAAAAATAAGTTTTTATTTTCATTATAAGCTGTTTTCTGTTGGGTGTGTAGCTCATTTGTGGTGAAACTTCCCAGCCTATGTGAGACGATTGGTATAATCTCTAGGATTCCAAAACATACAAATAAATAAATTGATTAATTAATTATTTTTACAAGTAAACACATTCATACTAGTGACTCTTAGAATAAGTAAGTCATTGTAGCATAGTGAGAAATTATTTAATGTCTGAAAGCAAACTCCTTAGTTTTGAATTCTACTCAGGTGCCTAAAAGATGTGTTTATTTGAATTAACTTACTTTCCTGGTGCCAAGACTCTTTATATACAATGGATGATGCAGTGAGTTAATTATATCACAGGCTTTACCTAATAGAGTTTAAGTTGACATATATAGTTATATGTACATCTAATTTTTTCTATATCTGTCTATATATGTTTACATAGTAAATATAGGAATATTTACTACACATATACGTTAAATAATATGTATTTAAAAAGGTAAAAATAAATTTAGTTGGTTATTGGCTGGCACATTGGTATTTTTAAAGCAACTTAATATTATAAGATGTATACCTTGGAATTACTAATTATATTAAATATTTTATGCAGAAGAATGTGGTTTTGTTTAATACTTTGCTTGTTCCAATCTCTTCTGCATTTATTTTGTAGTTCTTAGCATCTTGAAATAAGATATCTGCTTTTCAAGAACTAATTTTAAATATTAACTACAAAGTAATAATGGTGACATTCCCATCACTAGGTTCAAACTCTGCTGAAAATTTTAGTATTGGAACATAACTGCCTACAGGACATCTACAACTGAATATAGCAGACATCCCTATGTTAACAAGTCTTAACTAGAACTCCTGATTCTCTGCCTGAGGCAGGTTCTTTACCATTAGCATCTCTAATGTTTCTTATTGACACCACCACCCATTTAGTCGTTTAGATCTAAACTACTCTTTGACGCTATTGCTTTATATCTCAAATCCAATCAATCCATTACCAAAATTCCATTGACATTAATTTCAAAATACTGCATATAGATAGTAAAGTGAGTTCTGCCTCTCCGTTGTTCCCCCATCTACTTTTGTGCAAGGCACTATTGCCTCCCAACTTGATTCACTAGTATGCTGTCACTGAGTCCTTTTGTACCAGATGCCTCTCCTCTTATTCTCTCCTCCATTCCCTGTTAGAATACCTTACCAACGTTTTCTGTATGGATCACTTTTCACCTCATTGTCTGCCCATTTGATTCACTGTTTTCCGTCAGGTCTTAAATCAACATCAATCCCTAAGTCTTTTATAACCACAGCATTCAGCATTCTCATTTTCAATTTCCTTGACCTATTCTAGTCGTGTTCATAACACTTATTATTATTAATGACATATTTAATATTTATTTGTTAAATATTTATCTCTCCTGTAGAATATAAATTAAACTCTATGAGGTCAGAAGCATTATGTTTTATTTACTGAAGTAGTTCAATGCCTAGGGAAGTCTCTGACCCATGGTTGATGGGAAACAAATATTTACTCAATGAATAAATTCATTATTGCTCAATTCTTTTTATCACGTCATTGAAAAGTGGTTTGTTAACGTTGTGCCGGTTATTGTGATCACAAAGCTAAATAAGATGTGTGATTTATAAACTCCACAGTTAAAATGTGTTTTCTGTAGTTCTAAAATTATCTAACTATGAAATATTACAGTGACTTGTGAAAATAACCATAAGGTTATTTATTTACTGTATTTCACATCTCTTCCCTAGAGATTAAATAGACAGTAATTAGTGAGGGTAATTTAACAAACAGAAAAAGGAACCAAAAAAAGGGCATTTTTATTTATGTACTGTATATATTACTCAATAAATTTTTATCTTTAAAGATTAATTATTTCCTTGAGATAATTAAGAACTTTCAATAAGTATCAGCCTTTTATTTTCACATGACTTTAGTATTGCTAGTACTGTGTAGTGAGGCTAATAGCTGTTACCACAATTATTCTTTTGCGATACATCAAAAGACTGTTAAAGTACCATTCTATTTAAGATAGATAATCCTATAGAATATGCACACAGCTTTTGTAATTTGATTTACAAGCATTGATTGTCTGTCCCCTGGAAAGAAATGCTGTGAAAAGGGGGAGAGAATACAAGCCAATCAAAAAGCACAAGCTTGTGCTTTGATTTTATGCACAATTGTCATAGCAGCAAGAGATGAGAGATCGAGGTAATATGATGAGATAGATAGGAGATGAGAAAAGCCATCACTCACTTATGATTTTATTTCCCTTCTTCCAAGGGCTGAGAGAAAAATATCAGCTATTTATCTTTACCTCTATAAAGCAAAATCTGAACAGTATTATCATACATGAAAAGGATTTCATGAAAGTCATAAAATGCAATGAAGAAAGACTCAGGGGACAGAACGTTAGAAAGACCATCCCTTTGAATCATTTAAGGTGTGTATAAATGCTGCATATGGCCTATTCCCATAGGAGATAGAGACTATCACTTAATATTCACAACTTTTCTATCAGGTCAACTGTGGTATGATCTTCTTTCACTTACCTCAAAGTTGTGAAAAATCATAGCCTTGGGTCTTCAGAAGATTAGCACAGCCTCTGCATCCTTCCATCTCCTTTAATATTTTAACTTTGCTAAATATATGCCCACGAATCTTAGATTCCTATGGTATGACCTTATGCATCTCACCTGTTAATACAATAACGAAAATAATCCTTAATATAATTTTATTTTTCATAGCATTCCATTGAGACTAATGGACCTTTTACAGTGTTATCAATTATCTTGGAAAATGAACATATTGACATATGTGAAAAATACATATTGAAAACCCAAAAAGGTTATACTCAAATTAAAAATTAATACTTTTATTAAATATATCTCTCAATTTTGTTTTTATTTAAACAAAAGGGTTATTTTTAATCACCTCAAATGATAATTAAAGAAATCTGAACTAATAAAAATTTTGCAAAGAAACTGATTCTAAATTGCTGCAAGTAGTTGTAAAAAGGAAAAGACAAAAGTCTTGTCTCCTATGGAGAAATGTTCTGAAGTGGCCTATCGTTAAAAATTCATTTAAAATTTTCTGTCAAAACATTAGTCATATGTTTGCTATTAACGTCAACTTAATCGGTGCTTTCATGTGGAAAGCTCAGATCTCTGTGTGACACCTGTCTTTCCCAGACAATGCCTCAAGAAAGAGAGTTGAAGTTAGGGACAACTAATAAAAAATGCTAAATCATTTCTAATTACTATCTAGAATAAATGACACTCAAACAGAAAATGTGATAAAAAATAGATTAAATAGAGCTATTGCTCATACAAGATAGACAATTTCTTCTCTCCACCCCATTTCAAAGTCATTCCCTAGCAGATAGGCAAGGATTCAATGAAGGAAAAGAAATAATTACTCAGATTCTTTGAAAGTTCTTAAAACAGTGGTGAACAAATGATTAACTTGTATATGTCCTTTATACAATGAAAAATAAACAACAAAGGCATCCTTCACTGGACTTATCATGGCTTTCACTTATTTCACTTATTTTTGATGACTCTTTTACAGTTATACATCTTACCAAACATATGGTTAAACAAACAGGATTGTTTTCTAAATATTCTGGTGCTATGACAGTTTGATAGTTTGTAGGACAGTGCAAAGAAATTTAAAATTTGTCTCCAAATTGATAGTCTTATGTGGAACAGAAGTTATTGCATGTGATTTTAAAAGTTATTTTGTTATTTATGTTTACTGAGCCTCTTATTAGGTGTGTGTACTTGATTGAACTACTTTTCAAAAGATTTATTTAATTTTTATATGTGAATGTTTTGCCTGAATTTATTTATTGCACTATGTTTGTGCAGTTCCCATGGAGGTTAGAAGATGACACTTGGTCCTTCACAACTGCAGTTATTGACTGTTGTCAGCCACCATATAGATGCTAGGAGTGAAATTTAAGTCCTCTGAAAAAGCAACACCTACCCTTAAGCATTGAGCTATGTACCCAGTATAGGTATGTACCTTTTAATACATAGATATTTTACTGTCAGTTACTTAGGCAAAATGACACATAATTAAGAAATGTTTACTGAGGAATATATCCATTATATTGCTAGAAACTTGGGAAAAACAGCCAATATTTATCAAATTTTAGTGAATTCAAAAGAACCCAAGCCAATAGACTTGGGCCAATAGTTTTCTAAAGGACTAGAATATAGCATGGATCTGGAATTTCCATGGTAGTCCAGATGTACTTCCAATCAGGAATGGATTTAGAAAACTAGATTACAGACAAATTACAATTCTAATGTCCCAATTTCAAAAGGTAGAGAATGTGAGTCACATGCTATCAATCCATGAGCTTTAAATACCTGAAGAACAACATCTTACACTGAAAAAATGCCCACTGTTAAAGCACTTGAAAGGAGGTTTGGAAATGATCAAGCTGTTGAATATTCATAAAACAATTAGCAGATTGATAGGCTTGTTTACATACTTTATATGTCATCACACAAATAATCTATTGAAGGTAGCTGGTGTTAGCCAAACATTACAAGGTTGTTATTAACCTTTTCATGACCATTGAGCCACCAGGTCAGATCAAGTGTCTCAAAAATTGGATTTCTGACTCATTTCAGAATCCTACTACAGAAGATTTAATGAAACAGTTTCCACTGAAAGGGTATATATCAGTTTATTTATATTACTATTAGGTATAAAACATTTAAATGGATAGTTCATAAAAACAATGTGTAAAGAATTCCTAAAATCTTAGATCATTTTATGGTATAAAACAGGAATTGACTAAGAAAATTATCAGGCAACTTTGTCAAATCAAATATAAGGTGGCTGTAAACAAGAATATTCATATTTAGGTCTTCTGTTTTGTTCCACTAGTCTACATGTCTGTTTGATGTCAGAACCATGGTATTTTTATTACTATAGCTCTGTAATATAATTTGAAATCTGGAATATTAATCTTTTCATCAATGTTCCTTTTGTTCAGGCTTACTTTGGCTAACAAAGGCCATTTGTTCCTTATGAATTGTATCAAATCTGTAAATTGGTTTTGGTAAGATGGTCATAATGTGAATTCTAAAAATCTATGAGCATGGTGGGTATTTCTATATTTTAGTGTCTTTCTCAATCTCTTTCCTCAGAGATTTAAATTTTTCACTGTAGAAGTCATTCTTCTCCTTGGTAAGGTTTAATACACACAGACACAGACACAGTTATAGACACAGAAACAGACACAAAAACAGACACAAAAACATACATATAATATATATACATATTATTATATAAGATAATATGTATATATATTATATGTATGTATGTATATATAAATCTAGAAAAGTCCCATACTCTTTCATTACCTTTTATAATATGGGCATTTTATAATAAAATTTTTTTTACCATAATACCTTATATTCCTGTATTTCTACTTTCTATTCTCATCTGAAATACTATAAGGTCAGGATGCTTTTTATGAATCCTATATCAGAGTATCACATTTCTCTTTTAGTTACTTTTTTATTACAATGATAAACCATTATGATCAATTCAATTTACAGGAAAGAAAGTATTTATTTGGAGTTTACAGTTCCAGAGAGATTTGAATGCATGACTATTATGGTTGGAAGCACGGCAACATACAGGCTGGAATAGTGCTATAGCAGCTGAGATCCACAAAGAGGAAGCAGAGCAAGGCACTGGAAATGGCTGGCTGTAGTCTTTTGAAAGCTCAATCCCACCACTATTGACGAACTTCCTCAAATGAAGCCACACTTTCTCATCCTTCTCAAACAGTTCCACTAACTGGAAATAAAAAATTCAAACATGTGAGCTTGTGAATTCCATTCTCATTCAAACCACTACAGTGTCTTAGTTCATGAAGAGTGCAGTAAAAATGCTATAGCTTAAGAGCTAAGATTATTTTGCATTTTAAGCTATTTTTTAGTGTATCTAACTGAGTTGTGACAATTTTATTGGGAACAATCATACGTTTTTATATCTTTATCAGAAACAGAATATGATGGCTATTACCTGGATCAATATAGTTGTAGTTGCTAGGAAACAATTATGTTAGCAAGTTATACAGAGTACACAAGACTAATGTGTAAGACCAATATTCCTGTCAAACTTTCATGTTTCCTAGACTTCCAAAGGAACCACAACGAGGTCTGAATGTTTCACTCCCTGAGAGAGTGCATCAGTTTCTCCTGTTGTTGGGAGACTCTCCTGAAGACAGGTTGCGCATATGCTATATAGGGGCTGAGTCCTAGGTCCAGCCCATGCTTGCACTTTGCCTAGTGGTTCAGTCAGTCTCTGGGGGCTTCCAAATGTCTAGGTTAGTTGCCTGTTGGTCTTCCTATGGAGTTCCTGTCCTCTTTGGCTGTCTTACTCTTCATAAAGACCCCTTAGCTCTATCTAATGTTTGACTGTGGATCTCTGCATCTATTTCCATCATTGGCTGCTGGGTGGAGCCTCTCAGAGGACAGTTATGCAAGGCTCCTGTTTGTAAGCATAACAGAGTATCATTAATAGTGTCAGGGATTGATTCTTTCCCATAGGATTGGTCTCAAGTTGGGACAGTCATTGGTTGGCCATTCCCTCAATCTCTGCTCTATTTTTGTTCCTGCATATCTTGTAGGCAAGATACATTTTGGGTAGAAGATTTTGTGAGTGGTTGCTGTCCTTATCCCTCCCCTGGGAGTCTTGCCTAGCTACAGGAAGTGGCCACTTTAGGATCTATATATCCCACTGCTAGGAACCTCACTACAGTTGCCCTCATAGACACTCTGGGGCCTCACCCTCCACCAAAACCCTGCCTGTCCCAGCTCTCTGGCATATCCCAGAGATGCAGCCCCACAACGGATTCCGTTCTCTCTCCCTGGCTCTCCTATATGTAATCTCCACTTGCCCTAATTCCCTCCCCATCCCCTCTGCCACCCAGGTCCCTCCATTCATCCACATCTGATATCTATTTTATTTTCCTTTCTAAGAAATATTTAACCTTCTTGCCTTAGGACCTCCTTGTTATTTGGCTTCGGCTCTTTGAATTTGTAGAAGGTTGCATGATTATCCTATACTTTATGGCTAATATCCACTTATATGAGAGTACATATCTTGCATGTCCTTTTGGCTCTGGGTTACCTCACTCAGGATGATATTTTCTTGTTCCATCCATTTGCTCACAAAATTTATGATGTTTTTGCTTTTAGTAGCTGAAAATTTTCGATTGTGTAATTGAACCATGTTTTCTTTAAATATTCTTCAGTTGAGGAATTGTCTGAGTTGTTTCCAGTTTCTGGCTATTAGAAATAAAGCTGCTATGAACATAGTTTTCCTTGTGGGATGGCAGAATAACTTTGGGTATATGCCCAGGAGTGGTATAACAAAATAAATCAATATATAGAATATGTATCTATATATATCACATAGATACAGATATAGATATAGATAGATATAGAGACAAAGACAGAGAGAGAGATTGATTTATTTTTTAAGTTTTATTAGTCTAGAGAACCTTGACTAATACAAGATCTAGCCTCCAGTTTGATTTCATTTGGAAATAGAACTTCAAAGGAAATTACTTTAATGAGAACATGAAGGTTAAGACCTAAGACCGTGTGATAGTTTCTGCATGTATCTATATATATAGAATATGTATCTATATATATCACATAGATACAGATATAGATATAGAAACAGATATAGATGATATATAAAGAGATTTATCTTAATGAATTACAGGATTCAGTCCATATAATCCAAATATGGTAGGCTATAAATAGAAAGTGCAAGAATACAGTAGTTATTCAGTCCATGATGTTGAATTTCTTTAGTATATGCTGGAATCCTAAAGAAGTAGGCTCTAATGCCAGGAATGGAATGGCCTCACTTGCACAGTGAGGGCATGGAGGCAATAAAAACCAGCTTTTTCTCCCATGTTCTTAGATACGCTTCCAGTATCCCAGAGGTGTATGTCTTCTCGTGTCAAAGATCTTGATTATAAATGGATCTACCTACTTCAAATTAAGTAAAAATACCTCACAGATGTGCTTTACATTTTAGATTTTTAGTTCCAGTTGTAGTCAACAACCAAGAATAGCCATCACCAAGTCTTGATGGTGGCACTAATTTCTGTAGTTCTACCAGGGATGCAATCCTGTTTTTGACTTAATATTTTCCTTGACAGAGGCAAGTCTAAAGGCTTCTATTTAGCCTTTCCAATAATAATAACCCCCCACTCCACAGGAAGGAACCAGTGTGAGAATTCTGCCAACTTCTAAGTATATCTACACTAATTATATATTCTGTGATTGTTAAAATAACCACAAGATGAGTTTTGGGATCAACTCTACTGTGAGTTGGACTTAGTCAAAGTTCCATTAATCACCTGAAGTTCATAACCCCCAACTTTAAAAGGAGGGCTACAATATTTCTTAAGGTCTCCTGTAGCCCACATTAATATAGAATCAGTATCCAATAGATCCAAGTAAGTCTGACTGTTTCCTTCCCTCCATGCTGTTTTTCCTTTGGAGGGAGAACAGGAGAAAGGCTAACAATTAAAACACTTAATGTGTTTATCAAGGTCCTTCATGGGGGAGGGACAGCACACCTGGCCATTCTATCATTCAAAGGGTTTTCAGTCTGCAAACTGGCTCAAGTCTGGAAATTGATTCACAGCGTAAGATTCTCTGTTGACATGATCCAATGTAGTCTTTCCTTTATTTCTTTGAGAATTTTTTCTCCTTATATAGATCAAACATTCACTAGGCTTTTTGTTTATTTCACACCTGGAAACAGTGTGGTTGATTAGCCAATATCAAAGATCCATATGAGTCATACCACCATAAAATTCACTTTGCCTGTGCTTACCATTATGGGTTAGACCTTTATGGGCAATTCCTTTATCTGTGGAGCCAATTATGATAAGTACTATAATCTTATATTTAGTGATTCAGTGCTTTCACCTGGGCCCTGCTGCCTCAAGACCCAATTAAAGTCATTGCACTTAATTCATCCAATTAAGCAGGCACGCCTCCAATCCTAAGGTCTGAAACAAGAGAGCAAACACAATGCTCTTCAAATGTACTGGTGCCCTTCTCACCATTGTGCATCTTAGTGAGGGGCATGCATGTCTTCTGCAGATTCCCACTGTGAAGAATTAAATTTTACACACTGTACCCACTATAGCATCTCAATTTCCCTGAGCCTTAAAATTCCTTCATCAACACGATGTCAAGTGACACCAGATATCACCATCTCCTTCTTAGTAGGCCATCTTTTGACAAATGCTTCAGCCAACCATTAAAGCAAACATTCTTTTGTTTTCTGAGTAAGTTTCTATATTAAACCTAGAATCTGCACTCAGAGGGCCCATATCAATAAACTCAGATTGACACAGTTTTCTGTTCTTTACAACATTATCCCACACATTTAAAATCCATTCTGATACACAGACTTCCACCTGAATGAATTAGCAAACTCATTAAGCTCTTCAGTAGTGTAGTACACCTTCTCATAGACTATACTTTCTACCTCCCCAATAGCAACCTGCTTTGCTTTTAAATATATTTATATTTATAGTTATAGAGGAAACTATTAGTGGACCTTGAAGAATATCAGTATTGTCTTGCCTGACATTTCTGTCATAGAAAGTCACTGTTGGTTTAACAGAAACTAAAGAATTTTTTTTTCAGTTACTGTTGAAAAAGAGTATTTCCTGGAATGGGGTAATGGCTAACATTATGTTTTAAGTTTATATTATTGTGTTTAAGAGATCTGTAAATGAAAAATACTTCTAACTTGTAAGCCCCATTTGCTCTAGGATAGATAACTTTCTGGAATACTGGGGGCTGTTGTTCATGTTAAAAAAGGAAGCTACATGTTTTTACTTTTGTAAACATGGTTGGTAGCCCTAAATGTAGAAGATGTGTTCGAGCACATGTAGGTGGGAGTTATGTAAGCAGGAAGTACATCACTTTGTGGATCCTGCCTTTATAAGCACTTGACTAACATAATTCGTGTCTATTCTCTGGGAATCCTGGGTATAGACCTAGCTAGGGTTCATAGTTCTAGCCAGTATTTAATAAAGCTTGCTAAATATTTGGCTCAAAAACTAGTATGTATATAAATACAACATACATGATCAATTATATATAAACATACTTATATATGCTAATATGATTATATTATATACATGTTAGAAAAAAATCATTTATCTCACTAAGTTCATTTTGTCCTTCACCATATTCAGGAATGCTAGAAGTTAATTAATTTTACCACAGAGATCATCCCTATTTTTTGTCAGATTATCAAGAGATGTCAAGAGCAACTAATAATCATCATCATTTTCCTTATTTTTCTGAAAATAGTCAAGAGTTTTATGTAGGGTTACTAAATCCATTAATGCTAACAATTTGTGAAACAGGATAGTCAAACCCATTTATCTCCTTAAGTTTTTAATTGTAGTTCACACCATGGATTTTCAGTACTCTGAGTCCTCAAGAGCATGTTCAGTAATTGGAGATGCTTTAGTAATTGTAGGTGTTGACTAATTGACAAAGGCTATTCTGGTTACTAAAAGTTTTATCTCTATACTTCTATAATATAAGTATCTATATACTTCTGGAACCACATATGATACCAGAACTTGTATTAATCAGGTTCTCTAGACTAACAGAACTTATAGAATGAATATATATATATTCATTCTATATATATATGAATTATTTGAATGAATTATAGGATGCAGTCCAGCTAATTGAACAATGGCTAGCTGTAAATGGAAAGTCCAAGACTCAATCCAGTAGTGACTCAGTCCACAAAGCTGAGTCTTCAGTAGATTCTGGAATTCCAAAGAAGTAGGCTCTAATGCCGGTGAAGAAAGGAACAGTGAGGGTAAGCAAGCAAAGAGTAAAAGCTTCCTTCTTCAATTTTCTAATATAAATTTTCAGCAGAAGGTGTAGCCTAGTTTAAAGCTATGTCTTCCTGATCAAGAACCAGATTAAAGGCATGTGCCTTTCAACATCAAGATATGAACTAAAGGATTGAGTCATACTACTTCAAAGATCTGGATTATTTACTTCAAGTTAATCAAAAATCCACTTTAGTTGTGCCCTACATTTTTGGATTTTAGTTAATTCTTGTTGCAGACAAGTTAATAATCAAGAATCGACTTCACAGAGCTTAAATGTGAATTTTGGTATAATATTCAGTCTATAGCATGGCATATTGATTTTGTATTTCTTATTTTATACATGAGTTTTAATTATCTAGCCCCCCATTTTGTAACTTGTAATCATTCTATAGGGAGACACTATGAAAACATAAAACAGTCCATTCTTCATCAAATCTTCCCTTAGAAAGTTACATATTAAAGATTAGATAAACATATAGATGGATCTGTGAGTGGTTGATTGATAATAGATACCTAGATAATAAATAAATGATAGGCAGATTGGATAAACAATAGGTAACAGATTAATACACTTTCTTATGTACAAAAGAAGCTATGATATGTGTTTCATTTTGAACACTGTTCTCTTTTTGTGAATAGTTTCTAGAAATAACTTTTCATGGTGCATAATCTGATGCAACCGTTATTTCTGATTTAATTTTGGCCCAAATAAAATTTAGATATATTCATGTTTCCTTTTATAATCAATGTTATAACTAATATGGTCATTTTTATCTTTGGAAACTTATTTTTTCATTTTTAGAAATATCATAGCAACTGAAATACCAAGTAAAAATGTATAAACATGGTGTTAAAAAATAATTTTTAATACATTAAAAGAATTGATTGAACAATTATGTCAGAATATGTAACATAGTCATAATTCTAATGCTCACAAACCTTAAAATCTAGCAAGGCAAAGGGCCATTGTTCCAACAATCATAGAAATGTACAAAATAGTAGGGTTAATTATGCTTTAATTGAGCAGAGTTGCCTGATTCACTTATGTAAATTCATAAAATATATAATAATTTCTTGATGTAGTGTACAATTTTTCCCAAGACACACTGAAGATAATGTGCCTAAAGCTAACAAAATATGCCTAGATTGAATCGACATTTCAATGTTATTTGTAATATTTGAATCCTACCTGATAAATAGATTATAAAATCTTTAAGGGAAAATATATGGACTTAAAGGAGCACCTTAATTTAACAATTTCAAATGACTTAATTGATTTATAAGAGGGCTATAGGTCCTTCTTGCATCAAGAACCCTTTGTGGAATGGCAATTATGCACAACTCAACATATTATTGGGCTTTTATCCTAGACAAACATATCCACAGCAAAGCATATATATTCTGTAGCCTCAAGCTCCTCATATCAATATTCATAATTTATTGGCAATGATTGACTGCTTTATTGCTTCATCAGATATTTTTGCATGAGTAATTGTAGGTCACTTCTTATAAATTGGCTGAATTTACAAAGCTCACAATCATTCTTGCTTTGAAAAATAGTGAGACAGATGGCAACAGCACTAGTACTATCGACTGGCATTTGCTTCAGCATTCTGGGTGGACTTTCAGTCAAGAAAATTAATTTATTTTGGTGATGATTTATTTTAGCTCTCAAACACTGACCCCAGTTGAAGTTAAAGCAGTACAATCTTCTGAAATATCTACAAGCCTTTATCCCCACAACTTCTACATCAAAATGATGTTTTTAGTGATACATAAAAGAAATTAAAATACACAAAGGAAATTAAAAAAATACCTTGGTAGGTTGTTTCTCATCAACACTAATTTTTTCAATGTTTTTCTGGAGCTCAGATCACAGTGTTAGCCAAATGCCACCTGTTTATAGTGCTAACTTTAATAAACATTACTGCTTTATCTCCAATGCACTCTTTAATCTAACTTTAATGGAGTTTATTCCCTCCACTGACAATGAACAATGCAATGTTTCATTTAAGTTTCAATAAGTTTCAATAATGGCATTAAGTCCATAGAAACATACTTTCTATTTTCCCTTTGATTTCCTTATCAATGAAGTTATTATAACAAAACACAACTTGATTCAGGTTGACATGATCTTGTTATGGAGTACAATGGGATGCAAAAACAGAGACCCTTATTCTATCAGTTGCATGTACTACTTCATGTCAATATTGGCTTTCATTAAACAACAAAGTTTGTTCAAATGAAGATATCATTATTCACAGGGAAATCATAATGATACCATGAGGTCTTCAAGATTAGATGAGAATTGTTTTTAATGCCAGGACAGTGTAAAAGTAGTTTAAAAATAGCTCCAATTGCTGTAAGAAGGCAAATATTTAGCCTTACAAATAATAGTACTCTCTCAAATATGTTACAAGCTTTGTTTACTTTGTCTTTGGAGAATTTATATACTAATGGAAACTAATTAGATTTAGTAACTTCAGAATTCATTATGAAAGTTTGCAAGTAAGTAGAACAGGTGGACCTTGGTACTCTCCAGCTGTGTAATTATATGCTGAAGGGAAATCCCAAATTCCAATTTTATCTTGGCATATTGGGCTGATTTCTGACAAGGTAGCTGGTGATTGGGGTTGTGGAATAAAACTTCAGTCACCAGTTTTGCTAGTTGTAGTAAAATATAAAGGAAGCTTTCTTATTTGTTAAGTTTTATTCAACCAGCTTTCCAAATTTTATGTATTTTGCTGAGAATTGACTTACAAAGCCTTTGTTTTAATGCCAGTCATTCAATAACTGTTAGCAAAATCTGGGAATCTGTAGACTGATGAGTAGAGAAGGACCTGAGGATTTATGCTTCAGAGGAAGGGAAGATCAGGAGACAGCCTTGGTAGAAATTGGAGCAGGTCCCGAAGATAAACACACAGAATCTGTTTTGACACAAAGGTAACATCTAAGAACAAAGGCCATCTGAGCATATGACATCCAGGCAAGCAACTCAAAATTAGGTTAATCTGTAGAACTGACTTATCTGGGAAAGTGTTGCTTCAGTACCTGGACTTGTTGGAAGAAGAAAGACAATAAAGAGATAGGATCAAAGAAGTAGGCTTAGTACCAAGAGTGATATCGGCACAGGAAACACATATCATATTTAGCTTCCAAAGTAGTCTACAATATGTTCAACATTCCTTTGGTATAAATAATTTGAAAACCCATTTTTCAATTAGAGATTATTATGGAATGATGTAAGTATTTATGCAGAGACCATTAAGTTATGTGATTCTTTATCCTTGGGTTTATTATCCATCTTGGTAATGGATTTGGCCTAAGCTGCATGTAAAATGTTTTTGTTTGTTGTTGTTTTATTTGTTTGTTTTGTTTTGTTTTGTTTTTAAGTGGAGCAAGAAGAATTGAAAGCCTGGTGGAACCACCTAATACAAACCACAAAGAGAAGTGGTATACTCACTTGCAGAATAGCAGTGTTACTGGCAATAGCAAAGATGAGAAATTGGGCCAGAGCAGCAAGTAAGTTTATGATCCTAGACACAGTCGGCAGACACCAGATATATGTGGCAATTTGCATACAGCAGGATAAGCAGAGACTAACTGGTTCAGCTGCTGTTCTAGATGATATCCCACCTCTAGCAGATGGATGTGTTTAATTGCTACAGAAGTGACTACGGATGATAGGGTCTCTGAAATATTCCAAAAGCATGGGCAGAAACACTTAGTTCGTGGATAGTGACAGCTTTTCAAAATTATATTTATCTTCTTGAGTGAATGGTTATTTTTAAACATTACATTTTAGATATAAAAATTCAAGATGCTTAGTTGGAAGTCTATGATAAAATGTGCCCCAACAATGAAAGGATGATCTCCCCATTAAAACTAAAATAAAAATAAAAGGCAGGGTGGTTATATTGAAGACCTGCAGATGGCTGTGTGGTAGGACCATGCTTTCTATGCTAAAAAAGATTAGCCTTTACAGGCTAATCCAGCAAGTGCTAGTTCACAAAGAAAGAACTGCTGTCAGAACTCATGCTCACTGTTGAAAATACATTTGACAGCAAAGTTTTCTATTAGATATGCATATTAGGAAATCAATAACTACACAGATTAAATAAAAAGCACACTGATGTTGCTTATTGCACAAAATTTGTGATATATTCTTGCTGCGAGTTAAATTGTTATAACATACAATACCCATGATTATTAATGATTTATTATTTTTTCAATCTATTCTTTTAATGGTTATCAAAATTATTTACATTATAACCACTTTAATATATTTCTGCCATGTGATATTATTGAAAAGTGAATTTGATAGTATAGTGGAAATGTCTATATTAGAATTTATTTTTAACTTGGATAATTAAAATTTGTTATCTTGTGACATTTAATATAAAATAACTGCTCTCCTGACATAAATTAATTAGAAAATATTGAAAAGTTTTGAAAAAATTTGAAAAATTTTTGAAAAAATGAGTTTTTTATATATATATAATTTCTCTAATGTTATAGTTTCAGTATTTCAGTTCTTAAATCTTTATAGCCTAAAGAAGATTTGGAATGATTTCAAGGGAAAAAATACAATGGTATTATGTAGTCCAGGACAAAATGATTATATTGCAGTATTTAATCATGTCTAACATCCATTCTATTTTTAGACTGGTGAACAATTGAGAGCATATTACCATTGTTTTGTTGGAATTTGACTGTAAAATGAGCTGAATGAAATTTTCAAACAGACTATAGATGATTGAGTTTGGCACACAGTAAAATCTTTGATACTCTATATTTTTAATAAGGCTCCCTTTGAAAAACAAGCTCGTAAGCATTTAAAATATATTTTCTCATGTCCTAAAGTAAAAGGGTATCTGGGAAAAGTCTGAAATATGAAAGTTGCCTGTTAAGATACATGCAGTTTTGAAAACAATATCAGTTTTAAAATAGTAAACTATCTAATGCTGAGAGGAGTTGGATTTCTTGGGAGGTATGCACTGTTTCTGGAAGAATGGATAGACTTCAGTACAATTTATAATGACATGGAAATTTCCTAGAACATCTCTATATTTAATTAAAATGGAAGTGTTTTTTTTTAAAACAAACACAGATGTTTATAGTTCTGCTTGACTGACAGCATTTCTCTTTACCAAGCATCATTGTTTGGAGAGTCATTAAAGGTCTGATTGAAAACAGCTCTACATTAAAAGGAGAGAATTACAATTTAGGTTGAAGTAAATAAATCGCTTCATAGCAAGTGGAGCTGAACCAGAGCAAAGACTATAATACAGTTTACAAGTGAGCTCAGCTGTCTGTATACACTGTTCAAATAAAGCAGGTTTCCCTGCATGTATGCATTTATTTTCTTTTATAAAAATGAACCAATTTTATGTGTGTGGCAGAAAAAAAATTAAAATGCTATGACAAGACAGGGTCTAAAATGAGTTTTAGAGATACAAAACTTAGGCAGGTGTTCTTACTTTAGTGAAAATCTTAAGAACATTTAAATTCTGTGAGTAACTAAGACCAGATTGTTATGTGTTTTAGAATTGACCTCTGGATCACTTTCTTCCATAAGGTTTCATGACAACATGAATCTGCAACATTTACTTTTGGATAGATTGTCAAGAAATACCATTCATGGGAAATCTTGCCCATCTCTGACATTTTGGAATGAATAGACTGTTTCATAACCTTTTATAGGTGCAAATTGGTTTATAAAATAAGCTCAAGTGTTAAACATTCTAGGTGGATTCTTCTGTAGGTGAGCTCTTCTTGTTTTATGTTTGTTCTTCTTCCCCTCAGTTTGAAATTTCATGAACTTGTTACAATATTAGAATTGAAGATAAACCAAAGAACTGCTTTCCATGTCTTGCTATCACCAATTTCCACCAAATAATTGCTTACCTTCTAATTTTGTGTATTGGGAAATTAGAAAAGAATATTAATGTTACAGAATAATTGATTCTGTATCAATCCAATCAATATGCAACCAGTGTCATTTGTTTGTTAAACTATGTCAACTTCTTGCTATAGTGTTCATAGGCCAACAAAAATAAGTTCACATATTCATAGCACATGGAAGATAGAGGCTGGAGTATCCCTAGAGTTTAAAGACAGTCTGTATGTAATACACTGTGAGTTCTAAGCCAGAATTGGTTGCAGAGTGATGATCTGTTTCAAAAGACAAAAACCAACAAAATACAAACAAAACAAGTCTAATAAACCCCAACAATTACCTTATAGCTGAAAATCAATATTTCCATTTTGTTTTTTGTTTTTTGTTCTTTTTATTGATTGATTGATTGATTGATTGATTGATTGATTAATATTGGTGTTTTTAATTTGGGACACTTGAAAAGAGAAGGGTTTTTGAGGATAGGAAAGACATGTGATAGTTATAATGTGAAATATAAAGACAGTAATGGAGTAAGGAAATAACCTAGAAGCTAGAACAACATGGATGTTTTCCTAAACTTATTTGGAGAAGTGTGTGAGTGTGTGTGTGTGTGTGTGTGTGTGTGTGTGTGTGTGTATGTGTGTGTGTACAGGAGCCCTTTGTCTCAGTAGTCAAAAGAACAGAAGCAATCATTAAATATGCATAGGGTAAGGCATGAATAACTATAGTACTTCCATTTATATGTCAATGTTCTGTGGTGTTCATATTAAGCTTTACTTATGGTTATATGAGTTGTAATCATAATTACAATTAACTATGAGCAATGCACTGGTCTTTGAACTTAAAAAAAGATATATTTTTATTGCTACAATTTTCTTCCCCCTTTATTGTTTCAACCTAAAATGTTTACTTCTTTTCCATTGCCCATGGCCAATATATGTTATGATTTATGTCATATCTATACATGACATATATCTATATAGGCAATACCTGTCTTTTCTAGGCAACCTGGGAGCTGACTCTAAACCATCATATTGCATCACTTCTTACACCTACTTTGAACTGTTTTTCAAGAGAAAAATTCAATGCTGTATGTGAATTTTGTGGACATGTTTGATTTGTTGTTGCCCATGACATTTTTGTATACTGTTCTGACCCATTGTTCATTGACCATTTAAAAAATTCATAATTAACCATTTTTGTCTCATTGGGAACCAAATATGGAATAATTCTCAAAAGAAACTGTTTGAAGAGAAACATGTATTTGACTTTTTAAAAGGAAATTTGAAGATATTTCACTTGATATACCAGGTTGGCCTGAATTTTGCCTGAATTCCTAGTTTTACAGTGATCACCTCCTGATCCTGGATTGCACATTTGTATTATCATGCCTTGTTTATATTTTAAATATTAAATCACTTAGTTTTATTCCCATGTTTTATTGTTTTTAAATTATCTTAGCATTATACTTCAAAGTTTGGCTTAATAAAATGCTCAGCTATTATGACTTTATTGCTTTTGTTATTATATGTTTTAATATGTTCCCTTTTTGTTAATTACTTTTTTACATGGTCACAGGTAAACAAATCATGATGCTAGATAGTCTTCTGAAGATACTATGTGTTCTTTTTTAAAATAGCACTGACTTTGTCATATAGCATACAACTAACACTTGCATTTAATATTCTATCAATCAATCCATTGCATAATCTGTTTCATATTATTTTGATTTATACATAGGCATAATTTATTTTCCTTAGAATGGAGTTGTTCATTGCCCTTTCATTTTATGATATATATGGTTTATTTTTGCAAAAGTTATTCATCATCATGAACATTTTCCTGTTGAATATTAAACATGACAAAGTTCCTGTAATTTCCCATGGTTTTCTTTGTGCTCAGCTAGTGGTAGCTATTCACTATGTGGTTAGAATTTACATCTCATCCAACACTCAACACATGGAATGCATATTTTTTTCTTCCTTCACTTCTTATTAGACCTGATCAGCATAATACAGGGAGTATTTTGGGAAATTCCAACTTATCTGCAGCTTTGTGACTATTACACTGACATTTTGGAAATGGAGAGAGTGCTTAAGATTCTTTTAATTCTTTATGTATTTAGGAAATAGAGTCAGAAAGTTGGCTCCATTCATAAAATGTTTGCTGTGCAAGCATGATGGCCTGAATTTGGCTTCCTAAGCCTGCCTCCAAAATACACACACACACATACATACCTAAAAACAAACAAAACAAACAAAAACCAAAGTGTTACTGTGCATTTTTTACTCCAGCACTAGAAAGAAAGAAACAGGCAGTTCACTAGATCTCAGTGTCAGGCAAGTCTAGCCAAGCTGTTACCTCCCAGTACAATGACAGGTTCAGACCTGTCTCAAAAAACTAAGGTGAAGAATTATCACAGAAAATCCTTGAAATTGACATAACTTCACTGGTGTGTACATGCATTCATGTATGTACATATAAATACATATGCATGTATATACCACATACACATATAAGAAATATGTATATGTGTATCTATTGTAATAAATGCACTAAGTAGATAATTAATTGATAAGACACAAAAAGCATACATATGTATGTGTATGTGTAAGAAAGTGAGGAAAAGAGGGAAAGAAGGAGGGAGGGAAGGGTGAGGGTGAGACAGTGATCTAATATTTGATACAGTTTGATCTATTGAGATGTAAGTATCATTTGGACAGGAACTAGCTTAAACATTTCAACTAACATAGAACAGGACAGTAGAAAGTCTGAATAGCCACATGAAAATAATAAATCAGTGAAATAATCAATCAGTGAGATGAGTTCCTGTCTCAAATAGATACAATAAGTGTCGATATACATTCTTATAATAATCTTCAGGATGTTCTACCTACTGTTAGGTGTGAATCTGGAAAACAATGGGCCTAAAGATGGTGTGATTTTCCTAAGACCATACTAGGGATTTATCTTTAGTACCTGTCTGTATCCAGGATGACAGAAGTAAAAGACAAAGGCAGAAAGGAAAAGACAAAAAAACAAAAAAAAACAAAACAAACAAAAAAAACCTAAGAAAACACACAAACTGAAAAACAAAAACAAACAAACAACTAAAAAAATTGCTGATGATACAACTAAGATCTCTGCTACAGGCTTTAGAAGCAGTCCTACCCTATGACATCATTAGCTATAGGAGACAATAAAGTGTCTATCAGTTTATGTTACTTTTAATTGTACTTTATGAGTTTTGCAACTGAGATCTTAAACGATTCCAAGAGAAAACCCTAAAGACTCTAGGTTAGAAGTCATATGAAATCTTTTCTACATGTATTTTTCATCATACCTGCTGAGGTATAAAGCAGGGCTTTATAGCTCCTCTTTGGAGAGTGGGTGTCAGATTACACATTACTAAAATTACCTGGATTGTGTTTGATGTGGTTCTCCTGAGAGAGGAAACAAATGGGGGGGAGGGGGAATTCAAAGCTCAGGTGCTGTAGTGGACCAGACAGACACATTACATTATAAAGAACTCAGAAACTAGAGCACGTTCCAAGGTCACTGATATAGGATTTTATTCAGAAAAGATATCAGGCTGTGACAATACAATCCAAAGACTGTGTGTGTTGCTGCCTTTTCAAGAATGAAACTATAAGCAACATTCTGGAACTAGGTTTATAATCTCTTAGTTTAATAAAGACAGGCAGTGGCAGTGGCAGTCAAGCTCTCTCTCCATATATGACTTTAACTTCTACGATGCATGTGCTACTTTTGGTCATGCTGTCAGTGAAAAATAAATGATGCTTGATTGCTTTTACATAATTTACACAGGCATGAAACAGCATGGTTTCTAACCAGTACTTTATTAATTACACCAAATCAGGCATTCATATCTATCCATGGATATTTTTCATTAAATTGTATTTAATGTCCCAAATTCTGTAAAAATCATAATCTTGTGTTAAAATATCCTTTGCATCACTATAAAGAGGGCATCAATCTGCTGGAATGCCACAGTAAGTCAGTTGTTGAAGAAAAGACAAAGGTGTGGTGGGGTCATGGCCAGCGTGCTTGGTGCTCATCACTATCAACCAGATGACCATTAATTACCACTGCCTCCTCTGATAAGGATTATTATCTTTAAAATTCTTTCCAGATTAAACACTCAGCCAATCATCACTTTCTAATCCTGGAAATATTACCTTGGAATTAAACTGTATCCTAAGTAATTTCAGGCATGCAGGCAAATTGCAAAGGTGGTACAATTACCTCCCATAAAAGCTTCCACTCTATCAATTAGCATTGCCAATTAAGATAAATGGCCTAAATAATGTTGGTATCAATATTTAAAGCCTTAAAGTCTAATGACTAATTTTTTAAAACTACTCCTGTCTGACATTTCTGTTTGTTGCACTTGAAAATTAATTCACTAAATATCTTAGTAGCCTAAAGCAAAAACACTAAAGCAAGTAGTTAGTGTTTTCTGATATGATATTATAATAAACTAGACTTTATTTATAAGTCTTAGTAAATTAAATTGGGCAAATACTGTAAATTTAAAATGTTGAAGGAAAAATATGGCCATTTAATAACAGCTCACTGATGTCTTTAACTAGTGCACTGCTCTAGAAAAAGTGTGTATGGAGGAAACAGCTGTAAGGAAAGAATTTTGAATAAACTTAATATTTTCTTTGCTCAGTTTTAAAATTGTGGATTGCATTGTCAAGGAAATTTGGAAATCCATTTCTATGTCTTTTATTGAATAAAGTACAATTTAAGTGCATTTATGCCAGACAATGTAAACATATAAAGTTTTTATTGATTCTTTTAAATACTTTGAATGGTTTAATTGTGCTGAATACTGTGAACCAAAGGACTACCTACCACAGTCTCAAATTTTACTCTAGATTGTTTATCAACAAGATTCTCGTGTGTGTGCCTTCTGCTACAGTGATTATCTATTGCATATCGATTGGACTCACTTTCCAAAACCCAGTTTGTAAAGAGCCACTACAGCAACAGTCGTCTGGACATCTGTCCATGAGATATTGGCATGAAATGACTAACTCACTTTACAAACACCAACAAGAGCACTTTGATTCTAATACTTTTCAGTCTGTATGGACTTGGGCCAAAAGTGAGCTCTCTTCCACCTCTTGTAGGTTTTAGTCACCACACACTTTGCTCTGCATATGAAACTGAACTTCGGACCTCTTCCACAGTTTTGGGATATGTCTTTAGTGCTAAATTGGATGGTATACAGGATTTATGGCAAAAAAAAAAAAATATGAAGAAAGAATAGAAGCTGTAAGGTTGGATGACTCTGGGTCACACATTTCCCTCTGGTCTCTTGAAAGTTCAATGGTTAGACAGCCACACACATATGCTCCTAATCTGGTAGCATAGTCCTGCACTTTGACTGTGTTTCATGCACATATCTCTGATCTTGACCTCACAATTATTCAGAATTTTCACTTTTACATTTTATTTCCAGCTAATTAAAGGTCAGAAAAGAAATTATTACAATTTGTGCAGATTTCTATACTTATTTTATATGCCAAATTGGATGTATGTCTACCTCAAGCCCAAGTGTCTCGTGGATATAAAACTGGCTATTACATGAGAGAACTATGTATGTCGGGCGGTGGTGGCGCATGCCTTTAATCCCAGCACTTGGGAGGCAGAGGCAGGCGGATTTCTGAGTTCGAGGCCAGCCTGGTCTACACAATGAGTTCCAGGACAGCCAGGACTACACAGAGAAACCCTGTCTCGAAAAACCAAAAAAAAAAAAAAAAAAGAGAACTATGTAAATGAAAAAACTCTTTTCTTTAAACTATCATTTACTGACCTATACATGAGTTTTAACTGCTTTTCTTAGTTTCAGGACATTGCATTCTTTTTCTAGCTAAATAATACCTTTTATCCCCAAGAATGCAACAGGCTAACATTGCTGAGCCAGATTACAAATACTAATGTTAACAATTCAAAAGTCAATTTTATTGATAAATCTCCATCCACTGTTTGGATGTGGGTATCTGTATTTGTCTGAGTCAGCTCCTGGGTGGAGTCTCTCAAAGGACAAGATGCCCCTGTTTGCAACCAAACACAGTATTATTTTTATTTATTTATATTTATCGTTTTCTTTTTACTGAATATTTTATTTACATTTCAGATATGATTCCCCTTTCCTCATTCCCCCCCACACCCAGGAACCCCCTATCCCATCTGCCCTCCTCCTGCTTCTATGAGAATGTGCCCCACCAACCTGCCCACTCCCACCTCCCCCACAGAGAAATTCCCCAACACTCTGCATCCAGCCTTCACTGGACCAAGGACTTCCTCTCCCACCTATGCCCAACAAGGCCATCCTCCCCTACATATACAGCTGGAGCCATCAGTCCCTCCCTGTGTGCTCCCAGGATGGTGGTTTAGACCCTGGGAACTCTGGTTGGTTGGTATATTGTTCTCCCCATGGAGACACAAACCCTTTCAGCTCCTTCAGTCTTCTCTCTCACTCCTCCTTTGGGAACCACATGATCAGTTCAATGGTTAGCTATGAGCATCCGCCTCTGTATATTTCAGGCTCTGGCAGACCTCTAAGGAGACAGCTATATCAGGCTCCTATTAGAGTGCACTTCCTGGCATCCACATCAGCATCTACCTTTGGTTACTGCACATGGGATGGATACCCAGGTGGAACAGTATGCAGACAACCCCTCCTTCTGTTTCTGTCCCATGCTTTCTCTCCATAGTTGCTCCCATGAGTATTTTGTTACTACTTCTAATAAGGACTGAAGAACCCACACTTTGGCCTTCCTTCTTCCTGAGCTTCATGTGGTCCGTGAGTTATATCTTGGGTATTGTGAGCTTTTGGGCTAATATCTAATTATCAGTGAGTGCATACCATGTGTGTTCTTTTGTGATTGAGTTTCCTCACAAAGGATATTTTCTAGTTCCATCCATTTGTATGAGAATTTCCCAAATTCATTGTTTTTAATAGCTGAGTAATACATTGTGTAAATGTACCACATTTTTTGTATCCATTCCTCTGTTGAAGGACATATGGGTTCTTTCCAGTTTCTGGCTATTATAAATAAGGCTGCTATGAACATAGTGGAACATATGTCCTTGTTATATGTTGGAGCATTTCTCGGGTATGGAGCACCCAGGAGTGGTATAACCGGGTCCTCAGGTAATGCTATGTCCAATTTTCTGAGGAACCGTCAGACTGATTTCCAGAGTGGTTGTACCAGCTTGCAATCCCACCAACAATGGAGGAGTATTCCTCTTTCTCCACATCCTCGCCAGCATCTGTTATCACCTGAGTTTTTGATCTTAGTCATTCTGACTGGTGTGAGGTGGAATCTCAGGGTTGTTTTGATTTGCATTCCCCTGATGACTAAGGATATTGAACATTTCTTTTAGGTGCTTCTCAGCCATTTAAGTTTCCTCAGTTGAGAATTCTTTGTTTATTTCTTTATTCAATTTTTAATAGGGTTATTGGGTTTTCTGGAGTCTAATTTCTTGAGTTCTTTGTATATATTGGATACTAGCTCTCTATCGGGTATAGGGTTGGAAAAGATCTTTTGCCAATCTGTTGGTTGCCGTTTTGTCCTATTGACAGTGTCTTTTGCCTTACAAAAGCTTTGAAATTTTATAAGATCCCATTTGTCAATTCTTGATCTTAGAGCATAAGCCATTGGTGTTCTGTTCAGGAACTTTTCCCCTGTGCTCAGGTATTCGAGGATCTTCCCCACTTCTCTTCTATTAGTTTCAGTGTATTTTGGTTTTATGTGAAGGTTTTTTAACCACTTGGACTTGAGCTTTGTACAAGGAGATGAGAATGGATTGATTTGCATTCTTCTACATGCTGACCGCCAGTTGAACCAGCACCATTTGTTGAAATTGCTGTCCTTTTTCCACTGGACGGTTTTTGCTCCTTTGTCAAAGACCATAGGTGTGTGGGTTCATTCTGGGTCTTCCATTCTCTTCCATTAATCTTCCTGCCTGTCTCTATACCAATACTGTACATTTTTTTTATCACTATTGCTCCAAACAGAGTATTATTAATAGTGTTAGGGATTGATGTTTGCCCATGGACTGATTCTTAAGTAGGGCCAGTTATTGGTTGGCCATTCCCTCAGTCTCTGCTCCCTTACCCTGTGCCTACATTTTTTTAGACAGGATGAATTTTGGCTTGACAATTTTAAGGGTGGGTTAGTATCTTTATCAATTCACTGGGGATCCAAACAAGAATGTGATTGCATGTTATCATGTGCTATATATATCAAATGTTGTAACTAAATTTTTAGTTTAAAAATTCTTACATTTTTTCACAGTAATTAATGGCCTTTGCACTGCTCAACTATTATCAGAAACCATTTTGGTCAACATTATTCCTGAGTATGAGCATAACTCTTTGACACTCAACATTCATTATAAAGTTATTTATTTGTGATATTTTTTGTATTGCTTTATTCCTTATCAAATGACTACATTCCATTTGATAAGGTGAATACACAAACTTGTCAGATACAATTCATTGACAATGAATAATTTGTATTATTTAACATTTAGTCAATATCTTAGGCTTTTCTTTTACTCTGATGAAACACCATGACCAATGCAACTTGGGGAAGAAATGGTTTATTATGACTTTATCTGACTTTCAAGTCATAATCGAAAAATCAGTACAAAAAATTCACGCAGGGCAGGAACCTGGAGGCAGGACCTGGTACAGAGGCTATGGTGGGGCAATGATTACTGCCTTCCTCCTCATGGTTTGCTTATCCTTATTTCTTCCAGAACCCAGGACAATTTACCCCAGGGTGATACCACTCAAAATGTGTTGGGCCTTCCCCTATCAATCACTAGTAAAGAAATCATCTGGTCCTTAAGGAGGCATTTTCTCAGTCAAGTTTCCCACCACTTAGATGAAGATAGCTTGTGTCAAATTAACATAAAAGTATCAGCACAGTGGGCATAAAGGAAACAAAATTAAGGTCACTTAAACATTTAAAGTTGTTCCGAATAAGTATCTATGGTTTCTGCATTTTTCTAAAGTCCAGTCATTTTCTTTTTGCACACATCCAAGCAGAGGAGCAAATGAGAGAAAGAAAATGGCATCCTTTTCCTGAAAGATACACCAATTCAGTTCTTCACAAATGTCACTGAGCAGTGTGCACTGTCTTCAACAACAGCCTCTTGTCAAATGGAGCTTTAGATGACATAAAATGTACCTAAACTACATTGAGATATTTTATAATTTTTTACATTGCTTTTGAAAACCTTTATTTGGAGCCCAGTGAGATGCCTTGATAGGTAAAGGCCAGCAAACCTGATTAAGACCCATGTGGTAGAAGAAACGAACCAACATTTTTGACCTATACATGTGCACCATAGTGGTCATGTTATTGGACACATGTGTATGTACATATACACATATACATGTAAACACTAAATAAAAATCGTAATGGAAAATTGAATTTGAAAGAATAAAAATTCATCATATATATATATATATATATATATATATATATATTAACCTTTATATTTTTAATAAGCATTCATCAGCACAAGAGCTGGGCAGGATACCTAGCTTCTACGCAATTAGAATCTACTTTCCTATCGATAACCCTGAATATTACTCACTACTTACTATGCTTCATCTGGGCTGCTCTTAACTCCAATTGGCCGGCCCTCAGAGTCACATTTTTTTTTTCCTTCACAAAGCAAACACATGGTATGCACTCACTGATAAGCGGATATTAGCCCCAACACACACAATACCTAAGATGCAACGCATAAACCTCATGAAACTCAAGAAGGAGGAACATCATAAATATATTAATTAAATATTATAATGCCAATGTTTTTGATATATTAATTACAATTCTACCTATAGAGTTATACCTTCCACTTCACAGCTTCTGAAAACTATACCTATCATGAGTACTTTAAATTACACATAAACTTTGAATATAGATTGTTGGACCTTAAGGTTTAGACAGTTGCTATACTGGCCAAAGACTGACGGAGAACTGCAAGTCTCTCACCAGACTTAAAGAGGAAATGCCATGTTTATCTTGGAGCTGTGCTAAACTTCCAGGAGTTTAAGGACTTGATAATCATAATGGCATAAAAAGAAAAAGTGCAGGGGAGACACAAAAATTCTTTCTAAAGAGATGAAAAATTTGCTGGGCGGTGGTGGCGCACGCCTTTAATCCCAGCACTTGGGAGGCAGAGGCAGGTGGATTTCTGAGTTCAAGGCCAGCCTGGTCTACAGAGTGAGTTCTAGGACAGCCCAGGGCTATACAGAGAAACCCTGTCTCAAAAAAAAAACAAAAACAAAAAACAAAAGAGATGAAAAATTTATCACAAAAAAGGAATAGCTTTCTGTTCTATGATTAGAAGTTGATGAAGAAAATTTATCATGGGTATTTTTCATTTCTTCCTTCTTGTAAATGATATGGTGACTTGCACTTTTCTGGAATCCTTCCTGTTTATTCAATTTTTTATTTTATGTGGGGGTAGGGATTTGACTATGAAGTACTGCCATGTAGCAATGGATAGACAAATATCCTTTTAGCCATCATAAAAGTAGGATTTCTTAAGCCCAGAGTTTTCCCGCTACAGTCCAGCAGACATTCATATTGCTCTTTGGCACTTGTCACACAATTCATATTTGGGGGTCTAGGAACCAGAGTAAATACATCGAAGGCTTGGAAATTAATCCTTTTGTAAAGAATATACTATTGTTTTCTTTGATCCTAAGATTTCATGTCTTTTAATAGCATCTCGTGAAGTGAAATAAATATCCTTGTAAGCTTACAGGCAGGTAAGCTTGAACTCTATACCATTCTTAATAAATGTATCCTGCATTTGTAAATGGTATATTATGTAACTATAGCACATACATATGCTATCTGCTAATAATTTAAATGTGCCTTAAAAGCTAGGGAGTTCTGAAACACCTATTTATTTTGTGATATGTGCAAATTACTTAACTTATCTGCACTTCATTTTCCTCATCTCTAAAATAATTTTTTATCTCATAAATTCATTACAAAGATTGCATGAAATATTATATTTAAAGGCTAAGAAGAGTGCCAGAATTATAGGGTTCAATCAATAAATGTTATCTGTACCAATTAGAAAAGGAATTATAACTAAATGCAACAAATACAAAATTGCATTGAGCAAAACTTACAGAAATTTGTTTAATATGGGTAAGGACACATGGCTGGCATAGTGTAAAAATCTTTATTTTGGGTGGTGGAGCAATATGTTTGCTACAGAGGACGACATGTGGCCCAACAAACCAACAACTAGAAGGATCTACAGAATTTCCTAACTATACTCAGAAGAAATTTTTATCAGTTTTCCTTTAGAATTTTGTGATTTAATTACTGAGAGTTAAATATTGGATTTAGTCTAAGGAGGTTTACTTATCAGTGTTCTGTTTTTGCCCTGACCTCTAATTTCCTTGGAAATTTCTCTCTGTGTTGGTAGGACTACTTGGCACAGAGGCAACAGTGATAGCGTCTTATCACTACACAATCGATGCCTACTACAGGATATTTGAACAGTTTGTTTTAGTGCAATAATAGGGCCCAGTCCTTTCACTTTCTGTGGCTACACTCCCCTATATGAGTTATTGTACACAAGAGACAACGTGTTTATTGATTTAAGAAATGAGAAACAGTGAATTCCTTATTTTCTGCCACAGACTGTATTATCTGAAGGCTGAAGTATTTTTGTTGGATATTTTAATTATTTACATCTCACACGTTATACCCTTTCCCCATTCTCCCACCCCAGAAACCCCTTCCTGTGACTTCTATGAGTATGTGCCTCCAACCATCAACCCACACCCTGCTCCGTGCCCTCGAATTCCCCCACACTGGGGTATCCAGCCTTCATGGGACCAAGGACCTCCTCTCCCACCAATGCCTGACAAGGCCATCATCCACTACATATACAGCAGGAGCCAAGGGTCCCTCCAAGCATGTTCCCAGGCTGGCGGTTTAGACCCTGGGAGCTCTGGTTGGTTGGTATTGTCGCTCTTCCAATGGGGCGGCAAGCCCCTTCATCTTTCAGTCTTCTCTCTACCTCCCCTACTGGGGACCCCATGATCAGTTCAATGGTTAGTTTTGAGCATTCGCCTCTGGCAGAGACTTTCAGGAGACAGATATATCAGGCTCTGGATAGCTTGCATTTCCTGGAATCCACATGACCTGGGTTTAGTGACTGTACATGGGATGGATCCCCAGGTAGTGCAGTCTCCAGACAGCCTCTCCTCCAGTCTTTGCACCACAGTTTGCTCCTGTGTGTATGTTGTTACTCCCTTTAAGAAGAACCGAAGCATCCACACTTCTTCTTCTTGAGTTTCATGTGGTCTGTAAGTTATATCTTAGGTATTGTGAGCTTTTGGGCTAAAATTCACTTATCAATGAGTGCATACCTTATGTGTTCTTTTGTGATTGGGTTACTTCACTCAGGATGATATTTTTTAGTTCTATCTGTTTGCCTAAGAATTTCATGAAGACGTTGTTTTTAATAGCTGAGTAGTACTTCATTGTGTAAATGTACCACATTTTCTGTATCCATTCCTCTGCTGAAGGACATCTGGGTTCTTTCCAGCTTCTGGCTATTATAAATAAGGCTGCTATGAACATAGTGGAACATGTGTTCTTGTTATATGTTGGAGCATCTTTTATGCCCATGAGTGGTATAGCTGGGTCCTAAGATAATACTATGTCCAATTTTCTGAGGAACTGCCAGACAGATTTCCAGACTGATAACATATGAGTTTGTGGGGATATTTGTTAGCCACTTCTATCTCATAACTCAAGTAAGCAAAATATGTGTTCTTTGTCTAAAGAACCTGCAATCTGAGTACACACAAACCTCTAAATGAATGACCTATTTCCTCCCTGAAGGCTTTAGCATTTTTAACATCCTTGGGAGATGAGTTTCTTAGGGTCTTCATCTCTGTTTACATCACTTATCTGTTCCATTAAAGCCATTAGCTTATTCATCACAACTGCTTTAAAATCCTGATCTGCTAATGCCCAATTCTGTTGGACTCTATGTATGCTTTGTCTCTTCAGACTTTGTTGGTAGCTTTACCGCATGGATGCCTCATGATGTTCAGTTGACAGCCAGATCATACAGGAAGCAAAAGAAATCACAAGAGGTCACAAGTCTGGAATAATTTGCTCATTTCGGTAAGAGTTTGATGTGCTTAATGTTTACTATAGCTTGAAATGTGAGAAGCTAGAATCTCCCTCAGGAGCCTTGTTTTTTGTTTCCTTGGTTTTCCATTTTCCCAGAAACCCCTATGCAAACAGAGTCTGTAGGTCTTTTCCAGCTGTACTGCTTTCTTAATACAGGAGTCTGGTTAAGGTGACTGTATGGTATCCCCAGAAGAGGGAAACATTTTATATTTCTGTGATCCAATGTTGGGATTTAGAGTTTCATTTTCTACTTTCCCTATCATTGCTGAATTTAGAAGGATAGATGCAATAGCAGCTAGGGCCTTGCCTTCTGTTTGACCAGCTAGATCCTAGGAAAACACAAGTTCAGTAGGCTCCAGCAAGTAGTTTTATTAGAATGCAGGCTTTTGTTATTGTATATGTTTGATTATGTTTAAACATATTTAACTCTGCTTACTGAAAGCCCACATAGAAATCAATCTCTCTCTCTCTCTCTCTCCTCTCTCTCTCTCTCTCTCTCTCTCTCTCCCTCTCTGTCTTCCTCTCTCTGTCTCTTTGTCTTTCTCTTCCTGTCCCTCCCTCTCTCTCTCTTAAATTTTTTCTTCTCTCCTATATTATATCCTGACCACAGTTTTCCCTCCCTCTACTCTGCCCAGTCCCTGTCCCCACTCTCCCTCTTCCCGAGATCCACTCCTTCTCTGTTTCTTTTTAGAAAAAAAAAAAAAGCAAGCCTCTTAGAGATATTAACTGAACATATATGAGCATGTATGAACAAATGTATGAACATGTATGAACATGTATGAACAAATATGAGCCTAGGACTAAACTCTCATATCAAGGCTGTACAAGGCAACCCAGTAGGAGAAAAAGCTGACAAGAGCAGGCAAAAGCCAGAGATACCACCATTCCTCCTGTTAGTTGTCCCAGAAGAACACCAAGCTAGACAATAATAACATACATGCTGAAGGCCTTGGTCAGACCCATAAAGGGTCCATGATTGTTGCTTCAGTCTGTGTGAACCCCAATGAAGCCTGCTTAGTTGATTCTGTAGACTGGTGTTCTCATGGTATCCTTAATCCATCTGGCTCCTAAAATCCTTCCTCTTCCTCCTCTGTGTGTTTCTCTGAGCTCTATCTAGTGTTCAATTGAAGGTCTCTGCATTTGTTCCCACAAGTTTCTGGATTAAGCCTCTCTGAGGACAATTGGGTTAGGTACTGATATATGAGTATAGCAAAATAGCATTAGAAATCTTTTTTTTTTTTAATTTTGGTTTTTTCAGTCTTGTTTAGGCCTATCCTAGGTCTCTGGGCTACCCAGGCTCTGGGTCCTGTGTGTGTCAAGCTTGGACTCCCTCATATGACATGGGCCTCAAGCTGGACCTGTCATTGGTTGGCCACTCAAACAAGTTCTGCACCACCATTTCTCCAGCACATCTTGCAGGCAAGGCAAATTGTAAGTCCAAAGATTTGTGGTTTGTTTGATGTCCCAGTCTTACTACTGGAAGTCTTGCCTGCTTACAGAAGATGGCTGTTTTAGGCTCTGGATGCTCCATTAGAAGGGTGTCTTTGCTAGAGTTACATGTGTTAGGGGATTTCATTGCATTGGGTTTCCACATCATTCTACAAATGTCCCCAGTTCCAGTTATTCTTCTTAGTATTCTCACCTTCAATCTCCACCTGTGCATGATCCCTCCTCTTCCCATTCTCACATGTCCACAAGTTCACCTTTAAAATCTATTCTATTTCCAATTCTCAGGGAGATTCATGCATGTCCCCTTGAGTCACCCTCCTCTTTGTTTATGAATTATAGCATGATTGTCCTTTATTCAACAGTTAATATCCACTTTTAAATCAGTACATATCTGTGTCAGGGTTTCTTAACTCAGGTAGATATTTTTTTCTAGTTCCATCCATTACTGAATTCAGTAAATAATAAAATGGTACCATTTTATTAACAGCTACTCTTTTAAACTCTACTGTGTGAATGTATCACATTTTCTTTATCTATTCTTCAATTGAGGGACAACTAGATTACCTCCAGAGTCTGACTATTATGAATTGTGCTATGAACATAGTTGAACAAGTGTCTTTGTGGTAGGATGGAGCATCCTTTGAGTATATGCCCAGGAGTAGTATAGCTAGGTCTTAAGGTAGATCAATTCTCGAAGAATTGTCATATTGATTTTCATTGTAGCTGTACAAGTTTGAGCTCCTAGCAGCAATGACAGCATGAGCTGTCACTAATGTTTTTGATCTTAGCCATTCTAACAGGTGTGAGATGAATTTTTCAAAATAGTTTTGATTTGCATTTCTATGATAGCTAAAGATGGTGAACATTTCTTTAAGCATTTCTCAGCCACTTGAGATTCCTCTGTTGTGAATTCTGTTTAGCTCTGCACCACATTTTTTAATTGGATTACTTGATTTGTCATGTCTAGTTTCTTGAGTTCTTTATAAATTTTGGATATTAACCCTCTGTCAGGTGAGGATTTGGTAAAAATCTTTCCCATTCTGTAGGCTGTTCTTTTGTCCTACTGATTATATCTTTTGCACTACAGAAGCAATTTTATGAGGTCCCATTTATTAATTGCCTATCATAGAGCCTGCATGATGGAAATTCTGTCCAGAAAGCTGTCTTCTGTGCCAATATATTCAAGACTATTCCCTATTTTCTCTTTTACAAAGTTTAATGTATCTGGTTTTATGATGAGGTCTTTGATTTACTTGAACTTGAGTTTTGTGTAGGGTGATAACTGTGGATCTTTTTACATTTTTCTACATGCAGATATTCAGTTACACCAGCACCATTTGTTGAAGACATTTCTGTTTTCCATTGTGTACTTCTGGATACTTAATAAAAAATCAGGTGTCCATAGGTTGTCCATAGGCTTTATGTCTGTGTCTTCAATTCAATTCTATTGATCAATCTGTCTGTTATTATACCAAAAGTGTGTTGTTTTTATTACTACTTCTCTGTAGTACATCTTGAAATCAAGGATGATCATACTTTCAGAAATTCTTTTATGGTACAGGTTTTAGCAATCCTGTTTGTTTGTTTTCATATGAAATTGAGTATTGTCCTTTCAAGGTTGTAAAGAATTGTTTTAGAATTGTAATGAGGGTTGAGTTGAATCTGTAAATTGCTTTTGGTAAAATGGCCATATTTACTGTGTTAATCTATGAGCATAGGGGATGGGATGATTTGAATAGATATGGGCCATAGACTCTTGTGTTTGAATTCTTAGCCATAGAGAGTGGCACTATCAGGAGATATGGCCTTGTTGGAGGAAGTATGTTACTGTGAAGGCAGGCTGCGAGGTCTCCTCCACTGAAGCTATGACCAGTGACACAGCCTCCTCCTGCTGTCTGCAGATCAAGATATAGAGCTCTCAGCTCCTTCTCAAGCATCATGTCTGCCTATATACTTCCATGCTTCCCAACATGCTAATAATGTACTAAAACTCTGAAACTATAAGCCAGCCCCAATTAACTGATTTTTAATCAGAGACAAAAACATCTGAAATTGTAAGCCAGCCCCAACTAAATACTTTTCATTATAAGCATTGCCTTGGTCATGGTGTCTCTTCACAGCAATACAACCTTAAAAAAGAGGCGATCTTTTCATCTTCTGATATCTTCTTTAATTTATTTTTTCAAAGACTTGAATTGTTGTCAGACATGCTTTCACATTTGCTCAATTAGAGTTACTCCAAGATATCTTAATTTATTTGTGGGTATTGTGAAGTGTGTTGTATTTCTCATTTCTTTCTTAGCTCAATAGTCATTTATATATAGAAGTGCTATCAATTTTTTTAAGTTAATTTTGTATACAGCCACTTCACTGAAGGTATTTCTTAGCTATAGGTGTTCACTAGTAGAATTTTAGGGGACAGTAATATATGCTATTATATTATTTGCAAATAACAATATGTTGACTTCTTGCTTCCCAATTGATCTCTTTCAGTTGTCTTGTGGCTCTGATTTTGTTAATTTGCATAATCTCTGTCTTTTAGTTAGTTTGGGGAGGGGTATGTCTATCTTGTTGATTTTCTCAAACATATAACTGTTTCCTCAATTATATGTATTTTTCTCTTTGTTTCTATATCACTGGTTTCAGCCCTGTGTTTGGTTATTTCCTGCCAGTTAGTTGTTTTGGATGTATTTACATTTTTGTTGTTGTTGTTGTTCTAGAGCTTTGAGGTGTGTTGTTTAAGTTGCTAGTATGAGATTTCTCCAATTTCTTTTGAATGCTCTAAATGCTATGAACTTTCCTCTTACCACTTCACTCATTGTTTGGATGTGTTGTACCTTCATTTTCATTGAATGCTAAGAAGTCTTTAACTTCTTTCCTCATTTATTCTTGGTCTCAGTAGTCATTTAGTAGAGAGTTGTTAAGTTTCATGAATTTATAGGCCTTTTGTTCTTTCTTTTGTGAAATCTATCTTTACTCCATGATATTCTGTTCAGATGTAGTGGGTTATTTCAGTTTTCTTGTATCTGCTGAAATTTACTTTGTGACTGAGTAGTCAATTTTGGAGACAGAGAAACTTTTCTCTTTGCCCAAGAACCTTCCCAGATTTCTGAATTATAATCCTTATAAAAGTGTGTGAACTTCTTCAAGAATGAGACATAAGAATTTTTTATTTGATATTTTATTTATTTACATTTCAAGTGTTATCTCTTTTCCAAGTTTCCCTTCTGAAATCCCCTCTCCTATCCTCACTTCCCCTGCTTCTATGAGGGTGCTTCCCACCCTCCCACCCACTCCCACCTTCCCTCCCTGGCATTCCCCTACATTGGGACATCCAGCCTTCACAGGACCAAGGGCTTCTCCTCCCATTGATGCCTGACAATGCCCTCCTCTGCTACATATGCAGCTGGAGCCATGGGTCTATCCATATGTATTCTTTGGTGAGACCCAAGATTTTTTATTCTCAGTATCCCACACTGAGCATCCAGTATTTAGTCAAACAGTATTCTTCTAGCATTGGGCTCCTGGTTCCACCATGAATTCACAATGAACTGTCTTTCTCTTTCAAATGAGCTCACATAAAACTATAAAATGATCAAAAAATAAACAATGAATGTTATTGCCTAAAATATTCGCACCTTTTGCATTGTAGGATAGAGAAATACAATCTTCTAAGTGGAATAAAGAGGATAATCAATAGGTAACTGTGACTGCACAAGCAGTTAGGTTCAGATTTGGATCTGTGAAAAATAATAATAGTGAAAAACACAGGCTAAATCTGAACTGAGGAATAAACACAAGCACCCTACCTATGAAAGCCTGGGCTTCTCTCTGTTTCAAGGTCATGGTCCTTCTGAATCCAGAACTGGCACAAGCCTGGGCTCCTAAAAATGTGGCATTTAGTTTACCTATTATGACTGACAAGTTTCCTATAGCTCTTCATTATGCATATTATCTCTCATATGTATCATTTGATCATCCTGATTTTTGGTACCTGAAACATGCTTTCATGTTACTGCAATCATTTATTATTTCTGGACAGTCTGCGTGTATTTTTTCTTTATGAAACTTTTGTACTCTTCCCAAGGCCAAGACAGATCATAGATTTGTATACTTTAACTGAAGTATGAGGTTTAAATCACCTTGCTATACAGCTTAAAAATAGAAAGATTAATAAATGCTGAATTTTCCATAGCTGAGACCTTGAGAAAAATGCTTGGTAAATTTTTGAGCAATAGTTAGGAGATTCCTTATGTCTACTGGTACCTCTGACATAGTACAGACAGAAATGGTGACACAGTTTCTGCTTCATAAAGAGTTTCCATCTTGGACAGCCTGGGCTACATAGAGAAACCCTGTCTCGAAAAACCAAAAAAAAAAAAAGAGTTTCCATCTGGGTTGAGGAGATAGCCTCGACTGTCTATGCTAGTGCTTCTCAGATTAAAGGCAACAACATCATTCTGCTCAAAATGTTGATTGTTGGATAATTCTCATGCAAGTGTTCCACAGATCAGAGTCAGCAACAATGTGAATTTTTGAATGACAAGCAATCACTGCTACCTAGTCTAATGTCTGTGGGCATTCAGCCAGCCTGCATGAATGTGGATGAGATGAGACAATTAGACCATGAGAGAAAAATACATACTCCAGTGAATTGAACTGCATAAACTATAAGCTCATAGAATTTCAGATAAAAGAGATTGGTATGGGTCAGAATAGTCAATGAAGGCATCAAAAAGTGGACTTGAAGTATAGCATTGGGATGGAAACTGCAAGGTGTTTCTTCTACCCAAACACCTCTAGATTTTCTAGATTTGAATTACAAATCCATCACTTAGTGGATATTTAACTTTTCACATCTTTTATTTTCTGATCTCTAAAACCGAGGTTCATAGTAACTGTTTTGCAATTCTATTCTGAGGATGAAAGTGCCTGCACTGAGCCAGGCTTAGTGGACTGACTTACTCTATGCCAGCTATGTTCCTCCAAGAGGGAGCTATATTTAGATTGAGTTATATACTTTTAGATCTACAAATGATTTTATCATTGTTCAACTGGTCTTCTAAATTTGTGTTATTTATTGCTCAAATTGCCCATCTAATTGTGTTTCAAATATAACTATCATAAAATGAGGGTATTCCAGGACACATAGAAACTTAGAATCAGAATTCAAGGCTGATCAGGGTAAGGAGAGAGACTATTCATGGTATGCAATTTTGATTATACTGATTAAATGGCTCTTTCTAAAAGAATATACTTTTCTTCAAAAGAAATTGTGCTTCAAAGCTATTGGAGCATCAGATAAGATGTTACAACAGCATACATTCCCATCTAACTCCTGAGACTTGCTTAGTTTATAGCCTGCTTTAGGGTTTTATATTAACACAAGAAAAGCTTAGAAATGACCTTAGTACTCTACTGGCAGTTTGCACATTGTTCCTTACAAGTTATTTACCAGATGAAAATAGGATCAGAAACAAAATACTGAAAAGTAAATTAAAAATTTATCATAGCTGAAATCTAAGAAGTGCTGCTACATGCCAGTAATCCAAGCCTTTGGGAAATGGAAACCAGAAGATCAGAAGTTCAAAGTCATCCTCAACAACATGGTAAGTTCAAGGCCAAACTGGGCCACAGGAGACACTTTCTCAAACAAATACCCAAATGACATATAAAAGATAAAAATGTAGATGTAATGAGTGTGTTTTAATTTCATAAGAACCACCTTTGAACCAGCCTTCCATTCTAATGCCAGTTCGGACTGCCTCCTTAGACAAATGGTCACTGGTGGAGATGCCTGGTCTGAGACAGTGACAGTGTACAACAGTCTAGCTTTTGTCCTTTGCCTTTTTGTTACTTGGGATCTGTACATTACTTCTTCAGAACCCCTGGCTGATAAACACACCAACCTTTGTCACACTTCACTGAGGTTTCTAACATGCTTTTTTTTCTCTAGTATGAACCCACTCCAATTTTCTGTTTCCTCATGCACAGTCTCTGTGCTCAGGAATACAGGCTGCATTTGGCTTTCAGGATACTAATCTCACACTTGATCCCTGATCATGCTATCCTGTGTGGCATCATTGCTCTTTGTGTTTCCCTCCTTTTCAACAATGTGACTGGCAAAATATTGAATCTCTCGGGCCATATTACTTAAGTCAGGCGTTTCATCTAAAAAAAAACCATCACCAACAACATTTTAGCTTGTCACTATTCTTATGTGCTTAGGAGAAAGGGGTGGGGAATAGACATCATAATCCTCTCATCGCTTTGTATTAAGTAACACAACTTAGCTAACAATTATTTAAGGTCTCTTTTATATTCTGGAGGTTTATAGTCCTGCTATCATAATTGTAAGGACCTTAATCTTGGTTTTTTTTTTTTTTAATTTTTATTTTCAGCAAATCAAAAAAATTTAAAAAGCATTCAAACAGAATAAAATGAAAAGAAACAAACAAGCAAAATACCAAGGGTCAGATATACTTATACAAGAATTCTATAGAGCCTTCAAACAAGCAATACTTTTTGAGTTATGTTTAAAAAAAATCAGAACCACAATAAGCTCCTTCACAAAGTAAATAATATTGAAAATAGTGAAATCAAGTGTAAACCCAACAAAAATATATAAGTTATAGTCCAGTATCCCTCATGAATATACATATAAAAATTCTCAATGAAGTAGTTGCAAACTGAATACAAGAGATATAAAAAAATAATATTCCATGAATAACTGAACAACTGTTTTTTTTTTTTTTTAGAAGACCATACTCCATATACAGGCTGCATGTTTTGGGATAGCCCCCACTCCAGATGTTTGAGACCTACATGAAAACCAAGCTGCACATTTACAACATATGTGCAGGGAGGCCTAGGTTCAGCCCATGAAGGTAGATCTGTGTAGACTAGGTATGCTCCACGGTTGGTGATTCAATCTCTGAGAGCTCCAAGGGTTCAGGTTCGTTTACTCTGTTGATCTTCCTGTGCAGTTCCTATCTCCTTAGGGCCCACAATCCTTCCACCTATTCTTCTTTAAGAGTCCTCAAGCTCCATCCACTGTTTGGCTCTGGATGTCTGTATCTGTCTGGGTCAGCTGCTGGTTAGAGCCTCTCAGCGGACAGCTTGCCCCTGTCTGTTCTCAGGCTGGAGGTTTAGATCCTGGGAGCTCTGGTTGAATCTTTTGATACTCGTTCTAAAAAGGACAAAAGCACCCTCACTTTGGTCTTCCTCCTTCTTCTTGAGTTTCATGAGGTTTATGCGTTGCATCTTAGGTATTGTGTGTTTTGGGCTAATATCCGCTTATCAGTGAGTGCATACCACGTGTGTTCTTTTGTGATTGGGTCATCTCACTCAGGATGATATTTTCTAGCTCCATCCATTTGTCTAAGAATTTCATGAGCTCATTATTTTTAATGGCTGAGTAGTACTCCATTGTGTAAATGTACCACATTTTCTGTATCCATTCTTCTGTTGAAGGACATCTGGGTTCTTTCCAGCTTCTGGCTATTATGAATAAGGCTGCTATAGACATAGTGGAGCATGTGGCCCTGTTGCATGTTGAAATATCTTTTGGGTATATACCCAGGAGGGGTATAGCTGGGTCCTCAGGTAACACCATGTTCAATTTTCTGAGGTATCGCCAGACTGCTTTCCATAGTGGTTGTAACAGCTTGCAATCCCACCAACAATGGAGGAGTGTTCCTCTTTCTCCACATCCTCGCCAACATCTGCTGTCACCTGTGTTTTGGATCTTAGCCAATCTGACTGGTGTGAGGTGGAATCTCAGTGTTGTTTTCATTTGCATTTCCCTGATGACTAGGGATGCTGAGCACTTCTTTAGATGTTTCTCAATCATTCGAGTTTCCTCAGTTGAGAGTTCTTTGTTCAACTCTCTACCCCATTTTTTAATAGGGTTATTTGATGGTCTGGAATCTAGTTTCTTCAGTTCTTTGTATACCTTGGATATTAGCCCTCTATCAGATGTAAGGTTGGTGAAGATCTTTTCCCAGTCTGTTGTTTCCCGCTTTGTCCTGTTGACCGTATCCTTTGCTTTACAGAAGCTTTGCAGTTTTATGAGATCCCATTTGTTAATGTGTGAGTTATTTATTTTAAGTGGAATTTTCTCTATTTTTATATGTAAAGGCACACATTCTATAGAATTACAATTAAATTTATTTTGTTATTTATTAAAAATCTCATATGTGAGTACTGGATTTATCTCATTTTCACCCCTTCCAACTTGTCCATGGCCCTCATCACTCCTAAACTTCTAGAACATTTTTTATTACTGGAATTCCTTTTTATTCCTTTTTGTATTGAGTAATCATTTTCCTGGTGGGCCTTTAAAAATAGTTTATCTTTGCAGGTGTGAAAATGACTGTTTTAACTCAGTTAAATAATTCAAAATATAGAATTTTAATAACCTACTCTCAAACAACTAAAGTGCATCTACATTTTTTTTTCGTTTATAAAGAATTTGTATTTGTGTGTGTTTTGTAGGGGGTTCTGGGTATGTACATGTGAGTGTAGATGTGCTCTGAGATCACCATTATTGTAATCCCTGAAAATGCAGTTAGAGGAGGTTGTGGGTTCTGGAAAGCATACTCTGGAGAGCTGTACACAGTTTGAGAAGCTGAGTCTTTCTCCACCACAATTTACAGTCTTTTTGCATTTAAGGTTGTGTAGTAGCAGTCTGATGTGCAGCCTTGCTTTATTGATTTTACTTGGTAACATAAATCTCCCTCACAATGGCTGGCTGCAACTCTGTCTATGGTCTAGTTTCAAAGTTCTGGCTTGTTTGAGATCTACACTTGATCTTAGCCAAAAGGCTGAGAAGCCATTGTTTCAGATCTATATATCAAACCTCTCCATCTTTTTTATTTTATTTTATTTGGTTTTTCGAGAGAGCCTCTCCATCTTTCAATTTTCATCATCCCTTAGCTCACAAGTGGTTCCTTTCATCATCTTTATTTGCTCTATGTGGCTTCCATTTGTTTTGTTGAATGGGTTAAATACTTAGACTTTGCTTGGTACGTCTAACAAATTTGATAGACTTCATGTCTTTTTTCTATTCAAAATCAATCATTTAATTTTGATGTGTGACTTTGCCCTGGAGTCTGTGAACATGCACATATGCTCACTGACAGGCCAGTAAAGGCATAATAAAGAGTTAATTCCATCAAGTCCAGTTTTGTAAAATACTGAGTTTATTAGGATTATAAAAGGAAAATAAATGAGGAGTTATTTACAGTGGACTTGGGGACTTAAAGACAGCTGCATCACAGACAAGCAAAGCCAATCGCAGCATGGATGACAATTCAAAATAGTCTCTACCTTCCCAACCTGCAAGCATTTCCACCTGTGAGTCTCCTTTGCCACCAACATGTACTACATACAATTTTTAGTGGTATATATTGTTGCAAGAATAAATGGTTGCATAAATACTATGCAAGACAATAGTAAGATGATGAAAAATCCTTTCTCTTTGAAGCTGGCTAAAGTTCATTAGTACACACAAAATCTTAAGTAATTAATATAACGTTTCTATTGAAACCACATTTCTAATATTATCTTTGTATTAATACCCATAATTCCTCATTTACTGTTGTATATACATTCTGCTTTTCTGGATTTATTTATTTTTGAATCATAGCTCACTTTTCTCTCAAGAAATATGTCATCTGGTCTTTAAATAATTTTAGTAAATTCCTAATGCTATGCCACATAGAATTTTGTTTTGTTTTTATATAGTTTATAGTTATTTCTGTTGAAAATAAAATGCAATGCAACTTATATCTGATACGAAGACGCAGCAGAAGAAGATAAGGTAGAGGTGGAGGAAGAGAAGGGGTGGGAAAAGGAGGGGAAAAGGGAGGGAGAAGAGGTGTGGGTGGAGGAGGAAGAACGACGGAAAGAAAGTAAAAAAGGAAGGAAGGAATGGAGGGATGAAGGAAGCAAAAGAGAAAGGAAGGAAGGAAGGGAAGGATGGAGGAAGTAAAAGAGATAAAAAGGAATGAAGGAAGGGAGGAAGGAAAGGAGGGATGGAGGGAGGGAGGAAGGAATGAAGAACCTCTCTAGATTTTACTTCATTGACTCCATTTGACATTGTGTAACACTCCTTTTTCATTTAATGGTAAGTGAGATGAATTACATATCCAAACTTATGATCTTTAGTAGTTTATGCCTTCCATGATCACAGCACTTAGTTCAATGGAAAGAACATTCGAAAGCCAAGTCTTAGAATTGAACATCCTTGCATCAGAGTAGCCTAACATGAGGAATATGACCATTTCTAGTCTAGTTACTAAGGTCGAGGTTGTATGATTGTCTTTCCTTAGGTAAATGTCTACCTGTGGAACAAATTAGAGTGGTTCAAAATGAAGCTGAATTTAATAAGAAATCATGAAAATATGTTTGCTGGAATTATATTGAATATATTCTTGCCAAAGGGCTAAAGCAACAAATACAGAATATTTAAATCTCATGATAATTGAACTATTTTTGTTTAGTTTTTGTTTGTTAGTTTCTATTAGTTCATGCACCTTATTTCAAAATATTCTTTTATAGCTGCTACCATTTCATTTAAATTTTCTAATTTGGACTATGCCTTGTAAAGTTTTATCAGCCTGATAGAATCTAGAATTACCTGGAAGAAAAAAATATCCTGATGGACTGTCTAGACTAGGCAGATTTTGGCAGACTCTTAATTATGACAACTGTAGGCATCCATTTCCCATCCATTGTGGGGAACAGTATTCCGTGGCCTTAGATTGTGGTTTGCACAAATAAAGAGAGGATGCTGAGCATAAGTAGGCACATAGGCATTTATTTCTCTCTTTTCTTAACGGTGGATATGAATACATGCTTGAAGTTCCTGCCTTGACTTCCTCACACTGATGGAATGATGAACTAAAATGAACCCCTTTTTCATGTCAACAAAAATAAACTAGGTCAGATATTTGCTTTGTCATAAACCTGACTGTGTGTCTTTTAACCCTTTAGAGTAGTTGTCGGACCATGGAAGGGTTGCCAGTAGCCTGGAACCCCAGACTGCAGTGTTTGGCCACACCCCCCAAACCTGGGGCTCTGCCCCATTTTAACCTAGAATGTTCAGTCACATAAGACACAGGTAAGGGGCGTGACTAAGAGCCATGCCTTGAGATTTGTATATTAATGAGGCCGGGGTCATAGCTAATTAAGTCTCTTCTCTAGACCCTCTCCTTGTCCACTCCAAAATATAAGGAAGTGCATTTGTGCATTTGGGCGGGAAGTGAACATCATCCAGATCCAACTTTCTCATCATGGGTAATAAAGCCACTTCTTAGAAACTCAGTCCACATGTCTTCTTGGGCCTGCTTCCATCATCTGCTACTCCAAACCTTTACATCTATGTGGGAACCACCACGCCTCAGGAAAAGCCCTGGCCCACGGGAATCTATTGCTGCTGCTGCTGCTGCTGCTGCGAGGGCCCAGGCCCAGGGCCGGGGGAAGGTGGGGGTGCCCATGCGAGATCCCACAAGTTGTTTTGGGAGAAATGTGGAAGAGTTTAGTACTTTTGCATGATAGGCCATTCTAGTGGTGACTTATTAATAAGAAGAATGTAGGGGTCTGGCTCATGAGGTTTCACAGTGAACATTTTACCAGGAACTTGGATAGGAATATTTTTGGGTTATTTTGTTTGTTTGTTTTATTGTTGTGTTTCTCTCTCTCTCTCTCTCTCTCTCTCTCTCTCTCTCTCTCTCTCTGTATGATATTTTATCTAAGAATGTGTTTCTGCCTGTGTTTTGGAAGCTTCAGTAAGGTTGAATCTAAATATAGTGTTTGGTTTGCCAAAAAAGATAACAATAAGCAGAGTAGCGTTTAGAGCAGTGCTGAAGAAGCAATGGAGTATCATCATTTTAGAAAAACCCCTGTGTTACTTGGGTCAACTGGAAAGTGTTTCCTAAATGTTAACCCACATATTCTTGTACAGTGGTACTTTAATATGGGTAACCCTGCAGCTTAAACTGGCATCAGAATTTGGTAATGTGGGCATTTTTCAATGGCTCTGGTTTTAAACAATAAAAGATATTAGATTGAGGGAGTCATGGAGAGAGTTTAAGACAAGATAGCATGTGGCAGGGATGGGGTTTCTGCCAAGAATCCCTGAGAAGACATTCCTTTAAACTTTGAAAATTAAACCTTGGCTGAAATTGAGACTCCTCTGTGCTGGAAATGCCAGATGTTTGTTAAAGGGCAATATATGTTTGAAAAATTGGTCCCAGGTTCCTGAAACTGTTTTGGAAATATTAAGAGATATGGTCTGGTTGACGGTATACCACTGAGGGCAGGCCTTAAGGTTTCTAAAACCTACCCAATTCCTAGTTATCTTTCACTGCCATTGACTCTCTTGGTCCCTGCCATGATGGTCATTAACTCTAATCCTTCAAAATTTTAAGCTGTCAGTAAATTTTTCTTTTAAAAGTTTCCCTTAGAGGCAGGTGGATTTCTGAGTTCGAGCCAGCCTGGTCTACAGAGTGAGTTCCAGGACAGCCAGGGCTACACAGAGAAACCCTGTCTCGAAAAACCAAAAAAAAAAAAAAAAAAAAAAAAAAGTTTCCCTTGTCATGATGTCCTATTACAATAGTAGAAATGTAACTAAGACAACAGACAAGTGCGAATGCATTCATTATCTCATCAGTTGGTTCAAGTTCTTGACTTGACTTCTCTACAGGGATGAACTATAATAAATAGTTCTGAACTAAATCTTTCTGCCCTACTTGTTTTTTGGTAGGGTGTTTTGTCAGAAATTAAACTGGAAAGGACATTGATGCAGAATAATATCAACAACTGAGAGAAAGGTAGAGATATAGAGAATTATGATGCTATCTTCAGCTGGAGCATAATAATTCTTAAATCATTGAATATGTGAATGACTAGCACAGAAACTACTCATAAAATGATTATTTAGGTAGATACAATAGCAGTTTAAGTTGCACTTATATTTTATCACAAACGTAGTATATTTTACATTCATTCACAGAGTCCAATAAAGCAATGATTGGGGACTGAATTAACCTAACCTCTCACAGTAAAATTATGATTTAGTTAAATATTTTGTCTGCTCTTACCAATAGCCCTGATAATATCTACAAAATATCTAAAAACAATCTTAGCAGTAAAATAACATCATTATATTTTGTTCTAACCCAATATTCATTTTTCATAAAGGGATATATCTATACTTTCACTTTATAGACAAAATTATCATTATTCAGAACAGCCAGGGCTACACATAGAAACCTAACAAAAAAAAGTTGCAGTCTTAATTAATAAATGTTGTTTCCTTACTCCTTCTTTAATACCTGATTATTTCTTTTTTTTTCTCACAATAAATGTGACCCAAAGTAAATTTTAGCACTTATTATATAAGTAACACAGTCTCATAGAAATGAAATATTAAAAACAAATGATATTTTTAAGGCCAATCTCAAAATACTATATGTTTGACTAGATCTATTTCTGATGTCGATGTATTTATTTTATTCTGTGTATGATGACTTGAATTTGAAAGAGCTACTCTGGATATCACTGAGGTAATGAGTTCAACATGAGGAACACTCTCTGAATGAAGAGGAGCTCATGGAGATGACCATCTCCTTGCAGTACGAAACCTTGCATATTTTCCTGGATCATCAAAATCAATGAGTACAAAATAGTTAAAAAGAAATAAGAGTGGGCTCTACTCTATACAAAGCAGATCTATGAACATCAAAATATTTATATTAAGATCATCTCTAAATGAGTTGCATTTTTATAAAAATATTTGATCCATGGTTTAAAAGAGTAAATTATTTAAATTTATTATTCATGAATTGTAATAACTAATAGAGGTCTTGGCACAGAATTAATGCAACAATTGAAAACTTTTCTAACTTTTTTTTTAACAGTGCTGTGTTAGTCATATTTTTGACTATGTGAAAATATCTAAGAAAAAGAAGAGATTTTTATTGGCTCTGACAGAGGTTTCAATTCATGGTCATTTGATTTCATTGTTCTGGGTCTGTGGATTGTGAAAAGCAGAACATCATGGCAAAAAGTTACAGCAAAGGGAAAGCTATTCATCTCAAAGTAGGCAAGAAATAGAGAACAAAAGGCTCTGAAGAGAAGAACTATACTTCAAAAGCATGCTCCAGTGACCCCCTGGCTTTGACTTCAATAACCCTTTGATCTTTGAATTCATCAGCATACTAATTGAAGAAACCACTAGTGCCTTAAGAATGCATCTGCTTCTTAATTGTTCCACCACTTGGGGACCAAGCTTTCAATACAGAAGCCTGTGAAGGACAATTTGTATCCCAAACATAACATTTTGCATGGAAAGGTAAGAGTGGCTCACAGTTAAAGTAGGACAATAAAGCAAATCAAGTCCCATGCAGAAGTCATGCAGCAGTGAGAGAAAGATGCTGGCTAGTCTGCAGCTAAGATGGCAGTCTTATCTGAGGATTCTGGTTGAGCAAAACGCTGAGTGGCTTCATTCATTTCAAGTCAGCAGGATAGAATCTGAGAGGAGGGGATCAACCAAGTGAGGACAAGGTGATTTCTGTAACTTGACATGTTTTGGTATTTCATCTTTATTTTCTTGTTCTGTGACAATAAAAGTGGTAAAAAACAATAGCATAGGAATAAAACAATTAAATTTTATGATATTATCTTCCTTTTACAAATATAAGAATTTTTTTAAAGTAAAATAGTGTACTTAGCAAAGCTATATCAATATTTTTAGCTGAAAGGCAAAATTCAACTACAAAATATACATATAAAATACAAAATGAACAAACAAAACCACACACAACTCTGTAACAAATATTAGCATTTTTCATAGACTACTTTTTGCTTTATATTTCCTGTCAAGACATGTGATAAAGACCAGTTCCCTAAACTACTTAGAGAAACACTAAGACTTCAGTTCTCCATAGCAATACCTATTGTTTTTACCTTAAACCCATGATTCTCAACTTGTAGGTCAAGACTAACTTGGGATTTGACCAGCCCCTTCAAAGAAAACACAGAGGTTTACATTATAATTTATAGCAGTAGCAAAATTAGTCATGAAATAACAACAAATAATTTTATGGTGGGCTCAAGGCAGTACATGGAATTATATTAAAGGGTTTCAGCATTAGGAAGGTTGAGTACCACTTCTTTAAACTATAGAGATGTTGTTACCTGCTTATCGTGTGACCAGAAAGCATCCTGGATTCAAGATCATACAGAAAATAGCTCTTTAGACAGCATATTACTCAAAGTAGATCCTAACTAGAGACAGAGGAAGAAGCAAATTCAAATTGTCTGGAACAACAGTCTGGAGGAGCTGGCAGCTGTTTACCTTTATCCCAGACAGATTCTTTTTGCTTTGCAACTAGTCCCTACAGTAGGGTTTCATAGATATGCCATTTAGAAAAATAAAACAAAATGATTACATGTATTTATTTATGTATATATTATACATAAAGTAAGTAAACTATGTGCAAGCTCACATTATGCAAGTGTATCAGGATGAATAAAAATACATATATAAATACACACTTATGTATAACCAAGACTGGTCTAAAATCTGCAGAAATTCTGCTACCTCAACCTCATACATGTTGGGATTATATTCATGAACCACCACAATTTGCTTTCCTTTTATCTTTTAATTTCAAAATATCCACTAAAATGTAGTTATACTTTAAATATACTAACACCATTATTTGTTACTATATATGCATGGCACTCCTCTAAGATCATTTTGTCTAATAGCTTCCAATCCCTAAAAACTTCAGTCTTAGAGAATATTGTGTTTCAATAATGATTTATTAAGGGGTTACTACATATTGCCACAGTTGTGCAGTCTGTATTCCATCAAGATGAGGAACACAGTCAAATGAACAAATACCTAAAGTAAGTAAGCCATGTGCAATCTCATATTATGTAAGAGCTCAGCGATGAATATAAATACATACATCAGAGAAAATAGAAACAAAAGATGGCATAGCAGTCCTGTTAGGATATCTAACCAACAAAAACTATCTTGTTTTGTGAATGAAAAAGTAAAACACTGAATCTGGGAGGAAAAAAGAACTGTGTGTGGCTACAAAACTGGACAATTTACAACAAAGAACTATACAAAGCCTTAAGATTTCTTATACACACTCAATGTTTCATCCTTTATAACTGTTATTTGGTGAATTCTTGTAATATCTCAGACACAAATTGTAACCCAAATTTATCTTTCCAACAGGACAAAGTAAAGTTCTATGATTTTTTTCCCATAACACAAAATAGATGTTAGTTTCTTTGCATTGTAGTAAAGATTATGAGGGAAAAAAGCAAGAAACCAAAAACTCATATATACCTGAATGGAGAAAGCAGAAGGGATTAGGAGATAATAGGAGTGTTGATTGGATGAGGACTCATGGAACAATGTAGTGCTAGTGGTAGTAGAGACAGGAAAAAGTAGGATGGAAGGAAACAGCATAAAAATATGTGAAGTATCTATTATTTAACAAATGACCTGAAGCAAAGCAGAAGCTAGTGTGAAAGCAGGAGCCTTTATGTCACCTACTCAGTACCACACTAGGCTACCTGGTCACAGTTCATCATATCCTGCACTGAAGGTTGTGTCTATGATGGCTTTTCATATCTGCTCATTGATTAGCTATTAGCTAGGGAAAGAAAATGTTTGGATCACAAGCATAGCAGATTGCATACAAATTGTAGGACAAGATTTAGAAGGGTATGCATATAAGATTGTGACCAGGGTAAAGCTAGAATTAGAACATATGGAAAGTCATCTGTGCTTTAGTTTACTGGCCCAATTAATTCACGTGGTAGGGAGAAGAACACGTTACTTATTCTATGGAAGAGCTGCAAAGTATTGTGGGTAGTGGGTACTGTAGTAATCTCACATCTGAGTTTGAAAAAAAAATAGTTAAAGGAGAACAAGAGTCCAGTTGTGGCAGGAGCTAAACCTGTGCCACAGCTCTCCGTACCCAAATTCCTCCCAGAGAGAACTGATCTCCTGTAGGGAACAAAACGCGGGCGGGTGCCGGGGCCCCAAGGCCTCCGGCGTGGCGGTGAGGAGGCCCGCGACTGGGGCGGGGTCTCACGCGCGGGATTCGGGCTGCGACCGATGAGGCAGCGGCAGCAGAGGCAGAGCGGGCGAAGCGGAGGCCTGGGTCTGGAGCACTTCCCGCCTGGGACGCTGTAGTTCCCACATGGTTGAAGCGGTCTCAGGGTAGAAGTAGGCCCACGCGCGGACACGTGGAATTGAGTTTCCATGAAGTAGTTTATTGACAAGAATGGTGAATCTGGTGCGCTCTCCCCCAAAAGCCAGGAGGGGTTTCCTTATATTGGGGAGTATCAAGGGGAGGAGTTAGGGAGGGGAAAACTTAATTACCTACGTCCCCAGCCTCATTAATATGTAAATCTCAAGGCAGAGGGCTCTTAGGCACACACCTTATCCATGTCTTACGTGACCTAAGGGTACAGGTGAAATGGAGAGGGCGGGTCTGGGGCCTGGCCTTTGGAGGCGTGGCCACACCTGCAATCTCAGGGTTTCCAGGCCAATGGCAACCCTTCCATGGCCCCACAATCTCCCAGTAGTGCTGACACACAGGATTGCAGATGGAACAAGCTACAGCCGAGGACAACAAGATCCATCAGCTAACAGCAGAGATGACAGATGGTAAGAAGCAAGGGCAAGGACATAAGCAACAGAAACCAAGGCTACTTGCCATAATCAGATCCCAGTTCTCCCACCACAGCAAGCCCTTGATTCCCCAACACACCAGAAAAGCAAGACTCTGATTTAAAATCACATCTCATGATGATGATAGAGGACTTTAAGAAGAACATAAATAACTCCCTTATAAAAATACAGGAGAACACAAGTAAACAGGTAGAAGTCCTAAAACAGGAAAAAAAAAATCTCTTAAAGAATTACAGGTAAATACAACCAAACAGGTAAAGGAATTGAACAAAACCATCCAGTATCTAAAAATGGAAATAGAAACAATGAAGAAATCACAAAGGGAGACAACCCTGGAGATAGAAAACCTAGGAAAAATATCAGGAGTCATAGTCACCAACATAATGCAAGAGATAAAAGAGAGAATCTCAGGTGCAGAATATACCATAGAAATCATTGACACATCAGTCAAAGGAATTGAAAAATGCAATAAGCTACTAATCCAAAAAATCTAGGAAATCCAGGACACAAAAGACCAAACCTAAGGATAATAGGTATAGAAGAGAGCCAAGATTCCTAACTTAAAAGGCCAGTAAATATTTTCAACAAAATTATAGAAGAAAACTTTCCTGACCTAAAGAAAAGATACCTCAAAACATTCAAGAAGCCTACAAAACTCCAAATAAATTGGACCAGAAGAGAATTTCCTCTCATCACATAGTAGTCAAATGCACAAAAGAAAGAAATATTAAAGGCAGTAAGGGAAAAATGTCAAGTAAAATATAATGGCAAACCTATCAGAATTACATCAGGCTTTTCTTTCAGAGACTATAAAAGCCAGAAGATCCTGGGCAGATGTCACACAAGAGACCCTAAGAGAACACAAATGCCAGCCCAGGCTATTATACCCAGCAAAAGTCTCAATTACCATAGATGGAGAAAGCAAGTTATTCCATGACAAAACCAAATTTACAGAGTATCTTTTTACAAATCCAGACCTACAAAGATCCAGAGATAGATGGCAAACTCCAACGCAAGGAGGAAAACTACATTCTAGAAAAAGCAAAAATGTAATCTTTCAACAAACCCAAAAGAAAATAGCCACAAAAACATCTAGTAACATCTAATAACATCTAATAACAAAAATAACAGGAAGCAACAATCACTTTTCCTTAATAACTCTTCATATCCATGTACTCAATTCTCCAATAAAAAGATATAGATTAACAGACTGGATACTAAAACAGGTCCCAGCACATTGCTATATATAAGAAACACACCTTAGTGACAAAGACAGAAACCACCTCAGAGTAAAGGGCTGGAAAACAATTTTCCAAGTAAATGGTCCCAAGAAACAAGCTGGACTAGCCATTCTAATATGGAAAAAGTTAACTTTCAACCAAAAGTTATCAAAAAAGATAAGGAAGGACACTTTACATTCATCAAAGGAAAAATATACTGAGAACTCTTAATTCCAACATCTTTGCTCCAAATGCAAGGACACCTACATTCATAAAAAACTTTACTAAAGCTCAAAGCAAACATTGCACCTCACAAAATAATACTAGGGGGCTTCAACACCCCTCTCTCATCAATGGATAGATCATGGAAACGGTAACTAAACAGAGACAGAGTGAAACTAATAGAAGTTATGGACCAAATGGATTTAACAAATATCTATAGAGCATTTCATCCTAAAACAAAAGAATATATCTTCTTCTCAGCACCTCATGATACCTTCTCCAAAATTGACCATTTAATTGGTCACAAAACAGGCCTCAGCATATACAAGAAGATTAAAATAATCCCATGCATCCTATCAGATCACCACAGACTAAGGCTAGGTTTCAATAACAACGAAAACATCAGAAAGCCCACATACACATGGAAGCTGAACAATGCCCTACTCAATGATAACATTGTCAAGGAAGAAATAAATAAATAAATTAAAGACTTTTTAGATTTAATGAAAGTGAAGGCACAACATACCTAAACTTATGGGACACAATGAAAGTAGTGCTATGAGGAAAACTCATAGCTTGAGTTTGTCCAAAAAGAAACTGGCGAGAGATTACACTAGCAGTATAGCAGCACACCTGAAAACTCTAGAACAAAAAGAAGCAAAGAGGAATTGACAGCAAGAAATTATCAAACTCAGGGCTGAAATCAACCAAATAGAAACAAAAAGAACTATACAAAGAATCAACAAAACCAGGAGCTTGTTATTTGAGGAAATCAACAAGATAGATAAACCTTCAGCCAGACTAACCAGAGGGTACAGAGACAGTATCCAAATTAACAACATCAGAAATGAAAAAGAAGATATAAAAAACAGAAACTGAGGAAATTCAAAACATCATCAGAGCTTATTACAAAAGTCTATACTTAACAAAACTAGCAAATCTGAATGAAATGGACAATTTTCTAGACAGATATCAAAAACCAAAGTTAAATCAGGACCAGATAAACTATCTAAACAGTCCCATAACCCCTAAAGAAATAGAAGCACACATTAAAAGTAACCCAACTATAAAAAGCCCAGGATCATATAGGTTTCATGCAAAATTCTATAAGACCATCAAAGAAAACCTAATGTCAATACTCTTCAAACTATTGCACAAAATAGAAACAGAAGGAAGACTACCCTATTTGTTCTATGAAGCCTCATATACACTCATACTTAAACTACACAAATACCCAACCAAAAGAAAAAGAAATCTTTACACCAATTTCCTTCTGAATAGCAATACAAAAATACTCAATAAAATTCTAGTAAACCAAATCCAAGTACACATAAAAATGATCATTCTCCACAATCAAGTAGGCTTCATCCTACAGATGCAGGAATGGTTCAATCCTCTACATAAACAAACCCAAAAAACAAAACAAAACAAAATCACATGATCATTTCATTAGATGCTGAAAAAATATTTGACAAAATTCAACATCCCTTCATGTAAAAGTCTTGGAACAATCAGGAATTCAAGGCTCATACATATACATAGTAAGATCAATATACAGCAAACCAGTAGCTAACATCAAACTAAATAAAGAGAAACTTGAAGTAATCCCACTCATATCAGAGACCAGACATGGCTCCCTATCTATTAAATATAGTACTTAAATTCTTGCTAGAACAATAAGACAATAAAAGAAGGTCAAAAGATATGAATTGGAAATGAAGAAGTCAAAATATCACAATTTGCAGATGATCTAATACTATACTTAAGTGACCCCAAAAATTCCACCAGAGAACTCCTAAACCTGAAAACAACTTCAGTAAAGTGGCTGGATATAAAATTAACACAAACAAATCAGTCGCCTTCCTACACTCAAAGGATAAATGCGCTGAGAAAGAAATTAGGAAAACAACACAATTCACAATAGTCACAAACAAAATAAAATAATTTCGTCCAACTCTAACCAAGCAAGTAAAAGATCTGTATGAGAAGAACTCCAAGTCTCTGAAGAAATAAATAGAAGAAGACCTCAGAAAATGTAAAGATCTCGAATGCTCACGGATTGGAAGAATTAATATAGTAAAAATGTCCATTTTTCCGAAAGCAATCTACAGATTCAGTGAAATCCCCATCAAAATTCCAACTCAATTCTTCATATAGTTAGAAAGAGCAATTCTCAAATTCATTTGGAATAACAACAACAACAACAGCAACAAAACAGGATAGCAAAAACTATTCTCAACAATAATGTAACTTGGTTTATCACCATTCCTTGTTGCCGGCCAGCAGCCACAGTCAACTGGGTTCACCTGAAAGAGAGGCTGGGAATGGAAGAGGGACAGGAGGGTGGGAAGAGATGAAGCCAGGACAAAGGTTTCTGATAGAGGCTCAATGCTTTAATGTTCAGCTTTCAATTTAAAGGGGAAGCCCACCCCCACCCCCAGAGTTGTGTCTGCTTCATCCTGGAGGCGTGGCCTTAATCTCGGCCAGAGGTGTCTCCAGGCAAGCTCAGCAGGCAGTCTATTCTCCTCAGCTCCTGTAGCAGACTGTGGGTCTGCCAAGGTGGTTAACACCTGAGTCCTATTGTTTTGGTCTGCTGTGGTAAACAAGGTCTCTCAGGCCTGCTCAAGGCGGGGAAGGGCACAATTCCTGACCTAAAGCTGTACTATAGAGCAATAGTGATAAAACCTGCATGGTATTGGTACAGTGACAGGCAGGTAGATCAATGAAATAGAATTGAAGACCCAGAAATGAACCCACATACCTATGGTCACTTGATTTTTGGCCAAGAAGCTCAAAATCATCCAGTGGAAAAATGACAGCATTGTCAACAAATGGTCCTGGTTCAACTAGAGGACAACATGTAGAAGAATGTAAATTGAACCATCCTTATCTTCCTGTACAAAGCTCAAGTCCAAGTGGATTAAGGACCTCCACATAAAACCATATACACTGAATCTAATGGAAAGTGAAAATCCTTGAACACATGGTCAGAGAGGAAAATTTTCTGAAGAGAACACCAATGACTTAAGCTCTAAGATCAAGAATTGACAAATGAGACCTCATAAAATTAGAAAGCTTCTATAATGCAAAGCATACTGTCAATAGGACAAAATAGCAACCAACATATTGGGAAAAGATCTTTACCAACACTCCATCTGATAGAGGTCTAATATCCAATATATACAAAGAACTCAAGAAGTTTTACTCCAGAGAAACAAATAACCCTTTTAAAAATGGGAAACAGAGCTTAACAAAGAATTCTCAACTGAGGAAACTCTAATGGCCAAGAATTTTCTAGAGAAATGTTCAACATCCTTAGTTAACAGGGAAATGCAAATCAAAACTAGATTCCACCTTACACTAGTCAGAATGGCTAAGATAAAAAAAACTCAGGTAATAGCAAATGCTGGCGAGGATGTGGAGAAAGAGGAACACTCCTCCATTGCTGGTGGGATTGCAAGATTGTATAGCCACTCTGGAAAACATTCTGGTGGTTCCTCAGGAAATTGGATATAGTACTACCTAAGGACCCAGCTATACCACTCCTGGGTATATACTCAGAAGATGCTCCAACATGTAATAAAGACACATGCTCCACTATGTTCATAGCAGTCATATTTATAATAGCAAAAAGTTGGAGGAATCCAGATACTCCTCAACAGAGGATTGGATACAGAAAATTTACATGGTACATTTACATAATTGAAAACAATGATTTCATGAAATTCACATGCAAATGGATGGAACTAGAAAATATCATCCTGAGTTAAGTAACCCAATTACAAAAGAACACACATGTTATGCACTCACTGATAAGTGAGCATTAGCCCCAAAGCTCAGAATATCCAAGATATAACTCACAGACCACATGAAACTCGTGAAGAAGGAAGTCCAAAGTGTGGGTGCTTTGGTCCTTCTTAGAAGGAGTAACAAAATACTCAAAAGAGCAAATATGAAGACAAAGTGTGGAACAGAGACTGAAGGAAAGGCCATCTAGGGACTTCCCCCCTGGGAATCTGTCCCATACACAGTAGTTAAACTGGATGTAGGGAAGTGATTGCTGATGGGAGTCTGATATGACTCTCTCCTGACAGGCTCTGTGAGATCCTGACAAATACAGAGGAGAATGATTACAGCCAACCATTAGACTGAGCATGGGTTCCCTGATGGAGTTGGAGAAAGGACTGAAGGAGCTGAGGGTGTTTGTGCCCTGAAGTGAGAAACAGTCTCAACTAGCCAGACACCCCAGAATTCCCAGGGACTAGAGCACCAACCAAAGAGTACACATGGAGGAACCCATGGCTCTGGCTGCATCTGTTGCAGAGGATGACCTTGTTGGATATAAGTGGGAGGTGAGGCCCTTGGTCCTGTGGGTGTTCGATGCCCCAATGTAGGGAAATGCCATGACAGGAAAACAGGAGTGGGTGTAAAGGTGGGTGGGTATACACCCTCAGAGTGTCAGGTGGAAGGGAAAGGGATAAGGGGTTTGCAGAGGGAACACCTGGAGAGGGGATAATATTTGAAATGTAAATTAAAAAATCCAATACAAGAAAAAATAAAGAACTGCAAGAAAAACAATAAATAGTACATTACTAAAGATAGTTTTACTTCTAAAATTACAGCTATGTTTCTAGGCATATTAAAAATAATATTTAGAACCAATGGTGGTAATACATGTCTTTAACACTAGCACTCTGAAGGCAAAAACAGGCAGATCCTTGTCAATTCAAAGATAAGCTGTGCTACATAGTGAGTCCTAGGACTGCAAGGGCTACACAGTGAGACTGTGTCTCAAAATAAATATAGAAAGAAAAGAAGTTAGGAAGAAGAAAAACAATAAAAAGGGAAGAAGGAAGAAAGGAAAGAAAGAAAGAAACTATCAACAAGTCAGAATTTTATAAAAATGAAAGGTTTTCTAAAGACTATTTGAGACATTTACTACTTCCCTTAGACTTTGATTCTAAAGCAAACACTCAAGAGAATTAGTGTTGAATTTTAAGGAGTGATCTTCAGTGTTCTAGCTCAAAAGCACACATTGTCCATGGAAGCCAGAAAATGGTGTTGGGTGTCCTGGAGCCGGAGTTACAGGTGTTTGTGTGGGTGCTAGAAACTGTACTTGAGTATTTTATAAGAGCAGTATGTGAGCATAAATACTGAGCAGTCTCTCCAGCCAGAGGACAGCACTTTTGTTAACTACATACAGAAGTCAATTACAACTCTTGTATCTATTATTCATTCAGGAAACATAAAGGAAGGGGGAGGAGAAAGTTGATAGATAAGATAAGGCCACAAAATCTGTTGTGAAATGGTTTCACCTAGAAATGGGTGCATAAATAAAACTAGAGCAGCACAATCAATAGACATGACAACATGGAAAGGGAAAATGTCATAGGGTCTCAACCCCAGACAAAGAACTACAGATAACGAGTGACTCCTGAAAAGAAGATAATTAGCCTCTACCCACCTTGTTTTATTGTCCAAAGCAGTGTTTTCAGCTTTGTGTGAATTTATAGGCACACAACTAAAGCAGACTCAACAGGTCCTCTCTCTCTCTCTTTTCTCTCTCTCTCTCTTCTCTCTCTCTCCTCCACACACACACACACACACACACACACATATATGAAAATGAAAAGAGGTTATCAATTTGAAGGAGTAATTCGGACGAGTTCAAGGTAAGCTAATAAGAAAATTAAAAAAAATGTTTATTCATCAGCCTTAGTTTCTTACTTTAAAAAAAAAAAATCTATGAAAATATACACATGCAGTGGAATGAAAAGAATACAATCAGTTTAAGACTTTCAATTGAATAAAGAAGAAGGAAGAAAAGATAAAACAGGAAAATCTGAAAATCCAAAATGTAAGATCTTGATTGTGTATCTAAGAGACAAGGCTTATGAACAAAATAAAAATGATGGAACAGGAATCTCATACATTGAAGTCAATATAGATTAAATGGATATACAAGTCAAAGAAAATATTAAATCTAAAAACAAAAGTGTCACAAGACATCCAGGAAATATGGGACACTATGAAAAGAACAAATCTAAGGAATAAATAAATCTATAGGAATAAATATATGGGACTAAAGAAAGGAAAAAAATCCGTGTCATAGGCATAGAAAATATTTTTAATACAAAATCAAATATTAAAAGAAAATTTCTCTAACCTGAAGAAAGAGATGCCTATGAAGATAAAAGGAGCATATGGAACACAAAGTATATAGAACCAGAAAAGAAATTCATCTCAACTTGTAATAACAAAATCATTGAATGTACAGAACATAGAAAAGATATTAAAAGCTCCAAGATGAAGTAACGTATAAAGGTATACCTATTATAATTACATCTGACTTGTCAATGGGGGCTCTAAAATACATAAGGTCCTGGACAGAAGTTCTACACATCCTACAAGACCACAGATGCCAGCCTAGCAAAATTTCAATGAATATAGAGGCAAAAAAATAAGATATTCCATAATAAGACCAAACTTAAATAATATCTTTCTACAAATTCAGCCCTACAGAAGGTGCTAATATGAAAACTCCTAAGGAGATTAATTACATCCATGAAAACACAGAACAATTAATGTCACACCAGCAAAATAAAAATAAAAACAGTACACACATCTAAACCAACAGTGCCATAACCAATACCACCACCACCACCAACAAAAACATATTAATAGGAATCAACAATTGATATTTTTCAATATTAATGGTCTTAATTTGTGGGTTGGTGGACTATGAAAAGATAGCTTGGTTTCTGGTAGAGCACTGGCTAGAGATGGCCGGAGACCCAAAAGGTATCTCTATAAGTGACAGCATGCTTTTCGCAATGCTCCCAGCCTCCAGGCTCCTGACAGGAGGCTGAAGACCTGCATTGATCCTTCCTTTCAGTCACTTAGGGCAATGCCCCACCAGCCCCTCCACAGGTAGAGGGTGTAACTACAGGCCGCAGAGCCTCAAGATAGATCTCCATATTAATGAGATATCTAAAGGCCAAAGGGTCTAGCCAATTAAGCATTCCTTCCCAGACCCTCTCCTTACAAACCGTATTTAACCTCAGGCCCACGCTGAGGACAAGGGGTACAGCTACATCCACTTTCAGCCATGACAATAAACCTTTTAAAATCATGGACTTTCTTATATTATTGGGGCCTACCGAAGAGAACCATGGAGGAGGCCTTCAACTACAGAGCTGCCATCTAAGTGTAGGACCTCTCTGTATTCCAGCCACGAAAGCCTGCCAACTCAAACAAGCTAGCCAAGCCAGCCATGACCCAGCCAAATGAATAAGGGTAGCCATAAGTCTCTACCCACGAGGTAAGGCACTACCAGAGTTTCTCCCTCTCGCCCCTCTCGGCTGCAGGCCGGTCCAGTTCATATGCCCTCTGTCTCAGTTCTTCTTCAGCTCCCAGTGGCATCTGGAAGCACAAGGACAGAGACCAGCCGGTCTCCCTCTAGCTGCTTCTGCCTGGAGACCCCCAACCCAGGAGCTCTGCCCCTGCAGGACTTCAGGCTGAGACCTCTCCATGCCTGGGCAGAGCTCAGTGGCTTCTCATAGTCCAGCATCTGCCCGGCGCTGTGTGGAGTGAACTCAGTCAAATTCCTGCACTTCTGCTTCCTGAACCTTGGCTCCAGCCATCTGGGGTGGCAGATTCTGGGATCCACAATTCAGCCCAAGAAGAATCATGCCCACATGTGCAAGCAATAGCTCTGGCCATCTCTAGCCAGTGCTCAACTGGAAACCAAGCTATTCTTTCACAGTCCACTGCCCCACATTATTTCTCCAACAAACAGATACAAACAAACATAATGGATGAAAAAATAGGATCTATAATTCTGCTATATGCAAGAAAAATAGTTCAATATGAAGGATAGATATCCCCTCCATGTAAAAGGATGTGTTGGGCCCCATTTTGGCCCTGGTTTGGGCCTTGAGGACAAACTCAAGCCTGGCTTGAGTTTCTGTGGCCTTCTGGGAGATCCGAAGCATGGCTTGAGTTTTGAGACCTTCTCCATCACTTCTGTTTCGGGGTGATTCAGCAAGACCTGTTTGGCCCTGCCTCTGCCATGCCTTGGTGATATAAAGCTTTGCCATTGGCCCTGTCAGTTGCCCCTTACCCTCTGTCATCCTTCCCTGCTTCCTATGTCATTTCAGCCCACTAAAAATCCCCCTCCCTATGCGCCAAACTTATATAAGTGAGAGGTTGATGCAATAGAAATGAGTTCCTGCTATGACAAAACCCCCGGCTTGTTCCTTTGGGCTGTGGACACAAGCCATCCCTTTCAGCCCTTGAGAGACCTTGTGGAACTGGGACCTCTCTCCTCTCACCTGGACCTGCTGTCAAGGAGTAAACAAGGATGGAAAATGATATTCAAAATAAATGAACCTAAGAAGCAAGTGGGTGTAGCTATTTTAATATCTGACAAACAGACTTCAAACCAAAATGAGTAAGAAGAGTGAGGAAAGGACGCTACATACTCATTAAGGAAGTATCTTCCAAGAGTTCATTGTAATTATTAGTATTTATGCATCAAACACAGGGGCGACAAAGTTTGTAAAAGAAACACTGTTACAGCTTGAACCACATACTCATCCTCATAAAACGTTAGTAACACTTAAGTAACACTTTTGCTCAAGTAGACAGGTCATCCAGATCAAAATTAAATAGAGAAAGGTTAGAGTTAACTAACATTATAATCCAAATGGACTTAAAAGATATTTATTGCATTTTTTTTATCCAACAACACACACACACACCACACACACACACACACACACAACACATACACACAGTCATACGCCGAAATACCTTCTTCTCAACACTTCATAAACTTTCTACAATACTGGCCACATACTCATATAAAATGCAAGTCTGAGCAGATGCAAGAAAATAAAAATAACTCCCTGCATCCTGTCTGATCACCATGGATTAAAGCTGAATATCAACAACTACAGATATAACAGAAAGCGTATAAACTCGTGGATACCAAACAACTCACTATTGAATGAAAAACTGTTAAGACAGGAATTAACTACAGACATTCTAGAATTGAATGAAAATTAATAAACAACACAACCAAATGTATGGAAAACAGTGAAGGCTGCTTTAAGAGGCAAGTTTATAGCAATTAAGTGTCTACATAAACAAATGGAAAGACCTCATACTAGAGACAAAGCAGCAAAACTAAAAGCTCCAGAACAAAAAGAAGCCATACCCAAAAGGAGTAGAAGCAAACAAATAATCAATCTCAGGGCTGAAGTAAAACATAGAAACAGCCAACAAACAACTTGAAAGGAGTGAATTGGCATGAGCCAGGCTGACTCCATGACAGGCTGGAAACTAGTAGTTTAGGAGACCTGCCTTGAGTTTCTACTTCCACAACTTGGAAAGTCAGTTACTGGAACAACTACAGGCTTATGTTAAGAGGTACCCCTATTGAGCCTGTGAAAGACAGCTAGCAAAACTTGTGGACAAGAGGTTAAGAGCTACCTCTCTTTGGCATGAAGCAAGTCTGATTCATAGTGTCACCTAGACCTCCAGAGACAGACCTAGCAATCATGATATAGATCACCTACACCTCCCTAATGTTCTTCCTTTTGGCTTTAAAACTTAATCTGTGAATTCAGTCACAGTATTTACATCCTGATGGAACTGGGCCCCTGTATGGAGGAATTTGTTCAGTAAATGCTCTTTCGCATACTATTTGAGTCTGGGGTATCATTCTTCAGTGATTCATATACCCTAGCAAAATAAACAAACAAACAGATAGAAACAATCAGTGATAAAAAGAATTGGTTCTTTGAGAAAATCAGTAAGACTGACAAGCCCCTAGCTAAATTAACTAAAAGCCATAGAGAAAAATCCAAACTTACAAAATTAGGAATGAAAAGGACAAAACAGCAAACAGTGAATAAACCTAGAGTGTCATAAGGACATGCTTTAAAAATCTATGCTCCAACAAAAATAGAAAATCTAAAAGAACTGGGTAATTTTCTTGGATAGGTACTTACCAAACGTCAATAAAAAATCAAATAAGCAATTTAAACAAATGTATAACTCCTACTGAAGTAGAAGCTGTCTTTAAAGTCTCCCAACCAATAAAGGCACAGTAATAGATTATTTTAGCACAGAATTCAACTAGGCTTTCAAAGAAGAGTTAATATCAATACTCTCCAAATTGTTCAACAAAATAGAAACAGAAGGACCCCAATTTGTTTTATGAGGCCATAGTTAACCTGATTCCCAAATTACTTAAAAAGACCCAACAAAGAAAGAATTACAGACCAATTTTCCTTATGGACATTGATGCAAAATTTCTCATAAACTACTTGCAAACTGAATCCAAGAACACATGAAAAAGATCATCCAACATGATCAAGTAGGATTTATCCAAGAAATGCAGGATTCAAAATATATAAATTGTAAATGTATTCCACTATATTAAAAAAAAAAAAAAAACCTGAAAAACAAGAACTACATAATTGTCTCACTAGATTTGGAAAAACTTTCATTAAATTAACATTACTTCATGATAAAAATCCTGGAGGAATTAGGGATTCAAATAACATACCTCAACATAGTAAGGACAGTTTACACAAGCCCATGGTCATCATCAACTTCAATGAAGAGAAACTCAAAGCAAACCAACCAACCAGAGCCCCCAGGGTTAAACCACCAGCCTGGGAGCACTTAGGGAGGGACCCATGCTCCAGCTATATATGCAAGGATGTTATAGGTGGGAGAAGAGATCCTTGGTTCCATGAAGGCTGGACGTCATGGGGGGGCATTCGAGGGTGGGGAGGTGAGGTGAGGGGGGTGTAGGTGGGGGTACACCCTCATAGAAGCAGGAGGAGGGGGGATGGGATAGGAGTTCCTGGGAGGGGGGGGAATGGGGTAAGGGGAGAACACCTGAAATGTAACTAAAATTTCCAATAAAAAATATTTAAAAGCGGCCTCTGGCTCAGGTTGACTATCTAAGCTGCAGTGGCTCTGCCTAGCCCAGCCGCCATGTTTCTCAGCCTGAGGCCATTGGCACACTGCAGCTAGAACCAGCCGCCAGAAAAGCCAGCCCTGCCACCCACTAGATCCCAGCATGAGAGATGGCTCTGCCAATCTTCCATGCTGTCTCCGCAAGGAAGTACATTGCCCAGACCATTCTGCCACCCATGCGGGCCCAGTAAGAGAATGAGACTCTAATGCTTAAAAGTGAATCAAAGCCTTATATATTTGATAATGATCAGTAGCAAGATACCCATCAATCAGAAGTGTAACCCAATACCCAACCTAGATATACCAACTACCTTTGACTGCTACAGATTCGTGAACATCCGCCTCCATCTCCTCTCCTCTCTCTCTCTCTCTCTGCCTCTCTCTCTCTGTCTCTCTCTCTTGTTCTTCTCTCCTCCTTTTTTCTCTTCCTCTCCTAACTCCTCCCACCTTAGCTCCTCCTACACAATTCTACTAAATTTAGGAACAAGGCCTGTTTATCCACTCTACCTACACCTACTTAATATGATACTTACTGTCTTGGCTAGATGAATAAGAGGACTAAAGAAGATCAAGGAGATATAAATTGGAAAGAAAAGAAAATCAAAGTATATTTATTTGAAGATGATTATCTACATATATGACCCTAAAAATTCTACTGGGAAACTTCTCCAGTTGATAAGCACTTTCAGTATAGTATCGAGATACAAAATTAGCTCACAAAAATCAGCAGATTCCCTATACACAAATAACAAAAATACTGAGGATGAAATCAGGAAACAACATCTTTCACACAATAGCTTTAAATAATATAAAATATTTTGTGGTTATTTTAACCCAGCAAGTGAAAGACTTGTGTGAAAAAATTGAAGACCTGAACAAAGAAACTCAAGAGGATATCAGAAGATGGAAAGGTCTTTTCTGGTCATGGATCAGTATGACTAATGTAGTTAAAGTGCTCATCCTACCAAAGTGATATACAGATTCAATGCAATCATCAAGAAAATTCTTCACAGATCCTAAAGGTCCAATTCTCAACTTCATATGGGAACATAAAAAACACAGAATGGCTAAGACAATACTAAATTTTAAAAAATGAACTCTTGAATAGTAATACAAATAGCATGGTATTGACACAAAAAGAGAGTTCATCCTGGTAGATTTTTCCTTTGATAAGTACATAGTAACCTTCCCATCTTTTTTGATATTATTTGGTTGAAAGTCTATTTTGTTGGATATTAGGATAGCTACTCCAGCTTGTTTCTTGGGATCATTTGCTTGGAAATTTTTTCCCCATCCTTTTACTTTGAGGGAATATTTGTCTTTGACTCTGAGGTGTGTTTCTTGTATGCAGGAAAATGTTGGATACTGATTACGTATCCAGTCTGTTATCCTATGTCTTTTTATTGGAGAATTGAGTTCATTGATGTTGAGAGATATTAGGAACCAATGATCATTGCTTACTGTTATTTTTGTTGTTAAAGGTGGGATTATGTTTGTGTGTTTCTCTTCTTTTGGGTTTGTTGTGAAAAGATAAATTTCTTGCTTTTTCTTATGTATAGTTTTCCTCTTTGTGTTGGGCTTGTCCTTCTATTATCCTCTGTAGGGCTGGATTAGTAGAAAGATATTGTTTAAATTCGATTTTGTCTTGGAAAACTTTGGTTTATTCCATCTATGGTAATTGCAAGTTTTGCTGAGTATAGTAGCCTGGGCTGGCATTTTTTATCTCTTAGGGTCTGTATGACATCTACGCAGGATATTCTGGCTTTTAAAGGCTCTGGTGAGAAGTTTGGTGTAATTCTGATAGGCCTGCCTTTATGTATTACTTGACATTTTTCCCTTACTGATTTCAATATTCTTTCCTTCTGTGCATTTGTTGTTTTAATTATTATATGACTAGGGGAATTTCTTTTCTGATCCTATCTGTATGGTGTTCTGTAGGTTTCTCGTATGTTTATGGGCATTTATTTCTTTAGGTTAGGAAAGTTTTCTTCTATAATTTTGTTGAAGATATTTGCTGGCCCTTTGAGTTGTGAATCTTCACTCTCTTTTAACCTATTATCCTCTAGTTGTGTCTTTTCATTGTGTTCTGTATTTCTTGAATGTTTTGAGATAGGAGCTTCTTGCTTTTTTATTTTTCTTGAGTGTTATATCTATGTCTTGTATTGTATCTTCTGCAGCTGAGATTCTTCTATCTCTTGTATTCTGTTGGTGATGCTGGCATCTGTGACTTCTTTTCTCTTTCCAGGTTTTACATCTACAGGGCTGTCTCCCTTTGAGTTTCTTTAATGATTCTACTTCCATTTTTAGAAAATTCTTTCACCTGTTTGATTTGCATTGTCCTGTATTTCTTTAAGGGAATCTATTTGTTTTCTCTTTAAGGGCTTCTACTTGTTTATTTCTGCTCTTCTGCATTTCTTTAAGGGAATTATTTATGTCTTTCTTAAAGTCCTCTATCATCTCATGAAATGAAAGATTAGATCTGAATACTGTTTTAAGAATGTATTTGGGTATCTAGGACTTGCTGTGGTGGGAAAACTGGGTTCTGATGATGCCAAGTCAAATTGGTTTCTGTTGTTTATATAATTATGCTTGCCTCTTTCTGGTTATCTCTGGTATTATCCAACCTCTCTGTCTCTGACTGGAGCCTATCCATTTTGTGATCCTCTGATCCTGGGAGTTGAGCTACAACTGGGGGGTCCAACTGCCACTGGTGTGTGTGCAGTATAGGATCAGGTCTCTGTTTCTGGCCAGCAAGAGTGGGAGCCAGAAGGCACCCAGGTATCAGGCTGTGAAGGAATCTGCCTCCCTAGGTCACAGGGATCCCTGTATGCTGTGGTTTAAGGTCTTACCTGTGAAGCTGAATGTGTCTGAATACCTGGGGGAGAGGATCGAACTGCAGCTTGGTTGTGTTCTGTGTGGGATCGGTCTAGCACAGGGTTTGTGCTCCCAGCCGCCCAGGTCTACTTGCTGAATTTTTAAATAATAGCATTTTAATTTTGCATGTCCCCATCCATGTCAGGGTTAAGAAATGTTCCAATGTTTACAAGATTTTAGATTTTCTCACTTGGGTGTATCCATTCCATATAATTGGTATCTTGTCATTGTTGTTTCTTTAATCTTAGCCTAGAGTAGTCCTAATTATGTACTCCCTGTCTCAGCCTGCCATTGTTACTATTTTTTCCAGTGTAATTTTCTGAATTAGTTGGTCAAAATTTATATAAACAAATAAAAACTAGAAATAATAGTAAAAAAATCTTATACTTTGTATTGAGATATAATTAATATTTGTAGATATTAACCCACTTCACCCCCAAACGTTACAATATTGTCTTCCAAATCATGAAGAAGCAAATTTTGAATTAAGATTTTGTAGTTCCTACATATAGGTTTGCAACATCAATCATGGAAAAAAGTAGTGATGAATTGATATTTTGATAATACTGTTAGTGCTAACCATTAACATCCATTCTCCAAATATAGTTTTATTATAAAATATAACTAAAGTTTTATTTAGACTTGAAAGCCATTGAGATAGACCATTTTTTTATGGCCAATTTTGGACTTTGGCTACTGCTTTTCTGATAAAATAAGAAAGCCAAAATTCCAGGTTATCCTTACTTCCCTAGCTCTATACTCCATAGCATTCACATAGAATTTATCTTATAGACACAGGACAATTCATTTGATATGTGTCACTATTTTAGCAGACATCTTACATTCTGTGTACCTCCAGCATGCTGGTATCTCCACATAATTGAGGCTGCACTTTCACCAGAATCCTGTTAGCCTCTTTAGGGAACAAACCCTAGTCAAGCGAAATATCAGCTTTTCTTCATGACCCATTAAATCCTAGGCTTTCCACTGCAACTGATAACTCACTAACAACCTCTTACATTGGCAAGCATTAGCTTCTTTTCATAAATTTTTCAGTTATCTGGTTTATTTTGCTGATAAAGCCAGGACCATGTGAGAGTCACTGACACATTATTTAATTTGACTGTTACCTTAAGAGGTAGCAATAGCTCCTTCTGGACCAGAGATAACATGTGCTAACCCAGAGGAGACACTCCCTTAAAGATGTCACCTCAATGATACATCTCTTAATCACAGCTGATCTTTCAGCCCAGCTAAATGCACCAATTGTCTCAGTAAAGCAAAGATGTCAATGCAGTGGTTTCATCTCTCACTAATCACAGGCCATTCTTCAGCCCCAGTTGATCAGAAACCAAATATGCTTCTTTCAAAAATAACACTCTACACCCTGGCCAGTAAGAATTGTCACTAGTGTCTTTGATCTTAGCATTTCTGACAAGTGTAAAATGGATTTGCATTTCCCAGATGTCTAAGGATGTTTACCTTTTTTTTTTTTTTTAATTGCTTCCTGGTGGTTTGAGATTCCTCTGTTGAGAATTTTATGTTTAGCTCTCTACCCCATTTTTAATTGAATTGTTTGGTTGTTGATGTCTATATTCTTGAGTGCTTTATACATTTTGGATATCATCCTTCTGTCAAATGTGGGGTTGGTCATGATGCTTTCCCAATCTGTCAGCTGCCATTTTGGTTTTTTTTTTTTGGGGGGGGGGTTGATGGTTTTGTTTACCTTACAGAAGATTTTTACTTTCATGAGCCCCATTTATTGATGTTTGGCACAGCAAGTTGTCTCCTATGCCAATGTGTTCAAGAATATTTCCCACTTTCTCTCCTATTGAGTTTACTGTTTCTGGTTTTATGTTGAGATCTTGATCCATTTGGACCTGGGTTTTATGCAGGGTGAAAAGTATGGATCGATTTGCATTCTTCCACATGCAGATATTTGATTAGATGATCGACATTTGTTGAAGATGCCTTCTTCTTACCATTTTATATGTCTGGCTTCTTTATCTAAAATTGGGTACCCATAGGTATGTGGATTTACTTTTGGTTTTGCAATTTGATTCCATAGCTCAGCCTATCTGTTTTTATGTGAATATCAGGTGGTTTTTATTAGTACTTCTCCATAGTACATTTTGATATTAGGGGTAGAGATACCTCCTGAAGTTCTTTAACTGCACAGAATTGATGTAGCTATCCTGGACTTTTTTTTTTTTTCTATATGAAACTATATATTGTTCTTTCAAAGTTCTTAATGAATTGTGTTTGAATTTTGATGGGAATTGCATCGAGTATGTAAATTCCTTTTGATCACATGGCCATTTTTACTGTGTTAATCGAACAGATCCATGAGGATAGGAGAGCATTTGATCTTATGATACCATCTTTAATTTTAGTCTTCAAAGACTTGACATTCTTGCCATACAGTTCTTTTCACTTGCTTGGTTAGAGTTACACCAATATATTTTATTTTATTCGTGGCTATTGTGAAGGGTACTGTTTCCCTAATTCCTTTCTCAAACAATTTATCATTTGTCTATAAGAGAGCTACTGATTTTTTTCTGTTAATTTTTTATCTAGTCATTTTGTTGAAGGTGTTTATCAGCTGCAGGATTCCTTTGGTAAACTTATTGGAATTACTTATGTATACTATCATATCATCTGCAAACAGTGATAGTTTGACTTCATTCTTTCCAATTTGTATCTCCTTGATCTCTTTTAATGTCCTACTGCTTTAGGTAAATCTTCAAATACTATATTGAATAGATTTGAAGAGAATTGACAACCTTGTGTTATCCTGATTTTAGTGAGATTGCTTTAATGGATAACCTTGCTATAGAAACTAAGTAGTAAGGAGGGTACAAGATGGTGATATGTCAAACCACTCAGAAGAGGAAACAAGAATAGACATTGAGTTAGATAGGAAAGGGGACTGGATAGAAATGAGTGGGTATGGGAACATGAGGGATCAGGTGTGGAGAGGATAGGAGTAGAGAATACTGAGAGAGACAGCTTGAATTGGGAGTCATCTCTGGAATGAGCTAGAAACTTAGGTGATAGAAACTCTCCCCAGAACAATAAGTGACTCTAACTAATATGCCTAACAATGGGGGAATCAAAGCCTAAATGGGTTGTCTCCAGTAACTAGGCAAGAAAAACTTTCCCTGGAGAGAACTGAGATACAAATCTAGAACTACAACCTTCAACCTACAATTTATCTTGCCTACAACATGTGCTGGTAGTAGACAACCAATGCCTGGTTCAACTTGAGACTCATACCATGAAAGGGAGGCCTTCCCTGACAATGCCCTGGGTGCCAGAAACCAGAAGTTGGATAGCCCAGAAACTCTCAATAGAAACAAATGTGAATGTCAAATAAATAAATATATAGATAAATCAATCAATGAAATGATTCCAAATGATATTTTGTCATACTCATAGATTTGTGTCTATTCCAATTGTCACCAAAGATGCTTCATCCAGCCACTGATGAAACAGACGCAAATATCCATAGTCAAGCATTAGTCAGAGCTTGGGGAAGCCTGGGGAAGAAGGAAAGGAAGCATTGTAGAAGTCAGAGGGGCCGAAGACACCACAAGAAAACCTATAGAATCAACTAACCAGAGCGTACAGAGACTCACAGAGACTGAACCTCCAAGTAATGATCCTGAATGGGACTGATCTAGGCTCTTCACATGTATGTTACAATTGTAGCTTGATCTCATTGTGGGGCTCCTAACATTGGAACAGGAGCTGTCTCTGACTCTGTTGCCTGCCTTTGGGACCCTTTTGCACTACTAGGCTGCCTTGTCTAGCCTTAATAGAAATAGAGGTACCTAGTCTTACTGTAACTTGATATGCTATAGTAGTTGGCATCTTAGTTGAGTCAGGGTGTTTTCTGAAAAGAAATGGAAGAGAAGAAAGGCAGGGAGGTGATATGAGGGAAAGGGACTAGAAGGAGATGATGGAGAAAAAACTATAGTTGGGATATAAAATAAATTAAAATATTATCATCAAAAATTATCACCAATGGCCAAGATGGAGTCTTCTCTGAGTTTTTTCTGAAACATCGTAAGCCAGACCTTCATCATCTATATTTCTCTCAGCACTTTTGTCTTCTAAGCTTTCACAGCACAATCAATTAAGCTTTGAACACTCATTAGCATTTACAGACCAAAGTTCAAAGCTCTTTCATCACCTTCTCTACAACATGGCCAGGTCTGTCAGAGTGATTGCTATGATAAACAATATGATCAAAAGAAACCTGAGGATGAAGATATATTTCAGCTTATAACTGTTGTGCCTTGTGAAGAGAAGACATGTCAGGAATTCAAGGAAGGAACCTGTGGCAAGAACTGAAGCCAAAGTCCATGGAGGAGTACTGCATGCCCCTTTCCTGTTTCTGATTATTCACCTACTTTTCTTATACAATCCATTACCACCATCTAGAGAAGATTGGTCCCTCCCATAATACTAACCTTTTACTAACTGTAACTGTAATTGTAAACATTCAATCATTAAAAACATGCCCCACAGTCTTGACTTGTGTTACATCAATGGAGATAGTTTCTCAATTGGTATTCTTCCTTCCCTCATGATTCTATCTGTATCAAGCTGACAAAAGACTAACCAATACATAGATATATAGTATTGGGTGCTAGACTCATACATGATAATTGTGTATATCAGTTATTGACTTGTATTAAGAAGTCCTGTGGTAGCTTGTGACAATTACAACTTATTAATCAAAATTCTTATTAGGTCAAGAAAATTTACAATTCACATTCAAAATATTTCTGTTTATTAAATTTCAAATAAAATGGGCTCTTTTCAGGGTTTTCAATTTCAGAGTATTTACATTAGGGCTCTTCTATATTTGAAAGCCCCAGAAAGCAAATTATATTGTGTGGTTCCATATTCAACTTGTTGGTTTATTTCAGTTTCCCTGCATTTCCACTAACCTAGTTTATATAGAAGAAATTGCTTTTCTTCAGATTCTTGGGAGATTTTAGTGAGGATTCAAGACATCTGGTGTGTATCATCTTGTATTCAGTGAGCTTATTTTAGTCAAGAGTGTTTCCCAGAAGCAAATTAAGCAATTAGTGGAATCATTAACTATTTCAAGCCAAAAGAGCATAACTTACCTCACTGAATTAATAATGAGCAAATCAGTAGTTATGTGATTAGTGAGGGTTTTAGCAGTAAGCTTGCTCATTTGTGTGGAGAAAAATGACCTGGGTTGTCTCACTAAGAGGAGGGTACTAACTTAGTTTATCTGATGGATGATTTGTTATGCTTAGAAAAAGACTTTGCATCAGGACTAGTTATATTCTCTGAAGAAGAAAGAAACAGACACATGGGAGATCAGACACATGTATAAAGTGTTCATGAAATTTGAAGTTTAGAGTTTATTTGATACATTCACCACTATTGTACACACATGAAGTGCACATTTAGAGAAAGTAAGGTTCCACTATATTCTGCCTTATGTGATTGCAGGCTGTTCTCATTAGTGGCAACCTGAAAAGTTCTTTGTGTTGATAATTAATCCAAAGTTTCAAATGGGAAATGGATGTGTAACTTTTAGATTCATGACACATTGAGTAAGTTATAAACTTCAAGGGTTGATTAACAGGTCTTGTACCACATGTGAAATCAGTTTTGGAAATTTTTGATTTTGAAGTTATACAGAAAATATTACTAAATCAGAAGTTAGCCCCAATAATCTGATAATTTTTGGTTCCCATTGTTAATTAAAGGAAAAATATTCCTCTGTCTACCTCATCTATGTAGCTTTCAAAACTATACCTGTGATTGCCACTTCTAAGTGCTGCAAATACCATAATGGTCAGTGTGTTCAGATATTTTTGTTATAAGCTAAATACATGTAAATAAACTGGCACAACTTCTAGTGTAAAACTAAATTAAACATAATGAGTAGCTTTACTAGAATAATACATTATCATTCATATATTCTGATGTTTTAACTGAAATCATTTCCATACTTCTATGACACTGGCTTGGAATGTGATCTATAAAAATAATTAAAATAATATTTAAAATTAATTTGTCATCATAAAAGACTAATTCGAGTTTTCTTTTAAAATGTCCATGATTTGTTATTTTATTTAGCTATGTTGCTTGAGTAATGAGTTTTGAAAAATATTAAATATATTTGTCTAAAAACTCATGATTTATATTTTGTAGATTTTTCTACATTTATGTAATCTATTCTATTCTTTCTGTGTATTTCAGACACGTTAAGAAGCAGTAGTCACATTTATGGGTAACCAAAGTAAAAAAGATTATATTCCCCTAATAACTTCTAAAATTTTAACATATTTTAATTTTTTCCCAGCAATATGTTGGGTATTTCTTAAATGGGGTAACTATCCAGCTGAAATAATAAAATCAAGTAAATGACATTGTATGTCTACTTTGAGGAAAATAAACCATTGTGGAACTCGATTTGTTACTTGGACTTGGAATCATCAGCATAGCCTTTAGACACATGCAGCTCATTCAACATGCTTTAACTACATGATTATAATTGTATTTAATGGATGGAACCACTTATGCATGAAATGACATGACCATTTGATACTAAAATATCTAAGGTCTAGTTCATGTTGCATTTTAATTTGGTAGAGACTATCAAATATCTCTTAGTATTTAGAAATCTGGAATCAAATTTGGTGACTACAAGAAGATAATGACCCATTTGCTGGTAATTCTATGGATCAACTTTCCTCAAGGAAAATGATCTGTCCCATGGAGAGTAGCTGGATGTACTCTTGGAGATGCAGTTACCTTATTATTAAAACTCTGGGATTCTGTGGTCTAAATCCTGTTTGCTTCTGGAACTGGACTATGTACCTACATTAGGATAGCCTGCTGTCATCTGTGCATGATGGCAGAGAAAGATGGCCAACAAAGCCACTCTATCTGCTTCATATTTAGTCAGGCAATTAAGTCACAAAACAGCATAAAGGTCAGTCAAACTGCAAAGTGGTGTGAAAACTTGAAGAGATAACACACACACACACACACACACACACACACACACACACACAACACACACACAAATGCAAATAATCTACCACAACTGAATTTAATGAACTGTGTGGTTGGGCAAATGCTTGTTCTGAGAAGAAATGGAGATGTGACTTATTCTTAGGGAAGGTTAGTATCTTTAATTAGGAATGATGTAGTTCTTGCCAACTATTCTTATACTTCTACAGTATGCCATGGGAATTACCTTTCCTTAGAAGTTCTTAAAAATCAGAATGGAATCAACCAGAAACTCAACTTCTACTTGTTGAAAAATTAAATGATTAAATTAGGCTCTGAAAGAAATTAATCAATATGCTCCATTACGAGAATTACCATAACATCTCCCAAAATATTTTGTTTAAGATTTATTCAATTTAGTTCAGCTTGTTAACAATTATACTTAATCATTTTTGAGTTTAAAATATTTTAAGTCTATCTATTCTAGCCTCTCCTTTATTGTCTGGAAAATTCTGCTTCTGTAGTCCTCCTATGTTCTAATAATAATTTTCATTCTCTGCTTCATTTTCAAAATTAAGGACTTTAAATATAATCAAATTTTCTTTTATTTTATTACTTTACAGTGTATTGTTAGGATATTAGTTTATAAAGTAAGCATTATACTCTATTTTCTAATAATTTAAGCTAATCATTCAGATGTTAAATGTAGCAAGGGCAGTGTTCACTCTCTTTTTTAATTACTGTATATTGCAAACCTGTACTTTCTACTTTCCTAATTTATTTTACAGCTTCTCTTTTTCTCTCTCTTTGTTATAAAGACTAAAATTCAGCCCTAGACTGCATTTGTGTACATCAAAGCTTGTAACAGAGAGAGTAAAGTGAAGGAAATAGTCAACATCTCTTCCTAACTGACATTCTTTTCAATGTTTAGGTTTGGTGGCAGAGAAACCTCTTATCCAGTCTTGTATTTGTGTGCTCTTACATGCATTGATGGTGATAGAAATGTGTAGACCAAGAACAGAAATAGCCAGAGTTGAAAGAACACTGAAAATATCTTTTATTCTCAATAGAAAGGCTGCAATAGAAAATTGTATTCATGTATTTTTGTCAGAACATTATCAAAGACAAGTGTGAGTTAAAAGATATTATAACTGAATAGAAACGGTCAAGTTGACACTGACTCCTCTCAGTTCATGAGCGTGAATAACATGAGTTTTATAATTGTCTTTCTTCAACACATTATAGCTTTGTGTTGACCAAACAAATTGGCCCCCACAAATGCCAATTCTCTCTTAAAGCTTAGCACCATCCTTCTTATTATCTTTGAATATAGAATTTTAAAAATTTTTTTAGAGTGTAGTGACCATAAATGTATCAAAATACCACTACAACTCTAGAAACTAGGTATGAGGAAAAGGCACTACTCATTCACCAGTCTCTTTGGCTGGCTTAGCTCCAGAGCTATGGCCTCTCAGTCATCTTGGCTTATAGGTGAAACTTTCACTCCTTTCCAAAAATTTCTCTTTGTAGCAGATGGATACCATCACAGAAAACCACTACTGGTTAAGAAACAGATAACAACAGCTACAGTGATGCATCTTCAACACAGTTCTTTCCTGTTTCAGAGAACAGAATGGGAGGCAAGGAGGAGAGACTCAGAATCAGAGGACCCAGAATTCTCCTGTGACATTGTCTTTCCTAGAAATGATAGGGAAGCTACCCTCAAACCACAACAATATAGATGCACACATATGACTAGAACAATGACAACACTAATAGTTGCTCCAGTGTTGAAGAGGGATATTTTAAAAGGTCCCAACTCTAGACAAAGAACTGCCAACAACTAAGACTGCTGAGAAAAGGAGTATTAGTCATCTGCAAGGGTTTGTTCCTCTAATTAGTTGTACAATAACAGGTGGTCAGTCCAGGTATCATATACATACAAGAAACACTAATGTATGTAGCAGGTTCTATTTATATACGTGTGTGTGTGTGTGTGTGTGTGTGTGTGTGAGTGTGTGTGTGAAAAAGTCATGAGTTTATGAAAAGCATAATGAGAGAATAGGAGGGGACTTGAGGGAGAGGACAAGGAAGGGGTTTAAGGGAGGAAGAGGGAGAGAGAAAATGATAGAACTTCTATCTTAGTCACTGTTTTATTGCTGTGAAGAGACACCATGACCAAAGCAACTTTATAAAAGAAAACATTTAATTGAGGGCTTGCTTACAGTTCATTATCATCTTGACAGGGAAGTGGCAACAGGAGGCATGATGCTGGAGCAAAAACTGAGAGCTCCAACCTAATCTATAAGCTCAGACACAGACCTTGCTTTTTGGCTGTTTGAAGCCTGAAAGGATATCCCATTGACACACTTCTTCCAACAAAGCCATACCTCCTAATTCTTACAACCCTTGCAAATAGTGTCACTTCCTGTTGTTTAAGCATTGAAATATATGAGCCTTTGGGGCATTCTTACTCAAATCACCACATTCAAGTTTCTGACCCACATAGGCTAGTAGCCAATCAAAATACAAAAATTCATCGAATACAAATTTAAAAAAATTCCATAGTTATGAGTATCAACACTGTTCAAAAAATCTGAAGTTTGGTTTGAATCTCTTCTGGATTAATGAAAATCTGTAATTCCCTATAAACTGAGAACAAAAAGTAAATCACATATATAAACATTCATTGTAGGGACCATGTCACCAGAGGAATTGGCATGGAACTGGTGAGGTGGGGTAACACAACCCTCAGAAATGACAAAAAAAAAAAAAAAGAGAGATTCCGAATCTCATTCCAAACCACAGCAGTATAGGGCTAACGTTTCTCCCTGTTTCTGTGCTTGCCTCGGGACACAGGACTTGCATAAGGTGACCCCCATCTAGGTGGTCACAGGCAGTCAGTCTCCTACCCAGCACCCAAAACTCCTCTCCATGCTAATAAGGCATCCTAGTAACCTTAGCCTCCATTCAATGACCTTCAATCCCTGGATATTCTCATGACCTTTCCCCCAAAATCTCTTAAAACCTTGGTGGCTCCAATAAAGTATAGGCATTTGAATCCATCCCCAATAAAGAAATTGGACGAACAAGTTAGGGTGTCTCATAGAGCTGCTTCATTAAAGATTATCAAGGAAGGCCTTCATCTAAAAGGGTCTTAACACTAAGATCCTCTGACAAGTCTTCTCTCTCCCCTCCCAGCTCCCCAGCACTCTCTTTAACTACATCAGGACCCTGCTTCTCCCTTCTAGTTTGGTGTACAGTGGAGTCTGGTTTCGCCAGAGGAAAGAGGCTGCCTGCAGACTGCACCTAGCCAGAACCATTCTGCCCTGTCCTCACAAGCCTGTGTACCTGTAGTGCTGAAAGGTCCCCCAAAGGAGTCCCTCACTCAAGTCCCCGGGGAGACACACCCAAGAACACACAAGAGAATCATCTTGATGTAATCACATTGAGGCAGGCAGTTTTATAACGGAACTCCGCATTGACACATCTCACGCAGGAGAATAGAGGATCGACCTAAATCTCAAAAGCATAGGGTTTATATAGAAAAGGATTGGGGAGGCGGGGGGGGATGTGTGGGGGCGGAGAGGGGGCTTTGGCACGGTTGCACATGATTAGCTATTTCAAGCTTGCGTAAGCAGTTCTAGGTGTAGAGTGGGACTAACCTCACGGGAACAGTCCTTTGTTCTTGGTCTTCTTGGAACTGAACTGTGGGCTTATCTGGTATAACCTTGAAACATCATGTAATAGGGCTCCCAGAATGCTCTACTGTTTCTTGGCCTTATATTTTGTATACTTATTTTTTTATACATATACTTTTGTAGCTAATCACTGAGGCCCAAGGGTAGCAGTCTCCTGGTCCTGCAATTTTAACTATTTGTGTCTCTGAATTAGAGAGCCCTATTACTCTTGTCATTCTGATCTAACTAAAAATCTTCTTTCAGTGCCTGGACACCCTGAGAAGAGAGGTACCACGTTTAATGGCACAGAATGTATATTATCAGCAAAAATGTAGAGAGGAAATACAATGAGGAAATACTATCCAACATGACAAAACATGACCAGGTGGGAACACTGCAGCTCCATGCGTTTCTGATGTCAAATCACTCTTCAAATCCAGCAGAAGGTACGGTCCAGATTCAAAGTGGATCTTCCCATCTCGAAAGATCTAGATTCAAGGTTTATGTCCCACCTCCTAAAATATCTGGATTAAAAGCGGGTGTTCCCACTTTTATTTTTTTATTGGAACTTTTATTTTACATTCAGGTGTTTTCCCCTTACCCCCCTTTCCCCCTCCCTTCAGGAACTCCCTATCCCTTCCCCCTCCTCCTGCCTCTATGATGGTGTACCCACACCCACCCTCCCCCGTACCTCACCTCCCCCACCCTCGAATAACCCCCCCCCCCCACGATGTCCAGCCTTCATGGGACCAAGAATCTCTTCTCCCACTTATATATATTTCCCTTGCATATATAGCTGGAGCCATGGGTCCCTCCCTAAGTGCTCCCAGGCTGGTGGTTTAGACCCTGGGGCTCTGGTTGGTTGGTATTGTTGCTCTCCTCATGGGTCCCATACCCTTTGTACTCCTTCAGTCTTCACTCTATCTTCTCTGTTGGGAACCCCAAGATCAGTTTTAATGGTTTGCTGGAGCATCCGCCTCTGAATATGTCAAACTCTTGCAGACCTCTAAGGAGACAGTTATGTTAGGCTCCTGTCAGCATGCACCTCCTGACACCCACGTCAGCATCTACCTTTGGTGACTGCACATGGGATGGATACCCAGGTGGAATGGTCTGCAGACAGCCCCTCCTTCAGTTTCTGTCCTGCACTTTGCATCCATATTTGCTCCCTTGAGTATTTTGTTACTTCTTCTAAGAGGGACTGTAGCCCCCGCCCCCACTTGGTCTTCATTCTTCATGAGCTTTATGTGGTCTGTGAGTTGAATCTTGGGTGTTTCAAGCTTCTGGGCTAAAGTCCAATAATCAGTGAGTGAATACCATGTATGTTCTTTTGTAATTGGGTTACCTCACTCAGGAAGATATTTTCTAGTTCCATCCATTTATATAAGAATTTATCGAATTCGTTGTTTTTAATAGCTGAGTAATATTCCATTGTGTAAAATGTACCACATTTTTTGTATACATTCCTCTGTTGAAGTGTTCCCACTTTAAATTATTTTATTTAAATCACTGGTGTGCCTAGTCATCTGGGTTCTCATTAGTTCCAGATTTATTCATGTTGACAAGCTAGGATAACTATCACAACTACATTAATGAAAATAAAATAAATTGGGAGGAAAAATATTCTGTACTGTATTGCCCTTGGAAGACTTTAGTCTTGAATTTTCTAGTTCTTTCCATTGAAAATTGCCTGAGATAGATGACTGGGGATGCGACTTGATGGGAGTAGGATGTGGACCAATATAAGAATGAGGAGTTACTATAAAAAAATGGGGAGAAACAAGAAATCTTCTTAGAATAAGATATTTGGCTTAAATAACAAAATATGTGTCAGAGTATATAGTTTAGGTTGTACCCAGAGTATAAGGTTAATTTGAGAAATGTCAATGAAAACATTTTATTTGGGTGTTCATTCTGAAATTCCAAACATGTCTTTAAAATTGTTTTCTTCAGAGTTACGTTGGTGCAGCAATCCTGGCTTTTGCCTCTTTCGTCTATGTTCATCACTTTCCCTTCTAATATTTTTAGTTGCATACAGCTATGTAGAAATAGGTACCTGCCCCTGTTCTTTTGAATCACTACTTCTGAAGATGAAAATTTTGTGTAGATAGCTTTAATGTTATCAGACTGTACTGTCTGATTTTGTGTCAACTTGACCCAAGCTAGAGTCATCAAAGAAGAAGGAGCCTCAGTTGAAAAAATGCCTCCATGAGATCCAGCGTAAGACATTTTTTCAATTAGTGATCAATGCAGGATGGTCCAGGTTACTGTGGGCTAGTTGTCCTGGGTTCTATAAGAAAGTTGACTGAAGAAACCAGGAGAAGCAAGCCAGTAAGCAGCATTCTTCCAAGGCCTCTGCATCAGCTGCCTTCAGGTTCCTGCCCTGTTTGAATTTCTATTCTGATTTCTTTGTGGAGAACACCAATGTGTAAGTGTGAAGAAATCCTTTCCTCCTCAACTTGCTTTTTGTTTTGGCAACAGAACCCTAAGATACAGACCTTCTCAGGTAGCAATTAAGCTATTAAATAGTATACAATATCTAAAAACAAAGCAATCATAATAAAAATAGTACTGATGACTATAAAGTCATCTTTTTTTTATGGCTTTTTGTGACAAGCTCTTTCTGTATAGCACTGACTGTCCTGGAACTCATTCTTTACATGAAGATGGACTTGAGACTCCAGAGATCCACCTTCCTTTGTCTTTCAAGTATGGGAATCAAAGATGTGTGCTAACTCTGCATGAGTAAAGTCTTCCTCTCATTGGCCAACCTTTATTAATTTTAATTCATGAAATTTAAATATAAAGTACTTTACCAAAGAGAAATTCTTATTTTTACAAAATAAATACAAATACAAAATAAATACAAGCTTGCTTTATTGTTTGCATATATGTAAATATGCAAGAACTATATATCTGTTTACTTCAAGCTCAGTACTTTGTGTTCTCCTTTTCATACTCTTAAGAGACAGTGAGTCACCATCATTTACCTTTGGGATTTTGTGGAAAAGTTTTCTTTTTCTTTTTTTTTATTGGAAATTTTATTCACATTTCAGATGTTCTCTCCTTACCCCATTTCCCCCCTCCCTCCCAGGAACTCGCTATCCCTTCCCCCCCTCCTGCCTCTCCACATTGGTGTACCCCCAGCCACCCTCCCCCGTATCTCACCTCCCCACCCTCGAATATTCCCCCCCCCCACGACGCCCAGCCTTCATGGGACCAAGGATATCTTCTTGTGGAAAAGTTTTCAAATGAAGTTTTCTCAAGTCAATCTTTCTATCAGAAGCATCTGTATACAATATGTTATAGTTTTCCCAGACATAAATGTTCTTATATGAATTGGAACAGACTTTGTTTGAAGCCTGATTTTCTTTTCTTTTCTTTCTTTCTTCTTTTTTTTTTGTTTATCATTTTATTCATTTACATTTCAAATGATATTTCCCTTTGTGGGTTCCCCTCCACAATCCTCCATCCTATCCCCTTTCCCCTGTGCCTCTATAAGGGTGCTCCTCCACCCACTCACCCACTGTTGCCTCACTGCTCTAGCATCCCCCTATGCTGGACCAAAGGCCTCTTTTCCTGTTGATGCCAAATAAGGCCATCCTCTGCTATATGTGTATCTGGAGCCACAGATCCCTCCATGTATACTCTTTGGTTGGTGGTTTAGCCCTGGAGGTTTAGCTCCCTGGTAGCTCTGGGTGATCAAGTTAGGTGTTATTGTTTTTCCTATGGGGTTGCAAACCCTTCAGCTCCTTCAGTCCTTCCCCTAGAACTTCCATTGGAGTCCCTAGGCTGAGTCTGATGGATGGCTGTGGCTCCTTTTAGCAAACACTTCTAGGCATCAGAAATAGTGTCCAGGTTTGGTGTCTGCAGATAGGATGGATCCCTAGGTGGGGCAGTCTCTGCTCCATTTTTGTCCCTGTCTTTACTTAGGACAAGAACAATTCTGGGTTAACAATTTTGAGATTGGTGGACGGGTGGCCCAATCCCTGAACTAGGAGCCTTGCCTATCTATTGGAGGTGGTTTCTACAGGTTTGATCTCCCCATTGTTGGGTGTCTCAGGGTTTTACTGCTATGAACAGACACCATAACCAAGGTAACTCTTATAAAGCCAATGTTTAATTGGGGCTGGCTTACAGGTTCAGAGATTCAGTACATTTTCATCAAGTGAGAGCATGGCAGCATTTAGGCAAGCATGGTGCAGGCTGAACTGAGAGTTCTACATATTCATCTGAAAGCTACTAGTAGAATACTGACTTCCAGGCAGCTAAGAGTAGGGACTTAAAGATCAGGCCCAGAGTGTCATACCTACTTCAATAAGGCCATACCTCTAAATAGTGCCACTCCCTAGGCCAAGTATATACAAACCATCACATTGGGTATTTCTGCTAACGTCATTCCAGTTGAGTCCTGGGAGGCTCTAGATTCTCTGTCACCTGGAATTTTCTAGTGACTCCACAGTTCCCCATCCCCCACTGTTACATATTTTTATTCAGTTTCCTGACTCTCTGTACTTCTCTCCTGTCTATTCCCATTCCTGATCCTGCCAAGCTATTTGCCCTTCCCCCTTTTTCTCCCTCCCAGACCTCTGGATCCCTCTGCATTCTGGAAATATTTTGATTCCTCTTTTATGTAGGATTGAACCATCCAGACTTTGGTATTCTTTCTTCTTAAGCTCCACATGGCTTGTGGGTTATAGGGTGGGTATTCTGAGCTTTTGGATTAATATCCACTTATCAGTGAGTACATGCCATGTGTGTTCATTTGTGTCTGGGTTGTGTCACTCAGGATATTTTCTACTTCCATACATTTACTTGCGAATTTCATGATGTCCTTGTTTTTAATAGCTGATTAGTACTCCATTTTGCAAATGTACCACATTTTCTGTATCCATTCTTCTGTTGAGAGACATCTGGGTTGTTTCCAGCTTCTAGCTATTATAAATAAGACTGCTATGAACATAGTGAAACATGTGGCCTTGTTATATGTTGGAGTTGTGTCTTCAGGTAGAACTATTTTCAGTTTTCTGAGGAACACACCAGATTGACTTCAAGTGGTTTACCAGCTTACAATAGCACCAGCAGTGGAGGAGTGTTCTTCTGTCTCCACATCATCAGCATCTGCTTTCACCTGAGTTTTTGATCTTAGCCATTCTGATTGGTGTGAGGTGGAATCTCAGGGTCATTTTGATATCTTTTTCCCTAATGACTAAGGATGTTGAACATTTCTTTAGGTACTTATCATCCATGCAAGATTCCTCAGTTGAAAATTCTTTGTTTAGCTCTGTACCCCATTTTAATAGGGTTATTTGGTTCTCTGAAGTGTAACTTCTTGAGTTCTTCATATAATTTAAATATTAGCTCTCTATCTGATATAGAGTTGGTAAAGATCTTTCTCAATCTGTAGACTGCTGATTTGCTCTATTGACAGTATCCTTTGCCCTACAGAAGCTTTCCAATTTTATGAGGTCCCATTTGTCAATAGTTTATCTTAGAGCCTGAGCCATTGGTGTTCTGTTCAGAAAATTTTCCCCTATGCCAATATGTTTGAGGCTCTTTCCCAATTTCTCTTCTATTAGATTCAACATATCTGGTTTTATGTGTTGGTTCCTGATCCACTTGGACTTGAATTTTGTGTAAGGAGATGAGAATGAATCAATTTGCATTCTTCTACATGCTGACCACCAGATGAAACATGACCATTTTTTGAAAATGCTGTCTTTTTTCCATTGGATGATTTTGGCTTCTTTGTCAAAGATCAAGTGACCATATCTGTGTGGATTCATTTTTGGGTCTTCAATTCTATTCTATTGAGTTACCTGCCAGTCTGTGTACCAATACCATAATACCATGTAGGTTTTATTTATTTATTTATTTATTTATTTATTTATTTATTTATTTATTTATATCACTATTGCTCTATAGTACAGCTTGAGGTCAGGGATGGTGATTCCCTCTAGAAATTCTTTTATTATTGAAAAGAGTTTTCAAAAATTCTGGGTTTTTGTTATTTCAGATGAATTTGAGAATTGCTCTTTCCATCTCTGTAAAGAATTGAGTTAGATTTTGATGGGGCTTTGTATTTATTGCTGTAGATTGCTTTTGGCAACATGGCCATTTTTCTAGGTTAATCTTGCTGATCCGTGAGCATGGGAGATCTTTCCATCTTCTGAAGTCTTCTTCGATTTCTTTCTTCAGATACTTGAAGTTCTTGTCATACAGATCTTTCACTTTCTTGGCTAGAGTAACACCAAGATATTTTATGTTATTTGTGACTATTGTGAAAGGTACCGTTTTTTCTAATTTCTTTCTCAGCCCATTAATTCTTTGAGTAGAGGAAGGCTACTGATTTGTTTGAATTAATTTTATATTCTGCCACTTTGCTAATGTTGTTTATCAGCTGTAGTTCTCTAGTGGATTTTTTTGGAGTTGCTTATGTATACTACCTTATCATTTGCAAATAGTGATATTTTGATTTCCTCCTTTCCAATTTTTATCCATTTGATCTCATTTTGTTGCCTAATTCCTCTGGCTAGAACATTGAGTATACACTGGGGAGAATGAGCAACCTTATCTTGTCCCTGATTTTAATGGGATTGCTTCAAGTTTCTCTCCACTTAGTTTGGGGTTGGCTATGGGTTTGCTCTATATTGATTTATTATTTAGGTATAGACCTTGAATTCCTGATGTCTCCAATACTTTTAACATGAAGAGGTGCAATATTTTATAAAAGGTATTTTCGGCATCTAATGAGATGATAATGTGGTTTTTTCCTTTGAGTTTGTTTATATAGTGGTCTATGCTGATTGATTTTCACATATTGAACCATCCCAGTATCCCTGCATCCCTGGGATGAAGCCTACTTGATCATAGTGAATGATTATTTTAATGTGTTCTTGGATTCAGTTTACAAGAATTTTATTGAGTAGTTTTGCATCAATATTCATAAGGGAAATTGGTCTGTAGATCTCTATCTTTGTTGGGTTTTTGTGTGGTTTAGGTATCAGCATAACTGTGGTTTCATAGAAAGAATTAGGGTTCCTATTGTTTCTATTTTTTGGAATAGTTTGAAAAGTGTTGTTATTGGGTCTTCTTTGATGGTCTGATATAATTGTGCACTAAAACTAAAACCATCTGGCCTTGGGCATTGTTTTTTTTGTTGTTGTTGTGGTGGGTTTTTGTTGTTGTTGTTGTTTGTTTGTTTGTTTGGGGGACTTTTAATGACCACATCTATTTTTGTAAGTGTTATGAGACAGTTTAGATGATTTATCTGATCCTGATTTAACTTTTTTGAGTGGTATCTATCTAGAAAATCATCTATTTCATCTAGATTTTCCAGTTTTGTTGAGTATAGGATTTTTTTTTTTTTTTTTTTTTTAGTAAAATCTAATGATTTTTTGAATTTCCTCAGTTTATGTTGTTATTTCTTCCTTTTCATTTCTGATTTTGGTAATTTGGATACTGTCTCTTTGCCCTCTAGTTAGTTTGACTATGGGTTGACTATGGGTTTGTCTGTCTTGTTGATTCTGTCAAAGAACCTGCTCCTGGTTTTGTTGATTCTTTGTATAGTTCTCTTTGTTTCTACTTTTTCTACTTTGTTTCCACCTTGAGTTTATTTCCTGAAATCTAGTCTCCTTAGATATATTTGCTTCTTTTTGTTCTAGACCTTTCATAGATTCAGTTAAGCTGCTAGTGTATGATCTCTCCAATTTCTTTATGAAAGCAATAGGAGTTACAAATTTCCTTTCTTTTTATTTTTTATTTTTTTTTTGGTATCTTTTTTTTTTATTTAATTATTTAAATCACATCATAATTTACTTATTCACACAGGGATTATAAACACAAAAAGGCAGAATGTGGGGAAGGGAATGACACATGAGCATAGGTGTACAGGCGGAGTGCAGATACCATTCAGAACAGGGTATCAGCTGGCTTAAGGTTCAAGGTCACTATGACTCTGCCTATGATTCACTTGTCCTTATCTAAGTTGGTACTGTTGCCAAGGCTGTCTATTTATAAGATCTATGACTACTCAGGCTGGTAAATTTCCACAGAAGCTACCTGTTTACAATAGCTTATAGCCTTCTGTTTCAGTGTTTTTCCACAGAGACCCAAGACTTTGTGTTAGCATGTATGTATGTCAGGCCTATTACTGATTTTAGGCCTATGGCTGATTTTAGAACTTCAGTGTATAAGCAGGGCTGCCCCTGACATCTCCTCCCTTCTCTAAGTATAGAAGGGCCATGGCGAGTCTAATCTTCAGAAGCCAGGGATAGAGGCCTGACCTCCAATAATTGAAGGGGACCTTGTAATATCTCTGGTTCTCCTGTCATTGTCCAGTGAGGCATGAGAGACATACCCATCCCAATGTCTTTTTCCTGGAGAAGCAATACTTTTGACATCAACCCCTGTGCAGTCAGGCTTGTCCCTCAGGGAACCCAGAGAGATATTTTTAGTTTTTATTTATATTCCCTTGCAGTGCTTGATCTCGCAGCCTAAGCAAGAATTCAGATTGCCAGTCAGAGGAGGTTCTGGGTGGCCCCTCTCTTCTTGGTCTAGGGGTGGAAGTCCCCTCTTTTAGATTGGGTGGAGATGGATTTTGGGAACACCCTGGATAGAGTAACAACCTCATTTTGAGTCCCATGGTCCTCCATAGTTAACTTATGTTGTTGTATCCGAAGAGGTTTTGCTACCAAATTGTCTATCTATTGTATCAAAAAGTTAGTCAGCCTATTTAAGGCCTGGGACCAAAAGAAATCAGCAAAAATAACCCAATTAATGGTCCCAAGATGGGAGGAAGTGGGGTTGACAACCAAGGAGAGGTTGAAAACCAATCCTTGTACCAACTCTCATGTTTCTCTTTCTCTCTCTGTCTTTTCTTGGGGCCTTCTCTGACCTTTTTCATGTTCTCTTTAACCATCCCTGTCTTGTCTATGTAAGGGCAGCATTCTTCTTTAAGGGCTGTACACAGTCAAGAGCTGTACACAGTCTTTTCTATTGTAAAAGAGTAAATCAAGTCCAATAAAGTCCTTTGCAATTTTTTGAGATCATTTCAGACAGTGAAACGAGGGATTTCTTCAGATTAGTGATGTCAATCTCTAGCTGTTTGATGTCCTTGTTAAATGGCCCATCAAAGGTCTGAGTAGTATAAGTCCGGAGGCCAGCATCAGGATTAGAATTTCTAGCAGCAGACATCATGGGTGTTTCATTTTTACCTGAGATACTGCCTGGGTTAGAGCTCCTGGGTGCCACACTTCTGCTGGGTTTTGGTAGGTTCAGTCACAAATTTTTCTCTTAGTACTGTTTTCATTGTGTGCAATGCGTTTGGGTAGGTTTTGTCTTCTTTTGTCTTAAATTCTAAAAAGTCTTTAATTTTTTTGTTTCTTCCCTGACCAAGTTATCATTGAGTAGAGAGTTGCTCATCTTCCATGTGTATTTGGGCTTTCTGTTGTTTTTGTTGCTATTGAAGACCAGTGTTAGTCCATTGTAGGCTGATAGAATGCATGGGATTAGTACAATCTTCTTGAAGTTTTTGAGGCTTGTTTTGTTTCCCATCATATGGAACATTTTGGAGAAGGTACCATGAGGTGCTAAGAAGAAGATATTTTGTTTTGTTTTAAGGTGAAATGTTCCATACATATCCGTTAAACCCATTTGACCCATAACTTCTGTTAGTTTCACTGTGTCTGTTTATTTTCTGTTTCCATGATGTTCCATTGATGAGTGTGGGGTGTTGAAGTCTTCTACTACTATTTTGTGAGGTGCAATGTGCACTTGCATCTTTAGTAAAGTTTCTTTTATGAATGTGGGTGTCCTTGCATTTGGAGTATAAATGTTCAGAATTGAGATTTCTTTTTGGTGGATTTTTCCTTTGATGAGTACATCATGTCCTTCTTCATTTTTTCATAACTTTTTGTTGACAGTCTATTTTACTGGATATAAGAATGTCTACTTCAATTTCTTTCTTGGGACCATTTGCTTGGAAAATTTTTTCTAGCCTTTTACTGTGAGGTAGTGTTTGCCTTTATCACTGGGGTGTGTTTCCTGTATGTAGCAAAAGGCCTGGTCCTGTTATATATTCAGTCTGTTATGGGGAATTGAGTCCATTGATGTTGAGAGATACTAGGAAGCAATAATTGTTGCTGTTATTTTCGTTGTTAGAGGTGGATTTATGTTTGTGTGTTTTTCTTCTTTTGGGTTTGTTGTGAAAGACTACTTTCTTGCTTTTTCTAGGGTATAGTTTCCATCCTTGTGTTGGACTTTTCCTTCTATTATCCTCTGTAGGGCTGGATTAGTAGAAGGATATTGTTTAAATTTGGTTTTGTCTTGGAATACCTTGGTTTCTCCATGTATGGTAATTGAGAGTTTTGCTTGGTATAGTAGCTTAGGCTGTTTTTTTTTTTTTTTTTTTTTTTGTCTCTTAGGGTTTATATGACATCTACCCATGATCTTTTGTCTTTTAGATGTCTGGTGTAATTCTGGTAGGTCTACCATTATATGTTACTTGGCCTTTTTTCTTTACTGCTTTTAATATTCTTTCTTTGTTCTGTATATTTTGTGTTTTGATTATTATGTGACAGGAGGAATTTCTTTTTTTATCCAATCTACTTGGTGTTCTATAGCCTTCCATTATATTTATGGGAATCTCTTTTTTTAGGTTAGGGAAGTTTGCTTCTATGATTTTGTTGAAGATGTTTACTGGCCCTTTGAGTTGGAAATCTTAACTCTCTTCTATACCTATTATTCTTAGGTTTGGTCCTTTTTTTTTTTTTTTGTTTTTTTTGTTTTTTTTTTTCCCCCTTTGACTGTTTTGCCAATGTCTTCAATGGTATCTTCTATGCCAAAAGTTCTCTCTTCTATCTCTTGTATTCTGTTGGTGATGCTTGCATCTATAACTCCTGATCATTTTCCTAGGTTTTCCATCTCTAAGGTTGTCTCCCTTGGTGATTTCTTTAATGTTTCTATTTCCATTTTTAGATCCAGGATGGTTTTGTTCAATCCTTTCACCTATTTGAGTGTGTTTTCTTGTATCGATTTAAGAGAATTATATGTTTCCTCTTTAAGAGATTCTCCTTGCTTCCCTGTTTTGAGTATTTCTTTTAATGTATTATTTATGTCCTTTATCATCATCATGAGATGAAATTTTAGATCTGAATCCTGCTTTTCAAGTGTGTTGGTGTATCCAGGGCTTGCTATAGTAGGAGAACTGGGTTCTGATGTTGCCAAGTAGAATTGGTTTCTGTTGCTTATGTTCTTGAGCTTGCCTCTTGCCATCTGGTTATCTCTGGTGTTAACTAGCCTTGCAGTCTCTGTCTTGAGCTTGTCCCTCCTATGAGCCTGGTTATGTTGGGCCTCCTTGAGTCAGACTGTCTCTGGGTATGGGAGGGGGTCTGGCGAGCCTGTTTTCTGAGCCTAACTATATCAGAGATCCTTAGGGTCAAGCTATCTCTGGGTGTTGGAGGGGTATAGAGGGCGTTGAAATATAAGAACTGCTCCTGAGTACAGGTGTGATCTAGGAGGAATGTGTGCCTCTGGCTGGAGGGAGTTCCTGTGTCCCCTGGTCCTGGTGGTTGGCAGTTAGACCTGGTATTGTCATGGAGATTGGGGCATCACCTGTGTTCCTGGGGTCTAGCTATCTCTGGGTGTGGGTGAGGTGGCTTGGGACCCGGATCACAAAATCTGCTCCTGGGCACAGTGCAAACTGAAAGGTACATTGAGGCCTAATTTTTCAATATGGAGTATAAGGATACTGGAAAAACTCCAATTCTCATCTTAACACAGGATAAGCTTTGGTGACAGAGATTTTAAAAAAATTTATTTGCTCTATTAATATGTTTTGTAACACAAGATATAGATACAGACAGATGGTGTGATTGTAAATTTATTTTGTCCCCCAGCTACCTCCTGTCATGACTGGATTAATCATAATTTTATGGTCACATGGACATCTACATGCTAAGAGTCTACAACCTCTGAAACAATGTCATTGAATAAACTAACTCCTTGATGCTAAATCTAAGGGACCTGGTGAGGATATATCTGTTCTAAAGGAAGTCAGATTTCAAAAGAAGGAAAGGAAAAGCTGAAAGATGTCACCTAGTCTTTTTTTTCCAATCTATGAATGTAACTAAATTACTCTTTAAGAGATGAACTTGTTAGCATGGGGGTGTATGATGAAGGGTCACCCTAATAGGGATCTCTCTCCAAAGGGAGCACAGGGATAGACTCTGGGTGCTTTCCGAGCACTTTTCATCTGCATGTTGAGATGAATTAATATTCTGTAAATACAGTGATATTTCAAAAAAGCACTAAAGATCAGAAAGTCAGAGGAAGGCTATTATATTGCTTGGACCTGAAGTTATGTGTAGATGTGAACTGCCATGTATGTCCTGGGAATCCAAACAAGTTCTCTGCAAGGATACAAAGCATTCTTGACCCCAAATTTCTGCAAGTCATATTCCCAAAACAAGCTTCTGACTGTTTGAGAGTTTCATATATTTAGATCAAATAAACCCCATTACCTTCCCTCCAATCACTCTCCTATTCTCTCTAAACTTTATTCTCTAAATTTTATGCATTCTTTACAAATAAAATATCCAGAGTCCTTTAAGTGATGATTATTTAAACATATATGAAGGACATCTACTGGATTATGCAAAGCCTATTGGGATACATCCTTGAAGAAAACTAACCTTTCCTCATGTTGCTGTGAAATGCAATATCTCTTGAATTAGGAATGGAACTTCATGAGCCCCCTTCCGCATCCATGCTTGGAATTTTGGCTAGATTAATCATCTGTATGTGTTCTGCATGTAATCACAGTCATCGTGAGTTCATGTGTGCAACCACACTGTCATGTCCACCAAGTAATAATTTACTGTAGATATCTACTAATTGTAGTTATTACAGTTCTTTTTTTTTTGTCCCTTTTTCTGAGATGATTCCCAGGTCTTATGAGGGAGACATGTGGTATACCTGCTATATTTAAATCTGTGCACTCAAGAGTCTCTTATTCTCTACAATTCAACTATTGATGTGTCTCAATAGTAATCATTATCTACTATAAAAAATTATTCTTTGATGAAGATTGAGATCTATATTACTATATGGAAATAAAGAAAAGCACTTAGGCAGCTATTTATTAATATTTAGCAGAATTTAAATTATTTAATTATTCCCATTTAGCAGAATGAAAAGTCCAATGCAAAGGATTATCAATGTATTTCTGAATTATTGCTTATTGGGAGCCATACATTCCTCTCTGTAAACAACACAAGTTAATTTCTTTTTCTCTTGGTTACCTTCTAGAACTTGATAGTAAGTCTTTACTGCTGAATATACCCTACCCATGGCCAGAGAAATGGACCATAGAGAAATCAAGCTACCTACATGGAGTTCTCACTGCCTAGCTTTATAGGGCTGTACAGTATTATATACATTGCCAGGGGATAAAAATAATAGACTTGCTCAACTTTGAAACATGGGGCTCACATTAACAACCAGTTTGGCAAAAGACTTACTAGTGTGAGAATGACATGAATATTACTTGCTGATTGGCATTGAGACCTACCCTCAAATAAAGAACTCACATCTGGTACCATTCACTAGGCCAAAAATCTATGGTTGTCTAGTTCATAGTGCCTGGGGAAGGAGGCGTCAAACTTCTTATGCGTAATTTGAGAAAAGTATTGATTCTTATTTGAAATCATCACTTAGTATAAATGTAGCCTTGTTTTGATATATATTATATCAAAACCTTCTTTATAAATTCTTGTCATCACACATATTGTAAATGTTTGATTCTGGGACTTAAGTTCTCCTGCAAGTCCTTATAGCTTTTTAAGTAATTATCTAAGGTTACGGGATACTTTCTGAACTGTAATTTTCAGTGTGCTATTAAGAATGACGGCTTCCTAATATAATGTTCTTCCTTGAAGAGACAACACCATGTTTAAAGACCAAACAAAGAAAGAGAAACAATCTTGCAATTTCACCCTATGACAAGCGCAGGTAGTATCATTCTTCACTGTGAATAATTAAATAAGCCCAACTTACACACTTACCTATGAAGCAATCTACAGAGGCATAAGAACCCTGGCATTCTATATCTGCGGCTCCTGCTTTCCACAAGCTATGTCAGTAACTTATAACTATCGTAATAACTGTACATTTTAATAATATCAGTGCATACTGACTTTGTGTCATTTACATATAACATCCTGCTCCAATTTATTGTCCACATTATTAAAATGAAATTTCATAGCTTTTTTATTGGTCTAAAACAATTGAACTAACTTATTAAAAAATCTCTATATAGAGTATATTAGTAAATACATTATTTCTTTTTTCCACCTTAAATGTGGAATTTATCTGACAGAGCAGTTACTGCTTTGTTGTTCTGTGCAGTGATTTTGTGATTAGATCAGGCAGTCTTGCAGAAACAAATGGTTTGTGGAAGAGGAAGAGCATATGCCTAAACTAAGTCAACAGTGTAGGTAGGTTATGAGGTGGGATTTCTCAGAGTTTTTTCCCTGCAGCCTCTGTGCAGAGACTGCTGAAGAGGAGCCACCATGGAATCAGTTCTGAAATGCTCTGCTAGCCCATCTGGATGAGAGTGTTTGTTTTCCCAAACAGCTGAAGAGCATTGAAAGGTAAAACCTGTCTTCCTGAGGTGGTGAGTATTTCCCCAGGGTGATATCTTGGGCAAACAGCGCAGATGTTGCCACGTTGCCATAGCAGGACAATAGCAGGACACATGGCCAGAAGAAATGGACCAGAATATGAGTCTATTGGAGTCTGGGGACCTCAAACAGAGCACCATATAATGCAGATCATCTCTTTGAACACTGTCATTTCATGCTGTCTGTGGACAGAAAAAAAAAAAAAAGAGAGAGAGAGAGAGAGCTTCACAAATAGGTACCAATAGCCAAATAGGTACTGACTGATATATACACAGAGAAACCTGTCAGTATACACAGAGGATGAAGCACAATATTTTAGCACAGACAGAAAACATGATCATTTGACCCATGTTTCTTCTTTCATAGATAGAAAGCTGGAGCTAATATTCCAGTTCATTGAGTTAGTATCTTGCATATAGCTTACTGGAGAAGTAAGGCTAGTCAGTACCCAGGATAAAAAGGTAGAAAGAATCAGCATGACTCTCATCTGAATGGTTTTGTAAAATCTGTCAACTCAAATATTGTGTTAAGGGAAATAAAAAGGATGGGCTTAAGTGTAGGAACCTCAAGCTCTTGAAATTAAGACTGGAAAGGTCTTCAAATCTGTTGCCAGAAAGGAATAGATCCCCACTTGTTTCTATGCTGATCCATTGCTGTCAGAAGTGAGTGAGAGGTCAAGAAATAAAGAGCAAGCATTCAAGACAAAAAAGCAGAACTAAACCAAATCTCAGAACAGAGGAAACAACAACAACCACCACAACAACATCCCACCAAAATGCCTTTCTCAGAATAAAATAAGAAAAGTAACTGCTTTGTCACCTGGCACACAAAATTTATTTCTTGGAAAGGTAGCCCTATGGTCATTGTTACACAAGGTCAAAAAGGAAATTCATTTAAGTATAAAAGTGCAGTGCACTGCTTATCATTTTCAAGGAGGATATAAAAAAATCATTATTTAAAAATTTCATACTTATAATGAAGTTTCCTTGGGCATATAGTATGCAATGGTTTATAGACACTATTTCATTCAAATTTTGAAAGCACCAAAAGTGTCAACAGTTGTTCTATTTTATAAATGTGTAAACAGAGGTTCAGTAGGTTGTTTTCTATGCCACACAATAAGAAATAGTAGAATTTGAGATTAAGGAAATTATGTAGGATATCAGAACATTCTCTTGTTCTCCTTAACACCCCTAGCATTTATAAAGAAAACATCTTCATCCTACTCAAATTTTCTCCACAACAATGGGTATACCAGTATGTGACACCTAGGGGAAAACATAGCATTTCTACCTGTTTTCTCCTCAGATGCTTTTGGCTATGATCATAATGCCTCTCTATTGGGAGCAGTCATCCACTCTGAACTGCAAATGAAGTGCTAGCTCAAGTCTGATCTCTCCTGCTGTGCTACTCCTGAGCTAGCCCTTAAGTCCATCCTCAGCGCTAAATTTCACAGTCAGGGATTTTGCTGCTTACTTCACTTTCAGCCCAAACCTGAGGAACAACTATATTGATTCATCATTTGGATCCACAGGAGCATTTTCTCACTTCAGTTGAAAGCATTTGAATGGTGTTAGAAATTTCAAATTTTTTATTTCAGAGACGTGCCACATTCCTATGTACACAGATTTGTATTGATTTCTTGTTTATTCTATTTCTCCTCACACAGAACTATTTCAAACATTATTATTTGTAAAAATTAATCAATGCCTTATCTGGCAAAATTATACTCTATGATACGTTGTTTTAAAGAAATCTAAATTATCTAATTGAAGAAATTTCACCCACAGGAGTGAAGGATATGTGTCAACTAGAAGGCATCAGAATCACTTGTATGTGTGTGTGTGTGTGTGTGTGTGTGTGTGTGTGTGCATCACTACTTGACTATGCTCAATCCAACACGTATTAATGTAATCAGTAGAAGGGTATTTTGGAGCTTGGTGTGAACTAATCTGAAATTAACCGAGTAAAAACACCATTATTAAGAAGAACACGAGTAGTGCTGACTCTATCACAAGTTAACAAGAAAACTGGAGCCCACATGATGTCATGCAGAACAAAAGATAGCTTTGATAAGGGAGGTGGAACACCTAAAAGCATGGTTTGGAAAGATGGTGTGACCCAGCAATATGCTGTGATAGGAAATGAATATTTTCACCTGAGTTACAGAGACACAGTCCAAATCAGAACTCCAGATTGCAATCACTTGGAAGAAGCTTGAACACAGCAGGCTAAATCACAAAGAAGAAACATCCCCTTTGATCTTCCTTCCCTGGAGCTCCAGTCCTTGCTAGGTTCTCATTGGTTGACTTTTTGCCAAAAGCGGTTGTCAAGGAAGCATAGAAATGTTAGCTTGCAGAACACAGTTTCCTGCAGTACAGAGCAGGAAGCAGAGACTAATGATAAGATAAAATAATAACTGAATAGCAGAGTTAGAAGCACTGTTATAATCCACTCCATTATTGCACTGAAGACTGATTCGGTATCTCCAGATAAACAGTTCAACTTTTCTCAAACAATGTCATAGCATAAGGACACAAAATAATATTGCTCTTTAAAATTTAATTCTTCTCTGTTTTCATTGACTCATTTTTGGTAGGTTACACTTTATGACTTTGTCATTTCTAGAGGTCTTTATATCATTGAAAATTTTCAAGTTTTAAAAGCATTTATTTTTTTTATTTTATGTGCATAACTGTTTATTTTTCTGATGTTTATGCACCATATAAAATGGCTTGTGTCCACAGAGGCCAGAGAACATCAGACCTACAACTAGAGATAGAGATGAGTTGAGCTATCATGTGTGTTGGCACTTTGTGTAGGCTCTGCTTCACAGTTACTTGGCAGCCAGGTGTGGCTGACTCATTATAAAAGGAGCTGCTTGCCCCCTTCCACCCATTCTCTCTCTCATACTGTATCCTCTCACTCCTTACCCTCTGTCTCCTCATTATCCTCCCCATCCTCCATGTGCCAATGGCCTGCCTTCTCCTCCTCTCTCTGTGTCTCTGTTTCTCTGTCTCATCTCTGTATCTCTCTCTTTCTCTCTCTCCCCCCCTCTCTCTCTGTCTTTCTCTCAACTCCCTTCCCTATGCTCTGAATAAACTCTATGCTATACTATATCATGGTGTGACTGGTCCCTCAGGGGGAAGGGATGTTTTAGCATGCACCTGAAGAGGTACCTCCTGCCCTCACACCTGACTACACCTCCACCAAATATATTTCTTCTCTCTTTATTTTTATAAAACACAATGTTGGTGCGGGAAATTGAATATAGGTGCTCTGGAGGAATTGACAGTTCTCTTCAATATGGGGTTATCTCTCCAACCCTGGCATCATTGTATTATTATTATTATTAATTTTTAACCATAGTGATGTTTCCACCAGTGAGAAAACTCAAACGGTCAAGACACTTTCCACATGAATAAATTCGAGACAAAACCCTATATAAGCAGGTAGCATAGGAAATGGTCTGGCATTTTGTTTGAGGCATTTGTTTGAGGCATTTTGTTTGGGGCATTTTGCTGAAGGCAATAATAAAAATTCAACGCTTTCAATCTAGAATTTGTGGTTCTTCTGATTCAGCCTTCTGGAAAGCTAAGATTATTTGTTCGTAGCTCTACAGTAGGTTTAAAGGGCTCTTAATGATTATGTGCTGCAGTTTACCTATTTAATCAGTGCATAAAGGAACTAGAAGTTAAATGCTTTATCTAACTTGACCTGGATTTATAATGTCAAAATGAGAATTACACCCTTGGATTGTTTAGTTTCTGATGTATATTGTTTTTTTTTTTTTTCACTATGTCATATTGTGCCTATCCTATTAATCATTTTGTTTCCAATTTTATTCTTTCAAAATACTATTAAAAGCTAGAAATGACTTATTTGACATGGAGAAATAATCTGTTTTAAAATATTCTTACAAAGAATAAATATGCTTCTTCATTTAAAATGTAGCCAAATTAAATAGAGTTTAATTTCATATTTGATGTGTGAGTAACTAAGGTTACATTTTCTGTAACGTAGACACTGGAAAGGGATTTCTTAAAGCCTTCCATTTTTTAAAATGGAAGCCTCATGTTCTACAGTTCATTCTTCTAGATATATGTTGACTTCTTCTTCCTATATTTTCCCAAGTTGCATCTATTCTTGAGAAGATAATATTTTTAGGATTATGATTCCTTATATGAATAAATGTTCCTAGGACTTAAGATAATAATATGAAGAATAAAAGTACCAAGAGGCATAGAAACATTAGATGTAAAGAAAAATATGCTACAGAGAAGATTAATCAGAAAATTGTATACATAACTTGTATTTGATGGGGACTATAACATTCTTTTTCCCAAACCAAAAATTCTTTGAAAAAGTATACAATGTTTCAAACTTTTCCAGAGAAAGGGAATGCTTAGTATTTTTTGGAAGTTTATGGTATCTGGAAAAATTGGGACAATTATTTTAAATGATTGTTCTTTAAATGAAGCAGAATTTGTCAATGAGTAGCTTGATCCATGCTTACTCATCATATGAAAAACTTCCCAGGAATATGAAAAGTGATCCATGCTTTCAAGGTGTTTGTTTTCCATTAATGGTCTTTACTAATGAAGGGAGCCTATAGCATTACTTCACTACTTTTTCTAGAAATAATTTCTAGACATTCAAATTCAGTTATTCTCAAAAATGCCAATTAGTTTTAAGTTTTGTCTACAGCACAGAGAGTTAAAGAATGCAGTAATAGCTTTAAAGCCTTGTGCTGAATAAAGAGTCAGTACAATAATGAGACTTCTGGGTGCTTTTAGAGAACCAAATTAAACATATACTACAAGTCTCTGGAGACACAAAATAGACATAAACTTGCAAAGGTGCCAATTAGGGATCCCCAAAAGAAGATTTAAGATGTCTCCCATTGGGTAAAATGTAAAACAGGAATTAGAATCTAGAATGCAAATTCTCAAAAACTCTACCTAAGTCTCTAAATCTCAGAACAGTTTCTAAGACTTTCTTTTCAACTTCTTCCCATTGGTAGGAAAACAGGCCACATATGTTGTGGTTTGAGTAAGAAATGTCCCTTATAGGCTTAGATATATGAACTCTTAGATTCCATTTGGAGGCTCTATGTATGAAGTTTATGGAGCATTTAGTAGTGAAGTAGTGAAGACTTTGCTAGGGAAGTATGTCTCACTCAGCAAGCAGAGTTTAGGGGCTTATACTTCCTATTCAGTGTCTTTGCTTCCTTTGTGTGATGAAAATCAATCAACCAGTGTTTGCTATGATTTGCTTGTGATTATATCTCTCTTCCTCTGGATCCGTAACTCGAATACACTCCCTTTTCAGTAAGTTGCTTTTGGTTTAGTGTTCAGTCAAATCGGTAGAGAGTGGATATAAAATACTTTTCATGTGGAGATGCTGCTGTATATGCATACATTCAAGACTTGAATTTAATAATTAGAAATTTTATCAAATGGTATAAGTCATGTTTAAAAAGTCTAAATGGAAAGTTTGCTCGTACAATGATATTTTTATGGAAATTTTTCTGATATAAAAATAAGCTCAGATTCCTGTCATTGGCCAAGGACAAGGAAATGGGCTGCTTGCAAGGAATCTGACATAGGCCAAGGACAACGAAATGGACTGCAGTCAGGAATCTGGCATTAGGCTGGAACAAAGAAGTAATTTCAAGCAGAAATCTAAATCCTAGGCTAGAACAAAGAAGAAATTTCAGGTAGGAATCTAAATCTTAAGGTAGAACAAAGAAGTAGGCTTCAGGCATAAAAATGACTTTGGGATAGGACATGGAATTAGGCTCAGATATTTTGGTCATCCTGATAAGCCCTTAGAAATAGTGATCACAGGAGTGATTATAGGTCTCTGTTTGTTGTCTTTGCGTGTTCTTTGACTATCTATGTTTATTGTCTTGCTTGTTCCTTGACTATTTGCATCTATTGTATTGCTAGTTTCTCAACCTAGAATTGACCTTAGTACTTGCATGTAATTTAAATAGTATAAAAGCAAAAAAAGGAGGAGAAGGAGGAGTGGGATAGGGGACTAAGGGAGGAATGGCGAAATTTACATGTGAAATGTAAATAAATAAAATATCAAATTAAAAATAAATAAATTAATTAAATAATAAATAAAATAAACTCAGAACACTGAGGCTATACAAAATTGAAGAGTGAGACTACATAAGTTAGTTTTGGTAACTTTTGGAGTACTTCAGCACATACTGAGTGAGTCTGTGCCCCTCATTCAATTCATGCAAGACAGCTTCCATTCACAGGCTGCACAGCAGCTTTGCTCACCTTTCTCTGGCTATAATCTTGATTTAACCTGTTCCCACATCTGTCTTCCTTATCTGAACTGTTTATATCTTCACAACTCCAGTGCCCATTTCCATTTATGTCCCCACTCTCTTCTTTCCTAGATCAGAAAATACAGGAACGTGGTGTATATCCACACTCTACACTTGGCTGACTGTTTTCTAATTTGGCCACTTATCGCTTTGGTATTGGGAAACAAATTTGTGGTGATCTGTTACTTTTTAATGATTTTTACTTCAAGTTTTCTAGACTAGCTTCCATTGCTAATGGATTAATAAAAAATATGCAGGGAAGGATTTAACTTGTATGTGTCAGAAAATCATACGCATAGGGTGGGGGCAGTATGACTAACCACAAATGTTTCTACAACAGTTCCCCACCTTTATACTATATACATCTCACTGGCTTCTTTCCATTCCCAGTACTATCAATCTTTCAGTCTAAAATTGTATTTTCAAGAGTTGTGGTTAAAATAAAGACAAATTTCACAGAAAGAGTAGAAGCACCCCTTACTAATGACATGTTCACTTTTGTAGTTTAGCTTACAGATTAAGTATAAAGCCACAGAGCTTAGAAACACAAAAGTGAGCTGCAGATAAAAAGAAGAGGATGGTACGAAAGGATACCAGAAGCATTCAGTGAATGAGATGCCACTAGGAGATTGTTATGTTTCTTGGCCAGTGCATATGTCAATTATCGTTATAGAGACAAGGAGGACTGAAGAAGGAAGAGTGAATGAAGGATTTTCCATTAAGCTAGCCAAGCACAGTATAAATTAATGTATACTTTATAGTAATAATTTAATGATTTCATAGTAAATATCAGATAATTATGTTTTACAGGAAATACTAGAGTAAACATTCTATACTGTTTTCTCAGCTAATATATTTTGATTTAAGAAACTTCTGTAAATAAGAATGGAGGAGACATTCAGCACATTATCTGGTTAGTTCAAGATCCAGGAAAAAGAAAGTCCATACACTTAGTCACACAGTTTTTTGCTTCAGGAGCAAATGTTCTCATAGTTCGACTATAGAAGCAGTGATAAAACACTAATTCATAACAAAAGGGACGACAAGTCTGTTGCATGTTTTCTAAAAATTTAGCAATACTTTTATCTCTAGAAGAAAGAACTTACCTCTATAAGGTAATTTCTTGATACACTTCTCTTTATCCTGAGAAATTTACCCCTTAAGATAAATTAGATGCTGTATTAAAGTTCATGGTTCAATCTCTGAGAAATGATTTACCTCAGGAAAATAGACATCACAGTTACTCATCCAGTTATTGTTCCTTTGAGTTGAAATGTGAATTTATAGTACAGAAAAGTTTCAAAGGGAAGGTTAGTTTCCACTGAAACTTTTAAATGAACACACACACATATATGTGTGTGTGTGTGTGTTTGTACATAGAGATATAAACACCACACATATGTATGTGTATTCTTGATGGATACACACACATATATGAGTGCTTAAAAAGGTACACACGTGTGCTCTCACAAATTCATAAGCACATACATGTGTGCTCACACAGATATACGCACATATACATCTATGCTCACAAAGCTACACACATGTACATGGATACACATTTACGTATATACTTACACAAACACATACTATACATGTAGTCTTGCAGAGATGTACACACAAACAAAGACACACACATATATACACACAAAACTTTTCTCTATGCTATGATAAAATTTATATCACAGGATGTTTTATATAAAATTAATTTGCTATAATTTATGAGATCAGAGATAACTTTATCAGTCCCTTACATTATTATATATTTAAAATATGTTACAAATATGAGTAAAATAAAAAATATTTCCCAAGAGTTTGAGCATATTTGAAATTTTTCAGGCTCTTGAAACACTATTTTCTTGATTTTTATGACAGTTGTTTGAGGAAGAGAATAAAGAGTATAATTCTGTTTTGCATATGAGCAAATGCCAAGAATAAGGATTTTCTAAGATTGAACAATATATGGAACATTTTGGTTTAGAACCATTCCTGCTGACACCATTTTCAACAGGGCCAGGAGTTTAATTTTATGGTAACGATTTATATATTTACACCTATATACCTTGACTATCTTTTCCTTTATCAATTATTATACATATTAATTTTGTTTGTGTAAATTCTGTGCACATAAGTACAGTGCCTACAAGGGATAGAAGTCTCTTTTGTATCCCTCAAGTTCTGGAGTTACAGGCAGCTGTATACTGAATAAATTGAGAGATGTTTTCCCTGCAAGAGTAATGTGTGTTCTCAACCACAGAGCCATCTCTCCAGCCTCCTCCTTTTCTATTTGTTGTCATAATTTATGCTTATATTCAAAGCACAATGATGCAGAAGAATGTGATTAAGAAAAAAACATTCCACCATCCAAAGGCAATTATTATTGTTCGTTGGAAGATATTTATTCCATATGCACAAAATAATATAACAGTGATAAAACAACATAAACACTAAAATGTATTTTAACATGCTATGATGTTAAATGTTATATATACTTTTAATTTACCTTTGATCTTATGACTTAATAATGCCTGTGTGGCAAATATGACTTCATCTGAAAGGAAAGACAGCAACAATATCCACATGATTTGATAGATTGGCTGCTGTCATATGTCTAAGGCACTGTATCTGACTCTGAAAATTTATTTAATAAGAGTTATCACTGCTCTTTAGATTGCTTTTCACACCTATCTCAATGAGATATTTATAAACTAGGCTAGGGATCATTTAATTCATTGTCCAAATTACCTTGAGTCCTTTTCACTCAATGAGAAGATTTGGGTACCTCTATAGATCAACTATTATTCATGAAAATTTCTTCAATGGTCTTCTTTGCTATTATATGGGTGTGCCTAATTTGTTCAATGTCTCTTTATTGATAGCCATTTAAATTGATTCTTATAGTTCATTATTACAAGTACTTCTGCAAGAAATGCTTCCATATATATCTATTTGTCTTTAGTCATACATCTATTTCTTGAAAATAAATTCTCATTAGTAGTATTGAGTGGGTAATCAGGGCCCTGCAGCGGGGGTTGGAGGCTCCAGGCCCACATGGCAGCAGCCCTGGACCGGTGAGGTGGAGGCTGCCCTTGGGGTGGGACGGCAGAGTCCTGGAGGCTTCCATGCGGAAGCGGGGGACCCACATTCAGGAGAAAGGTCTGGAGTTTCAGAGGCTGGAGGCTTTGGTGATGGCAGGCCCCAATGATATGAGGAAGTCCTTGGTTCCAAAAGGGCTTATTTTCATGGTGGATGGTGGATGGATCTGGATGTAACCCTCCCCCCCAAACTCAGGGCAGACTTGAGTTAAATAGGGAGGAAGAAAGGGGGAGGTTCTGGGGAGGAATGCTTAATTGGATCTGCCCTCTGACCTTCATTAGTATGTAAATCTCTAGGGCTTGAGGCCTGTAGTCACACCCTCTACCTGTGCACTTTGGGAGGGGCTGTAATGGCCTATATGACTGAACAATGTAGGTCCATGGAGATAAGACTGTTTTTCAGGACCCTGGGTTCTGGGGACATGGTCAAACTCCTGCCATTTCTCCCTTGGAGTCTCTGGGTTCTAGGCCCATGCCCAGCCAAGAACCAGAATACCCTTATGCAGTCTCATAGTATAGTTTCTTCAATAAGAAATGGTAGATAAGAATGTGCTTCTTCTAGGAAGTGGAGTATTGTCAGTTCAGACAGTTGACTATAGATTGTCAACTGGGGTGTTACAGCAATGTTCCATAAACAAAAGACTGAGAGCCAGTAGAGAGTTCTCAAGGATCATCGTGAAAAGTGTTAAGTGCAAAAGCTTTCTCCAAAGGTACTTTTATTATCTTGCTCCTTCCTTTTCTCTCCTTCTGTTTTCCTTATTATTTTTTGAAACAGTTAATTACTATTTCCTAAATCTAATTACAGAATAGGCTAGCCTCAAACTTGAAGTTACTCTCTTGCTCCTGCATGCACAATACTGTGATTATATATGTGCACCAGCATGCCTGGCTATTTTTGTAATGCTGCTTATTCTATTTATAAGGCTTCTACTCTCATTATAAAACTTCCTCTACAACTTTACCTTCAAATACCATACATAACACTGGGTTTCAACCTAGGAATTGAAGGTGGAAAAACATCCAATTCATTGCAAAAGGAAAAAAAGCAAAAAATTCAGTGATAGCCATAATGAGTGATAAAATTCTATTTCAAAGAATATAATAAATAACTGCAGTAAGAACATTATTTACTACACTATAACTAACATTACCAAGAGTGTGAATCTTTCTATTGTTACATTCTATAATAAACAGTCAGTTAATGTCTCATCACCTCAAGTCTAATGCATGGACAGACGTCTTTTGTCTTTTATTAGAGTACAATTATCTGAATAGGCAACAGGCAGCATAACCACAAATAATTGAAAAATACTGAAAGAAGTGAATTAGAAAGGAAAATAATAGGAGAAAAGGAAAAGCTTCAGAGAAGGAGCAGTGAATCTGCTTCTAGCAATTGGAATGTTCTTGTAACATTTACACAGACAGTAAACAAGCAAGCTGTCTGTAACTGAGGAGCATATCACAGCGAACCCACCAGACTGTACATAGTCCAGCGGAAGAATTAGAAGTGTAACTTACAATTTTAGTATATAAGCGTCCTGCCTCCTTCCCCAATTTGGGAAGGAGACAAATAAAAGAAACTACAGGGCTGAAGAGATGTCTCAGTGTTTCAGACCACTTGTTCTTGCAGAATCCTGGATAAGATTCCTACTTACTCATCTGGTGGCTCACAACAGTCTATAACCCGAGGGGATCCAGACCCTCTTCTGATCTATGTGGGCACCCAGGCAGAACATACATGGAGGACAGACATGCATGTAGCAAGACAACTCATATACATAAACTAAATAAACCAACTATAATGAAGGAAAAATTCCAAAGAGCCACTCTGGTGTCACATGATACCTATGCATGCTATTCAACACAATTAAGTCTAATTTTAATCCAGATCTTGAATACTTGGCTAAATATTTATATGATTTTTTTTTATTTTTTTGGAAAAGAGCAAAATTTTTATGCATTTATCTGCCATGTCTACACATGATTCTTCCTCACAGACTATTAGCCTATTCACTGAGGAATGGGTTTTCAGTTTGAGATCTCAGATGTGAAGACTGAGTATGACATGAATATGACTTTACCTAAGCAGTTTCCTTAGGCTTCCTAATGATCAATCATTGACTTACTTGGTTTGAATAGAAACTGTGCCCATCTATCGTATTCCCATCACTACACTGTTTCATTATCTCATAGGTCTTTGCAAGTGAAGCTCTTCTGATTCTTATTCTCACTTAGTGTTCAAAACAATATTTGACACTTCTTATCATTGCTTTTTAAGTACTCCCACATAGCCTCTACTTCTTGAAATGCAATCCTCTCATTGCCATTCAAGAGCTAGGTCTGTGAGCACTCCCACTTTAATCTTGGATATACAAGACTGTCACCACTGATCTTTGTAAAAACATTAGTCTTTCTTTGAACCAGTGTATTTTTGCTGTCTTGATAAATGCACCACCTTCATGGCCTTATATCAAAGCAAACATTTAATAAAATTTTTGACCATTATAGGGTACATTCATTCTAACATGTGGAATTCATTGAGGATTTTCATTCTTTTCTATCATTTCTAATAGTTTTAAAAAACATTTCTCTATACTAAATATGAAATAGTAATTTTCTTGAATGTGCAATAAGCAATATAACAGGGGACTAGGGCCCTTTTCCAGGGTCAGCCTTAGGTTGTTGGTGGTGTTATGTTAATAAATCTTTCGCATTTAAATTTATATTCACTTCTTATGCATTATCCTGGGTACCGAATATTTGCACTTTGCTCTTTCTTGCTGGTTCCACTTTACTGGATCTTGTAGGTGTTTCACCATTTAGTGTCCTGACTCCCTTATGCCTCTCTTTTTTTTCTAGTGATATATAACTTAAAATTTAATTATTACTCTGTTGGTCAGAAAGAGAGAGGAAAGAATATATTTTAATGGTGAGAAAGAGAACATACCCATCCTGACAAGTCAGATACTTCTGTACTGCTTCTAAGAAAATTATTGTTCTATGAAGAATGACCTTCTACAGGCTCACACATTCTGCTTTTGGTGACTTTTTCCAATATAGCAAGGATTCCATAATGTATTCCTAATATATTCCCCAAAGCATTCCAATTAACCTGACACACATTTGAGTGCAATTTCATCCTCTGATGTCTCATCTTAATTTACAACTGCTAATTTTTCCAACATTACATCAAAAATATATGCAGGAGTTCTTAGACCTCAAATCAAAAGTACCGATGACATTTTCAGCCCTGGCCATTGATCCATTTCTAAACCCCTTTGCTTCTAGGCGTTATTCTTGTGCAAAGATCATGGGTCCAATTCCCTGGCAAACAGATTGAAATAAACCCTACAGTTTGTGTGCAGTGAGTTGCTGGAAGTAATTACAGTAAGAGCATCTGCCAAGGGTACAGGGTCAGGACAAAAATGGGTAAATTGAGAAGCAATGAAAAGAAAATAGTAACTAAATTGTGAAAGTTCTGGTCTGAAGTAGCTCTTTTGTGTCCTTTTGAATTGAGGCAATAGATCAGATCTCAGAATCTATACCACAGCTGGGTGAAGAGAATAGCATCCTTGTTTGGGTCAGTCTCCCTCAAGTATACACTGTTTTTGGATAGGATTTCCATAATATATAACCAATAGCTAAAATCCTGAGCAAAATGAGAAACACATGTTGGTTGCTGTCCCACAGAGTAGTACCGGGAGTCCATAGATTTCTAAAAAAGAAGGAAATTTAAAAATTTGTTTTCCTGTGAAATTCAGAAGAAAAAAAAAAGAAAAGAAAAAAGAAAAGAAGAAAAGAAAAGAAAGAAAAGAAAAGAAAAAGCCCTGCTCAGCTGAACTTTGATCTCATTCTAATCATGGGGTATGACATAGAAGCTGGGTGCAAGATAATTGACTCCAAGGGTGTGCTTGACATATAGTGCTCCTGAGAAATTTAGGGCTCTAGGTCAAGAAAGAAGGTAAAAGAAAAATGACTGAAAACCAAATTTTTCTTGTTAGGACAAAGGTCCATCAGAGTTATGAAAGGGAAAAACAAGAATGAATTTATGGCTACAAAAAAAGGTTTATTTACTTCATTGGTAAACCAGGCACTGCATCACTGAAACTGTAAAACAGAAGTTAAGGAAATGTCAGTAAATTCATTTTATTCATAGTGGAAGAGTCAATGTGAAGTTTATAAAGTTTTTGCTTTTGTATTACAATGTGTTTTTACAAAATAAAATATTACATCTTGAGTTTGAGTATATGGTAGCAATTATGATAAACCAGGATATATAATGAAAGCAGAAGAAAACTTTAGACTAGAGATTTGAGTTTTAATAGAACATGGAAAGAAATACAGTTGGATGAGAAGTGAATATTGATTTAATGGATGTAGAAACGTATGTGGCCACACATGATGAGGAGCGCTTGTGTATGGATTCATTGGTTTGAATAATTATTTGAAAGTCATTTGAAATAAAAGATCTTTTATCAATGGTGGTCTTTCACCACAAATCTTTGGCAAATATTTTTGTTTATGAACTGAAGTAAATTTGAAAAGAATCTTTTACAATTCTCTTTGTGAATACACAACAGTATATTCAGGATTATTTTCCTTGGGAATCTGGATAGTAATTACAAAAACTCCACTAGCATAAGCTAGAGGAACTGTAACTCTAGATGGGAAGGTTTTTCTATTAACAGGCTCCATTTGTAGGCAGTACAATTCTACTACAATTCTACTACAGTACAATTTCACCTAAGGTGAAAACCTTTTCTCTCCCATGGGGTCAGAGAAAAGAAGTAATTCAACTAAGATGTCCCTTTGAAGAAGTTCTTTTAAAAGGAGTTTACTCAAACAGAAAATAATTGTTTAAAGGATTTATCAAACCACCTGTAAACTACAGAGACCCCAAACATACTGGGATTCTTTATTACCATAGTTTCCAAGAGAACTGAGACTCATGACTAGGAATATTATACTGAATTACAACCATCATTTTTGTGAAGGGTGAGCATCTGACACCCACACTTAGGATGCTGTTCTATTAAGCTGTGAAATGTGTAGTGGCGGGGTGCGAGGCTTCCAATATACATGCAATTTCTATATACAGATGGAAGACAATGTATCAAACATCTTACATCAAATCAATGGCAGCTCTGGCATCTAATAATAGCATATTTAGGTAAACAAAACAGCAAATTTTCCTAAATATAATGTCACAAATTAAAATAGTAGTTCCTTTGTGTGGGCTATTAAGAATGTTTTCATCTTTGCTTTTGTCTCCTAACACATGAAGGGAAAATAAATACACTCAAGTCAACTTTTTAAGAAAATGTAAATGGACAAATTTCAAGACAACCCAAAAAGAAACTGACAATGGGAAGGCATTCTTGTAATGTATTTTCCATCTTCATCAAAATAGTACATAGTCAGACCTTTTAGAAAATGAAATAAAAATACCAATATTACCTTGAGGAAACAGTTGCATTATGACTGTGGGTGAGGTTAGTGATATTGCACTATCCTTAGCTCCCACACTTGGAATAGATCAAGATATATTATGCTTCTGATGGAGAAAATAACATTTTCACTATAATTACAAATCTTTGCTGATAGCATAGTATTAAATGGTAAAATTCCACAGTAAAATATTTTTAAATAGAAACCCTAAATTCTTTGTTTGCAAGACACCTTCAACAGACACTGGTCTGATTTTAATTATCTTGTTTATTAAAATTATTGATTTAGTACAAAATACTTCAGTTTTTAATACTTCATTTTCTAATTACTTTGAGGTTTATTTGATCTGGCTATTTAGTGAGTATTACATTACTATTATGACATTGTGAGAGACTAAATAATGTGAGAAAAGATCCTTTCATCAAGTGATTAAAAATATTTTTTTAATTCAAAGTAATCTTCCTCACTGTATTTTAAAAGATCATTTATTATATTATTTAGTATTTGTGTGTATGTTTGTATAAGTGTACATGCCCATTATGTATGGCTGTATGTACTTCTTTTCTTAGTTAGGGTTTCTATTACTGGGAAGAAACACCAAGATCAAAATACTTGTTGGGAAGGAAGGAATTTATTTGGCTTACACTTCTAGATCACAATCTACTCAGTATGGGAAACTCAAGTAGTACTGGAAGAGCTGAGGCAGAGTGCATTGAGGAGTGCTACTTACTAGCCTGCTTGACTTGACTTTCTCAGCCTGCCTTCTTATAGAACTCAGGACTGCCATCCCAGGGATGGTACCACCCACAATGAGCTGGGCCCTTCATCATTGGTCACTAATTGAGAAAATGTCGAACAGCTGGATCTTATGAAGGTATTTCTTTAACTGTGGCTCTTTCCTCTCTGATGACTCTAGTTTATATCAAGTTGACACCCAAAACAAACCAATAATATACTTCTGTACATTTGCAGAGATGCCAGAATATTGTACTGTGTTCTTCTTTATGACTTTCTGCCTAATGCTTTTGAAATCCTGTCTTTCACTAAACCTTGGGCTCATATTTTGTTGGAAGCCCTGAAGTACTGTTACCTTTGACCCTGGTTACAGGCATATGCCAAATGCCTAACTCTAAGAGTTTGGTAATCTGAACTCTAGTCTTAATATTTGTATAGGAAGTGATCCAAACTGGTAAGGCATCTCTCTAGCTCCATCAGTAGAAACTTTAATCTTTCTTTTCCTGTTTACCACATCTAAAAACCAAATGGCAACAATGGTAACTCATCATAGTTAATATTGGCAGCTATTGTAAAGAGTTTTGCTTTCATAATAAAAGTTTCTGAGGAACATATTTAACACCTTAGGACTCAGCTGAAATGTGGCACAAACATGAAAATTTCCAGTCTTGCCTTCAAGGTCCTTCCTTAGGATAAGGTTGTAGTCTCTAGACTTTGATGTGGGAAGGATTGTAAGTTTTTGGAATAAGAAGAAGTTTATACTTTTGAAATTTCACAGAATTTTAAGTCCAAAACATAGTGTGTTCATTTCACTTCCAGAGATAAATCATGTCAAAACCACATTAAGCTTCTAGTTCAAATCTCAACCAAATCTTGTGACCTCATGCATTAAAAACCTTTGAATCTGGAATAAGCCTGACAGGGTCAATTTAATTCATTGTTAGAGCACCTTCATACAACCAAGTCCAAATAAACCGACATAATTTACTTTGGCAGATACAGAAGTTCTACAATTCAGCTGATACTTAGCAGTGAAACTAAAATGAGTGCCAATGCTATGACCTCTCTATGCAGCAGCTATGGTATGAGCAATTTTCTTGTTAGCTAGTGGATAGAATCTTCAAATTCATTACCATCATTCACAAGAGTATGCAGCTGGAAGTCTTTTGCCATATGCTTCATATCTAGGTTTCTTGATGTATCCCTGTATCAGTATAAACATGAGCCAAAGTAGAAATTTCACTACAGGACTTGTTTCTCAAATCTATTTTAACCACACCAAACCTATATCCCTTCTTAAAGACATTCTTTGGTGACTTTCTAGCATCACAGTAATTGTATTTTTTATGCTTCCCTCCAACATGAGAAAAAGCTTGTGTTGTTTCACCAAGGCAATGCTAAAGGGCTTCTTGAACCAACACTGTCTGTGTCTACCTCCATGAAATTATCAAATAGCTGCTCTAAGCTCCCAGCTCTCCACCCACTCAAGAGCTCTGGATTTTCAAGTGAAAGACATGCACACTGCAACCTTTATATTTAACAAACCTTAACTTGCTCAATGATTGGGTACTTCCAAAACTCCCCAAGGTGGCTAACACATACTCTCTTCCTGTATTTCTGCACTGGCACTTTCTAAATCTATATTTCATCTTTGTTGTCCTGTTTCCTTGTGGACAGACTTCCTATTGGGGCCGCTTTCTCTCTGCTCCTACATTTTGGCTGTCTCAGCCTCCTGTTCCTTCACTGTGTGGTCCACTGTACACTTTTGCATGGTGAATCCTTTCTTCTCCTCTCCTGTGTTTCTTGCCTAGGAATCCTAAAAGACCTGACTGTTTCTCCTTGCCAAGCTATTGGCTGTTGGCTCTTTATTGACTAGTCAAAAAAACAACTGTTGGCAGGGCTTGCAGCAGACATATGAATTCCCATGTAAGTACAAATCAAACCTCCAACACATGAATTTTAATGTTCAGAAAAAAAATGTGAAGACAGATTTACTTCTCAGGAACTTTACTCACAGTTTGCTTCTTTGAACACTTGATTTACCAAGGATATAGTGGTTATGTAGTTAACACTAGACAAACTAAGAAAATTAGGACTTGTGAAATAAGACAATCGCTAAAAGAAACATTTTTAGGCTTGATTAAAATAAATGTGTCCATTTTACTGTTTTTTAATTTGTAAATAATGAAAAAAAGAAATGAAGTTGCTGAATTGTAAAAATAGATGCAAAATTGTGAAAACAGATACAAGTTTTGCAAAGTCAAGGAATAACCAATTATGTATGTGTAATTCCTAGGGTATAAATGGTGAGTTAAAGCTTCCACATTGCTGTACTGATTATCTCAGTCAATCTGTAGCCAAGAATGATAACTCTTCTCTACTGTTTTCTGTTCTATTGACCCATCATGTAAATTTAGTTGAAATTTTGAGCCCTTTGGTTTTAAATTTCTATTTCTCTATCAAAATTCCATGTTGGCTTGCTCATTATTAATGGAATGTTTTTCCTGAACGATTTTGCTGTATTTATATTATGTTTTCTGATACTTTTATCTACTTAATCTAACTCCTGGCTCACATGAATGTTGTTTGTATCATCCACATTTTAGTTTCTCAGTGTGAGTTTCAGTTTTTCCAGTTTTCTATTGAGTAATTTTTTATTAAAATTCTTTTATTGTGAATATTTTATTATAGAACTCAGCAGCTATGTTTTTTTTTAGAACAGTTCATTTCATTTTATAATATAGCTTGCCCTCTTATTAGGAGAATCAATTAAATATATTTAATATATCACTGAAAAATAATAACATGTAATAAATTTAGCTGGACTTAAACTGTAAAGTGCCTCTTTTGAAATATAAAGCTAGGCCTGAGAGTAAGAGAGCTAGCCCCACCCCTCACCAGCTGCAGCAGTTGGAGAATAGGCCCCACATCTAATCCAGGAAGCTTAGTAGACTTGACCCTGTTTGTGGGCTTTGTGAGTGAGCTGGCCTTGCCATTTGTCTGCTTTGCTATAGTGTATTTGAGGAGGACACGCCTTTACTTTCCTCATCCTTTGCTACCTGTGGGAGATGGGAGAGCTGGCTCCCACAACAGCTCCAGAACTTGGGAGACTGGGCCCTGAACCTCGTCTGGGTAGTATAATACAGATGTCACTGGTGGCAAACGCACAGGTGGCCCCAAGATCATGAAAACAAGACAGCTGGACCTGACCCTTGCCAGTCACAGCATTGGCTGAGTTAGCCGGTGCAGTGCTGGAAAACTAGTGCTGATGGCACAGGTGTGTAATATTATTCAGTGATTTCTCATAGGACCAATATATCTTGTATCTGTAAGCACTCTGCTATGGTGGTGATAAAGTTAGAACTGATAATACATAATCTTTACAACTAGTTTGATTTTGTTGTTGTTATTGTTTTGATACTTTCTTTGGACAGGGTTTCTCTGTGTAGCCCTGACTGTCCTGAATCTCTATGGACTAGTCTTTGAACACAGATATTTGTCTGCCTCTTCCTCCTGAGTACAGAGATTAAAGGCACATGTCACCACTACCTCATAAAACTGGTCTGATCTTTTGGAATGGAATTCTGTTTTGGCAGCTGTTGAAAGGATATGGTGCCTAAGATTTTTAAAAAAGCGGCAAATGTAAAATGAAGGAACCAAAAAAAATTAGGATTTTATGGATTAGTTGAGACTGGACTTTCCTTTTACTTCTGAGAAGTAGCACAGGGATTGCCTTTGTCTTAAGACTCTTCAGATTTCTGTCATAGTACTTGATATTTATCTGGATACCTCACATTTACTGTCCATAAGATGTACTAACCAAATATCCCATTAATAGAGTTGTGCTAATAAAAAAACATATATTACATTGAAATAGATTTGGGTACTTTTCACTGTATTAACATTGCTTCCATTTAAGCACTACAGAAATAATAAGAAACAGTTGAGTGAATGTTTTCAGCAAATGGATGTATAATCATGGAATCTGTATTAATTCATCACAAAGATACTCAGACTGAAAGTTTCTAATTGGACTTATGTCTGGGAGGTATTCTGGTATGTTGAAAGCACTGGCACAAACAAAGACTTCTTCTTCTTCTTTTTTTTTTTTTAATTTATTTATTTAGTTAAATCACATCATAATTTACTTATTTACACAGGGCTTATAAACACAAAAAGGCAGGATGTGGGGAAGGAAATGGCACTGGAGCATAGGTGTTCAGGGGTAGTACAGATACTTTTCAGAACAGGGTATCAGCTGGGTGTAGGTTCAGGGGACAGGTCACTATGACTCTGCCTATGATTCACTTGTCCTTATCTAAGTTTGTACTGTCCACCGAGGCTGCCTATTTATAAGACCTATGACTATTTGGGCTGGTAAATTTCCACAGAAGCTGCCTGTTTACAATAGCTTATAGCCTGATGTTTCAGTGTTTTTCCACAGAGACCCAAGACTTGGTGTTAGCATGCATGTATGTCAGGACTATTGCTGACTTTAGGCCTATGGCTGATTTTCGGCCTTTAGGGTATATGTAGGGCTGCTCCTGACATCTCCTCCCTTCTCTAAGTATAGAAGGGCCTTGGCGATTCTATTCTTGCGAAGGCGGGGATAGAGGCCTGACCTCCAATAATTGAAGGGGACCTTGTAATGGCTCAGGTCCTCCTGTCGTTGTCCAGTGAGGCATGAGGGCATACCCATCCTGATGTCTTTTTCCTGGAGAGGGGATACTTTTAACATCAACCCCTATGCAGTCAGGCTTGTCCCTCAGGGAACCCAGATCTCCACCCAATCTCAAAGAAGAGACTTCCACCCTAGACCAAGCAGAGAGGGGCTACCCAGAACCCTCTCTGTCTGGCGATCTGAATTCTTGCTTAGGCTGTGAGGCTAGGCACTGCAAGGGAATATAAATAAAAGTTAAAAAACAAAGACTTCTTGGCATGAATAATGATTTCTTCACTTATATTAAACTGTGAGCCTTTGGTACTGAGTTACACTCAAGAACTCAGCTAATGCCAGAAAAGAAATATTTATCACTATTTAAAAATAATGATGTAAACACTATTTTTATATATCTCAATACCCTGCCTTTTTCTAAGTGTTACTTGTAGCCACATCCTACTTTGTGGGGAATCAAACCAAGTTAAAATAAGATTCAATCAGGATTCTTCATGTCATAAGTGTGTATCTACTTAATTAAATTGTGAATTTTAACTAAGTTTAGTGTTTATGTACAATTTCTTTTCCTTAATAAATAATTTATTTTTAAATACTATATATTGCTATTTCCTATTTGTCTAGTGATATAAGCTATATCATTAAGGTTATTAAAAATTGTCACACTTACATTTTACTTATCAGTGATCTGGTATTGTGAAGTTGCCTCTGCAGAATTTTCAAATGTGTTCATGAGTACAAGTCAATAGCACTATATGAATGTAGTCAAATAAACTACTGTTTTGTTTTCTAAACAGCACAAGGTATAATTTCAGTTTCAGATTGCTAACAAGACTTTGCTGCCTACCATATAATTGGTAATTACCTCTACCTGCATCTGAGACTCATTTAAGGCCACAATCATAATTATAGATTTACTTAAATCATCATTTTCAATATCAGAATAGGACAAAAGAAAGTTCTAAATGTACTTGAGCAAATCATATAATAATTAGTTGTAAACAGTATGAAACAGTATCAATTGCGCAAGTTGAAAGGGATGAAATGACAGATGGAATGTCCGAGGGCATGCTTTGTCAGTCATGAAACACAACTCAGCGGGGATTTTCTTAGTAAATGTCTAGGAAGAAAGACTCACAATTTCCAAAATTTACTCCTTTTACACACAGAATCAACTTCTGTGAATTTTTGAAATTACCAAATTTTATTAAAGAAGTTGAGTCACAAAAAGAGAGTGAAATTGCTGTTTCTAAGAACCTTAGATTTGCTTTTAAAATTCTATCAAGAATGAATGCTTCAGATGTTGTACATGATACACACTGCATATTTGAATACATACATACTTGTTTATGTATCTGTTTCTTTGACTTTAATGCAGGATGGGCTTTAACTGCGCAAACTGTTCAGATTTGTCCCTATTTCTCTACTTTAATCTTTTATGAGCAAATAAAATACATCTGTTAAGTCTAAAGCAGACTTAAAGTTATTACTATGCATAAGCATGAATCATGGACATAGTAGAGCATATACCCTTGTTATATGTTGTAGCATCATTTGAATATATGCCCAGGAGTGATATATCTGGGTCCTCAGTTAGTACTATGTCCAATTTTCTGAGGAACTGCCAGACTGATTTCCAGAGTTGTTGTACCAGCTTGGAATTTCACCCAAAATGGAGGAGTGTTTTGTTTTACCACATCCTCTTAGCATCTGTTGTCAATGAGGTTTTGATTTTAGCCATTATAACTGGTATGAGGTGCAATCTCAAGGTTGTTTTGATTTGCATTTTCCTGATGACTAAAGATGTTGAACATTTCTTTAGATACTTCTCAACCATTGATATTCCTCAGTTGAGTATTCTTTGTTTAGCTCTGGTTCTCTGGAGTAGAAATTCTTGAGTTCTTTGTAATATATTGGACATAAGCCCTCTATCAGATGTAGGGTTGGTAAAGATCTTTTCCCAATCTGTTGGTTGACATTTTGTCCTATTAACAGTGTCCTTTGCTTTACAGAAGCTTTGAAATTTTATGAGGTTCCTTTTGTCTTTTAGAGCATTAGATCTTACAGCATAAGCCACTGGTATTCTGTTCAGGAAATTTTCCCCTGTGCCCATGTGTTCGAGGCTCTTCCCCACTATACTTATAGAAGCCTTATGTACAATAGTGAGAAACTAGAAACAACCCAGATATCCTTCAGCAGAGGAATGGATACAGAAAATGTGGTACATTTACATAACAGAGTACTACTCAGCTATTAAAAACAATGAATTCATGAAATACTTAGGCAAATGGATGGAATTAGAAAATATCATCCTGAGTGAGGTAACCCAGTCACAAAAGAACACACATGGTATGCAGTCACTGATAAGTAAATATTAGCTTCAAATCTCAGAATACCCAAGTACACTTCACAGACCACATGAAGCTCAAGAAAATGGAACACCAAAGTGTGGATGCTTCAGTCCTTCTTAGAAGGGGGAACAAAATACTCAAGGGGGGAAATATGGAGACAAAATGTGGAGCAGAAACTGTAGGAAAGGTCATCCAGAGACTGGCCCACCAGAGGATCCATTCCATATACAGACATCAAATCCAGACACTATTATGAATGCTAAAGTGCTTGCTGACAGGAGGCTGATATAGCTGTCTGTTGAGAGGCTCTGCCAGAGCCTGACAAATAAGGAGGCAGATGCTCCTAGCCAACCATTGGACTGAGCACAGGCCCTCAGTGGAGAAGTTAGGGAAAAGACTGAAGGAGCTGAAGGGGTTTGCAAACCATAGGAAGAACAACAATATCAACCAACCAGACCTTCTAGAGCTCCCAGGCACTAAACTACCAACCAAAGAGTAACATGGAGGGACCCATGGATCCAGCTCCATATGTAGCAGAGGATGGCCTTGTGGGATATCAATGGAAGGAGAGGCCTTTGGTTCCTGGAAGGCTCAATGTCCCAGTGAAGGGGAATGCCAGGCAGGAGTGGGTGAGTGGGTGGGTGAGCACTGTCATGGAAGCAGGGGAAGGGAGGATGGGATAGAGGGTTTCTAGATGGGAAACTGGCAAAGGGGATAACATTTGAAATGTTAATAAATAAAATATCTAATAAAAAGAAGTCAGAAAAATTTTTAAAACAGAATGAATCATGGCTTCATAGAATACTATTTGATGACTATAAAATAGTTATTAGTTCCCTTACCAAGTGTCCATTTCTTTATCATTGTAATAGAATAAGATATATGTTTATATGATATTAAACAAGAATTGCATGTAAAATACACCTGACATTATTTGCAAAGCATAGGTAACTTACGAATTAGTAATTGTCATTAAGGTTGGAATTATGACTTAAAAATCACCTCATTGTATAACTTTCTTGTTTTTTCTCCTTCTTCCCTCCTTTCCTTCCTTCTTCCTCTCTCCTTCTCTTCCTGTTCCTATCCCTCCCACTTCATTTGCCCCTCACCTTCTTGTAGATATTATGGAGTGTGTATATGCTACATACACACTCTATCACTGAGCTGTACTTTCATTACAGTTTTGGGGTTTTGTGAAAAGATTTGAAAACATAATACCTATAGTTTTTTTTTTATTCAGAAGGATATATACATTAAGAGGTTCATAAATATCAATAATGTTTTTCTTCTTGTGTAAAGGTAAGTTTTAAAGAGCAATTGTATCACAGAGATTATTCCCTTTCTGTCATATTCCGAAGGTGTGTATTACACAGATTCCAGAGACATTCTCATTTACCAATTATTTGTTTATTTTTGTGATGCTGAACCCAGAGATTTGTTATGTAAGGTCACAATTCTACCACTAAGCCATATGTCTAGTCTTTCAATTTATTCTTTGGAGGAAAAGCTAGATCAAAATTTTCCCTATCTCTAACCACCTTTATTATATATCATTTTATTCTTGTGTAAGGTATATTCATACAAAATGATAGATGAGCAACTATATTTTTAAGATTCTAATTGAAATTGTAAAATGTGTTTTTTTCACAAATGTATCTGCTTATGAAGATATTAAAATACCTTGCTTTCATTTTGTACTTGGTGTGGAAACTTACAAGAATTTGTCTATTTCACACTCAAACCATCTTTGGCTGTCTCTGAAGTATGGGAGGCAGGTGATTTCTTCTGTGGGATTAATTTCTCTGCCATCATCACTCACCTACCTCCTTTTTTGTAGTTCTGGAGGTTGCTTTTACTGGGAAAGTGAGAAACTTGCCATCTGCTTAGTGTTCTTTTCCAAGAAATATCAGAAACATTTTCTGCCAATTTTAGCTATCATTAATTTTCACTCATTGTCTGTTTTTTTAAGTTTAAATACATAATGCTGCATAATACAAGTAGTCCAGAATGCACTCTTTTCACATTGTCTCTCAGTAACTTAAAAGCACTAAGATTTTATTCATGTTACATTGATTTACATAGGAGCTTTTCTTATACAAAATGTATATGGGCATGTAAGTATGCCATTATTTAAATTCCATAGAAAAATAGAAATTTACTCAATATAAAATTATTATATTTATGAAATTGTATGCAGGTAGCATTTTTCTATTCTAAGTAGAGATTACTCTACTACTAAGTCAACATATGTTTTAATTTTCATTTACTTATTTAGTTTTGTAATATGTCCAGGACTTCATGAATGCTGGTTAACCATTCGATTACAGAATTATGTCCCAACCCTACATCATTTATTCTAGTCATAATGATCTGTTACTAAATCTATTTTGCCTGACATCTATCCTTTCATTTGTTTTCCCTTCCAGAGGAAATAAATGTAAGAGGAAAAAGGAGTGAATGTAAGAATATAAGATCTGCAGTCAATAGCCATGGTCTGCCCTATTACTTTTTTCCTCATCATTTTCCCCTTAAATACACGTGAAAATATTATGCTTTGTAAGTGCTAGCACTTACTTTCTGAACTAGGGTCTCTTAATATGGTTGATGGGAATTAAAACTAGGCCAGATTGGTGGGGTCTCAGCAAGTTTAAAGCTAAGACAAGTTTACTCTAAGCAATCAGACTTTATTCACTTAACACAGAATCAAATGGTGATTGCTATGATATAATGGCAGTTTTAAGCAATACAAGGTATATGAGATTAATGTCTGAAAATAATTATTTATGCTTCATTGACTTCTAAAGAACACAGAAAAAGAAATACAGGTGGCCTTTGTGTTTCATTCCCTGAGAAAGTACCTTGGTTTCTCATGAACTGAAAGGCACACAATGCTCCAAAAGCCATGGACTCATACCTCAAAAATCTATGACATTTGGGTCTCAAGTCATCTAGTCCAGGCAAACTCAGTGATTCCTTGTAATGCTTGGCCAAGAAGTTATTATAATAGATACTGGTGATGTGATCTGAAATTCCACACCACATCTAACTGCAAAATCTAGTGAATCATTGACCTGCTAAAAGGGAATTAATTTATCTTTATAGACCCAACTGGGAACTCCTAGATCTATACAAAATCAGGTTTTGTTGTTGTTATTGTTTGGTTTTGTTTGTATAAAGAAACTGATAGCATTTATTCCATAAAATTTCAGCACAGGCATATTATTTGACATTTAACACTAACACAACTTCCAGAATGTAGTAAATCTCAATGAATATTGAGATTCTGTTCTTTAGTTAAAAAAAAAACAAAAACAAAAACAACAAAACAAAACAAAACAAACAAACAAACAAACAAAAACCTAGCAGACCTCTAAGGAGACAGTTATATCAGGCTCCTGAGTCTGACATATTCAGAGACAGATGCTCACAGCTAACCATTGAATTGTTCAAGGCGTTCCCAATGGAGGAGTTAGAGAAATGGAGCTGAAGGAGCTGAAAAGGTTTGTGGCCCATGAGGAGAGCAACAATACCAACCAATCCGAGCTCCCAGGGTCTAAACCAGCAGCCTGTAAGCACATAGGGAGGGACCCAAAGATCCAGCTGTATATGTAGGGGAGATTGTCCTTGTCAGACATAGATGGGAGAAGAGATCATTGGTTCCATGAAGGCTGGACACAGAGTGTGGGGGATTTCAAGGGTGAGGAGTGGAGGGGTGGGTGGCGGCATGTGGGTCCACTGCTCTGGAGGGTATCCCACGATGATCTCCGGCCGGCCTGGTGTGGGAGTCCAGGCTAAAGGGACAGAGTATGAACAGGGAGGGGAGATTACTTGCCTCCCCTGCTGCCTCTGCTCACGTCTCCACTGTCACCGAACTATCACTCCCAGGTGCCTCACCTGTCTCTCTGCTCTCAGCCAGCCTGGGCTGGGCCAATAAGAAGCCGGCTAGCTGGCAAGGAGGCAGCTTCATGTCCCAGGCAGGTTCCAGGAGAGCAGATTTCTTCCCAAGTGTTATAGCTCTTGCTACAGAAATTCTTAGACACCAGGATGATTCTCACACACTTTTTACTTCTCCTGTATAGAGCACTTATATACAGTTTCAGGGTGGGTTAGGGTCTGGCAGCAGATAACACCTATTGACTTGGTCTGAGAGCTTAGAGATACCTCATCTACATGTGGGAGAGCCTGAGGCACTGTTCCTCGTGACTGATGGCCATAGACCTCTCTGTGGGAGGGGCTATGGAGAGCTGAAGCTAAATGAGAAGAACCAGGCCCTGGGAACAGAGCTGAACACCTGCTGTTTGATAAGGATCTTGGGTTCGAGGTCTATGCTTGACCAGGCACCCAGCTGCTTCTCACAGCCTACTGCCTCACAGGGGCACATCCTCATGGAAGCAGGAGGAGGGGGGATGGGATAGGGGGTTCCTGAGTTGGGGGTAAATGGAGTAAGGGGATAACATCTGAAATGTAAATTAAATGGCCAATAAAAAATAAAAACAGCAAAGTAAAAGAAGGTTAAAAAAACAAAACAAAACAAAACAAAACTATGTGTTTAATAGAATGGATCGCTAAGTATGTATGTACCTGTTTGAAATTTTTATGTGCTTTGTACATGAGGGAATAGAAAATAATACACATGAAATAATGTGCCAATAAACTATTCTACTGCTGCTCTTTTTTGTATATTAGGAGAGCATTTTGCCCACTGTCTTGATACATGAGTATCTGACATATTCCAGAACATTTATATGTGATTCACAACATTAGATTCAGCAAGGGTTGACTCTATGTGAAATTGCTCTCCTGCTGCTCCATATTCCTGTGAAAGTAAAATAGAAATACAGTGAGTAAATGAATTCAAACATCATATCTATGAATTTAAAGTACTCACCCTTTCTAGAACACACTCATTAAGAGTTTGTGTTTAATTCTGAGACAAACAATTCCATGTGTGACATTTGGGCAATATTGTTTAAAGAAATTCTCAGGACCATTAGATATGCTATATAACTGTTTTTGAAAGATTATAAGCTTCAACACAAACACACACACACACACACACACACACACACACACACACAACACATTGCCTTAGGAAGCAGGTCAGAGTCTCAGTGACAAAGTAGCCTATTTGCAATGGGAATTTTTAGTGCATTTAACCAATAGCAGATAACTGCACTGCTAAACAATACAACCAGGAGACATGAAAGTGTAGAAAGGGATATCACCCATCTGGAGTGTACTCCCTGATCAATGATGATAGCTTACACGGGTTTTTATTTTGACAAATTGTGCTTTCAGGTGGCAAAACAAGTCTTCCCTTTTGCACTAGGGCTTTAGAACCTAGAATCCTGACAAAGCTTGAGCGCCTTCTGTACATGCAGAAGCAGGGCTGGGAGCTAGCATTCATTTGTAATTTCCTTGGGGATAAAGTAGGCTCAATTATCAGCAAGGAAGGTAGCTGTCTCTGGAAAAGCTAAGGATGGTGCCTACTGAATTTCCTCACTTAATATGCATCAAGAAGTGGACATTGACCTTCTGTGAGTACAGCTTCAATTTACTGGGTAATGAAGCAATTTGCTGTCGAATTGTTTCATCAGCCTGTATTAGTCACCTGGGATACAGTGAAAGAGGGTTTTAATTTTATTATTTTCATGGAAGCAGACTATTGTGTCTGAATTTAGTTTAGGAAAGCAAGTACACATGCATTTTCTATAGATTTCTAATTTAGGGACTTTTTATAAAAAGAGTGATGGAATCTATAGGCATAATTGATTTGGTTATAAGTAATCCCTTATACTTGACAAGAAGGCAAATTTGAAGTAGTATCTTTCAATCTGAATAGATTGTTAGGAAAAAAATTATCAAGAGAATTCTCTTTACAAAGAAGTATGACTCATATCCCCTGCAAGTGGTCCCACACCAAGATTTGACTCAACTTATTTTGAATATGTATTTTACCCAAGTGAATCCAATTCTAGAAAAAAATGACATTTCTACCTGGGAGAGTTTCTCTGAGCTTGTATCTATTTGATGAAAGTTAGTCCTCCATTCAAATGAATATAAACTTGTACATCTTATTTCAATCTGAACCCTACTATTCTATTCCTTGGTATGTATGATGTTTGTTGTATTGGACTCCTCCAAAATGAGAAATTAACATTAGCTATGGGACATGATCTCATGTGGCACTTCCACTTGTGTTTTCTAAATTTATGAAAGAATTAACAGAAACCAATGCAGATGGAGAAATAATTTGTCTATCTGATGAAAGCTCTAGTATTTTAGTCTTTATCAAATTATATCATGAGAGGATTACAAACTAAAAGATTTTATAACTTGAGTTCTTTTTGAAAACTCTTTTATTGTCCTACAATTCAATATTGGTATTATTTCATTGACATTTAATGAGAAAAATGTAGAAACATGCTTATCATAATCATTTATCTTATAATTACACTATTGAAATATTTCTGTGTGTCTAGTTACACATGTTTTCACATATGTAAAGGTATGTGGATGGGTACATTCATATGTATTTGTGCATACCTGTATGTAAAAGCCAGTATTGTTGTGCCTTAGGCACTGTCCACCTTGTTCTCCCTGCTGTGGAACTGACCAAGTATACTAAACTACATGATCAATGTGCTATGCTCACTGTCTTTTTCCCTTCAGCACTGGGATTATGGCATGCACCATGTTTTGGAAAAACTGTGCCCTCGGGACAGAAGAAAGGTCTAATGTTTACTAGTCAAGTACTTCCAAGGAATTTACTTACCAAGGTATCCCTTAGAACTGAATATGCTGAATTATTTAATTATTTAAAACCCACAAAATAAAATCTCATCACATTATAAAAAAATCTGTGAAAGTTACCTTTTTATCAAATAAGAGTAATTAGAATGTCTAGTTCCCTAACATTTTCAATAATCTTGCATACAAGCTAACAGTTAATAACTAACAAGTCAATGTATGCTCCATTTTAGCCAATATTTTATGTTATTTTGATATTTTATAGTGCTCTTGACTGACTTCTGTTGAAACTCTATCAAATAATTTTGTGGATATATTTCAGGTATATATTTTATATAAGGTCATTTACCAAAATTATATATTATTCTTAAATGTAAAGATGCCTTAGATTTCACAAAGAAAATAGAAGGAGCAGACTGGCTCAGGTTTTCCTCAGTTTATGTTTTCTTCTGTTCTAAAATCCACTAGTCATATATGTCTTAACTTACAGTAGGATCCTGAATTTTGAGAAAGAAATTGGACAAGCTTACTGATATATGAGCATGGAAGAAAGTATTTGACAGACCTAGATGTTTTAGGTCAATTATTTGGTGTAGTATCAGTTTACAAGGTAAATATGAGATATAAATGGGTATACTGTTTTATAATAATCTTCTTTCATAAGAAATAGGATAAGCATGCTTTAAAATAGTCATAAAAATCATATTATGACAAACATACCAACCAGTAACATAGTTCTCTGTTACCATTATGAAGCATTATGTAATTCACTTAGTCTATTGGTAAGCTTTTATATGATTGGCAGTGTGTATTTTTTGCTATAGCAGCAACACCACAAACACAATAGTAAGAAGTTGCACTATAGTGTTATGCTGACTATGATGTCATTGGTGGTAGATAGTTCAGCTGCATTAAAATCTGATGTCATATATACTCCAGGAATTGACAAGATTGTTATGTGGCATGTGATTGTATTTACTTCAGTAAAACTTTTATTGGTTAATTTTCAAATTTTGAGTAGAATTTCCTCTACACAATTTATTGTTAGTTCTTCTATTTGCTACACAGGTGCCTCATATTTCCTACAATGCAGCAGACATGGGTTCAGGTCTATAATGAACCGTTTACTTTTGATTCATTCCACATCTGCTGGTAATCCCTGAGGTAACTCATATTAAAAAAACTATATTCAGTTAGACATTAGACTGGCTGGATATAAATAGTCAACTATACATACGAACAAATCTCAAAATAAATTATGGCTTCCAAGATGGCTCAGTGAGGAATGGGAACTCGTGGAAAAACCTGAAAACTTGATTCAATTTTAAATACCTACACAGTGTAAGGGGAACATCAACTCCTAGAAGACAGGGAGATGCACACAAGATAAATCAATATATTCACAATAGATTAAAAAATACAAACATTCTGATATCTGTCAACAAAAGAATGAATAATAAAAATGTGACACATTTGCACAATGAAATATTAATCCAGTGTTTTAAAAGTGAAATTGCCAGGTGTCTTAGTTTTTTAGGTTTTATTATATCTATATCATTATATTTTAGGACTTTTACTGTGGCAACAAAATATCATGACTTAAAATCAAGTAGGGGAGGAAAAAAATGTATTGGGCTTATACTTCCATATCATTATTCATCACCAGAGGGAGTCAGGACAGAAACACAAGCAGGGCAGTAATCTGGAGGTGACACAGAAGCCATAGTCATATTTTGCTTGCTGTTTTGTTTCTCATGGCTTGTTCAGTCAGTGTTGTTAAAACCCACAACACCTAGCCCCTCCTTCATTGACCATTAATTAAGAAAATGCTGTATTGCTGGATCTTATGTAGGCATTTTCTCAACTGAGGTTCCTTTCTCTCTGATAGATCTAGCTTGTATGACATTGACACAAAACTAGCCAGTAACACCAGGTGAATAGATGGGAGTGGAAACAATCACTTTGAATGAAGAAGCCCAAGCCACGATCCACATCCATTTTCTCTCATGCTAATTTGAGTACCTATGTTGGCCAGGAAATCAATAAGGAACTAGTGTGTGTGTGTGTGTGTATGTGTGTGTGTGTGTGTGTGTGTGTGTGTGTGTGTATGTGTGTACGCTGACTAATGGGTGATATAAGGCATAGGTACAAAATGTTAAGGAAAAATGGTTTAATGAAAAAGCATGGCAAAGGAGGGAAGATGGGGAGGGATAGCTGATATCAAAGACATTTTGAAAATGTCATATGAAAACATACTATTGTAGAAGCCTCTAAAATTGTACATACAAATGCATATAAAATGAGTCAAAATGAAGTTGCCCTGCAATGGTGCAACAATTGTACTACTAGTCAACAAGGAACAAAAAATAAAAAGCCCATTGCCAGGAATAAGTTGCCACTTTTGGAATTGCTGGCAAGTCAGTTTACATAGATACGGCTCTGAACATTGTAGACTACTGATCATGATCTGTGTTACTCTCCATAGCTTGACAGGAGAACTGAACTGAAGATATCACCTACTTGAGTCATATAACATAGAGAACCCAATCTTGAACCTACCTGGACACCTCATCTCTACAGGTTGCCTTTCACAATGTGGGTATGTGATGTGCATTTTAGTGAAGCAGAAACTGATGATTACTCCCAGATGTGAAAGCTGCAAGCAACAACAGTGACTGATCTGGCAAGAAGTTCACTGGCTCAGTTGTGGCAACAATGTTCCTGGAATAACCAGCCATCATATAATTGGATTTATGTCACATTCTACAAATTGAAGGCCATACCTGGCACTATCGATCAATATGAAGACTATCCATATCACACCCCACAATTTTTTTGATTTGTTTTGGTGATGTTGTTGTTTCGTCAGCTTGACACAAACTAGAGTCATCTTAGAAAAAGCAATGACAATTAAGGTACTGCATTTATCATATTAACCTCTAAGCCAGCCTATGGGATATTTTCTTGATTAATGACTGATGTGGTAGGGCTGGTACACTGTAATAGTACCATCTCTGAATAAGAAAGAAAGCAGAGGAAGCCATGGAGAGACAGCATGGAAGTAGTATTATTCCATAAACTCTGCTTCAATTCATATCTCTAGGTTTCTGTCTTAAATTCTTGCCGTAATTTCATCATGGACTTCAACTGTAAGCTTAAATAAACTTGTTCCTTACCAAATTGCTTTTGTTCATAAATGTTTATCACAGCAGTGGAAAACAAACTAAGACACATTCCTTCTTTTGATCATGTAAGAAGAGAGCACAGAAGTCTTGAAAGAGCCATTGATGGAGGCTGACTACAAGGAAACTGTTTTTTGGACACAGATAGGCAGTTGCACATATAAATTCATAGCAGTTGAGGGAGCATGCTTAAAACTTAGGCCAGATTTTAGCATAGAAACAAGAAAGGTGTAGCTAAAGAGCTATTAAAAGCTCATAGCTGTTGGTAGAGGGATAGTCAGTTTTCATTAAGGGGTGTGGTATCTGATGGTTAGACCACCCTTTCAAGGGTGCCTGGGCAAAATAAATTATACTTGATAGATTAAAAGAAGGCCTAAAGTCCAAAATTGGGTGGGTACGTAAGAGGGATTTGATCTGGGAAGTTCTAGAGAGTGAATTTAATCAAAATATATTGTACAAAATTCTGAAGAAAATAATAAAAATCAAGAAAAACTGATAATTAAATTAATTAAAATAAACTATAAATCTAAATAACTATTTCAATTTAACCAAGATGTTATTAGATACTTTTATAGAGAATCAGAGCTTTGATCAGTATTATAATATTATAAATATAAAAACAATGTAAAAATTTATATAAATAGTAGCAATTATTTACTATAAGAAGAATCAACATTCTAATTGGCAAGCAAATAAAAGGCTTTATTGGTGTGCATTGTTTATTCTGATAATCATTCATTAGTTTTCTTTTAAATAAGAATTCATTACTTTTTATCAATTAACTTTCCTATCACATTGGATAAATAAAATAAAATATACAGACTATTCTCACTTAAACCCAATGATGGAGATACACTTCCAAATTGTTAACCTAATTATTGCAAAAATTATGTTAATGCATATATATTATCTAAACATGGTGGCACATATTGATAATCATAGCTCTTAGAATTAGAGTTTGGAAAATCTCCAAGTTTTTTGCCAGATTGGTCAATGTAGTCAGAGCTTCCCCCAAAGAAAGAAAGAAAGAAAGAAAGAAAGAAAGAAAGAAAAGAAAGAAAGAAAGAAAAGAAAGAAAAGAAAGAAAGAAAGGAAGGAAGGAAGAAAGGAAGAAAGAAAGAAAGAAATGAAGGAAGAAAGTACACTCATACTTATCAAAGGAAAATTATACAAAGTTGACTTCTCAATTCACAACATCTATACCCTAAATGCAAGGATGCTCACATTCCTAAAAGAAACATTACTAAAGCTTAAATTGCCCACCAAACCCCATGGATAAGTAGTTTGAGATTTCAACACCCCACTCTCACCAATGCACAGGTTTTGGAGATAGACTCTAAATAAATAATGAAACTACCAGGCATTCTGAATCAAATCATAATAGATATCTGTAGAACACTTCTCACAAACACAAAATACAGCTTCTCACCATGTCACAGAAACTTTTTCAAAACTGATCATATAGTCTGTGAAAAAGCAAGCCTCAACAGATACAAAAAATTGAAAGAACTATTATCAGACCTCATCAGACCACCATGAATTAAATTGGACTTCATCAACAACAGAAAGTCAACAAATTCAACTAAACAAATCTCTACATAATGGTTGTGGAAGAAATAAATAAATTACAGACATTTTAAAGTTCAATAAAAATGAAGGCACTACATACTGAAATTATGGGACACAGTGAAAGCAGTGCTAAGAGGAAAGTTCATAGCATTAAGTACCTTCATAAAGAAATTAGAGAGCTCTCATTTTAGCAATTTAAAAGTACACTTGAAAGTTCTCGAACAAAAAGAAGCAAACACTCCCAAGAGGCATAGACAGGAGGAAATCATCAAATTTAGGGCTGAAACTAATGAACTAAAAAACATAGAGAACAATATAAAGAATTAAGAAAATAAAAAGTATTCCTTTGAGAATATCAAAAAATAGACAAAGCCCTAGTCAAACTATTGAAAAGCCAAAGAGACAGTATCCAAATGAACCTAACCATAAATGAGAAGGAAGATATAACTACAGGCACTAAGAAAATTCAAAGAATCATTAGGTCTTACTTAAAAAAAACAAATCTGCATTCTACAAAATTGGAAAATCTAAATAAAATACAAAGTTTTCCACATAGATACGATTTATCAAAGTTAAATGAATACTGGACAAACTATTTAAATAGTCCTGTAACCCCTAAGGAAATGGAAGCAGTCATTAAAATCTCCCAACCAAAAAATGCCCAGGGACAGATAGATTTAGCATGGAATTCTACCAGATCTTCCAAGGAGAGGTAATACCAATACTCCTCAAACTATTCTACAAAATAGAAACAAAAGAAACATTGCCTCATTCTATGAGGTCACTGTCACCTGATATCTAAACAACACAAAGACTTAACCAAAAAAGAGAATTTCTGATCAATATCTCTCATGAAATTGACACAAAAATTCTCAAAAAAATACTTGCAAAACAAAATTCAAGACCACATTTAAAAAAAAAAAAAAATCATCCACCATGATCAAGTAGGCTCCATCCTAGAGTTGCAGGAATGGTTTATTATAAGAAAATACTTCAATATAATCCACCATATAAACAAACTGAAAGAAGAAAACTATGTAGTCATCTTATTAGTTATTTAAGAAGCCTTTGACAAAATCCAACACCTCTTCATTTAAAAAGTCTCAGAGAGATAAGCTATACAAAGTGTGTATACTTAAGCATAATAAAAGCAATATATGGCAAGTCAATGGCCAAGTTAAAACTAAATGGAGAGAAATGTAAAGCAATTCTATTAAAATTGGGGCAACAACAGGGCCTCTTGTTCTCTCCATACTTATTTAACATAGTTCTTGAATTTCTAGCTGGAGCAGTAAGACAACTAAAAGAGATCAAGGGATACAAATGGGAAAGGAAGAAGTCAAGGTATCAATATTCACAGATGATATGATAGTATGTAGAACTGACCCCAAAAATTCTACTATAGAACTCCAACATTTGATAAACTCCTTCAGCTGGATGACCAGATACAAAATCAATTTAAGAAAAACAAACAAATAAACAAGCAAACAAAACAGTAAGCTTTTATACAAATCTGACTCAAGTAGACTAAGAAAGAAATTAACTCCAAATTATATATATATATAATGTAAAATATCTTTGTGTAAGTCTAGCCAAGCAAGTGAAAGACATATACCACAAGAGCTTCAAGTTTCTGAAAAGAAATAGATGAAAGTATCAGAAAATGGAAAGTTTTCCCATGCTAATTGATCAGAAGGGTTAACAGCAAAAATTACCATCTTACCAAAAGCAATCTACAGATTCCAAGAAATTCCCATCAAATATCCTAGCAAAATTGTTTGTAGAAAAAGGAATTCTCAACTTCATCCAGAAAAATAAAAAACACAGGATATTTAGAACAATCCCTTAGAATAAAAGAACTTCTGGAGGTATCATCGTCCCTGATTTCAAACTGTATTACAGCACAATAGTTATAAAAACCACACAGTATTGGCAAAAAACAAGACTAGTTAATCAGTGGAATAGAATAGGAGATCCCAAAATAAGCCCACACACCTATGAATACTTGATTTTTGACAAAGAAGCCAAAACCATATAATGGAAAAAAAGAAAGCATCTTCAAAACACAGTGCTTGCCTAACTGGATTCCTGTATGTATGAATGCAAGCCGACTCACATCTATCATGCTTCACAAAACTCAAGTCCCTCCCAAACTTTAATGAATCAAAGACCTCAACATAAAACGGATATACTAAATCCAATAAAAGAAAATGTGGGTAACTGGCTTTAACACATTGGTACCTGAGACAAATTCCTGAACAGAATACCAATAATTCAGGCTCTAAGATCATAAATAAATAAATGGGACCTCATAAAACTGAAAAGCTTTTGCAATGCTGAGAACACCTCAGTAGGAGAAAATGGCAGTCTACAGAATGGAAAATATCTTCACCAACCCTACATCCAACAGAAAACTAATGTCCAATATATATATATTTATATATATATATGTTCTATCTGAATAGATAATATATAGGTATAATAGGTAACAGTTCTATCTGAGGACTCAGCAATACCACTCCTAGCCATATCTTCCAAAGATGCCCCACTATACTTCAAAGACACACTATGTTTATAGCAGTTTTATTTGTAATAGCTAGAAACTGAAAACAGCTTAGCTGTTGCTGAACTGAGTAATTGATAAAGAAACTGTGGTACACAGTGGGATGCTACTCAGCTTTTAAAAACAAGAACATCATGAAATTTGTAGGCAAATTGATGAAACTAGAAAATATCCTGAATGAGGTAACCCAGACCCAGAAAGATGTTCATGTATTCACTAATAAGTGGATATTAGCCATAAAGTACCTGATAACCATGTTACAATCCGCAGACCCAAAGAAGTTAAGTGATAAGGAAGGTCCAAGAGAGGATGCATTATTTTAACTCATAAGGGAAATAAAAATAGAAATTGGAGGTTATGGAGGGAGGGGCCTGGGCAGGAGAGGGGATTTGCAGCATTTCCGAGACTAACTTGAGACCTGGGATAGGTGTGGCTCCGGAGTGTCTATGGGTGTGATCCTGGCTAAGACACCGAGCAGCTCAAGATATAGATACTGAAGTGGCCATATTCTATAGCCAGGTATGATTTCCTGTGAAGCGAGGGGAATATCAACATATCCACAATATCTTCAACCCTAAATTTATTCTGCCTATAAGATGCACAGGGAAAATGAAGGATCAGAATTTGCTGGAACTGCTAACCTATGACGGGCTCAACTTGAGACACATCCCATATGAGAGAGTCAACCCTGATACACTTTTAATGATACTCTGCTGTACTTGCAGACAGGAGCCTAGCAAAATTATATCCTGAGAACTTTCATCCTTCCGTGGACGGAAACAGATGCAGAGAGCCTTGTGGAAGACTGGGGAATAGGATTCAGGAAGCTGGATGGGTTAATGAAACCACAAGAAGACCTGCAGAGTCAACTAACCTGGACCTATGGAGACTCACAAAGATTGAATCACACCAAAAAGCATGCAGGGGATGGACTTAGGCCTCCTACATATTTGTTACAGATTTGCAGCCTGGTGTTCATGTGGGTTCCCTAACATTGTGCACTGGGACTGTCTTTAACATTGCTGCCTGCCAATGGATTCCCTTCCCCTATCTGGACTGGTTGGTTGGGCCTCAGTGTGAGGTATCCTTGGTATTCAGTAGTGCTTCCCCTTCTTTGAGAAGGAGAGGAGGTAATTCGTGTGTGTGTGGAGGAGGTGAGTAAGGATGGAAACTGAAGAGAGGAGGGAGGCTTTTATCAGAATGCTAAATGAATACATAAACTAATGAAAAATGAATATTTCTAAATGATTAAATACAAATATTCCTATTAACAAAAAGTATCTATCTTGTTATTAAAAAGCTTTTCCAATTATCTAATACTATAAGGAGAAATTGCTTGTATACAATTCCAATATAGTTTTTTTCAACCATGATTGGTGTTGTTAGAGAATTGGCAAGCAGAAAGCAAAACAGGTGTTCAAGGCGTTTTTTTCTGTGGTACTTTTATCTAACAAAAAAAAAGAAGAAAGAAAGAAAGAAAGAAAGAAAGAAAGAAAGAAAGAAAGAAAGAAAGAAAGAAAGTGAATACACCATTGAAACATGCATGTGTCAAGCATTTATGAACTTACCTCCCTTGCTATGCTATTTTACCCATGGAAAAATACCATATGTTAGTAAGAAACTTGGCTATGTAAACTGAATACTCTCCAAAGCCTCAGTTTGTCAAGATGAAAACTAAATAATAATTGGAGTGAGGATGTTACTCATCTTTTAAAAAACAGTATTTTAGTGGAGAAGTACAGAATTCAGTTTTTGTAGGACCACCTGAAAAGCAAGTCTGAAATTAAATCAAATGTTTAATAAAGAGCTCTGAGTTGGTCACATCTATTCAGAGATGGCTAGTTCTACATTTCTCAACCATACTGTAATTTCCTCAAAGCACTCCTTTCATCTACTATAGAGAAGAACTGAAATTACACTCAACATTAAACAGTAAATTATCACATATGGTTACATGACTGTACATATATATTATGTGCTAGGAGGTGACATTTTTCACACTTATGCTTAGTTCTTGGTAAAAAAAAAAAAGAAATAATAATTTAATGTCTTTAAATACTTTCTAGGTTTTGATGTTTTTGTACAAGGGAATATAAAATACATAGATAATAATCAAATTATTACAACTAAGATATTGTAACTGGTTAAAAATTTATTGAAGAAGAATCAAGTGAAATCGCCCTGTACCAAGCACTTATATGAACCAAAATCAGTTGAAGACTATTTACAATTCTGTTCATCTTATCATATACTGTGAGAGCTTAGATAAAGCCACCTCTAAGCAGAAATATCCACTGTCCTATATCCTTTGATATCACTGTGGAAGTGTCCCAGCCCTAACAAGTCTATGCTTCATATTAAAATCAGTTAAATCAATTCAGGATTAAACTGGTGGTATTTCTTTGTTGTTCTAATCAATTTGCTTGGTACAGTTTACAACTAAAATTAATTGAGCATTCAGTTGAAAATCATTTTCAATTCAATTTCTTGACCAAATTGTAATTTACATTAAATTATCTTCTATGGATCTAAGTTTAGTGTGATTATAATGATTAATAAGGCCATGTAACTTCATAAATTAACCATAATTGGCCACAAAAGTTGGTAATGTGAATTCCATTACAAAAAAATCAAATTTGAGAGAGAAGAGATATGGTAGGTGGGTAAAGAACTTTTATATCCTTTATTAGTGTTTTCTGGAAATGTCCATTAACCTAGAGGGATTGATATTTCCTCAGTTGTGAATATGCCTCACACAGCTTAGCCCTGCTATGTTTTAACATAGGGAATGAATGAGCAAGTAACAAGAGTAGATATCCAATAGTTATTTTGATATTAAGTAATATGAAAATACTCTTGTAAACATGAAATGATTCTCAATAAGAAGTATGCTTTTCTCTTCAACCTGAGTATATTTTATAAAGATAAAGAGTAAAAAATGATATGACTTCTAGCCTAAATACCTAATAATTCCTATTCATAATCATTGAAAATATCTATGAATGTGGAAATATTTTTTAAATATAAAAGTAATAGCTTCATAAAACAATTTTTATACCATTTTAATGTTATTGTAAATGGCTTGTAAATTATTGGATCTTCAGGATTTAAATACACTATCCTTCTATCATTTGGCTGAAAATAATTTCAATTTCATTCACTTTTGGTGATGTAGGCATCTAGGACAAGTCAAAGAATAGTCATTTTTCTGTTCATTGATTTTGCACATCCCTCTCCTCCTCAATTCCTTAATATTTAAACTGCAGACACAGAAAGCAGGGATGTGACTTTCCAAGTGTATATACGGTATCTCACTCTCAGTGAACTGGGCTCATCCTGGGAGTCTGGGGAACTTGTATCTATTAATAGAACATGTGATATAAAGAGAAGTGTAATACTCTGAGCTGTAGCATGTAGTTATATTCTCTACTTGCCTTTGTTCTGACCATGCTACCTGCTCCCTCCTGGCTTCCCTTTAATCTTAGGATAAAAGACACACACACACACACACACAGCTGATCCTTTTAAACATGCATTTGGATATTATTGCTGGGTGCTGCTATCTACCATCTGGAAAAGTGTGCCCTTACCAATTTCTTATCTCCATCTCTCCACCTGCCCTAAACTTCAGTTGCTAAACTCCCCTGATCACCTGCCACTAGGGGCAGCTAGTGTGCTCACTACATTTCAAGATCTCACAAGATTGCCGGGTTGGTCAAATTCCCTCTTCCTCCCTTGTGACTCTCTATGTCCTTCAGGGACCCAGAAGTCCCATCTATTCCTTCTACCCAGCAAATGGCCCATGGTTTTCTTTACTGACCTATCAAGAACCAACTGGGAAACAGGATGTTAGTATCAGAACTGCTCCTTACACTGGGCTGAAAGAAACAAACAAATAAAGTACAATAACTGTTGCCCCAAATATATAAAAGTCCTCTGTTTACATACATGTGTGTGCAAATTTTGTATTTTATTTATTTATAAGTATCTACTTAAATAAGTGTCTCCAAGCTTTAAAGTAAATAATTTCAGGTAAATTTCTTTCATATGTACAGTCTTGCAGCTGTTACCATGTTTGGAAAATAGGTCTTTCTGCCACATGATAACCTTTCTTGAATGATGGAATTTCTATAAAGCAGCCTAAAAGTATATAGTTATAGAATTTTAGTAATAAATGGCTATGAAATATAAGCATGTAAAGGAGACCATATCTTTGAAATTTTCTTAATATCTTCATTTACCAAAATGTTAAAAGTTACATAAAAGACTTTTATATAAAATGAGATTAGTACTTGCATTAAAGCAATACATGTTCATCATAACAAAATATAAATAAAACAAGAAAAATAGATGGTGTCTACTTAGTGAAGATATGTATCATATTTCTATATATTTGTAGTTGACAACTTGGGTTTAACTAACTTATCAGAGAGCTGATACTTGAAGAAAAATGATTCTACTCACAGGCACATTGATGACCTCTAGCTTTTCATCTAGAGCTGGGTTTGTGACATTTTCCCTATTAATGTTTCCATGTCAACTGGTGTCAGTATTCAGATCTTGTTTAGGCAAACATGTTGCTCGCTTTTACTGTTGCAGCTTCTCTGTCATGTTTAGAAGACACTATCCAGTAACAGGTGTCCTGCTCTTCTGACACTCAATCTTTGATTTTCCCTAAACCTTAGGTGAAGGAGTTGCATTGTAGATGTATTTATTATCTATTGGGGCTGATTACTCGACAGTCATTTATTATTTGCAGTTTGACTATTGTAGATTTCTATAATGGTCTTTGCTGCAAAAACAAGTTTTTAATTTTGTTTTGTTTTGCTTTGCTTTGTTTGTGTTTGTTGGTTTTTTTGATGAAGTATGAGAACTACACTTATATGTGACTGTATGTATAAACATTTAGAAATTTATATTAATTAGAATAGTAATATTTAGAAATTATATTATTTTAGAAAATTGACAGGAATATCTTCTCCTCTGTAGTTTATGCCCTGATCATCCACAGATTCTTGGCTCTTTACATTGGTGGGCATGAATTCCATCTTGTCGAGCTGGTCTTTTAGTCGAAGTAGACAGCTCTTGGTTACTCCTAAAAGTGTCACTATTGCAAAATTGAAGATATCTTGCCAGACCAGTCATTATTGTGGTTGTGAAGATTTATAGGCAGCTAGAACTATTGAAAACTCTTTTTCTCTTGGCAAATTGAATAAAATCTTTGAATACTATGAGAGCGGTTTTCATGAAAGAGCAATTTCACTCCAAATATGTGATGTCTTCAGCAGTAGGATCTTATGTTCAAGTACTTAGTGTACAAAAACAGTAGCAACAGTTTATAGCATTTTCTCAGAGTCTTGAATTTCCTTTGCTAACAAATTGAAGGGAGGTTTCCCATGGCTGGTATTGAGAATTTTCTTAGTCTTTGAAGAGCATTAACGTTCCATGTGGCATAACTCTATTTAAACTGTATGTCCATAAGCATTTCTATATATGGCTTTTCTCCAAATTGCTAGTGTTATCTATCTCTTCCTCTCAACCTGTGGTAGCCTCCTTTCTTCACTAACGAAGAGTCCCTTGACATTGTCCCCATTTCCTCCTCCATAGCATCTGTGTCTACTCTCTCATCCTCTAGAATGAATTCTGTCCTACTCTCTCCTGTCATGCTTTTCACTTTCTATGTTTTAAAAAATTCTCCGCTCTGTAAACCCAGTTAAGAATCAGGAAATTTTAATTACAGAGAAAGAATTTTGGTAAAAAATTAATAATCTCCTCCAAGTTTACTTATTACATTTTGTATAAAACAACGTTACTAAATTAGGAAGTGTTCACATTCACTGATTGTAGCTGCCTTTTTCATATGTATCTTAAGTTCCATGTTTGTTTATTATTTTTTCAGTGGAGGATGTGGACCTCAGAGTTGATTTTACCTTTTCTTAATTTTATATCTATGTTTTAGGGACTACATTGAGGTGGATAACAAATTCTTATATATAAACTTTCTCAAGACATTCAGTTGATCACACAAACTGTTTATTTTTCTATATTTCTCTATTAAGCTCAAAGAAGTTTGATGAGAATTATTGTTTTTATTTGTATAACTTTTACTTATTTTAAAAATGATGTCTTGATTAATTATTTAATAATTTCGTACAATAACTTTATTAATAATATCTCATCTTTTACCTTTTCTTAGATCTGACCGCATCTAACATACCCAGATTCACAGCTGGACATTATTGGGTTAGTTGGACTGAAGCTTGTAAGTCATTCCAATAAATTCCTTTAATATATAGAGACATTCAATTAGTTCTATGACTCTAGAGAACCCTAACAATTTATGACCTAAATTTGAGCCAATATTTTGTCATTTACTATTAACACTTATCTATTGAAATGAACTAATAATTTTAAACCATGGCATATATAATATCCCACCATTTCAGTGTCATGAAAAATGAACTGTGATTGACAACCCTTCCATGTCTGTTTGCCCTGGTCTTGTAAGTGAGGCCATAAGGTTTGGAAATGTATTAATTTTATCATTTTTGTTTTACTGCTATTAGTTTTGTTGGTGACATTTAGAATCTTGAGCATGAAAGGTGGATTGTAAAGCAAACATAAAATTCTGTGATTGGAATAGTCAAGTAACCATTTAAAAATCTTTGGAAACATTCATTATAAACATGTTGAGTATGGTTTCTTGGTAAACTTTAAATAATGAATTATTTAAAATATTTGCATCAAAGATCACATAGACAATCAAAATTATCACAAATGACTCTGACTATAGGGACAACCAACTGGAGAAAAGGTCTGATTCATAACTATATGACATCATTGTCACTTAATCTAATTCTTCCTAATTTTCATTATGACAAGTACAAAATATCAACTAAAAATAAATATTATTGTCATAGTCCTAGTTTTAAAAATTGCTGTTTATTGTGTAACATTTTAGATAGGTTTTTACCAATAGCTCAGGCTCTAAGATCAGCAACTGATATATTTAATGAAACTGAAAAGCTTCTGTAAGGCAAAGGACACTGTCAGCAGGACAAATTGGCAGCTTGCAGATTGAGAAAGGGTCTTCACCAATCCTACATATGACAAATGACTAATATCCAAAATCTACAAAGATCTTAAGAAGTTAGACACCAACAACTCAAATAAATCAATTAAAAAATTGAGTATAGAACTAAACAGAGAATTCTCAACACAGGAATCTTGAATGGCCAAGAATCACTTTAGGAAATGTTCAAAGTCCTTAGTGATCAGGGAAATGCAAACCAAAACAACTCTGAGGTTCTATCTTACACCCATGAGAATGGCTAAGATTAAAAACTCAAGAGATAATAGCACATGCTGGGATGAACAAAGGGAACACTTCTTCATTGCTGGGGGAATGCAAAGTTGTAAAACTACTTTGGAAATCAATTTGATGTTTCTTAGAAAACTGGAAATAGTTTTACCTCAAGACTCAGCTATACCACTCCTGGGAATATACACAAAAGAAACTCCAACATTCTACAAAGACATTTGCTCAACTATGTTTATAGCGGCTTTATTTGTAATAGACAAAAACTGGAAACAATCCAGATGCCCTTCAACTGAAGAATAGATAAAGAAAATGTGGTATATATACACCATAGTATAATATTCAGCTATTAAAAATCAAGACATCATGGATTTTGCAGGCAAGTGGATGGAACTTAAGAATATTATCATGAGTGAGGTAACCCAGTCCCAAAAGAACATGCATAGTATATACTCACTTGTAAGTGGATATTAGATATAAAATACAGGTACTATGTTATAATTCACAGGCCCAAAGAAGCAAAAGAAGAAGGTCCAAGGGAGGAAGCTAGAATATCACTTAAAGGGGGAATAAAATCACCATAAGAGGCATATGGAGGAAGGGAACTGGAAGGGAGGAGAGATGGAGAGCAAAATGGGGGTTTCAGGAAAAGGTGTGTGAAAAGACAAGAGAGATGGCTAGATGGCCATAAAAATGAATGAAAATTTGTAACTGAAAGGATTGAGAAGGAGGGGAAAATCTCAAGGAAGGGACAGAGATGGTGCCCAAGAATCAATGGAGATGATTTTAGTTGTTACTAACTACATTGAGGATGTGGCATTTGAAGAGGCCACCTCTTGTAGCCAGAAACTCCAGTGGAACGATAGAGACACTAACATAGCCACAAAACTTTCAACTCAAAATTTATCTTGTCTACAAGAAATTGAGGGTTAGGAGATGGAGCAGAGACTAAAGGAATGGCTAACCAATAACTGGTCTAACTTGAGACCTATCCCATGGACAAATAACAATCTATAACACTATTAATGATACTCTGTTATGCTTTCAGAGAGGCACATGTTGTCTTCTGAGAGGCCCTACCCAGTACCTGACTCAGATAAATACAGACACCCATAGCCAAGCAGTGGATAGAGCTCAGAGATTCATGGAAGAATAGAAGAGAGGACTGTGGGCCCAAAGTCGATTAGAACTCCACAGGAAGACCAACGAAGTTAACTAATCTGATCTCTTGGGGCTCTCAGACTCTGAACCACCAACCAAAGAACATATGAGTGCTGGACCTAGGCCTCCTCTCATATATGTAACAGATGTGCAGGTTGGTTTTCATGTGGGTGTCAAACAATTGGAGTAGGGGCTATCCCAAAAGCTGTTGCCTGTATGTGGGATATGTTCTTTTAGCTTGGCTGCCTTGTCAGTACTCAGTAAGAAAGGAAGCAGTTAGCCTTTCAGAAACTTGAAGTGCCAGAATGTGTGTGGGTGGGGTGGGAGGATACCCAGGGTGGCCTACACCCTCAGAGGAGAAGGGGAGCGAGATGGGGGAAGGCTTGTGGAAGGGGGTGACCTGAAGGAAGGCAGTGAGTCGGATTTAAAGTAAATAAGTTAAAAAAGATAAATTAAATCAAAATATTTTTTAAAAATAGGTTCTTTACATAGTATTGTTTTGTACATCAATATAAATTTAGTGGATTTCATCTGGTTTCAAGGTATGTTATTTTAGTAACATAATTTTGTAAATTCTTTGAGACTTTTGCACACCTGTTTTACTCAAGCTAATTTTTTTTAAAAGTTTCTTTATCTTTGTTATGATAGAATTCTGTCCAGAGGTTGGTTCAGGTTTTATGTTCTAACTGTGGTCAGTTGAGCTTATTACTCTTTATGGCATTTTCCATATTCAAATAATTTACCAATGCTTCCAGCTGTAACACTGTTTTATCTTGGGAATCTTCCTTTCTGTGAATTATGTTTTAATTCTACTGCCTCCTGATACTGCTATTAACTGTGATTAAATGCCATTTGTTACAAACAAAAAATTTTCATTTATTTTTCTTTTCTTTTTCTTTTTATTTAAATCACACCGTAATTTACTTTTTCACACAGGGGTTATAAACACAAAAGGGCAGAATGTGGGGAAGGGAATGACCCCGGAGCATAGGTGTTCAGGGGGAGTACGGATACCATTCAGAACACTGTATCAGCTGGGTGAAGGTTCAGGTGACAGGTCACTATGACTCTGCCTGATTCACTTGTCCTTATCTAAGTTGGTACTGTCCACGGAGGCTGCCTATTTATAAGATCTATGACTACTCAGCCTGGTAAGTCTCCACAGAAGCTGCCTGTTTACAATAGCTTATAGCTTGCTGTTTCAGTGTTTTTCTACAGAGACCCAAGACTTTGTGTTAGTATGTATGTATGTATGTCAGGCCTATTGCTGATTTTAGGTCTATGGCTGATTGTAGGCCTTCAGTGTATAAGCAGGGCTGCTCCTGACATTTCCTCCCTTCTCTAAGTATAGAAGGGCCTTGGTGATTCTAATCTTGTGAAGGCAGGGATAGAGGCCTGACCTCCAATAATTGAAGGGGATCTTGTAATGGCTCTGGTCCTCCTGTCGTTGTTCAGTGAGGCGTGAGGGCCATACACATCTTGATATCTTTTTCCTGGAGAGGGGATACTTTTGACATCAACCCCTATGCAGTCAGGCTTGTCCCTCAGGGAATCCAGAGAGATATTTTTAGTTTTTATTTATATTCCCTTGCAATGCTTAGCCTAGCAGCCTGAGCAAGAATTCAGATTGCCAGTCAGAGGGGGTTCTGGGTGGCCCCTCTCTTCTTGGTCTAGGGGTGGAAGTCTCCTCTTTTAGATTAGGTGGAGATGAGTTTTGAGAACACCCTGGATAGAGTAACAAGCTCATCTTGAGTCTCATGGTCCTCCATAGCTAACTTATGCTGATGTATCTGAATAGATTTTGCTACCAAATTATCTATCTGTTATATCACAAAGTTAGTCAGTTTATTTAAGGCCCAGAGACCAAAAGAAATCCACAAAAATAACCCAATTAATGGTCCCAGGATGGGAGGAAGTGGGGTTGACAACCATGGAGAGGTTGAAAAACAATCCTTGTACCAACTCTCATCTTTCTCTTTCTCTCTCTGTCTTTTCTTGGGGCCTTCTCTGAACTTTTTCATGTTCTCTTTAACCATCCCTGTCTTGTCAATGTAAGGGCAACATTCTTCTTGAAGATAAGCAATTGTATCCTGCTTACAATATATGCTAGTACAATGTTGACACAAAGCTTGTGGAGTAACCAAAAAATATCTGATTTGATGTTAGGCCCACTCCATGAGAAAGAACACATCAGTGTTTGGGTGATCAAGAAGGGAGCTATATATGAGTGGGAGAAGAGATCCTTGGTCCCATGAAGGCTGGATGTCGTGGGGAGGGGGGGATACTCGAGGGTGGGGAGGTGAGGTACAGGGGAGGGTGGAAGGGGGTACACCAATGTGGAGGCAGGAGGAGGGGGGAAGGGATAGTGAGTTCCTGGGAGGAGGGGGGAAATGGGGTAAGGAGAGAACATCTGAAATGTAAAAAAATTTTCCAATAAAAAAATTTCCAAAAAAAACAAACAAAAAACAAAAACAAAAACAAAACAAAACAAACAACAACAAAAAAAAAGAATATGAAACAAGATAGCCAAGGTTAAAGCCAAATACTACTATTCTAAATAAATAAATAAATTAATTAATTAATTAATAAAATTTAAAAACAAACGAAAACAAAACAACAACAAAAACTGGAGGTGGAAATTTCTGGTTGTGTCATGTGATGTTTTGCTGAGTACCTGTGAGAGAACATGTGATGGTTTGAGAGAGTATAAGTAGGACCAAATAGACAGTGATGCAGAAGTCAGGTGTTATTCTAATAAGTGTGCCATCTTTTTTATTATTTTGTGTCAAAGGGAATTTCTTTTTCACTCTAGTCTATTTGGTTTTATGTATGCTTCGTGTATTTTGATAGGTATCTTCTACCTTAGATTAGAGAAATTTTCTTTTATAATTTTGCTGAAAATATTTTCTCTGTCCTTGACCCGCTTTTGTTGTTGTTGTTTGTTTTTTCCTTTGTCTATTTTCTCCTTTTTTCTATTATTCACAGATTTGATCGTTTCATATTGACACAGATGTTCTGAATATTTTGTGCAATGGTATTTTAGATTTATCACTTTCTTTGACTGAGGTATCTATTTCTTTTATTGTGTTTTCCAAACCTGAGATTCTTTCTTCCATCTCTTGTATTCTGTTGGTAAGGCTTTCCTCTAAGTTTTTTGTTTGAGAACCTAAATTTTTCACTTTCACATTTCCCTCAGTTTTGGTTTTCTTTGTTGATTGGATTCATACGTTGCAGACTTGAACTGTTTTATCCATTTTCTTCCACTGTTTGTATTTTTATATATTTTAATTCTTATTAATGAAACTTTACCACATTCATAAATGCTATTTTAATGTCCTCATTGTAATTCTCAGTGCCAACTGTGTTGGAGTTGCTGAGCTCATGGAGGCATATTGTCTTGGCTATTATTGATTGTTTTTATGCTGGTATCTAGGAGCTTAGATTTGAAAAGATTGTAAATCTATCTTATAAATATATCTTATCTTGTCTTTGCTGTGAGGATGTTTTTTTTGATTGGTTAATGTTGCCCTCTCTGTTTGTTAGGAAAATGTGGTGGTTGTGAGTTGCCTGGTTGGAAATTCTTTTAGGATGCTGATAAGTGTGACCACTGAAGGTGGTAGGCAAAAATGTTTATAGGTGTTGGGAACTGAGTCTCAGAACAAAAATGAGCTTGAAGTGGAGCTAAAGGGATCAAAAGAAATAAGAAAAGCAATATATTCTAAGAAGATCTCCTTAGTCTCCTGAGAAAGACTGTAAAGGCCCCATCAAGGTGTTCACTATAGATCTGGCAAAGACTTTAGGGGATTGAACATGGAGGAAGAAATGAAGTTCTGCAGTTAGCCTATGTGATTTGATGATGAGACAGTACAAGTTTTTAGGGAATGCCTGCAAGAATCTGATGCTAGCATAAAGGAATGAGTTGGCAGAATAAAATTTGGAGGAGAAAATGTGTGTGATCCAAAGGAGATGGTGGAACAAGTGAAGGGAAGTTGCAGCCAGTGGTCTGCTACAGAGCTAAGATAAGATTGGGAATTGCGTTTGGATGAGCTCCTATAGTGGTGAAGGACAGCTACTATCCTTTATGCTTCCTTGGCTGGAGTGACCTTTGAGTTTCCAGGGGACTGGAATTGTGGGGCCATCATTTTTTGAATGTTTTTGGTAGTATAACATGAATTTTAGTTGAGATTTTATTAAATTTTGTGTCTATGCATCAACCATTTTTGTTTAACAAATGTGGCCAATCATTTTATTGTAATCAGAATCCCTATTTGGGAATTAAATGTAAACTATTCTGTTTTGTTCATTTTCCTACTAACTTGTAGAAATACTCAAGGAAAATTTAACATTACTACTAATTTTCTAGGTTTCTTAACATTGAATAGAGATACCAGCATAAAATTTTCTACAGGAGCAATTTTAAGCTTTCTCTGGGTCCTGGTCACTTCAAATATACAGTTTACCAATTAGAACACATAGACACATACACAAACACACAAACACACGCGCACACACACACACACACACACACACACACACACACACACATTTTTACTAACTTATTTTAAAGATTTCTTGAAATTAGGGAAGACAAGCAATCAGGTGCAATCATCTATTACCATATCAGAGGTTTCAAGGTTATACAGAAATGAATAAAAGAAAATGAGAAGGAAGTTCAGAGTGTATTTCTTCCTGAAGTATAAGAATAACATGGTATGATGGTTTGTATATGCTCTGCCCAGGGAGTGGCACTATTAGAAGGTGTGGCGCTGTTGGAGTAGGTGAGGCCTTGTTGGAGTAGGTGTGTCATTGTGAGAGTGGGTTTTAAGAACCTCATCCTAGCTGACTGGAGCCAGTCTTCTGTTAGCAGCCTTCAGATGAAGATGTAGAACATTCAGCTCCTCAGCTCCTCCTGTACTATACCTGCCTGGACTCTGCCATGACAATAATGGACTGAACCTCTGAACCTGTAAACCAGCCCCACTTAAATGCTGTCTTTATAAGAGTTGCCTTGGTCATGGTGTCTTTTCACAGCAGTAAAACCCTAACTAAGACAGAAGTGTAAGGAATTTTCTCAATTAGTGAACAAGAGTGGGAGGGCCCATTGTGGGTGGTGCCATTTCTGGTCTGTTAATCCTGGGTTTTATAAGAAAGCAAGCTGAACCTGTCAGGGGAAGCAATCCAGTAATCAGCATCCCTCCATGGCTTCTGCATCAGCTTCTGCCTCCATGTTCCTGCTCTATTAGTTGCTGTTCTAACTTCCTTTGGTGATGAACAGCAATGTGGAAGTGTAAGCTAAATAAACAAGCAAATGTAAGTTAAAGTCAACAAAGTCTCTAAAGAAAGAATAGGAGAGGCCTTAAGAAAATGAGTGGATATAACAGGAAAAAAACCAAAAAATAAAAAACATACATGTTGAAATAGGCACTCTAGACAACCTGAGTCAAGCTCTTCACAGTGATGATTGTGATAGATTTTGATGATGATTGTGATGATTGCGATGAATTGAGGAATATTAATTATTATTTACAATTGTAAATGAGAAATTTACAATTGAGATCCTTTTCATGGCAGTCTACTAATGAGTAGTAGAGACTTTTCAATATTAGTTTAATTATTTATTTTTGATAAAAAGTTAAAAATATTAAAATGATGGGACAATGTAAATCTCCCAGACTCTATTTCAATTTTGTTGTTTGTTAATTTTTCTTTTCGTGAGACAGGTCACCTAATCCAGAATGATCTGGAAGTCATTTTGTAGTGGAAGATCACATTAAATTCCTGGTTGTCTTATTTCCACCTAGGAAAGCCTAGGCTCATGGGTGCACACAACCATACCCTGTTAGTCATCTTTTATTAGTAGTTAGCTAACTCTATGAGACCCAAAGAGTCTCTAATAAAACTTCTGAACCAGTCACAAGAAAATGTCACTAGAATTGTTGGTCAGGGTATTCCATGTTACTATATGCTATTGCTGTTTCCTCTCAGAGTTGGAAGATATCTTCCCATTGTTGAAAATACTACACACTACAGACACAAGACTGAGGATTTGAGCTAGATATAATCTGAATGTCTCCTTCCTACAGTCTAGCTTTCATCATATTGGAAAACACTATGCCAGCTGCCAAGATAAGGAAGTAATCAATAGTCTTATCTAGTTGCAAAGCCATTGAGTTATAACAATGACAAGTACTGCAATGCCATGACTGGTGTGGCCTTTGTGGGGAAAGAGGGACATGGTTCCTACCCCTGGAATTACGGCCCAGTGTGAGCCTCCACAACTATCAATGGATACTGTGGACATAAGGCTTGTATGTGTAATATTGTACAGACTTTCTGGGATCAGTACCTGCAGTGGAGGACTCTCCTTCAGAGGAATGTCCTCCCTGTTAATGATTCCATGATAATTAGAAACAGCATGAGTCTAGGAGTTGAGGATTTGGCTATTTCTCAGAAAAATGGTAAGCACTTTAGGACAGCCCTTGAGGCTATGAGAAAGAGCTCTAAATAAATAAGTTAAAAAATATACAATTTATAAATTATACAAAAAATAAGGATGCAGTTTGAATTATATGAGGGACTTCATGAATCTAAATGAACAAAAGCAGTTGAGCTGTGAGCCAATGTGTTAGAAAATTACTAAGTGGTATGCTTGAGAGGTGACTTAGAGGGCTGGAGAGGTGGGTCAGTGGTTATAAGCACTGGCTGGCTGCTCTTCCAGAGGTCCAGAGTTCAATTCCCAGAAACTACATAGTGGCTCATAACCATCTGTACTAGGATTTAGGTATGTATGCAGACAAAGCACTCTTAGTCACTAAACAAATAAATAAAATTGTTTTAAAATGTCCTAAAAAGGTTTAGGGAGTGATGACCACAGGAGATTCTACTCAGTTAAGTTTCTGGTTATGCTTACAAAGACAGATGGATTCCTGAGCTCCTAGGACAGAGCAAGGTTAGGCTGGTGGAAATGGTAATTTCAGGGCATGGACCTACCCAACTAGTTTATTTTATTTAATTTTTAAAAATGAAACTGATACTCTAAAAATAAAAGGCAATAGAAATATTTTAGAATTCATAGAATAAACAAACAACAAATAAACAAATAATCTAGTCAAATAAGGACTAGATGAATTGCCCCATGATTAAGACTACTAGCTGGTCTTTCAAAAGTCAAGGGTTTGATTCCTACTATCCAAACAGCACAAAAACTTCTATAATTTCAGTTCCAGGAGATCAAACATCATTTTCTGGACTCAAGGGTGGAGAGTATCAGACACACACGTGATGCAAAGACAACCATCCAGGCAAATACCTACATACATAAAATAAAATATAAATAAAAAGTACATCTTCTCTAATAAAGAGAACATACAGAAAGAGCTAAGAAATGGATGAACCTTCAACAAAGTAGATATGAGAGACTTGTGGTATCTATATCTCAATATCTGTATCATGATATCTGTACTCAGTATCTGTAATGTTATTCTTGTATCTGTAGCATGAGGTATGGTATCTTTAGCAATTGGGACATACCCTGTAGTGTGTGGTATCTTCATCAGTGGGGATATACCCTCAACCTCTGAAAGGCAAAGGCAATATAGTCCCATGGACTACTGACTGAGAGAGGGAGACACAGACACAGACAGAGAGATAGATAGAAAAACAAAGAAGAACAAGATAGGGTGAAAGCTAAATGGGTAAAATAAATCCCGGCAACCAAGTATAAGCTTGCTTTTAATCCTCCAGATATGGTAATGTGTATGTCTGAAATCCCAGCACTCCTATTATGAGAGGTGAGTAGGGACAAAGAAGTTCCCAGAAACTTATGGTCCAACTAGACTGGCATATATAACAGGAAAAACAGGACAAAGTAAAATGAAACAAAATCCTATCTCAAAGGGAAGAGAAGATCTAATATCAGAAGTTGTCCTTAGACTTCCCTTTGTGCTCCAGGGCAAGAGTGTCTTCATTCACACTTGTCTCCATTTACATACAGGATACGTACATATACATAAATACATTGTGCATGCCACCTCCACAGATTGAGAGAGAGTGTGTGTGTTAATGGAAGACAAAACTAAAGTAAATATTATTCATTTGTGTGTCTTATTCTCATGAGCTGATAGTTTTGTTTCTCTGCCTGTGTTCCCTCAATCATTTATCAAAGCACCTTCTACACTAGACAATTATGATTTCTCTGTAAAATGATTACAGATGCTGATAAAATGTCTCCTTTTCTGAAGGTTGATAAGACAGCTGAATATCCATTCAGGGTTTGATATATCTGCCAATATTAGGGAGTACCTTTCAGTCTTGTAATGATTAAGCAAATGACTGCATTTTTTAATGTTTCTTTTACAGTAATTGAATCATGAGAAAGAAATGAGCTGAGGTGTTGAGTGCCTCCACCACATTTCACACAATGCCAGATATAATTTTGCTTGCCAAATTGCTTTAGCTGGGTCTATTATGAACTCCACCACATGTAGGAAAAACAGGTGAAGGGCCATAAAAAAAGATAATGATAACTGGCACAGTAGCAAGAGGGGGTTGCAGCAATGTCAAATAAAATGTCACTGAAGTCAGTGTTAACTAGACTGACTTAACAGTTTTACAGTCTGTTATATCGGGAACAGTATACCCTGTGCCAGAATGACAACTAGGGAAATTCAACCTGAAGAGTGGGAGAGAGTTACATTAGTAAGAGGATCATAATCTTTATAGAAAAAGAAAAGGAATCAGTCCAGACAATAAATTATATTTTAGCAAAATTTCGAAGCCAAAACCATACATGCCTTCATTACCCTTTTCTAATTGCAGACGAGTTGTAAGCTGCTCTTTCAAGCTCTTGCCACTGTAACTTCCCTGCCATGGTTGACTGTAACACAGACTGTAATCCAGCTAAATGAAACCTTTCTCTTTCAAGTTGCTTTTGTCAAAGTCTTTTATCATAGGAACAGAATAAATAATTCGACGACATTTTGATACTTGTATACCACCCAGCAAATGATGTGAAATTAAAGCAAGTGATTCATGCAAATGAATGTGAAGTACTTTTTCCTTATAAGAAACATTCTAACTGTAACACCTTATGAGCTACTAGAAGCAAAATGTCATTTCCACATAAGAAACAAATTCCCACATGATATGTTAGGTCAAGAATTATGAGATTGTTTCCACAACTGGAAACTCTATCTTCCAAGGTCTCAGCAAACTACATTAATTAGGGACTCAAGGGACAGGCAAAGTGTATTATGTAATCCATTTTGAAATTATGCCTTTTGAACAGGAATGTGAATATGACATATTTGAGAAGGATTGTGATATGTTAGAAATCCCCATTTTACAAATATTTACTGTGATGTAAACTTTGCTGAAGCAACATGCATACAGAAATGGCTTCTTCTCATGTAAAATTAAAAATCTCAGAAGAAAACCTTTAAATTTTAATCCAAGTCATTCTCCTGTACTAGGTAACTTTTAGCCAGATACTGAAATTTAATTAACTGTAGTCTTTTTGCTTATATTTACTTAAATAGAGTAAATAGCATATATAATTTTCATGAATATTTAATGAAACAAAATGTGTCATGATTAGCTGAATATCTGCTATGAAGGAGATGTTCTCTTTACTTATTTTTGAAAATATCTAGCCAGTAAATTATGAGATAACATGCTGTGTGTAGTTTTATAAAACATGTTACCACCTTTCCCCGGGAGCTGCGACCTTGCTCTGGCCTCTCCTGGCTGCCTTTTGTTCCATCCTACTTACCTTCAGGATCCATCTCATCATCCCTAATCCAGCTTCTCCCTTTACCCACCTATGTTCCGGGAGCAGTTGTATTATGAGCCTACTCCAGAGATGCTAGAATCCATGAATAAAGGACGCACAGATAGCTTTATTATTTTAAAACTTGCAGGCTCTGCACAATTGCTAGGTGCATAATCTCCCACTTGGAAATGTATGCCCTTACCAAACCCTTATCTCTTCTTCTGCCCAAAATCATTTGCCTCTTCCAATCAGCCCTTCCCAAATATATCTGGCAAACTCGCCCACTGCAGGGCACAGATCCTGCCTGCCCAAGATCTTACATGATTGCTGGGTGCTTCTCGTTCCAAAGAATGGCACAGAAGGCCCTCTCTTTCCCTGCATCTACCATTTCCTCCTTGGACCCGGAAATTCCACCTGTACCTGCTATCCCTCAATTGGCTCCTGGCCTTCTTTATTGACAAAATCAAGAACCAATTAGAGAACTAGACCTAGTACTAGCACCTCTCCTACAACGATAGAATTTTATGAGCATGTTGGAAACCAAATAAAATGTTTATGTTGTTCACCACTTAGATGATAAGGCATATTGATAGTGATTTTGTTTTTACATCATGGGATTGCCATGTTGGAAAGAGAAATTTTAAAAATGTTTTATAAATGAAAATTGAATGTTAAGTTTTAGAAACCGAGGAAGTAGTTTCCAAGAGCTTGGCTCTCATAATGAAGTCTAGATCAGCCTGAGATGAAGAATGAGACTTTGAAACAAACAAGCAAAACCCCTAAACAAACAACAGCAAAAAAACCACACTGAATATTGATTGATCGATCACATTTGTATGCAGTTATTGAGTGCAATGTGGTAGTGATGATTAATGTTGGTTTTCAATTTGAAAAATATTTAGAATCACATAGAAGAAATGTTTCTGGACATCTACATAGGGAATTGCTTTTATTACATTAATTGGGATGTCAAGACTGACCCACTTTGAGGGCCATCACTCTGTAGGCCTGGTATTAGATTGTATAAGAGAGTAAAAACAAATCTGCTCACAAGCAACCACACATGCTTGTTGTGGATTGCTGTTTTTATTTTCTGCTCCTTCAAGAGGGGGGCTCTGATGCAGAGTAGATCACATACTCAGGTGATGTCAGGTGAAATCTTAATTAGTCAAAAAAAAAAAAAATCTAGAGCCTGTGATTGGGCAGTGGAAGGAAAAAGTGGAGCTGGAAGTTTTAGAGAAGGAAGAAGAGAGAAGAGAGACAGAGGACAGAGGGAGAAGAAAAGGGAGGAAGAAGACGTAGAAAATGGAGCAGACCCACATGGCCTAGAGGAGCCTCAAATAGCTCGAGATTTCATAGATAGGTAATAGAGTAGTGTAGTGGTATATTTGTTCAATCTGAGTGTGTAGCTTGTAATTATATTATTGAGTTGTGTGTTCTTTGCACGGACATTTTGGGGTTGGAAATTTACCATTATAAATCTGACTGGTATAAGTGTTTTCTTTTCATGGGACTAATGGGAACTGAGTGCTTAGTAGCTGGGGTTCTGCAGGCCACCCACAAGGGAGTGGATAGCCTGAGAAATGCTACTGATAACTCTGTGCATTTCAGGTGAAACTGGTTTGATTAGCTTGGCAAGCTAGCCTCAGAAACCAGGGCAAGACAGCCACATAGAGCTAGCTGGCGGTTGGGGAAACTGCCAATGTTGGTGCATAGCCGGATTTAGTGTGGCTTTTTTTTTTTTTTTTTTTTTTTACTACACGCAACACATGCTTTCATTGCTCTCTTCTGATTGCACACATGTTGTAAGCTGCTTTATCAAGCTCTTGCCAGTATAACTTGCCTGCCAGAATTGACTGTAACTAAGACTTGTGAGCTAAGTGAAACCTTTCTTTCTCCAGATGCGTTTGTCAATGTATCTTATCATAGCAATAGATTAAGACAATGGCATTTTGATACTTATATACCATGTTGCTTGAACACATTAAAGGGATGAATATGCTCATTAGCTTCATTTACTTATTTGTTTTTTTACCAGGAGATATTTGCAATTTACTTTTCGTTGTTTAGTAGTATGTAACATTATTATTGATTATCACCCTGCTGTGCAATAAATCTCATAATTTAGTTTTCCACTTCATCTTAAGTTTTGAACACTTACTAACTCCTATTCCTGATATTCTCATTAATCCCAGATTGTGATGTCCATTAACTCTGTTTCTATGCTCACCTTTATTAGATTAAGTGAGATAATACAGATATTTTTGTGTGACTGTTTTGCCTGCATATGAGAATTTGTACACTTTGTGTACAGGTGCATTATGTGACTACAAGAAAGCTGAGTGTCTTGAACCACACTAAGTGGAGCCAGCTGTGAGCCTCCATGTAGAAGCAGGAAGTATAGCTTCAGTTCCCAGTAAGAGCAGCAAGTGTTCTTAACTACTGAACCACTTTTATAGCCTAAGTCATTCCTTTTCATGGAAATGATAAGATCCCCCCTTTAAAAGGATGAATTAGGCTAGAGAGATATGTCAGTGGTTAACAGCACATGTTGCTTGTCCTAGGTAGGATTTTATTGCTGTCCTTATTAGCACGACCAAAAGCAAGTTGGGGAAGGAAGGAATGTACCTTACAGTTTTGCTCCATTATGGAGGAAATCAGGGCAAGAACTCAAGGCAGGAACCTAGAGGCAGGAACTGCAGCATAGCTCAGAGAGGAACACTACTTTCTGGTTTGCTCACAATGGCTTATTCAGCCCATTTTCTTATATGATCCAGGACCATATTCTTAGGGTTGGCACCAACCAAATGGTTTAAACCCTCCCATGTTAATCAATATCAAGAAAATGTCCTGTAGGCTTGAATACTGAGGAAATATCTCAACTTTGGTTTTCAAAGCAAAAACATGCTTCAAAGATGGTTCTAGCTTCCAGCACAACATTCTTGTAAAGAACCCAAGTTCACACAGACCACATGAAACCCAAGAAAAAGAAAGACCAAAATGTGGGCTCTTTGGTCCTTCTTAGAAGGAGTAACAAAATACTCACAGGAGCAAATATGAGACAGTATGTGGGGCAGAAACTGGAGGAGGGACCATCCAGAGACCACCACACCTGGAGATGTTTACCAGATACAATCACCATATGCAAACACTGATGTGGATGTCCAGAAATGCATGCTGGCAGAAGCCTGATATATCTGTCTCCTGAGAGACACTGCCAGAGCCTGACATATAAGTGGTGGCTGCTCACAACTAATCATCAAACTAATCACAGGGTCCCCAGTGGAGAAGTTAGAAGACTGACAGAGTTGAAGGGGCTTGCAGCCCCATGGGGAGAGTGACAATACCAATCAACCAGATCTCCCAGGGTCTAAACAGCTAGCCTGGGAAAACACACGGAAGGACCCATATCTCCAGATGTATATGTAGAAGAAGATGGACTTGTTGGGCATCAGTGGGAGAGGAGGGCCTAGGTTCCTTGAAGGCTGGATGCCCCAGTAAGGGTGAACTCCAGGGCAGAGAGGTTGGAGTTGGTGATTGGGTGAGGACACACCCTCATAGAAATAGGAGGAGGGAAGATAGGTTAAGGGGTTTTTGGGGGTGAGGGGTATGGGGAAAGGGGATAACATCTGAAATGTAGATAAATAAAGTATCTAATAATAAAAAACAAACCAAAATAAAACAACAACAAACAACAAAAAAACAAACGAAAACAGATAATGGAACCGACTATTGCAGTCGAACATTTGAGACTTTTTGGCAGCAATACTACTGGGATTCCTTATAATTGTCAAAGGCAAGAGACTGTGGAAGGGGCCCATGGAACTTTGAAATAATATCTTCATAAAATATAAAAGGGGGGATATATCCCCATATACCACACATTTATTTAAATTGTGTTCTTTTTAATTTTTATTTTAAATTAGTTTTAAAATATTTGGATGCCTTGGAATGTTCTGCTGAGTGTCTATTGCACAATACAACTAGGCATACTTATGTATAGGTGAAAGGGAAAGATTCACTTCCTGGCATAAGGCATGATCCCAATCAGGTATTAACTATGGGGAAGAGTGCATGTTTCTGTTTTTTCTGAAGGATGCTGAAGGAGCATGGTGGCCACCAGAACGATGGGTGAGACATGATGATGCCAGGATGAAGAATGATGCTGCCCTGTGAGCTTGCTGAGTGCCTTGACAATGGTGACTGGAAAGCTGTATTGGACATATGTTCCTGTCCCACCATTGCTTACCTATACCCCTGATGGAGAAGTTGTCTTGTCTCAAGGTTTTAGACCTTATAGAACACAGATTCAAAAAGAGAAGTTATAATGCCTCTTGTATTGTTATTAAATGTGACCAGTTATTCAGACTCAATCATGGACTGGTCTAGAAATCAATCCAATATTAGAAATAACAGTCTTCATTTGGAAGTCTGGTTCTGGACATTTTCAGAGACATATACGGAAATTAGCTGCAGTTCTCTATGATGTTATGTTAGCAAGAGATAAAGTTGGGGTAGGATCAGGATTTCAAACAGGTATTAGGACATGTGTTAAGGCTCTTTTAATTGTCAAGTTAAAATTACTTTTGTTTCTTCTACAGTGTTTAATGTAAATTGCATTAATTGCACACCTTCTAACCGTGTTTGTGTTTTGAAATCTAGCATTTCGGGTATGGAGGTCTATCAAACAGGTTTTGTTTTAGTGCCCTGAGTATCATAGAATCTTGGTATACTAAAAATAGCTTGCAAGTACTGGAAGAAATGAGTCAGGCTTTAAGCAGAAACAAGAGGTAGTGGGCTTGATTATTGCTGGTATAATGGCTTTAATTACATTAATTACTAGCACTACTGCTTCTGCAATTGCTTTGACACAAGAAGTTAAGACAGCTACTTTTGTTAAAGATTTAGCAAAAAAATGTTACTAATGTGTTGAATATACAAGAGGATTTAGATAGGCATTTGGAAGAATGGATTGATGCTCCTTATCCCATTCAAATTATTGGAAAAAGGTTCAGAATTTAAAGATTAGGAGCCATCTTGAGTGTCATGCTAAATACCGTTGGATTCATGTTAATTCTAAAATTTACAGTGGTAATCATTATAGTTAGGAAAAAGTTTAACGATACTTGCAGTATATTTGGCATAATTCTACCACCTCTCTGGATTTTTTAACTTTACATAGTGAGCTTATGTATTTAAAGAATGCTGCTCTGCTGAGCATTAATGCAGTAGATACTGCTGATAAAATTACCCATGGCCTGAGGTCAGTATTTCTATTTTGGTCAAGTTTCAAGAATGGCATATATAACTTGATCATGTTAGCCTTTTTTTTTCCTGAGAATAATTTTATTCCTGCCCCTCATGTTAAAGTTCTTTAACAACATCAACATGTTGGCAGCCAAAGTATATGGCTTGAACCTGAAATGGACCTCCAGAAAGAGTTATTAAATTAACAGGCTGGCAAGCCAAGGATGGGTAAGACTCTGCACAGAGCCTCACCAACCTAAGACATAAATGTATTGCTTTTGATAATGCATATTCCATGATGTGTTAGGAAGGCAATCTTGTCGGAATGACCTAAGACAGGCTGAGTCTTGTTAATGAAATAAAAAAGGGGGAGAGGCAGAGAGCCTTTGGAGCTGCTTGGGAAGAATTTGACATGGGCCAAGAACAAGGAAATGGGCTGCTTGTGAACTTTATTGTCCAGATTTAGCATACTGATCAGCTTTTTCAGATACAACCTTATGATTTCTGGGTTGTATGATTGTTGTAATTTCACTTTCTTGAAGATATTCAATTATAACTTTTTCTAATCATTGTACTCATTTACCTTGTCATCCACAATGTATAAATTTTCCACAAAGTTCCAAACACTTTTACCTCATTAATTTTTTCATAAAATTTATTCTATATTATATTTGGTTCAAACATTGAAATCACATATCAAAAATTATATCCATTACAGTCAGCCCTGAATTCTTAATTATTTAAATAATGTGGTTTTACAACCATATTTGTTACAGTTTCCTATAAACTATTATATTTGTCAGGACAGGTCTCATTTCAGGATCACTTAGATGTTTCAGAAAATAAAGATATTTTCTATCAGGCCTGATGACCTAAGTTTGATTCCCGGAGTCTATATGTTAGACTAAGAAAAACAATTGTAAAACTTGTCCTCTGGCCTCTATAGGAACAGTGTGGCACTCATTTGTTTGGGTATATATATGAATACATGCACACATTAAAATAAAACAGTAAATTTAAACCCTCAACAACAATAACAAAAAGAGGTTTCATTTGCAAGCATGTAAACTAAATTCAAGGATAGACTCCTCTTAGAAGTTTTAGGGCACTAGACATGCTACACAAGACTAGACTCTGTGCTCTTGGCTTTGTGTAATGTCAAAATGTTCACTATCTCTCCTTTCTGCATGTGTGTTCAAGAAAATAGGCCTTCCTATCGGATGACTAGAGCAGTGGAAATTACCTTTGATCTAAATGCACCTGAATTTCATGACCTTTAATTTTTATTTCATCAATTACATTTAACCTCTAATAATGCTAATATTTCAACTTGGATAAATTTAAGGTAATATTATAAATGGCAGTGCATCAACTAGTCAATTTATTATTTTCTAGGTATGGTCAGAATTTTTAAGTGTGAAAATAAGACATATATTTATCTTTTATCTGCACAGAAACTGTTCAGATTGTCAACAGACTAATGCATAATTTATTTATAATAATGTATTAATCACAATAATGAGCAATCAATTTTCAGATGTTAAATGAACACTCAGAATAGGAAGCCCTGTCATTTAGAAGGGCAGTTAAGGAGATCAAGGTTGAAAAATTACTTGATTAGAACATTGACTTTTTAAATACAAATGTTTATGTCTCCATAAATTTAGAATCTTCTAAACAACTGAGCTTCTTGATGCTGATTTTCAGTAAACAAATGAGATCAACTTTTCATAAGGAGAAGTTCAAGTATAGCATCTTCATTGCATCTTTGCTTTGGATATATTTATGTTCACACTGTTGGATGTAATTGAATTGTTGGATTTGTAAGAAGCAGAGTGGGAAACTATGGGCTTTATTTGAATGCATAAGCTTAAAAAAATCTAGGAGGTTTATTTTTTTTTTTTGTAATATACTCTGAAATAATAACCTATCTGAAATAGAATTTTTGTAAGTAGACATGCATATAGACATGTCTATATAGATAATATATTGCTGTTTGTATATCTGTATACATATTTATGCATTATATAAATATGTACATGTATATTACTGTCTTAGTTACTATTGCTATGATGAAATATCATGACCAAAACTGACTTGGTGAAGAAAGGGTTTCTTTAGTTTAAGCTTTCATATCACATTCATCATTGAAGGAAATTAGGGCAAGGAACTCAGGCAGGGCAGGAATCAGGAGGCAGAGCTGATGCAGAGAAAACAGAAAAAGGAAGTAACTAGTTTGCTCCTTATTGCTTGTTCAACCTACTTTCTTATAGAACCCAGTATAGCCTTTCCAGGGTGGTACCACCCACAATAAACTGCTCCCTCCATAGGTGAGATGGCTTCACTCTTACAGGTTCTACCACATAACTGGCTTTTTACACTTACATATTGCATCTTACTGTCCTGCCCTATATCTAGTCGATGGTGTAAATTTGCAAATGACATCCTAGAATTCAAATCCAGCTTATAACTCTGCTTGTTCCTCTGTTTAAGCTAAAATTTTAATGCAATTATTGAAACAAATTTATAAAGTACAACATGTGAAAATTACATGGAATATGAATGCCAATGTTTGTTAATTGAACTTTCAAGCACAACAGTCTCATTTACTGATATACGCTTGTCCTGTAGCTGCTTCAGTGATATCCTAGCAGCGCTGCGTAGCATGACAGAAATAATCTGGCTAGCAAAAATGAATATTTTGTTATCTGACATAGTATGTCAGCCTTTGTAGACTTCTCTTCCAAAAGGCATACTGGTTTGCAAGAAAAGAACTACTAAAAAAATGCTGTACGTCTTCTGTAAGGTTTTCAAATGTTTATCTGAAAACATCCTTCATGTTTTATGCTCAATCTGGTTTATGTTCCAAAAAATGGAGTTAGTTTTCTATAGCTTAATATTTAAGGTTTATTCATATCAAGCCCAGAATCCTCAGCTAAACACATTAAATTCTGCTTGCTATTTTGAATTCTGCTATGGAGTTTTCTCATGGTGAGATGATATTAAGATCATAACATAGTAGAATACTTTTCTGTTTTACTAGAAAGGACTTTCTTCTTTATGGTCTGACATAAGACATCCTATGAATTCTCCTTTAACATGCTGAATGCTGAAAATAACTGCATTATGTACGTCAATTATATTTATACAAATGATATCAATAAATCACCAAATTTTGACTACTATTTTTTATCTTAATATGTCTTCATTTAATACCCAGAAGACCTAAATATGTCTTTAGGACTGCTATGGATGAAAAAAATATTCTATTGATAGTCAAGTACTTCCTCATACTTATGATATTTTATTGTCCAGTACAATGAATATAGAAAATTGTATTATGTTATATATGCAAAACAGATATTTGTAGATTTAATGTATTGGTGTATGACTACAACACCAGGACTTGAATATTTGAAGCAAAGAGCTATGAGTTTTAGGACACCTTGGGCTGTATAGGAAGATTTGTGTTACTAAATTTAAACCAACCACCCTTCTTTTATATTGTACATTGTTAGTTCTTTGAAAGCTTATTTTAAAGTCACAGACCAGCTTAGATGCCATATTTCAATGTTATATGTACCTGACTGAAATATTTTTTAAAAAATCATAAAGTAGGTGTTTCATTATTAAACATAAAAACTGGTATAAATCTTAGTTGAATTTAGTGTAAAGTATATATGTTATTTCAATGAAAACTACTTTTCTTTCAGTAAATAATGAAATAGACAGTCAAAATCAGAAAGAATTTGAATGTTTTCACCACAAGACATGATAAACAGCTGATTTGGTAGGTATGCTTAGTATAATTTGAACATAAAATAATATATACATGTACTGAAATACCACTTAGTACTACATAAGTAGGCACAGATTTATCATTTTATTTAACTATTAACTTAAGCCCAGAAGGGAAAAGAGGGTGGAATATGATTCATTTATCTTAGAACAAGAGTAAAAAAAGTGCATTTACAGCTACTTGTAAAATAAAAGATTTTCTTTAACAGGAAAGAAAATTATATCATATTTGGACATAACATCTTGCATTATTTAAATAATCTGTAGTTCCATAAAGTACTGGAGACAATACAAACACAGTGCAGATCATTGTGATGTATTATGTTTTAAAGAATAGTGCAATAAAAACCTGTACATATTCAGTGCAAATGTATCTTGAGTTTTTGGAGTATTTTCTATCTGAGATTGATTGAATGTGAAGATATGGAACCCATGCCTCTGGAAAGCTGAGAGTTTATGTGCAGAAACATTTTTTTCATGACAATAATGCTGTGATGTACCTACTTTGTTACCCCCTTTGCTGATGAGGAAATATAAGCAGCCAAGATTTCACAAGTGGTTGCAATGCTACTTAAACTCCTCTATTTCCAAGTACCATGTAATTTAACACTTCAGGAACCATCCAGTTTGGATGTGTGTCATGAACACGGACAGCACTTCTCTGAGGTATAATCTACACTCTCATTTTTTCAATATAAATGCTCACCGAGATGCTATGAATGGCTTTCATCAATTTGTTATAAACAATTATATTGATTCTTTATAGATAAAAATCACTCAACGTACATAGTGAGTACATACTTTCTCTCTGCCCAACACTGATAGTGCAGGTGGAGTGAGGTTTAGTATATCCACACTTGTCAATGACTTAGCTATGAGCTCTGATAGTGATTCAGTAGTATCACACTGCTGGTGTGAAGAACCTGACATTCTTCCTCTCTCTGAACAGAAGAGTGAGACACTCTTCTGGAAGGTAGTTCATTTGCATAATGTTCCCTCCAGTATAAAAATCTACATAGTTATGCAAACACAGCATATGTTTGGAAGTCAGATGAATTCTGTATGCTGAGTTAGTAGATCAGTTACTATATTAGGATGTGTTCTTGCCTGCAGAATTCTTTTTTTGCATTCTTCATACCTTCAACCTGATACAGGTTACCAAACACTTGGATTGTCCTATCATCAGTAAAGCTTCACAGATACAAGACTCTTCTTTGTTTTTAGGAAGATGTTCGAAATCTTTGTATTAGCAGGAGAGTAAGACCATGAGAACTTTTTTAATGAAAGTTTTATTCTTCTGTAGCAACCTCAGGCCAAGCACACAGGCTTAGATATTCAAGTTCTATACAATTTAAATGAATAATGAATTAGAAATAACTTTGCTCTTTGATATATGTGGCCTATCTTGGCCCAGATAATGAGATTACTAGTGGTGCCTGTGGTCACCTAAAACTAAAGAACTATCTTCCTTTTGTCAAACATCACCAAAACTTCCTTGGTTTGCACAGCTTTATCAAAGAAACAGGTTTTGGAGGGATCAGATGAAATTTTGAATGAATGTCTTCTGTTAACATAAACACAGAAATGTCAAGGACCCCAATGAGTCAGACACATGGAAATGACAAATTTCTCCTTGATGGAGGCTCAAAGAATGGAAAAGCCATTGACAATAATTGACCAGTAGCTAAAATCTGTTTAAGCCAAAACTATCAACTATACCTTCTTTCTCCCAGGTACTAATATGATACTAAATATGCCCCTTTCTAGTGTTTTATATCACAAATGTGCTGTGTTTCAAAGTTGCTTAGTAGCTGTCCTCCTTCAGAGAGTGCACAACCCTCTTGATTGCAGCTTTCCTCTGGGATATCTTCTTGTTTCCCTGTGTCATGGAGATCCTGCAGCTTTGAATCTACAGTACTGGCCCCTTCACATGCTCCATGAGTTCTTAGATGGGGTAGATGTAGGGGTGGGCCAAGTCTGAGCCCTGGATCTGGGCCAGGATTGTATCTGAGTTGGTCAGCCTGGCAGCTCTTCTCTACCCACACTATCAAGCCATGTTCTTCAGCTCTGTTCCTCCAGCCCTCCCAATGCTGTAGGTGGCAAAGAGTAAGGCCAGCTTTCTCACTCTCATGACTTTGAAGCCAGTTCACTCTCTTTGTGCCTATGATACCAGGCCCAACTCTAAGTTATTATTATGCAATATCATTTAATAATTTTCTCCTTCATATTCTTTTGAGATTCCCTATGCCTTTCATCTTACCCACCTCTATATTTTGTCACTCTCCTTCTTTCAAACTAGAACCTTGTCCCCTAAAACTACAAATTGAAAATTAAAACAGACAAGAACTGATAAGATAAAACAGCTCAAATCTCTCTCTCTCTCTCTCTGTCTGTCTGTCTCTCAATGTGTGTGTGTGTGTGTGTGTGTGTGTGTGTGTTTGTCTGTGTGTGTCTGTGTATGTGTGCATATCTGTGTGTGTCTGTGTGTACAACTCATCAACTCTGGGGTGTGGGTTTTCCTTGGAGAGTAACTGATACACCAAATGGCACTCTATTAGAGAAAACTGATTTCCCCTTTACCAGTGGGTATCAATTAAAACAGCTTCTTGGGTAGAGTTTGAACTCCATGTCCATGTCCCCTCTCAGCACTGAGGCCCTGTCTAGCTTGAACCTTTGAGATATTGTGCATGCTGCTGTGGTCTCTGTGAGTTCATTAGTCCTGTTTTGTCTGCAAGATATCATTTGCTCAAACATCATTTATGGCTCTTACAATCTTTCGACCTTCTCTTCCTTATAGATTACTTGAGAGAGAAGGACTTGGATAAAAATATTCCATTATATCTGAGTGCTTCAGTGCACTTACTGTAGTGCCCACTTGTGGCTCCTTGTGTTAATTCCTATGTACTGTAAGAGGATTCTCCAATGTGTGTCAAGTGAGGCACAGATTGGATCTAAGAGTGTAACAATGTGTTATTAGGAGTCATTTTATTATTGTGTTCCTTTAGGATAGTGATAATATTACCTTTTCTCCTGGGCCCATGACTCATCTAGTCTCAGGTCTTGGCCAGGTTAGCACTACCAGATATTTCTTCCATTCATACTGGATGATAAATTCAAATTTAAAAGTGACTAGTTACCCAGCATTATAATTGTGCCACTATTTCTTCAGTGTAACTTGTAGGCAGAATTTTGTTGTAGGCAGAATCTTTAACTGAGTAATATTGCTGATTAATTTCCTCCTACAGGAGCATGCAGAGTACCTTCCAGCATCATTAACACTAGTGAATAGTGATGAAGCTTCTAGCTAGGTACCAACTCTGCTACTCTGTGTTCAATGACATAAGTGAGTATGGTCTTCAGCAATAGGTACCTCCAGGTAGTGCAGAGCAACCAGTAGCCTTGGCAACAATTTGTAACATTTGGGAGGTTTCAGTTATTTTTGTAAATCAATTATATTCTATACTAATATGCAAGATGGTTGTATTCAGTGGAAATTGATTTAAAGAATATAGATAGCAGATAGCGCTATAGTTAGTGTACTTACTTAAGGAGTGTGTAAGGAACCAAGTTCAATCATAGTACTACCAAAAAAAAGAAGAAGGAGGAGGAGGAGGAAGAGGGGGGAGGGGGAGGGGGAGGGGGAGGAGGACAGTGAGGGGGAGGAGGATGGGGAGGGTGAGTGGGAGGAGGATGGGGAGGGGAGGGAGGGGGGAAGAGGATGGGGAGGGGGAGGGGAGGAGGACTAGGAGTGGGAGGGTGAGCTGGATGGGGAGGTGGAGGACGAGAAGGGAGAGGGGGAGAGGAGAGGGGAGGGGAGGGGAGAGGGGAGAGGAGGGGGAAGGGAAGGGAAAGGAAGAAGAAGAAGAAGAAGAAGAAGAAGAAGAAGAAGAAGAAGAAGAAGAAAGAGCAAGACAAGAAAAACATGTTTTCTGTTATTATTAGAAAATTTGGATTAAAATGTGTAGATATTATATGGATATACTTATATGTATTATATACATGCAAAAATACTTAACTCAAATATGCTTAGGATCTTTCTTTAATCATACTGTCCTTTGGAAGGCTAAGCAGACTAGAAAGTTACCAGGGAAATTAGGGTCCCTGCTCAAGGCTGTTATTCTCATTAACAAAATAATTTGTACATGGATCCAGGATGAATCTTAAGGATAATTTTAATGAAGTGAAAAATAAAAAAAAAAAACTGCAGCTGAGAATCTTTACATTGCATGGAAAGAGGAAGATAAAACAGAGAAAATCATGACTTTTGAGGTTGGCAATGGATATGGGCTAAGCAGTTGCCTAGCAAAGTAAAGTGGGATAGAGAAGAGGAGTGGGGATGTCTAGCATTCTGCAAAGATGCCTAGTCTATGGTTAATATTGGAATTAAAAAGAAAGTACAAAGAAAGAAGTGTAAGTTATGTTTTTTTTGAGTAATCCAGAAAGGGGTAAACTCTATTACTGCCAAATGAGTGTAGTTGTGTAATGGCTGGGTTATGGGAAGCAAAAAGACATTGTGTCATTCCAAGGGTAATTACTTTTTCAGTCTCCTCAGTACGGTTTAAGGTAAATCAGTGTTCTTCAGAAATGATCTCTACTGGTTGTAGGCAGCCGTGTTTACAGTTGCAAAGTCGTATGACTAGCACCTGACAATGTAAGCAGCTGGCTTCCAGAGTGGCCAGCTCAGCTAAACTGGTAAACAAGTCCTTTGAGCATGCGTCGGCCTCGTGCCCCTCCTGAGTGGGCTTATGCTAATGAGGTATTGGCAGCTGAACCTATCCTGAGAGAACACATCACCCAGCCCGCCTTGGGCAGATATATAAGCAGCTCATTTTTGCTGCTTGGGAGCCCAGCCCATTCCCTTCCTGGTCCAGGTCCCCGGCCATAAGTCCCCATCCAGTTCCCTGTCCCTAAGTCAAGAGTCGTTCCTGGAATAAAGCTGACTGAGAAGGATCCGACCGTGTCGTGTCTTACTTGCTGGCCAAGGCGGACACGACAACTGGTGATTATCATTTAGGTTTTGAATTAATGTTTAGGTCTGAGGAAGCTTATAATATTAGGTAATCACACAAGGCTACAATGAGTTCTCTTTATGTGACTCAATAGGGTCCATTTAACACTACTGTACACCATCTCCCCTGGAGTCATATAGAACTATACCAAAGTGATGATAAACAGAATAAGCTAATATAAAAATTAATAAACTTTATTTTTTACTGTATTATATGAAAAATGCGGCATTGATTTAATATAAAAAGAAAAGTAATCCATTCCAAAACAGCTGTCTTTACATGAATTTTCAGTGTTGTTTATACTTTGTTTTCATTATGGATGATGATTCAGAACTTCTAGGTCCTGAATTTGTCTTTCCAACTGGATCATTGTATAACTTCTGATAGCGATTTAATTAACACACACACACACACACACACACACACACACACACACACAGCCAAAAATGCATAGCAGAAATATACAGAAAAACCTCTCAGAGCATTTAGCTTTTCTGCATAATTATAATTGGTGAGGAATTTCAAATTTTCTATTGAGAAGTTTTATTGTGAAGCAATAAATCCCAATTCAATTTAGAACTATTAGCCTATCTGGTTCCACTTTCTAAAAGATTTGTAGAATTTCAGCTATTTATTAACTTTCTTTGTGAAATAAATAAGATCAGTTAAGATTAAAAGTACAATATTTCAGATTCTATTCAGAGGAAGACAAATGGCTGATTCTATAGGAAGTATAAGAATTTAACTCACCACAAGTCTATTTATTGCAGAGCTTAGAAAATGTTGCCTTGTTGTCTACTGTTCCTGGCATTTTTCTAATAATATAGTATATATTAGACTTAACTAATATAGTATTTCCTTTCCTACCTATACTTACTATGAGGTTTATTTAGTCTATAAATTACTTTTATTTCATATGGGGCCTCTGAATGGTGTGCAACAGTGGATATGTGGAGATGAGAAATTGCTGTTATTACATTTTCTTTCTTTTAAAGGGTCTCCTAGTAATAAAAAACTACAGGTATTAGGTAACCTCCTTTTCTCTGTGGTGTTATTTGAAAGGGCACTGGGTAGCCATTATAAAACTGTAAAATCTCACTTGAGAGGAGTTATTTTTTGTATATAATCAGTTAAGGCATGGTATTTGAAGCCCATTAATAAGTCTTGAATTCTACCTAAAAACAGAAAATTATGATGAAGAAGACTGAGATGGTTATGGTTATAATATATTATTCTTACAGAAAACTTAAAAATTAATGACTGATATCTGATTTATGAGCCATAGACCTTATTTAAAACAGGGATAATTAATAAGTAGCAGAAAACCATGACTTGAAGGTGGTTTGGAAGTGTCTCAATGCCTAGAATATGCTCCATACACTGTTCACTGTCAAAAGCATTTCACAAAAAGCTTTTTTAAACCTTTTGATATTGGTGAGTTATTATTCATTTTAGGAAAAAGTATTCTTGGAAATATTGACAATTAAAATAACTCATAAGATTTGGAAGGTAGATTTTAGAGTTTTGTTGGTAGCTAAGAAGCGGGGAGGACTACAAGTCTGACGATTCTGAAAAGCTTTAAAGGAGAAGGTTTTCAAAGACCATGAGTGACAGGCAAGAAAAGAACAACTGCTCAATGGTCCCCAGGAGCTTCCTTATCTACAGGTTCATAAGGTACCTGTTTCATGCTTTAAAGATTCATCTTGGTATTCTTCTATTATTAATGGCTTTGATATTAAAATCTTTTTGTACCAATTATCTGGTGGCTGTATGACCAAAATTTTACCTCATCTGGTAGCTCAACATTTATTTTGTTACTCATATTTATATTAGTTAATTTTTATTATTCTGTTAAGGTATTGGATGAAACCAACTAAACAAGGAAATATTTACTTGTGCTCATAGTAACTCCTGTGGCAGACAAGGCAGGATGACAGAAGTTGAAAATGGTTGGTCACATTGTATCCACATTCAGGAAAAGGAGGGAGGTGAGGGGGAAAAGCAGAGGAGGGTGAGGAAGGAAAGGTCAAGGGAGGGAGAGGGACAGGAGGAAAGGAAAGGAGATGGAGAGAGGGAAGGGAAAGACAAAGGAGAAGGGAATGAGGAATGGAGAGGGAGAGGGGAACTTTTTCTCATGTACCTTTAACTATTTTTCTTAATTAATTTCAGGATCCCAGCCTCAAAACTGGTGCTATACAAATTTAGGATGGGTTTTCTAACCTCACAAATTTTCTCACTTGTGCATGCCCAGATGTTTGTCTACAAGTTTACTCTTCCAGCATAATGTAGGACATAGTATTTATAAAATATGTAACAAGCACATAATATTATAATTCTATCATATCATAACATTAATTGTCACAAAAGTTTTCTCTACAACTACATTCCATTTCACTTATTAGCAAAATATGTCCTATAATATAAAGGACTTTATCTACTGTTAAAAAACATTTGTTTCAGAGTTCTCCAGAAGCATAGAAATAATGAAGCTTGCAGTGTAATTGAACTTATAGTGGGTCTTTGTTTGAAGCACTCTGATGCCTGAGGGTGGAGAAAGCTGGGTATCTCAGCTGAAGAGAAGAACATGAACTCGTGTTTTCTCCCCTTTGTCTCTCCCTTTCAAGTTGGTGAAAATGATCTTTACTCAATCTACCAATGCCAGTGTTATGTTCTTCTAGAAGCATTACCCTAAATACAATCAGAAAGAATATTCTGAATGTTAATTTGGTTAACATTTAATCTAGTCACAATGCCACATAAAATTAGAGACTTAACATAGTACTGTCATGACAGGCTCTTCTGTTTTTAAGATGTGTGACTTACTCAAGTCATCTAACTTTTCTGTCTTTTCATAGAAAAAAATTACCAGGGCCTGGAGAGATGGCTCAATGGTTCAGAGAGTATGTTGTTCTTCCAGAAGACCTAAGTTCTATTACCAGCACATACATGGCATCTCACACCCATTTTTAGCTCCTTCTACAAGGAAGTTGATGCCCTTTTTGGCCTACAGCAGCATCCATGTAGTATGATGTGCATACATACCTGAAGGCAGAAAACCATACATATAAAAATATTTAAAATATATACAATAGAGTGAGGTAAAGATTGTTTTTACTAAACATTTAACACTGTTATTGATATTTGTATTTATGTATCAATTAGGAAATTATCTGGCATAAAGTAAAAGATAAGCAACAATAGTTAACTGTATACCTGAGATTTAGTCATTCATTAAGTACTTTACTTGTAAATTCTTCTACCAGAAAATAACAGCAAAATATTTCCCTGCATTCCAACTAACCAAAGAACATAAGTGAAAGGTAAGATCACAGAACTGTATTTTGTACTGTGAAGTTAGCTTTAGTGCATTGTAAGCTTATACAATAGATAACACAGAACAGATAAAATCAGAACAAGGCTTTTATAGGATAGGTTTAAGTTCCATTTGCCAATTAATGCTTTCCTGATTTTTGTCAGAAATTCTCTGGTTCATTTGCACCTCTTAATTTTTCATAACAATAAATATAGTTAAACTCTGACATACCATGTGAAATATTTTGGCTTGCTCTCTGTAGCCACTATAATGGAAGTTTACATATTCTAATGAAATGGTAAGAAGTGTTTGATAGTTATCTGAAGCAAAGACCTCTACATAAAACCAGATATGCTAAATCTAATAAAATAGAAAGTGGGGAAGAGCTTCAAATACTTGGGCACAGGGGAAAATTTCCTGAATAGAAAACCAATGGCTTATGCTGTAAGATCATCAATAAACAAATGGGACCTTATCAAATTGCAAAGCTTGTGTAAAGCAAAGGATATTGTCAATAGGACAAAACAGCAACCAACAAATTGGGAAAAGATCTTTACCAATTCTCCATCTGTTAGAGGACTAAAATCCAATATATACAAAGAACTCAAGAAATTAGACTCCAGACAATCAAATAACCCTATTAAAAATGGGGTACAGAGCTAAACAAAGAATTCTCAACTGAGCAAATTCGAATGGCCGAGAAACATCTAAAGAAATGTTCAACATCCTTAGTCATCTGGGAAATGCAAATCAAAACAACCCTGAAATTCCACCTCATACCAGTCAGAATGGCTAAGATCAAAAACTCAGGTGATAGCAGATGCTGGCGAGGATGTGGAGAAAGAGGAACACTACTCCATTGCTGATGGGATTGCAAGCTGGTACAACTACTCTGGAAATCAGTCTGGCAGTTCCTCAGAAAATTAGATATAGTATTACCTGATGACCCAACTATACCACTACTGGGTATATACCCAGAAGATGTTCCAACATGCCATAAGGACACATGTCCACTATGTTTATAGAAGCCATATTTATAATAGCCATTTGGAAACAACCCAGATGTCTCTCAACAGAGGAATAGATACAGAAAATATGATACATTTACACAGTATAATACTACTTGCTACTAAAACCAATGATTTCATGAAATTCACAGGCAAATGAATTGATCTAGAAAATACCATTCTGAGTGAGGTAATTCAGTAGCAAAAGACTACACCCACTGATAAGGTAGGTACTCACTGATAAGTGGCTATTAGGCAAAAAGTGTAGAATACCCACCATACAACACATGGACCACATGCAGCTCAAGAGGAATGAAGACTGAAGAGTAGATGCTTCAGTTCTACTTAGAAGGGGGAACAAAATAAGCAAGGGAAGTAGGGGGTAGGAGGGACTTGGGAGGAAACAAAGAGTGGGAGGGGAAAAAGAGGGGAACAATTAAGTATGGGAAGAGATGGAGATATAAGAGGATCAGAAAATTGAACAGAGATGTTGAAGGGCCCTAGGGGCTTTTGCCAGCCTTACACCTACCCTCCTCTGGTCAAGGTTAGGCCAAATTCCATTCTCCACCCACTGGAACATTCTTGAGTAAAAAATTCCTGACCTTCTAGAAAGTCCCAGGTAGAGTTCACATTTGTGTCATGTTTGCAAGCCAATAGATTTAAAGGTCAATATCTTAGCCAGCAAGTTTGAACTGTAACCTTGCTGATGTAACCTGGGCCCCTAAAAGGTATAAAAACTCCTTGTAATAGCTATTCGGGTTTGCTTTCTTGTCACTTGCATTGGGGGAGTGATTGAGGGTTGACCCTGATGAGCTGGAATATAAACTTCTTGCTTTTGCATCAATCTGCATCTTGTTGTCTCACATGGGGGGGGGGGCTTGTGGCATCTTCATGTAAGTACCATTGAACCGGGGTCAGAGTCTTATAGTATGTAGCAGTGGGGGATGGGCGACTGACAGTAGCAGCCAGAAAGTCCCAGATGCCAGAAAATCAAGAGCCTCCCAGGACTCCTTAGGACTGACATTCACTGAAATACCCCACAAAGGGGAGGAAGAACTAGTCGAGACCATATCTAAGGTTAGCCACAACCCCTACCCCCATTGAGGGATGGGGCCACCACCCATCTCCAAAATTTTAACCCAGAATTGCTTCTGTCTAAAGGAAATACAGGGACAAAGTGTGGAGCAGAGGCTGAAGGAAAGGTTATCCAGAGGCTGCCCTACCTTGGTATCCATCCCACATGCAGACACCAAACCTAGACACTATTGCTGATGCTAAGAAGTGCATGCTGACAGGAGCCTGATACAGCTGTCTTCTGAGAGATTCTGATAGATACTGACCAATACAGATGTGCCGAAGTCTAACACTGACAATCTTTTGGAAATTCACAGATTTTGAGAGAAGAGATAATGTGTACAGTTGTATACATAGGGTGATGCCACCCAACTCCAAAAGGTAGTTCTAAACTCAAGATCAAACAAATGGCCTGAGTTAAACTCTGTGAAACATTAAACATAACAAAATATAGTAAACACTGGAAAGAGATTAATGGGAGGGAGGAGGAACTGAGAATGAGAGCATATAAAGAGAAGAATGACCAGAATATAGAATATATATTCAAACATTACTAATAATATCACATACATGACAAACTCATACAACTGAGTCTACATAATGCGAAGAGACAAAACAATAGCTACATTCTCTATGATTCAGGACATATTCCTTCTACTTCTACAATTTATAATAAAGTTTGTAAGCAATTTTGCATAATTTTGGTCTTGTTCCAGTAGCAAATCACATCACATGCTAAAAATTAATTATTGTAATTCTTTAGTAACAGTTATTTCGTTAGATATTTTGTATTAGAAATTGTATTATAGAAAAGAATGTTTCTCTACAAGTACAAAGGATTTTCTCGACATTTTCAACTACACGGCCATCTACAAGCTACTTTAAATTTCTTCGTATGTTTCAGAATGTTTGCAGGAAAATATGGTAATTTCACGACAATTATATGCAATGTCTTACATATATGAAAAGAAACTTAAATGCTGACATATTTATATCCAGAAAATATTGCTCTAGTGTTATATTTTATTTTGTTTACAAAAATCCTAATATTCACATCTACATAAAGACTTGCTGCACTGTTATGACAGGTAAGTTGTATTACCAAGAATTTCATGGGACTGTCTCTTTAGCTATACAGAAAATAAAAGATTTGATATTTTGTGGTTTTATTGTCCTTATCAAAATAGTGTAAGGGTCCATGATTTGCTAAAGAATGATGCCCTGGACTCAAATAGTATGTAAACACAAAGAGTGTTTTATTCTGCCGAAGTCCAACATGCTGGGGTCTCCCATTACCAAGATAGAAAGATCCCAAAGTGACCTTGCAGGCCCAATTTAAAGCATATTAGGGGAATTCCAGGGTAGGTGACCTCTATCGTAATCTCTACAGAAATTCCAATTCCAGAACGATTACCAGGGTGTGGGTCTGGAAACTGTTGCTGGGGAAGTGTGGAAAACTGCTGCTGACTCATTGTCCTTGCCTCAGGCCAGGTAGTGGGGCAACTTCTCTCAACAATATTTTTAGAATAAATTCTTTGTGAAAAGAAGGAGGAAGGAGGAGGAGGAGGAAGAGGAGGAGGAGAAGAGAAAGGAGGAGGAGGAAGAGGAGGAGGAGGAGCAGGAGGGAAGGAGGAGGAGAAGGAGGAGGAGGAGGAGAAGGAGGAGGAGGAGAAGGAGAAGTATGACCTTGCTGGAAAAAAGTGTCCTACAGGCAGTCTGAGAATTTAAGCACTCTTACCATTTCAACTCTTCCCCCAGCCCCTGCCTCCTGTTTTGAGATATGAGACCTCAGCTCTTACTTCCAACTCCAATTATGCCTAGGGTTGCCATGCTTCCTCTCTATGATGGTAGCGGACAATTACCCCTTGGTAACCATAAGTTCAACTTAACTTTTTGTCCTCTAAGTTGCCTTGGTGTGGTAATTTGCATAAAATGGCTATTATATGCTCATAGGGAGTGACAGCATTAGCAGATGTGACCTTATTAGAATAGGTTTGTTCTTGTTGGAGGAAGTGTATCTCAGGCTGTTAGCTTTGAGGTTTCAGAAGCTTAAATAGGCCCACTGTCTCACTCTTCCTGCCATTCCACATGTAGAACTCTCAGCTGCCTCTCCAGAACCATATCTTCCTGCATGCTGACATACTTTATGTCTTGAAGATATGGACTAAATTCTATTCCTTTATAAGAGCTGCTATAGCCATGGTGTCTCTTCACAGCAACAAAACCCTAAGACTCTTGGTAGTAGCATTTTATCACAGCAATAGAAAAGGAACTGATATAAACATTGAACCATTTTAATAAGGAAGGACCATTTTCTTATTCATGAAACATGACATTTATTGTCTATGCATACAAAGAAGATTACACACCTAATCTTTATTGATTTAAATCTCAAAAAATGATTCAAAAGAGACAAAAAGGGAGATGAGTCTTATGTCAGTAAGATAATGACCCCAAGCCACCAAGATTGCTACCAAGTCTGATGACTTACATTTCATGGAAGCCTCATGGCAAAAAGAGAAAATTAACTACCCTAAGTTCTTCCCCAGCCTTTATATGTACTCTCCACTAGCCTCCCAAAAGAAACAAACTAAATAAGTAAATTAATATCTAAAATAAAGACAGAATTTTATTTGTTTAAAAAAGATAGTCTTCTTTCTCAACCTCACCAGTAACTGTAGGATTATGCTGCATTATAATGTCTTCAGAATTGTGCCATCCATGGTGACACTTTACATATTAGAAAAAAGCTCAGAAAGATGAAATTCTAATACAAGAATAAATAGGTTAAAGAAAACTCAAAATTTGTATGACAGTATGTTTTACCTGAGAGTCTGTCTGTGGCATTTGGTTGGTTAAATATTTTGTATATAATTGAAAATAATCTTCGGATTTATAAAAGCATTGTGCAGATTCTACTAAAATAGGTAAGAGGTATCTAGCTTGCATAGAAATCTATCAAAATATGAGTGTGACATGTGAACAGCAGTGTCTAGAGTCTGAGGCCACAACAGTGAAATGATGAGATGCTTGTTTTGTGTAGATTAGAGACAGAGTGGGTTGTACAGAACAAATAAATATACATATAAAGAGAAAAGGATGTGAGCAGTGCAGAGTAGTCAGAGAATGTGATGAGACTTAATTTGCAGACCTCTGTCTTTGATGTCTACAATATGGCTTTATTTCAATGCCATATTTAAATTATATTACGGTAGTAAGAAGAGGTCCTGTAAATTTCAGGAAGGAGAAATCTAGACAAAAAACAATAATGTCCAAATTCACAGGTATATTACTATAGATGACGGTCCAAAGAGTATGCTGCATCGTGAAGCTCGAGTAGTGATTAGAAGTAAGTAAAGGAGAGCTGGTAAACTTTTTTGGGTTTTGATTTTTCTGTAAATAAAACGTTATTTTATAAGAGAATGTAATGTAAATGGTTTTGTGAATTTATATTTTTCAAAAGCAACATTAGACTTTTCCTGACAGAATGGGAGGAAGATCAGAAAGTCACTCTATTGAAAGTGCAGATGATGTGAATAGGGATAGGGACTAGGTGTGTCAAAAGAACTAAGCAAAAGCTTGATGTGTAGAGTTACTGAACAAAACAGAATCAGATATTGCAAACATAGTATTCAGACATAATTTATTCCATGTAACAATCTTCTCAGCAACCTGGAGATACCTTTAGGTGAGAAAAATAGAGAATCAAATGTTCATAATTTGGGAATCTGGAAAGATAACTCAATTGATAAAGTAATTGTCATGCAAGCATGTGGAGGCAATTTCAGATGTAAAAAGCCAGTACCTATGTAAAAAGTTGAGTGAGATGGATGGTGTGTGTCTTACTCCAGTTCTAGGGTGGTGGAGACAAGAGAATCCCTAAAACTGAAAAGTAGCCAGCCTAGCCAAATCAGAGTTCAGTGAAAGACGCAGCCTCAGAAAGTAAGTAAGAGAGAAATTGAGGAAGACACCGGATATTAATATTGACTTTCACACATGTATACACATATGTGTATACACATCAACATGGACATACTCACAGGAGCATGTACACACATATACATATACAATATACAATGAGTTATTGTTCTTTTATTTGGTTTATCCAGTTCTGATATGTTCATTTTTGTATTGTTATATTATAATGATTTATATTATATTATATTATATTTATTATATTATATTATATTATATTAGTTATATTATGTATTCCCATAGAGACCTGTTTGTTTGCTAGTGAGAGATAGAAAAAAAGTGGATATGAATGAGAGGGGAGGTAGGGAAGAGCAGGGAGAAGTAAAGAGAGAGGAAACTGTAATTAAGATATATTATATGAGAAAAAAATCCATCTTCAATAACAGGAAAATATTGTAATCACTTGCTTTGATGTTCAAAGTTAAACATAAATTTTAAATAAAATTACTTATTCCTATAAAAATAATTTTAATAAAGTTAGAGATCTATTAATTATTTGATATTGCAATGCCCAATATTTTTTTAAATTGTTTTATCTATTTCCTTTACAACCCAATATCAGCCCTTCCTCTCCTCCCATTAAGTAGTCTGTCACTCACGTTCTTCCCCTATTTCCCTTTCCCCTTCTTTTTTGATAAGAGGAAGTCCCCCTCTGGGTGTCATTCTCCCATCCCTCACCCAGACAGACACATCATTTTTCACTGAGGCCAGACAAGGCTGTCCATTAAGGAGCATGGGATCCACAAGCAGGCAGACAGGCAACAGACTCATGGACAGCCTCTGCTCCAATTCTTTTGGGACAGGCATGAAGATGAAGCTCATCTATTACATATGTGTACAGGGCATAGGGCTAGCCCATGCTTGCTGTTTGGTTTGTGATTTAGTATTTGGGATGACCCGGGGGGTCCAGAGTATTTGATTCTGTTGGTCTTCTGTGGAGTCCTCATTATCTTCAAGTCCCTTCCAACTCTTCCATAAGACTCCCTGACCATCATCTAATGTTTGGATTTGAGTCTCTACATCTCTTTCCATTGGCTGCTGGGGAGAGTCTCTCAGAGGACAATTAGGCAAGATTCCTCTCTAAAAACACAACAGAGTATCATTAATAGTGTCAGGGACTTGGTTTTTCCCACAGGATAGGTCTCAAGTTGGGACAGTCATCAATTAGTCAGTCTGTAGATTGCCCTCTGCTCCGTCCAGCAGAAAATAAAGGCAGCAATAACCGTGTTCTTCTTAAAGAGGTTTATTCAGGCTCCTTATTACAGCACACTTGCTTCTACCTTCTTCCTCTTGATGCCCCTTGAAAGCTCTCTGAATGCATTCTCTCCTTCAATCCTCTCCTTCAATTCTCCTTCAATCCTCCTTCAATCCTGCTTCAATCCTCCTTCAATCCTCCCAGCTACCGCCCCAGCTGCCTTATATGCATTGCCTTAATCTTATCAGCAGCTGCCACACTGTCACTGTTAATTGGCTGCTCCATGTGATGGGAGGTGGGCTAATCGGGTAGCCACACCTGGAAGCGCGAACCTCTTCTCTATAATTAGCCACAGCCACAGTGCCTACTCAAGCTAGCTGACTACATGCCAAGTGCCATCCTGACGGTGGGGAGAACCGCTTCCTACAGCTCCCCCTTTTTATTTGTATTATGCAAAGCAGGAGGACACAGAGGTCTGACCCCCTGTAAATTTGGGAGATTGTCAACCCCATCTCACCATCTGTCGTTACTACAGTATGGTTACCATGGGTGACCCAACCCTTAGCCATTTTCCAGGGGACAGGATCTAGGGCTGACCTGTGTGCAGTCAGATATGTGCCCGAGGACAAACAGTGTCCTCTGCGGTGTACGTCTGTCACCCTGCTACATTTCACATTTTCAGTGGTTTTCAAGTAGCTCAACCAGATCTGTGGAGATTGACCTCCTTCGAGAGTGGCAAATGCTTGAACTACCATGGCTTGGTCCTGCGCTGCTGGGAACGCATCTTTAGGATACACCACAGTGCTAGGCAAAGTGATAGGAACAAGGCAAGTCACCAAAGCCTCTATTACTGCCCACTCTTTTATGTGATCTCCCTGAGCAACGGGATAAGGGCATCATCGTCATTGACAGCTTCATGGCTGGACAGATGTTCCCGTTGTCTATTCTGTGCGGGACGTGTGAGTCTCTCTGGAACCCACAAAGGCTGCTGCCGATCCTGTGGAAAAACACAAACAGAACCTCTCGCCCATACCAACACTGTGCCTTTAAGAATATCCTTTCATAACACCTGTCCTTTATTTACTGGAAACTATCTATTGTATATCGATCAGCTGCAGATTTTATCCCAGCTGCCTTTTGTAAGGTAGCCTGATACGGAAACCAGGGGCCACTACATCCACCTCCTTTAAAAATCTTAACAAATTTTAGTATCAACATAACCTGCCTGAACCCTGAAATCTAGTCTTCTGGAGGCCTACCTCTGTCATGTCTGATCCATATAATTCTGGGAGATATAACTACTACCTTAATCATTTCTTTTGAAAACATACAGACGTAATCTTCTAATAGGCTGTAAGGATTGCTGTCTGGATCCTTTAGCACTGAACTAATAGATGATGAGTTGTATCTTGAGGTAGGCTGGGGAACAGGTTGGGGTCCCCTTCCCTGGCCCCCAATTGGCTACCTCCTGCTTTCTTCTCCATGGCTTGGGGGATCTCTGTCACCAGGTCCTGCTCGACTAGACTCCTCTCTCTTTTCTGACTCTGTCTCAGAAGCTGTGGAGGGGTCTAAGCTTGGGCCATAGGCAGGACCACCAGTCCTCCGGCCTCTGCTCCCATAGCTGCCCCCATAAGTTCTGGTCCTGTGCAGGGAAGAGGAGGAGCTCTCATCTGTGGTATATCCTGCCTCGTCACTGCCACCACCACTGCCACCCCATCTACTCCCAGGAGGGCGAAAACCCAGCTCAATCTGCCGAAGCTGTTCAACCTCCTGCAGGTAGGAGAGGTGATACTCTAGCAGTGCCTGGGCATTACTGATATTCTCTCGGATGCCAACAAATATGAAGGGAACCATTCCCTCCTCCCTGGGGTTCTTCTTGTCGTTATCACCTTCCACACGAACCCTTACCACACCAGATCTATCCACAATCTCCTGAATCACTTTCCAATTCTTTCCAATCACTTTGCCAATCAAGTTCCTGGGCAGAGTCCTCAGAAAATTCAAGGTAGCTTCGAGCCTGTCTGCATGCCTCTGGCGTCTCCTCATAGATTCGGAAAGTGCAGGTTTCTTAGCCCAACTCAATGGCAGTTACTCCTGGCACTTTTCGAGCCTGCTGGATGTTGGCACTATGAGTTCCAATTGCCAGACACATCAGGTCCTCTCAAACTGTAAACTCCTTTTCCCTAAACAGAATATCCTTGAACCAGTAACCAGCACTTCTTTCCCAGAGGAAAAATATAACCGCAAAACTGAAAATCACACCCATCTTCTTTCCACTTTTTGTCTCTTTATCGAGCACTTTATTATCTCTTTACTGAGAACTTTATTGTCTCTTTACCGAGAATTTTATTGTCTCTTAACTGAGAATTTTATTGTCTCTTTACTGAGAATTTTATCATCTATTTACCGAGAATTTTATCAGCTAGGTGCCCCTGACCATGAAGAGTTCTTCTCCTCAACACAGTTTATTCAGGAAACCTTTTGTCTCTTTACTGAGCACTTTATTGTTTCTTTACCGAGCACTTTATTATCTCTTTACCAAGAACATTATTGTCTCTTTACCGAGAATTTTATTGTCTCATTACTGAGAATTTTATCAGCTAGCTGCCCCTAAACAGGGAACTTTTGAACTTGTTCCAACTTACCGAAAAACTTACCCAGTCAACTGCCCAGAGTCGACTGCCCTGAAGCCGCAAGAAGTTCTGAACACGACCCGGAATCGAGAGGGTCCTTGTTCCCCGTATGAGTTGAGAGGATCCCCATACGGGCCACCACTTGTAGCTTGCCCTCTGCTCAGTCCTGCGGAAAATAAAGGCAGCCACAACCGTGTTCTTCTTAAAGAGGTTTATTCAGGCTCCTTGTTACAGCACACTTGCTTCTACCTTCTTCCTCTTGATTCCCTTGAAAGCTCTCTGAATGCATTCTCTCCTTCAATCCTCTCCTTCAATCCTCCTTCAATCCTCCTTCAATCCTGCTTCAATCCTCCTTCAATCCTCCCAGCTACCGCCCCAGCCGCCTTATATGCATTGCCTTAATCTTATCAGCAGCTGCCACACTGTCACTGTTAATTGGCTGCTCCCTGTGATGGGAGGTGGGCTAATCGGATAGCCACACCTGGAAGCGCGAACCTCTTCTCTATGAGCCACAGCCACAGTGCCTACTCAAGCTAGCTGGCTACATGCCAAGTGCCATCCTGATGGCGGGGAGAGCAGCTTCCTACATCAGTCCCTCAGTCTCTGCTCTCTGTTTGTCCCTGCACATTTTGTAAGCAGGACACCTTTTGGGTCAACGGGTTTGTGGGTGGGTTGCTGTCCTTATCCTTATATTAGGAATACTGTCTGGCTACTGGAAGTGGTCAATTCAGAATCCATAACCTCCACTGCTAGGAATCTCAGGTAGGGTTCCCCATTAGACCCTCTGGGGTCTCTTCTCATCTCAGGTCTCTGGCATATCTGAGAGATTGCCCTTCCCCAACCAATTCCCCTTCTTTCTCCCCTGCTTTCCCTACATATGATCCCACCCTACCCTGTTCCCCTCCACATCTGCTCTCCCACCCTTCTTCCATGATTTCCAATATCTGTTTCCCCTTACAATGAAGATTCAAATATCCTCTCTTGTGCAGTCTTTGTTATTTAGCTTCTTTGGGTCTGTTTATTATAGCTTGGTTATCCTATATTTTATGGCTAATATAAGTTAGTACCTACCATATATGTCCTTTTAGGTCTACGTTACCTCACACAGAAATAATATTCTAATTCCATCCTTTTGCCTGAAAATTTTATTATGGTTATATTTTTAATGTCTGAGTAGTATTTTATTGTGTAGACATTCCATATTTTCTATATCCATTCTCCAGTTAAGAGACATGTAGGTTGTTTCCAATTTCTGACTATTACAAATAACACTGCTATGAACATAGTTGAGCAAGTGTCCTTGTAGGACAGTGGAGCATATTTTGGATATATGCCCAGGAGTGATATAGCTGGATCTTGAGTTAGAACTATTCTCAATTTTCTGAAAAACCAAATTGATTTCCAGAGTGGTTTTACAAATTTACATTCCCACCAGCATTCCCTTTTCTTCACATCCTTGCCAGCATGTGTTGTCACTTGAGTTTTTGATCTTAGCCATCCTGCTGATGGGTGAAGGTGGAACTCAAGATTCTTCTCTTGAGAATTGCATGTTTAGCTTTTTACCTCATTTTTTTAATTGAGTTATTTGGATAGGCAGGTCTAATATCTTGAATTCTTTACATATTTAGGATATTATCCATCTGTCAGATGTAGGGTTAGTGAAGATCTTTTTCCAATCTGTAGACTGTCGTTTTGTCTGGATGTCAGTGTCCTTTGACATGGCTTTTAGGTTTCATGAAGTTGCTTTTATTAATGCCTGACTTTAATGTTTTATTAAAATTAAAAATAATTTTAAAATTTAGTAATTTTAAATTTTAATTTTTTAATAAAAATAATTTAAAAATTATTTTTAATTTAATAAAGTTAGAGGTTCATCAATTATTTGAGTTGTAATGTTCAATCATTCTAATGTACATAATAATCACCTCCAGAATTGATAGAAATGAAGGATTATTTCATGAAACAATGCATACATACATTTTATGACATTTGCAGAAGAAGATGAGGAACTAATTCTAAACCTAAAACATACTTTGGGCAGAGGCAAGAAATTATACTCAAAGACATAAAATAGTAAGTGCAACTGTATCTATCTTATGGCATTTTTAGATTAGAAAATACAATCTTTGCTTAACTGCTAACATTTCCAGACCTGGAAATTTTAAATAGTTCTCTTTTATAACTAGATATCAGCATTTCTTAATAGGCAAGTTACTAACTTTTAAAGTAGGACAATTCTTTACTAGGTGATCCTATCCTGTCCATGTCAATCCTTCCCTTTCTATCTTACATATTAAATGGTAATATCAGCCTATAGTACAGTAGTATATGAATTTCCTTTATACTGCCTTTGTTATCAGCAAACAGCCAGCAATAAAAAATTTTGTACCAACCAAGATGACTGTAACAATCCCTAAGGCTTAACCAAACTTTAAACAGGTATCTTTCTGCTGAGAGATACCATGAAAGAAAGAGGTCCTTAGATTCTCAGTTTGAGCCCAGAATCCACATTTTAAAAAGCCACTCATGGTAGTATACGTTTTAAATCTCATGACTGCAGAAACAGAGACAGATGAGTTCCTAGGGCTTACTGAACCAACTTGCTGGGCAAGTTCCAGGTCCAAAACTCAATATGTAAAGGAAACAAATTACAGAGTAGATAAAAGACAGTATCTGAGAAACAACACATGAGGTTAAGTGTTGTTTCCATAAGTGTCTACATACACACATGAACTCTCTCTCTCTCTCTCTCTCTCTCTCTCTCTCTCTCTCTCTCTCTCTTTCTCTCTCTGTCACATTTACATGTAAGAATTTTTACTCACTTTTTGGAGTAGTAAAGTACAAAGTTTCACCCTTAGTGCAATAGTTTTGAATATAATTTTGCAGTTATTTGATTATTTAATTTATCTGCTGATAATTTTTTTATGAATTATAAACACCTTTGTTTAGAGAAGGAATGCTGACTTCTGCTTGGTTATCACAGTTTACTCACCACTAACCTGAAGGTTGCAGCACTCTCTGTCAGTGGGTCTTCTCACATCAATCATCAATCAGGAAATGATCCTCATGTTTGCCCATAGGGCAATCAATTAAGTCAGTTTTCTCAATTGAGATTTCCTCTTGTAAACTGAATCTAGCCTGTATTAAGTTGACATATAACCTAGCTATCCAAGAATATGTAGACTATGATACTCAAGAGTGGCAATGAGCAATATTGAAAGACCTAAACTAAGCCATGGGAAGGAAGCAGGAAGGTGAGTTGTAGGCTAACCTAAGTTACATTGCGAAACTACTCTGTTTATTGTACAGGGGAGAAAAATTGCAAAAACTACAAATGCATACAAAAATTATTTTCTTGACTGTTACTTCTTTGACCCAAATATTTTCACTCCAGTAGGCTACATTTTATTAAAATACCCATTATGGACATTTGAAATAAAATTATTAGACTAGAAGATAACTGGTGCCTGTACATAGTCATCATGATGAAACAAAGAAGAAAACTACCTATGTGGCATATTTATTATTATTATTATTATTATTATTAGTAGTAGTAGTAGAGTATTTTATACTTAGAATAGTTTAGAGCATAAACATTAGCTTAGAAATGTTATGTTCATTTATATTTTCCTTGAATAAGATGGCCATAAAGGACTTAACCTTAATCCTGATCTCTTAGGTTAAATTCAAGAATTCATGTCTAAAATATTCATTGTAACATGGCTCACTATGGCAACAGAAATGCAAAATGTTCTATTATGGGTCTGGGGTCATTTAACAAAGAAAAGATTTTATTCATATACAGGTGCCAGATTGTCATAGCCCCAAGCCTTCATCCCAGAGTAATCACAAGATGCAACTTTTAATTACATTAGTGTGTTGTTTATAAAGGCAAAACTAGCATGGCTACCTACTTCCTGCCACTATCAAACAAGATTAAGAACATATATTGATATATTTTCTGTCTATTCATAATCAAACACATATTCTGCCTAAGTGCATTCAAGCACACACCCTGTCTATTAATAATAAGGGGCAAGCAAGCTTGTTTGCAGAAATGAAAATGCACAGTTTGTTGTCTTAGATGAACAATGATGCACTCCTGTAATCCCAGTACTTAGGAAACTGAAGTAGAAGAATTGTCAGTTAGGTTCATTCCAGTATAGGCTACAGAGCACGATCCTGTTATTAGGTTATGACTTAACATGACTAAAAAATAAAGACATCAAAAGACATGTTAACATGGATGAGGAATCCTCATAAGGGTTCAACCCTAAACAAAGACCTACAGGTAACTAAGGAGTATTGAGAATATGAGAAAAAGAAGAGAACACCAGTTTTTATTCAAAAATCAAACAGTAAGCTTTAAAAAACACACACACACACACACACACACACACACACACACACACATATATATATATATATATATATATATATATATATATAATTATTTAGACAGAACAGGTTGTAGTTTTAAATTTAGAAGTGCACATATATGTGTAAAATCAATTTAAGAAAAGATGCTGTGAATTTGAGAATGAGTGTGTATTTATTATATACTTACTATATTGTTACATAACTTATATGCAACAAAATTTTTAGTAAATCCTTTATATAAGTATGAAACTAGCATTAGAACAAGCATATTTAAAAAAAATGTTGCAGAAGTTAAAATGACATTATCTACATTTTGAAATACGAAAAACATAGTGTTATATATAAAATGACAAATTCATATCAATTACTTCTTAAATGGAAATGCACTGATTGGAGCCTTGGAGCAGTACACTAGGGCTGTAATGATATAGGGAAATAATTTTCAGGAAGCTGGTGATAGATACAGGAACCTTCTTCATGTGCTTCTCTATGTCTTTATATTATTTTGGTGAATGAAGTACTTTTTAAATAAAAGGCAAAGGAAAATCAGCAGATTGTAAGGCAAAATTGTGATAAGAATTCTCATATCAGCATAGGCATTGAAACAAAATATTAAAAGCAATAAGGGAAAAAGGTCATGTAACATACAAAGAAAGACATCAGAATTACACCAGACTTCTCGCCAGAGACTATAAAAGCCAGAAGGTCCTGGACTGATGTCATACAGACAATAAGAGAACACAAATGCCAGCCCAGGTTATTATACCCAGCAAAATTCTCAATTACTATAGATGGAAAAAACTAAGATATTCCATGACAAAACCAAATTTACACAATACCTTTCCACTAATACAAACCCACAAAAGATAATAGATGGAAACCGTCAACACAAGGAGGGAAACTACAACCTAGGAAAAGCAAGAAAGTAATCTTCCAACAAACCCCAAAGAAGATAGCTACACAAACATACTTCCACCTCTAATAACAAACATAACAGGAAGCAAAAATCATTTTTCATTAATATCTCTTAACATCAATGGAATCAATTCCCCCAATAAAAAGATGTAGATTAACAGACTGGATATGTAAACAGTACACAGAATTTTGCTGTCTTAGTTACAAAGACAGAAGCTACCTCACAGTAAAGGTAGGAAAACAACTTTCCAAGAAAATGCTCCCAAGAAACAAGCTGGAGTAGCCATTCTAATATTCAAAAAAATATACTTTCAACCACAAGTTATCCAAAAAGATAAGGAAGGACACTTTATTCTTGTCAAAGCAAAAATCTACCAAGATGAACTCTCTATTTTCAACATCTATGCTCCAAATGCAAGGGCACCCACATTCATAAAAAAAACTTTACTGAAGCTCAAAGCACACATTGCATTGTACTAAATAATATTGGGTGACTTCAACATCCCACTCTCAGCAACAGACAGATCATAGAAACAGAAACTAAACAGAGACACAGTGAAACTAACAGAAGTTATGGACCAAGTGGATTTAACAGATATATGTAGAACATTTCATCCTAAACAAAATAATATACATTTTTCTCAGCACCTCATGGTACTTACTCCAAAATTGACCATATAATTGTCACAAAACAGGCTTCAACAGATACAAAAAATTGAAATAATCCCTTGCATCTTATCAGATCACCAGGGACTAAGGCTTGTCTTCAACAATAACAAAGAAAATGGAAAGCACACATACACATGGAAACTGATCAACTCTCTACTCAATGATAACTTGGTCAAGGAAAAAATAAGGAAAGAAATTAAAGACTTTTTAGAATTTAATGAAAATGAAGGCTGTTCATACCAAACTTATGGGACACAATTAAAGCAGTGCTAAGAGGAACACTCATAGCTCTAATTGCAAACTAAAAAGAAACTGGAGAGAGCATACACTAGTAACTTGACAGCACACCTGAAAGCTCTAGAACAAAAAGAAGCAAATACACCCAAGAGGAGTAGATGGCAGGAAATAATCAAACTCAGTGCTGAAATCAACTAAGTAGAAACAACAATAACTATACAAAGTATCAACAAAATCAGGAGCTGTTTCTTTGAGAAAATCAATAAGATAGATAAACTCTTAGCCAGACTAAACAGAGGGCACAGAGACAGTATTCAAACCAATTTCTTGTATGAGCATAGATGCAAAAACAAGAAAATACTCACAAACAGAATCTAAGAACACATCCAAAACATCATTCACCATGATCAAGTAGGTTTTATCCCAGAGACTGGGAATAGTTCAACCTATGAAAATCCCTCAATCCATCAATGTAATCCACCATAAAAAACAGAAAAAACATCCCACATAATTACCTCATTAGATGCCAATGAAGCCTTTCACAAAAACCAACACACCTTCATGATAAAAGTCTTGCTGAACTCAGAGATTCAAGGCCCATACCTCAGCACAATAAAGACAATATGAAAGCATGCCAACAACCAAATCAAATTAAATAGAGAGAAACATAAATCAATTCCACCAAAATCAGACATGAGACAATGCTGCCCACTCTCTATCAATTCAACAAAGTTCTTAATAAGACAAAGGAAATCAAGGGAATCAAAATTGAAAAAGGTGAAGTGAAAGTATAGTTACTTTCAGATAATATGAAATTATACATAAGTGATGCAAAAAATTCTACAAGGTAAGTCCTACAGCTGATAAATACCTTCAGCAAAGTGGCCAGATACAAAATTAACTTATAAACTATCCTGTTTTACACAAACAATAAATAGGCTTAAAAAAAGTTATGGAAACAACACTTTTCACAATAGCCACACATAACATAAAATATCTTGGTATAACAATAACCAAGCAACTAAAAGACTTGTATAACAATAACTTCTAATTTTTGGAGAAAGAAATTGTAGAAGATATTAGAAGATGGAAAGATTTCCTATGCTCATGTGTTGATAAGATTAACATAATAAAAATGTCCAATTTACCAAAAGCAATGTATAGATGCAACTCAGTTTCCATCAAAATTACAAATTCTTTGCAGACCATGAAAGAATAATACTTAACTTCATATGGAAAACCAAAAAAAAAAAAAAAAAAAACCAAAAAAACCAAAAAAACCAAATCCAGGAGAACCAAAGCAATCCTGCACATTAAAAGAAACTCTAGAGGCATCCCCATCCCTGATTTCAAGCTGTTCTGTAGAGCAATAGTAATAAAACCATCCTGGTTTAGGCATAAAACTATACAGGTTAATCAATAGAATCAAATGGAAGACCCAGACATAAACTCATGCACCTACAGACACTTTATATTTGACAAAGTTAAAAATATACAATGGAAAAAAAGCTCCTCCAACAAATAACATGGGTCTAACTTGTGTACATGTAGAAGAATGCATGTAGATCCATCTTCATCACCCTGAATAAAATTCAAGTCTAAGTGGCTTAAAGGCCTCAACATAAAACCTAATATACTAAACTTTATAGAAGAGAAAATGAGGAATACTCTTGAACTTATTGGCATAGGAGACAACTTCATGAACAGAACACCAATAGCTCAGGCTCTAAGAACAACAATTAATAAGTGAAACCTCAGTTAACAGTAAATGTTCTGTAAAGCAAACAGCAACCATCAATATGACAAAACTGTAACCTATAGAATGGGAAAATATCTTAACCAATACTATGTTCTAGAGAGAGCTAATATGCAAAATATATAAAGAACTCAAGAAAGTAGACAGTGACAAACTAAATAATCCAATTAAAAATAGGGTATATAGATAGATAGAGAATTCTCAATAGAGGAATCTCTAAGGTCAGAGAAGCACTTAAAGAAATGTTCAATGTGCTTATCCATCAGAGAAATGTAAATCAAAATAACTCTGAGAACCCATCTTATACCTATCAGAATGGCTAAGATCAAAAACTCAAGTGATAGTTTATGTTGGAGAGGATGTAGAGCAAGGAGAACTCTCCTCCATTCCTGATGGGAGTGCTAATTCTACAACCACTTTGGAAAACAATTTTGTGGTTTCTTACAATAAATGAGACTAGTTTTACCTCAGGACCTAGGTATTCCATTCCTGGGCATATACTCAAAAGATATTTCACCATACAAGGGCACTTGCTCAACTATCTTTGTAGCAGCTTTATTTGTAATAGCCAGAAATGGGAAATAACCTAGATGTCCCTCAACTGAAGTGTTGATAAAGAAAGTGTGTAACATTTATACAACAGAATACTACTCATGTGTTAAAAATGAGGATATCACGAAATTTGCAGATAAATGGATGGATATAGAAAATATCATGCTGAGTGAGGTAACCCAGACCTAGGAAGACATGTATGGTATGTACTCACTTATAAATGGATATAAATCATAAATTACAGTATAACCATGCTATAATCCAGAGACCTAAAGTATCTAAGTAATAAGGAATACCTAAGGGAGGATGCTTGAATCTCTTCGTGAGAGAAATAATAGACATCAGGGTGGATGGACGGAGGGAACTAAGTGGGAGAGGGGGTGAGGAGGGGAACAAGACATATATAGTATGGGGAGGATGGTGGCAGACAGAACTGGGAATGAAAAGTGGAACTGAGGCTTAATCACTGGGATGAACTAAAAACCCAGGACAAGGGAAACTCTCAGGAACCTATGACAATGACCTTAGCTAAGACTCATAGTAATAACGAGTATGGAGCTGAAAAGGTCACCTCTTATAACCAGGCAGGACTTCCAATGGTGGGATGGGAACAGCAACACAGTCAAAAAAACCTTCAACCTTCAATTTGTCCTGCCTAAAAGATGTGCTAGGATAAAATATTAAACAGAAATTGAGAGAATGGCCAACCATTGACTTGCCCAACTTGAGACACATGAAAGAGAGCCGACCACAGATTCTATTAATGATATTCTGCTACACTTACAGACAGGAGCCTAGCCTAACTGTCCTCTAAGAGGCTTCACCCAGAAGCTAGTGGAAACAGATACAAAAACCAACATCCCAGCCAAGCATGAGGGAAAACTCAGGAAATCTTGTGGAAGAGAGAGGGAAAGGATTGAAGGAGCCAGAGTACTCAAAAAGACCACAAGAAAACCTACAGATACACTAACCTCAGGCCATAGTTGCTCACAGATACTGAACCACCAATCAGAGAACATGCATGAGCTAGACCTAGGTCTTCTATATATGTGTAACATATATGCAGCTTGATCTCCATGTGGGAACCCTAACAGCAGGATCAGGGACTTCCTCTGACTCTGTTTTCTGCCTTTGGACTCCCTTCTTCTAACTGGGATGTCTTGGCTAGGCTCAATAAGAGAAGATATACCTACTCCTACTGCAGCTTGATATGCCAAAGTGGATTGATATCCATGGGAGGCCTCATCTTCTTTGAGGAGGAAGGGTGGACGGATAAGGTGATGGTAGGTAAGATGGAGGGATAGGGAAAAGAGTAGTGGGAACCTTTGATTAGGATACCAAGTAGATAAATTAATGAATTAAAAAATAAAATGATGCTGTATTATATCTGAGATCAATTTATCCCTGATAAAACAACTTCTCCCTTGTCCTCTTCTATGGAATTGACTGCTGGGAATCCAAGTCACAGTAAGCAACAAAGCCTAATACCCACAGTGATATTGCAGAAGACAATTATCATCAGCTCTCAGACATGGTAGAAAGCCCTAGAGATGACCCCAGTTCACCCATGTCTGTTATCATCCATGTGGATGACTGGCTAACTAAACAAAGTCAGTTTCAACCACAAGATAACAAATTAAAGCAATTGATGACTGTTACTATTTGTCACTAAGTTTGAGGCAATTTGTTCACAGCTACTGTAACCAGAGCAGCAGGCTGCCACTATTATAAAACCAAAACCACATGGTGCTTCCATTAGGAAGTGATGGAACAGTAGTGGTGAGTCTTTGAAACTATCAGCAGGAGGCCAGAAAACTTTACAATCTCTAGGAAAATTCAGAAGAAAGTGAGAAAATATGATTTTTTTTTTTTTTAAACACAGGTGACAGCAGATGTTGGCGAGGATGTGGAGAAAATATGATTTAACAGTGGAAAAGGAAAGATTACTTAATGGCAGAGAAGTCAGCAACACTATTACCCAAGACAATAAAGCATATATGCATCTAAATATACATTACTATAATGCAATATGCAATATTCTGTGGCTTCTTATGATGCTTACAACAGGAGAAATAAATAGTTAAATGAAAGGAAGAATGAATACTTACAAAGGAGTAAGGAATATAGAACTGACAATACAATTATTTCTTACTTTAATTTCCCTGCATAACAACAGATTATCAAATTAATAACTGGCTTCTTGATAAAGGACGAAATCATTTGTTCTCTTTAAAGCATTAAGTGCAGTTCAAACACAAAATTGAGTCTATAAAGGCCTCTGTTAAGACCTCAGCAAGAGTTAATGCAGAGTATGCTTTCAAGTACACATTGAAAAAGTTTACCCTTTAAAAATTTCAATGTATGCACATGAAATAAAGCTATTCAGACTGCTAGAAATATTGTCTCACAGAAATCTGAAACACACATACACAAACACACACACAAGAAGAGGAAGAAAGACTCAAACCAAAGAAAGTTAAGGTACAGCTATTTATTAACCTCCAAAGATACAAGATCCTCACAAATATTCAAGGCAACGATTAAATATGCTGTTACTAGACACTAAAATTATAGGTACTACAAATTAAAATAGCCTTCAGACTATTAAAACTTTTCTGAGTAAACAGATAGCAGTGATTAAGATAATAAAGGATAATACTAACTGAAGCTGCAGGAATCCAGAGGTTGAAGCTACGCAAAAAAATTAATGTATGTAAGTCCAACACAGGAACCCAGCCTCAAATTGTCTTTCTGGACTGCCACATGCCAGACAGTTCCACATATTGCCCACTCTCTGAACACCTGTCATTTTGCTTCATCTCACCACTTTTTGTTGAGTCTGATATTTAGGATAATTTGCCCATGAAAAAATTATTAGTCCATAGATCCAGAGGAAGATCCTTCTCTCCTTACCAACCAACAAACAATTAGAAAAATGTAGCCACAAAGTCTTTAGTGCACTTCAACTTGCGTTCTAGGAACTAGAGGCTGCTGTAACAATCCAATGAAAGCTGAATGTGTGTAGAAGAGTTAAGTGTATTTGTCACAGTAGAGCAATATGAATTCCTGTGTTCAGAGGAAATACTCAGGCAGATTTTCTTTCCCTAAGAGATTGTGACAATATCACCCAAGCTAAGTGTACTGATTAAAATGTGGCATTGTCATGTGATAGTAGCCCTTGACCTCATTTGACCTTTAATGTACTCATAGTGCAAAATATAATTTCTCTTATAGAAAAGAAAATACATTTAGCTTTTTGAAGATCTTAGTTCTACAACTTGCATGAATTTTATAGCATTATACTTTTTATCTTTCTAATTCATAGTTCATCAAATGTGACATGGAGGGCTTGAATTTGGTTAGGGAGTTGAATGTCTGGCTTTCTGGCCTGCAGAGGATTCCCTTGTAGTCACCAGGGGACAAGAGCTACAGTGGCTGCCTATTGTTAATTTCAATGAGCATATTTCCTCTTTATATTTTTTACATTTAAGACTTTGATATAGAATTTTATTTGAGGAAAGACTTATATAGCTTTACAAAGTGACTCTAAAAGCAGTGGTTCTTTGATCAGGCGTAGTGTTCCTTTAAACTGCAAAATTCTGAGAGTCCTTTGTTTTGCCAAGCAGATAAACCATCAAATCCAATTACTCTTAGAAATGATACTTTATCCTCCTAATTTATTAGAGAAGGTCAAAAAATCAATCTGCTACCCAAAAACAGTAGTAGAAGGAATAAATGGTTCTCCTAATGTTATTTTCTGATTACATTGAAAATACATGTGCGAAACCATGAAAAATGACCAACTTCAGAATAAGTTCCAAACAACTAGAACTATATGAGATGATTTTTAAAGCATTACCCATTTCTTTTTTCCTTTTCTTTTATTGGATATTTTCTTTATCTATATTTCAAATGTTATCCCATTTTACAGTTTTGCCCTCCTGAAATCCTATATACCACCCTCCCTCTCTCTGCTTTTATGAGGGTTCTCCCCCCATCCCTATCCACTCCAACCTCACTGCCCAGGTATTCCCATACACAGGGGCATTGAGGCTTCACAGGACAAAGATCCTCTATTCCCATTGAAGTCCCACAAGGCCATACTCTGCTACATATGCGGCTGGAGGCATGGGTCACTCCCTGTATACTCTTTGCTTAGTGGTTTAGTCCGGGGGAGCTCTGGGGGTGGATGGTCTAGTTGGTTGATATTGCTGTTCTCCCTATGGGGTTGTAAACTCCTTCAGCTGCTTCAGTCTTGTTTTAAACTCGTCCATTGGGGACCCCATGCTCCAATGGTTGACTGCCAGCATCTGCTTCTCTATTTGTCAGGCTCTGGCAGAGCCTCCGAGAAGACAGCTATATCAGGCTCCTGACAGTAAGCAATACTTGGCACCTGCAATAGTGTCTGAGTTTGGTGACTGTATATGGGATTACTCCCCAGGTGGGACAGTCTCTAGATGGCATTTCCTTCAGTTTCTGCTCCTAAATTTCTCTCAGTATTTCATCCTGTGAATAGTATTTCATCCTGTGAATATATTGTTCCTCCTTCTAAGGACTGGAGAATCTATAGTTTGGTCTTCCTTCTTCTTGTGGTTTGTGAATTATATCTTGGGTATTGCAAGGTGTTTACACTGTCCTTGCCTTACAGAAGCTTTGCAATTTAATGAGGTTCCATTTGTCAATTCTTGGCCTTAAAGCATAAGTCATTGGTGTTCTCTTCAGGAAGTTTTCTCCTGTGCCACTGTGTTCGAGAGTTTTCACCATTTTCTCTTCTATTAGATTCAGTGTATCTGGCTTAATGTGGAGGTCTTTGATCCATTTGGACTTTAGATTTGTGCAGGGAGATAAGAATGGATCAACTTGCATTCTCCTACATGCTGACTGCCAGTTAAAACAACACCATTTGTTGAAAAATGCTTTCTTTTTTCTATTGGATGGTTTTAGGTTTTATGTCATAGATCAAGTGACAATATGTATGTGGGTTCATTTCTTGGTCTTCAGTTTGATTCCATTGATCTAGCTGCCTGATACTGTACCAATACCATGAAGCTTTTTTTTTTTTTTTTTTTTTTTTATCAGTATTGCTCTGTAATACAGCTTGAGGTCAAGGATGGTGACTCCCTAAGATATCCTTTTATTGTTGAGAATTGTTTTCACTGTTCTGTTTGTGGTTATTCCAAAATTTGCAAATTGCTCTTTCTGACTCTATGAAGAATTGAGTTGGAATTTTGATGGAGATTGCATTGAATCTGTAGATTGCTCTCAGCATAATGGGCATTTTTACTATATTAATACTTCCAATCCATGAACATGGGAGAACTTTCTTTCTTCTGAGTTCTTCTTCAATTTTTCTTCAGAGACTTGAAGTTCTTGTGGTACATATCTTTCAGTTGTTTTGGTATTGTCACACCAACATATTTTATACTGTTTGTGAATATTGTGAAGGGTATCATTTTCCTAATTTCTTTCTCAGCCCGATTATACTTTGAATATAGAAAGGCTTCTACTGATTTGAGTTAATTTTATATCCAGCCACTTTGCTGAAATTGTTTATCAGGTTTAGGAGTTCTCTGGTGGAATTTTTGGGGTCACTTAAGTATCCTATCCTATCATCTGCAAATAGTGATACTTGGACTTCTTCCTTTCTAATTTTTGTCCCTTTTACTTCCATTTGTTGTCTAACTGCTCTAGCTAGAAATTAAAATACTATATTGAATAGATATGGAGGGAGTGGACAGTCTTGTCTAGTCCCTGATTTTAGTGGGATTCCTTCAAGTTTTACTCCATTTAATTTGATGTTGGCTACTGGTATGCTGTATACTGCTTTTACTATTTTTTTACAAGGTGTTTAGGTATACACCGTGATTTCCTGAAATTTGCAAGACTTTTAAAGTGAAGGGATGTTGAATTTTGTCAAACGCTTTATCAGCACCTAATGAAATTATCATGTGGAATTTTTTTTACTTTGTTTATGTAGTGTTTTATGTTCATGGATTTCCTGCTTGATTGTACTGAATGAATGTTTTGATATGTTCTTGGATTTGGTATTATCGAGTATTTTTACATCAATATTCATAAGGGAAATTGGTCTGAAGATCTCTTTCTTTGTGGGGTATTTGTGTGGTTTTGGTATCAGCATAATTGTGGCTTTATAGAATGAATTGGGTAGTGATCTTCTATTTCTATTTTGTGGAATAGTTTGAAGAGAATTGGTTTTAGGTATTTGAAGTTCTGATAGAATTCTGCACTAAAACCATCTGGTCCTGGGCTTTTTTTAATTGGGAGAATTTTAATGACTGTTTCTATTTCTTTAGGGTTTATGGGACTGTTTAGATGGTTTTTCTGATCCTGATTTAACTTTAGTACTTGGTATCTGTCTAGAACAATTTCCATTCCATCCAAACTTTCCAGCTTTGTTGAGTATATTCTTTTGTAGCAGGATTTGATGATTTTTTATTTTAAATTTCCTCAATTTCTGTTGCTACATTTCCCTTTTTATTTCTGATTTTTTTTTTTTAATTTGGATACTGTCTCTATGCCCTCTGGTTTGTGTGGCTAGGGGATTATCTGTCTTGTTGATTTTCTCAAAGAACCAGCTCCTGGTTTTGTTGATTTTTTCATATACTTCTTTTTGTTTCTATTTCATTAATTTCAACCCCTGAGTTTGATTTTTTTTTCCTGCCATCTATTCCTCTTGGGTGTATTTGCTTCATTTTGTTCTCAAGCTTTTAGGTATGCTGTTAAGCTGCTAGTATATGTTCTCTCCAGTTTCTTTTTGGAGGCACTCAAGCTATGAGTTTTCCTCTTAGCACTACTTTCATTGTTTCCCATAAGTTTGGTTATGTTGTGCCTTCATTTTCATTAAATTCTAAAAAGTCTTTCATTTCTGTCTTTATTTCTTCCTTCAAGTTATAATTAAGTGGAGCATTGTTCAGTTTCCATATATATGTGGGCTTTCTGTTGTTTTTCTTTTTATTGAAAACCAGTCTGTGGTGATCTTATAGGATACATTGGATTATTTTAATATTCTTCTATCTGTTGAGGCCTGTTTTGTGATCAACTATATGGGCAGTTTTGGAGAAGATACTATGAGGTGCTAAGAAGAAGTTATATTATTTTTTGATGGTATGTCCTAAAGCTATCTGTTAAATACATTTGGTTCCCACCTGTTAATTTCATTGTGTTTCTGTTTAGTTTCTGTTTCCATGATATGTCAGTTGATGAAAGTGGGGTGTTGAAGTCTCCCACTATTATTTTGTGAGGGGAAATGTGTGCTTTGTGGTTTATTTCAGTTTCTTTTATGAAAGTGGGTGCCCTTGCAGTTTGAGCATAGATATTTAGAATTGAGAGGTCATCTTGGTAGAATTTTCTTTGAAAAGTATAAAGTGTCCTTTCTTATGTTTTATTGATAACTTTTGGTTGAAAATTGATTTTATTAGATATTTGAATGCCTACTCCAGCTTGTTTCTTGGGGCTATTTTCTTGGAAAATTGTTTTCCAGCCTTTTTCTATGAGATAGTGCTTATCTTTGTAACTGAGGTGTGTTTCTTGTATTCAAGGAAATGCTAGATCCTGTTTATGTATCTAGTCTGTTAGTCTATGTCTTTTTTATTGGGGAATTGAGTCCAGTGATGTTAGGAGATATTAAGGAATAGTATTTGTTGCTTTCTATTATTTTTGTTGTTAGAGGTGGAATTATGTTTGTATGACTATCTTCTTTTGGGTTTGTTGGAAGAAGATTTCTTTCTTGCTTTTTCTAGGGCATAATTTCCTTTCTGTGTTTGAGTTTTCCATCTACTATTCTTTGTAGGGTCAGATTTGTAGAAAGATATTGTAAAAACATGCTTTTGTCATGAAATATCTTGGTTTCTCCATCTATGTTAATTGAGTGTTTTTGCAGTATATAGTACCCTGGAATGGCATCTGTGTTCTCTTAGAGTCTATATGACATCTGTCCAGGATCTTCTATCTTTTATAGTCTCTTGTGAGAAGTCTGTTACAGTTCTAATATGACAGCCTTTATATGATCCTTGACTTGTTTTGTTATTGTATTTAATATTCTTACTTTATTTTGTGCAGATGATGTTTTGATTATTATGTGACTGGAAGAATTTCTTTTCTGGTCTAATCTTGTTGATATAAATATTTAAAATGATCGCCTGTAAAGCCAACTATCTAAGCTGTGGCAGCTCTGTCTAGCTCAGCTGCCATGTTTCTCAGCTGGAGGCCAAGTGCATGCAACAGCTAGAACCGACCAGCCAGAAACACCAGCACTGCCACCCATGAGACACCAGCATGACAGATGTCTCTTCCAATCTTCCATGCTGTCTGTGCAAGGCTAGACATTGCCCAGACCATACAGCCATCCATGAGGGCCTGGTAGAAAAATGAGACTCTAATGCTTAAGTTATCCAAAAGCTTATATATTTGGTAATGATCAGTAACAAGATACCCATACAATCAGAAATGTAACCCAACACCCAACCTAGATATACAAATTACCTTTGACTGTGGGAGACACCTGAATATCTGCCTCCATTTCCCCCCTCTCTTTCCTCTCCTAGCTCCTCCTCTTCCTTCTCCTCCTCTCCATCTTTCTCCTCTTTTTCCTCTCCTTACTCCTTCCACATTATCTCCTCCTACATATCACACTTCCTGTTAAAATAAAATAAAAAAAACTTTCTCTCAAAATACAATTAGAGCATAACTATACCAATTTGTATCAATAAGGTAAAGATACACCTAATATCCAGTCCATCATTTTGTTGACTAAACACAGCCTGGGTCAGCTCTCCTAACTAAAAGACTTAGTTCTAAACCTGGCTTATGTCCTGGCTTTAGAATGAATGTCAGCTGAAAAACAACCTCTCAAATCTGTTCTCTCAAAGTAAATTCCCTGGGTTGACTATGAGACTATAAGTCTTCAACCCAGTCAGAAATCCAGGATGACTGAATTAACTGAAATTATGGGAAGCACAAAGCATAACTTCTAAAACTTAGCCAATTTATAGAGACCACTGAACACATAGACAGTCCCTAAACATCAATACGTTGGAGCATCCAATCTTCAGCTTTCTGGCTCAGGATCATCTGACAGAAATAGTAATGCAGAATCATTAAGGGCTGATTACTCTGTATTGGCAGACATAATCAGTCAACTATTCTGCAAGTGTGTCCTTTTCTGGACAGTAATTTGTCTGTAGATGAAAAGAGGTAAGTTTGCCTAGTGGCTGTTTCACCACAACTGGAGTAACTCCAAAGATGTTCAATTTCTTCTTAGAATCCAAGACAGGAAGCTGTCAGGAGCAGACAGGTCTCTAATCAAAATGAACATTAATACAGAAATGTTTGTAACATCAATTCTGTGGACTTCTGATGTTTTGAAAACCAACTATCTATGTAAGGCAATCTGGACTGTTGTCCGTTAATTCCTCTCAGCTAATTCTAATTAAAATATAGAAAACACCTTAACAATAAACTCAGAGCCATGAATTTGCTATAGGACCCTAACTGACAGGCTAACCATCTCAAATCAGTTAAAAAAAGTTAAAGAAGGACTGAGTCTAAGCCTTATATTCATAAATGTGTTATATAGGCACAATGCCTGTGACAGTAACAATATTAACTTCACTTTTATATCAATAAGAAACTCATACCAATGAAAATCTTAAATTTGAAATCAAAATAAATTTTGTACCATTTAAGAAATTATAAATTCAGCTTAATAACACTTATACAGATTTCTGTCTGTACATTATGGCTATGCAATAAATCCTAGCTATTCCTCCCTGTTCCAATAAAACCATTAATTTTCCCTAGAAGGACTGCCTAATGTTAATCACCTCAGTGCACAAGCCCAGGGAATAGGGGCACTGACTCTTCATTAACTTCTTCAAGCTGAATTTGGGCGTTGATATATTATAAGAGGGGTGGGGAGAAGAGTAAATTGATAAGCCTCTAGTGTCTGTGTCTTCACTGCATCCAGCTGAAATTCCAGGACATCAGAGGTTTGAGCAGGTCTGCTCAGCTTGTTTGATGAGTAGATACACCAAAGCTGTGTATTCTGCAATATACAATTCTTAAAACAAATCTTAGTATCAAGAAAAATTTTTGTTTGAATTCTGGAATCTACTCTTCTGGCGGCCTGCCTCTGTCATGTCTAATCCATATAATTTGGGAGGTAGAAATACCTTAATCATCTCTTCTGAAAAAACACTGCCGAAACCTTTTTTTCTCAAACAGAATTTTCTTGAGCCAGTAATCAGAAAAACCTTTATCTTGACCTCTTTCCCAGAGGAAAAGTATAACCACAAAACTGCAAATCACACCCATCTTGAGAATAAAATCAACTTAATAACTAAAATACTGTATGTGCCTATTCTTTAGGCCTTCCCTATTTTGCCAAGGAGGAAATGAACCCAGAATTCCCGTGGGACCCACGTTAAACAGAACCCAAGTCTCCTGTGAGGCAATGTAACTTTATATCATCTGAATACACCTGATTTACACTATCTTTCTGTTTGGCTGTCTGCCAGAACAGTCTGTATTTATGCAGTGTACTCTCTACTCTAGAGTCAGTGACAATTTTCCCTATCTTAACTAAAGTACTGTATATGCCTATCCTTAGGCTTTTCCTATTTTGCCAAGCAGAAAATGAACCGAGAATTGCCATGGGGTCCACTTTAGACAGAACTCCTGTCTGTCTCCAGTCTCCTGTGAGGCAATATAAGTCTCCTTACTCCTCCCACCTTATGTCATCCTACACCATCTATTTGGAGTTCTGTAAACCTCTCTTATGTCCATGGGTATCTTACTATTTAGGTTACAGAAATGTTTTTCTATGATTTTGTCGAAGGTAGTCACTAGCCCTTTAAGTTGGGAATCCTTACTCTCTTCTATACCTATTATTCTTAGGTTTGGTCTTCTCATTGTGTCCTGCATTTCCTGCAATTTTTTTGATAGGAGCTATTTGCATTCTGCATTTTATTTGACTGTTGGATTGATGTGTTCTGTTATATTCTACACCTGAGTTTCCCTCTTCTTTCTCTTGTATTCTGTTGGTCTATGACCCCAGATCTCTTTCCTTGATTTTAATCTATCTTCAGGGTTGTCTCCCTTTGTGGTTTCTTTTTTGTTTCTATTTCCATTTTTAGATCCTGGCTGACTTTGTTCAATTCCTTCTCCTGTTTAGTTCTGTTTTCCTGTAATACTTTAAGCAATTTTTGTGTTTTCTCTTTAAGGATTTCTATCTGTTTACCTGTGTTCTCCTGTCTTTCTTTAAGGGAGTTATTTATGCCCTTCTTAAAGTCCTCTATCATAATTATGGGATGAGATTTTAAAGATTGTCTTGCTTTTCCTGTGTGTTGAGGTATCCAGGGCTTGCTGTGGTGTAACCAAGTATCCTTTGGTTTCTGTTGCCTATTTTCTTGCCCTTGCCTCTTGACATCTGATTATCTCTATTGTTAATTAGTCTTGCTGTCTTTGACTGTGGCTTGTCTCTCCTGTAAGCCTGTGTGTCAGCACTCGTTGGAGATCAGTTCTATCTAGGAGGAATTTGGGTATGAAGAGCTGTAACACAGGGTCAGCTCTGGGGCTCTGATGGAAAATGGAAAGATCCTGCCCCAGTCAGCTATTTGGTTCCTGTGTCCTGTGGGCTTTGGGTAGATTCCTTGGAGAAGAAGTGATGGTCTTATCTGTACTCAGAGGTGTGTCAACACTCCTGGGAGACCAGGTCTCTCAAGGTGGGACTTGGGTATAGAGAACTGTGGCACAGGGTCACCTCCAGTGTGCAGATAGATTCTGGAAGGATCCACTGAATTATTTTTTCAAACATATATTCAAATATTCATGTATATATATATATATATATATATATATATATATATATATATATATTCAAACATAATGTTAGTTCATCTGTAAATATTCTGTATCCACATATGGATTACACTCAGGAACCATAAAGGCAAATCCATCCTACTCAGATTTGAAGCAAATTCCTCAGTTGTCTCACATGAGCAGGGATCTTTCATTCATCCTCTAGGAGGTTATACATTTGCAATGGTTTGAATATGCTTGGCCCAGGAGTAGCACTATTAGGAGATGTGGCCTTGTTGGAATAGGTGTGTCTTTGTTGGAGGAAGTGGGTTACTGTGGGCATGGTAAGACCCTCATTCTAGCTCCCTGGATGCCAACCTCCTCCTGATGTCCTATTTGACTTTGGAACAAGATATAGAACTCTCAGCTCTTCCTATATCAGCCTGCCTGTTTGCTGCCATATTCCTAGCTTGATAATAATGAACTGAACCTCTGAACCTGTAACTCAGCCCCAGTTAAATATTGTCCTTATAAGAGTTGCTTTGGTGATAGTGTCAACTCACAGAAATAAAATCTGAACTAAGGCAGCATTTATATCTCCTTCCTTTTCTACTTTTTTTTTTTCATTTTAAAACTATTCATTTAAATTAGTTGATACCTCTCTTCAATTACTTTTAGTCAGTGTTAACATTTGTTATGTTTAAAGAAGATGAAGTAAAGATAATGTATTGTGATTGGATAATCTACACAATGAATTTATTTTATTTTAATAGGTATTCATTATATTAAGTAAACAACAAATTCCAATTGAACCAATGCCTCCAATTGAGAAAAATGAAATCAGTTAGAAAATCAAACTGTTTATCATTAACAAGAAAAAGAAACATGCTCATTGCATATTTTTATATTTAATTGAATTCTTTGTTTCAGGTATGTACTGGGATACCCAATTAACTCTGCTTGCTCCTCTTTCTGTTCACTTTCCATTGATAGTCCTTAAATATAAGAAAGTTTTTCTTTAAATTTCTTCCTTCACTCTTTCTGATTTTTAGTTAATATTTTATTGCTGTGAAGAGTCACCATGACCATTATAACTCTTACAAAAGAAAGCATTTAAATTGGGCTTGCTTATAGTTTCAGAGGTTTTATCCATTATCATCATGGGTAGAGCAAGTTAGCACACAGTCACATATGCTGCCAGAGAAGTAGCTGAATGTTCTACATCTGGACCCTCAGGCATAAGAAGAGGGAAATACTGGGTCGTCTGGCTTGGGCTTTTGAAACTTCAAAGTCTACCCCTAGTGGCTCACTTCATCCCATAAGGCCATGCATAATAATCCTTTCAAATAGTGTCACTCCCTAGTGACATATTGTTCAAATCTATGAGGTTATGGTGTCCCTTCTCATTGAACTCACCACAGATTTATACCCCAATTACCTTTCTAGATTTCTTGTGTGTTTAAGAAATTTATTGAACTAATTTGAGTGAATGGGTCATCGATGTTGTGGGCTACCCTGAAGGCTAGATATTAATTTGTTCACAATAATTGTATTTCTTAATATCTCTGTTAGTTGGAGAAATACCTTCAAGGAAATACCTTCACAGGTTTAATAACTTATCTCCATTGTATCTTTTAGATGTGTGTTTTTAGAAAACAACAACAACTATAACAACAAATGGGGCAGTTTAAGATTGAACTAAGAGATGAGTTCCTATGTTTATGGCATCCAGTATCATAGACAAAGACAGCGGACAAGAGCCTCTAGGAGCCATGCAGATGCAGCATAACATCTACAGCATTGCTCCTCATCTCTAGGAATGGCTAGACTATAAACTTTAACTTCTTTCACATCACATTCACCTTTCTCCAGTCTTCTGGAATAGAAAACCATGCTTCATTACAAATTTCTACACAAGCTTTCTTTGGAGAGGGTCTATTTTCCCAAGAACAACCAAAAACAAATCTTTGTTTTTTATAGTTTATAGATGCTGATTTTATAATAAGCAAACTTAAGCAGAGTTAAGCCCTCCTTTTTATAATATTCAGGCTTTCTTTTGCTCAGATCTTCTCACAGATATTTATTGTTACAAAATGTCCATCCCAAGTCTGTCAATAATTCAAGTTATCTTTTGTCCTCAGAGCAAATGTTCAGTTTGCATATTCATTTCTCTAACAGTGTTTCTTCAGTCTTTGTTTTTGCATGCGCATAGTATATGTGCTTCTCCTAAATCATGAGTGTGTAAATGCAGATATATATGTGGAGGTCAAAGAACAATAACAAGTGTTGGTCCTTCCCTGCCTCTGTATTTGAAATGAGCTTTATCACTGCTGCCAATTCCAGACTAGCTGGTCTGTGAGTTTCAAGGAGTGTTCTTGACCTCTCTCTTCTTATAGTATCCCTGGAATTTCAGAAGCTCATGATACACATCTGACTTTTCATGGATTCTAGGTATTCAAACTCATGTCTTCAGACCTGTGCAGCAAAGCACTTTACCCATGGTATCTTTTTCTAGCTTCCAATATATATTTTGTATATATATTGTGTATATATGTAAATTTTGTATATATATGTAAAAATAAGTAACAAACTTATTTACATTACTGATAATTTTTGCAAGTACAGTACATTAAACAACATTTCTTGAGCATCTACTGTTTATCAGTTATGGTGTTGGGTGTCCCGTATTGGACATAAAGTCTCCTTGGCTCACAAGGAAGTCAAGTTAGAGGGAGTTTGAACCAGTCAGTCATATTTTGTCCAGAGTCAAGAGCAGAAAGCAGGAAAATAGATGCAAATGTTTGAACTGAACTTACTTCAGTATAGTTTAGGCTTCTTTGACATAGAGAGCAGCTCTTCCCATCTCAATGGACATAATCAAGGTAAACCCCAGGACATGTCCCTTGGTCAGCCAGACCTAGACACTTGCCTCATTAAGGGTCTTTACCTTGTTGATTCTAGATTGTAAAAACTGCACAGCTAAATCTAACCAAACAACTAACAATAGTCCCAGTCTTTTGCTGGTTCAGTGAAGACAACCTTGACTGCTGTGAATACATATTTACAATGCCTGTGTCTCTTCTAGAGGACAAAATTTCACAGTCTGTTTCTCTATCTTCTGACTCTTACATTCCTTCTGTCCTCATCTTTTTACTGCTTGATAATTCCATACATACATATCATGTGTTTTGATCAAATCCATCCCGATTCCCTATTCTCTAGTTTATTCCTGTTGCAGTATGTGTGTGTGGGGAGGTGGAGGGTGAGTAAGCTCATGAAACCCCATGCCTACTGTGGAGATATTGAGAAGATGATGAATGGTAGAAGGTCTAGGGTCAGTTTTATTTGGGGATGGTCTCAGAAAGGCTTCTTGGGCTGCAACAGGTTTTCTTACACCTGTGCACCAATGTGGGTTTAAAAAAGGAAGCATGGCGGGCAGTGGTGGCACACACCTTTAATCCCAGCACTTGGGAGGCAGAGGCAGGCGGATTTCTGAGTTCAAGGCTGGCCTGATCTACAGAGCGAGTTCCAGGACAGCCAGGACTACACTATGAAACCCTGTCCCGAAAAACCAAAATAAATAAATAAATAAAAAATAAATAAATAAAAAGAAAGCATGTAAAGCTGGAAATGAAATTTTTAGCAGGGTCATCTTTACTTTGTCACATCCATAAGTCATTTATACTAATCATCTCTAAGGAAGACATTTTACCTTCCTATAGGAGGTACAAACCAAAACCACAAAACAGTCCCAAAACCAAACAAATAACCACCATCACCACCACTATCAACAAAATTCCCAGAAATTGAGAGTAGGAAACACTAGAGGTCCCTATTAACATAGTAAGTGCTTAATGATAAACCTCACAATCTTCCGCTCCCCTAACTCCCATCTTCTATTTTAAGCCTTCCCTGTACCCAGAGAGTATCACCAGTTCCGGAGATTGCTGCCTTGTCCATGCTTTCTCATATGGTATGAAATGCCTTCCATGTGCATGCATTTGGCAAGCATAAAAGTGCCTCTGTGAGTGCCAAATACAATCCCACAGGATATTTGTAGATTTGATAAATGGCAAAATATAACTTTTAGCACATCTAAAAGGAAATCCAATATCATAGTCTACTGACATTCTAGCAAAAATAGAGAAGTATATTTTTAGAATATAAATGTGCCTTTGCAATATGTTGTTAACAAAACTTTTTGAATTAGATTTGAAAAGTGCCCCATTGGAATTTTTAAATTTCCCAAGGAAGTCATTCTACAAAGGAAAAGCTTGAACTCAGTGGATATTTGATGTCCAGCAATAATAAATCACCAATGGAAATTGAAGTATTGAGTTGTTTTAAAGAGACACCTTTACAACTCGGAACTATTTTTCATAGCTACAAGGATTATATTGTATCTTTCACTAAACATGGAAATGGTCTAATTTTAGTCAATACTCTGCTCATAAGCTGGCTTCCTCATCTGCAACATTCAGCTATCTGCTTGAGTATAACAGCAAGGAACAACTGTAAACTGGAACTATGTTAGGACCAGATGTGACAAAAGCAGTGGGCCTTTTTGTTTCATAGAATGCTGAGAAGTAGTGAGGGGTGATTGGGTGACAATTGATGAAGGCCTCTATCTTAATCCTCAATATGAATAATGCAACAGAGTCTAAAAAGGCATCCAAATGTCCTATAAAACCTACCAATGAGCTCTATAAAGAAGGGAGAAAAATTAATTATTAAGTTTGTTTACAATCCTAAAGACCTCCCATCTAAACAATAAATATTTCAAGTTGTATGATGACCTTTCTTACAATGTTCACAGGTGCTTTCATTTTTTTTTCTTTTCTTCCCTCTCTCTTTTTCTTTTTGTAACAAAATGCTACAGAGAATGGGAATGTGTTCAATTAAGTACAAAGGGTGTCTGCATCAACCTTTTCATGTGTGGAATTTAATGACATTTTAAGGGTAAAGTAAAAGTCAAACATTGATTTTTTTTTTTTCTGCATCTATTCCTAATGCAGCTAATGAATAGGGATTCCAATAAAAAACTTTTAATCTTTTAAACCTTCCAGTATCAAATGCCTTATTTTTTATTTTATTTTTATTGGTATTTTCTCTCCTTCACTGACAAAGTTTAAAAATGGAAAAATAACAAATCAAGGCAGCCTTGGAAATTTAAGTCTAAAAGAAATCTAACAATGTGTCCAAAAATAAAATTAGGAAATTAATCATAGCTATACCTTTCTATATAGCTTCAGAAAGCTTGAGTTTAGAATACAGACAACTTCAAACTGAGCACTGATCATTTTCTAGGTGATCTAAAGAAGTTTAGCTATATCTTCTTTTAAACAAAAGAAAAAAAATAAAGGTTAAAGATACTGTTACCTAATTTTTCTATGTCTTTTAAAATCAGAGGGATTGATATAATAAATAAAAATTGCAATATATATATATATATATATATATATATATATATATATATATATATATATATAAATTGTAATATATGGAAAATGGAGCTCTGACACTACTGCTACAAAAATAAAGGGTAACTTGGGAAAATGTCATAGCTTCATAGTCCAGGTAACTTGTAGAAGAAATGACCTGCAAAATCATTTGAAATTCAGTCCCCAATGATCCCGCTCTGAGACACTTCATTAGAAGTCTTGACCTATCTTGATGTGGTAATGGACACAAAATTCTTCCATGTAATACCTGCACCTTTTTTTTCATAAATTATGTTTATTTTTCTTTTGTCTGAATACAAAGTATATTGCTAGGAAATGTTAATTCTGAGCAAAGAGAATTATGTGACCCTAATGTGCTCAATTCCATAACATTTGGTCTTTCATGGACAGAATTACACAGAATAAATACAAACTCTCTTTTCTGCTATCACCTGACATGATTGTTCAAAATATCCACTCAAAGCCAGAATTGTCTTCTAAATGTAAATTCAAACCCCACTTTGCCATGAACTGTCAGTAAAACATTTCATTATTTTGTATCTTCAGTTTTTGTTGTTTCATTTTGTTTTGCTTTCTCATTGAATATAGGTAACCTCCAATTCTAGTGCTAAGATTATATATGCCTGGCTTTTTTTTTAAATGTCTAAAAGACAGAAACAGTTTAAGCATATAACCACTCAGATCTTTAACAGTAAAGTACAGCATCCTCAAGGGACTAGTATTAGAAGGAGAAATTAAGACATTTGGCTTAATATACTCAGCTGTAACAAGCAGACAGATACCTCTATGCAGAGGTAGGAATTGAAGTAGATTTAACACACAATATAAATGAACACACTGGCAAGAGAGCTTTGTACCAACACACTATGGAGTTCCATTATGTTGACTGAGTATGGAAGAATATCATACACAGCTAGCCACTCATGTCAACCACAAGGGTGAGTATCCAGAACAGCCTGCAATATTTTGATGAATGTTACATATGAAGTTGTGTATATTCATATATCACATGAAATTACTGGAAGCTGGCATTCTACATAATCTTTTTTTTTTTTAGTTGATGTGCTTCATTAAACAAGCACTTATTATATGAAAGTAATTTTTGATGTCTTATGTGTATGAAATTATTTAATACTCAATGTATCTACATCAAGAAGGATGAGTGCTTTTAAGCTTACTAAGATTTATCAAAAATTTAATCATCATAAATTACATATTAAAGTCTCAATTTTCATATGGACCATGATTCAGAGATGTTCTCTGATGCCTGGGCCTACCTAAATTTTTTTCATCTTCAATATTGAATCTTTTGACACTTCCCTGTAAAAGATAACTTCAATAGATCTGGCTCACCTAGGATATAGATAATGTGGTCTTTTATGGTCAGTCCCTTTGTAAACTTAATTTCATCTTCAAATACCTTCAGATTATCGAGCAGGCTATTGTTTGAATGACAGTAAAGATGTGTAAACATATAAGAAGAGATAATATTGATCCAGTTTAGAACTCTGTTTTGCATAAAATACATACTATATTTCCCCATTGCTTGCACGATTCATGATATAATATTCTGCTAATATTGGTTTCGGATTATTTACCATTTCTACACTTTTCCAGTGTAACTTTTTTATTGACAAGTTCCTCTGTCTAATTCTAAGAGAACTTAACATATCTAAATTCAAGTAAGTCTCAACACATACTTCACTAGCAGATATTTATATCCTTGAGTATATCACTGAGATTTATCTTCAAACTCCTGATTATTTTCCTCACATGGTGATGTAGAAAAATGTCAAGGCTTTGGCTAGTATATAAGTAAACTAAAATAATGGATGATGTAAAACTTATGAAATCATACATTGAAAGAATGTTTCTGAGCATTTAGAAATTATGTAAGGAAAGTGAAGCAAGTGGATGAATGGTAGATAATGTTTTCATTCCATTTCTTTTTGTTTGTTAATGTATTTACTTCACCTCCCTCTTCTACTCCCAATCTCTCCTCCTCACATAAACTCCTTCAATCCTCACTTACTATTTCCTCAGAGGAGAGGCCTCCCATGGATATCAACCATCCTTGGCACTTCAAGTTGCAGTAGGACTGTGCACATCTTCTATTTAGCCTAGACAAGCCATCCCAGCTGGAGAAAAAGTGTCCAAAGGCAGACAACAGAATCAGAGACAATTCCTGCAGCAGTTGTTAGGTTTCCCACATGAAAACAAAGCTGCATAACTGGTGCAAATATGTGCCTATGTCCAATTATTCATGCTCTTTAGTTTGTGGTTCAGTATCTGTGAGTCCCTGTTGACTCTGTATTTGTTCTTGACCTCTCTGGCTCCACCAATTCTTCTTCCCCTTCTTCCATGTGATTTCCTTGAACTCTACCTAATGTTTGGTTGTGGGTCTCTCCATTGGTTGCCATCAGCTGCTGAGTGAAGCCATGCAAAGGACAATTATACTAGATTCCACTCTGCAAATATAGAAAAATATCATTAATACTGTCAAGGATGGACTCTCTCCAGGTATAGGTATCAAGATGGGCCAATCATTGGTTGTCCATTCACTCAATTTCTGTTTCATCTTTATTTCAACATACTTATTATTTTTTAGGTAGGAAAAATTGTAGCCAACCTTTTTGTGGCTTGATTGGTGTCCCCATCCCTGACATTGGAAGTCTTGTGTGGTTTCGGAATGAGGTCATTTCAGGTTGCATATCTCCTATTGATAGGAGGCTTAGCTAGGGTCATCCTCATAAGTTTTTGAGAGATTTCCTTATCCTAGGACTCTAGCTTGTGCAAGAGATGCCTTCCTCCACAAATCTCAGGTTTCTCTTCCAACACTTGATCCCTCCAGTTCCCATTCCATCTCACTTCCCATCCAGTTCCCTCTCTCTATTTTTCTTGGATGTCTATTCAAAGAGGACCTCCAAGAGCATGTTTAAATCTTCACATTTTTAAGAGCATGAAATAAAATTCAGTATTTGGTAGGATGTTGAAGAAAATTTAATGTCAGTGATAGTTCCATGATCGTTCATTATTTTCCCTCAAGAAACTACATAGGCTTTGACCTAACAATGACTCTCAAGGAAGGTGTTTAAATTTCTGTTCATATACTTAGAATCTGCACCCAACCTACAAATTGCTGCTGTGCTACTTTAGATACTATTGCATAGCATCTAAAGAAATTGTAGGGAAAAAGAGATGGTTTGGCACATGGTTCCATCGAATAGGGAGAGTTCTTCTTTTCTGGACCCATGGTGAGGCAAAATATCATGGAATGGGAGAATGTGGAAAAGCAGTTTATATGCTTCATGGTGGCTAGAAAACCAAACACAAAGAAAGAACTAAGTACCAGGTATCAACTTCAGAAACATTCAGTGCTCTACTAACTCCAACTAGACCTTAACTCTGAAAGTTTGCAGAATTTCCCAAAATAGTACCACCAGTTGGGGCACCATATTTCACTACATGAGCCTGTGGGAAATTTTTATTGCAACTACAGAATCTTATCCTGAGGAAACCCTTCTTTATCAGAATCTCTGTGGCAAGGAATCAAGAATTGTTCTTAAGTTGTATCCAGCTTCTCAGGAAATTCTTACGTGATTTGAAGATCTGTGATAACTGAAAATATTTCTAATAACCTTAATAGACTAATCACAAAATTTGACTACTGAAACTCCCCAATGATAATTAGAAATGTGGATTAAATGTCAAGGTTTCATTGACTCATACTTCCTGGGTTGGGATGTGCTTCATTTGCTTAGTGCCTGTATCTGCTATCAGATATAATGTTCTGACTCATCTCGAAGTGATATCATTATCAGTAACGTTTTGTGCCAGCAAGAATTATTATACATTATCTGGACTAGTTTTTTTTTTTACTAAGAAGATGAGGGGGAAAAAAGAGGCCTAAAATATTTGTGGCTTTTAAACCTTCACCTTTAGTGCAGACATGACAACTTGCTAATGAAGTTAAAGTTTTGAACTACAATGTGTGATCTGACTACATTTTAAGTACAAATTTATATACATAATTCTATCTTTCATAAAGCATTAAAGCTTGAGAGAGCTGACTATAACTGTTTTTCATTTTGATGGCATATCATGACTTTTCAAATTTGAATCAGCCCTGGTAGACAACCAGGAGTCTGTGTACTTCTAAAATAGATTAGACTGCACTTTGGTTGTATCTGGTAAAGCAACACTAACTGAAAATGTTTCATTTTCCATTAATGTTTAAATGTTCCATATGTTATGTTTGGCATATTTAAGTCTCATTCTGTTTTTTTAAGCTACTTTTATTAATGTAGGTTGCAGATGTCTAATGCCTTAGTGTTATTTGAGCTGTGACATTTTAAAGTAGATCTTACTTGCAGTTTAAATAATTTTGCAACTTAAAATTATTTCATTTTTTCACTGAATAGTAGTACTTCTGTTTTTGCATTGTTAATCTTTTATCATGATATATACCTCTTTTGTTCAAAAACAGTAATTCAGAGATTCCAAAATAGGTGGATAGTGTCTTCTCTTTGACAATATTCTTGATACAGCTTCTTCTCACTTATAGAAAAAAACAGCATATAAAAATAAATGCATGGAAAACATTCTACCACTTAGAGGATAGTCTAATAGGACATAACAGTGTCAAAGTGAACAGAGAAATTTGAGGTAGTTTTCAATTCTGTGAATTTACAATTGTAGAAAAAGTTCTAGAAATGTTGTGAGTAGAACCATATAAATGCAGCTGACTCCTCACTTACATACCCAGTTACTAAGGCCTGACAGTTTAGTGGTTACTATATAGCAGAGTTTTTACTTATTACACACTCACTGAGGGTATCAGGTTTCTTACACAATTAAATATGGATGAAATATTATAGAACTATCAGTCATTGTCTTCAATTGTTTAATTTCATGATATTATTTTCCCATAGATAGGAAACTTTCTTCACTTAGGAATAAGAACAAACCAAATATTATTGGAATAAGAATTTCTGAGGACAATGGCCAATGTGACCAGTGTGGTATATGTAAAGACTTTCAGTAATGGGCTTGTGGGTAAAGAAAGTGAGAGAAGCAGAGTGAAAGAATAAGGGTGGTTTTCTAGGCCTCTCACTTTTATCTCAAGCCTCATTGAATGCAATAGATTTCCAATTAGAGTTACTTTCCAAGAAAATGACATTCAATTCAATTATAAAAATACATTCATTATGTTTTTATTATCTGTAAGGAACTGCACAGGAAGATCAACAGAGTAAACGAACCTGAACCCTTGGAGCTCTCAGAGACTGAATCACCAACCGTGGAGCATACCTAGTCTACACAGATCTACCTCCATGGGCTGAACCTAGGCCTCCCTGCACATATATTGTAAATGTGCAGCTTGGTTTTCATGTAGGTCTCAAACATCTGGAGTGGGGGCTATCCCAAAACATGCAGCCTGTATATGGAGTATGGTCTTCTAAAAAAAAAAAAAAAAAAAAAACAGTTGTTCAGTTATTCATGGAATATTATTTTTTTATATCTCTTGTATTCAGTTTGCAACTACTTCATTGAGAATTTTTGTATGTATATTCATGAGGGATACTGGACTATAACTTATATATTTTTGTTGGGTTTACACTTGATTTCACTATTTCAATATTATTTGCTTTGTGAAGGAGCTTATTGTGGTTCTGAATTTTTTTAAACATAACTCAAAAAGTATTGCTTGTTTGAAGGCTCTATAGAATCCTTGTATATCTGACCCTTGGTAAAAAAAAAAAAAAAAAAAAAAAAAAAAAAAAAAATTTAACTCATTACATTTCCTTTTAGTTTTAGTATTTTGTCTGTTGATTTATGACTAAAACAATAAATATTTATTTTTCTTTTCTAATAAAAAAAAAAACAGAAGTGCACAAATCTTTATAGCTAGTTCAGAAAGAAACATATATATAATGATTTAATTTTTCTAAGCAACTTTCCAAAATTCTCAGAAAATCTTCAAAAATTGTTCACCAGTCCACAATACTTATTTGACTGAGAAAATGGTGGATTATAAGGCAAGTTAGGGGGACACTGTAATTACTGTTATTTCCTGTTTGTTTATGAACAGCATTAATATTATATACTAGAAACCTGTTGACCCCATTTTATCTCTCAGACATAATGTGAAAGTATTGATCCATTTAACTCTTGGTGAAAATAAATGAGAAGGTTGCTAGTATAATTATAGTTTTCAAAGCTGTCTTTAGAGTGGAAAATCACCTTAAGGAGACAACCAGATGAGATTCTAAAAAGAGTTCACACTCAGGATGACTTACGTATTGTCATCAGACTCAGGCATCCTAAATCTATCATCTATTCACAGAATGACTATGCTCATATCAACAGTGATTGAATCCATATTAATAGAATAAAATTTCTTTCAGTGCCTTTATAAACTTCTAAAACAATGGTTCTCATTCTGTGGGTCAAGACCCTTTTGGTGGTCCTACGCACACATCAGATAACTTGCATTTCAGATATGTACATTATTATTCATAACAGTAACAAAATTACTGCTGTGAAGTAGAAATGAAAATAATTTTATGGTTGGGGTCACCACCACATGTCAAACTATATTAAAAGGTTGTATCATTAGGACGATTGAGAACTGCTCTTCTAAAAGGAATGTTAAGGTGGTTCTAACATTTCTTTCTACCTGACTATCTTACTGTGGTACCATATGAGAAGTTGGAATGCTCCTCATGCTCACTACAGTAGCATATCTTATAATTTCTGCACAAAGCACAGATTTTGTCACAACTTTTTTCTTTCAGCTGCTTAGCGTTTTTGTCTCAACCATATTAGTTACTTTTCTATTGATGTATTAAAATACCATAACTAAAGCAAATTATAGAAGAGGTTATTTGGGCCTACAGGTCCAAAGGTTGAGAGTCAATGATGGCAGGACATTTGGCAACCACTGACAGCAAGCATGATGGAGCAAAAGCTGAGGACTCACATCTTGAGCCATAAGCATAAGCATAAAGAGTACACTGGGAAGGATATGAAGCTTTGAAACTGTCATACCTATTCCCAATGACATACTTCCTTCAACAATGCCAGAGCTCCTAAAACTACTCAACAACCAATAAAATCTGGGGAACAAGTATTCAAAAGCCCAAGACTATGTGGGGTATTTCTCTTTGAAAGAATTATACTCAAAATCTTACAAATTTTCTAGAAATTCTTTGTGTTTATAAGAACAATTTTTTGTCTATTTTTAAATTTTACCCTTTCAATCTGTATGCATAAGTCCGAATGTACAACAAATCTCAGATGAAAAGAGGCTGTGAATTCTCTGCCAAAAGTATCTAATCTACTAGATGTGATTAAGTTGTCCTGTGTACTATGTGCTCAGCAAATCTTGAGGTCCAAAATATAAATTTTTTCTTGCTTTCTGATTTCAGTGACATCATCTAATCATTGAGCACCTGCTTTTTAAACAGTCGAAACCTTAGAGAATATGTGGAGAATTTATAATTATCTTGTCTGAGCTTATCACCAAACAACTAAAGCTAAAGACAGAATTCAATTATGAACAGCTGTTTATTCCCGATATTCCTTTTTCTGTTTTTAATATTTCTTCAAATTCAGTTTCAATGTATCACAACAAGAAATAATTCCTAATTATTAAGGTAAAGTTCTACATAGAAAACTGTTTATGGATTTATACACATTGAAATATTTATCTAGCAAACACATATCCATTTTTGTCTGAACATTGTTATGAGGTTATTTCTCACTTATATATCTAGAGAAAACACACACCATAATATGATAATCATATTTCCATGGCAAAATATCATTATATCACTTTGAGTTATAATCTCAACTTGTTTATTGTCAACATGCAAAATGTATCTTTTAAACATGTTTCTTTATTTGTAAAATGAAAATGATAGTAACTGTGATTTAAACCAGTGTTCCAAGATATGATATGAGAAGGACATATATGTGGCGTATGGAGACATGATATATATGTTAATTAAACTTATTTCTAGTTTTAAACAAAGTAAAGAAAATAATGATTAATGTTATTACTATACAATTGTGTAATTACTCTATTCAGAATCAACTGCACTTTGATTAAAGAATGAAAACATCACTATTGATTAATGTGTCATTAGTTACAAATGTAAAAGTAAGATATCATTTGGATAATGCTACATTTCTTATCTTCATGTTAGGATTTTAAGGTTTTTTTCAGCTTATGTTTCTGAATACCATAACAAGAATTAAGTCTTACACACTAAGAAAAGAAATATATTTTCTTATTTGATTATTCATCAACATATATTGACTTAAAATCAAAATTGCTAATATGACAGTCTGTAATAAAACATTGTAATAATTAGTAATGATTGCCAAGTCCACAGACTAGAAACTTCAGGGATGCTAGACTTTGAACAAATGTGTGAGGAAATGGTTAGATTAGGTTAACCTCTGGGTCTGACTTTGAGGCATTTTCTTTGTTAATTATGGTTTTTATCCTTGGTATTCTGTGCTTTTCAGCTAATATTCACTTATCAGTGTGTATATGCCATGCATTTCCTTTTGGGTCTGAGTTACCTCACTCAGGAAGATATTTTATTGTTCCATCCATTTACCTGAAAAATTCACGGTGTCCTCATTTTTAATAACTGAATAGTATTCCACTGTGTAAATGAACCACATTTTGTGTATCCATGCTTTGGTTGAGGGTATTCTAGGTTGTTTCCAGCTTCTGAAATAACAAATAATGCCACTATGAACATGGTGAAGCACCATGTCCTTGTGGTACGGTGGAACACCTTTTGCATAAATGCCTAAGAGTGGTCTAGTTGGTTTTTCAGGTAGAACTATTTCCAATTTTCTGAGAAACCACCTGATTGATTTTCAGAGTACCAGTTTGCAATCTCACTAACAATGGAGAAATGTTCCTCTTTCTCCCCATCCTCCTCAGCATGTGCTATCACTTGAGTTTTTGATTTAGCCATTCTGATTGGAGTATAGTGGAATCTCACGGTCATTTTGATTTGATTTTTTTCTGATGACTCCTCTTTGAATGAATTTTTAAGTGCTTCTTGGTCATTTGAGATTCTTCTGTTGTGAATTCTCTGTTTAGCTCCTGTCTAAATGAATTTTAGTGACAAAAATGGAGAGGAGACTGAAGGAAAGGCAGTCCAATGACCAGCCCACCTTGGGATGATAGTACATCAAGACCTGACACAATGCTATGGTGTGTTTCCAGACAAGAACTTGGCATGGCTGTCCTCAAATAGTCCCTACCAGCAGCTGACTGAGACAGAAGCAGATACTTACATTCAACCATTGGATTGAGTTCAGGGACCACTATAGTTGAATTAGGGGTAGGATTGAAGAAGCTGAAAGGGAGAGTGACCCCATAGGAAGACTAACAGTCTCAACTAAATCAGACTCCAGGGAGTCTCAGAGACTGAACCACCAACCAGGAGCATACACTGGCTGATTCAAGGCCCCTGGCACTTATGTAACAGAGGTCTGCCTGGTTTGGCCTCAGTGAGGGAAGATCTGCTTAATCCTTGAAAGACTTCAGGCCTTAGAGAAGGAGGGGGTGTGGTGGGGGGAAGCAACTTCTCAGAAGCAAGGAGGAGAAGGAATGAGATGAGGAACTGTGGCAGAGGGATGAAGGACAATGACTGGAATGTACATAAAATAAAATAAAATAAAATAAAATAAAATAAAATAAAATAAAATAAAAGTTACATGTTGGCTACTTTCTAGAAATGACCTAGAGGTCAGGAGGTCTAAGCAAAAGAATTTGCTTTGTACTGTCTACCTTCAGCTCTTGTGGGTGAGCACTGCTGCCATGGCTGCTCTGAACATTCTTGGATGACAAGAAAACCCAACTTCACTGACTGCCTATGTATGCAGATTCCCAGTGTCTCTTCTGGAGTTCTCCAGCCTGCATTAGTAGAATGGTAAAGCTGAGACATATAGTCCTGTGGACTAAGCAGCTACCCAGTTCTTACTCTCCCCAATATGAAGGTGGGCATTTTGGGGGTAACCTTAATATTTTAAGCCAATTTAATGAACAACTTGGGTAATACATCTTCATTCAGTTGGTTGTATTTTTCTTCAGAACATTGAGTAATATATCCCTTGACGCCATTCTAAAAATATACAGCTGACAGCAAGAGGAAGGTATACTACCTAAATCAGAAAAGAAATATACTGGGCACAAATTTTGGTTTTAGAGTCAAATTTGTCATAAAATTCAAAATACTTGGACAACATCTCAAAAATGAACTTGAAATTTTGGAGCATAGCTTAGCAAGTAAATAAAATAAATCTCTGTAGGTACTCCTAGAAATATCTGGAAGTCATTTTAGCTCCTACGAAGCCTGGTTCTACTGGAACATGAAGTTGCTGACATGAAATAAAGTTTCAGGATGTACTTAATAAGCAATGAAGCGACATTTTCATTGTTGGTTGTCTTCTGTTATCAGTTCAGAATGTGTTCTGTAATATGGCAGTGAAGTTGTGTGAAAATAATACCATCTTTAGGCTATTTCCTCCAAATTGAAGCATCCTTTCCTACAGAGAAGACAGCTTAGTAAGACTGAGGAAACAAACGGATCATAAGGCTCAAAACTCAAAGTCTCAAAACTTACAGGCCATCTGTCCAAGGCTACACAAGCAGCAAGCAATTTTGTGAGATATAATACTCTTCAGAGTCTCTTCCTGCAATGTGGAAAGAGAGCTCTAAGTCTGCCATCTTCCTGGGTTGTCAACTCTGCTGATGTGCACTATTTAAGTGATGCAGCTGCCTTTGAGTCATCCACACTTCTGTAAATAAATCCTCACTCATATTTTGTAAGTCACTCCAAAAACCTCATTGGATCTACTTAGGTGAAATCTTTCTTTGAATTGTTAGCAGTGCTCTATGTCTGGTAAACCACGTGCTTGATCTTACCTGTCCAATAATGGTACCCAACTGAAATTAAACATACCACATGTTTCATGTGAATTGATATAAATTTTTGACAGAATTTAAAACTTTCATCTTCTCATTCACTTTTAGAATTAAGCATGTGCAGGAATACTTGTACCCTGCTCCCCATCCCCACAGCCTTGACTATGTCTTTATAAACAGAAAACAGAAGCAGATGGCAGAAACTGTGAATTTTTAGAAACAGATTCTGAGACCACAATATTATTCTAGCAAGACAACAAAACATACCACTCACGTAAATGGATCAATATAGAACTCATTAATAAGTCCAAATATTTCTAGTAGTTGACTAAAAATGTAAATCAGTGGTGATCTGAAGTTAATAATATATTTACTTGTCTCTATTCTCACATTTAAAAATAATTAAATTTTGGCAAGGAAATTTACACAAGAAAAACAATAGTCAATGGAATATATTTGTTTATGAAAAGAGAATTGAGCATGGGAATGGTTTACCTAACATAAGGAAATATTTGAAAATAAAATCAATCAAATAACAAAACAAGCTCTTGCAACTATTCACATAAGTATTTCTGTTCAGATTTTTAGAGTTAGAAACAGAAGCTCCTACTCCATTCAGGACACACACATATACGCACACACACACATACACACATACACATATACACATACACACACACATACACACACACACCTTTGTATACAAAGAAGAGTAAGAAGTTCACAGAACTGAAAGATAAAGGGAAAAGTGAGATCTTGGCATTGTTTTTAACATTAGAGTTTATGTTGGGATCCATAGACTGGTAAAATAATAAACTAGCATAGTGTCAAACTATCAAAAAATACTTTTAGAGAGTTTGGTGAGAGTAAGCCTATTGCTACAGTAACTCTGGAATTGCCACAATACTACAGGTAGATCCATACAACCTAGTTATATCACTGACACATGCCCCAAGGCTTCAAAATCCTACCCTCAAATACCTTTTCAGCCATTTTCTTTGCCACTCTACTCAGCATAGCTGTGACCTTGAAAAAAGTTCAGTGACACATGCAAGATGTAATTGGGTTAGATATACACAATGAAATATATAGCCATGAAAAAAAATGAAATTACTAAATTTTCTGGCAAACACATGAACTAGAAAATGTTATACTGAGTAAGAAAATCGAGAACCAGAAAGAAAATATCCCAGTTTCTCTCTTGTTTGTGGATCCTAGCTCTAGTCTTTAGGTGTTACTGTATAACCTGGTGTAACCACAGACATCAGGAAAGTAAAAAGAACCCATGGTAGAGAACTCTAAAGGTTGGAGAATATTAAGACACTGGTACTACAAAGGAGGAAGTAAAAAAAAAATAGAAGGATTTCCTGAGGTAGTGGGAAAAGGAATAAATCCTAATTAAAGGTGCTTGAAAAATACACAGAAAATATATTACTTTATGTTTAATATACACACATATACACAAACACACACACAAGGTGAATACACTACACACTTTAGACATATGAACTTGAAGAATTAAGCTGGAAGTGAGCTGAAGCTCTTCTTCTGTAGAGGCTGGAGATGTTTCAGAAATTCACAATACTCAAAATGTAGAGAAAAATGGAGGTTTAGTGTCCAACACTAAGTGATACATAGATAGAGTGCTTTTAATGCCTAAGTCTCAGGGAGTATTGTAGAAGAAGGTTTGGAAAGATTGTAAAATACAGAAGACTATGATATCTGCTGTGAAATTACATAGTCTACATATAATAGGAAAAGTGCATAATGCATTTCAATAATTTTATTGTCTAAACAATTCCTGGAAAATAAAAACACCAGTCCATGTGCTAACAAGAATGACTGAAAACTGACAAGATCTCACTCCTATATTAAGAGTTACAGACTGCTGAGATAGGAAGAACTAGTCTTTTCCAGGCTGAGCCCCCTGATAAGTTACCCAATCCCAATTGGTCAAATCTAAGCACATGTTCTTCTGAATAATACTATGACAATTCTGAAGGTACCTTCCCTCTGTCTCTCTCTGTCTCTCAGTCTCTCTGTCTCTCTCTCTCTGTCTGTCTCTCTCTGTGTGTTTCTGCATGTGAGTTTGTGTGTGCATCTGTGTGTGTGTATGTGTGTGTGTGTGTGTGCATGTGTATATACTTGTGCATATATACCCTAATGGGTGAAGAAGTCATGAATTTGAAGATTGAAGATTGAATTTGAAGATTTGAAGAGGAGTTGCCAAGGAGAAAGAAAAAAGAAATGTCATGTAAATTTAAATTAAAAATTTAAAAATCAAACAAAAAGATAATTATGCCAGTCACATCTGCTAAATCAAATCTTATTTATTTAATAATTTATTTAATCATTTAATGATCAATTTTTGTCAGCTATAGAGAAAAGTGTCTTAAATTAAAAGATTTAATTAAATTAAATTAAAATCTTAAAAGATTTTCTGGACATTGCCCAAATATTTTATATTGATACCTATGACACATAAAGACCAAAACAAAGGACAAAAATTACAGATCAATATTCATTTTCTAAAATATGTACAAAATTTTTCAATGAAGGTTTTACAAACCAAATAAAACAGGACATCAAAGAGATCATCCACCATAACCAAGTATGTTTCATCTCATAGATGCAGGGATGGTTTAATATATATATATATATATATATATATATATATATATATATATATATTAAATTAATGTAATCTACTCTGTAAACAAACTGAAAGACAAAAACTACATAATCATCTCATTAGATGTATAAAAGGTCTTTGAGAATACCCAACACCACTTCATGGAAAAAGTTCTATTAGAAAAGATTAGGGATACAACTGATTTACTTCAATAAAATAAAAGCAGTTTATAAGCCCACATTAATATAAATGGGGAGAAACTCAAAACAGTTGTGCTGAAATCAGAAGTAAGACAAGATTGTCAACTCTCTCATACGTAGTCAATATAGTACATAAAGTCTTAGTTTGAGCAATAATATAAAATAAGGAGATCAAGGAGCTGTAAATAGAAATGGAAGAAGTCCAAGTATGTTTATTTGCAGATAATGTGATTGTATAAATAAATGACTATAAAATTTCACCAGGAAATTCCTACAGCTGATAAAAACTTTCGTCAATGTAGTTGAATCTAAATTTAACTCTCATAATTCAGTATTCGTCCTATATATAAATGAAAAACAGACTGAAAAAAAAACAGGAAACAACTTTTTTTTATAATAGCCTCAAGTAATATAAAACACCCCAAAGTAACTCTAACAAAGCAAGCAAAACCTTTTACAAAAAAATTAAAACTTCAAATCTTTAAAGAAAGAAATTGAAAAATATATCAGAATATGGAAAGATCTTCCATACTCATTGACCAGTAGGATTAACATAGCAAAATGACCATTGTTCAAAAGCAATATATATATTCAATGAAATTCTCATCAAAATTCCAACATAGGTTTTTCACAAAACAATTCAAAGGACATTTTTCAGTTCTATTTGGAAGCATACAAAATGTCATTTTTGGTGCAGTAACTCAGACTCCAAAGGACAGATATTGTATGTACTCATTTATATGTGAATGTTAGCTGTTTAGGTTTCAGTAACTACCATACTTATAATAACAGAGGTTAGGTATAAATTAAGGGACTGAGGTAAAGATTTGACCACTCTTGGATTACGAAGTGAAATCAGCGTAGTGGAGAAGGTTTGTCTGTACGCTTTGCTAAATTTCTTGTGTTTCCTTGAAGTTCCAAAGATTTTAAAATTTGCTGAGAAGTATTTGAATAGACCACATCACAATTCTTATAATTTTTCCTGTCTGCTCTTTACTATAGAACCATAGACATAGATACATAAGAAAATTTATTTACAGATAATATGATTACATAATGAGTGACCATAAAATTCCACTATGAAATTCCTTCAACTGGTCAATACTTTAACCCACATGGCTGAAATGTGGAACATATTGATTCTGCAGTTTTTTGTATAGAATTATCACTAGTTTTTCTCCTAATCCTGAAATTTTAAAATGTAATTTTAGAATGTCAGCAATATTCATAATCAGCCTAAGAATGATTGTATATATGCCTAATTTTACTCTGTATTCCTAATAAAGCTATTGATGTACCCCCAAAAATCATTAGTTTAATCTATTTTTCATGTAAGGTGCAGTAATTACTAATGTAAGGGAGGAATTCAACTTGATAATCTTAGACAATGTTCAGAATGGAAGGAGGTGTCACTTTGTGTAACCTCAGGGCGTAGGGATTTGAGATAAAGTGTGAATGGTGTTTTTTGTTTATAGATGTGTATATAATATTGGCTTGGCACAATATTATAACTGTTTATTTACTCTTGATGAATTCAGTAACAACTTAGTCTGATGAATAAACAGTTGTTTGAAAAGCAAGCATTTGGAGTTTAGGAGAAGCTAAAATGATACCCTTACCTAGTAAATTAATTATTATAGTTTAAGAATTGTTTGTACAAATTGAATTTTGGAAATTACTGAAATTAATAAGAAAATTGTTTAACATTTTATAGCTGTCTCATTATAAAAAGCATTTTTGAACCAGCTAGTAGGAAAACATTAATTCAGAGACTATGTTTTTTATCTTATTAACTTTGTTATAAGCCTGAAAATATCTCTATTGTCTTTACTGTAATTGTATTATCTCTAAAAACTGACACAACACTGTGTAGAAATATGTCAGAGTCTGTAATAAGAAATGTTGAACTCATATTATCTAAAGAATGCTGAGGTTATTTGAAAAATGTAAAAAAGGAATATTACATGCATATGGCATAAATGTAGTCACTGTTATACCCCAACACTAAGCTCCCTAGGCATTAAACCAAATTTAACTGTAGCCAACAGTTGGAGCAGGGAGAACTTTTTTCCTTTCCATTTTTACTAAAGTATGAGAATATGAGTGCTGTGATGGATATTAACCAAATTATTCTTAGTCCATAGAGCCCAAAGAAAGTGAAGTGAAAGACAAAGCAATTTCCAAGGAACAGCAACGGCTGATGCTTGGCTTCTTGATATTTGTCTCCTTAATTACTACTCAGATTTGAAGGGAGAATTGTGGAGGAATGGTGTGGGCAGACTTTCCCATCATGATGTAAGCCTTGTGAATACTTGCATAGTAATCATTAGGGAGTCTGGAGCCTGAAATAAGCATAAGATCACCATCAACTTTTAATTACATCTCACCTGAGGTGAAGAGATGCTTAGATCTTTCCATCAAAACTTACCAATATACATGATGAAGTAGATTTATTTCTGTGTACAAAGAGCTAACATATTATATTCTTGCTATATTTTTATATTTCCTGTGTTTGCTTGATAAATGCATATATATATATCAGAAATATTAAGGAAAAAAAATGTTTCCATAGTCTAAATGTAGTTCAGTTTATTACTCAAAACATAAACAGAGAAATTTTAACATGTGAAAATAAGTTCAGGTTTAGGATATTTCTAAATAGGTTTGAGCAGTCTGCTTCAATTTTTGCCTTTAGTTTATAGTTATGATAGCTGAGGTGGTGGAGTATTTACTGAACAATTTTGATAATGCAGTATGGTTTTACAGAACAGAAGAAAAGAAAAACAATGCAAATACAGTAACTTCTTGGTAGACAATAGTGAATAACATGTTTGGCCTCTCTGGGACCAGACACACATGTAGTATATATATGCCACAGATATACATGCAGGTAAACACTCAGATACATAAAAATATTAATTTTAAAATGATCTTCATGGGTCAACTGGCATCAACATCTAAAACATCATCACCAAAGAATTGGAATCTTTGGCTATAAAAAAAATCTGCCCACAAACATTCCCACATTTAAGGTTGAGATTTATGATGTACCTAGATTTGCTAGCATTTGGCAGATTCTACTGTTTGCTTCAAGCACACTTACAAACCTATGTACAATATAAAGTATAGAATTACTAATGTTAACCCAGCATAGAAACTGTAAGATCATTTCACTTGTACCACATATAAATATTAAGCAGAGCATTGTGATACACATCTTCGATTCCAGCAATTTGGAGGCAGAGGAAACTCTGTGATTTTCAGGGAAGACTGATCTACATAGGGATTTGCAAGTCAGCTAGAGCTACATAGTGATACCATATAAAAAAGAAATTATTAATATTAAACTGCTAACAACTCAGAAAAAACTAACAACTCAGCATAAAACAGACTAGGTTTATCTGACAAAAATGAATTGAATGAACATTAATTTTCATCTCTGTCTTATTTAGTTACTAGTTATGTAAGTAGGCAATTACTTTGCTGTCTTATACAACATCAAATTATACTTCTAAAGTCAATATTATACTTTAATACATAAAACACAATCAAAGAGAGTGGATGAGGTTAGTGATTGCTGATGTGTGTGTGTGTGTGTCTGTGTGTGTGACATATACATACATATGATGTGTGTGTGTGTGTGTGTGTGTGTATGTGTGTGTGTATGTGTGGATAATGGAGAATTCCACATCCTCTCAAATACTATTCTCTCTATCACTTATGTGGGTCAAAGCAAATCCTTTCTATATAGAGTTCTATTTAATCCTTAGATTTAAAATAGATTTTTCTCTCCCTAGGAAAATAGCTAAGTAGTTGCTAGAGCATTTTATGAAAAAGAGACTAGTTGATTCTAAATTTTACTGTAATCTATGCCTGGAATTTTTGTTAGTCCATAAGTGGTTACAAATAAAATAATATTCATTGGTATACAAACATTGTGTATTCAAAAATTACTTACTTTGTATTCAAACACTGAATACTGTGTATTTACTCCTGCATGATAATCATACTTACGCTTTCTTCACTCCAAATCCAGCATGGTTAGAATTTCATCTGTAGAGCAATTCGTTATCACACTGTAAACAAGTTATTGAATTACCTTTTTAGCATATTTCTGAAAGAATGCAATAATGAGAATGGAGTTTGTGATCTGCTTATTTCATTACTAGAAATTATACTTTGTCTAATTTCCCCTAGGTGAACACAATAAAAGTAAGCTCTATGAATACCTATAACAAGCAAATTTGAATGAAGTCAGCTGGATTCTCCTCTCTATGTACACAGGAATTCAGTAGATGAGATCAAAAATCAACCAGGGCTTTTCTTAGTTCACTTATGCACTCATACTAATATCCCTCTAATCCATCATAGGTAGTCAGACTTTCAGCAGAAACCCACTGGAAATTTCTATAAAGTAATGATTTGAGGATCTGAGGGACATGTGTTATGAATCTACATTATAAAAAATAAGGAAAGCCATAAACCAAGATCAGATGATCATATTCTGACTAAAAGAATACATGCCAAAACATAAGAAAGTGAGAGTGGAAGAGGCTAGTTATTGTAGCTTTAGAGATCAGATTATAGGTTTGGTGAAGATAAAAGGCTTAGAAATCATCAGAAAAGGCAGCATAGATAATAACATTTTGAAGCACAGTAATAATTTCCTTTATTTTAGTAGGCCCTGACATATTCCCACTCCTACCTCAACTGTTGTGGGATGATGATTTAGCTAATTTTAAGGATACTTACAAATTTATCCCCACAAGTTTCTGCTTTGTACGAGTGTCCAAATATGAATTTTTACATTAGTAGTAATGAGAGAAATATATGAAGAGTATTAAGTGCTTCGTCTGTCACTTTTCATTGTTGTATCAAAACACTTAAGCAAGAAATAAGGTTTAACACATGGTTTTAGAGATTTTAGTTGATGATCAACTGGGTCCATTGTTTGTGAGGCATGTGATGCAGAACATGATGGAGGTAAGAGGCACAAATGCTCACTAAGAAGCAGGTCCACTCATTGAGAAAACTAAGCAGAGAGCACATTAACCTGTTCTATGCCTTTTATTTTTCTAACTGGTTCTCAAAGGATTTTGTAGCAGTTATCCACATATATGAAAGAGTTAATTTTCTTGATCTAAAATTTTATTATTATCATCATCATCATTATTATTATTATTTATTGGAAGGAATATTGGATGCAGAATATTCTAGGCAAGAGCTCCACCAATAATCTACTTTCACCTCCCTTTTATTAGTTTCTAAAGTTTGAGACAGATTCTTAAGTTAGCCTTGAACTCATTCTGTAGAACAATATGCCTGACTGTGTCATATTTCTACGTTCACTCCTGAGCACCAGGGATTACAGGCTTGTGCCAGGCCCTGCTCAAGCTATGAGTTCATATGTTAATTGTTTCTGGAAATATTCTTATGGACTTATTTAGAAACTGAATCATTATCTTGGCATCCCTTAACCCAGTCAAGTTGACACATCACATTAACCAATAATGTCAGTGTATTAAACGCAATGAGTCAACATTTAAAGAAGGTATCAGCTTACAGGGGAAACTCACGTTCATAACTATTTAACAGCAATATCCCTAAATAAATGAAAGCCCTATAAATTATATATTGCTATTAGGCATTTTATATTTACAGACCATGCTTACTTACATCACTTCTTAGAACTAATTATTAAAGACTGGTCAACTTCTACAGTATCCCTCTAGTAAAGTCTGAGAAATATAGTTGGAGATAAAAACAGTATAACACATGGACTGACAATGCAGCTCAGTTGCACAGCATGCATGAAACTCTAGGATCAATCCTTACTTCCATAAAGATAGGCTTGGTGGTAACTACCTTTAATCAGGATGATCAGAAGTTTGAGGTTATCTTTGGTTACACAGTGACTTTGAGGACAGCCTGAACTTCATGAGACACTATCTCTTTTTTGTTTGTTTGTTTGATTGTTTTTTATTTGTTTGTTTGTTTAGGATTCAACAACATTACAAAAATTGTTAAAATTTATTAAGGTTGAATTGTTTATAAGTTTCATGTTAGCAGGTGTTCTTTCAATATTTTGAAATATCTCATACATCTCACACATAAAATGCTTTTTGCAATTTTGTATCATGGTAAGGCCATCTGGGAATGCTTTTAATATGTATATATGAAACTTGATTTTTTATAAGTTTCTTTGGTGTTTCCATTGACATAAGCAAAGATTTTGTCTTTCCCACTCCATCTTCCTCTCCTTTTCTCTTTCCCTCTCCTTTTCTCCCCTTCCTTGTTCTTCTCTCTCTCTCTCTCTCTCTCTCTCTCTCTCTCTCACACACACACACACACACAACACAAACACACACACACAATTTAGAATAACATCTTATTCAATTGGATTTGTAGTCAAGCCTTTGATGCATGTATTAGATTTTAGAATACATTCATCTCATGACTTCCTGTCACAATAATTTAAGAGTAGGACACTCATTCATTCTTTCCATTTTGGGATTTATGCAGCTGAGACTGACCCGAAGTTTGCTATGTAGTTAAGAGGAACCCTGAACTCTTCCACCATCTGCCTCTACTTCTGAAGTGCTGGGTTTACAAGTAAGATATCATACATGAAAGTGAAAATTTCTCCTTTATTGTGTAATTATATTATCTAAAAGTCACAATGTTCATTACACATGTGCACGCTTTACAACAGCACCAAAAGAGGAGGAGAGGAGGAGGAAGAGGAAGAGGAAGAGGAAGAGGAGAAGAAGAAGAAGAAGAAGAAGAAGAAGAAGAAGAAGAAGAAGAAGAAGAAGAAGAAGGGGAGGAGGAGGAGGAGGAGGAGGAGGAGGAGGAGGAGGAGGAGGATCAAGAACAGCACATGTAAAATTCTTTCAGAACTTTTAAACATCTGACTTTAAATGAATAATGAGTGATACAGTCTTGAAATGTCTGGAATATTTTAAGAGTAAAAAAGCCACATGTCTTGCTTCTCAGAAAGTTGAGGAAATGATGTTTATATATACCATGGGTCTAAAGAATGTGCAGAATTCCAGGAAAAAATGTCAGGGAAATACATGATGCTAATGGAGATGCTCACAGAGTAAGCACTACCTAGGAACTTTGCCAGTTCCACCAGCTAAATATTCTCTTTGTCTTTTCTTATTCTGTCAAGTCAAATATGAGGGCACATTTCTCTGAAAATCCCTGTTGATTGAATTCTGGAGCTTCAATAAGCTTAGTGACAGAAATTCAAGCAAAAAATATCTGAGGGGAAGAGATGTAAAATGTGTCACTTTTTATTCTAGAAGCCACCATCTGGGGAAATGTAAGACAGCCTATCTCAAGTCATAGCTACCACTTCATTACAAATGATTCTTTAGTGCTACTCAGCTGCTCATTTGTCTCTCTTCTCTCCACCTGCACATCCTCCTGGCCAAAATTTTAATAATGGTTGTCCCTTTTCCCAGCCCTAAATGTGCCAAGCTCTGGACAGCTTGTGAAAGGCATTCCTTCAAAGTTAAATGGAGAATTTGGCCAGGATTTAGCTGCCATGGAGACATCCTAGATTTTTTTCACTCCAGTACACATTTGTCTAAAATGAACCCCTTTTTTATTCTTCTTCACAGCACCTCCCTTCTCTCTGCTTTTGATCACCCCTCTCACTTATTTTCTTTATTTGCTATTATTTTATTGCTATTTATTTGATATAATTTAAGAAGTGCTAGTATTTGAGGTCTGTATATTTACTTATTAACTCTCTATGATTATTTGTTCGAAGATTTTTATAACTATGCTTTATTTCTATTGGAAACCTCAAAACTGATTTAACCTATTTTATTTCTGCCCAAAGGTGGAACACCAGTGTTTGCACTGAAATCTCAGTTAATATCCTTAAGTCATTTTCCCTAGTCATGGTCGATGAGTCTGCACCTTGTTTTGTTTCACTATAAGTATAAATTGAGATTCATTATCATTTAGAAGCTTTGTTGACCTAATCTGAGAAACAGACAATGGTGGAAACCTCTACAACCTTCAGCCTCTCATTTCTGCATTATCTTTTTTTTTTTTTCACTTTTTTTTAATTGGAACTTTTATTTACATTTCAGGTGTTTTCCCCTTCCCCCCTTCCCCCCTCCCTCCCAGGAACTCCCTATCCCTTCCCCCTCCTCCTGCCTCTATGATGGTGTACCACACCCACTCTCCCCAGAACCTCACCTCCCCACCCTCGAATACCACCCTCAACGATGTCCAGCCTTTATGGGACCAAGAATCTCTTCTCCCACTTATATATAGCTCCCTTGCATATATAGCTGGAGCCATGGGTACCTCCCTAAGCGCTCCCAGGCTGGTGGTTTAGACCCTGGGTGCTCTGGTTGGTTGATATTGTTGCTTTCCTCATGGGGTCCCGTACCCTTTCTGCTCCTTCAGTCTTCACTCTATCTTCTCTGTTGGGAACCCCATGATCAGTTTAATGGTTAGCTGTGAGCATCCGCCTCTGAATATGTCAGACGCTTGCAGACCTCTAAGGAGACAGTTATGTTAGGCTCCTGTCAGCATGCACCTCCTGACACCCACGTCAGCATCTACCTTTGGTGACTGCACATGGGATGGATACCCAGGTGGAATGGTCTGCAGAAGGCCCCTCCTTCAGTTTCTGTCCTGTACTTTGTCTCCATATTTGCTCCCTTGAGTATTTTGTTACTCCTTCTAAGAAGGACTGAAGCACCCCCACACACACTTGGTAGTCATTCTTCATGAGCTTTATGTAGTCTGTGAGTTGAATCTTGGGTGTTTCAAGCTTCTGTGCAAAAGTCCAATAATCAGTGAGTGAATACCATGTATGTTCTTTTGTGATTGGGTTACCTCACTCAGGAAGATATTTTCTAGTTCCATCCATTTATATAAGAATTTATCGAATTCATTGTTTTTAATAGCTGAGTAATATTCCATTGTATAAATGTACCACATTTTTTTGTATCCATTCCTCTGTTGAAGGGCATCTGGGTTCTTTCCAGTTTCTGGTTATTATAAATAAAGCTGCTATGAACATAGTGGAGTATATGTCCTTGTTATGTGTTAGAGCATCTTCTGGGTATATGCCCAGGAGTGGTATAGCAGGGTCCTCAGGTAGTGATATGTCCAATTTTCTGAGGAACCGCCAGACTGTTTTCCATATTGGTTGCATTATCTTAATGTTGTTATGTTACTGACTTTGATTTCCCTCTGAATCCACCATTTCTTTTAATCCCAATTTTACCATACAGAATTATTTTTAGCTAGCAATATGACAATCCTGAATGCAGAGTTGACACAATGTGTATACAACTATAGTGGAGAGCAGCACAAATTAGCTCTAACATAATGCAAAAGAGAGGCCAATTCCTGAGCTAGAACTGTAATCCTCAATTTAGCTATCTATTCTAACTACTATTAGTTATTGTTTCCTTAGACTCAATCCATTATAGATCTTGTTTCATTTCTCAGATATGCTTAGTTCTCTGCCTTCCCATACCCACTAACCAGAGTTCAAATGGGCTTCTGGGATATAGAATCTTAGGCAATCTTTGCTTCAATCTTAAAGATGTTTAGATCTTGGCTCTGCCATTTTCTTTTGAAAAATATCATATTTCTCTGGGCCAAGGCAAGCAGCCTCCTACCCTAGGGGGAACTCCACTGTCTTGTCACTTCCTGACCCTCGTTGACAAGATCTGAGGCTCCTGAACAATACAGACCTACAGGTCCTCAACCATAAAGTTTCAGAAAACTCACCAGAGACCTACCACAACAGGACCATTGAGGTTAACCCCCCTATCAATACCCATTGCAATAAGATCATCTGTGGGGCCATGAAAGGATAGCTTGGTTTGTGGTGGAGCACTGGCTAGAGATGGCCGGAAACCCTGCAAGGGACAGTATACATTTCTTCACACTCCCAGACTCCAGGCTCCTGACACGTGGCCAAAGACCTTCATTGGTCAGTGCCTTTCAGACACATAGGGCAACGCCCCTACCAGCCCCTCCACAGATAGAGTGTGTGACAGGCCTCAGGGCCTCGAGATATCTCCATATTAATGAAATACCTAAAAGAGAGAGGAAGTAGCCAATTAAGCATTTCTTCCCAGACCCTCCCTCTCTCCCTGTTTAACTCAGGTCTGTCCTGAGGTTGGGGGGGAGGACAGTACAGCTTCCGCCATGACAATAAACCTTTTAAAACCATGGACTTCCTCATGTCTTTGGGGCTTCTCTGTGGAGAACTGTGGAGAAGGTCTTTGACTACCAAGCCACTGCTTAATCTCCTGCCAGCAGACTTCTCTAGGCTCCCGACATGGAGGCCCACCAACTCAAACAAGCTAGACAGCACAGCCAAGCAAGTACCAGTAACCAGAAGTCTGTACCCCACTAGGCGCTGCCACAGCTTTCTCCCTCTCGCTTCTCTCAGCTGCGGGCTGGTCCAGCCCAAATGCCCTCACATCTTGGTTCTTCTGCAGCTCCCATTGGCATCTGGGAGCCCAAAGACTGAGGCCACAGGTCTCCAGTCAGCTGTTTCAGCCCAGAGACTCTCACTCAAGAGTTCTGCCCCTGCAGGACTTCAGGCTGAGACCTCTTCATGCCCTGAAGTTTCTCAGCCCATTGTCTGCCCAGTGCCTCATGAAGTGAACTCAGTCAAATACCCACACTTCTGCCTCCCTGAGCTTCGGCAGATGCACAGGAATCACAACACAGCCCAACAGGACCCACACACGAGCTACAGCCCTGCAATCATCCAGGGACCAAAACCAACAACCTAGCTAAAGGTCCTTAAAAGAACAAAATAAACAAGAGCCAGGGGAATATGACACCTCCAAACTACAGTTACCCCACTACAGCAAGCTCTGGATATCATAACACAAATGAAAAACAAGAAAATGACCTTAAATGCAATCTCCTAATGATGATTAGAGATATTTAAGAAGAAAATGAATAAAACCCTCAAATACAGGAAAATACAATTAAAGAGGTGAAGGAAAGAAATAAAATTGTGCAAGACCTGAAAGTAGAAATAGAAGCAATAAAGAAAACAGAAACTGGGTTGGAGAGATGGCTCAGTGGTTAATAGTACTCACTGACTCTTCTTCCAGAGGTTCTGAGTTCAATTCCCTGCAACCAAATGGTGTCTTACAACTATTTGAATGGTATCTGATGCCCTCTTCTGGTGTTTCTGAAGACAGCTATAGTGTACTCACATACACAAAATAAATAAATCATCAAAAAAAATTTCCACCTTGTTGAATCATGATTTCTTAAAAAACAACAAACAAATACAAAACCACAAAGTGAGGCAATCCTGGAGTTGGAAAACCTAGGGAAGAGAACAGGAAGTATGGACATATGCATCACCAACAGAATACAGGAGATAGAATAAAGAATCTCAGTCATAGAAGATACAATGGAATAAATTGTCGAAGAAATATTAAATCTAAAATTTTCTGACACAAAACACTCAGAAAATATGGTATACTATGAAAAGATATAACCTAAGAGTAATAGGAATAGAAGAAGGTGAAGAATCCTTGCTCCTAGGCTCTGCAAATATTCTCAACAAAATTACAGAACAAAACTTCCCCTAACTAAAGAAAGTTACACAAATAACATACAAGAAGCATAATAAACACCAATTATACTGGGTCAGAAAAGAAAATCCTCCTGGCACATAATACTCAAAACATAAAATCTACTGAACAACAAAAATATTAAAAGCAGCACGAGAAAAATGCCAGATAACATACAAAGGCAGACATATCAGAATTATACCTGACTTCCCAACAGAGACTTTAAAAGCTATGATTGGATATCTTGCAACCTCTAAAAATCCACAAGTGCCAACCTAGACTACTATATCTAGCAAAATTCAATCACCATATATAGAGAAAATAAGATATTTCAAGACAAATCCAAGCTCAATTTCTATCTAAAACTCCAGATAACACTGGAAAGAAGTAATTCCATGCACACACACATTAGCCCCACCAACATAAAAATAACAGCAAATAACAATCTTTGGTAATTAATATATCTCAAGTTCAATGGACTCAATTCCCCAGTAAGAAAAACACAGGGTAACAGAATGAATGTGAAAACAGAATCAAACATTCTGGTGTATATAATAACTGCACCTCAGCAATGAAGATAGACATTACCTCAGATGCAAAGGCTGGAAAAAGTTCTCTAATCAAATAGATTCAAGAACAAGCTGTAGTAGCCATTCTAATATCTAATAAAATAGACTTTCAACCTAAATTAATCAAATGAGAAAGAAAAGGACACTTCATTTGTATCAAAGGAAAATTATTTATAAAGATGATATATCAATTCTGAATATTTATGCCCCAAACACAAGGGCACCCACATGTGGTAAAGAAACATTGCTAAAGCTTAAATCTCACATTGAACTCTACACATTAATAGTGGGAGACTTTAATACCCCACTTTCAGCAATTGGCAGGTCATCCAAACAAAAACTAAACAGAAAAATAATGAATCTAACTGACATTATAAATTAAATGGATTCAACAGACATCTGTAGAATATATCACCCAAACACAAAAGAATATACTTTCTTCTCAGGACCTCATGGATCCTTCTTCAAAATTGACCATATAATCAGTCACAAAACAAACCTCAAAGATACAAGAAAATTGAAATTATGCCTTGTATCTTAGACTACCATGGATTACAGCTGGTCTTCAATAACAACAAAAACATTGGAAAGCCTACACACTGATGGAAATGGAATAAATCTCTACTAGATCTGGGAATAGATAAAGAATGAAATTAAAATTTTTCTAGAATTCAATGAAAATGAAGACACACACCCAAATATATCAGACAAAATGAAAGCAGTGCTAAGAAGAAAGTTCATAGCATTACGTTTCCCATAAAGAAATTAGAAAGTTCAAATATCAACAATTTAAAAGTATATCTGAAAACTCTAGAAAAAAAAAAGAGAAAGAAAGAAAGAAGGAAAGAAGCAAGCACACTAACCAGGAAAGAAACAAATACACTAAGCAGGCATAGAATGCAGGAAATAATTGAAATCAAGGCTGAAATAAATCAGTCAGAAGAAAAAAAAAACAGAAAAAAAAAAAAAAAAAAAAAAAGAACCAACAAAACCAGGGGCTTTGAAAAAATCACCAAGATAGACAAACCCTAGTGAGAAAACCAAAGACAGTCAGTATCTAAAAAATGAAAATCAGTAATGAAAAGGGGGACATATCAAGTGACACCAGCAAAATTAGAATAACCATTAGGACTTACTTCAAAATCTGTACTGCACAAAATTGGAAAATATTAATGAACTGGACAGTTTTCTAATGGATACCACTTACCAAAATTAAATCAAGATCAGGTAAGTTATTTAAACATCCCATAATTCCTAAAGAAGTAGAAACAGTCATTAAAAGTCTTGAAACCAAAAAAAGCCCAGAGCCAAGAGTTTTAGTACACAATTCTACCAGATTTTTAATGAAGAGCTAATACCAATACTCTTCCAACTATTCCACAAGGTAAAAACAGAAGAAACACTGTCAAACTCATTCTATGAAGCCACAATCACCCCAATACCTAAACAACCAAAGACTCAACAAAGAAAGGGAACTTCATACTGATTTCTCTTATAACATTGGCAGAAAAATACTCAATAAAATGCTTGCAAACTGAATCCAGGAACACATCAAAGACATCATGTATCAAGGCTTTATCCCATGAAAGCAAGGATGGTTTAATATATGAAAATCCATCAGTGAAATTTACCATATAAAATACTGAAAGAAAAAAATCATGTGATTATCTCATTCGATGATGAAAAAGCCATTGATACAACCCAACACCCCTTCACATTAAAGGTATTAGAGAAATTAGGGTTACAAGGCATATACATAAATATAATAAAATAAATATATAGCAAGCCAATAAACAATATGAAATTAAATAGAGAGAAACTTAAAGCATTTCCTCTAAAATCAGGTAGAAGACAAGACTGATTCTGTCCCCCCTCTCTCCTGTATAGTATTTAAGTTCTAGCCATATCAATAAGACAACTAAAAGAGATCAAGGGGATACAGCTTGGAAAGGAAGAAGTAAACATATTTCTATTTATGGATGATATGATAGTATATATAAGTGACCTCCAAAATTCAATCAGAGAAATCCTACAGCTGATAAACTCCTTTAACAAAATGGCTGGATACAAAATTAACTCAAAAAATCAGTAGCCCTCCTTTATACAAATGGTAAAGAGGCCAAGGAAGAAATTAGTGAAACAGTACCCTTTACAATAGCCACAAATACTATCTTGGTATAACTCTAAGTAAGCAAGTGAAAAATTTGTATGACAAGAACTTCAAGTCCTTGAAGAAAGAAATTAAAGAAAATATCAGAAGATGGAAAGATCTCCCATGCTCATGTATAGGTAGGATTAAAATAGTGAAAAAGGCCATCTTAACAAAAGCAATCTACAGATGCATTCCAATGTCCACCAGAATTCCAACACATTTTTTTTTTTATAGAACTTGAAAGGGAAATTCTCAACTTCATATGAAAAAAAAAACCCAAAAACAAAAACAAAAAACAAAACAAAACAAAAAAACCCACAGGCTAGCCAAAACAATCCTGAACAATAATAAAACGTTGGGAAGATTCACCATTTCTGACTTCAAGCTGTAGTACAAAGTAATAAAGACAAAATCTACAGGGTACTGGGACAGAAACAGACAATGTAATTGAATTGAAAACCTAAAAATGAACTCACACAGCTATGGACATTTGAGTTTTGATAAGAAGGCAAAAACCATATAGTGGAAAAAAATGAAAGCATCTTCAACAAATGATGATGGACTAACTGGATGACTTTATGTAGAAGAATGAAAATAGATCCATACTTATCACCTGCAGTAAACTTAAGTCTGAGTGGAGAAAGAACTCAATGTAAAACCAGATACACTAAATCTTATAGAAGAGAAAGAAGGAAATACCCTGAAATGCATTTGTACAGGAAACAATTTCCTGAACATAACACCAATTGCTCAGGCTCTAAGATAAACAATTGATAAATGGGACCTGATGAAATTGCAAAGACCACTATCAATAGCACAAACTGGCAACATACATATTAGGAAAGTATCTTCACCAACTCTACAATTTATAGAGGGCTAAAATAAAAAATCTACAAAGAACTGAAGGTAGACACCAACAACCACAAAAACCCAATTACAAAGTGGGGTACAGAACTAAAAAGAATTATCAACAGGAATTTCCAATGTCTGAGAAGCACTTAAAGAAATGTTCAATATTCTTAGTCATAAGAGAAATGCAAATCAAAATGACTGTGATTTTTTCACCTTACACTTATCAGAATGACTAAGATCAAAAATTCAAAGGATAACACATGCCAGGGAGGTTGTGGAACAAGGGGAACACTCTTCCATTGCTGATAGGAGTGCAAATTTGTAAAACTACTCTGTAAATCAATTTGGTGGTTTTTCAGAAGACCGAGATTAGTTCTGCCCCAAGACATAGCTATACCACTCCTGGGCATATATCCAAAAGATGCTCCAACATCCCACAAAGGCACTTGCTCACCTGTGTTCATAGAAACTGTTTGCAATAGCCAGAAATTAGAAAAAAACCTAGATTTCTCTTCTACAGAATGGATACAGAAAATGTGATATTTCTACACAATAAAATGCTACTCCACCATTAAAAACAAGGAAATCATGAATTTTGAGGCAAATGGATGGAACTTGAGAATAACATCCTGAGTGAGGTAACCTAGCCCAAAAGTACATGAATGGTATGAACTCACTTATAAGTGGTTATTAGCCATAAAATACAGGTACTATGTTACACTCCACAAACCCAAAGAAGCTAACTAAGACAGAAGGCCCAATTGAAGAAGCTTGAATCTTTCTTAGAAAGGGAAAATAAAATAGTCATAAGAGGCAGATGAGGGAGAGAACCAAGAGGGATGGGCAATGGGGAAAGGCATCAGGGGTTTCAGGATTAAGTGTGGGCAGGGACAAGAGGGATTGCTACATGGCAATCAAATTGGATAGAAATTTTTAACTGGCAGGGGTAAGAAGATGGAGGTCTTCTGGATGAGATAGAGAACAGATAAGTGAAGTATCTAACAATCAATGTAGATAGGGTCAGTTGTGACTACTACATTGGGGATACAGAACCTAACTAAAGGCTTCACCTACTGTGTTCCTTTGTATCTGAGAAAATAGTTTTCAGCACTTCATTTTCTTTAGTCTTCAACTCAACATTATTATGTCACAATCACAATCTTTCTACCTATAATTCCCTCTTCTATCTGTTATTTTCTTCAAAGTTTGAGTTCCAAATCATAAAATCATTTAAAATCCCATGTGGAATAAGAAAAAGTTCAGTTTCAGAATAGTTTGTGAGGAAGGATGTACTTATTTACAAGTGAATGCTTGAGTAGAATCTTGAAACTTTCTTAATGGTACTCTACATAAACACTCAGGAATGTAAGTCATTATATAAGTGGTAGTAGACTAATGAGCTAGATTTTAACATTCTGATTGCTAATATGGATATCATGTATGAATGAACCCAAATAATTAAGGAAGGTTCTCATGAAATCACCCATGGTATTTCATAAACAAATTATGATTTTAGTGAACTGTGGATTTTAGATGTTGACACTTTAACATCAATAACTTAGTTGCACAAAAAACAAACATGCTAAATAAATGTACAGCCTTTCTAGCTTGTAATGTCTGACATTTCTCCTGAAATTATGCTTGATCACACATCTGCTAAAGTTGTTATTGCTGGAAAAAAAATACCGCTCTGTAACGGAGGCAGACTTATTTTTTTTTTTTATCTCCACATCTGTAGCTTGTAAAGTCCTGTGCGTTCTTTCTTCCAAAAATAAACTATCTTTAAAAATCAACTTTGTAATATAAGATGAAATCTATTTCACTGAGGTTCAGTTCAAACATTATGTTAAAAAGGTGTGTTGCCTAGTATTTTTGAAGCTTAGAGGTATTTCTTTTGAACTGTCAATCTGATTAGTTTCATGATTTTGATGTTAATAACAGTAGAATGCCCCTATTTCAAAGCCTGAGATCAGAAGTTCATTTTAATCTCTACACTGAATTAAACAGTCAGGGTTCCTAGAGCTTAAAGCCCTGAGCAATTATCTGTGTATGTGTGTGTGTGTGTGTGTGTGTGTGTGTGTGTGTGTGTGTGTGTGTGGTTATGTATATGTATATATTTATACATATATATGTAATAATTTTTATGTATAAACTCAGAATTTAGATTAATCTGTCTGGTTGGATTAACAGAAAATATCTAATATTTTAAAAACATCAAACATAAATTGAAATTATCCTTGCAACTGTTTGAAGATAGAACTTGTACACAAATACATTTCTATATTTTTGTGCACAACATTATGAAGATAAGCAAACCCAAACTATATAGTACATATTTGCTTACTTTATCCTACTATAAGTGAAACCTTAAAACAGAGTTTGGGAGGGGAGAATTCAAAGAGTTGATGTTTTTGCTCATCTTTTGAAGTTTTAAGACAAAATTGTTGGTAAGAATTGAGAAAAGTAATAGTAAAACAATTACAAAAAAGCAAATACATAATAAATCACATTGTGTTAAGACTAACAGAATGAATAAACTGGCTTATGAATTCCATGGCTGCTAACGAAAGTCCCTTTGTCTTATACCTCATTCAGAGTACATGATCACATGTTACAAAGTTCATCACAAGTTCACACCAAAATTCAAATCATAAATTGAAATAGAAGTTTACAACAGAAAATGTGTACATACATATCCATTAGGAGTAATTATCTGACTAAACCTCCATCACCTTTCTAGCTCCACAGGTTCATCAAAGGTTTAAAACTATAACTTAAGAAATTAGTGAAGTTTTGTATAGATAAACCCAAGCAATATTTTCTCTTCTGTCCTAGCACCTATAATAAATCTTGAGTTCCCTTTTAGTGACCCTTGGTTAATTGTTTTACAACCACATTGGAATGTGCTCTGAGCAGGAGAAGTCTGGTTACTATCTAAGAGCTGTTAACCGATGACACTTGGGAGACTGGCAGAGTTCTCAGAGCAGTATTGATTGTCAGAAAGGGACTTAATACCAGTCCCACTATAAAAGAGCTAAATAATCATTGATATAATTTTAGGAATTCTTATAGGGTCATCATTAAGACTTAAGTCGTCTATTTGTCTATATAGCATCACTATGACACAGTACATCTTCGTGGGTCTGCAGAGATCTGCTCCAAAAGGGTGTGCTATTGCTTAGTGATTGTTACATATGTTTAATAATAATAATAGGAAAAGCATACTAATAGCTGGGATTTTTCCTAAAAAATGTCCACATAGCCTTGCTAGTGGGGCGCACCTGTCGCAGATTATAATCCGAGGCAAGCATTTCAGGATGATCACCTGCTAATTATTAGCTTTTCCCATTATGGTTCCTAACACTCTTTCAAATCTGCTACTTAAAAAAATCTTTTCTTCTTATATTTATACTTAGGATATATGGATCAATAGTCAATGTTTTGAAGCCACATCTGCATTATGCTTTTTCTTTCTCTTTGTCTGTGTTGACTATTAATTATCTCCGTATTTAAAACTCATCCAATCTGTTAAGCAATCTTATGTACAGAGAAACCTTTTTCATTTGAAATGCCAACACCTTTTTATGCTTCCCCTCAGCTCAGTTTCTTCTTAGGGTTTCCTTTTTTAAAGTATGTTCCACTTTTTTTTTTTTTTCGCAGAATCCAATTTCTGTTCTCTATTTCTGTTTATGAGAATTCACCAAGGAGTTGTGTTATAGCCTCTCAGAGACTTTTGGAGTTCCCAAGGCTGTACTAGCATGATAATATTGTGACTTCATTCAGCGATACATTTCAAATGTTATTCCCCTTCACAGTTTCCTCTCCACAAACCCCTATTCCCTCCATCTCCCCCTACCTCTATGAGGGTACTCCCCCACTTATCTATCCACTCTCCCCTCAGTGCCCTAACTTTCCCGTATGTGTGATCATTGAGACTCCATGGGACCAATAGGCTCTCCTCCCATTGATGCCAGATAAGGCAATCCTCTGCTACATATTCAGTTCAAGCCATGGGTCCTTCCATGTGTATTCTTTGGTTGGTGGTTTAGTTCCTAGGAGCATTGAGGAGTCTGGTTGGTTGATATTGTTGTTCTTCCTATGTGGTTGCAATCTCTTCAGCTCCTTCAGTCTTTCCCCTAATTTCTCCACTGGGGTCCTCGTGCTATTGGTCTAGCTCTGGCAGAGCCTCTCAGGGCATAGCAATACCAGGCTCCTGCCAGCAAATGCTTCTTGGTACAAGCAAAAGTGTCTGGGTTTGGTGTCTGCAGATGTGATGGATCCCTAGGAGGGGCAGTCTCTGGATGGCCTTTCCTATGTATTTAAATGTAGCATAAAAGAAAAAAATGAATTACATAAATTTCATGATATTATCTTGATCAGATTCTTATTTTTTTATAAATTATTCTTTAATCTATTTTTACATTTCAGAATTTATCCCCCTCCCAGTCCACATCCCAGACCTCTTCTCCCCATCTCTAAGAGGATGTCCCCACCCACCCAACAATCCACCAGACCTCCCCACTCCCTGGAGCCTCAAGTCTCCCAAGGGTTAGGTGCAACTTTTCTGAGTACAACCTAGCAGTCCTCTGCAGTATATTTGTTGGGGGCCTCATATCACTGGTGTATGCTGCTTGGTTATTGGCTCTGTGTCTGAGAGATCCTGGGGATCAAGGTTAGTTGAGAGTGCTGGTCTCTAGGGTCGTCCTCCACCTCAGATTCTTACAGCTTTTCCCTAATTCAAGCACAGGGGTCACCAGCCTCTGTACATTTGTTGGGTGTAAATATCTGCATCTGACTCTTTCAGCTGCTTGATGGTCCTTTTGGAGGGCAGTCATAATAGGCAAATTTTTGTAAGCATCAGTAAAAGTGTCAGGCCTTGGGGCCTACCCCTGAACTGGATCCCAATTTGGGCCTATCACAGGACCACATTCTCCTCAGGCTCTTCTCCGTTTTTGTACATTTTCAGACAGAAGCAATTATGGGTCAGAGTTTTTGACTGTGGAACAGCAACACCATTCCTCCACTTGATGCTCTGTCTTGGACTTGGAGATAGACTCTATAATTTTCCTTTGCCCACTGTAGGGCATTTCATCTAAGGTCCCTCTCTTTGAGACCTGCGAGACTCTCACCTCCCAGGTCTCTGATACATTCTAGAGGGTCCCTCTACCTTCTAACTCCTGAGGTTGCATGTTTCCATTCTTTCTGCTCGCCCTCAGGGCTTCAGTCTTGTGCCACCACCCCAGAACCTGATCATGTTCCCCTCTTTCCCTCCCTGTCCCCCTTTCCACTCTTTTCCCTCCTTATTTCTCCCCACTCCTGTGATTGCTTTCTTCTCCTTCTCAAATGTGATTGAGACAGCCTCACTTGGGCCATTTGGCTTGTTAGAATTGTTGAGCTCTGTGGATTGTATCCTAGGTATTCTGTAAATTTTTTGTCTAATAGCCACATATTAGTGAGTATATACCATGTTTTGGCTTCTTTGTCAAAGATCAAGTATCCTTAAGTGTGTGATTTTATTTCTGGGTCTTCAATTCGATTCCAATGATCTATGTGTCTGCCTCTATACAGATAGCATGAAGTTTTTTTTATCACTATTGCTCTGTAGTATAGCTTGATGTCAGGGATGGTTATTCCCCTAGAAGTTCTTATATTGTTAAGAAATATTTTTGCTCTTCTAGGTTTTTAGCTACTCCAGATGAATTTGAGAATTGCTCTTTCCATGTCTTTGAAGAATTGTGTTGGGATTTTGATGGGGATTGCATTGAGTCTGTAGATTGCTTTTGGTAGGTTTGCCATTTTTACTATGTCATTGTTCCAATCCATGAGCATGGAGATCTCTACATTTTCTGAGGTCTTTTTCAACTTCTTTTCTGAGAGACTTGAAGTTATTGTCATACATATCTTTTCTTGTTTGGTTAGAGTTACCTCAAGATATTTTATATTATTTGTCAGGTGTTGTTTTCCTAATTTCTTTCTCAGAACATTTATCATTTGTATAAAGGATGGCTACGATTTAATTGAGTTAATTTTATATCTAGCAAATTCTCTAAAGTTGCTTATCAGCTGTAGAAGTTCTCTGGTAGAATTTTTGGGGTCACTCACATATACTATCATATCATCTGTAAATACTGATAATTTGACTTCCTCTTTGCCAATTTGTATCCCCTTGATGTCCTCTTGTTGTCTTATTGCTCTAGACAGAACTTTGAATACTATATTGAATAGTTATGGGAAGAGTGGGCATCCTTGCATTATCTGTGATTCTGGTGCAATTGCTTCAAGTATCTCTCCATTTAATTTGATATTGGCTGTTGATTTGCTATAAATTGCTTTTATTATGTTTAGGTATGGGTTCTGATTTCCTGATCTCTACAGTTCTTTTAACATGAAAGAGTGTTGTATTTTGTCAAATGCATTTTCAGCATCTAATGAGAAGATCATGTGAATATTTTTCTTTGGGTTTATTGTTTTTATTTTTATTTTTTTATTTTTACTTTTATTTATTTTTATTTTTTAATTTTTAATGATGATTTATTATTTTTATTTGAAATAATGTTTATTGGATATTTTATTTACATTTCAGATGTTAATCCCTTTCTCCATTTCACCCACCCACTCAGGAACCTTCCTCCTCCTGTTTCTATGAGGATGTGTATACACCTACGTACCCACTCCCACCTCCCCACCCTCGAATTCCCCCATACTGGAGATTCCAGCCTCATTGGGACCAAGGGCTTCTTCTCCCACCTATGCTCAACGAGGCCATCCTCTTCTAATATACTGCTGGAGCCATGGGTCCCTCCCTATGTTTTCCCAGGCTGGTAGGTCAAACCTGGTTGGTGGCTCTGGTTGGTTGGTATTGTTGCTTTTCCCATAGGGCCACAAACCCCTTCAACTCCTTCAGTCTTCTCTCTAACTTCTCCATTGGGAACCCCATGATCAGTTTAATGGTTAGCTGTGAGCATCTGCCTCTGTATATGTCAGGCTCCAGCAGTGCTTCTCAGGAGATAGCTATATCAGTCTTCTGTCAACCTGCATTTCCTGGCATCCATATCAGTATCTGCCTTTGGGGACTGCACAAGGAATGGATACCCAAGTGGAAAGTCACCTGACAGCCCCTTCTTCAGTTTCTGTCTCACACTTTGTCTCCATATTTGCTCCAATGAGTATTTTATTACTCTTTCTAAAAAGGACCGAAGCACATACATTTTGGTCTTCCTTCTTCATGAGCTTCATGTGGTTTGTGAGCTGTATCGGGACTGCGAGCTTTTGGGCTAATATCCACTTATCAATGAGTGCATACCATGTGTGTTCTTTTGTGATTGGGTTACCTCAGTCAGGATGATATTTTTCTAGTTCCATCCTTTTGCCTAAGAATTTCATAAAGTCAATGTTTCTAATAGCTGAGTAGTACTCAATTGTGTAAATGTACCACATTTTCTGTATCCACCCTTCTGTTGAAGGACATCTGTGTTCTTGGCAGCCCCTGGCTATTATAAATAAGGCTGCTATGAGCATAGTGGAGCATATGTCCTTGTTATATGTTTGAGTGTTTTCTGGGTCCTTAGGTAGTGCTACGTGCAATTTTCTGAGGAACCGCAAGACAAAGTTTCAGACTGATGACTCATGAGTTTGTCGGGACATATGTTAGCCACTCCTTTCTGGTCCAGAGACTGCATCTGAGCTAGCATTAGACCCATTCTCAATAGCCATCATTTGCCCATATCTAAGTTGGAATTATTATTGTATGACCAATAGATTAAAACATTTGGAATTTATATAAGTTAGGAAACTCTTAGTTTCTTCCAAGCTAGCTAAGAATGTCAAAAATAACATCTGAAACTTATAGAAAAGCTTGCTCATCTTGCTGTAACCTCCTCCTTGATGTGGCCAACAATGTATTTTAACCTTGTCTTGATGTATGACTTTCTTTGTTCTATAAAATCATGAAACTGTTTCCACATTGGAATATAAAATTTTGGTTAAATCTTATGTCCTCATGATAAGGTATTTACAACTCCAGAATAAACTATCTTTTTCTTTTTATCTTTTATCTAACTTTTATTTCCATTAACATGAGTGCTGTGTTTTCCATGGACTATTCCTAAATTTATAATTTCCTTCCCTTACAATGCTAGAGAAAACATGCTTTTTAAATTTTAATTTTTAATTTTAGTGTTTTATCATTGTCTCCTTTGTAAAACAATGTAATCTTGAATATAGGATTATCACTTCAGTGAACTGAAAAGGGACTCAACAGCTATTTGAGTTGTAATTGTAATTAGGTTTTCATTTTCCACTATTTCTGTAAATAGACACACTAACAAGAATTCAGGTTTTCTTTAAATATTTCTAGGAAACTAAAATAAGGCTAAACTTGAGATTATTTCTTCTTTGACTCAAAATGCATTTAATCTGCTTACTCATTCACACTCTTAGAAGCTTACATTTTTTTTTTTTTTTTTTATTCTTAGGCTGTGAGAACTGCAGGCAAGGTCTTATCCAAAACATGTTAATAAAAGGAAGAAAGATTACAAAATAATTTTGTACGACTTTTATTGGGATCATTCCATTATCCAAGCACCTCTTACATTGTTGTGGTCAGAAGTGGTGGGGCTGGGTTGCTTGCAACTAAAAAGGGCAACCATATAATGTGAAATCTGTACAAATTTTATCCACCAAGCATCAGAACCAAGGCATGCCCCTAGAAACGTCTCCCAAGGAAGAAGGGGTGAAGACACAGTGGATAGGTTTCTTCCTGTTTAGGGCCCTGACTTCTCTTTTTTCTATAAATCAGAGCATTTGTTACGGAGCATTCTGTTAGTATTCTGTTTAGGCCCCCAGTTACCTGGCAACAGCTAGGTGTGTCTGACTCACTATAAAAGAGGCTGCTTGCCTGCTCGGCTCTCTTTTGTTCTTGTCTTCTTGCTCCAGCTCTGTCTTCTCTCCCCTTCTCCTCTCTCTCCCTATTCCCCTCTCATTCTTTCCATGTGCTCATGACTGGCCTCTACTCCTCTAATTTGTCTCTCTCTCTCTCTCTCTGTCTCTCTGTCTGTCTCTGTCTGTCTCTCTCTCTCTCTCTCTGTCTCTCTGTCTGTCTCTTCTCTCTCTCTCTCTCTCTCTCTCCTCTCTCTCTCTCCTCTCTCTCTTTCTTTCTTTCTTTCTTTCTTTCTTTCTTTCTTTCTTTCTTTCTTTCTTTCTTTCTTTCTTTCTTTTCTCTGTTTCTACTACCCTTTCAACTCCCCTCTCCATGCCCTGAATAAACTCCATTCTATACTATAATATCCTATGGCTGTTGCCTCACGGGGAAGGGATGTCTCAGTATGGATCTGTGGAGGCACCCCCTTCCTCCATACCTGACTACACATCCACCAAATATATTCCTTCTCTCCTCACCTTTTCATAAAACACAACATGTTCTATTCTTAAATTCTTTCTAAGCTCCTTTGAGATATAAATCTTTTGTCAGTTTATAAAATTGGATTGTTCCCTATCTATAAAAATATATTCATCAAAAAAAAAATGTCAAGGCCCTTCTTTCTGAGTCTCTGTAAGAGAAGGAAACCCTAATTTTCACAAATATCAAAGTGACCAACTTGCCCTAATTTTCAGAAAATTTTTTTTCCTAACTCAACCTATTTCTCATAAACTTTCCAGATTTCTGTTTCTATGAGTAAAGTGTCTTTTTTTTTCCAGTACTCTTGAATATTTGTCATTTCTTACTTACTTTTGCAGAGCGTGATTTTATTGAATAATAAATAAATAATAAACTATTTTGTTCAAAACAATTTTAGATGGTTTTGAAGATAACTTTTTACTTGTGGAGACTCAACCTCTAATCTGTAAAAGAGAAAAAAGAAGTAAGGGAGTGTGATGCAATACTTTGTTCAGTTTCTACGATGAAAGTGAAGAATACAGTCATTTATATTCTTAGTTCCTTATAAGCTGAATTTGACCTCACCCTGGGGCATATCTTGCTAGAATTCGAATATGGAAGACTCATGTAAATCATGTAATTTATCAAGTTGTAGCCTGGGAATTGGTCTCTGGGAAACTGCAGGGCTGTGTCAGACAGGGCTTCGTTATCAGTAGTGACTATGCAGCCATTTCCATTCCATAACTTGTTGATTGGGAAGTAAAAGAGCTTAGGAAGTTTTTCTGAGGCCTGGTAATTTTTTTTATTCTGATTCTGATACTGATTTGGTCTCTTAGGTCTATACTAGCAATCACCTGATGTAGTTTCCCTGTATTTCAAAAAAAGAAATATTGAAAACAGATTATTATGGCAAAATGTATTTCTTTTACTCTTTGGTCAAACTGGGGAGAAAAATAATCTAATTCTTTATGGAATATCATGAAAGAACAACAATAACAACAATCACCACCAAAAAGTTGTTAGTTTTTGCTGTGGAAACTGTAGCACCCATTTCCTCAGAGGAAGGACCCACCCTGGTTTTTCTTCCATGAATGTTCTGTTAGCCTTAGTTTTTAAATTCAAATTCCTACTAGAGGAAAATGAGTAGCCCTTCTGTCTTAAAATTTTTCCATTTTTTTTTTTGGCAAAATAATCCCAGAGTTTATACAGCATGGTGTATGTAAGATCCTGATCTTTTAGGGGACTGACAGATTTCTTGGACTCCATGCCAATTCCTTTGGTAGGTAGAGCAGAAAGCTTTTGTGAAGTGTTTTATAATTCCGCTGGTGATTAAAGGTAATATTTTAATAGCTGAAGGAAGGTATGCAAGTGTTCCATTTTAGAATTTTGAGTAACTTCTGTACACTGGGACTCCAGCCCATGCTCTCATCATGAAAACATGACACAGTTTTTTCCCCAACTTTTGTCATTGTGGGATATTTTTAAAATGCATCATCCTCTGTAAGTGACCCAACGTCAGACTAAGTTACTTTGCAACTAAAACAACTCTTAAGAGATAAATGGAGGAAAGGTAAATTGGCCAACCTTCACATGGTCTGGAAAGAGGAGGCTGGCTCATGAATGGACTTAAGACATAACCTAAGAATCTTAGGTGTCATTTCAGTTGTATAAGAAATGGATCTTTAACTGAATCCTTTTATCTTTTTGACCTTCAGTTTCTTCATTTGAAATCATGGCAAAGGTCATTACTTCATCCATGTCTTTATTCTCAAAGGTGAATTAAGAGCATAACAGTGAAAATGCTAGAGGAAGCTTAAATCAGAAAATAACACTGGCTGTGGACAGAAATGGCCAAGGAAAACATCCTCTGAAAGGTTTTGTAGGTGGATTATTAAATGCACATTCATCTACATGATAATTTATAGCTATAGAAAGGTAGTTTGAAATACAAAATATTGTTATTGATGAGTACTTTAAAAATGAAGTGGAATTAAAAGGGAAGGCTACTGTGGAGTAGTAACAGTGACAGGATAAGGCACTTCACTTTCAGTCTCCTAAAAGATCAGGATCTTATATACACAATGCTGTATAAACTCTGGGATTATTTTGCCATAAAAAAAATGGAAAAATTTTAAGACAGAAGGGCTACTCATCTTGTAGTGAGCATTCAATCAACTGTTATTAAGATCAGATCACCATTGAGACATTACAAAATTGTGAGAACAGACATGATCCATATATTTCCCTTTGGGAGAAAAATATGGTAGCAAACTGGAGTCAAATTTCCACATCTCTACCTTATATTCCCTAAGGTTCCAACAGAGAGCCTGATTCTCCAATTACCTCTACATAGATCTTATAAAAGGCATAAAACTAACCTCATGACATAATGTTAATTATGAGGAGGAATGAAAGCCTCTATTCCACCAATTTATTAACTTGTATGTTGTGTTAAAACATTTAACTCACCTTCATAAAACTTCAATGAAAGTGATAGTAACTTTAATGTCTAGGATTTTTATATAGATCAAATAAATTAATGCATATGATAGATTTAGCTAAATTTTGTACATTTAATAATCATTGTTAGTTATTATATCTTATAACACATATTTAATTTTCATACATTTTAATTCAAATATAATTACATCACTTTCCCCCTTTCTTTTCCTTCCTCTGGTCTCTCCCAGGAAACCTGTCCACTGTCACTCTCAAATTTATAACCTTTCCATGTGTTTTTGTCTCTTACACACAAACAATCACATACACACATGCACATACAAATACATGTATATTTACACACAAATATATAAATATAAAATGTTTAGTATGATTTTATGGGGGAATTTTTGGTGTGTATGAGTGTGTGTGTTTATATGTGTGTGTACATATACTTAAAGGTATTACTATTTGGTTTTAATAAAAAACAATGATAAGATTTCTTGAGGATTTATTAAACAACCTTGCTCTTCTCTGTCCCTTCTACATCCTTCGCCTCTTATCTTATCATTCCTGTACTTCCCAGTTGCAGATTCTCTACCTGTTTTTCTGTCCTACCTGTCTCATCTATTCCCCTCTCAAGCCTCCCTTCCAAAATGTGATCCTTTTTTATTTTCCTGGTTTTCATGGTTACTCTGTGTTGTAAGCTCACATTTGAACGTTTGAAGCAAACATCTGCAAATGAGAGAGAATGTCTGATGTTGTCCTTCTGTTTCTAGGTTATATCACTCAATATACTATTTTCTATGTCCATTCTTTTACATAAACTTTTCATGTTTTCACTTTTTATACAGGTGAATAATATTCCATTATGTATATGTACCCCATTTTCATTATCCATTCATCTATTAAAAGATAATTAGGTAATCCCATTGCCCAGATTTTATGAATAGAGCAACAATAAATATGACTGACCAGTATCTATACAGTAGTATATTGATTCCATTGGGCCAAGCAGTGACATAGATGGGTCATATGGAAAAATTATTTTCACATTCTTGATGATTTCCACAGTGGCTATAGTACTCTGCATTTCCAATAGGAGAGAATTGGGTTCACTTTTCTCCAAAACCTCTCTAGCAGCATTTGTTGACAGCTCTTTGGATGATCTTAGCCATTCTGATTAAGATGAGAAGAAATTTTATTTTTAAACTTTACATTTACCTGTTACTAATGATGTTAAACACTCTTTGAGTTATTAGTTATTACTTAATCTATTGAGAGCTCTCTGTTTAAATTCACAAACCTGTTCTCCCTGGCAAATTTGGTAGTTCATTTCCTTAAATTTTGTTTTCCAAGGTATTTGTATTCTCCAGATATTAATCCTCTGTCAGATGTCTAGCTGGCAAAGATTCTCCCTCAATGCATGGATTTCTGCTTCATGCATTTGAGAGTGTTTTAGCTGTACTGTAGCTTTTTCATTTTATGAGGTCCAAGTTTTCAAGTGTTTGACTTAATTCCTGATCTACTGAAGTTGTATAAAGAAAAGGTTTTCTGTTTTTTTTAATTTTATTTATTTAATTATTTAAATCACATCATAATTTACTTATTTACACAGAGGTTATAAACACAAATGCAGGATGTGGGGAAGGGAATGGCACTGGAGCATAGGTGTTCAGGGGAAGTACAGATACCTTTCAGAACAGGGTATCAGCTGGGTGTAGGTTCAGGGATAGGTCACTATGGCTCTGCCTATGATTCACTTGTCCTTATCTAAGTTGGTACTGTCCACCGAGGCTGCCTATTTATAAGACCTATAACCACTAGGTCTGGTAAATTTCCACAGAAGCTGCCTGTTTACAATAGCTTATAGCCTTCTGTTTTCAGTGTTTTTCCACAGAGACCCAAGACTTTGTGTTAGCATGTATGTATGTCAGGCAAGAAAATGTTTTCTAAACCTCAATCTTGTAGAGTTCTGTGATTTCTTCTAGCAGTTTTAGCATTTCAGGTTACAAATTGAGGTCTTTGATCCATGGATCTAATTTTTTACAAAATGATAATCACTGGTCTAATTTCACTTTACATGTGGACATCCAGTTTTTCCAGCATCATTTTTTTGAAGATGTCCTTTCTCCAGTGCACTTTTATTTTAATTTTTGCCTCTTTGTCAAGTATCAGAGAGGAATAGTGCTTATGTCTGTTCATTCTGATTTATTCCATTGGTCTATTGCTCTGACTTTGGGTTATTAACACATGTTTTTATTACAAAAATGTATAATATATCTGTAAATCAGGAATGGAAAAGATTCCAGTGTCATGATTTTGGTTTTGGGTTGATTTTCCTATCCTGTTTCTTATAAGTTCGACATGAATATCAGGATGATTGTTTTCTATTTCTATGAAGCATGTTATGGGAATGTAATTGGAAATGCCTTACGTACATAAACTGGTTTTTTTTTTTTTTTTTTTTTTTTTTGTAGAATGGCTGTTTTTACACTGGAAATCCAACTGATCCAGGAATATAGGATGTCTCCCAATTTCCCAGTGTCTTCATGAACATTTTTCTTCAGAGATTTGAAATTTTATCTGTTTGTTGTTTTTGTCTTTGGTTAGGTTTATTAAAAGATAATTTATTGTCTTTGATGCTATTGAAAATGAGAATGTAACCATGTTCTCTGTTTGCTCTTAGTATATAGAAAGGCTAATAATTTTTGTAAGTTGATTTTATACACTTCTAATTTACTGAAATTGGTGACTGTGATGGAATTGGGGGGTGGGGCTTTTACATAAAAATATACTATCTGCAAATGGGATAATTTGATTTCTTTTCTTCATTGTTTTTTCTTTTATTGGATATTATATTTACAGTTGAGATGTTATCCCCTTACCCCATTCCCCCCAGCCAGGAACCCCCCCTACCACATCTCCCCTCCTACTGCTTCTAAGAGGATGTGTCCCCACCTACCCCCCAACTCCCACCTCCCCACCTTCTAATTCCCCCACACTCAATATCCATCCTTCATAGGACCAAGGATCTCCTCTCCCACCTATGCCTGACAAGGCCATCCTCCCCTACATATACAGCTGGAGCCATGGGTCCCTCCCTATGTGGTCCCAGGCTGGTGGTTTAGACCCTGGGGAGCTCTGGTTGGTTGGTATGGTTGCTCTCCTCATGGGGCCACAAACCCTTTCAGCTCCTTCAGTCTTCTCTCTAACTCCTCCATTGGGAATCCCTTGATCAATGGTTAGCTGTGAGGGTCTGTCTCTGAAGATGTCAGAATCTGGCAGATCTCTAAGGAGACGGCTGTATCAGGCTCTTGTCAGCATGCACTTCCTGACAACCACATCAGCATCTACCTTTGGTGACTGAACATGGGATGGATATCCAGTTGGAATGGTCTCCAGATGGATCTTCCTTCAGTTTCTCTCCCACACTTTCTTTCCATATTTGCTCCAATGAGTATTTTGTTACTCCTTCTAAGGAGGACCAAAGCACCCACACTTGGTCTTCCTTCTTCATGAGCTTCATGTGGTCTGTGAGTTGAATCTTGGGTATTTCAAGCTTCTGGGCTAATATCCACTTATCAGTGAATGAATACCATGTGTGTTCTTTTGTGATTGGATTACCTCACTTGGGATGATATTTTCTAGTTCCATCCATCTACCTAAGAATTTCTCGAATTCATTGTTTTTAATAGCTGAGAAATAATCCATTGTGTAAATGTACATTTTTTTTTATCCATTCCTCTATTGAAGGACATCTGGATTTTTTTCAGCTTCTGGCTATTATAAATAAATAAGGCTGCTATGAACATAGTAGAGCATATGTCCTTGTTATATGTTGGAGCATCTTCTGGGTATATGCCCAGCAGTGATACAGCTGGGTCCTTAGGTAATGCTATGTCCAATTTTCTGAGGAACTGACAGACTGACTTCCAGAGTGGTTGTACCAGCTTGCAATCCCACCAACAATGGAAAAGTGTCCTCTTTCTCCACATCCTCACCAGCAGCATCTACTATCACCTGAGTTTTTGATCTTAGCCATTCTGACTGGTGTGAGGTAGAATCTCAGGGTTGTTTTGATTTGCATTTCCCTGATGACTAAGAATGTTGAACGTTTCTTAAGGTGCTTCTCAGACATTCGAGTTTCTTCAGTTGAGAATTCTTTGTTTAGCTCTGTACCCCATTTTTAATAGGGTTACTTGGTTGTCTGGAGTCTAATTTCTTGAGTTCTTTGTATATATTGGATATCAGCCCTCTAACAGATGTAAGATTGGTAAAGATCTTTTCCCAATCTGTTGGTTGCCGTTTTGTCCTATTGACAGTGTCCTTTGCCTTACAGAAGCTTTGTAATTTTATGAGGTCCCATTTGTTAATTATTAATCTTAGAATATAAGCCATTGGTGTTGTGTTCAGGAACTTTTTCCCTGTGCCTAGGTATTTGAGTGTCTTCCCCACTTTCTCTTCTATTAGTTTCAGTGTATCTGGTTTTATGTGAATGTCCTTTATCCACTTGGACTTGAGCTTTGTACAAGGGAAAAGAATGGATCAATTTGCATTCTTCTACATGCTGACCTCCAGTTGAACCAGCACCATTTGTTGAAAATACTGTCCTTTTTCCACTGGATGGTTTTAGTTCCTTTGTCAAAGATCAAGTGACCATAGGTGTGAGGGTTAATTTTTGAATCTTCTATTCTATTCCATTGATCTTCCTGCCTGTCTCTGTACCATACCATGCAGTTTTTATCATTATTGCTCTGTAGTACAGTTTGAGGTCAGGGATGGTGAGTCCCTCAGAAGTTCTTTTATTGTTGAGAATAGTTCTTGCTATCCTGGGTTTTTTGTTATTCCAAATGAATTTGCAAATTGCTCTTTCTATCTCTATGAAGAATTGATTTGGAATTTTGATGGGGATTGCATTGAATCTGTAGATTGCTTTTGGCAAGATGGCCGTTTTTACTAAATTAATCCTGCCATTCCACGAGCATGGGAGATCTTTCCATCTTCTGAAATCTTCTTAGATTTCTTTCTTAAAAGACTTGAAGTTCTTGTCATACAGATCTTTCACTTGCTTGGTTAGATTCACTCCCAGATATTTTATATTATTTGTGACTATTCTGAATGGTGACATTTCCCTAATTTCTTTGTCCTTCTTTTGGTTATCCTTCTGTTACTACTTATGATATGACATAGAAAAGTAATGAGAATAGTGGGCAACCCTGCTTTGCTTCTGACTTTAATAGCATTACTTTGAAGATTTTTTCATATTTTTCTTATTCAGCCTTTATTATGTTTGGTATGTTCCATTAGCCATACTCTCAGAGGCCTTTTCTATATTTATTGAAATGATAATTATTTCTTTAAGTTGATTCATATAAAGTATTATATTTATTGACCTACATATGTTGAACCAAGTCTGCATTTCCTGGGAAAAGCTACCTGAATTGTAGGGAGTGATGTTCTGGATATAGCCTGTATTCAGTTTTCTAGCATTTTATCAAAGTTTTTTGTGTCTATGTTCAGAAGTATTTGTCCATGAATTACAAATTTGTTCTGTATTTACCTTCTTTGGGTTTCAGGATGATGGAGACTTTGTAGAAAGAGTTTGGGAGTTGTACTTCTATTTCTGAGTTTTTGAATAATTTAAGACATATTGGCCCTTCTGGTGGCACCTTCTGCCAGGGAAAAGCAGCAGCACATTCACACCTGCTGGGAGTCCCAAGGAGCCCAGTGGTCTCCTGACCTATCATCCCCAGCGCCTAACCAACTCCCTGGATTCCACTCCCCTTCCATTGGGCACCTTCTGTCTGGGCAGAGCACTAGCTTGTCTGCTCCTCTGAAGACACCACAGACTTGAGGACTCCGGGAGGTTCACTGCAAGCAGGCAAATGAACAACAGACTCCATAGCCTGAAGACCTCCCAGGAGAGACACTACACACAGGACAACAGTTTAACTGTTCCTCTGAAGACCCAACAGTCTGAAGGCCACCCAGGAGGTCTAATACAGCCCGGGCCACAGATTTACCAAGAGACCAGAATCAACACAGGGACACAGGAGACAGGTATTAGATAGAGACACCTAGACCAGCAAAAACTAGGGATAACCAGATGGTGAGAGGCAAGCACAAGACCATAAGCAACAGAAGTCAACACACTTTGGCATCATCAGAACCTGGTCCTCCCACCACACCAAGCCCTAGAAACACTAACACGCTTGAAAATCTGGAAGGTGATATATAATCCTATCTTATGAAGATAATAGAGTCCTTTAAGGAAGATATAAATAAGTCGCTTAAAAAAAAAAAAAAAAAAAAAAAAAAGAGGGAAACACAGGTAAACAGGTAGAAACCCTTTAAGAAGAAACAAAAAAAATCCCTTACAGAAGAACATGAAAACACAATCAAACAGGTGAAGAAATTGAATAAAGCAGTCCAAGACCTAAAAGTGGAAGTAGAAACAATAAAGAAAACACAAATGGAGGCAAACCTGGAAATGGAAAACCTAGGAAAGAGGTCAGGAATTACAAATGTAAGCATTGCCAACAGAATACAAGAAATAGAATAGAGAATCTCAGGTGTAGAAGACACCTTAGCAAATATTGACACAACTGTCAAAGAAAATTCAAAACATAAAAAACTCCTAACCAGAAACATCTAGGAAATTCAGGACACAATGAAAAGACCACATCTTAGAATAATAGAAATAGAAGAGAGGGAAGACTCCCAGCTCAAAGGTCCCAAAAATGTCTTCAACAGAATCATAGAAGAAAACTTCTCTAACCTAAATAAAAGAGATGACCATAAAAGTACAAGAAGCCTCTAGAACAGAAAATAAATTTGACAAGAAAAAAAAAATCCTCTCATCACGTAACAATCAAAACAATAAATGCATAGAACAAAGAAAGAATATTAAATGCTGCAAGGGAAAGGGACCAAGTGAGTCAACAACCAGACATCTGATACATATACAACAGAGGATTACCTAGTCCGGCCTCAGTGAAAGAAGATGCATCTATCCTTTGAGAAACTTGAGGCTCCAGGGAGTTGGGAGGTCTGGTGGGGGAGGGGTTGTGGGGCATCCTCTTGGAGATAGGATTGAGGGGAGAGGAGGTATGGGATGAAGAGTGGTCAGGGGACAGACCAGGAGGGGAATGAAGTCTGGGCTGTAAAAAAGGACTAAAGGATAAAAGCAAATAAATTTTTAAAAAGGAAAAGGTAAAGACTATAGTTATTGTTTTTTTTTAAATCCTGTATAATTTTGCCATGAGTTCATCTGAATCTGAATAGTTTTAGCCACAAGACTTTTTATTGTTGTTTAAATCTCTTTATGTAGTTTGTTAAAGTTGTTGATCTCTACTTGGGTTAACTATAATAGTATTGATAAATTAAGAATTCAATCCATTTCCATTATTATTTTCCAGCTTCATGTATTCACATATAATAAATACTCTGTATTTCTTTGGTTTCTTTTGTAGTAAAGTTTTCCTATTCCTGTCTTATTTTTTATTATGTTAATTAAAGGTAATCTTTCTTTTCTTTTTCTTCTTCTTTTCTTTCTCTCTGTCTTTTACTTTTTTTTCTTTTTTTTTTTTTTTTTTTTGAGTTTGACCATGAGACTCTTTATCTGGTTTATCTTCTCAAAGACCCAGCTCTTAGATTCATTTATTGTTAGTGCTATTGTCTGTGTTCTGCTTTATTGCCTTATGCTTTGAATTTTGTTTTATTATGTCTTGTCATCTACTAGGTTTGAGTTTTTATTTTTTCTTCTTTTTCCAAATTGTTGGGCTATTTTATTAAATGATCTTGTAATCTTTCTGATTTTTTTAATGTCTAAAATGTTTTTAGCATTTATGTCTAAAAAGTTACATCTTAGAAGATTATTTAAAATAATGTTATGCTCTACTAAAATAAATTCTTAATTGAATTCTCCTAGCATTCTAATGCTGAAGATGATCTAAGTCCCAATATAGAAAAAGAACCACAGTGCTACATGTGTGAGCATTTGGTTACAAGAGAGTAGTAGAAAGCTTGTTTTGTACTATCCCTAATAAGAGAATAATAGGATTTTTGTGAATAGTCCATTCATATTATAGGAATTAAAATTGCATGTTGCTTTTTAACACTATTGATTGATATTATTTTAAGACTCTGAAATGTGTGAAAGGTTTCTTTAGCTTAATTGTAGGCTTGTTGCTATCTTCATTTACTAAGTAGATTAATGGATATTAAGGACTTAACATATTGTAATAACACATTTCCTCATTGTTCAATCATTAGTAATAGTTGACAGAAATCATACATGTTTAAATGTTCAAATTAAATTTGAATGATCTAACCATTATAAAAAGACCTGTTAGTACCTTAAATAATAATTATGTTAATTATAAGCATTAAATATTGAATTATATTTACAAAAAGAAATAGCATATGGTGTACTATGTTGGTTTTAAACCACAATTCTATACTTTTTAATCTTTGTTGATACTTAATTTATTTTAGAATAAATCAGAAGATATTTCAATTTTCAAAAATCTAATATTTCAAATAGTGAAGGATTTGGAAATTTTCAGGCAATACTTAGTTTACAATACTTTCATTTTCAGAAGAAAATTGCACTAGATTCTAATTGAAGTCTGAACATTAAACCATTTCAGCTCTGAAGTTTGTGGTGATATTTCCAGAAAGAATTGCACATGTTGGTAATTTCATATTAAGGAGCCTATCTCCATAATGGAAACTCAGTTTTATGTGAGCATAGTAGAGATGACAGGAAAATAGGACAGTATTCCAGTAATGAATGAAAATAGATAGAACTTTGTTGAAATGCCATTCAAGGCATATAGAATAATCTATTATTAATGTGGATAATTTACTCTGGACAGTTCCACAGATTCCAGTTCAACATTGTGAGTTAAATAGTTAGACTATTCTACTGAATCATTTCTTAGTCCTGTGAAGATTAGTACTAGGCTACAAACCAATGTAGAATATGGATATCATTTTGATGAGCTTTAAAATATTCGTTTTTTATGTTACCATAAAGCATCTCATGGCTTAGACTTTTCTGAAACGAAAAGTAAAATTATTTTATACAAAAACAATAGCATAGTTAATAGTTGAAAACAGAATTAAAGATTTTTAATAAAATGTACTTTGTTTTTTTTATGGAAGCATATAGTGAATAAGCATAGAAGATGCTTCATAACTGGCAGAACGCCAATCTAATGGTAGACAGTACTGAATTTGTTTGTCATACTAATTAGAGTTCAGCCAACTCAAGGTCCTTTAAGGGTTCTGTGATGGTTTATACATGCTTGGCCCAGGAGTGGCACTATTAGGAGGTGTGGTCTTGTTGGAGTAGGTTTGTCACTGTGGGCATGAACTTAATACCCTCATCCTAGCTGCCTGCAAGTCAGTCTTCCACTAGCAGCCTTAAAATGAAGATGAGATGGAAAACATCCCTGACACTGCCTGGGTTACCAAGAATCTGAGACCATGTAGATTAGAGTCCAAGGAGAGATCCAAACAATATCTCTTGCTGAAACAACATAGCAATATAATGACTCCTATTGATATTCTGCTATATTCATAGACAAGTGGCTTGTTGCTAAGGACCAGCTTCAGTCTGAAGAGGTGGTTGGAGAGAAGGGGTATCTATCTGGGAGTGGTGAAAAGAATGCCTTGAAGTCAAATTGTGGGTTCAAGCTGTATTCTGCTTAATGCACCAGTTTCTCCATTCTGCTTCTCTCTATGGTCTACTTTCTCTCTGGAGATATCTATATATATATTTTGCTTGCTTGCTATTCTAAGAGATCTCTCTCTCTCCATGCCCTGCTTGCTTATGTGTATGTGCGGTCTCCAAGGAGTTCTCTCGTTGTATCCTAGAAAATTCTCTGGATAGCTCATTTCCTTCAGAACACAGGTTTAGTCTTTTATTTTACACATCAATTTTAATCATTTACTCCATATTTCTTTTTGATTATTTTAAGAAAAAACATCCTGTGAGTCCCATTCCTTTGAGGAGACAGGGAGCAACAATTTTCTTTTAATACTGCAAAAGAATTCAGAGATCTTTCTTCCATTGTTAAACATAGAGGATAAACTAGTCAGGTAGAACCTTGCCCTGAAATTACTATTTCCATCTTGCCTGAGGCTAACCTGCTCTGTCCTAGGCTGATCCTTCTTAACTCAGTAATTTGCCTGCCTTTGTAAGCATAAACAAAACAAACAAACAAACAAACAAAAATCTTAGCTGGGTGGGATCTCCTGCTGTTAGCATTCTCTCCACCTCTTATTTCCTTCTTCAGTAATTTTTTAACACATTGGTTCACAGCTCAGTTCCTTTCGTTCCTTTAGATTCCTGAAGCCCCTCACATAATTCACATTGCATCCTTATTTTTTGCATAGCTGAGAAATTATATATTTTCAAACTCATGTATTTAGAGCTCTTTCCCATAGCCTCAAGGGCTGTCCTGAAGGCACCAGTGTTCACCGTTTTGCTGAGATATAGCCCCACCCTCAACTCCTGGACTCATGTTGTTTCTAGTTATTATGGAATTGAAATTGAAAATTCCAAAAGATCCCTCCCCTCCTGGAAGAGAAAGGTCATAGAATTCTTAGGCACTCCTCCTCTCCAGAAGGGAAAGAATAATTAACATTCCTCAGACCACAAGGTATGGGGACTGACCTGTGTGTGTTTGGGGGGGGGCCTGAGCACATGGACAATGGACCATTGGCCACCCGCAGACAAAGGAAGTCCCTGCCACCTCATTCCCTAAAGACTAATCAGTTCAAAAGTCACATTGTTCTGCCAATCATATTGTGCCTAGCTGTTGTTTCTCTATTCTACCCCTAGAGACTGTATAAATGTCCTTTTGAGCAAGCTGCGTGGGTCACCTCTCCTTCTGGATTCAGGATGGCCCTAGCTTGCTGGAACATTAAAATTCCACTTGCTTTTTGCAGCAGTTCTCACTCAGGGGGTCTCCAGTAAACTAAGGCTCTGCTCCCTAGAGTCTTACAGAGTCATAATATTAAGAGCAGGGACATTTTTCAGAAGAAAAGAGTTCTCCACTGCTAGGGTCCAGAGAATATGTACATTATTAAACAAACAAGCCTTACATCCATAGCAGCCATTACACTCAAGGAGGTTCACACTGGGGCCCTGTCCCAGGGGCAGGAACCATGGCACTCTGTCTCTACCAGGGCCATGCAGGGTGTGATGGGGATGGGTAGACTCAGCAGTTTGTTAAGCCATCATCAGAGAAGCTTCTTCTGTAGCAGATGGGACCAAATACAGAGCCCCAAAGCCATACAATGTATAGAGAGTCAGAGATTTTACAATATTCAGTCTTAAATGGGATGTCCTCATCAAGTTCTTTCCATCAGTGCTCAGGGAATCCTGCAGAAGTGAAGGCAGAAAAAGGATACAATTCAGAATTTTTAGAGGTAAACAAGAAAAGAAGGGCTTTTAAATATAGTAGGTTTAATGCATATATGAATGCACAGACACTGTGGCAGTATTACAATTATTAGAAGGCCTGCACATATTTGTGCATATGGAGTCCCAGTACTGAGAGGAAAAGTGGACACAAACTCTCAGTTCTAACCCAGAAGTTATACCAATTGATAGTCACTTGTAAATGATATATACGTTTTAACAGCAGGTCACCAAAGAATGGCTGATGCAAATCAAACTTAACAGCATCTTTGGAGGTTGTTGTCTCATGTTTCATGTGTGCTTTTACTTTATTTTTATGTTTATTTTACTTTATTATTTTGTCTTACAGGTCTTTAGCATATGAATGTTATGGTTTTCATTTTTGATATTCTTATGAGATTCTTGTGTATATGAAAGTGTGTGTCTCTGGATCTGTACGTATATCTTGTGTGTGTGTGTACGTGTGTGTGTGTGTGTGTGTGTGTGTGTATTTTGCCATTTTTATCTGTTTCTTTCATCCTGTTCTAGATGGTCTGTGTTTCTTTTATTTTATTATTTTATGCTATGTTATTATTCACTAGATGCCTGTTTGTTTCTTAAAAAGAGACAGAAAGTGTTTTGATGTAAATAGAAGTGGAGTCAGGGAGAATCTTGGAGAAGTTGGTGGAGGCGAAATTATAATTAGATAATATAGGAAAAATAGTGTAAGCAATATCATTTGAAAGTATAGATGAGCATTAGCTTTAATGATGAAGAGGAAACAAACACTAGAAAATCCAAGATCCAAGTAAAGAGGCACAGGAGTATCAGCCCCAAGACATGAAGTGTTTTGTTTTGAATCTATATTACTGGAAAATTCCAAGGTAGCTGTGAGACTAAATTAAGTTTATATATTTAAAATTAAATTTTATATGGAGTTGAATTACAAATGGTATGAGAAATTTAAAGGATCTTTCCATTATCATGACATAGGCTATTTGTTTTTGTTACAAATTCATAATTATTTTTTTCAAGTGTTTTAGCAGTTCTTAGAAGATCTTCAGGAGTCAAATAACTGAGGAGACTTTGCATGTCAACATTGTTACTCACTGGTGCCACCTATATTGGCAATATGCAGTTTGTCAAGTAAATATAAACATTGCCCAAGATATTTTTAGAGTAATAAGCTAGAGCTCTACGTGATTGGCTACCAAAGATATTTCAATGGTTGGTTGAGGAAATAGAGTTTACCTATGGGTTGGTATCTTAGGGTTTTACTACTGTGAACTGATGCCATGACCAAGGAATCTCATAAAAGGACAACATTTAGTTGAGGTTCAGTTCATTATCTTCAAGATGGGAGCATGGCAGCAGCCAGGCAGGCATGGCACAGGAGGAGCTGAGAGTTCAACATCTTGTTCAGAAGGCAGACAGGAGAAGACTGGCATCCTCAGGCAGTTAGGAGGAGGATCTTAAAAACCAATGATACACTTCTTTGAACAGGATTACACCTAATCCAATAAGGCCACACCTCCTAATAGTGCCACTCCCTGGGGGCCAAACATATTCAAACTACCACAGCACTGCAACTTGTTGTTTGAATTCAGTATGTGATAATCTATCTTATTTTAACTTTTAATGAATGTATTTAGGGGTCACACAGTTAAACTATTCTAAAATAGATTGTTTTCTAATGCTAATACATAGATTACTCTTGTTGGAAAAATACAGTAGAGTAATAGTTACCATGTATAATATGGAGACATTCAGCCACTAGCATGTCTTAGATTTGAATCTCTATTGCATCTTGTCTGATATACATTACTCATATGTCTTAATTGCCAAAACATCAAGGAAAAGATTTCTTATTTTGGAGAATCCTAAAATTTTGAAAAAAATTCAGATTGACAAGAACTGTGTGTGATATGTATGAGGAGCATATTATCCCCAAATGTATTCAGTCTTGTAAGTGGCATATATAGTAAAACAAAATTATGAAAGACATACAATTACTTTGGAACCTACTTTTTATTATTAATTTTATCTAAGATAAGTAAACAACTACAGCTAAAGTGTAATCCAGTTCAGAGTCTGCTTTTATGGTATTAGATTTGAATTTAATTGGGGAACAAAATTTTGATTAATTTTGAATTTTAACACAATTTTAATCTTATCTAATATCTATTTGTGGACTTTATACATTTACATACAACTTAATTTTTCATAAAATCTTCCCATTTTATATAGGCACGTAGAGAAAAAATCTTCTTGTTTATAAGGAAAAAACTTTCTATTTTTAAAATTTATTCTTGGTATGACAACTTGAAGTTTAATATGATGAAAAAATAAGTTAGAGAGCAGTTTTCTTTCCTCTTTACTATGCTATTTGAAGTACTAGTTTGTAATGTTTTCCTAGTCTCAAGTTAGCTATCAAGAAAAGATAAATCATTTTGTTTCAAGAAGATATTAAATAAAAAAGGAGGCTCTGGAAATACAATGCAAAAGATTTGTAGTGAACACTTGATATTCCTCAAACAATCTGAAATTGCCATTTGTATGTACCCTGCAATTATTGACATGAATTCAATATCTATTTCTCATCTCTCTTAGAGCAGCTCCCACTGTCATACCAAGTGATTTTTCTCATTTGTTTTTTTAAACTACCATGTATTTTGGAACAGCAATTGGGGGAATATATGGTGTATAAATTAACGATAACTAAATAAAATAGAGGTCATGAATGTGAGATACAACAGGGGAAGTACAAGGGAGGGACTGGAGAGAGTAAAAAAGGAAGGTTATGTAAGAAGACTTTATATCAATTAATAAACTCTAAGATAAAATTTAAAAACATTAGTTGAGAAATTTTTTCAATATTGTTTTCAATTCTAAGAAAATGGGAGAAACATATTTCTATTGTTTTATTCATATATAAATGTGTTGTATATATGTGCATATATATAAAGATCATATATACGGAGGTATACATACATGAGAATATACTTATATACAAGAAATATGAAGCATTCATCATAAAGACAAACATGGTATTACATATCGAATTGACTCCTTCCTTTAAAACATTGTTGAAGTGTGTATTTTTTTGTTACCCAGCTTTAAGCTTCTGGTAAACCATAGAGTTCCTATCCCCTTCAGGACTTTCAGTACATCCCCAACTCTTCAATAAGAGTCTCTGAGTTCCATCCATTGGATGTGGATCTCTGCATCTGTTTTGGTCAGCTGCTAGGTGAAGTCTCTCAGAGAACAGTCATTCTAGACTTCTGTCTACCATCACAATAGAGTATCATTAATAGTGTCAGGGATTGGTGCATGCCCATCAGTTGGGTCTCAAGTAGGGCTGTTTATTGGTTAGCCATTCCGTTATCTGTGCTCTATTCACCATTCCTGCATTTATAATAGACAGAATAAATTTTGGGTCAATGTTTTTTAGGTTGATAAGTGTCCCTATTGCTCTAATTGAGTTCTTTCCTGGTGACAGGAGCTGGCCTCTTCAGGTTCCATATCCCCACTGCTATGAGTTTCAGCTCAGGTCACCCCCACTGATTCCTTGGGAGCATCCCCTTCTCAGGTCTCTGACACATTCTTAGAGACACTCCTCTGATTCCCATCACCTGAAGATCACTCTCCTGGCCCTCGGGGCTTCAGTCCTGTCTCTCCCATCATCTTATTCTGAAACCCTCATTCTCTTCCTGGTCCCTTCTCCTACAGAGGTATTTCTCTCCATATGCTTCCTATTACTATCTTATTTCCACTTATATGTGAAATTTAAACATTCTCAATTGGGTCTTCACTCTTGTTTAGCTTCTTTTGGTCTGTGGATTGTAGTTTGCATATTCTGTATTTTATGGCTAATATCCACATATAAGTTAATACATATCATACATGTCCTTTTGGGACTGGGTTACCACATTCAGGATAATGTCATGGACCATCCATTTGCCTGAAAATTTAATGATTTCTTTGTTTTTCATAGCTGAATAGTATTCTACTGTATAGGTGTACCATATTTTCTTTATCCATTCTTTACTTGAGGGACATCTAGGTTATTTTCAGTTTATGGCCATTATGAATAAAGCCAGCATAAACTTTGAGCAGTTGTTTAGCAAGTTTCCCTGTGATGTAGTATGACTACTTTTGGGTATATACCCAGGAGTGATATAGGTGGAACATGAGGTAGAACTGTTTTCAAATTTTTCAGAAACTGTAAGATTAATTTGCAGAGTGATTGCTCAATTACACATTTCCACAAACAATGGAGGAGGAGGAGGAAGAGGAGTGTTCCCCTTGTTCCACATCCTTGCCAACATGTGCTATCACTTGAGTATTTGATCTTATCCATTCTGACTGGTATAAGATGGAGTCTCAGGGTCATTTTGATTTGCATTTCCCTAATTACTAAGGGGTTGCACAGTTCTTTAAGTGCTTCTCTGTCATTTGAGAGTCCTGTCCTGAAAAATTTCTACTTTGGTACCCCATTTTCAAATTAATTATTTGAGTTATTGGTGTATAATTTCTTAAGGTCTTCATATGTTTGAGATTTTAGCCCTCTGTCAAATATAAGGATGATGGAGATCCTTTCCCAATCTGTAGGTTTTTGTTTTTTCCTATTGACAGTATCCTTTACCTTATAGAAGCTTTTCAGTTTCATGAAATCTCATTTATCAATTATTGATCTCATAGCCTGAGCCACTGGTGTTCTTTACACAATGTTTTCTCGAGTACCAATGAGTTAAAGACTATTCCCCCACTTTCTATTCTATTAGGTTTAGTGTATTTGGTTTACATTGAGGTCTTTGATCTACTTGGACTTGAGCTTTGTGAAGAGTAATAGATATAGATCTATTTGCATTTTTCTCCATACAGACATCTGTTTAAACTAGAACAATTTGTTGAAAATGTTTTCTTTTTCCAATTGTATGGTTTTCTTCTTTGTCAAACATCAAATATCCATAGGGGTCTGGGTTTATTTCAGCATCTTTAATTTGCCCCCATGTCAGTTATTTCCCTCAATTCATTTCTGATTTCATTACTTTGGATAATATCTCTCTGTCTTTTAGAAGTTTGGCTAAGAGTCTGTCTTGTTGATTTTTCTCAAAGAACTAATGTGTTATCTCATTGATTCTTTGTACTATGCTTTTTGCTATTATTTCATTGGTTTCAGCACTGAATTTTCTTATTTCCTTCTATCTAGTTTTCTTGTATGTATTTACTTTTGTTCTAGAGCTTTCACGTACATTGTTCGGTCACTAATGTGAGCTATCACTAATTACTCTATGAAGACAGTGCTATGAACTTTCCTTTTAGTGCTGTTTTCATTGTGTCCCATATGATTGGAATTGTTGGAATTCATTTTCATTGAGTCCCAGAAAATCTTTAATTTCTCATAACCCAATGGCCATTGAGAAGAGAGTTATTCATTTTCTATAATTTTGTAGACTTCCTGTTGTTTCTCTTGTTGAAATCTAAGCTTTAATTCATATAGGCCTGATAGTGTACAACAGATTATTTAGATTCTCTTGTATCTGCTGAGAGTTGTTCTGTGAGGTGTTGAGAAGAAAGTATATTGTTTTTATTTGTTGAAATGTTTTATAGATATCTTTTAGACCCATTTGAGTCATAATGTCTGTTAGTTCCATTATTTCCAATTAATTTTTGTTGAAAGTCAAATGTTGAAATCTTCAATGTGTAGAGTTTCATTTGTGATTGCAGCTATAGTATTTTTTATACTTTACATATGTAGGTACCTCTGTATTTGGGAATGTATATTTGGAATCAAGACATCATCTTGTTGGACTTTTCCCATTTTAGGTGAGTATGAAGTGTGCTTTCTCATCTTTTTTTTGATGAATTTTGGTCGAAGTCTATTTTGTTAGATATTAGAATAGTGACACCAGCTTGATTCTTGAGTCCCATTGCTTGGAAACTTTTTCTCCTACCTTTTACTCTAAAGTAATATCTATTTTTAATGTAAAGGTGCATTTCATACATGCAAAAAATGATGGATCCACTCTGTTAGCATGTATCTTTTTATGGGGAAATTGAATCCATCAGTGTTGAGAGATACTAATAACCAATGTTTGTTAATTCCTGTTATTTTTATATTATTCATGATTGTGTGGGTGTTTTAGATTACTTTTTCTCTTTTAAAATTCTGGGCATAAAAAGTTACTCTAGCACTTTTGATTATTGTAAAAACTTTTAAGTGAACATCAATTACTATTACTATTATTATTATTTAATCTATTTTTATAATCCAGTACTTATTCCCCTCCTGGTCCATGCTCCAACAGTTCTTCATCCCATTCCTCCTCCTCCATATCCAAGAGAATATCCCCACCCCACACCCACCCACCAGAACACCCCCAACTCCTTGGGGTCTTAAGTCTCTTGAGGGATGGGTGCTTCTTCTCTCACTGAGGTCAGGTCAGGCAGTTTTCTGCTTATATGTGTCAGGATCCTCATATCAGCTAGTTTATGCTGCCTGGTGGGTGGCTCAGTGTCTGAGAGACCTCGGGATTCCAGGTTAGTTGAGACTGATGATCTGCCTATGGGGTCATCCTCCTCCTCAGCTTCTTCCAGCCTTTCCATAATTCAACCACAGGGGTCTCCAGCTCCTGTCCATTGTATGGGTGTAAGTATCTGCATCTGTCTTAATCATGTGCTAATTGCACCTCTTGCAGGGCAGCTATGCTAGGCTCCTGTCTGTAATAAACCATAGCATCAGTAATACAGCCAGGCTTTGGGACCTCCCCTTGAGCTGGATCCCAATATGAGCCTGTCACTGTACCCCTTTTCCCCCACTCTCTTCTTCATTTTGGTCCCTGCACTTATTTACACAGGAACAATTCTGGGTCAGAGTTTTTAACTGTAGGATGGCAACCCCATTCCTCCTCTTTCTACTGGAGGGAGACTCTACAAGATTTATCTCCCTACTGTTGGGCATTTCATCTAAGGCCTTCCCTCTGATATATAAGCATTTTTCACCTCTGAGGTCTCCAGTATATTCTAGAGGGACCCCTCCTCTGTGGGTCCCCGGTTCTGGAGGGTGTCCCACGATGATCTCCCGGCTGAGGACAGAGTGAGAGCAGGGAGGGTCCTCTGTCCAAATCTCCACTGTCTGTTGGTCTTCAGCCCAGCCTGGTGTGAGAGGTCTGGGTCAAAAGGGTGCGACTGCAAGCAGGGAGGAGAGATTGCCTGCCTCTGCTGCTGCCTCTGCTCAAGTCTCTGTTGTCACAGCTCGGTCACTCCCATGTGCTTCACCTGTCTCTCCACGCTGAGCTGGCCCAGGCTGGGCTGATAGAAGCCGGCTAGCAGGCAAGGAAGCAGCTTGGTGCCCCAGGAAGGTTCCGGGAGAGCAGATCTCTCTCCAAGTGTTACAGCTCTTGAGACAGAAACTTTCGGACACCAGGATGATTCTCGAACACACACCTTTACTTCTCCTGAATAGAGCCCTTATATACAGTTTCAGTGTGGGTTAGGGTCTGACAGCAGATAACGCCTATTGGCTTGGTCGGAGAGCTTAGAGATACCTCATCTACATGTGGGTTAGGGTCTGGCAGATAATGCCTATTGGCTTGGACAGAGAGCTTAGAGATACCTCATCTACCTCATCAGGGAGGGCCTGAGGCACTGTTCCTCATGACTGATAGTCATAGACCTCCCTTTGGGAGAGGCTGTGGAGTGCCGAAGCTGAATGAAAAGAACCAGGGCCTGGGGGCAGCGCCGAACACCTGCCGTCCTGATAAAGGTCCGGGGTTCAAGGCTTGCTCAACCAGGCACCCAGCTGCTTTCCACAGCCCACTGCCCCACACTCCTCCTCCTAGCTCCTGAGTTTTCCTATTTCCATTATTTCTGCTGGCCCTCAGGGAGTCATTACTGTTTTTCCCAATACCTAATCATGTTCCCCTTTTCCATTCCCTGTCCCCTTTCTCACCCAGGTGCCTCCCTCCATCTGCCTCCTTGATTGCTTTCTTTTCCCTCCCAAGTGGGATTGAAACATTCTCACTTGGGCCCTTCAGCTTATTAACATTCATGAGTTCTGTGAATTGTATCCTGGGTATTCTGTATTTTGGAGGGGGGGAATTAGTTAGTTAGTGTATACCATGCATGTCTTTTTGTATCTGAGTTACATCACTCAGGATATTTTCTAGTTCCATCCATTTGTCTTCAAAACTCATGATGTCCTCATTCTTAATAGCTGAGTAATATTCCATTGTATAAATGAACCATATTTTCTGTATTCCTTCTGTTGTGGGACATCTGCATGGTTTCCAGTTTCTAGCTATCACAAATAAGGCTGCTATGAACATAAAGGAATGCATGCCTTTGTGGCATGGTGGGGCATCCTCTGGATGTATGCTCAATATTGGTATAGCTGGGTCTTCAGGTAGATCTCTTTCCACTTATCTGAGGAACCTCCAGATTGTTTTCCAGAGTGGTTGTACCAGTTTGCAATTGCATCAGCAATGGAGGAAGGTTCTCTTTCTCCACATTCTTGCCAGCATGTTCTGTCACCTGAGTTTTTGATCTTAGTCATTCTGACTGGTGTAAGTTGAAATCTCAGGGTCGTTTTGATTGGCATTTCACTGATGACTAAGGACTTTGAACATTTTTTTAAGTGCTTCTTGACCATTCAAGATTCCTTTGTTGTAAATTTTCCGTTTAGATATATACCTCATTTTGTGATTGGGTTATTTGGATTTTTGGACGTTAGCTTCCTGAGTTCTTTATATATTTTGTATTAGCCCTCTACATGATGTGAGGTTAGTGAAGTTTTTTTTTTTTTTTTTTTTTTTTCCAATCTGTAGTTAATCAGTTTGTCCTATTGACTATGTCCTTTGCTTTACAGAAGCTTTTCAGTTTAGTGAGGTCCCATTTATCAATTCTTGGTCTTATAGCCTGAACCACTGGAGTTCTGTTTAGGAAATCCTTCATTACCCCCGCTTCCCCCCTGTGCCAAAGAGTTCGAGGCTTTTTCCCACGTTCACGTCTATTAGATTCAGTGTATCTGGTTTCATGTTGAGGTCTTGATCCGTTTGAAATTGAGGTTTGTGCGGGTGACAAATATGAATCTATTTCCATTTTCCTACATACTAACTGCTAGTTAGACCAGCACCATTTATTGAGTATGCTTTCTTTTTTTAAAATGTATATTTTTGGATTCTTTGTCAAAGATCAAGTGCCCAAAGTGTGTGGTCTTCTTTTTGGGTCTTCAATTCTATTCCATTGATCAATTTGTCTGTTTCTGTACCTCAAGGCAGTTTTTATCACTATTGCTCTATATTGTTGCTTGAGATTGGGGATATTTTTTCCTCAGAAGTTCTTTTATTATCAAGAATTGTTTTCGTTATCCTGAGTTTTTGGTTTTCCATATGAAATTGAGAATTGCTCTTTCTATGTGCTCGAATAATTGTGTTAGAATTTTGATGGTGATTGAATTGAATCTGCTTTTGGTAGGATAGCCACTTACACTATATTAATTCTAACAATCCATGAGCATGGGAGATCTTTCCATTTTCTGAGGTTGTCTTTGATTTCTTCCTTGAGAGACTTGAAGTTCTTCTCATACAAATCTTGTCACTTGTTTAGTTAGTTATTTTATATTATTTGTGACTATTGTAAAAAGTGTTGATTCTCTTATTTCTTCTCAGCCTGTTTATCATTTGTATAAAGGAAGACTACTGATTTGAGTTAATTTTATACCCAGCTACTTTTCTGAAGTTGTTTATCAGTTGTGGAAGTTCTCTGGTAGAAAGTTTGGGGTTGCCTATGTCTAATATCATATCATTTGCAAATAGTGATACCTTGACTTCCTCTTTGCCAACTTTTATCCTCTTGATCTCCTTTTGTTGTCTTATTACTCTAGCTAGAACTTCAAGTACTATACTGAATAGATATAAGGAGAGTGGACATCCTTGTCCCTGATTTTAGTAGAATCCTCTTATGTATCTCTTCATTTAATTTGATATTGGCGGTTGGTTTTCCATTATATTGCTTTTATTATGTTTAGGTATGGGCCTTGAATTCCTGATGTTTCCAACATTTTTAACACGAAGAGGTGTTTCATTTTGTCAAATGCTTTTATAGCATCTAATGTGTTTTTTTTCCTTTAAGTTTGTTTATACAGTGGATTATCTTAATGGATTTTTGAATACTGAACCAACCTTGTATCCCTTGGATGAAGATTTCTTTATCATGATGAATGATGGTTTTTATGTATTCTTGGATTTGGTTTGCAAGAATTTTATTGAGTATGTTTGCGTTGATATTCAAAAGAAAAATTGTTCTTAAGTTGCATTATTTTACTAGGTCCATTTGTGGTTTAGATATCAGATTAATTGTGGCTTCATAGAATGAATTAGGTAGTGTTCTTTCTGTTTCAATTTCATGGACTAGTTTGAGGAGTGTTGATACTATCTCTTCTTTTAAGGTCTGTCTGAATTCTGCTCAAAAGCCATTTGGTCTTGGTCTCTTTTTAGTTGGGAAGTTTATAATGACTTCTATTTCCTTATGGGATATGGTCCTGTTTAAATAATTTACCTGCTCTTGATTTAACTTTAGTACATTGTATCTTTCTAGAAAATTATTCATTTCATCCAGATTTTTCAATTTTGTTGAGTATAGAATTTTGTAGGAGGAGCTGATGATTTTTTGAATTTCCTCAGTGTCTGTTGTTATGTCCCCCTTTTCATTTCTGATTTTGTTGTTTGGGTACTTTCTTTTGTCTCTTTGTTTGGTTTGGGGTTTATCTATCTTGTTGATTTTTTCAAAGAACCAGATTTTGGTTTTGTTGACTCATTGTGTAGTCTCTCTCTCTGTCTGTCTGTCTCTCTGTCTGTCTCCATCTCTGTGTCTCTGTCTCTTCTCTGTCTCTCTCTCTCTGTCTCTCTCTCTCTTTGTATCTGATGATTTGGGTCCTGGATTTGTCTATTTCCTGACTTCTACTCCTCTTGTCTGTGTTTCTTCTTTTTCTTCTAGGGCTTACAGTTGTGCTGTTAATTTGCTAGCATAGAACCTCTCCAACTTCTTTACTGGGGCACTTAATGTTATGAACTTTCCTCTTAGCATTGCTTTCAATGTGTCCAATTAGTTTGGGTATGTTGTGTCCCCATTTTTGTTGATTTCTAATAGGTTTTAAATTTTTTTCTTTATTTCTTCCATTACCAAGTTATCATTGATTAGAGTGTTGTTCAGTTTCCATGAGTAGGTTTTCTGTTGTTTGTGTTGTTATTGAAGTCTAGCCTTAGTCCATGGTGATCTGATAGGATGCATGGGATTATTTCAATCTTCTTGACTCAGTTGAAGCTTGTTTTGTGACTGATTATGAGGTCAGTTTTGGAAAATGTACAATGAGGTGCTGAGAAGAAGTTGTATTCTTTTGTTTTAGGGTGAACTGTTCTGGATATATCTTTTAAAACAATTTGGTTCATCACCTCTATTAGTTTCACTGTGTCTCTGTTTAGTTTATGTTACAATGATCTGTCCATTGGTCAGAGTGGGGTGTTGAAATCTCCCACTATTATTGTGTGGTTTTCAATGTGTGTTTTGTGCTTTAGTAAAATTTCTTTTATGAATATAGGTGCCTGTGCATTTGGGACATAGAAGTTCAGAATTGAGACATTCTCCTGGTATATTTTTCCTTTGATGAATATGAAATGTCCTTCCCCATCTTGATTGATAACTTAGGGATGAAAGTGCTTTATTGGATATTAGGATGGTAACTCCAGCTTGTTTCTTGGGACTATTTGCTTGGACAACTTTTTTCTAGACTTCTTCTGAGGTAGAGTTTGTCTTTGTTACTGAGGTGTGTTCTTTGCATGCAACAAAATGCTGAGTCCTGTTTCCATATCCAGTCTGTTAGCCTATGTATTTTTATTGTGGAATTGAGTCCATTGATATGAAAGATATTGAAAAAATATCATTGTTAGTTCCAGTTATTTTTGTTGCTGTAGGTAGCATTATATTCATGTGATTTTCTCCTTTTTAGTTGTTGTGAGATTATTAATATCTTGTTTTTCTTTGGTGAAGCTACCTCTTTATTTTTTGTACTTCCATTTTTATGTCTTGTACCATTTTCTTTAATTTCATCACCAATTTGACTGTGTTTTCCTCTATTTCTTTATGGGATTTATTTGTTTCCTTTTTAAGGGCTTCTATTTGTTTACCTGTGTTTTCCTGTTTTTTTTTTTTTTTTTTTTTTTCTTCAGTGAGTTATTTATATTCTCCTTAAACGACTCTATTATCTTTATGAGATAGGATTTTAAGTCAGTATCCTGGCTTTTATGTATGTTTGTTTATCAAAGGCTTGAAGTGTTGGGATGAAGTAGGTTCTGGTGATGACAAAGTATATTGGCTTCTGTTCCTTATGGTCTTGTACTTACCTCTCACAATGTGGTTATCTCTGGTGTTAGCAACCCTGGGTGTCTGCTTCTGGAGCCTGCCTGCTGTGTCCCTTTGGTTCTGCTAGTCTCCTGGGAGGCCTGTGGCATTGGCTGTAGCACTTCTGTGAAGCCTTCAGACTGGGTTATTCAAGAGGGCCAGACAAGATGCTGATCTTTGAGAGACCATCAGACTGTTTGGTCTTCAGAGGAACACTCAAGCTATTGTCCTGCATGTAGCTGTTCTCCTGGTAGGCCTTCAGACTGTGAAGTCTATTGCCCTGCATGCAGCAGAACTCCTGGGAGGTCTCCAGACTGGTCAGTTTCCCTGCATGCAGCAGGACTCCTCAGAGGCCTTCAGAATGTGGGGTCTTTAAAGGAGCACACAAGCTGTTGAACTTCCCCTGCAGAAGATTCAGGCCAGAAGGGAGGTGGAGTTCAGGAAGAAGGTTGGGGGAGTGATGGGTCCTGAGTCTGCTGGGCTCCACAGTGTTCCTAGCAGCTGTGGTTGTTTGAGAGAATCCCTTACTTATTGCCCTTCATGCAGCAAAACTCCTGGAAGACCTTCAGACTGTGGGTCTTCAGAGGGACAGATAAGCTGGAGATCTCCCCCTGCAGAAGGCATGAGTGATAATTTTTAATCTAGTCCTAACCATCAGCCTTGCAGACTTTTCCTTTATCTCATTAATGACTATCAATTAGTCAATGCTTACCTTCCTTAAAAGGAACATTTTCTTATGATTAGTATGTGTTAGGATAATGGTAATGTTGGTTGAGACTATGGCTCAGTGTGTTTGACTCCTTGGCTAACATGTCTAAGGCCCTAGGTTCAACGTCCAGAACTACAAAGCAACAACATAGCAACAGATCCTTATCTTGTCTTGTAAAGCAGTGTCCTCCAAAATGAAACTTTCTCCCTGGGAGGAATGCTCCTTATGGCTCAAAACATTCTAAGTTGCTCTATTCTCTCAAGGAAAAGGAGAGGAGGCTCATGAAACTCAAAGTAAAGAAACACAGATCTCAAGAAGTTTCTGAAACTGACAGTCTACAAAGATTGAAAGAGAAAATAGTTTCTAGAGAAAAGAATACAGGCAAAGCTGCTTAGTTTCCAGACATATGGAGCTTATTGAAAACCATGCAGAGAGCCCTTGGATTTTAATTTTGGTGTGTGTGTGTGTTTGTCTGTGTGTATCATCACCTATGTTGTGTACTTCCCAGGGATGCAACTCCTTTACATCATTTTACTCCTATATGTAAACCTCGCTCACTCTCTTGTATGCATCTCCAAAATGCATTGGTTCTTTTTGTTGGTTTAGTATTATTGTTGTTAGGTTTCTCATTGCTTCCAAACATAGAGTAAAACATTCCTGTACATTTTCTTCAGAAACAGACTCTAGTATATAACTTTGTATTTACCTTTTTGTTCCTTATATTAATATTGGCACCTAACTATCCACTCTTTCAGTTGTCTGGAAACCTCAACCTGATATAGGGCATGCTTTGTAATTCAAAAGTAGAAATGTTCATTTCTAAAATGAAGAGCTCGATGAACAAGAATGAGCAGAAATTCAGGTTGAGGTTACATTTGCAATTTAAACAAATCAACAGAGGTATTATAGGGAATGAACTTAGTCCCTTCCTAATAGCATTCAGCTTGTTTCCATATTGCCCTTTTCGTCTGTTATTATGCAGTTAATAGAATCCAATTCAGTAATGTCTTCTAAATGATTAAGCTATTTATGATTGAACCTGATGAAGGAAATGAAAAAAGCCTCTGAAACATCTAAATAGAATAATTCCCAATAACTGTGGTAAATCACATTCACTACGCTATTGAAGTCAATATCCAAGTAAGAAACAAATATTTCCAGAATTGTGACATTTTCATCAATATTTGTAATGAAACTCAGAAAAGAAATTAGAATTCTTGGCACTAGACCTATTTTTTAAGGTGTGCAGAATTTTCTCTCCAAATGGATGATTCCTATGAGTCTTCATCATGTATAAACAAGTGGAAAGAACAGCCTAGCCATGTGGCTGTTGCTAGAGCCCTTCCACACACTGGGATGAGAAAGTAACCTTAGTAGATCTAATATTACATCTCTTTTAAAATAAATTCATCTTATGAAAATTGGTTTAGTACAAAATTCTATATAAAGTGAGTTTGAAAATATTCAATGTTTTATTTTGTTGTGCTTGTGGAGAGCCCTCCTCACACAAGGTGCAATTCTGAACTACTTATCTAAGCTTATTCTTTCTTTAAACTATGTTTTAATCATTTGAAATATTAGTTAACCAATTCCCCCACACATATTATTTGCCAAGCATTAATCTACTAAATACAATGAATTAGCTGCTACAGCATATTAATAGAACTATTGGCACATATTTTTACAACCAGGCTTATATTATTATTTTTTACATGATAAAGATTAACTTCATGTAGTTTCTTGGAGTAAATGTAGATGTAACATGTATCTATGTTCCAGGTTAAAAACTGCAGTATTTCTTTAGTTTTCAGTCCTCTGCAAAGATTAAACAAGATAAAATCTGCCATTTCATACTCTTGAGTGGGATGTTAGTTGGCTGTCAAAATAAATAGGCTATTTGTGTTGTTATCAAATAATTTTAACAATATTTCAGGCTTTTTATTTGCATGACTTTTATTTGAATATGTCTAAGTAAGTAGTGTTTTTTCAAGTTCAATTTGTTTAAAAGAGGATATATTGGAAAGATATATTAGAAAGACAAAAAAGATTTCTTGTTAAAAACAATCAGAATTCCCAGAAAATGGTGCTATGTATTAAGGTCTATTAATTCTTCAGTTAGGGTTGATAGACTAAGAGGTAAACAAAATGAAACAATACTGTGAGCTTCATGCTGTTTCTCAATGACAGGAGTACCCTCTGAGTTGTGTGACTCCCTGTCATTAAACACAGGAAGGCAGAGATTATATCTCAGGTTCTTTAGCTGAAACTTCATGGTTTACAGTTTCTTTCTCTCCAGGGAAAGGGCCAGTCTGATGACTGAAGAGTATGAGCTTGAGTTAAGCTAAAGCTCACACAACCTGAGAAACTCTTTAATATTCAATATATTTGATGTTGGACAGATTGTATTAAAAGTTCTGGGTCTCATAGCTACAAGTTGACTGATAATCTTAGGTTTATGTAATATTAAGTAGTCATCATGATTCTGATAAGGTTAATTAGATATCTCAACAAGAATATGCAGAAATGAACAAAAATACATATATTTCTCAGGGTTTCCATGTCCCAAGTATAATCTTGATTATTTGATAATTAATGGATAAAATTATATACTCTCCTATATGTTTTATTATATATATTTCAAAAGGTCTAATATACTTGACAAGACACAATGTCATTCTGAAGCAAGAAAAATGATTACTAAAATAAGCTTTCTGATTTCTTTCACCCAATCCAAAGCAAGCTGATGCTACTAAACTATATTATTTTATAGTTATAATAATATTAATAATGCAGAGATAGTGATATAGTGCTATTCTGGCAAGCAATTTTTATAAAAATAAACTGCTTCAAAATTTATTGGATTTTAACAATAACAATAGTTTAATTTTTCACAGATACTCAATTTGGGTAAAACTTATTTAAGGGATATCTTTCACTATATCACAGAACTCAGTAAGATGACTCACTTACATGTAAACAAAACTAATGTGTGTTGGCTGATGCCTTAGTCAAGGCTTTCAACAGACACAGGATCCTGTCTCTGTGGACCTTTGCTAATTGTCCTAGTTATAGCATAGTAATTATAATGTAAAAAGGCATATTTTCAAAGAAATAAGTAGACATTACTAACATCTTTAAGGCTGTTCAAAATAATGGGTTCAGCATCACATGTGAGGTGTTTCATTGGCCAAAATAATCACTTTTCATATGCATTTAAAGGAAGAAGATGATGACCATTGTTGTTGGTGCTCATAAGATCAAAATGAACATATTCTTTTTTTTTTTTTTTTTTTTTTTTTTTTGAGACAGGGTTTCTCTGTGTAGCCCTGGCTGTCCTGGAACTCACTCTGTAGACCAGGCTGGCCTCGAACTCAGAAATCCATCTGCCTCTGCCTCCCAAGTGCTGGGATTAAAGGCATGTGCCACCACGGCCCGGCTAAAGAAAAAAATGAACATATTCATATACTACAGGCAGACAAATGGGTACCTGAAAAAGCATTTAATTGCTATAGAAAAACATTTCATAATAGAAATATAGTATAGGAAAATAAAATCTGTAGGGGCTTCTGCAATAGAAGGTGATAAAGACATTTAGAAGAAGCTGCCTCAGTACCTAGAAACCAAAAAGGTTGAAGGTTGCATTTGAATGCATAGTTTAAAATTTGAATTTTATGTTGTTTAATCTATTTAAATAGGTTATATTTAAATTAGTTGCTAGTGTGATTTTACTAACTTATAGGGACCTAAGAGACATACAGAAAGAGACAGAGTCAGTTAAAGAGTTACTACATGCATTTGACCAGTGTTGCACATATAAGAACCAAACTTTGCCCATGACACTGCCTCACATGGGTGATATTTTCCATATTTCATTTGTGATATTTTTACCACATTCTATGCTCCCCTTTATATTTGTCTTAAGGGTATTGATTAAAATGTCATTTGAGTTTGACAAAGGTAGGCATAGAATAAATGAATAAATTAAAGTGAGATAAGTGTAGGAAACAATTATTCTGCAAACTTTAAGTGAAAGCAATTATTTGAAGAATAATTTTCCATGGGAATTTTCTTATAGTTTTCATAAGGACAAATCTCGCAGAGGTTGACAGTATGATGGCTTATATATTTTAGTTCTTCAGTACTGCAAGATGTAGTTTAGTGTTGTGATTTTTAAATGCTACTAGAGAATGATTTTGAAAGTTCTGCCAAAGGACTTTTGAAACATGATTTTCTATATGTAATATTTTCCAATCCATCATCAATTTGTTGAAAAATGACATAAATAAATTTTTACACTGGCAAGATGAATTTGATTACAATTTCTTCTGTGGCCAATGCAAATGTGTGAACAAATAATAATCCTGCATAAGAGGGCTTTAAATATTTAAGAAGAATTTTTGAAGGATCCTGAATATGAGTTAGCAAACCTGAATACTAATATTAATGCTGATAAAATGAATCATGGTAATCCATTCATTCACTCAACTAGCACTGTTGAGTAAGAATTTTAAGATAGATTCAATTATATAGAGATCCAATTACATAATGAAAAGAACCCAAAGAGTAAGACAAAGTATACTTCAATGTATTGGCTAAGAAAAATATAATTCAACACTGTATTAACAATATGTTCCAAACATATTTTTGTATTTTTGAGACTTTTCTTGTTTGTAGCTCACCATGATTTTTTATCATTGTACATTTGCTTAATTAGATCATTAAAAACAAAACCAAGTCAATTTCCTGACAATACAAAGAAATGAATAATGAATCAGTAGATCTCTAGCGAAAGTGCCTGTTTCCTTCCTGTTGGGGCTTTTCATTCTCCATTAGCAGCAATGTGTGTCAGTAAATCTTATTTTTACTTCCAACTAGTTAAGAGTACACACAGCTGAGATTACATTTTAGGGTCATTTCAAGAAGGCCTCAGATAGTTATATCTGAACTGTTACTCTGGTCCCTTACACACAGATGAGGAAGAGTGGTAATTGTACAGATGTAAAATCCTTTTCTCTAGTCACTTCAACTATGCTGTAATTGAATTTAAAATTCAGAGTTTATTATGCTCAATGTTTTGTCACTGTTATAATATTGTAGTATGTAAAATCCCATTATCACTTTCATTTCTAGAACTTTATTATAATGTTAATTATAATGCAGTGTGCGTGTGTGTGTGTGTGTGTGTGTGTGTGTGTATGTGTGTTTGTGTGTATGTTCACTTAAATACAAGTGTCCACAAAGCTCAGAAGTCCTCTGGGGTTACAGGCAGCTCTAAGTCACCTGATGTGGGTGCTGGGAATCAAACTTAGGTCCTCAGGAAGAGTAGTATGTGCTTTTAACTGCTAGGCTATCTCTCCAGCCTCTTAAATAATTATTTTCTTTCCCTTCTTACATTTGCTTTAAATCCTTATTATATTTTGTTGTGGATAGCCTCAGCCTTGTATTTTGATGTTAATTCTACTTTCCTGGGGTGGCTGCAGAGGAGGAGTGAATCTAGTGAATCTACAGGTGAATTCCAGTGAACCTTCTGCCCATCTTAATTTGTAAAATAAAGGCTGGAGCCAGTGATTGGGCAGAAAAGGGGGAGATAGAGAAATAAAGATTGGTAGAAAGAGTGCAGAATTTCACTTCCCAGAATTATATGGATTAGACATGACAGAGGCAGGCTGCCAGAAACTAGATTCCAGAATTCAAACAAAGGTTTTTCTGGTTACTGGCTCAAGGATATACTATTTAGAGAAAAGGTTTTGTCTGTGTGTTTTCAGAAGAGATGATTAAGATATTTCCACCTCCCAGAATTATATGGATTAAACATGAGAGAGGCAGGCTGCCAGAAGACTAGATTCCAGATTTCAAACAAAAATTATATTGACACTAAAATTTGTTGTGAGAATTGTATATTGGAGAATACACAGCCTTGGTTTATCTACTCATCATGCAAGCTGAGCAGACCTGCTCGAACCTCTGATGTCCTGGAATTTCAGCTGGATGCAGTGAAGACACAGACATCAGAGGCTTATCAATTTATCATCCCCCCCCCGCCCCTCTTCTAATATCTCAAAGCCTGTATTCAGCTTGAAGAAGTTAATGAAGAGTCAGCTCCCCAATTTCCTGTGCTTAGGGACTGGGGTGGTGAAGGCTGTCTTTCTAAGGAAAAGTAATGATTTTATTGGAACAGGGAGGAATAGGTAGAGTTGATTACATAGCTTAAACCTATTGGTAAAAATCTTTATAATTATTACAATGTTGAAGTTATAATCTATTACATTGGTCCAGAATTGATTCTGTACAAATTTAAGGTTTTTATTGGTATGAGTTTCTTATTGATATAAAAGTGAGATTAATATTGTTACTCTCATGGGCTTTGTGCCTATATAACACATTTAGGAATATAAGGCTTAGACCCAGTTCTTCTTTAATTTTGTTAACTGATTTGAGATATTTAGCCTGTAAGTCAAGGGTCTATAGCAAATTCATGGCTCTGAGTTTACTGTTTGCTAAATTGATTCTAGGGTGTTTTCTAGATTTTAATTAGAATTAGCTGAGAGGAGTTAACGGACAACAGTCCAGATTGCCTTACAAAGGTAGTTGGTTTTCAAAACATCAGAAGTCCGCAGAATTGATGTGACAAACATTTCTGTATTAATGTTCATTTTGATTAGAGATCTGTTTGCTCCTGACAGTATCCCTGTCTTGGGTTCTAAGAAGCTGAGCTTCTTTGGAGTTACTCCAGTTGTGGTGAGACAGCCACTAGGCAAGAACTCCCTCTTTTCATCTACAAACAAATTACTGTCCAGAAAAAACACATTTGCAGAATAGTCGACTGATTATATCTGCCAAGACAGAATAACCAGCCCTTATTTCTTCATTAATAGGTCTGTCAGATGATCCTGGGCCAGAAGGCTGAAGATCTGATGCTCCAATGTTTTGAAGTATAGGGACTGTCCAGGTGTTCAGCAGTCTCTATAAATTGGCTAAGTTTTAGAAGCTATGCTTTGTGCTTACCATAATTTCAGTTAATTCAGTCATTCTAGATTTATGAAGGGTTTGAAAACTAACAGTCTCATAACCAACCCAGGCTATTTACGTTGAGAGAACAGATTTGAGAGGATGGTTTTCAGCTGACATTCATTCTAAAGCCAGGAAAAAGGCCAGGTTCAGAACTAGCTCTTTTAGTTAGGAGAGATGACAGAGGTTCTATTTAGTTAACAAAAATGATGGACTGGGTGTTAGGTCTATCTTGTACTTCAACAATTCCAATATGGCAATATAGTTGTGTTCAATTTATATCTGGGAGAATAGAGTCTTTTAATTGGACAGAAAGGGGCAAGTTTTGTGGATAGCCTCTGCCTTGTATTCTGTTGTTAGTTCCCCTTTCCTGGATAGGGCTGCAGAGGAGGAGTGAATCAGGTAAATTCTAGTGAACCTTCTGCCCATCTTAATTTGTAGAATAAAGGCTGGAGCCAGTGATTGGCCAGAAGAAGGGCAGGTGGAGAAATAAAGTTTTGTGGGATGAGAGGAGGGAGAAAACAATGGAGAATGACTGAGGAGGACAACTGGGAAGCAGGAGGTAGAAGGACAAACTCAGTGTCTGTAAAACCCTCAAGTTATAAGGGTCTCATAGCTGGGGAATAGAGTAGTGAAGTGGTGAATCTGCCCAATCTAGGCTTGCAGAATATATTCATAATTATTGAGTTGTGTTTTCTTTGACCGGTCCTATTTGAGTTGGAGATTTACCACAACAATATTTCCCCCTAGCTCATCTAATCCAAGTCCCTCCTTCACATCTCTCCTTTCCCCATCCTCTCTTCCTCTTCTTCTCATAAAAGGGGATGCCTCCCATTGATATCTTCCACTTTTGACATATTTAAGGTGCAGTAGGACTAGGTGCATCTTCTCATATTGTGGCAGCCAAGTTAAGTAAAATGGATCAAAGAGCAGGCAAAAGAGTTACATGCAACCCCTGCTTCTGTTTTTAGGAGTTTCACAGGGAGACCAAGGCACACAACTATTACATATATGCTGAGGGCCTAGGTCCATCACATGCATGCTCACTGTCTCTGTGTGCTCCTATGGTCCCAGGTTAGTTGATTCTGTATGATATTTTGTTGTGTCCTTGACTTTTTCTGATTCCTTTAACTTTCATCCCTATCTTTAATAGGATTGTCCAGGCACATCCTAATGTTTGGCTATAGGTCTCTCCATCTGTTTTCATCAATTGTTGGGTAAAGCCTCTTCTACAACAGTTAAGCTAGGACACCTGTCTGCAAGTACAACAGATTATTATTAATAGTGACAGAGTGCCCTCTATCATGGCATGAGTCTCAAGCTAGGCCAGTCATCAGTTGGCCACTCCTTCAATTTCTGTTCCGTTTTTAGCCCTGCACATCTTGTAAACAAGAGAGATTGTATGTCCAAGGTTTTGTGGGTGGGTTAATGTCTTAGTCTCTTTACTGGAAGTCTTTTCTGGTTACAAGAGATGGCCATTTCATGTTCCAGATCGCCAATTGTTAGGAATCCTCACTAGGTTCCTAGTAGATTCCTGGAAATTTCCATTGTTTTATGATTATAGGTCTTCCCATTTATGTCCCCTCTCTGATTTCAGTTCTCTCTTCCCATATTTTCTTTCTCCAATCTCTCCTTACTTTTGTTCCTCCTACTTTCCTTTCCACCCACTCCCTGAACCAGCTCCTTCCATTCATTTTCTATTCTATTCATTTTCTCTGTTCTTGATTGGTATATCTGCTTTTGTTGGGTAGTTTGGTTGTTTGGTTTGGTTTTGGTTTTGGTTTTAGTACCACTTGAAATAATTACTCATGGGAATACAAACACCATATGCAACAGGTTACACATTTCCAGACACTTAGATTCTTATCATTCTGAAACTTTTAAGTGGCAGACACCATGCAGGAGGAGCTGCATTGGGCAGTGAGCTTCTTGGAGAAACCTTGCTTTGCATGGCTGCAGTTGGGAGTATCCTGGAAAGGAAAAATTTCAGGGGCTTTATCTCCAGAATACTTCTTGTTGCTGATGCGCCTTCTCATATTTATCATTGTTGATATGACTGCCAATGAAAGATCCTTTCTATCTATTGCATGTGGTGATTGCTTCCTGGATGTCGGCACTCTCTGTTGGGCAAATTTTGTGTAGAACAATGCAAAGATGAACTTTTATGAAATAATGCCGATAGCTGAATTAGTGACTGCAGAATTCCTGATTTGATTTAAATAATATTTGGACATTACTTTGATTTAACTAGTTTTAAGAATTTAGAATAATTGATAGCTTAAGGAGTAGGCTTACATTATTTTTTTTGAAAGATATAATATAGTTAGAAATGAAAAGTCAAATGTGCCTCTTTTTTTGTAGAATAGTAAAGACTGAATAGGCTGGAAAGGTAACACAGTGAGCTCTCATGCATTACAAGCATGCATATTGTACTAGAAAGAAAAATAGGCTTCGAACAAATTAACACTCAAGGGAAATATCTATTTCAGTTTAGGTCCAGGATGAGTTTTGCTGTGTATCATGATACGTAAGGTCATGAACAAGAAATGAGTAATTCTACTATTAGTGTAAGAACAGAGAATGGATAATTAGCTAATTTAATTATACAAGACTTCAAAATATAAGATGTAAGATAGATGACCTGCTTCTTGATAAAATATTTGTTAATATATGACATAAAATACTTCAAACTTATAATAAATTTGTGAAGTATAAGATAAATAAAACTATTGAACTTATATTGGGCTTATGGAACAAAAGATAAATAAAACTACTACTATGAACTTATAATGAACTTGTAGAATAAAAGATATATAAAAATATTTAGTTATGTAAGAGTTTTATTAGGAATACATGTAATAAATAATCCTGCTGTAACTCTGTTTTCTGTAACAAGTGTATCTGTTTTTGAATGAGGTAAAATTTTTCCTTATATAGAGAACTTTTTTCTAGGAGATGTAAAGAGGGCTAAAGGAAAAAAATAAAGTTGTTGAAGTCTGCTTTGTTTCATCCACTAAGTTCGTGTGTGAGAGTGTGTTAATTTTCTCTCTTTTTCCACTCACCTGTCCTCAAAGAATTTAAAGAGTTCAGAATTTTTCACTAGTCACAGAAAGTACTGACCACACATAATTAAGTTTTGTTTCTATCAGCACTACCATTGATGGCCCCATAAATCACCTGCTCTTATCCACAAGGCCTACTTCAGTTGCTGTTAGCACTGTCTCTAATTTCCAATTTCAACTTTGGCACTCCCTAGTTTTCACTGGGATGTTGACAGTAAAGTACACATCCTTCTGCAATGTTCATGTTGTTTGAGTATCTCTATTTCCAACTGTGTTTATTTCCAGTTAAAAATGTGTTTCAATTAGTTCTCAGTTTATACTTTTTAGAAATCAATGACTCTGTCCCTTCTAAATATTCTTTTAGAGAAAGAAAATCATGCTTTCAGGTCTGAGTTGGTCTGAAAGAAAGACTAGTCACTATTTAAGCTTGAAAGTGAAATCCATATGAAGTGCAGGGATCATAGTCACCTTCAGTGAATAGAAACAAAACTGCTATTTCTTTTTCTTCCTTTAATGATGAACATAATGTTCTCATATACCATAGGAAAGCTTATTCCCTTCTGTCTAGGAATTCAGGCATTCTATAAATTTTACTTTTGTCACAAAGAAATTCTAACATCTTATAACTTCATTGAGTTTCAAAAAAAAACATCTTAGTAGAAACCTCTTCTGTTGCCTGGCTCCTGATAGCTCTAGTTTTCTCACTTCCCTTCAATGTCAGAGGTTAGTTTTTGTAGCATTTTGCAGAAGCCAGTCAGGTTCTGTTTATTTCCAACTTGATCTTTTCATTCTGTCTATTTGAGAAAAATTCATAGACTCTATGTTGCAAAAACTAACATGTTTCCAAAATTAGTGTAGAACTAATCTGACAATTTAAGTGTCAAATTTGAAGAATTAGATTTTTCTCCTTATTTCTGCTTTAGCTCTGTCATCCTTTCACTGGAAAAACTCTTCCTCATGCCTTAATGGCAAGTGAGAGTGAAGCAAGAAAAATGTACTTTATAATACTGATGGGAAAATACCTAATAAAACATATTTTTTTCAAATATTACATTTTCTTTTAAAATATCTCTTGCATATAACTCTCCAGTGGATTTAGTTTTCAACTTGGGCATCTTACTTTCTTCATCTGAAAAGAAAATCAGCACAAAAACTAAGTGATGAAATCATGAATCTATCAAAAGGACATACAGAATGGAAAGAAATCATCATCAACCCGACCTACAACAAGAGCAGACATCCTGCATACATAGGATCTTACAGCCATCAGAATGGTCAAGATCAAAAACTCAAGTGGCAGCCCTGGCTAGTGAGGATGTGGAGCAATGTTGGAGTACAACCTTGTAAAACCAATTCGGAAATCAATTTGGCAGTTTCTCAGAAAATTGGGAAATACCTCAAGATGCAGCATATATCCAAAAGATGCTCCACATCCTACAAAGAAATTTACTTAATTATGTTCATAGTAGCCATGTACATAATAGCCAGAAACCGGAAACTACTTAGATGTCCCTTAACTAAAGAATGGATAAAATAAAATATGGTACATTTACTCAATAGAATTTTACTCAGCTACTAAAAAGCAATGACATCATGAAATTAGCAGGCAAATATATGAACCTAGAAAAAAATCATTCTGATTGATGTAACCAAGACCCAAAAAGACAAAAATGGTATGTACTCACTTTTAAGTGAATGTTAGCCATTAAAATACAGAATGGCCATGCTAAAATCCACAGAACTAAAGAACCTAATTTACAATAAGGGACCAATGAGCATCACTTGAATCATGCTGAATAGAAAACAATGTTAGGAAATTTTTGTCTTGTATTAATAAGCTGTATTTGTACATTAATTCATTGTACAGCAGTTATATTGATAAAGCAAAAATTGAAAAAATTTATTTCAATGAAGTTGTGTGGAAAATTGATGGCCCACCTGGAAGGATGCACACAATTACCTCAAATTACTTTTTGAGCCTCTTATAGGAAGTCATATTAAGAAGTAAATACAGAAAAGATGCTTTTCCAGACAAGCAAAATGTTATCCTAGTATTGTTGTAGTTTAAATATATTCATAGAAATTGGCCTAGAAATACTGATTCTAGAAATGCCAACTTAAAATACAATGTTAATCTTCTTAAGATTTACATACAAATTTATTCTACTGAAAGCCATTTTTATTTATAAAATACTGAGAAAAGCATAATTTCTACAAGAAAAAAAGTGAATCCACTTTTAGGGGCTTGTCTTAATTATGATCTTGAAAGCTACTTAGTTGCACAGTTAAATATATCACAAACAGAAAATTAATATACCAGACTAAATACAAAAGCAATATGATATTATATTATCTAGAGTAAACCATTTAAAATATTTATAATAATTATTCTATTGTTAAGTTTCTGGGTAATTTAACTTTTCATAATCTTGTTTTTTATACTATTTTCTATATTCCATTATTTGTATGAATTTTATACTATAAACTAGACATTATTTTAAACAGTAAACTAATGACTTAAAAATGCAACAAATACACTTAAAACTGTCCTAGTATCCCTTTATATTTAGCTTATGTCATTCCATCTTTGATTACTGAATAGAAGAAAGATGATCCACCCTGTAATTAATGTGCAGCACACTCAATAACTCTTCAAAGATCCAGCGTGGATGAGCCTCATAATATTCAGCCTGCTACCAAAATTAACCTGTATCTTATCTTCTGAGGTTTGTAATCTTAAAGATAAATTGTGAAATTTGTATAAACTGAGCTAAAAACAAACTAGGAAGAATAGTTAAACACAGATTGAATTGTGTTGTATGATCACAGATTGATTTTTGCCACTATTATTGGGAAGGGCAATAATTAAGTTGAATGTATATTAAATTATAATCTGAAATAATTTACATAAAATATGTGTATATCACGACTAATATTTTTAATTTTAGCTAAGGATGGAAATTGTTTCATCATTTTTGGTCCTTTTAATATGTAATTATTATGAATAGATCTCTGTTAATTTTTATATGTGTACATATAACAAATAAAATAAAGAAAAAACAGTAATCTAAAGATAAATAAATTATTAAACATATATCATTCCTTTCAGATACTTCTATATAAAAAGCAAACAGAAAGATAAATGATATTCATTATAAATATTTTAAAAGGTTTTTCAATATAAACCTGAAGTATAGTAAATATGTTGTTTACATCTGATCTGAATAATTGAACAAATGATTAAACAAATTGAATAAATGATTGCTGTTCATATTGGTCCTCTGATTAATATAATAGATATTATTTTCTTTAAAAGACATAAATGTTATGCTGGGGCCCAGCCTTGGCTTGGAGGTAATGATCTTTCTTCTTGTCAGTTCTTGAGGCAGTGGAGTGGGAAGAGTGTTGAAGCGGGTAAGACTTGGTCTTACAAGATTCAGGGGTAAGATTTTGTTTTAGGAGATACTTAGGGTTTCTGTATAATAAAAGTTTGCTTATCTAAGTTACTATTCTACTGTAGCTGACCTGCCTTCTGTGATCCTCTGAAGCCAGAAACTACTTTTCTTCCACTTAAGACCTCATCCTAAAAACAGCAAAGGATTAAGTAAATAGCCTTTGTTCTATCTCAGCAGGAACTGCTGGGCTCTAACTTAGCCTGCTAGTCTGAGGTCACAGGAAGCAAAGACACTTAGAGAAGTTATTATAGAGTTTATTACTAAGTGTAAAAAGATTCCTATGAAAATTATCTAAGGGGAAAAGTGGGAAGGTCTTCAGTGGGGTAAAGGAAAATATTCTAAGGGAAAAAAGTTCTCCTAGGGAAGGGAAAGGAAAGGAAGGAACGAGCGACCCTCTCTTTTTCTTTGGCTTCAGTACTTATACATCTTTCAGAATACAGGATCATATGTTACAAAGTTCATCACATGTTCCCACCAAAAATCAAATCATAAATTGAAATAGAAGTTTACAACAGAGAATGTTTACATGCATATCCATTAGGAGTAATTATCTGGCTAAACATCCATCACATATCTAGCTCCACAGGTTAACTGAAGGTTTAAAACTATAACTAAGTTATTAGTGAAGTTTTGTATAAGTAAACCCAGGCAATATTTTATCTTCTTTTATAGCACCTATAATAAATCATTAGTTCATTTTGTTGTTGTTTTGTTATTGTTGTTGTTGTTTTGAGACAGGGTTTCTCTGTGTAGTCCTGGCTGTCCTGGAACTCATTCTGTAGACCAGGCTAACCTTGAATTTAGAAATCCACCTGCCTCTGCCTCCCAAGTGCTGGGATTAAAGGTGTGTGCCACCACTGCCCTGCCAAGTAGTTCCCTTTTTATGTCCTTTGGTTAATTGTTTTACAACCTCTTGGAATGTGCTGTGAGTAGGAGAAATAAAGGGTGCTTACTATCTAAGAGCACTTGGGAGACTGGCAGAGTTCTCATTGCAGTTTTGACTATCAGAAAGGGACCTAATAGCAGTCCCACTATAAAAGATGTAATTTTAGGAATTATTATAGGATCATCATTAAGACTTAAGAAGTCATCTATTTGTCTATAGAGCATCACTACAAGATAGTACATCTTCGCAGATCTGCAGAGATGTGCTCCAAAGGGGTGTGCTATTGCTTAGTGATTGTTATATATGTTTACTAATAATTGGAAAAGCATATTAATAGCAGGAATCTTTCCTAAAAATGAGTCCCCTACAGCCTTGCTAAATATGATCACACCTGTTGCAGATTATATAACAATCCAAGGCAGGCCTTTTCAGGATCATCACCTGCTAGTTATTAACTTGTCCCATTATGGCTCCTGACGATTTTAGTCATAGTTTCAGTAGCTGGATTACCTTTTATTGTAAAGATAGCAGCAATGTACTTTACATTTTCACTAAAAGTGAACAAATTGGATTATCTTGAATAAATTGTTAGTTAAAATACATTCCTTAGAAGATGATCATAACATCAAAATTATTGGTAATTCTGATTAAAATGTATACAAGTTTATATAATATCAGATAAAAAGAAGATAAAGTATACATTTTCAAAGTAAAATACTACTATTAAGAAAAATATTGTACAGATATTCATCAAGAAACACTTTTAAACTAAACAAGTTCATTTAATCAAGTGTTGAAATCATACTTGTAGAAGACTCCAAGTCTAGACCCAATATAGATATTTGTGTTTCAATTGGAAGGTTGTATTATGGAACATATATACAACACTTATGTATAATTAATCTAAGATAAAGCTATTTGACTAAGAACTGTTTCAAAGAAAAATATGCATATGCTTTTTATTTAACACAGTAAGTCTTTCACATTCATGGCTCAATGCATACTGATAGCATTACAACTTCTCACATACAGATATCCTCATTGAAAACCAAAAATCCAGTTACAAAATTATCTCAAAAATAGTATCCAATAATATCTATTCTTAGCCACATGCAATCTGCCTATGACCTACTTGCAGGCTTCTGTTTGAACACACTTGATATTATTTAGTAGAGTACTCCTGTTAATACTTAAAAGAGAAGACAATCTCAAAAAGTTAAAATTTGGCAAAAGTCACAGAGCAATGGTTTGTTTGAAAATTGCCTCATATAACAGTTGTCACTTAGAGACAGAAATAAATGACATGAACTGTGTAAAGGTATCAACTAACTGTCTTTGGGAGGAATATTTAAATCAAAACAGCAAATGAAATATGGAATTTTAAACACATATAAAATATATTTAATTTGTAAAGATATGTTCAGGAAAGAATGATATTGCATGGTTGGTGTATGTGAAGGAAGTGACATAATACCACCTCAAAGTAGAGTAGAATAAGCCAAAGATGCATATTATATTAATGGATAACAAGATCCATATCAAATATCAATGAAAACAATAATATGACACATATGAATTTTATTCCAAAATCCACAAAACAAAAACAAATAAACAAATAAATAAAAGGACAACCAGAAAGCCAATGTTTGGAGAGAAGTTAAAGTTTAAACATGTCAATGAATGAGTTAAATCAAAATATTCTAACCTCAAGCAATATCAGAGGTGGTTTGGCTTTGTCCAATTATTTCTGTATTTTAAAATTATTTTGAGATTATAATATAATTACAACATCTCTCCCTTTGCTTTAATCTCCCAAGCCCTTGTATATATCCCTTACTTTCTAGGATCTAAAATGTTAGTACTAGGATCTAAAATGATTTGTTTTAATGCAAAAGAAAATTAGGCTTCTCATGTCACTACAGCATGGAAACAATGCAGTGGATTAAACAGATTTGCTACTCCTACATTCCCTCCTCCAAATCAATGCTGTATGTCAGACTCAGACCCAACAAACATTTTCTAGGGACAAACAGTAATCTCCAATCAGTTTTCAATTAGCAATAATCATACCTGAGATAAACCTCACTGACTATGACACTCCCACTGTACAAAGCTTACTCTCTGTCAGTGAAGTGGGTAAACTTAGAGCAGAACTTCACTTCTCCCTCCACTTGGTCAAATGCCATCCTTAGTCTCATCCCCATCTCTCCAGCAAGCCATCTGCTGGAGCCTCCATATTCCCCTGCTTCCTTCTCCAGTGGATCATATAGATTTTTTAACTCCAAACTTATTTCATTCACTTAACTACTTTACTCAAGATTCCAAGTCTTTCAGCCACTCAGGCCAGTAAAACATAGTAACTTCCTCCTATCAAGTCCAATCCAACATTCTCATCCTCATCCCTATTGCAAACCTTCTCCTGAACTCTTCTCACTGTATGAACTCATTTCCAGGGCACTAAACAGTTCCTGGTGGAACAAACAATGTCTTTCCTCTTGTGGATACCATCAATGCCTTATTTTCAGGCCTATCTGCATTTCTACTTGTAAGCTCCCAATACCTAGAAACTGCCATTGACCACACTTATAAGGATTTCTGGAGAATTTTCTAACAGGAATCACATAACCATCAAGTTTTCCTAGAAAACAGGAAGAAGAGACAATTAAAGTCACTCAATAAAAGCAAGATCATATAAGAGTACCTAGAATTACAATCTCATTAAACCCAGATACCTAGATGTAATATAAAGCCATAGTCGATAACAGACAAAAACCCAAAATGTCACCATTAGAACTCAGAAACCATATCAAAGCAGGTCTTAAGTATTGCAACACAGCTGAAACATGAGAAAAAGACATTAAAATAGTCTTTATGACTATAATAAAGGTCTACAAAGAGGTTCATAGAATGAAAAACTCATTAATGAAATTAGAAAATGAAATGAAATTTTTAATGCAAATGAATGAAATAGCTACAAACCTATAAATAGAAATAGGATCAATAAAGAGAACACAAATTGAGAGGAGTTTGGAAATAAGCAATATTGGAACTCAACTAAGAACCTCTGTAGTAAGCCTCATCAAGAGGATAAAAAGGATGGAAGAAAAAAAGGGAGTAAACCTAAAATATCTAACTCTAAGATGATAAAACCAAAATTCAAACCAAACAAAAACATCCTGGCACAAAACAATCAAGAATTCAAGTACACCTTGAAAAGACCAACTTTAAGAAAAAGAGTAATGGAAAAAGGAAAAGAAACTCAGGTCAACAGCATGGAAAATATTTAAAATAATAAAAGACAAGTTTTCTAACCTAAAGAATATGCCTATGAAAATACAAGAAGCATACAAATACCAAATAGACTAGACCAGAAATCAAAGACCTCTTGCTTGTTACACAATACTCAAAACACTAAAAATGCAGAGGAATAAAGGGCTACAAGGTGGAAAGACCACAAAACACACAAAGGCAGACCTGTTAGAATAACAATGGACTTATCAATGGGAACTCTAAAACTTGGAAAGGTTTGATCACATGTTCAACAGACTCTGAAGATGACAACCCAGTCTGCTATACTCTGAAAAACTTTAAAACACAATATATGGAGAAATTAAGATTTTTGAAATTGAAACTAAATTTCTTCACTATCTCTCTGCAAATCTATCCTATACTTAAAATGTTAGAAGAAAATCTTCAACCTGGAAAGGTTAACCACACTTAAGGAATAAATAATACCAAAGCAGCAAAGCCGTAGAGAAGAAACACACACAAATAAACATACATGTGGGTCCCTGCTCCATTCTGGGCCAAGGGGACAGAGTGTGAGCAGGGAGGGGAGATTGCCTCTACTGCTGTCACTCCAAGGTGCTGAATCTGTCCCTGGTGCCTGCTAGCTGACAAGGAGGGAAGAAGGGTCCTGAAGGTGCTTCAGGAGAGCAGTTCTCTTCCCAAGTATTACAGCTCTTGCCACAGAAACTCTTAGACAATGGGATGATTCCCGCACACCTTTAATTCTCCTGAATAGGGCCCTTATGTACAGTTTTGGGGTGGGTTAGGATCTGGCAGCAGGTAACCCCTATTGGCTTGGTATGAGAGCTTGGAGATAACTCATCTACATGTGGGAGAGCCTGAGGCACTATTCCTATGTGACAGATGGCCGTAGACCTCTCTGTGGGAGGTGCTGTGGAGGGCTGAAGCTGAGTGAAAGGAGCCAGGAGCCAGGAGCAATGCTGAATGCCTTCCGTCCCATTAGGGTTCAGGGTTCAAGGCCTGTGCTCTACCAGGTGTCTAGCTGCCTCTCACAGCCCACTGCCACACACACATACACACACACACACACACACACACACACACCACATACCATAAAAACAAAATAACAAAAATTAGCAAATGCTGTTCATTGATATCTCTCCACATCATGGTCTTAATTTATCAATAACAATGTAACAAAATGAATGTGCAAACAGGATTCATTCTTCAACTGCATGAAAGAAACACAAGTTAACATCTGGGTTAGATAACAACTCATATTAAAAAAAAAAAAGGAAAAGAATATTCTAAGTAAATGAATCAAAGCAAGCTGTATAGCCATTTTAATATCTAACAAAATAATCTTCAACCCAAAACTAATCAGAAAAGACAGGGAAGGTCACTATACATATTATATATTTCAAGTAGAATATATATATTTCAAGTAGAAACCCACCAAGATGACATTTCAGTTCTTAACATCTCCTCATCAAACACAAGAGTACCCAAACTCATGAAAGAAACACTGTTGGTATCAGGCTCAAGCCCATTGACATCACACCTAGGCGACCCCCACATCGTTGCCAAGGCAACCATCATACACTCCCAGAATCCACCTGGCTACCTCACCTTTACCTGGGAAAAGGCTATGTCACTGCCCACATAAATTGGCAGAACTCCCTGACCTTGCTTTCTTTCTCCACCATTTCCTCCCATTTCTCTCCCCACCTTTGCCCTCTGCCCTGAATAACCAAGGGGGGTGCCCTTGGAACTGTTTGGTCTGGTGTTGTGTGTTCTAAGCTGTGTGCTGAAGTCTAACATTGGTGCATTTGGACCTAGACCTAATACTTCGTTCCCGTGACAGCTCCTGCCAGCTGTGACCCCGTGCAAAACCGAAGCCACATGGTTTGACACCACTGCTGCTGCAGCCAACTCTGCTGCCATCCACTGCTACTTGACTGAGTTAATTTCCACAGCTGCTGCAGATCAACCCCATCTGCCACTGCAAGGCTCACAAAACTTCCACCACGTGAGCTGTGCTGCCGAGGCCCCCACATGATGCTCTGCCACGTGGGCTGGGTAGCCAGACAGGGACACAGACTTCACGCTTCCACCTTTCCTGATATTAGATTGCACAAGCCCACAAACACACACTGGTGTATTAATTGGAAAGGAGCTTCCAATTGGCAGGAGAGACCCTGGATGTACAGGTAGGTCCTGGCCAGCCTTCCCTGGGCTAAGGGGTTGGCTTTTCATTGCCCCAGTCCATATGACTGGCTTCTAGCAAAGCTCTGATTTAGGACATTGGCCATTGGGTGCCTCCCCCCTTGAAAGTAATTCACAGCTTCCCCAAGCTCCTGCAGCAGCCAGAAATCCTAGTACTAGGTTGAACTACTTTCTGGCATGCTCTAGGAGTTGCCACACTCGAGGACCTTAGATATTCTCGTGACAACCTGACATCTACGCTGTTTGCCTGATTTTATTGCTGGCTTTTCTTTCAGGAAGCTGATAGAATAGCTCTGGTAACAGCCCTCATCACCCAATGGGCAACACATTGTCTTCAACTGCACCCACAGACATCCCACTGGGTTGTCTCCTGAAAAACCTCAAATCTCTAAAATTAAGGCCTGATTTGAGGCCTTCCAAACTGATACACCTCTGCAATAAGGTCTGAAATCAATACCCTCTAGATAGTGGCCACTTAATGGCATGCTAGACCCAATTATTTTAAAGGGTCTTAAGACATACTGCCAGCAGCAGGTAAATGGAAAGAAATCCCCTATGTTCGAGCATTTATCTATCTTCATTATACTCCTTCCATGTGTTATGCCTGTTCCACACCCAAGGTTCTCTTAGCCATGAAACCTGCTCAACCCCCATTAGATGACCCCACACCCTTAGATCCAGCTGGTTAACCTTCTCCCCTAATTCACAAACCTGTTTCAATGCCGCCGAAAACCGAAACTGCTGCCTCGGCTTCTTCTCACTAGGATATCTCAGAGTCCACTGGCTGAACCTCTCCAGACCCCTCCCCTCTTTCTGTGCCAGGTCATACTACCTGCAGGTCATACTAATCACCCTGCATTGGCACCAACCTTTATCCCTCCTATCACATGTTCTAAGGCCACAGCAAACCTCTAATTCCTTCTCTTCCAGGGACACCTAAAGCATCATCTGTTTTTCCTCTAAGGGAAGTAGCTGGCATTGACTGTCTAGTCAGAGAACATGTCCCTTTCTCACTGAGTCAACTTTCTCAAATAGAGAGCAGACTGGGTTCCTACACTTCTAACTCCTCTGCCTTTATTATGGAGTTCCAATACATCACTAAATCCTATAGCTTGACTTTCCATGATTTTCATATGATTCTCACTAACAATTTGCTTCCTGATGAAAGCAGGTGAGTTTGGGAAGAGGCAAAAACACATGCAGATCAGATTCATCAAACAGACGGAACATATCAAATTGGATCTGAGGCAGTTCCTGACCAGGATCCTTGATGGAGTTATAATTCTGCAGGTGGTATCTTAGCCAGAGATAGATTTATAACATGTCTTTTGGCAGGTCTAAGGAAGGCAGCCTTAGATTCAGTAAACTTTGAGAAACTCCAAGACAGGAAAACCTGTCTCAGTTTTTAGAACACCTTACAAAGGCTTTATTGCAGTATATTAATTTGGACCCTGAAAACCCAGAAGGTAAGCAATTTCTGATGACCTATTTTTTTCCCAGAGCTACCATGACATAAAAGCTAAACTTAAGCAATTGAAGAGGGGGCCCCTCACTCCACAGGCAGATGTCTTGGGGCTGGCCTTCAAGGTGTACCATGAAAGAGATGAGAAAGCCCGAAAAGAGAATACCACATGCTGGCAAAGGCTATCCGACCAGTCTCAGCCATACCCGAGACTCATGGTCTTTGAAGGCTCAGGAACCACCTGGCCCCTGCTACAAATGTGGTCAACACGGTCACTGGGTGAAGGCTTGCCCCAATCCCAACAAGCCAAGGGGACTGTGTCCTAGGTGCCATCAGAGGGGACATTGGGCTGTCGATTGCCGTCATGTCGCTCAGATCAGAGGGCCATCACTCCCAGAAAACCCTTCAGCTGACCTTCTAGACTTGGCTATGGAGGACTGATGGGGCCGGAGCTCTCTGGGCCCGACCATGTCTAACACTAGCAGGAAGCCCTGGGTAGGTATTATGGTATGTGGAAGACCCATCTCCTTCCTCTTGGACACTGGGGGCACTTACTCCGTCCTGATGGAGTTTTGGGGACCCACCTCACCATGCTTTCCTACTGTCGGGGTAGAAGGACAACATTACCTTCCTCACCAGACCCTCCCACTTAGTTTCATTTTTAGGGGTGTACCTCTCACCCGTTCCTCTTTGGTAGTGCCTACATGTCCTGTCCCCTTACTAGGAAGGGATATTTTAGCTAAGTTGGGAGCTTCTATTTCCTTTGCTCCACCAATTCGCTTAAGCCCCAGCTTGCCAACAATTCCTCTGCTCCTCCTTTTAGCCAGTCAACCTACTAACACTAACATGTTATTTCCCTTACCAGCTTCTCAGGTGGACCCCCGAGATTGGGATGTCCAGAATCCCTCTGTTGCTAAACATCATTCTCCTGTTGTCATCCAGTTACTGGACTCTACCAGGTAGAGTCCCAAGCTCAATAGCCTCTCTCTCTCCAGAACCTCAGGGAACTTAAGCCTGTCATTTCTGACCTCTTAAGGAAAAAAACTCCTCCACCCTACCTCTTGCCCCTTTAACTCCCTATACAAGCAGTTAAAATACCTAATGGTACCTATCGACTGGTTCAAGATCTCAGACACATTAATTCTGCAGTGGTTCCCCTCCATCCTATTGTGGCTCATCCTTATACACTTCTTTCTACTATCCCCTCAGGGACTTCACCTTTTTCAGTCCTAGATCTCAAGGATGTATTTGTCTCTATCCCTCTAGACTCTCAGTCACAGGACACATTTGCCTTTACCTGGACAGATCCTGACACCCACTTTTCTACCTAATTTACCTGGACTGTTGTACCTCAGGGATTCTGGGACAGCTCACACCTGTTTGGGGAGGCCCTGGCTTCTGACTTAGTATCTCCCTAGATCTAAGATTGTACTTTATGTAGATGATGTTCTTCTCTGTAGTCCCTCTCTAGAAATTAGCTAAGCTGACACAGCTGCTCTTCTAAATTTCCTTTCCAGTCGGGGCTACAGGGTCTCACTTTCTAAAGTCCAACTGTCCACTCCTCAGGTCACCTCTTTGGGACTAACAGTTACTCCAACCCACAAGGCTATTACCTTAGATAGAAAGAATCTGATTCAGTCTCTAACTGTTCCTTCTAGAAAGGAAGAGATTTTATCATTCCTAGGAATGGCTAGCTTTTTGCATTTTCCTTTTCCCTACTTTGTCACCCCTTATATGAAGTAGCATTAGGCCCCACCCACAAACCTCTTCTCAAACCTGTTACTAAGCCCTTTCAAAGGCTCCATCAGGCCCTTCTTAAGGCCCCAGCCTTGCATCTCCCTGTTCTGACTCGTTCTTTTTCCCTCTACATAACTGAAATGGAGGGATTTGCCCTTGGAGTCTTAGGTCATCAACTGGGACCATCTTTTGCACCCGTAGCATACTTGTCAAAAAGACTAGATCTAACCATCCAGGGATGGGCACCTTGTATTCATACCTTAGCAGCTGCTGAACTCCTTATTTGAGAATCAAAGAAACTAATCCTGGGATCACCTATAACTGTCGTCTCTTCTCACAACCTGTCATAGCTCCTAACTTATAAATGCTTACAGACTCTACCTCCCTCCAGGGTACTTTCTCTCCAGGTAGCTCTAATAGAAGACTCCACCCTCACCTTTCAATCATGCCCACCTCTTAATATTTCCAATCTTCTTCCTCGACCTAATACTGACTACTCCCTATATCACTCCTACACTGAAACCTTAGAGGAAATAGTACCACATCCTTCACATATACAGGAGGGCACATTGCCTCAAGTCATCTTTACCTGGTATACAGATGGAAGCTCCTTTCTACATGAATGGGCCAAGAAAGCTGGCTATGTCACAGTGTCAGACACCAAGGTGGTGGAGGCACAGGCCCTTCCTGCTCATACCATCAACCAACAGGCTGAACTAATAGCCCATACCCATGCCTTTCAGCTGGCAAAGGGACAATCCTTCAACATCTACACAAATTCCAAATATGCTTTCCATATCCTTCTGTCCCATGCTGCTATCTGGAAGGAGCACAGGTTACTTACCACAAAAGGAGGATCAGTAACTAATGCAAACCAAATTATGGCCACGCTAAAGGCCTCCCATCTTCCCACAGCTATTGGGATTGTCCACTGCAGATCCCAGCGGACGGATGACTCTATTGTCTCCAAGGGAAACAACCGAGCTAATGAGGCAGCTAGAGCTGCGGCTCTTAGGGACCTAGACTCATCTCACCCTCCACAGGACATTCTTACACTGCAGCCCACATCCCCACCTGCATTCCCTGACACTCAAACTTTGTCCTATCTTCACCAGCTCTTTCATCCTAACAGCCAAGTGTTGTCTTATTTTGTTAAAGACCTACCTACAGCCTACTCCTGAGGACTTAAGTTTCCTAAAATATATCATGGCTTCTTGAAAAATCTGTCAGATGTCAGATCCCAACTCAAGGTATCATAGCACCCCTTTTCCTACCCATCAGGCTAGAGGTTCCCTTCCTGGACTGGCAACTTGACTTTACCCACATGTCCACTGTAAAATGTGCCAAGTACCTCCTGGTCTTGGTGGACACCTTCTCAGGCTGGGTCAAGGCTTTTCCCACAACTAACAAAAGGTCTCAGAAAGTCTCTGATCTCCTCCTCAGGGAGATCATCCCCTGATTTGGCATCCCAGCCTCCCTTCAGTCAGACAATGGTCCTGAATTTACTTCCCAAGTTTCTCAAATTCTATCTAAGGCCCTAGACATTCCCTGGCATTTTCATATTCCCTACCACCCTCAATCTTCAGGTAAGGTAGAGAGAACTAACTACTTTTTAAAAGCCACTCTTGTCAAGCTGTCACAGGAACTTCACCTTGACTAGGTAAAACTCTTATCTCTGGCTCTTTTCAGGCTACAAGCTCTCCCCAAGAGGCCTCTCCTCATCTCACCCTTTGAACTCATGTATGGAAGTCCAGTTCTAACTCCTGATCTTTCATCTAAATGCTCTCCCTTCCCAGACCATCTGCTAACCCCATTACATTGCCTCCTCCATTCTCTCTTGTGGAACTTTGCTGACCACCATTTGCCTCGACCATACCCTGTCTCCCATCCACTGCCTGTCAACATTGGAGACCAAGTCCTTCTCTCCCCTCCAAATAATGAGCCCTCACCCCTCTCTCTCAAATGGCAGGGTCCTTTTAAGATAATTCTTGTGACCCCTACAGCTGCTAAACTTGGGTCTACTTGTCTCACCTCAAGCCTTTCATCCATCCACCTAAAACCAACTCTTCTTGATACAAGTAGACCATAACAGGACCATGCTCTATTAAGCTACAGAGGACATTGAAATCACCAACCTTGTCCTCAATCCCAGAAAATGGGACTCCACTGCGGCATCAGAGTTCGACCTCACTGGACTAGACATGGGTTTCTTGTCCTCCCTCTGCTGTTTGTTTCTATCCAGGTTAGCCCTTATGTCTGGAGGTTCGAGGTTCAAGAGACACCCACAGTTAACAAACAGGATCTTTCCAAACAGGATCAGGAAACTGCTCCATAGCCAGATGCCAAGTACCAATCCAAATTGCCATCATGCCTGTATCCATTATCCCATCTAAATATTATGTCCTCTATACTTGCTTTCTCTTTGCCCAGATAGAAGATTTTTGTAGAAACTGGCCAGACAATTATGGGGGCCGCCCATATATGTCTTGTCAGATACATATGCTAGGATCACGGACCAACCATTTCTTCTACCAACACCACAAGACACTCATTTCTACATACAAGGGGGCCAGATGTACTGACAGCTAAAGAAGAAGGTCTTCTCCAGTTCCCCCAAAAGAATGCCATTTTTGGGATGACATGAGATCTCCAGTTCTGAGATTTTTAAAAAACCCATATAAAAGCAGATACTCTCTTGTAACACTCTTTTTAATCATCTTCCTGGTATTATTTCTAACCAATTAATTAATTAATCAGTTCCTGTTACAGGATTACCAGCTGCAGTCCACAGAGGAACTCGATACACACATCTACCAGTGGACCCTGATGGTGAAAGCCAGCTGCTCCACACAAGGGACTAAGCCCCTAGACAGCAGGAAGGAATTTAAGAGACAGAGAGCCCCAACTCCCCTTTCACCATCGGCTTCCCCTCCCCCTTTTTTTCTTCTTCTCTTTAAAATAAGAAAAAGGGAGATAATGTTGGTATCAGGCCTGAACTCAGTGATGTCACATCTAGGAGACCCCCACATCGTTGCCAAGGCAATCGCCATACACTCCCAGAATCCACCTCACCTTTACCTGCGAAAAGGCTACATCACCGTCCATATAAATAGGCAGAACTCCCTGACCTTGCTCTCTTTCTCTGCCATCTTCTCCCGTTTCTCTCCCCACCACCCTTGGAACCATTTGGTCTAGTGATGTCTGTTCTAAGCTGAGCGTCAAAGTCTAACAAACACTACCATAGCTGAAATAATTTATTGACCCACCTAAGAATAAGAATAAGAATAAGAATAAGAACAAGAATAAGAATAAGAATAAGAATAAAAGAATAAGAATAAGAATAGGTATTTTCAGTAGTTCACATTTGCAAATTGATAGGACATCCAGACAAAAACTGAACAGAGAAATGGAGGAGGCAACTAACATTAAAAAAAAAAAAGGAACCTAACAGATATTTTACAGAACATTTCATCTAAACACTAAAGAATATGCCTTCTTCTCAGCACCTCATTCCATGTATTCTCCAAAATAGACTACATACTAAGAAACAAAGTAAGTCCCAACAGATAAAAAGAAAAAAAAAAATTGAAATAAGTCTCTACATTCTAACTAACTACTTTTGATAAAAGCTGGATATCATCAACAACACAAACAACAGGAAGCTTACAAACATGGAAACTGAAAATTTTTCTACCTAATAAAAATTGAGTCAAGAAATAAATTTTGAAAGAAAGTAACATGCAACATACCTAAACTTATGGGCCGAGATAGAGGTTGTTCTGAGAGGCAAGGTTATAACACTAAGTGTCCATTTTTAAAACAAACAATCAAGCAAACAACACACTAAGAAAACCAAATGCAAACAAAATAAAGCTATTATTTGAATAACACACCTGAAAGCTCCAGAACAAAAATGAGGAATCACAAACAAGAGGAACAAAAGGCAAGAAATAATAAACTCAGGATTGAAATAAATAAAATGGAAACAAACAGGCAAACAAAAACAATACAAAGAATCAACAAAGCAAAGAAGGACTGAGAAACCCTTATGTAAGTTAGCTAAAAGGGAGATCAATTAGAAATGAAAAGGGGGCCATAACAACAAATAGGAAATCCAGAGAATCATTAAGGACATACTTTTAAAATGTGTACTCTACTAAATTGGAAAATCAAAATGAAGAAGACAATTTTCTCAATACATGCCACTTACCAACATTAAATCAAGATTAGATAAACAATTTAAACAAAACTATAAACTGTAGTAAAATAGAAGCAGTAATTAAAAGTCTCCCAACCAAAAATAACCAAGGCCAGAGGTTATAGCATAAAATTCTACCAGATATTCAAAGAAGAGTTAATCTCAATACTATTCCAATTATCACATAAAATGGAAACAGAAGGAACATTGCCCATTTTATTGTTACCTAAATCACATAAAGGCACAACATAAGGAAGAAATATAGATTAATTCCACATATGACAACAGATGGAAAATTTTCAGTAAAATACTTGCAAATTGAATACAAGAACACATTAAAAAGACCATCCATTATAAGCAACTAGGCTTCATTCCAGTAATGCAGAGATGGTTAAACATGTGTAAATCAGGAAATGCAATTGACCACATAAATAATTTGAAAGACAAAAACCGAATTGTAGACTGTCTGTTGGCATTTAGTCTAGGCTCCACCCCATAGTTACCTGGCAATAGTCAGGTTTGCCTGACTCACTATAAAAGGGGCAGCTTGCCCCTCCTCCCTCTTGATCTCTTGTTTTTGCTCCCTTTCTTTACTTTTTCTCTCCCAATTCTTCTCCCCCATCTCTCTCGACATGCTCATGGCTGGCCTCTACTCCTCTACTCCTCTACTCCTCTACTCCTCTATTCCTCTACTCCTCTACTCTCTCTCTCAGTCTCTACCTGTCTCTCAATTCACCTCCCCATGCCCTGAATAAACTACTGTATACTATACTATCATGTTGCTGGTACCTCAGAAGGGAAGGGATGCCTCAGCATGGGCTCCCAGAGGTACCCCTTTTCCCCGAAACCATTATTTCACCTCCACCAAACATATCCCTTCTCTCTTTAGTTTTATAAAATACAAAACTATCTTTTTACTATTTTGTACATTCCTTTTTCTTCCACCCTTGCTACCTCTTCCTTTCTTTCAATCGCTTAATATAGAAGTAGATGAAAAAGGATAAGAAAAATGGGAAACAATATTGTTAGATTACCTCCTATGGATTAAGGTCATTGAATTCCTTGGGACAAATTTGATCTTCACTGTTAGGATATCAAATTTATTCTTTTTATCTCTCTACACATTACTATTTGGCAAACAACAAACAAAATCATCAGAAACTAAGCATCCAACAGCATTCTACCATCAATCGCCCAAACAATCTGTCTGCTTCTAACATTGGAACACTAAAAAGTCCCCAGAGTTCCAAACATTGCCTACTTTCAGGAACTATATGGAGCTGTCAAAACCCAGCTCCTGCTACAACATGAGACAAATTATAGTCACAGGTTGTGGAAAATCTGAAGCAGCCCCATAACCCACCTGAAAACATTCTTATAATTCTGTGTTTAAAAAAAAATTTATCACAACACTACATGATCTAATTAGATATAGAGAAGGATTTTGACAAAAATCTAACACCCTTTCCTGATAAAAGTCTTGGAGAGATTAGGGACACAAGGGGCATATCTCAACATAATAGACCTTATTTACATAATTTACAGCAAGGCCATAGCCAATATCAATTTAAATGGAGAGAATCTTAAAGCAATTCCGCTTAAATCAGAAATAAGACAAGTTTGTCCGCTCTCTCAAAAGCTATTCAATATCTAATTTGAAGTCTTAGCTAGAGCACTAAGACAATTGAAAGAGATCAAGGTAATAGAAACTTGAGAGAGATATCAAAGTATCTTTATTTACAAATAGTATGATAGTATACTGAAGTAATCCTAAGCATTCCAAGGGAAAACTGCTACATCTGATAAACACTTTCAGTAAAGTAGCTGAATAAAAAATTAACTCACAAAAATCAGTAGCCCTCCTATAAACAAATAAAAAATGGACTAAGAAAAAAATCAGAATCAAACACTTTTCACAATAGCTTGAAACAATATAAAATATTTTGAAGTGACTGTAATCATGTAATTCAAAGACTTTATGATAAATACTTTAAGACACTTAAGATAGAAATCAGAGAATATTAAAAAATGAAAAGAAAGTCCATGATTATAAATCCATATGATTATTGTAGTAAAAAGCAATCCTACCAGAAGCAATGTTCAGATTCAGTGAAATCCTCATCCAAATTCCAACATGGTTTTTCATAGGTCTTAAGAGGACAATTTTCACCTTTATATGGAAACAAAAAAAAAATCAAATATAGCTAAACTAATCCTGAATAATAAAAGAACTCCCAGAGGTATCACTATTCTGGATTTTAAGTTAGATTATACAAGATAGTCAGTTGTAAAAACAGCATGTTATTGGTACAAAAACAGATACATTGATCAATGGAATAAAATTGAAGATCCAGAAATAAATTTACATGTTTAAGGAAACCTGATTTTTGATAAAGAAAGAAAAATCACAACTAGTTACAAAAGTTAGCATCTTCAACAAATAGTCAAACTGGATGTCTCCACATAGAAGAATACAAATAGACCCACTCTTATTACCCTGCATAAAACTCAACGCTAAATGGATCAAAGAACTCAACCTAAAACCAAATACAATGAATTTAATAAAGAGGGGAATAGCTTCTAACTCACTGGTATAAGAAAAGATTTTTTCTGAATTTAAAGCGATTAGCAAGGCACTAAGATCAACAATTAATAAATAGAAACTCCTAAAACCAAAGAATTTCTTCATGGCAAAGGATACTGTCACTCTCATTAAGTGGCAGCCTAAAGAATAGGAAAAGATTTTCACCAACTACACATCCATACAGAGCTTATATCTATCTCACATATATTGCAAATGCAGCCTTCATTTTCTCAGATGAAGGAAAGAGATGAGAGCTGTGTCCAATCTGTGTAAATACATGGCTTTTTCTGATCTCAGAACATTTTTTTTTTCGCTTTTCTAACTATCCCTAACACTATGCCTGGAAGCTTCTATCCTCTATACAATCTAATTTTCTGTAAGCATGAATCTTGAGAGCTTCAACTTTCAAGCTCCATCTGCTAGCCTAGGCCTAGAATGTTTCTGCCTCCATACTGCTGAATAAACTTACACTTTCTGTCTCTTTCTGAACTCTGGCTGGTTCAACTCAGCTGTTCTGGCTCAAACTGCTCTCCAAGCTTACTAAATCAAACTGACTTTTCTCAGCTTCTAACTGAATTGTTCTGCTTGGAACAGCTCCCTATGAACTCCACAGACTACAGTGACTGCACAAACTGAACAAAACCAAACAGAATTGCATGAACTCAACTGAACTCAGCACCCCCTCTGTCTCTGAACTGATCTTTTCCCCCATTAATTAATTTATTTATTCACTTTACATCACAATCTCAGTCTGCCTCTCCACTCTGACTCTCCTCACATGGCCCCTTCCCCAACCACCTCTCCCCTTCATTTCTTAGATGGGGATGTCCCTCCCTGGGTAACAATCTACCCTGAAACATTAAGTCACTATAGGACTAGGCACATCCTCTCCCACTTAGCCTTGATAAGGGGATAGTTAGGGGATCACAATACACATACATTACAGGACAGGGAGAAGGTGTGATACTTCCAGCCTTGGTATGCTTTTTGGTTGGTGATTCAGTCTCTGGAGTTCCCAAGTGCCAAGTCAGTTGACTTTGTTGGTCGTCTAGTAGAGTTCCTATCTTTACCCTCCTCCAAATCTTCCATAAGCCTTCCCAAGCTTGGTCTAATATTTAGCTGTGGGTCTCTGCATCTGTTTTGGTCACCTACTGGGTAAAGTCTCTCAGAGCACAGTTATTCTAAGTTTTTGTCTATGAATCTAGGCTGACAGATACAAACATAGCCCAAGGCTCCAAGGTAGTTGAAAAAGGAAGGCAAGACTACAGTGTTTCCCATTTCCCCAAAATTGGCACGGCTTGCTACTACATTCATTCATGTCTGTCTCACACAAGGCACCAGTGTATCCAGCCCACCAGTGACAAATATAGCTATCCACAGTATCTTCACATGTTGTATCCTTGTGATAAGTCTTTGACCAACTATAGGAATCAAAGTCTCACAGTATGTTCCAGTAAATCCACTCCCCTGCTGTCACAGTAGTAATTGTTTCATCCATCTACACATAGACCTTCGTGGAGGAGAGCTGAATGGTACATCCATCAAAATTCAGTTCCCAGTGGTCTCCAAGGAATTCAGGTGCATAGTCATAGAAGTAAGCTTCAACAGCAACCTGACACATGATACCACATAGACAGGGCTGGGTTCCACATTCATTGGTTTCCAACTCTCAGTCCTCAACAGAATCCTGTTGAGATCAGACACTAGTGAATCTTGCCATTGCATTTAGACATACAGCCTCATTCATTCCTGCACTGTTCTTCAGCAGCCTCTTTCCTGTCTGTTCTCTTGATAGTTGGGCTTATAATATCTCCAACTCATCTGTCAAATCTTTCTCTGATTCAACACTTTGTCTGACCCTTCATTAGATGTCATTGTCTTGGATTAAAGGAGTGTATTAAGGCATGTCTCTATTCCAGGCAGATTGCACAGACCTGAAAGGTCTTTGAATGTGATTCCTTGACAGAGATGCCATGTTGCTGAATTAAAATTCATCTACAATATATAAACAACTTAAAAGCTTGATATCAAGAAAACAAATAACCCAATTAAAAAATAAGGTACAGATCCAAACAGAATTCTCAAGAGGAAACTCAAGTGGTTGAGAAACACTTAAATATAATTATCCACCATTCTGACCCATAATGGAAATACAAATCAAAAGTACTTATTTTATCTTATACCAGTCAGAGTAGCTAGGATCAATAAACAAATAATACCACATGTTGGTAAGGCTGTGGGTGAAGGGAAATACCCATCCTCTGTTGGTGCAAATTCAAAATTGTACCTTGTACAGCTATTATGGAAATCAGTGTGGGAGTTATTCAAGTAGAAGGGAATCAATCTATGATCAAGGTGTACCATTCTGAATATATACCCAGAAGGATGCAACTATGACTATGGAGATACTTGCTCAACCATATTCATTGTTGCTCTAATAATGATGCCCAGAAATTGAAAACAATCTAGATTTATTTCAACAGAAAAGGGATAAAGAAAATCCAGTACATTTGCATAATGCAATATCATTCTGCTGTTAAAAAATGAAATCATGAAAATTGCAGATAAATCTATGGAACTTGAAAAAAAATATCATTCTGAGTGAGGTATCCCAGACTCAGAAAGACAATATGGTGCATATGTGTTTATGAGTGGATATTAGGTCAGGTGAGGAGGAACTGGAATGTATAGAAGGAGGAAAAACTGTAATTTGAGTTTGTTATCTGAGAAAAAATTATCTATTTTTACTCAAAGGAAAAACCCAATGAGCAAACAAACAAAAATACATTCAATTTTTAGAGTAGCGTGTAGATTATAGCTTAGTTGTTTAATTCATGGTAAGTATGCATGCAGCCCTTGGTTTAATCTACATAACCCCTAGATGTGGCAGGGAGAGATTGGGGAAGGCAGAAGGAGAGAGGAGGGAGGGAGAGCACTCTAGAGAAAGAGCCAGTGAGATTTTCTTTTTGAATGTGAGTTGTTGATATAATGCTGCTTTTCTACCAGCCTCATTGTGAAAACTGAAAAAATGAAATTGGCAGTTTTTGAATAGTTGACGATGTGTGCATCCTACTTGAAGTCTTTATTTAAACTCATCTATTCATTATCTTCAATAAGATAACTTCAAACAGGCTTCTTCATTAGGATAGAACTTCCTCTGTAATAAATATTTTCTTTAGAATTGAAAAAAAAGAAAAAAGAAAATTAGAGTCAACTGAACATTATTTAAAAGGAAGAAATTTTAGGACCCAAGAGGTTACTTGGTGGTAAAGCTACTCCCTCCACGTCTAGTGATCTGAAGTATAATCTCATGGTTTACCTGGTTGGAGGCAAAAATGACTCCCACCACCACTTCTCACACTCCAGTCTTACAAGTTGACTTCTGCTCTCTACATCGACACCTTGGTGTACACATACTCATACCCACCCAGACTCACCCACAATTACTCATACCCAGATACACACACATATACACATGCTAATACAAACATACTAAAATGAAACAAAAAATAAATAAATTTTTCTTTCTTTTTTTCTTGGTTATTTTATTTATTTACATTTCAAATATTGTCTCCCTTCGAAGCTTCGCCTCCCAAAGCCACATATCCCCTCCTCACTTGCCTAGCATCTATGAGGGTGGTCCCCAACTGGCCCATCCAATCCTGCCTCAACACCAAAGGGTTCCCCTATCCTGGGTCCTCCACAGGACCAAGGGGCTCCCCTCCCAATGATGCCAGATATGGCAATCCTCTGCTACATGTTCAGCTGGAGCCATCCATGTGTCTTTCCATATGTACATTTTAGTTGTTGGTTTAGTCTCTGGGAGCTTTTAGGGTTTCTGGTTAGTTGATATTGTTGTTCTTCCTATGGGGTTGCAAACCCCTTCTGCTCCTACTGTCCTTGCCCTAACTCATCCATTAGGGTTCCCATGCTCAGTCCAATGTTTAATTTTGAACATGAACAAATGGTTTCATATGGTCTGTGAGCTATATTGTGGGCATTCCAATCTTCTTTTTGGCTAATATTCCACTTATCAGTGAGTATATACAACATGTGTTCTTTTGTTATCTCACTCCATTTGCTTGTGAATTTCATGTAATCATTGTCTTTAATAGTTGAGTAGTACTCCATAGTGTAGATGTACCACATTTTCTGTTGAGGGACATCTGGGTTGTATTCACCATCTGCAATTATAAATATGGCTGCTATGAACATAGTGGAGCATGTATCCTTATTGCATGTTGGAGCATCTTCTGGGTATATACCCAGGAGTGGTATACCTGGGTACTCAGGTAGTACTATCTCCATGTTTTTGAGAAACTGCCAGATAGATTTCCAGAATGGTTGTACCAGCTTGCAATCCCACCAATGATGGAGGGTGTTCCTCTTTTCTACATCATGTACAGTATATGCTTTCACCTGAGCTTTTGATTTTAGCAATTCTGACTGTTGTGAGATGGAATCTCAGGGTCATTTTGATTTGCATTTCCCTGATGACTAAGGACAATGAACATGTCTTTAGGTGATTCTCAGTCATTCAGTATTCCTCAGTTGAGAATTCTCTGTTTATCTCTATGCCCCATTTTTTAATAGGATTATTTGTTTCTCTGGAGTCAAACTTCTTGAGTTCTTTGTATATTTTGAATATTAGACCTCTCTTTGATATAGGATTGGTAAAGATCTTTTCCCACTCTCTAGGTTGCCATTTTGTCCTATTGACAGTGTCCTTTGCCTGACAGAAGCTTTGCAATTTTATGAGATCCCGTTTGTCAATTCTCGATCTCAGAGTATAAGCTATTGGTGTTCTGATAAGAAAATTTTCCTCTGTGCCCATGTGTTCAAGGCTTTTCCCCACTTTCACTTCTATTAGAGTCAATGTATCTGGTTATATGTGGAGGTGCTTGATCCCCTTGGACTTGAGGTTTGTACAAGGAGATAAGAATAGATTGATTTGCATTCTTCTACATATTGACCACTAGTTGAACCAGGACTGTTTGTTGAAAATGATGTCTTGTTTTCCACTGGATCATTTTGGCTTCTTTGTCAAAGATCAAGTAACCATTGGTATGTGGGATCATTTCTGGGTCTTCATTTCTATTCCACTGATCTACCTTCCTGTCCTGTACCAATATCATGTAGTTTTTATCACTATTGTTCTGTAATACAGATTGAGATCAGGGATGGTGATTCCCCAAGATATCCTTTTATTGTTCAGAATTTTTTCATTATCCTGGGTTTTTTTGTTATTCCAAATGAATTTGAGAATTGCTCTGTCTACCTTTATGAAGAATTGAGTTGGATTTTTGATGGGCATTGCATTGACTCTTTAGATTGTAGATGTTTTGGCAGGATGGACATTTTTACTATGTCCTGCTGATCTATGAGCATGAGAACTCTTTCCATCTCCTGAGGTCTTCTTTGATTTCTTTCTTCAAAGACTGGAAGTTCTTGTCATACAGATTTTTCACTTGTTTGGTTAGAGTCACACCAGGGTATTTTATATTGTTTGTGACTATTGTGAAAGGTGTCGTTATCCCTAATTTCTTTTTCAACCTATTTATCCTTTGAGTGTTGGAAGGCTAATGATTTATTTGAGTTAATTTTATATCCATCAATTTTGCTGAAGTTGTTTATCAGAGGTAGGAGTTCTCTGGTAGAACTTTTGGGGTCAGTTAAATATACTATCATATCATCTGCAATGAGTGATATTTAACTTCTTCCTTTCCTATTTATATTTCTTTGATCTCCTTTTGTTGTCTAACTGCTTTAGCTAGGACTTCAAGTACTATACTGAATAGATAGGGAGAGAATGGGCAGCCCTGTCTAATCTCTGATTTTAGTGGATTGTTTCAAGTTTCTCCCTATTTAGTTTGATGTTGGCTACTAGCTTGCTGTATATTGCTTTTATTATTTTTAGGTATGGGCCTTTAATTTTTGATCATTATAATACTTTTAACATGAAGGGATTTCAGCACCTAATGAAATGATTATGTCTTTTTTTTTTTTTTTGAGTGTGTTTATGTGGTGGATTACTTTGATGGATTTCCATATATTGAAACAATCCTACATCTCTGGGATGAAGCCTACTTGATTGTGGTGAGTGATCATTATGATGTTTTCTTGGATTTGGTTTGTAAGGATTTTATTGAGTATTTTTCCATCAGTATTCATAAGGGAAATTGGTCTGAAGTTCTCTTTCTTTGTTGCATCTTTGTGTGGTTTTAGTATCAGCGTAACTGTGCTTCATAGAACTAATTGGGTAGTGTTCTTTCTGTTTCAATTTTGTAGAATAGTTTGAAGAGTATTGGCATTAGGTCTCCTTTGAAGGCCTGATAGAATACTGCACTAAACCCCTCTGGTCCTGGGCAGTTTTTGGTTGGCAGACTTCTAATGAGTGCTTCTATCTTTAGGGGTTGCATGACTGTTGAGATGGTTTATGTGATCCTGATTTAACTTTGGTATTTTGTATCTGTCTAGAAATTTGTCCATTTTATCCAGATTTTTCAGTTTTGTGGAGTATAGGTTTCTGGAGTAGGATCTGATGATTTTTTGAATTTCCTCCATTTCTGGTAATATGTCTCCCTTTTCAATTCTCATTTTGTTAATTTGGATACTGTCTCAGTGCCCTCTGGTTAGTCTGGCTTAGGGTTTATCTATCTTGTTGATTTTCTCAAAGAACCAACTCCTGCTTTTGTTGATTCTTTGTATAGTTCTTTTTATTTCTACTTGGTTGGTTTCAGCCCTCAGTTCGATTATTTCCTGCCATCTACTTATGTTGGGTGTATTTGCTTCTTTTTGTTCTAGATCTTTCAGGTGTGCTGCTAAAATGCTAATGTATGGTCTCTCCAGTTTCTTTCTGAGGCACTCAGAACTATGAGTTTTCCTCTTAGCACTGCTTTCATTGTGTCCCATAAATTTGGGTATATTGTGCCTTAATTTTCATTAAATGCTAAAAAGTCTTAATTTGTTTATTTCTTCCTTAACCAAGTTATCATTGAGTAGAGCATTGTTCAGTTTCCATGTATATGTGGACTTTCTGTTGTTTTTGTTTTGATTGAAAACCAGCCTTAGTCTGTGGTGATCTGATAGTATACACAGGATTATTTAAATATTCTTCCATCTGTTGAAGCCTGTTTTATGACCAATTATATGGTCAGTTTTGGAGAAGATGCCATGAGGTGCTGACAAGAAGGTATTTTTTTGTTTGTTTGTTTTAGGATGAAATGTCAAATAGATATCTGTTAAATCCATTTGGTTCATACCTTCTGTTAATTTTGTTGTTTCTCTCTTTAGTTTCTGTTTCCATGATCTGTCCGTTGATGAGAGTGGGATGTTGAAATCTCCCACTCTTATCATGTGAGGTGTAATGTGCGCTTTGAGCTCTAGTAAAGTTTCTTTTATGAATGTGGGTGCCCTTACATTTGGAGTATAGATGTTGAGAATTGAGAGTTCATCTTGGTAGATTTTTTTCTTTGATGAGTATAAAGTGTTCTCCCTTATCATTCTTGATTACTTTTGGTTGAGAGTTGATTTTATTTGATATTAGAATAGCTACTCCATCTTCTTTGAACCATTTGCTTTGAAGTTTTTTCCAGCCTTTTACTCTGAGGTAGTGTCTGTCTTTGTCACTGTTTCCTGTATGCAGCAAAATCCTGGATCCTGTTTATGTAGCCAGCCTGTCGTTAATTTATGTCTTTATATTGGGGAGTTGAGTTGATTGATGTTAAGGGATATTAAGTGATACTGATTGTTGCTTTCTGTTATTTTTGTTGTTAGAGGTAGTGTTATGTTTTTGGTGCTATCTTCATTTGGGTTCTTTGAAAGAAGATTACTTACTCTCTTGCTTTTTTTAGGGTGTAGTTTCTATCCTTGTATTCAATCTATTATTCTTTATTGGGCTAAATTTGTGGAAAGATATTGTGTGGATTTCGTTTTGTCATGGAATATGTTGTTTCTCAAACTATGGCAATTGAGAGTTTTGCTGCATATATTAGCCTGAGCTGGAATTTGTATTCTCTTAGGTGCTATTTGAAATCTGACAAGAATCTTCTAGCATTCATTGTCTCTGGTGAGAAGTCTAGTTTAATTCTGAAAGGTCTCCCTTTATACGTTACTTTGAGTTTTTCCTTTACTGATTTGAATATTCTTTTTTTTGTTTTGTGCATTTGATGCTTTGACTATTATATGACCAGAGGAATTTCTTTTCTGGTCCAATCTATTTGGAGTTCTGTAGACTTTTTGTACTTCATGGGAATCTCTTTATTTAGTTCATGGAAGTTTTCTTCTATAATTTTGTTGAAATTGGGAATTACATTGGGAATCTTTACTCTATTCATTTCTATACCTATTATTCTTAGGTTTGGAAGTCTCATTGTGTCCTGGATTTTCTAGTTAATTTGGGTTAATACTTTTTTGTATTTTGCATTTTCTTTGATAGATGTGTCAATGTTTTCTATGGTATCTTCTGCCCTGAGATTCTCCCTTCTGTCTCTTGTATTCTGTTGGTAATGCTTGCATCTATGACTCCTTTTTTACTATGTTTTCTGTACCCAATGTTGTCTCTCTTTGTGATTTCTTTATTTTTTTCTATTTTTATTTTTAGATCCTGGATAGTTTTGTTCAATTCATCCACCTGTTTGGTTATGTTTCCCTGTAATTCTTTATGGGATTTTTGTCTTTTCTATTTACTGGCTTTCTACCTGTTTATCTGTGCTCTTCTCTATTTCTTTAAGGGAGTTATATGTCCTTCTTAAGTCCTCTATCATCATCATGAGATGTCATTTTAAATCTGAGTCTTGTTTTTCTGGTGTGTTTGAGTATCCAGGGCTTGCTTTAGTTGGAGTACTGGGTTCTGATGATGCCAAATAGCCTTGTTTCTCTGCTTAGTTCTTTCCGCTGCCTCTGCCATCTGTTATTCTGGTGTTAGCTTCTCTTCCTGTCTCTGATGTGGCTTCTCCTCCTGTCTGTGTACCAGCACTCCTGAGAGACCAGTTGCCTCCAGGGGGATTTTGGGTTTGGAGATCTGTGGCACAGGGTCAGCTCAGGTGGACAGAGGAAAACAGGAAAGATCCTTTACCTGGAAGTTCTTTGGTTCCTGTGTCCTGAAGGCTCTGGGAGGGTCTCTCTTGGGCTAGGAATTTGAGTAGAAGTGAGTGGTCTCATTTGTGTTCTGAGTTGTGTTAGAGCTCTTGGAAGACCAGTTAACCACCAGTGGGACCTGGTTATGAAGAGGCATGGCACAGGGTAAGCTCAGGTGTGCAGATGGAAACAGGGAAAATCCTGTCCCAGGTTGCACCTTGGTTCCCATCTCCTGATGGCTCCAATCGTGTCCCTTTTGGGCTAGGTATTTGAGGAGAAGTGGTGGTCTTTGCTCCCAGGTATATCAGCATTCCTGGAGATAAGAACTCTGCTAGTGGGACATGTGTTTGAAGAACACAGGGTCAGTTCCAGGCACAGATCAGAAATGAACTTTTAATATAAATACTTAACTATATTAAACATGCATAGATGTATCTCTCTCTCAAACAAAACATCATTATTTTTAAAAGGCACAGAAACCTTCAAGATCAATTATATTTTGTGTCATAAAGCATAATTTATTTTAAAGAAATTCAAAATATTCTTTCTGTAGTCAGTGAAAGTTTATTTTTCTAACCCTATTTGAGTTAAAACTAAAAAAGAAACTATTCAACTATCAAATGTAGCTTTTTGATTTCCTACTTCTATCTAACACTGGATGCTGTTTTAAGTATAATAAATCAACAAAAAGAAATGAAAATCAATCTGATTACACGGAGATAAAATACTTTGATTTCAAATTACCAGTTTCTTTTAAATTCTGATATTAGAGTGCTGAGGATTGGCTCAACAATTAAGTACAATTGTTTCTCTTGAAGAAGTGACAGATTCATGAGCTTTATGTGGTCTGTGAGTTGAATCTTGGGTATTTCAAGCTTCTGGGTTAAAATATAATAATCAATGAGTGAATACCATGTATGTTCTTTTGTGATTGGGTTACTACACTCAGGATGATATTTTCTAGTTCTATCCATTTATATAAGAATTTATCAAATTCATTGTTTTTAATAGCTGAGTAATATTCCATTGTATAAATGTACCACATTTTTTGTATCCATTCCTCTGTTGAAGGGCATCTGGGTTCTTTCCAGTTTCTGGCTATTATAAATAAAGCTGCTATGAACATAGTGGAGCATATGTCCTTGTTATGTGTTAGAGCATCTTCTGGGTATATGCCCAGGAGTGGTATAACTGGGTCCTCAGGTAGTGATATGTCCAATTTTCTGAGGAACCGCCAGACTGTTTTCCATAGTTGTTGCACCATCTTGCAATCCCACCAACAATGGAGGAGTGTTCCTCTTTCTCCACATCCTCTCCAGCATCTGCTATCACCTGAGTTTTTGATTTTAGCCATTCTGACTGGTGTGAGGGTTGTTTTGATTTGCATTTCCCTGATGACCAAGGATGCTGAACATTTCTTTAGGTGCTTCTCGGCCATTCGCATTTCCTCAGTTGAGAATTCTTTGTTTAGCTCCATACCCCATTTTTTAATAGGGTTATTTGGTTGTTTAGAGTCTAATTTCTTGAGTTCTTTGTATATATTGGATATTAGTCCTCTTTTGGATGTGAGATTGGTAAAGATCTTTTCCCAATCTGTTTGTTGCTGTTTTGTCCTATTGACAGTGTCCTTTGACGAATGATGACCAAGTAGGGAGGGCTTCAGTCCTTCTTAGAAGGAGTAACAAAATACTCAAGGGAGCAAATATGGAGACACAGTGCAGGACAGAAACTGAAGGAGGGGCTGTTTACAGACCATTCCACCTGGATATCCATCCTATGTGCAGTCACCAAAGGTAGAGGTTGATGTGGATGTCAGGATGTACATGCTGACAGGAGCCTGATATAGCTGTCTCCTTAGAAGTCTGCAAGAGTCTGACATACTCAGAGGCAGATGCTCACAGCTAACCATTAAACTGATCATGGGGTTCCCAATGGAGAAGATAGCGTGAAGGCTGAAGGAGTTGAGAGGATTCGAGACACCATGAGGAAAGCAACAATACCAACCAATCAGAGCCCCCAGGGTCTAAACCACCAGCCTGGGAACGCTTAGGGAGGGACCCATGGCTCCAGCTATATATGCAAGGGAGGTATATATAAGTGGGAGAAGAGATCCGTGGTCCCATGAAGGCTCGACGTCGTGGGCGGGGGGGGTTTCGAGGGTGGGGAAGTGAGGTACGGGGAAGGGTGGGTGGGGGTACACTAACGGGCAGCAGGAGGAGGGGGAAAGGATAGTGAGTTCTTGGGAGGGAGGGGGAAATGGGGTAAGGAGAGAATATCTGAAATGTAAATAAAATTTCTAATTTAAAAAAAAAAAAAGAAGTGACAGATTCAGTCTTCACTGCTGCATTGCAAACTCCAATTCCAGGAGACCTAAATAATTGCTTCTTTCCTGTACAGTACAAGGTACATGTGTGGTATTTTCACATATATGCTGACAAACACTCATACACATGGAATCATAATAAATATTCCAAAAATGTGTTATAATATATACAAAAATATTAATGGAGTCAGATGTGGCAGCACACTGGAAATCCCTGCACATTCTTGAAAACATAAATTAAAGTGCAGCATGGGAAGCAAGTTTTGTAACTGAGCCTTAGAAAAGAAGCACTTGTTTGTGACTCTAACAGCCTGTGGTAGCGCTTTTATATTACAAGACCACTGCTGAGGATTGGATGTTTGAGGCCACTGGGTCTGTACACATAATTTTAGAGCAGTCCAAGAGACAAAAGAAGGCCTTGTCTCCAACATCAATTACTAGAAGTAAAAAATAAATTTAGTAAATGAGTCTGAAATGAAGAAAGCAATCTTTAACATCACACTATGAACACCCAGTTAAATCTTGATAACTATGAACAAGAGTTGCTTACGAAACACAGTTCACTGCCAGATAAACTTCATTGGGTGAGGGCAATGTACTATGACGAAAGCAGAAACTAAACCCCAAATGATGTGTAAGTATAAACTATTCAAACATATAATGCTTAGAAGTCTGAAATATTTTTTTCAGGGATGTAGCAAACGTTCAATTATAATCTTTCAATAGGAACATACATTTTTACACTAACTTTGGAAATCTTGGAAATTGATGAACTACTCCAGCTATCTGACCCGTATTTCTATGCTATATTATTTATTCAGAAGTGTGCACCCATGCATATACAGGGTTTTTCATAGTAATGTTCATGATCTATCACTTATCCATAACCTCAAGCTAGAAGATAAGCCAGATTCTTACAGGTATATGAGTAGCTTAAAAAATTGACCCATCTGTATAATGGATTGTCATGGAGCTTTAAAATGGAACAGGGTGTTGATAGTAACAAAATGAGTGATCTTTAAAAAATAGAAGCCAAGAAGGTGTCCATAGTTTATGACTCCATTTATATGCAATTCTATAAAGAGATAACTAAGTATTTAGAAATAAATAATAAAGCACTATATGTCTAGGGACCTGATATGGGAAAGGAGGAGGGAGAATACAAGTGGAATACACAGAAACTTGGTTGGATGACAGATATGTTCATCATCTTAAATAGTGTAGTGTCATGTTTACTTATGTATCATAAATGTAGGGAGCTAATTGAATGTATTTGTCCTTACCAGTAGCAGTTAAAACATGAAACATTCAGCAAACACATCTTAAACAAGATAGTTTATGAGAGGAGATGAACTTACTATTGTAGCATTTTAAATATAATAGTAGACATATTTATTGTGTTCATTATAACAAACATTCTTATTTTACTTCCCAGTGGTAGTATTCTGTGATTTCTGTTTCAAAGCATATTTGATATTGGTAAATTTTCTCCTTGGAGGTTTGAAATTTTCCTGTGGATAAATTATTGCAGTATGTTGCCATTTCTGGAAAAATGATTTTGTGGTGTTCAAAACCTATTAGTGAAATCATTATCTTTACTATTCCAGCATATATGGACTCTGGTATAAAACCTGTGAAAATACAGTAACCAATATTAAAAACTGGTATAGGGAGATGATTAAGTTTGTAAAAGTACTTGCCACAGAAGTATGAGGACCTGGGCACAAATCACCAGAACCCATGCAAGTTAACCTGCTGCTTCTACCAGGAGTTGAAGGGAGGAGAGTGGTTATTTCCAAATAATATCTTGTTGCCTCTGTTGTAGAAATCATTTTGTGGGTTTCTACCATGCCTTTAATAATTTAGATAAAAGACACACACAATAAGCCATACATAGTTCAAGAGCTGGGCATGTACCTACCCTCTATGATATTATAATCTACTCTCCTATTGATAACCCTGAGTTATTACTTACTACTTACTATGTTTCATCTGGGCTGATGTTAACTCCAACTGACCACTAATCAGGGCCACACTTTTGTGACTCACCTAATCCATGGTGGATTCTACTTCTTCCTACTGTACCTTCTTCTTTTCCTTGTGGTTCTCCACAACCCCAAGCCTGGGAAACCTCAGTAACACCTATGTCCTTTCTGCCCAGCTATTGGTTATTGAAATTTTTATTTACCAATTAAACACAACTTCAGATAGGGTCATTTAATTCTGCCTGTAGATTCCAGGTATTATGTGCTTGCACTTAGTATTATAATAGAGACCAAGACCAAATCCCAGTAGTCCTTAGAGTTTCAAGATGTAGAGCTAAATAACTTCATTTTTGGAAAATTTCTATAATTTTATCAGTTACTTTGTGCAATAACATTTTATTTAATAATCAGTAGGACATATCAGCAGCCTACAGATTGGAAAAAAATATTCACTAACCCCACATCCAATAAAGGGCTAACAGTCAAAATATATAAAGAACTCAAGAAGCTAACCTCCAAAAAAACCAAACAACCCAATCAAAAAAATTGTGTACAGAGATAAACAGAATTCACAATAAAGAAATCTGGAGTGGCCAAGAAACACTTAAAGAAATGTTCAAAGTCCTTATTCATTAGGGAAATGTAAATCAAAATGACCCTAAGATTCTGCCTTATACAAATCAGAATGACTAAGATCACACTCTCAGGTGACAACACATGTTGGCGAGGATGAGAAGAAAAAGAAACACTCCTCCATTGCTGGTGGGTTTGCAGACTGCTACAACTACTCTGGAAGTTTAAACTTCATTATTAAATACACACATGTACACATGCACACACACACACACACACACACACACACACAACTATGTATGTATTTATATCACTTTTACCAAATAAAGAATGTTTCTTTGCACCTGCTTTAGAAAAATTTATTTGCCTTTTTATTCATTCTTCTTCGTAATTCAACTTGTGTTATTGAAACTTCTTATCCCTTCTTCACCACGCAAACCTTCAAATTTTTGCCCCTAAATATCCATAATTAAACAGTGTGTAACAACATGTGACATGCAGCCTGATATACACATCTATTATAATAATAACTTTTGTATACATAGCAAGATGGTATACTTAAAATATATGTTACTCATGACTATTTTCGCACTTGCCTTTTTCATACTGAAAATTTTCTACATAAATTTTTAAATTCGTTGACTCTTAACAAAACCTATTATTTTATAGATCAATTGATACAATAATAAATTAACAACAGAAATATGAAGCAAATTTAATATTTACATCGGTACTAAAAATCTGTTTTTCCTACTCCAACCTAAACAAATTCATCGAAGGCTAGGATTTCATATTCTCACAGCACATAAGATGTTGTAATATCCTTCCATTTAAATTAAAATAAACTTCAATTCAGTACAGAGTACCTATCTTTCAGGTAAAATAGGTTTTGGGGAAGTGTGTTAGAATGCCCTTTTATGTGGTAGCAAAACTCAGATTAGTCTACTTACACAGAGGTGGTCCAGTTTACTGACAGTTGTTTGACAGGAAAGTATTCTGTCACTCTGGAGTAGTGTTATGGTTTACTGTTCTCATGCTAAGCAAATAGCAGCATATATACTCTATCTCTATCTCTGTCTCTGTCTCCAATCTCTATCTCTATCTATCTATCAATATATCTATCTATATATCTGTCTATATCTATATCATCTATATCTATATCATCTATATCTATATCTATATTTCTATCTATATCTCTATATATGCTGTGCCTTGTCTCTTTAGCACACACATGACATATGTACCCATTCCAAGATAATATCATTAAAAACACAAAGGAAAACATATAGGTTTATAATAAAACTAATTACATTTGAATATAAATATCAAATATTTTTAAATTCTATTTTGATATGTAGATCAATATGTGTTTCTTTATTAACATTAAATTAAAGCTCCAACAGTGGGTTGAGAAAGAGCTGCAATTTTAAACTACTAAGGCATATACACTCTGTCTTGAAATATCTACAGCAGCAACAATCTTTGGTTTTATATTTTTATTTTTGACAGCATCATAGAACCAACTACTTTTACTATAGTTTGTTGTCATAGTTCAATATAAAAGAAATATAAAATCTACTCAAGTTTAATAAGAAAAGATGCAATATTTTTCTCATTAAACTTTATAGTCTCCTTATAATTTTACTAACAAATCTTTAATTAAAATTCCTGATTTATGCCAATATTTTATCAATACTTGGTAGACTTTCTATATTTTAAGGATCACTGGCATCATTCCCTAAAAAATATATATGAATTATAAATTATCTTGATCATCCTAAACTGAAGTTTTTTATAGTAAGAAATATATCTGTTCACAGATGAAAAAATTGAAAATAAAATTAATAGTTATATAAATAAGTGCTTATGTAACTAGATGACAGTAAATTGCAGTGTATATAGAAAACAGTAAAATCAATGGAAAAAGCATAGATTTAAAGTTATAAAAATTCCTTTAATCACTGTTCTTGGCAAGGGATACACACCACACACACACACACACACACACACACACACTATTTCCGTCTAATACTTTAAAGAATATATGCAGGTAGAAAAAAATATTTTTTAAATATAGAGAATTAAAACTAGAATTCATGTCTAACATTTAATTTCATTTTCTTCTCTCTTTCTCTCACTCTCAACATCTGGTGATTGTTTGAATTCATGAAAATGTTCTTTCTAAATAGTCCCATGATGAGTATCAACTTTTAAATTGCCACATTAGAAAAAGATTTTTCTCAAGAGATCACAGAAGCTATTCCCCATGAGAAAAAGAAATGATGAGTAGGATTACCTCCATCTGCTGACTGAAGACTGGGCTCTGTGAAATTTTGTAACTTGTACAAAAGCCATAAGGGAAGGAGTATATTTACATCTCTGAATCAAGTTCACTCTATTAAACTATATGTGGTTTTACATAGAACATCCTAGACCTGGAAAAGATAGGAATGGAAGAGATTATATGGATACTGTGTTAAGACTGATCTCCAATTAAAAGCTCATAGTCTGGTGCTGCTAACACTGAGTACTATATGATCTGTACAAACAATTGTTAGGAGATTTGTTTCACCCAGTTCAACAAAGTGTTTGGGAATAGTTATTGTTAAAAATCTGTACTGGAGATTAAGATTTGCCATCAAGAAATTATGGTATTTGACCTAAATCTTGATGATTAGAAGGGTAAGAATTGATAGAATTTAATTTTGTAAAGTATACATAACACTTCACATTAAAAGAGGACTTTTACTGATTATTAGTAGATATTTTGATATAGACTTGGAAGGATGTTTGAATAAGAAAATTCAATGATAAAGATTTGTAATTAAAATTCTAGTAACAATGGAAGGTCCTTATGAGACAAGAAAAAAAAAAAAAAAAAAAGGACAGTTGTCAAAGAACACTAAGAACAAAATTGAAAAGTAATGTGTGAACATACATGATCTACGAATGTTGTAGATTATAATTTAAGATTAAAAAGATTAAAAAGACACTCTACACATAGAAACATTCTGTGCTGACAATGCCTTGTGGGATGAAAGAAGAGACAACAGCCAAGACACCAGCAGTACCTTCTTAGATCTGTGCATGACACTGTCTGAAATAAGAAAAGAAGTGCATCAGGTTAGGGAAGGGATAGGAGTATTCCTGTAATTAATTGTAATATTTTTAAGTGCTCATTAGAAATCTTGGTAAATGTGTTTCATAGAAAGTTTTTAAAATTTTCTTAGTTTTTAGAGAAGATTCTGGAATCAGCCCCAGTGATTTACATACTAGAGTCACATGTAGAGTCTGAGAATAGATGGCCCAGCAAGGGAAGAGAGCCGAAAGAAGGAGACAGACCACTTGATGAAGATATGGGAAGTTTCAGTTAAACCAGAGAGGAAAAGAGGAGCTAAAATGAAGTGGCAAAGGAATGTTTGAAAATAGGAAAGATACAGAAAGAGATAAAAGAGAAACTATTATATGTTTTGTGCCAGAATAAAAGAAGAAATGTATCTTAATTTGTTTCCAAATCCGGAGATTTTGTAGAATTGATCCTTAAGAAACTAGATGATTTGAGCAACTTGGGAATCACTAACTCTTCTTTTAATTTGCAGATATGAGGACAGAAAAAGATTTCCACACTACATTGAAACAGTACAATGTAGGAATCTGGATAAGAAAAACTACTTTTAAGTATTACAAACAATTTCTAGTTAAACACACAACTGTGAAACTTGAATAAGAAGCAACTTGATGGTTTATTCCATGATACAGAAGGATTTAATGATTGTATTGGCCTGTTGAATTAGCATAAAGTGCAAGAAAATAAATAATTGAATGAGAAGAATTATCAGACCAAGTTCCAGGGAGAAAAGATCATAAAATCATCAGATGTGGAGAAGCCTAAGACGACGAGTATGTTTATGGAGAGGGTAATGGACATTTCCTTCATGTCCTCCACTCAAAGATGTTAAACCTGCTCTTCCTGGTGAGGAAGAGGACTGATGTGATTAAACTACCCCAGTGATGAGTAATGTATGTTAACCTGGAAAAAATAGCAGTTTGTTTGTATTCTGAAATGTGGTCCTTGAAGTGAGACAATTCTGAAACACATTAGTTTATTTTTTAGTTTGTTTTTGTATATGTATATATGTATGTATGATTATGATTGTGTGCATGTATGTGTGTGTGTATTTTGTTAGTTTTGAGAAAAGCTTTCTAGGACAAACTGGTCCTAAACATGGGCTAGGATGTAGATGAAGAAGACCGTGATATCCTGATGTTCCTTCCTGGTTCTATGATCCAAATGATGAGATTAAGGATTTATTTCTACACTTAGTTTTGCAGCAGTCCTGGATATCAAACACAGAGACTTGCACAAGGTAGACAACAACTTTTCCAAATAAACTACTGTCTTATGTTTTCTTCTTATTGTTAGCTATTATGGCAATGTGAAAAACATATCAAACAGGTAACTATACATAATCTGATTTCTCACTGCTATTCAATAATTGTTGACCAAGATGTAAGTTCACAAAAGCATATGCCATTTGAACTTTCTTTAATTTGTTATTCATTTTACATCCTGATCACTGTCTCCCACTCCAAGTCACACCCTTCTGCAATGCCTTGTTCTGCATCACTCCCCCCTCTTCTCTGAGAGGGTGGAAGCCTCTCTGGGTGTGATGCTTTATATATGCTTGGCCCTGGGAGTGGTATAATTACAAGGTGGCTCTGCTGGAGTAGCTGTGCCCTTGTTGGAGTACATGTGTCACTGTGGGTATGGGCTTTAAAACCCTCATTTTAGTTGCCTGGAAGACAGTATTTTGCTAGAAGCTTTCATATGAAAATGTATAACTCTCAGCTCCTCCTGTACTATGTTCCTGCCTTGATGATAATGGACTGAACCTCTGAACTTGAAAGCCAGCCCCAATTAAATGTTGTCCTTTTAAGAGTTGCCCAGGTCATGGTGTCTCTTCACAGCACTAAAACCTTATCTCAGACAATGGGTACCCTCTTACATTTCCCACATTGACCTTAATTTACAAAATACTTACAAGATATTTAACTATGATATATTTGTAAATAATATCTCTAGATTTTCACATTGAAACATTGAAACAAGGAGCTGCAGCATTGAAATATTTATTCACGCAGCTAACCGAGAATGTTCCTTAAGCTAATATCTTAAAAGTGCATCTGTAGGGCTCAAGGGCTATTGCAGATACTAGAGGTGAGTTTGAAGAAGTCAAGGTACTCAAGAATATATTGAATTAGATATAGATAAAATAGCAAAATTATCCTTTGGGGCAAAAAGAAATACTGAATAAAGTATCCAATGAAGAAATAGAAATAACCATCAAAGCAAGATGAAGAATTAGATGAGGGTTGGAAGCATGGCTAAATTTACTGGCTAGAACAATCTGGCAAGCATAATTTATTCTGTATTATACTATATAGCTACTGATACTTTCAGTATACAGGATTTTAGTTGTTGAGTCCGCCTTGATCAGCAAATTAAGACACGACACGGTTGGATCCTTCTCAAACAGCTTTATTGCAGGAGCGAATCTTGACTTATGGACGAGGACCCCCAGCAGCAGAAACGCGCTGCTTATATATCTTCCCAAGGCAGGCTGGGTGATGTGTTCTCTCAGGATAGGTTCAGCTGCCAATACCTCAAATATCTATCAGTTTTAGACACAGTGATATGCTATTATAAAATCCTTAGTACATTAAAGAAAATATAATAATTGAATAATTATTATATTGAAATAATTGAAAATAAAATCATATCCATACAAGAGAAAACCATTTGACAACTAGTAGAATACATAAAACTTCAGCAAACTAATACTACCACAATAGAAAGAGTGGCTTTGTAGCCTACTGTAGAGTTGTGTATGTCAGAACAATGAGCTTCAGAAAGCAAATCTCACTGCCCCTTCAGATCATCAGGACTTCATTCCAAAGCTTCTTGCAAGATCAAAATTGACAGATGCTCAAGCATGTTACAGAAATAACATAGCAGTCTATGCATGTATCACACACATCTTCCTGAACAATTCAAATTATCCCTAAGCCAATTTATAACAACTAATACAATGTCGCGTCCGCCTTGGCCAGCAAGTAAGACACGACATGGTCGGATCCTTCTCAGTCAGCTTTATTCCAGGAACAACTTTTGACTTAGGGACGGGGGAACTGGATGGGGGCGTATGGCCGGGGACCTGGACCAGGAAGGGGATGGGCCCCCAAGAAGCAGAAATGAGCTGCTTATATATCTGCCCAAGGCGGGCTGGGTGATGTGTTCTCTCAGGATAGGTTCAGCTGCCAATACCTCATTAGCATAAGCCCGCTCGGGAGGGGCACGAGGCCGACCCATGCTCAAAGGACTTGTTTACCAGTTTAGCTGAGCTGGCCACACTGGAAGCCAGCTGCCTACATCGTCAGGTGCTAGTCATAAGACTTTGCAACCGTCCCAGGTGATATCTTAAACAGGGCTGCCTACATTTAGTGGCATGAGTAATCTTGGTCCCCTACTGCTCATGTTCTGACAAATGCAGGGAATTGTGTTCTCTGTTTTCCTTGCTGTTAGGAGATGAGCATACAAGTCACAGGTCACAAAATTTTCTCAGTAATCCTTTCACTTTGATGTGATACTGAAATAGAAGAGATGGAAATATATACCTCATTGTAGGAATGTGAGAGAAGTGTCCCACACATTAATCAGAACAGTCTGTTAGAAATGAACATGTGCTAAAGAAGGAACTATCAAAATGTCTAACTCAAGAATTGATTAAAGTCTTCAGAGTTTATCTGATTTCTACAATTCAATCTTCATTTTATTAAACACCTAAGTATATTTTCATAGTTATTAATTAGTTCTCTTTTGATTTTAATAATCAGCATCAATTTTGTTTAATTTTGTAATTCATCCATTTATTTGGGATCTATGAAAAATAGATAATTAATTTAGTAAGTTCTGATTTTGTATTCATGATAATTAGGGTAGAAAAAAATTGAATATTTTTTGTAGAGCACATGATTTTAAAAATAAAAACAAATGACAACCAAAGCTGTACAGGAATACTTTACCCAAGAGAATAAGCTATCTTCAATCTATCTCCAAATGTGTCACATACAAATAATATTTGATGTTTTACTTCAATATATTTCAATGAACACCTATATGGAAATCAATCTGCAGTTTTTTATAAGGTATCTGTTTAAAAATCCTCATTTTATTGCTCTTTTATAAGTGATTAATGCATTTTAATTTTAGATCACCAGGCTGTAGTTATTAAGTTTATATTTCTATTGATGAGCACATAGACAAAAGCAAATAGTCTGCCAAGAGAACTAGCTTGTCTCATGTTTATTTGTTTCAGATTATGTCTTTTAATTTCTAGTCTTATAAACATTTATAAGAATTATCTAGTAATAAATGCTTATAAAACAATTTATTTTGGTTTGTTGGCATTTTAATTAAGATGTAACATGTTGAGTAATATTGTTTTTTTTTCCACTGATTAATATTTATAAATTTTCTCATTAAAATACACATAAAATAACTCATCATTTAAAATCATATTTTCTATAATATTCATGTATGATAGTTTGCTTAACTCAATTTCATTTGAATAGGAAACCAGGAGAGTGTATATATATTACTGAATTGCAATCATTTTTTCTGCTTTTTACTAACAGAAATGTTTTTTTTTTCCTGTTTTCTTTTTTCTCAGAAATGTTATATACCTGTTTGTTACTTTGGAGTCCTGGCTATTTTCATTATCTAGTCCCTCTATTATTTTACTTTACACATTAAAAAATAACTAGTATGTAAGTGTTTCGCATGCATGTATGTCTGTGCATCATCTGAATGTTTTTGGCCTGTGGATTTCTGAAGGCAGCATCAGATCATCCTAAATTGAAGTTGTAGACATACATGAACTACCGTGTGTCAGTTCAGAATCAAACCCAGGACCTTTGGAAGAGTAGACAGTGCTCTTAACTGCTAAGCTGCTCTTATTGTTCACATCTTAAGAGACCAGTATTATTTGAATGGCAAACTCCTAATCTCATTCTATAATCTGGAAAGAAATTTAAAATCTCTAAAGTTAAGAAAGTTAAGAACTCCCTGAAAATAAATAAACAAATAATAAAGTCTTGTACACTGATCTTTAGTACTCTAAAATATCATTTCATTCCTTTACAAAGTAGAATTTGGGGTGGTGATATAGTTTAATGGTGCACCATTTACTTAGTGTACAAAAGGCTTTGGGGATACTAGCATGAAAACAAAGAAACAGAATGAACTAACTCCAAGGCCGGCCCTTCTCCCCTTCACTTGGTCCTTTTTGCTGGGGCAGACTCCTAGCTGGTCTGCTCTCCTGAAGACACCATATCGTGACCCAACCTAGAGGAACCACTGTATTCAGAGCAGCGGAGGAGGAACTACTGCACTCCAATCAGGAGAAGATCCACTGCACTCAGAGCAGTTGAGGACTCCCAGGGCCTCTAACATGCCCAGGATCATAGGATTTCAGGATACCAGAGGCAGCCAGAGTCCCAGGAGCTCATTTTACCCAGGATCTCAGAATTACACAATGACAGAGACAGCTGGACTGTGAGGAGTTCTGACACAACCAAGATAAGAGGAGAGACAGGCTCCAGTCAGAGGAAGTGAGTGCAGGTAGCACGAGAGATAACCAGATAGCAAAAGGCAAGCACAAGAACATAAGCAACTGAAACCAGGATACCTGGCATCATCAGAACGAAGTTCTCCAACCATAGCAAGTCCTGGATACCCCATGACACCAGACAAGCAAGATTCAGATTTAAAATCATTTCTCATGTTGATAATGGAGGAATTCAAGAAGAACATAAATAACTCCCTTAAAGAAATACAGGAGAACACAGGTAAACAAGTAGAAGCCCTTAAAGAGGAAACACAAAAATTACTTAACAGAATTACAAGAAAACACAACCAAACAAGAATAAGACCATCCAGGATCTAAAAATGGAAGTAGAAACAATAAAGAAATCACAAAGGGAGACTCCCCTGGAGATAGAAAACCTAGGAAACAGATCAGGAATCAAAGACACAGGCATCACCAACAGAATATAAGAGATAGAAGAGAGAATCTCATGTGCAGAAGATACCAAGGAAACCATTAACACAATGGTCAAAAAAAATGCAAAATGCAAAAAGCTCCTAACCAAAAACATCCAGGAAATCCAAGATACAATGAGAACATCAAACCTAAGGATACTAGGTATATATGAGAGTGAAGAGTCCCAAATTAAAGAACCAGTAAATATCTTCAACAACATTAATGAAGATAAGTTTCCTAACCTAAAGAAAAAGATGCCCATGAACAAACAAGAAGTCTACAGAACTCCAAATAGAGTAGACCAGAAAAGAAATTCTTCCTGTCACAAAAATAATCAAAGTATCAAATGCACAAAACAAAGAAAGAATATTAAAAGCAGTAAGGGAAAAAGAACAAGTAACATATAAAGGCAGATCTATAAGATTTACACCAGACTTCTCACCAGAGACTATAAAAGCAAGAAGATCCTAGACTGTTGTCATACAGACACTAAGAGAACACAAATGCCAGCCAGACTACTACACCCAGTAAAGCTCTCAGTTACTATAAATGGAGAAGCTAAGATATTCCATGAAAAAAACAAATTTACACAGTATCATTCCACAAATCCAGCCCTACAAAGGATAATAGATGGAAAACTCCAACACAAGGAGGGAAACTACAACCTAGAAAAACCAAGAGAGTAATCTTTCAACAAACACAAAAGAAGATAGTCACACAAACATAATTCAACCTCTAACAAAAAAACAAAAACAAAATAATAATAACAAGAAGCAACAATCACTTCTCTTTATTATCTCTTAATATCAATGGATGCAACTCCCCAACCAAAAGATACAGACTAATAGACTGGATGTATAAACACAACACAGCATTTTGCTGCATACAGGAAACCTGCCTCAGTAACAAAGACAGACACTACCTCACAGTAAAGGGCTGGAAAAAAATTTCAATGCAAATGGTCCTAAGAGACAAGCTGGCGTAGCTATTCTAATATCAAATAAAATCAACTTTCAACCAAAAGTTATCAAAAAAGATAAGGAAGGATACTTAATAAACATCAAAGGAAAAATATACCAAGATGAACTCTCAATTCTCAACATCTATACTCCAAATACAAGGGCACTCACATTCATAAAAGAAACTGTACTAGAGCTCAAAGCACACACTGCACATGACACAATAATAGTGGGGGAACTTCAACAACCCACTCTCAGCAATGGACAGAACATGGAAACAGAAAATAAACAGAGACACAGTGAAACTAACAGAAATTATAAACCAAATGTATTTAACAGATATCTATCGAACATTTCATCCTAAAACAATAGAATATACCTTTTTCTCAGCACCTCGTGGTACTTCTCCAACATAGGCCATATAATTAGTCACAAATTAGGCCTCCATAGATACAAGAAAATTGAAACAATCCCATGTATCTATCAAATCAACATGGACAAATGTTGATCTTCAATATAAACAACAACAAACAACAAAAACCAGAAAGCCCACATATACATGGAAACTGAACAATGTTCTCCTCAATGATAACTTGGTCAGGGAAGAAATAAAGAAAGAAATTAAAGACTTTTTAGAATTTAATGAAAATGAAGGGACATCATTCCAAAACTTATGGGACACAATGAAAGCAGTGCTAAGAGGAAAATTCATAGCTCTAAGTGCCTATAAAAAAGAAACTGGAGAGAGCATATACTAACAGCTTGACAACACACCTGAAAGCTCTAGAACAAAAAAGAAGTAAATACACCCAAGAAGAGTAGAGGGCAGGAAATAGTCAAACTCAAGGTTGAAATCAACCAAGTAGAAACAAAAAGAATTATTCAAAGAATCAACAAAAGCAGGAGCTGGTTCTTTGAGAAAATCAACAAGATAGGTAAACTCTTAGCCAGTCTAAACAGAGGGCACAGAGGCAGTATCCAAATTAATAAATTCAGACTGAAAAGGGAAACATAACAACAGAAACTGAGGAAATTCAAAAAGTCAACAGATCCTACTACAAAAGCCTATACTCAACAAAACTGGAAAATCTGGATGAAATGGACAATTTCTAGACAGATACCAGGTACCAAATTAAATCAGGCGCAGATAAACCATTTAAACAGTCCCACAATCCATACATAAATAGCAGCATTCATTAAAATGTCCCCACCAAAATAATCTCAGGACCAGATGGTTTTAGTACAGAATTCTATCAGAACATCAAAGAAGACATAATATCAATTCTCTTCAAACTATTCCAAAAAATAGGAACAGAAGGAACACTACCCAATTCGTTCTATGAAACCACAATTATGCTCATACCTTAACCACACAAAGGTACAACAAAGAGAACTTCAGACCAATCTCTGTAATAAATTTCAATGCAAAAGTATGCAATAAAATTCTTGCAAACTGAATCCAAGAACACATCAAAACAATCATTCATCATGATCAAGTGGGCTTTATCCCAGGAATGCAAGGATGGTTCAATATTCGGAAATCCATCAATGTAATCCACTATATAAACAAACTCAAAGGAAAAAACCACATGATCACCCCACTAGATGCTGAGAAAACATTTGCCAAATTCAACACCCCTTCATTGTAAAAGACCTGGAAAAATCAGGAATTCAGGTTCATACCTAAACATAGTAAAAGCTATATACAGCAAGCCAGTAGCCAACATCAAACTAAATGGAGAGAAACTGAAGCAACCCTGGTAAAATCTAGACAAGGCTAGATTTGGCTAGAGGACTAGACAAGGCTGCCCATTCTCTCCCTACCTATTCAATATAATACTAGAAGTCATAGCCAGAGCAATTAGACAACAAACAGAAGTCAAAGGGATACAAATAGGAAAGGAAGAAATCAAAATACCACTATTTGCAGATGATATGATAGTATACTTAAGTTACCCCAAAACTTCCACCACAGAACTCCTAAACCTGATAAACAACTTCAGCAAAGTGGCTAGATATAAAATCAACTCAAACAAAATATTAGCCTTCCTCTACTTCAAGGATAAACAGTCTGAGAAAGAAATTAGCGAAATGACATCCTTCACAATAGTCCCAAATAATATAAAATACCCTGGTGTGAATCTAACCAAGCAAGTGAAAGATCTATATGACAAGAACTTCAAGTTTCTGAAGAATGAAATCAAAGAATATCTCAGAAGTGGAAAAATTCCCCATGCTCATGGATTGGCCAGATCAATACAGTAAAAATGGCCATCTTACTGAAAGCAATCTAAAGAGTCAATGCAATGCCCATCAAAAATCCAACTCAAGTTTGTCAGGAGTCATTATGGGACAAGCTAATAACTGGCACATGATCATCCTGAAATGGTTTGCCTTGGATTATTATATATTCTGTGACAAATGAGTCCTTATCAGCAGGACTGTAAGGGACTTAATTTAGAAAAGATTCCTGCTATTAATATGCTTTTCCTATTATAATTTAAGATATATAAAAATCACTAAGCAACAGCACATCCCTTTGGACCAGATCTCTGAAAATCTGCGAAGGTGTACTGTCTTGTAGTGATGCTATATAGACAAATAGATGACTTCTTAAGTCTTAGTGATGATCCTATAAGAATTCCTAAAATTATATCAATGATTATTAAGCTCTTTTATTGTGAGACTGCTATTAGGTCCCTTTCTGATAGTCAAAACTGCAATGAGAATTCAGCCAATCTCCCAGGTGTTATCAATTAATTGCTCTTAGATAGTAACAAGACTTTCTCCTGCTCAGAACACATTCCACGAGGTTGTACAACAATTAATAAAAGGTCATTAAAAGGGAACTAATGATTTATTGTAGGTGCTAGGAGAGAAGATAAAATATTGCCTGGCTTTATCTATACAAAACTTCACTTATAACTTATAGTTTTAAACCTTCAGTGAACCTGTGGAGCTAGACAGGTGATGGATGTTTAGCCAGATAATTACTCCTAAAGGATATGCATGTAAACATTCTCTGTTGTAAACTTTTATTTCAATTTATGATTTGACTTTTGTTATGAACTTGTGATAAACTCTGTAACATGTGATCATATACTCTGAAAGATGTATAAGTACTGAAGACAAAGACAAAGAGAGGGTTGTTCAAACTTCTCTTTCCTTTTCCCCTGCCTAGAATGTTTTCCTTAGAATTTTCCCCTTATTAAAAATTTTTCCTTTTCTCCCACTTAGGACTTTTCAGCTTTTCCCCTTAGACAGCTTTCATAGGAAACTTTTATACTTAGTAATAAATTCTACAATAACTTCCCTAAGTGTCTTTTCTTCCTGTGACCTCAGACTAGTAGGCATAAATTAACGCCCTGCAGTACCTGGTGAGATAGAACAAAGGCCCAATCGTCTGCTGTTAGGCTATAGCTGTTAATCACCTAAGCCAGCAGTCTTTTACCCTCAGAAGAAGTTTTTAGGACGTTTTAGAAGTTATCATCAGCATTTCAGTACAGGTCACTGAGCCAGAAAGCCCTGAGACCCTCAGACTTTAAATCAATCAGGAGAGTCATACTCTGCACCCCTGCCATTACCCTCCCCCGACTGGGAGGCTCCAGGCACAATTCTTTATAGATATAGAAAGAGCAAGATATAGAAAGATTCATTTGGAATAACCAAAATAACCAAAATCCAGGGTAGCAAAAACTTTCTCAACAATAAAATAACTTCTGGGTTAATCACCATCCCTGACCCCAAGCTATATTACAGAGCGATAGTAATAAAACTTCATGGTATTGGTACAGAGACAGGCAGGAAGGTCAATGGAATAGAATGGAAGACCCAGAATTGAACCCTCACACCTATGTTCATTGATCTTTAAAATGAGCTAAAATTGTCCAGTGGAAAAAGAAAGCATTTTCAACAAATAGTGCTAGTTCAATTGGAGATCAGTATGTAGAAGAATGCAAATTGATCCGTTATTATCTCCTTGTACAAAGTTCAAGTTCAAGTGGATTAAACACCTCCACATAAAACCAGATACACTGAAACTAATAGAAGAGAAAGTGGGGAAGAGCCTCGAATTCTTGGGCACAGGGAAAAGTTCCTGAACAGAACATCAGTGACTTATGCTCTAAGATCAAGAATTGACAAATAGGACTTCATGAAATTGCAAAGCTTCTGTAAAGCAAAAGACAGTGTCAATAAAATAAAATGGCAACCAATAGATTGGGAAAAGATCTTTATCAATTCTACATCAAAGAGGGGCTAATATCCAATATATACAAAAAACTCAAGAAATTAGATTCCAGAGAATCAAATAAACCCATTAAAATTGGATTACAGAGCTAAACAATGAATTCTCAACTTAGGAAAATAGAATGGCTGAGAAGCACCTAAAGAAATGTTCAATACCTTAGTCATCAGGGAAATGCAACTCAAAACAACTCTGAGATTCCACCTCACACCAGGAAGCATGGCTAAGATCAAAAACTGAGGTAATAGCAGATCCTGTGGAGGATGTGGAGAAAGAGGAACACTCCTTCATTGTTGGTGGGATTGCAAGCTGATACAACCCCTCTGGAAATCAGTCTGGCAGTTTTACATAAAATTGGACATAATATTATCTGAGGACCCAGCTATACCACTCCTGGGCATACCCAAAAGATTCTCCAACATATAACAAAGACACATGCTCCACTATGTTCATAGCAGTCTTATTCATAATATCCAGAAGATGGAAAGAACCCAGATATCCTTCAACAGAGGAATGGATACAGAAAATGTGGTACATTTACACAATGGAGTATTACTCAGCTATTAAAAACAGTGAATTCATGAAATTCTTAGGCAAATGGATGGAACTAGAAAATATCATCCTGAGTGTGGTAACCCAATCACAAATGAACACACATGGTATGCACTCAATGATAAGTGGATATTAACCCAAAAGCTTGTAGTACCTAAGATACAACTCACAGACCACATGAAACTAATGAAGAATCAAGACCAAAGTGTGTGTGCTTAGATCTTTCTTAGAAGGAGTAACAAAATACTCATTGGAGCAAATATGGAGACAAAGTGTGGAACAGAAACTGAAGGAGGGGCCATCCGGATATTATCCCTCTAGGTTTCCATTCCATGTACAGTCACCAAAGGCAGAGGCTGTTGTGGATCCCAGGAAGTGAATGTTGATATAGCTGCCTCCTTAGAGGCTTTGGCAGAACCTGACATATACAGAGATGGATGCTTGGATGTTTGGATGCTTGGATGCTAACAGCTAACCATTGAAGTGATCAAGGGTTTCCCAATGGAGGAGTTAGAGAGAAGACTGAAGGATCTGAAGGGGTTTGAGGCCCCATTGGAGAGCAACAATACCAACCAACCAGAGATCCCAGGGTCTAAATCACCAGCCTGGGAGCACACAGGCAGATACCCATGGCTCCAGCAGTATATGTAAGGGAGGATTGCCTTGTAGGTCATAGGTAGGAGAAGAGGTTCTTGGTCTGGTCAAGGCTGGATGCCACAGTGTGGGGGAATTCATGGGTGGGGAGGTGTGAGTGGGTGGGTGGTTGGGGGCACACCTTCATAGAAGCAGGATGAGGGAAGATGAGATAGGGGATGTGTGGGGTGGGGGTTCGGAAAGGGGATAACATCTGAAATGTAAATAAATAAAATATCAAAAAAGAAAATTAACAGAAAAGAAGGAAAGAAAGAAAGACAAAAGGAAAGAAAGAAAGAAAGACAAAAGGAAAGAAAGACAGCAAGAAAGAAAAGAAAGAAAGAAAGAAAGAAAGAAAGAAAGAAAGAAAGAAAGAAAGAAAGAAAGAAAGAGAAAGAAAGAAAGAAAGAGGAAGTCAGGGGAAGCAATCCAGTGAGTATTACACCTCCTTGGCCTCTGCATCAGCTCCTGCCGCCAAGTCCCTTCCCTGTGTGAGTTCCTGTCCTGACTTCCTTTGATGATTAACAGCAATGTGGAAATGTCAGCTGAATAACCTTTTTCCTCCCAACTTGCTTATTGGTCAGGAATACAAACACTCACTAAGGCAATGGACTTGAACTTCTGATCCTTCCACTGACAATCACAAGTGCTGAGGTTATGGACATATGCCACCACACCCAGATTATTCCATGCTGTAGGACCGATTTTGTGAAGCTAGCAAGTCACTGCTTCCAACCATGATTACATCCTTTCATGAATAGTCCTCAACGGGTTATTAATAAGTATTATTAACCACCTGAAGAAAATACAATAGCATTAAATAAATACTTTCATGCTTTCAGTTTGATCATGTCCAATGTAGAGCGTTCCTGAAAAGCCACAGAGGATCACTGCTTTAATTGCAAGCGAAATGCTATGAAATTTTGAATGTAGCTCCTGAATATTTCCTTTCTTGAAATGGGTTATAAACTGTGTATTTATAAATATTTTGTGCGCACTGAATAATTAATAATAATAAATAAATAAAATTCAAGTTGATATGCATAAGGAAGTCCAGTCAATGTTATAATTGAATTCAAATGCTTTATTTTATTTTATCATATTTCCTTTTTAAAAGAATATTCTGTGATTATTTTAGGAAGTTGAGATTCTGTTGAAATTGAAATTAATATTTTTCATGTTCTACTTTTGCATTCGGCAGACTAATTAAGCCTTTCATTGAATGTAAATAATGATTATTCTTGAGGTCCCTTAGACATCAATGTCCCCTGATATATTCAAAAATAAAATCATTTAGTGCATATGTATGAAAGAAAACAAAACCAATAACAAAAACAACCTCTAACTGAAATGAACCAAATGCTTCTGTTTTCTGTAAAAGTAACAATGATAGAAAGCTTCATGACATTTGAGATCTGTTTATTTCTAATGATCATATTGTATTGCTATTTGACAGATACAGTGTCAAAGGACCATTCTATTGTGAAAGAAAATCAAGAGTGTAACTTGGACAGCACATTACTACTAAATTGAAACTCTGTTTGAGATTCAAGTATATTCTGTAGGCACTTTAGAAAAAAATTCTTTGTCAGCTTTGATTGACATGAGTGAATAGAACAGGTATTAATCTCAAAGAGAAGTTCATTTTTCAAACAACCCCCTTTTTACTGTACACAGGCCTGTACTACATGTATCCTAAAGTGGGTAAGAGGAATATATACATATATGAGCATAGCTTTATAACAGAACATTCTTAAGTATTTTGGTTATTAGCAGTGTGGATCAGGGAGAGTTGAAACATAAGAAGAGAGAAGGAAAGGAATATAACAACTTAATGGAATAAGATGTCTGGATAGACAAAGAAGTTTTGACAAACCAGAAATCATTTTATATGTTTTTTGTCTGAAAAAAAAAATCCTGCAACTTTATCCCAATTAAGATCGTAAAAAGAAACCAAGACTAGAGAGGGTAGTCAGAAATCAAGATGTTAAAAGTTCCAAACATGTTTATTGCAGTTATCTAAGAATTCATTCTATTTGTGAGACATAAAAAGCTATCTTTACTGTTCTCCTGTTTCAGATTTAATCTGTGTTGTACTATGGAGCTTTCATTTTAAAAGAAAGCATTTTATGAGCTGAACAGATGGTTCTGTTAATATAACACACTTGAGTTATTTAAACCTGCATCATTGTTTATTCAGCAGTGATCTTAAATGCACCTCAATAACGATATGAATAGCACATTTGAATTATATTTAATGAAATGCTAGAAAGCTATACAGTACCAAAACAAGGAAAATAAAATTATTCATATAAATTCATAAATGTAATTTATTGTATAAGATACCTTTAATCTTTACTACATAAATTAAGATTTATTTTATGAAAACTAAAAAGAGTACCAGTTAGTTCCAACGCATAAATGTATGTTAAAACGTCCAAAGATTCTTGCTGCTTTCTTGTCCTGTGTATTACTTTTTGTTCTTTGAAGGAATATGTTTAAATTTAAAAGAGGACATAGTAACAATATTTAAGCTTAATAACAATTTGTCATAGTTAGGGCTACTATTGTTAGAAGGAAACACCAGTTTGTGGAGGAAGAGGTTTATTCAGTTCACACACCCATGTCTCTATTCATTGTCCAAGGAATTCAGTTCAAGAACTTAAACAGGGCAGGAACATGAAGGCAGGAGTCGATGCAGAGGCCATGGAAGAGTTCTGTTTACTGTCTTGCTCCTCCTCGTTTATTTAACCTGCTTTTGTATAGAATCCAGGACCACCAGCCTAGGTTTTGTACCACCCACAATGAACTGGGTCCTCCCACATCAAGGAAATGCCCTACAGCTAGATCTTATGGAATCATTTTCTCAACTGAGTTTCTCTCCTTTCAGATAACGTATTAAGCTAATATAAACTAGCTAGCACATAACTGTTAATTATGGATACCATTTTCAACAAGTAATTTAAATGGTTAAGAAATTAAATAATAGGATAGTATACTCGACTAATAATTAAACACCATATTTATGGTTAGATATATAGTAAAATATGGAAAAGCAAAATTTCCTCAGCCTCTCTGTAACCATTTACCATAAAAGAACCTGGCAGCCATCTTGTTTCATATGTCGGAGAGCTGCAGAAAGAGGCTAATGGAGGCATATAACTGTCTGGGTGCTTCTTCTGTCTTGAAGATTTACTTTGTGAAGAAGAACAGTTTTCTATTATTCCATGTAAAGTGATCACAGAGACATTTAGAACCTATAGGAACTCAGCATCTAATTTGTATTCATTACGACTGCCAGTCTGTTCATGCAATCATGTGACAGCATTTTCCTGCACTAAGCTTTTGAAGACAGTCTCTCATGATGCATTATATATAGTTGTAATCCATTTGCATACATGCATACTTGTATAACCCATAATTCAATAACTAAATATGCAGATATCACTGAAGAATTAAGATCAAGACACAATGTAAATAATGTGGTAAATCACTGCTAGTTTTGCTTTGTACAAAGTCAAATTCACACTATTTTCCCTGTTATTTTTCTTAAAGACAGTTAAAAATTTTAAACAATTATTTATTAAATTTGAGCATGAGGTGGATGAAGATGTACCACAGTACACAGTACAGCCACAGTATACAGTGACTGTCAGAAGACAACTTGTGGGTGTTGGTTTGCATCAGATGCAGGCATAGAATTCAAGTTGTCAAAACATGTGGAATGTGTTTTTACCCACTGAGTCATCATGAACAGGTCCAAGACACTTTTTCCAATATTTCTTTTCTATTATTTTCTGTCACTTTTCTTTTATCACTTTCTTCCAATGCAAGCACAGAGCAAGGAATAATTTTACCTTTTATAATTTTCAGGATTCTAGACCAGGACCAGAATATAAATCATAAAACTAATGTAACAAATGTTTATTGATTGGGATCTCAGAGAAGCTCATGTAAACATTTTAGGAGACATTTGCCCAGAAACATATACCCTTTTTCTAGTGACTCCTTGCTAAATTTTGGAACATTTTTGATTCTCGAGATTTCTATGTATTATGAGAAAACCAGGCAGTGGTGTACTGAAGGGAAAGGAAAATTCACTTCAATTAACCACTTATAACAAAATGAAGGATCTTACAATGAATGGTTAGAAGGTAAGGCACAGATTGACAGGAGAGTTGTGCAGAATGCCAATGGATCAACATTATCAACAGATGGAAGAAACAGCAGTGTTCTCTTACACAGAGGCCCATGTGGTCATGTCTATATGGGTGAACCAATGTAGTGAAACATAATGGTGGCCAACAGGAGAGTGGTCTGTCAGTCAAATATTAAATTGTTGTGAATAGTCCATTCAATCACTAGTTGAGTAACCTTTAGCTAAAGAAAGGCCTTTAAGTATAATTGTCATAGGATGACATTTTGGTTTTTCCCAATAATGAGATTATAAAAAGATGAAGTATAGAGTGAAAGCAAATTCCTGAAATGTGCAGCACGTTATGATATCATACTGTATTCCTTTGCATTGAGATGAAATATGACTGCTACCTTTATTTGCTTATTTATGAGAAATGTATTAGTATCAGTAATGAAATCAAAATTTGTTTGAACTTACACACTAGAAATATAAATAAAACATGGGAGTTTGTCTCATTTGAATGTTCCTGTAAACATAATATTCATTATTTTATCTCTATTTTTGCTTCTAAAACTTTGGCATTACTTCATTAGAGGCATCAGCTCCAGTTCCCACTGCTGAAACAAATGAAAAAAATTCCCAAGTTAAGACTATGTGAAACATTGCATTTCCTATTCTTAGTAAGTTGTTAAAATAAACCAGAAGCAAATCATTGCTTACGCACAAAAATAATTAATGTTCTAGGAGAAGGAAATGAGACTAAAAGCATACTAATCACTTCAAATTTATGTCTTCTCACACAACCAGAGAGTAAGCAAATTAGTATTTTAGTTAGTTTTGTATCCTATTTGCACTAGTGGTCATGGTAGGTCTTTTTGCCCTCGTCTTTCATCTTTGACATTGGTTTTTCCATATTTTCTCCATGATCCTTATTTTCTCACCGATTCCCACTTTATTATATATAGCTTGCTAGTAATCTAGACTTAGGGCTAAAAGTTCTAAAAGTTAACTTTGTATGTATCTGTAGGAGACTAAGGTGTGAAAAGTTTCCTTTGCTGCCACCTGACAAAAGAAGCCCAATGTGGAAGCTAACTGAAATAGAAGATTAGGGCCCATTCCTCAGAGAATTTTCTTCTAGCACAGTTTACTAGAAAAGTTGCAGCTTCATTTTTTTTAAACTTTTTATTGACTTGTTGTGAGTTTCACATCATTCATTCCAGTTTAGCTTATCTCCCTATCCCCTCATATCTGTCTTTCACCCTTGCAACCTCCAAAAATACATACATACATAATACATACATACATACATACATACAACAGACAGACAGAGGACACACACACACATACACACAAAAATAAAAAACAGTAACAAAAGCCAAGCCTTGAAACTATCTCTTCCTGGAAGCTGTAGTATATTGCAATGTGTCCCACACAGTGTCCCTCTGTTCACACATTTTTTCACTCGCAGATGTTAAGATGAGTCATTGGTCTGAGCCGTGGTCTCTGGATTCTGTGATACCATCAATATTGGATCCTCACTGGTGTTCTTCCTGGTGATCCTGTCGCCCTGTATCTTGGAATTCCTTCATTTTGGGACAGCAGGCCTAGCCCTTTCATACACCATAGATAATATAGATTTTGAGTGGGCCAAATCAGAGCCTGGGTTCTGAGCCTGAGTGGTAGCTGAGCTAGTCAACTCTCCAGCTCTCTTCATCCACACCACCATGATGAGTTCTCCAGCACGGCTCTGGCTAGGCCACACAATGAAATGATCAGTAGGAGGCAGGATCAGCTCTCTTCCTCATGCCCAAAGGACTGGCTCATCAGCACCTTTGCCACCACAGTCATGTTCACTCCATTTCCCAGCTGAAGTGTAGGGCTTGCTCTCCCAAGAGAGAAGAAAGGCAACTTCTCAGTCTCTCATGTCCCCAGGGCCAGCTATTCCATTGCAAACATTGATTTTGAGGAAGGGGAGGGCATCAACCCTACACTCATGCCACTTCATGCCAGAAAAACAGCAGAGCTAGCTCTACTATACTCTTACCTTTGGGGATGGCTCACCTACACTTCCATTGACAAGGGCCATCCCAACTCTCCTGCCCAGGCAAGGTGCAAGACCCACTCTCACAAGTGCTGCAGCCAGAGAAAGGCACCTTAACTTATCTGCTTTCATGATCCCAGGGCCATTTGTCTCAGTTGCTTCAGGTGGCAAGGGGTGAGACTACAGAGGGCATTACTCTTTACCTGCTCCCCATAGCCATCTCACAGAAGATGAGTGGCTGAGCCAGCTCTTATCCTTGTGACTCACTTACCTGTAAGGTCAGTTCTGCTGTACTGTCCAGGTTAAGAACAGGGTTGGGGGACATCATCTTTGTGCTCATGACACTCCTAGGTAGTTGAAAGGTGGGCTTAGCTCTCCAACACTGAAGCCTTCCATGGTGGTTTAGCCAGAATCCTGCCACCTGGGCCAGCTCCATTGTGCTACCTGGTTGAGGTGCACCCAAATTCTCTTTAGTGTTGCAGCATATAAAAGTGGCAGTTAGCTCTCCAGAGTGCCTCACATTCAGTGAAGGGTGAGGCCAGTTATGCACAGCCTCTGGACATTCCTGTGATTCCCAGTGACTGTCCAACCAAGGAAATCCCCATGTACTCTATTAGTAACATGAACCATAGACATAGACCATGTCTAGGTCCCTACAAAGCCATGGACCTAGATATGGCTCTCAGATGCAGTTGGAGCTTGGAGTTCACTACAGCTCCATGGTACTGGGCAGGGCACTTAAAACAGGATACTTCTCCCCATCCTCAGGTTCCACCTTTCATCATAATGATCAAGCAGTTCCACTTCTCTTTGTTACTCATCTAACTACCACATACTCATGCAACATGGTGGCTCCTACTGATGGCTAGTCAAAAGTCTTTGTGATACATTTTGTTGCTATAAGCATGTGTCTATGGCCTGCGTGTGCTGGGAGCTGGAGGGGAGGTCTATGGGTGGCATGGTGGTCCACAGGTCTCTGCCTTCCTCCTCCTGTGCTCTATTGCCTGAATTAGATTTGATTTGATTTTTATGAGTCCTAGACATAAGACAGATTTGCCAAAATATCACTATTTGCAGATGCTACGATAGTGTAGTTAAGTGACCCCAAAAATTCCACCAGAGAACTTCTATACCTGAAAAACAACTTCAGCAAAGTGGCTAAATATAAAATTAACTCAAGCAAATCAGCATTATTCCTCTACTCAAAGAATAAACAGGCTGAGAAAGAAATTAGGGAAATGACACCCTTCATAATAGTCACAAATAATATAAAATTACCTTGGTGTGACTCTCATCAAGCAAATGAAAGATCAGTATGACAAGAGCTTCTCTGAAGAAAGAAATTGAAGATTTCAGAAGATGGAAAAATCTCCCATGCTCATGGATTGGCAGGATCAATACAGTAAAAATGGTGATCTTGCTGAAAGCAATCTACAGATTGAATGCAATCCCTACCAAAATTCCAACCCAATTCTTTATAGAGTTAGAAAGAGCAATTTGCAAATTCATTTGGAATGACAGTAAACCCGGATAGTGAAAACTATTCTCAACAATAAAACAACTTCTGGAGGAATCACTATCCCTGACTTCAAGCTGTATTACAGAGCAATCATGATAAAAACTGCATGGTATTGGTATAGAGACAGGCAAGTAGGTCAATGGAACAGAATTAAAGGCTGAGAAATGAACCCACATACCTATAGTCACTTAAACTTTGACAAAGGAGCTAAAACCATCCAGTGGGGAAAAATACAGAATTTTCAACAAATGGTGGTGGTTCCACTGTTGGTCAACATGTATTAGAATGTAAATAATTCCATTCTTATCTTCTTGTACAAAGTTCAAGTCCAAGTGGTTCAAGGACCTCCACATAAAACTAGATACATAGAAACTAATAAAAGTGAAAGTAGGAAAGAGCCTCAAGCACATGGGCACAAGACCAAGAGTTGACAAATGGGACCTCACAAAATTGAAAAGCTTCTGTAAGGCAAAGGATGCTGTCAATAGAACAAAACAACAACCAACAGATTGGGAAGAGATCTTTACCAACCCTATATCTATTAGAGGGCTAATATCCAATATACACCAAGAACTCAAGAAGTTAGCCTCCAGAGAACCAAATAACACTATTGAAAATGAGGTACAGAGCTAAACAAAGAATTCGCAACTGAGAAATACTGAATGATTGAGAAGCACCTAAAGAAATGTTGAACATTTTTAGGCAACAAGGAGATGAAAATTGAAACAACCCTGAGATTCCACCTCACACCAGTCAGAAGGGCTAAGATCAAAACCTCAGGTAACAGCAAATGCTGGTGCGGATGTGCAGAAAGAGGAACACTCCTCCATTGTTGGTGGTGTTACAAGCTGGGTAAGACCACTGTGGAAATCAATCTGGCTGTTCCTCAGAAAATTGGACATAGTATTACCTGAAGACCCAACTATACTACTCCTGGGCATATACCTAAAAGATGTTCCAACATATAACCATGACACACACTCCACTGTGTTCATAGCAGCCTTATTTTAATAGGCAGAAGCTGGAAAGAACCCAGATGTGAACAGAGGAATGGATACAGAAAATGTATGACATTTATACAATGGAGTATCACTCAGCTATTAAAAACAATGATTCTGAGTTCTGTGGACTATACATTGGGTATTCTGTACTTTTTATTTTGGCTAATATCCACTTATTACTGAGAACATACCATGCATGTCCTTTGAGTTATCTCAGGATGATATTTTCTAGTTCCATCCATTTGCTTGCAAAACTCAGTATGTCCTTGTTCTTAATAACTGTCTAGTATTCCTAAGTGAACCCCATTTTCTGTCTCCATTTTTCTCTTGTGGAACATCTGTTTGGTTCCAGCTTCTGGCTATCACAAATAATGCCGCTCTGAACATAGGGGAACATGTGTCCCTGTGACATGGTTGAACATCTTTGGGGTATATTCTCAAAAGTCATATTGCTGAGTCTTCAGATAGATCGATTTCCAATTTTCTGAGGAACCTCCAGTTTTATTTCCAAAGTGGTTGTGCCAGTTTGCAATATCACCAGCAATGGAGGAGTGTTCCCTTTTATCCACATCCTTGCCAACATGTGTTGTCACCTGGTGTTTTGATCTTAGCCATTCTGATTAGTATATGGTGGAATCTCAGGGTTGTTTTGATTTGTATTTCACTGCTCACTAAGGACTTTGGACATTTCTTTAGGTGCTTCTTAGCCAGTCCAGATTCCTCAGTTGTGAATTCTCAGTTATTTCTATATCCTATTTTTTGATTTGATTGTTTGATTTTTGGTGAGTAGCTTCTTGAGTTCTTGAAGAGCCCAAGTGAGGACACCTCAGTCCCACTGAGTATGGAGAAGAAAACAATCACAAGTGGGAAGGGAAAAAGGGACCTGGGAGGGAAAGTGGATGGAGGTCAATGGGAGAGGGAACCTGATCTGGTATTGTGTGAGGGAAAAGTACTGGAGCCCTGAGGGCCAGCAGAAAGAATAGAAACAGGCAAACTAGGAGGTAGGAGTTTGGAGGGACTATCCAGAATGCAACAGAGACCTGAGAAATGAGAGACTCTCAGAACTCAAAGGAAGGGACCTTAGATGAAATGCCTGACAGTAGGGAGAGAGAACTTATAGATCTCACCTCCAGCAGGAAAACAGGGCATCAAATGATGGAGGGGGTTGCCATCCCACGGTCAAAACTCTGACTCATAATTTTTTTCTGTTTGAAAGAGTTACAGGTATGGAAATGGAGAGCCTGAGGAAAAGGTCCAGCAACAGAATTAAAGTGGCGTCCAGCTCAAGGGGAGGTCCCAAGGCCTGACACTAATACTGAGGCTACGGAAAACTTACAAGAGGGGACCTATCATGATTGCCCTCCAGAAGACCTAACAAGCAGCTGAAAGTGTCAGATGCAGATATTTGCACCTAACCAATGGACAGAAACTGCTGATCATTGTTGTTGAATTAGTGAAAGGCTGAAAGAAGCTGAGAAGGAGGGCGACCCTGTAGGAGGACCAACAGTCTCAATTAATCTGGACCCCCAAGATCTCTTGAACATTGGACCACCAAAAAGGCAGCATATACCAGCTGATATGAGGCCCCTAACACATATACGGGAGAGGACTGCCAGGTCTGGGTTCAATCAGAGAAGATGCATCTAACCCTCAAGAGACTGGAAGCCCCAGGGATTTTACAGGTCAGGTAGGATGTGGGATGGTGGGTGGGAACAGTCTTGTGGAGACAGGGGGTTGGGTTGGAGGTATGGGATGTGGAAAAGTTGGAGGGTGGACAGAGGGGTGGAAATAAGATCTGGAGTGTAAATACATAAATAAATAAAGCAAAAAACAATGACTTCATGAAACTGTTAGGCAAATGGATGGAACTAGAAAATATCATCCTGAATGAGATAACCCAATAACAAATGATCACACATGCTTTGCAGTCACTGATAAGTGGATATTAGCACAATAGCTTGCAATACCCAAGATGCCTTTCACAGACCATATGAAGCTCATGAAGATCAAAGTGTTGATGCTTTAGTCCTTTTTAGAAGGGGGGACAAAATAGCAATGGGAGGAGATACAGAGACAAAGTTTGGAGCACAGAGTGAAAGGAAAGGCCATCCAGACTGCCCCACGTGGGTGGGGATCCATCCCATATACAGTTACCAAAGCCAGACACTATTGTGCTTGCTGACAAGAGCCTGGTAATAGCTGTCTCCTCAGAGACTCTGCCAGAACCTGACAAATACAAAGATGGATGCTTTTAGCCAACCATGGAACTGAACATGGGGTCCCCAATGGAGGAGTTAAAGAAAGGACTGAAGGAGATGAGGTGGTTTGCAGTTCCATAGGAAGAACAACAATATGAACCAACCAGACTCCGCAGAGCCCCTAACAATAAACTACCAACCAAAGCGTACACATGGAGCAACCCATGGCTCCTGCCGCTTATGTATCAGAGGATGACCTTACTGGACATCAATGGGAGGAGAAGCCCTTGGTCCTGTGAAGGCTCTATGTCCCAGTGTAGGGCAATGCCAGGACAGGTAAGCAGGAGTGGCTGGATGGGTTAGAAAGTACCCTCATAGAAGCAGGAGGAGGGGAGATGGGATTGGGGCTTTTCAGAGGGGAAACCAGGAAAAGTCATAACATTTGAAATGTAAATGAAGAAAATATCTAATAAAAATTTTAAAAAAGAAAAAAAAAAAGACAGCTTTGGTTTCCTGTGGGGCAGTAGGTTATGAGAGGCAGCTGGGCACCTGGTTGAATGAGCTTGAAACACCGGCCCCCCATGGGCTTTTGTTCCTGGGCCCCTGGCTCTCTCAGCTTTAGCTCTCCACAGCCCCTCCCACAGAGAGGTCTGGGAACACAGGTATGGTGCCGCAGGACCTTCCACATGTAGATGAGGCATCCCCAAGCTCTCAGACCAAGCCATTAGGGATCACCTGCTGTTAGACCTTAACCCTCCCAAAACTGTATATATTTGGCCAACTCAGAAGTAAAGGTGTATGCAAGAATCATCCCATTGTTGTCCGAGAGTTTCTATTCAGGACCCTCCCCTCTTTGCCAGCCAGCCAACACCTCACTGGTTACAGCAAGAGCTGTAACACTGGAAAAGAGATCCTCTCTTTTCCCTGCTAGCTAGATGGCACCTCACCGGCTCAGCAAAGAGCTGTAACACTAGAGCCATAACACTTCCTGTCTTCGGGATTCTCCCCTCCCGGCTGCCTGGACCAGCTTAGCGCCTAGCGCCAGCACTTGGGAGCAAGGGGCTGCAGCAGCCGACGCGCACTCTGAAGCAGCGTGGTCTGAGACAGCACTCTCTCCCTTTGGCCCATGCCTTCCCTACTTGGTCAGGCCAGAGACCAGCAGACAGGTGGAAACACGGGCGGGGGCAGCGGCAGAGGAAGCAGCAGACTCTTCCTACTCACACCCCATCCCCTCGACCCGGACCGGAGATCCTTGTGGGACCCTCTCCAGAGCCGCATCCCACAGTTACCAAACCAAATATTAATCTTGGAACAAAGGAATGCCCCTGCTCTGTTCTGCCCCTGACTGGCATAAGAACAATACTACCAACTAGGCTCATTGCTGGGGTGGAGGTTTCAAAGATTTTAAAAGAGGGAAGTGAAAGAAAAAACTTCATGTACAGCTTCATCTTCATGAATCACTGCTATTATTTTAGATCTGCTTTTGCAGAATGATCAAATGGTGTTTGGTACATTATACTTTTTTTTTTTTCCTGGTATCTTGCCTCTAACTCTGTTTTGTTTATTTGAAAGCCCCCCCTTTTTTTATATAAAATAAACATAAAATATACTCATTCATATCTTTGTTTTCCCTTCATTATGTTAAGACAGAATTTAAGATTTTTCAAAGTGAAAGAGAAGAAAAAAGAGAGAGTTGAATTAGGACAGAAGCTGAAAATAGAGATAATTTTATCTGAAAATAGAGATAATTTTAATGTACAAGCCCCCTGAGAACAACAGCTGCTCATCATACAAGTAACGGGTAAGAATTTTAAGAGTTTTTAATTTGTGGTGTGTCTAGGTACTCTAGACTCTAAAAAATAGTGTCATTTGATTATATGAGCTTGGATAGAGAAAGGCAGGTGGTTAAAACAATATGATTATTATCTATGTGCAATGAATGTGCCTATGAAGGTATTTTCACTTTATTCCTAAAATAGGAACATTCACAGAGATTAAGATCAAGCTAGGGTTTGTGGATGAGGGACACACACCAGTAAGTAATTGTTCAAAGAAATCAGTTAGAATAATGTCATACGAAATATTTAATACACTTGAGATAGTATTCTTAGGTAAATGCTACACAATATTGTGTAGGAACTACAAACTTTTGCTATAAGTCTCCAAATAGCAAATTACCTTCACCATGTTGTTTATATTTAAATTTATGATGTAATGTGTAAAAGCAATCTCACCTGTATTTACATCTATAAATGAACACTTAGAAAATAAAAAATAATAATTTAGATAGCATTTGATCTTGTCAATAAATGTTCTCTTGAAGTAAATTTGAATTATTAATCAACATGCAATTAATTAGAACATCTATAAATCTACAATGAAACTTTGGGAATTTCCTTTTTATTTTCATAAAGGTATGTAAATAAATATGCTTTAACAATGTTTTATTGCTTACATTGACATAAATGCTAGATGAATCTCAGATATATATCATCAGATATCATAGCTAATTATACTATTTCAAATAAACACATAATATAGTTTGTCCCATAATTTGAATGCAACTTTTCCAGTTCCTCAGTTCAAAAGTTGCATTTACAATAATTGATTAGAAAAGCTCTTAAGTTTTCTGTTATGTTTCTCTCAAAAGTCTGATAATAATAGTGGAAATATCTGAAATTTGGATGATGAATTTTTTTCTAATAGTACCATTTCTGTAAGAATATGAATGGTTCTTGATTCTAAGAATCCAAAATATTACCATTAAATTGAATTCTGAATCTCCAAACTCAAGTCACAATGCTTTGTTTTAAACATCTGTAAATATTTAAAATAGATTAGCTATTGACTTGGAAATATGTAGTTTTTTTTCAACTCAATAAACAAATATTCTTTATTCTTGGATAATGTACAGGTAGTAATGTGAAATGATGCCAAAACCTTAAAAAGTCATTTAAAAAAATCTCTTGATTTAGCTATATAACTGTGGTCTAGCACTGGTTTACACTATATAATCCATCAAAGCATGGACTTGCTGTAACCTGGTCCTTTGATTACATGGCTGCCAGCTTCCAAGACATAGATAATTGCATATCTCAGTCTGGAACTATTCAGATAAACTCAACAAATACTTAGCAGATAACAGCATTAAAACACATTAGATTTGAATCTGTCACTTATCAGATTCTTACATTAGCTGAAATGGCCTTATAAAAGGCTCACTTTCTACAGATTTTGACCCTGTCTATTGTCAGTTAAATCGCTTCTCCACAGAAAAGGAGGATCATAAGAGGACAAGAGAAAGAAATTCAAGGGGGAACAATGTAAGGCATTATATTGTGTTAAATAGTATATATTTAATTTTACATCTATATTCACAGACACACACATACATACACAAACAAACAAACATATTCCTTTAAAGATTGACCCTTTAAGTATTTTTGAAATCATATTTTACCAAGCACAAAATTCAAATCATTGTCATCATTCTGACACTGACTGCACTTCACTAACAGGTTGATGAGCATTCTGTGGTGAGCTTGGTGGCACTGTTCCTTTGGAGAATACCAACAGCCTATTCTGTGGTTGGTGTCTCATCATGCATTTCAAGACCAATTTTGGGTTAAACGCTGGAGATTTTTAAGGTGCAGAGTATTGTAAGTTATGAAATATCTCTAACAAAGATGTTTTTTTAAAAGATTATTACTTGATAGTTGAAAGAAAAATTGAATCCTAGTCTATGTTTATAGGCATATATTTTAAGAATGATCTATTTCAATATTATGTTACTGTTCTGTATGTTAAGTGTGACAGTTGTGCAGCTTTCTGTGTATTTTTCATGAATGTTTGAAAATATAGAGCACCATTTGCAAACCATAATATTTAACAAATTGATTTTTTTAAAATGGAGCCTTGTCAGAAATACTATTAGCCAATATTTATTTTCAATAAGGCAGTGCCATAAAAGGGAAGTCTCCCTTTAAAGCATCTTATTGAGACACCTATTCATGATAATCACAATTGTTCACATGTTTGAGGAAGGATGTTCAGTCTTCAGCACAACACAAAGTGATGGGTTTTGTCTATAGCTTTTTGGATAAAGGAATTTTTGAAATTTTATCCTGATTTAGATCAGTAGATGTTATGAATGTCATTTTTTTGAATGTTAATTACAGAAGGAGAGAAACATACTACCAATGATGTATTGAGTTCTGAATTGTTCCATTTGTTCCTATATGTAGAAAATCAGCTTACCTCAATGTTTACATGCTCAGTGAATTGTGTAGATGCTGTAATTACTAGTTGGAACTTGCCATCAGTTTGTGGAGAGTAATCTATAATCTTAACAACAGTGTAGGTTGTTTGCAGTTTCAACCTTTGGCCAACACCTCATTTCAATTAGATGTATCCCAATCTCAGGACTGAAAGCTTTATTTGATGACAAGAGATGGCCAGTGGGACACTGTCTCCCCATATATATACCTATATCTATCTATCTATCTATCTATCTATCTATCTATCTATCTATTTTATTACATTACATATAATATATATAATGTTTCATTTCATTATTGCTTTACATTTCTGTACTGCTACTCAAATGTCCCTTATTATTAGCTATCTTCCCTCATATTCCTCCCTGTCCCCTCTTTCATTCCTTCATTCCACTTGATCCTCTGATAACAGCCCCTCATCAATCCATTGATCATTATCTATTCTATTTCCCTTTTTAAACATGAGATCAGATTTGACTTAAGGTCCACTAAAGGGGGTGAAACCTGTACCCGATACTGCTTGGGTGACCAAGTTACTGAGACTAGATAGCCCAGTGATCTGGGATAAAAACAAATATGTAGTGATAAAATGACTACTTATGACATTCTGCTACCCATCTAGCTTTGTACCTTTGTACTCAGTCATGGCCAGAGAAGCTTCCTCCTATAGTAGATGGGAACAAATACAGAGAGATTCCCACAGCCAGACATTATTCAAAGAGTGAAAAACCTTAGAATATCCAGTCCTAAATGGATGTCTATATCAAATCCTTCCCCTGGGGGCACAGGCGAGCCTGAAGAAGAGATGGTGGAAAGAGTGAAAGAGACAGAGGTGACGGAGGTCACAAAAAATACCAAGGCTCTCTCTAGAAATCAACCTGATCAAAGTTTATATGAGCTTACAGAGACTGAATCAGCATGTAGCAGATCTGCATGGTTTTTCAGCAGGTTCTTTGTATATATCATATGCCTTCCAATGTAATGGGTTTTATGGGACTCCTGAGTTTGCAAACAAGTAGGTTTCTGAGTCTTAAACTTTATCCTGCCTCTTTTTCTTCTGTCTGTTTATCCTGTCCAATTCTAATGTGTTAGTTTCTGTTATATTATATTAATCACTTAAAATTTTGCTGTTTTTTCCTGATGAGAGATGGAAAGGTAGTGGATCCAATAGAAGGGGAAGTAGTGAGTAATCGAGAGGAAGAGAGGAAGGAAAAAGCATAACAGGACATATTAGGTGAGAAAAATGTCTAATTTTAATAAAAGAAAAGGTTATAAAATGAAGTTTCACATTAATTACTCTTGATTTATATATGATTTCCTTCTTCTGTATCCAGTATTTCTTCTAAAATTAAAAGTACAGACAAAATATGATAGTATGAGACTTTGTGTGACTTATATTCCACAAAGAAGAACTTCTTTTAAACTATACGTTATCTCTCACATGTTACAGATCCAGAATGAAAATAGGAGCCAAGGTGATTCATGAAATATTCAGCCCCTTTTGATATCATTGGCAATGTCACAGCTGATCCTTTCACATCCCAACTCTCAAACGTGTCATAATGCTTTGACAGGCCTCATCTCTGACTGGAAAATGACTTCAGAGTCCCCTGACATTTTAATGTCTGGATTTACATAAACAGACAGTTTTTACAAAAGGAATAGAAAAGTGAAACGGAGTTTAAGAGTTCTTTCAATTTTTACTTGGTTTGGTGTGTGAAATTGGCTGTCTAATTTTAGAATACTCTGGAAAACTAGAAGACTAATGATCCTGATTCCTTGAACAGTTTTTTTAATATGTAGAGAGTGAACAATTGATACCTGCCTGGAAATTATATAAAAATAGATATATATTAAATATCTATTTTGTAATTAGAAATCTAGGAAAATGCTTTAAAACAATAATTTAGATTCATTTTTTTCAAAACTCAGTTAATTCCAAACATTCTTTTTTTAATCTATAAGATCTTAAATCTAATTTTATTCATTCAAAGTGATCACTTGTTTTTTATTTATAAAACAGTGATGTTGCTGAAATCACACAGGCTAATTTAAAGGCAATCTTTTATAAAATTTTCTTCATTTTAAATAAAATACAGCAAAAATAAAAATACCAAATGATTTTTCTTTGTAGATATAATTTGGAGTTTTTGGTGTAGGTCTAGCTACTGTCTTATAAAATATTACCAAAGTATGTTGTGAGTAATCAAAACTATTATGCTACTTTCTATGTTAAAAGTTTTTGTTAGAAATTGTACAATGGAAATATTATTAAAGAAAAATAATAATTACCTATAAGCAGATAGTGATATGAGGCAATACAATAAAACCCAAGAGGCCAGAGAAGCAGCCAAAGACTTTACTTTCTCCTTAGAATTCTAGAATCGCAAAGAACATTTGGAGATTACTCTTATTTGCCCTATACTCACTACAATGCAACTGATTCAAGAAATTAAGACATCAAAGTTTAACCAAATGACAGGAATTCAACTTGATAAGTGTGTTTCTGTGTTCATTGTGTTGCTGGATTCAAATTCCTTTTCTAGGGAGGGGAAAAGGGGAAAGGGTATGACATCTGAAATGTAGATAAAATATCCAATAAAATGCTAAAATTCTTGCTTTGCTATTTTCTACTTTTGGTGGGTTTTGTGTATAAACCAAATTTTATACTTTATTGTTCATAGTAAAATGACATTTACAGAAGTAATTCGGTTTTTTTTAATCACTAATTAAGTGACAATAACAATGACACATCAAAATTGTTAAACACTAGGTGCAAAGAATAGTTCATTTTATTCACATTTACAGAAGCAAAAGTACTTAGTCATTGGTATGAAATATGGACAGTAACTTTTTATAGCAGGTAGTAAAGTTTAGTCATGGAGCAACTTTAACTCAGAGATACCTGACCTGGGAGCCAAGCTCACACGTGCTACTCTAAAGACATGTTGTTATGAGAGCTCTCATGCAAAAATATCTCAGAATAGAAAGCTATAGAGTTTTCACGATAATGTAGTTATGATAGTTAATGTCATTCAAGTACCTCCACAGTCTGATCTTAATACACCATTTTAAAAATCTAGATACCACTATAAATCCTTAACTGCAAACATTGGGAAATTCAATGATGATAGTAGTCATTTCTATTTACTTCTCCCAACTAAAAATGAATCTTTCTCTCTCCTCTCTTTCTCATCTCTCTCTGTCTCTCTGTCTCTCTCTGTCTCTCTGTCTTTCTCTCTCTCTCTCTCTCACACAGACACACACACACACTAAACAATATTTTTATTAACTGGAGTGTTACCTTAAGTCTCCTTCATGAACTCCAATAATCTGGCTGTTGAAATGCAGCAATCTGAGGTCTTTGGTTCTGCAGATCAGCACAGTTCAGAAAGTTTCTATAGAGGGAATGTTGTAGTTTCCTAAATTTTGCATCAGGTAAAGAAATAAAAACAAAAAAAAGTAAGAAAACATGATAATACTTATTAAAATCCCTGCCCTGGATTTCTACTCTGTCTTTGGTTATTAAGTTCCTGGGTTAAAGACACACATGCACATGCACAGGCACACACAAACACACAGATGTTATATTTACAATATGCCTTAAGCAGCACAGTAGCTGGGCAGCTGCCTACCCTCCATGCTGTTAGAATCTACTTTCCTATTGAGTTAGTACTTACTATTCTCTATGTTTCATCTAGACTACTCTTAACTCCAATTGAGCAGCCCTGAGGGCCACATTTTTAGGGCTCACTTAACCCTCAGCAATTTCTCATTTTTCCTCTCCTTCTTCTTGACATTTTGCCTGTGTCACTTGACCAGCTCTATATCCCTTGGTCAACAGCTGGTGTGGTCTGACTACCCAGGTCTCTGGCATCAGTTTGCAGGCCTGATCATGATCCAAGGACATTTAAGTGTTCTGCAGGCTCTCTGAATCTCTGGGACAGACCACTTGTGTCAGTGACCCCCATACTGGCCAGGGAGCAGGCATGTATGGCAGGTGTGCAGGATAGTGTTGGCCAGCATGATTGGATTCCCTTCTGCAGTCAGGTTTAGGATTAGAGTATCTCAGTAGCCAGAAAGGCCCAAGGAAACAAATGAAAAAGAGGAAATGAAAACTCAGTGACTCAAGTATTCTGTGTCATTAGGGGTTTGCTTGTGGTGCCCTTGTCCAGCCCAGGATAACTCTCTCCACTGGAGCAGTAGCTCAGTAACACCAGGGTTTGGCAGATGGCTTTTGGTTCAGGCATGGAATAGTTGGTTACTAAGAGGCCGGACATGGTATGTGATCTTCTGGGACCACTTCCTTTGGTATGCTCTTAGCTTCTCATCTACAGGCCCAGGATAAGGTCCTCCAGGTACCACCAGAAGTCTATTGCCTCTATGGGGTAGTTGAGCCAGCCTGTCATGATACAGAAGAATGTTTCAAGGGGCGCTACATTGTGGATATGATGGTGTTTCTGTGGCAGAATCATGTACCACTCCAGCCAAAATCTTCAGAGGATCTTCCCATGTCTATCCATATCACTTTGGAAGAGATCCAAAGCATTTTTCCTTTCCTTTTAACAGAAATACAGAGCCCCTCTCCTAAAACAGCATATCCTTGGTTCAGCAACACCAAATCATCAAAGGTGTAGATTGATCTAATTTAGCTCCCTCTTTTCTTTAGGCCTGCTCTACTTTGACTTCTCTCACGGAGGATTTGTAATACCATTATAACCATAGAACTTACAACCAAATTCATTTTGATAATTAAAACAATGAAAATAATAATAATTTTTATTAATATTGATATATATTGTTCTTTGTGTAACCTGAACTGTCCCAGATTTATTTATATATTATGTTGATTTCAGACTAGAAACCTTTGTCCAGGCCTTTGTTAACTATACATTGAGATCAAAGGCCTGGATTTATTTATTCAGGCATGCATACTTAAAAACACTGAAAGCAATTTGCATTTATTTCTCCCTTCTAAGGAGATTAATATTTCTGTGGATATATATATATATATATATATATATATATATCCCATATATCCCTTTTGTCTTTATATAAATGAAATTAATATCCTTTCTTATTTAATTTCAATTAAATTCCCTTCTATTTAGTGTATGAACCTACTTTCAGGCTAACAATGTGTTATATGCCAGGTTGGGCATTCTGAGAATTCCCATGGAGCTGATGTTCAAAGAAAACAGTTACTTATAATATCATTGACTTCTTAAATTTCTATTTACTTCTATTTTTTTTATTTGTTTGTGGGATGGATTCAGTCTTACTCACTTCCCTCTAAACTACTTATTGTGCTTGACAAAGCTTACTGTAAATATAAAGGTTGTATGTATGTCTTTAATCTGGGAATTTATAACCAAATATGTGGTAGAAACCCTTCACTGGAATTTTAAATATTTTTTACTACAATAAAGAAAGAAAAAAAGACAAAGAAAGAAAGAAAGAAACACAGGAAGGAAGGAAGGAAGGAAGGAAGGAAGGAAGGAAGGAAGGAAGGAAGCAGAAAGGAAGAAAGAAGGGAGGGAAAGAGGGATGGGAAAAGAAAGAAAGGATAAAGAGAGACAGGAAGGGAGAAAACAAATAGCTTTACATTTCACAATTACTTTTTTATAAACAGTAAACAGAGAAGCAAAAATAATCACACAGTTGAAGTTAGGGGAAAAATAGAAGGCTGTTATATGAGAAGTATCAAAAAAACTTCTGAAGGATTTCAGAGGATGTAAGGATAAGGATATCTCTAGGAGACATTACTAAAACCATGATATTTTGGCATTTGGAATTATTACTCAATATTAGACTGATAAAAGAAGCAAGGAGAGATCTGTTACCAAATAACATAAAAGACTTTTATCATGTAAAAGTCTAGGAATTCATGATATCCCAGAAATTATATGCATACAAGTGACAATGTCCTTAGTAGATTGTACACACACACACACACACACACACACACACACACACACCATGCACACAGATATTCACATGTAACAAAAACAAAAAAGTGAAAATGATAAAATTATATTTCAGTTTCTCAAAAAAATTAAATGACATTTTTCATAGCTTACCAAAATGTGTTTTTTATCTATGACCATCAGGTAATTTCTCTCATTAGTCCACATTAATAGATATGATATTTCCTTCAAGATAAATTCTGTTTTACCTTTGCTTCAGAGATATTTTCTTAGGTGAGTCAGAATAAGATGGCATATCTTTCAGAATGTTTTCTTTTCTAGTATTAACAATATTAAATACAAGTGTCTGAAAATTTTGAGACATTTTTCAGAGGTTTAATTGTGCAGTAGACAGATTTTAAGATGACTTCTACTTATCACCACCTCCCACTCACTATTCATGATCTTGCATAGTATCCTTCTATTGCATGTGGGTGGGATGGCAGATTATGACAAAGGTGATTTGATGCTGCTTCTGTGATGATATTATGTAAAGTTTTTATGTCTATCTTGGCTAGGGACTATCTACACTACTGTTGTCAATTAAATGACTATATGTTGGATAGCCCCATGCAAAATGGAACTTAGAACAGTTCTTAGCTTAATGAGAGAAATCAGAGTTTTCAGAATGCTTGATCCCTAAAAGCCAATCCCATCAAATTATTGAGAGAAGAATCAGATCTTTCCCTAGTAGAACATCAGAAGAGACCATAGCACTGGACAGTGCTTTAGTTCTTGATTTTTGAGATGTTTTGAAGCAAAGGGGAATATTATTTTCTGGCTCTTTGCTGTGGAAAGCCATGCTGTAGTATGTATGAAGTATTCTAAGACACACCTGTGTGGTCATTTGTTATGTAACCTCAGAAATTCAACATATTTAAGAACACATTTCACAGGACTTTGGGAATGAAATCCATATTTATTCAAAGAAAATCCACTTCAAATTTTAAATTATGATCTTTTCTTGGGATAGTGACCTGTGATTAGTTAGTCTCTTATGCTTGACAGAGAGTTGGATGAAGCTACTAGCCATCCATACAGTTACAAGTATAGAGAATGAATACACACACTTTGTTGCCAGAATTTTTGACATTGTCCTTTATAATTTTCCATCCTTTATATTGTGTCTCCAGAACCATGTTCTGTACTTCTTTGTCTGGTGGAAGGGTAGCAATTGCTAGCACTTCAGGAGCAAGACAGGGCTGTCAATTACATGTGAGTTACTGCTTTCCACTCATAGTCTGACCATCTTAGAGTATAAAATGTGAATAGATCAATCTGTGGTAATGCAACATTTCTCAATCCATTCAGTCAACTGAAATCAAGAAGAAATGGGAAGAATCATTAATATGGGTAATATGGCAAATTACTTATAATTTGGGTGATAGTCATTTGCAGCTGTGTGTACTGATCATTCTACTTAGGGTCCAGGAGATCCATGTGAAGACACTAAGTAATGCTGACATGCTAAGAGTTTGACTGTGGTTATACAAGTGTGCAAGTGGGATGGCTCATCATATAGTTTCAGTATATAAGAAGTGTTACACTTTTCCAAGGCAAAACTGAGCATTATCAAAGTGTCAAATCTGAAAGTACTGAAGCTTTTAATTAAGAATTGCATAAAATGCTGATTAGAAATCTTTGTCAGAGGGACTCATGAGGCCCCCTCTCTTGCTTAATGGCTTTTGGTTTTTCGCTTTTTCTTTAATAGTAGAGCCACTGATAAGTTGCCTATATTCCAGACAATAAATTCACAACCACCCTTTCTAAAACACCCTAATTAAACTCATAGGTCATGAATAATGTGTGAAATTAGGTGAGGTACTTGATGAAAAGAAGGAAATCAAAGGAAATAGAAGGGGAATGAAGAGTTTAATGATAGGTGACTATAGAAAGAAAACATTGGAAATATGTGTGATATTGTCAAAGAATAAATAAAAATATTTTAAATATAATACTTTTTATAACACATATTTAATATTAATGAAAAGAGACCATGGGAATATGCCATAGAGTATATGCACTCTTTGATTCTAGGTCATTCACTAACCTTGCAATGTTGCCCTTGTATGGAAATATGATTTCCACAAATTCATAAACTTCCTCATTGTCTAATTTCAGCAATTTGATACTGTGAGAAAACACGCATTTTCTGTTTATTTGTTCTATAACACTCATTTGACCAATGTTCCAAACAGCATTCTCATATTGCCATTTTCACCAAACAGTTGTACATATTGTGGTATCAGAATCTAACCAAATATTGTCAGAGTTAGGAAAACGATTTAAAAATCTAATTGCTAGCCAGAGTATCACTGCAGCCTGAGAAATGTCACATAGTCACATATAGACAACATTGCTAAGAAATTTTGATGACTTATGAGAAGACATTCGAAGGCTTTCAAAGAATCTGCTCTTGATGAACTATGAAGCAATCATTTATTACTGCTCTGGAAAGTGCTGGAATTAGACAATGATGAAGTGGCTCTTTGGAAACTGGTTGGAGTTCATAGAGGGTTTCAATGTGAAATTAATTAAACTGGAGGAAAAAGAAGTAAAGAAATTGAGGCAGAAGTGGAAACACACAAATAAATAGAACCAACAGCAAACTAATTAAGGCATGTGTGCAGTCAGCATCAGCATACTGACAACAATTACAGAAAACTTGCAAATAAACAAAACAAACAACAACGAAAAAAGCCAACCTAGGTGCTTTTGCTTGCTAAATAAAATGCAAAAAGAAAAGAAGAAAACCTGTAGTCCAAATTGGGTTTTCACTGAAGTACTCTATGTCACTCAAATCTTCAGTTGATGGTGTATTAATGTCTTTTTTCCCCTTGTACTAAGCTTTGTTTAGAAGTTGTTGACATTGTCACATTGTCATCATGAAAAACCTTCATCCAGAAGTTCACTGCTATTCAGTGCTCCAACATTGGTCACGCCCAGTGTGTTTTTAGCTGTGTAGATTTTAGATGAGAATTGATGCAAATATTTAGTTTAGCATGCTTAAAATAGAACTTCATAAATCACATGAGATATCTAAAGTTTTGTCATAGAATGATGTTTGTTTAAAAGGCTTTAAAGTTTAATATGATTAAAGCAGGCTTTGCCCAGCTTGAAGTATTGAAGGTGAGGCTCATTGAGTTTTAGCTCAGTGGAGCAGCTTCTTTCGGAGCAGGGCTGAGATTATTCAAGTACAAATGAATAACTGTCCATACTTAAAAGAATGGGATCATGTCAAAAGAAAAGAGAAAGAAGCAAATCTAAGGGTAGTGCATGAACATAAGATTCAAGGGGCCAAATTTTAGCATAAAGATAATTATGACCAGAGCTGATCTATAAAGATTTTGAAAGAGGTGTTTTGAAGATTATTTTCCTATTTGTTTATGGCAATATTTTCTAAAGAAATATTTGTGATGTATTAATTTCTTTATTTTTTTATTTACATTTTAAATGTTATCCCCTTTCCCAGGTTCTCCTCTATAAACCTGTTATCCTATCCCTCTCCCCCTGCTTCTATGAGGTACCACCCTCTCACCCAATACCACCTCCCCAAAGTATTCTCCTACACTGGGGCATCTAGCTCTCACAGAACCAAGGCCTCTCCATCCATTGACACCCAACAAGGCCATTCTGTGCTACATATGTGGCTGGAGCCATGAGTTGCTCCATGTGTACACTTTGGTATGTGGTTTAGTCCATAGGAGCTCTGGGGATATGGTTAGTTGATATTGTTCTTATGGGGTTGTGAAACTCTTCAGCTCCTTCAGCCATTCTCTAACTCCTCCATTGGGGTCCCATGCCTAGTCCAATGATTGACTTCAAGCATCCACCTCTGTATTTGTCAGGGTCTGGCAGAGCCTCTGAGGAGACAGCTATATCAGACTCCTGTCAGCAAGCACTTCTTGCCATCCACAATAGTGTCTGGCTTTGGTGTCTATATATGGGATGGATCCCAAGGTACAGCAGAATCTGGATGGACTTTGTTTCAGTCTCTGCACTACACTTTGTCTCTATATTTCCTCCCGTGAGTATTTTGTTCCCCCTCCTAAGAAGGACAGAAATATCCACACTTTGGTCTTCCTTCTTGAGATTCATGTGGTCTGTGAATTGTATCTTGAGTGTTCCAAGCTTTTGGGCTAATACCAATTTATCAGTGAATGCATACTATGTGTGTTCTTTTGTAACTGGGTTACCCCACTCAAGATGATATTTTCTATTTTCATCCATTTGCCTAAGAATTTCATGAAGCCATTGTTTTTCATAACTGAGTAGTACTCCATTGTATAAGTACCACATTTTCTGTATCCGTTCCTCTGTTGAAGGATATCTGGGTTCTTTCCTGCTTCTGGTTATTATAAATAAGGCTGCTATGAACATAGTGGAGCATGAGTCCTTGTTATATGTTGGAACATCTTTTGGGTATATACACAGGAGTGGTATAGCTGGGTCCTCAGGTAATACTGTGACCAATAATCTGAGGAATTGCCAGACTGATTTCAAGAGTAGTTGTACCAGCTTGCAGTCCCACCAGCAATAGGAAGTATTCCTCTTTTTCTACATCCTTGTCAGCATCTGCAGTCACCTGAGTTTTTAATCTTAGACATTCTGACTGGTGTGAAGTTGAATTTCTGGATTGTCTTGATTTGCATTTCCCTGATGACTAAGGATACTGAACATTTACATATATATATATATATATATATATATATATATATATATATATATATGTATATAGTAATATATATATATATATATATATATATATATATAAAAACTTTTATTGGGTATTTTATATTTACATTTAGATGTTATCACCTGTACACATTTTCTCAACCCCTAGAAACTCCCTATCCCATCCCCCTTCCTCCTGCTTTTATGAGGGTGTGCCACCATCTACCAATCCACTCCCACTTACCTGCCCTCAAATTCCTACACACTGGGGCTTTCAGCCTACATGGAACCAAGGACCTCCTCTCCCACCAATGCCAGACAAGGTCATTTTCCCCTACATATACAGCTGGAGCCATGGATCCCTCCATGTGTGCACCCAGGTTGGCAGTTTAGACACTGGGAGCTCTGGTAGGTTGGTATGGTTGCTTTCCCCATGAGACTGCAAACCCCTTCAGTTACTTCAGTCTTCTCTCTAATCCCCCCAAGGGAAATCCATGATTAGTTTAATAGATAACTGTGAGCATCCACCTCTGTATATGTCAGGCTCCAGCAGTGCTTCTCAGGAGATAGCTATATCAGTCTTCTGTCAGCATGCACTTCCTGGAATCCACACCAGCATCTGCCTTTGGTGAATGCACATGGGATGGATACCCAGGTGGGTCAGTTTCTGGATGGACCCTCCTTTAGTCTCTGCTCCACATTTTGTTTCCATATTTGCTCCCGTGAATATTTTGTTACTCCTTCTAAGAAGGACTGAAGCACCTACAGTTTGGTCTTCCTTCTTAATGAGCTTCATGTGGTTTGTGAGTTGTATCTTGGGTATTGCAAGCTTTTGGGCTAATAGCCACTTATCAGTGAGTGCATACCATGTGTGTTCTTTTGTAACTGGGTTACTTCACTCAGGATGATATTTTCTAATTCCATCCATTTGTCTAAGAATTTCATGAATTCACTGTTTTTAATAGCTGAGCAATACTCCATTGTGTAAATGTACCACATTTTCTATATCCATTCTGCTGTTGAAGGACATCTTGGTTCTTTCCAGCTTCTGGCTATTATAAATAAGGCTGCTATGAACATAGTGGAGCATGTGTCCTTGTTACATGTTTGAGCATCTTTTGGGCATATGCACAGGAGTGGTATAGATGGGTACTCAGGTAATGCTATGTCCAATATTCTGAGGAATCGCCGGACTCATTTCCAAAGTGGTTTAATCAGCTTGCAATCAACAATGGAGGAGTGTTCTTCATTCTCCACATCCTCACCACTATCTGCTGTCACCTGAGTTTTTGATCTTAGCCATTCTGACTGGTGTGAGGTGGAATCTCAGGGTTGTTTTAATTTCCCTGATGACTAAGGGTATTGAACATTTCTTTATGTGCTTCTCGGCCATTTGAATTTCCTCAGTTGAGAAATCTCTGTTTAGCTCTTTACTTCATTTTGAAGAGGGTTATTTAACTGCCTGGAGTCTAATTTATTGAATTCTTTCTATATATTGGATATTAGCCCTCTATCAGATGTAGGATTAGTAAAGATCTTTTTCCAATCTATTGGTTGCCATTTTGTAGTACTGACAGTAGCCTTTGCTTTACAGGAGATTTCCAATTTTATGATGTCCCATTTGTCAATTCTTGATCCTAGAGCTTAAGCCATTGGTGTTCTGTTCAGGAACTTTTCTCCTTTGCCCAAGTATTTGAGGCTTTTCCCCACTTTCTCTACTATTAGATTCAATGTATCTGAGTATATGTGGAGGTCCTTGATCTCCTTCGACTTGAGCTTTTTACAAGGAGATAAGAATGGATCTATTTCCACTCTTGTACATGCTTTTCTCCAGTTTATCCAGCACAATTTTTTTGAAAATGTTGTCCTTTTTCCACTGGACAGTTTTAGCTCCTTTGTCAAAGATCAAGTGACTATGAGTGTATGGGTTCATTTCTGGGTCTTTAACTCTATTCCATTGATCTTTCTGCCTGTCTTTGTACCAATACTATGCAGTTTTTATCACTATTGTTCTGTAGTTCAGCTTGAGGTCAGGGATGGTGATTCCCCAGAAGTTCTTTTTTTGTTGAGAATAGTTTTCGCTGTCCTGGGATTTTTGTTATTTCAAATGAATTTGTTAATTGCTCTTTCTTACTGTATAAAGAATTGAGTTGGATTTTTGATGGGGATTGCATTGAATCTGTAGATTGCTTTTGGCAAGATGGCCATTTTTACTATATTAATCCTGCCAATCCATGAGCATAGGAGATATTTCCATCTTCTGAGTTCTTCTGTTTCTTTCTTCAGAGACTTAAAGTTCTTGTTATACAGATCTTTCACTTGTGTGGTTAGATTCACACCAAGCTATTTTATATTATTTGTGACTATTTGATGGGTATCACTTCCCTAATTTTTTTCTCAGTTTGTTTATTCTTTGAGTAGAGGAAGACTACTTGTTGGTTTGAATTAATTTTATATCCAGCCACTTTGCTGAAGTTGTTTATCAGGTTTAAGTTCTCTGGTTGAAGATTTGGGGTCCCTTAAGTATACTATCATACCATCTGCAAATAGTGATATTTTGACTTCTTCCTTTCCTATTTGTATCCCTTTGATCTCCTTTTGTTGTTTAATTTCTCGGGCTAATATTTTGAGTACTATATTGAATAGGTAAGAAGAGAGTGGGTAGCCCTATCTAGTCCCTGATTTTAGAGGGATTAATTTCATTTTCTATCCATTTAGTTTGATTTTGGCTACTGGCTTGCTCTATATTCCTTTACTATGTTTCATATAGCCCTTGAATTCCAGATATTTCCAATACTTTTACATGAAGGGGTGTTGAATTTTGTCAAATGGTTTCTCAGCATCTACTGAGATGATCAGGTGTATTTTTTCTTAGAGTTTGTTTATATAGTGCATTACATTGATGGATTTCCATGTATTGAACCATCCCTTCCTACCTTAAATGAAGCCTGATTGATAAAGGTGAATGATCATTTTGAAACCAAATCTATTAGGTTGATAATTCTGTTAGTTTCACTGTATCTCTATTCAGTTTTTGTTCCCATGATCTGTTCATTGGTGAAGAGATGAGTGTTGAGTTCTCCCACTATTATTGTGTGAGTTATAATGTGTGCTTTGAGGTTTAGTAATATTTCTTTTATGAATGTTGTTGTCCTTGCAGTTTGAGCATAGATGTTCAGAATTGAGAATTAATTATGATATATTTTTTCTTTTATGTGTATGATCTCACCTTCCTCATCTTTTTTGATAACTTTTGGTTGAAAGTCAATTTTATTTGGTATTAGAATAGCTACTCTAGCTTGTGTCTTAGGACCATTTGCTTGGAAAAAAATTTTCCTGCCTTTTACTCTGATGTAGTTCTGCCTTTGTCACTGAGGTATGTTTCCTGTATGTTGCAAAGTGCTGGGTCCTGTTTAAGTATCCAGTCTGTTGGTCTATATCTTTTTATTGGGGAATTGAGTCAATTCATATGAAGAGATATGAAGGAAAGATGATTGTTGCTTCCTGTTATTTTTGTTGTTAGAGGTAGAATTCTGCTCGTTTGTCTATTTTCTTTAGGTTTTTTGAAAGAAGATTACTTTTTTGCTTTTCTAAGTTATAGTTTCCATTCTTGTGTTGGAGTTTGCAATATATTATCCTTTGTATGGCCATATTTGTGGAAAGATATTTTGTAAATTTGGTTTTGAGTGGAATACTGTGGTTTCTCCATCTATGTTAATTCAGGGGTTTTCTGTGAATAGTAGCCTGGGCTGGCATTTAGGTTCACTTAGGATGTGTACAGCATCTGTACCTGGCTATTAGAATCTCTGCTGAACACCTCATATAAACCTTACAGGTCTGCCTTTATATGTTACTAGACCTTTTTCCCTTACTGCTTTTAATATTCCTTCTTTTTTAGTAATTTGGTGTTTTGTTTATCATGTGACAGGAGGAATTTTATTTTCTGCTCCAATCTATTTGGAGTTCTGTAGGCTTCTTGTATGTTTATGGACATCTCTATCTTTAGGTTAGGGAAATTTACTTCTATAATTTTGTTGAAGATATTTACTGGGAATCTTTACTCTCTTCTGTACTTAGTATCCTTAGGTTTGGTCTTCTCTTTATGTCCTGGATTTCCTGGTTGTTGTGGGTTAGAACGTTTTTGCATTTTGCATTTTCTTTGACTGTTCTGTCAATGTTTTATATGATATCTTCTACCCCTGAGATTCTCTCTTCTAACTCTTGTATTCTGTTGGTGATGCTTGCATCTATGGCTCCTGATCATTTTCCCAAGTTTTCTATCTCCAGGGTTGTATCCCTTTGTGATTTCTTTATTGTTTTTATTTCCAATTTTAGATTCTTGGTGGTATGTTCAATTTCTTTACTTGTTTGGTTGTGTTTCCCTGTAATTCTTTAAGTGATTTCTGTGTTTCCTCTTTAAGGGCTTTCTACCTGTTTACCTGTGTTCTCCTGTATTTCTTTAAGGGAGTTTTTTTATATCCTTCTTAAAGACTTCTATCTTTATCATGAAATGTGATTTTAAATCTGAATCTTGCTTTTCTGGTTGCTGGTGTATCCAGGACTTGCTACAGTGGGAAAGTTGGGTTTTGATGGTGACAAGTACTCTTGGTTTCTGTTGCTTATGTTCTTATATTTGGCTCTGTCAATCTGGTTATCTCTGTGTTATTTGGCCTTACTGTTTCTGACTGGAGCCTGTCTGTCCTTTTGACCTCTGGTCCTGTGATCTTAGGTGTGTCAGCACTCCTGGGAAACCAGTTCTCTCCAGGAGGGATTTGGTTGTGGAGTGCTGTGTCACAGGGTTAGCTACAGGGCAATAGTGGAGACTGGAAAGACCCTGTCCTCGTGTGCTTTGTAGTTTCTGTGCCCTGTGCACTCCTGATGGGTCCCTGTGGGACTGCATAATGGTATCCTGGTTCTTGGCTGGGCATGGGCCTAGAACCCAAGACTCCAAGGGAGAAATGGCAGGAGTTTGGCCACATCCCCAGAACCCAGGGTCCTGAAATGCAGTCTAATCTCTGTGGACCTACGTTGTTCAGTCACGAAGGCCATTACAGCCCCTCCCAAAGTGCATAGGTAGAGGGTGTGACTACAGGCCTCAGGCCCTAGAACACACTAATGAAGGTCAGAGGACAGAGCCAAATAAGCATTCCTCCCCAGATCCTTCCCACTTCTCCCTCCCTATTTAACTCAGGCCTGCCCTGAGTTTCAGGGGGTACATCCAGATCTATCCACCACCTGCCATGAAAATAAATCCTTTTGGAACCAAGGACTTCCTCGTATCATTGGGGTGTGCCAGGCCTGCAGTCGTCGAAGCCTCCAGCTTCTGGAACTTCAGACTTTCTCCACTTCATGGGCCCGGGACCACTGCGGCCCCACTTTCCCACAGGTCCCTTTTTGGCCAATTATTGGAGCAAAAGTGTTGGTCTCACCGGTGTACTTAGGAGTGACAGCACTCCTGGGAAATCAGCTCTCATTGTGTGGGATTTTGTTATGAAGAGCTGTGCCACAGGGTTAACTCTAGAGCACAGATGGAGACCGGAAGGAATGTATTAATTCCTACTAAAAGCTTTCACATATGAATATTTCCCAAAATTGTTCAAAATTTTAGTTTTTCTTTTATGTAGTATTTTTTAATATGTCTTGTTTGCATTAAAATTATGTACAGTAAGATGGTTGGAAAATGAAAAATTCAATATTAATAGAAAGCATTTTGAAAAGTTTTACATCATAGTGAAGTGATAAGTATGAACTGATGTGCCTAACCTGAGTTAAACACTATGCAGTGTGTATATGCATGAATGTACTACATGATAACTAAAAATATTCTTAGCATTTTTAAAATTAGTTATAAATGAATACAATCTAAAAATCACTGTATCTAATTCTTGCATCCGGCCACAATGAAATAAAAGGCTGGTATTTACACATGGTATTGTGGAAGGAGCCCATGGAACTTTAAAATAATATCTTAATAAGATAAAAAATGGGAGGTATTTCCCCATATACCATAAGTTTATTTAAATCATGCTCTTATTATTTTAAATTTTTTTAAAAAATTGTATGCCAAGAAACTTTTTGCTGAATGTCTATGGCACCCTTCTACTAGGCATACTTATGCCTAGGTGAAAAGGAAGGAACCACTTACTGTCTTATTTCATGATCCTGACCAGCTATCTAATTTGGGAAGAGGGCATGTTTTTATTTTTTCTGCAGGATACTGAAGGAACATGGTTTTTGCCAGAGTGATCGGTGAGATATGTTGATGCTGAGACAAAGAATGATGCTGACCTGTGAACTTACTGAGTGTCCTGACAATGGTGACTGGACATATGTATTGGACATATGTTCATGACCCACCTTTGCTTTCTTATATCTTAGATGGGACAAGCTGCCTTGCCTCAAGTTTTTAGACTTTGTGGCAAGAGAATCAAAAAGAGAAATTATAATGACTCTTGTACTTTTCTTAAAGGTGACTAGTTATTCAGACTCAATCATACTGATCTAGAAACCAATCCTGTATTGGAAATAAGAGTCTTCATTTGGACACCTGGTTCTGGACATTTTCACAGACATATTTGGATATTAGCTGCAGTTCTCTATGATGTTATGTTAGCAAGAGATTAAGTTGGGACAGATTCTGGATTTTAAACATATGTTAGTACATGTGTTAAGGCTCTTTTAATTGCCAAGTTAAAATTAATTTTGTCTCTTCTACAGTATTTATTGTAAGTTGCACTGATTGTATAATTTTGTTATTGTGTTGAAACTTGACATGTCTGTTATGGGGGTCTATCATCCAGTTTTTGCCTTTCTGCCATGAGTATTACAGAACCTTGGTTTTCTGAAAACAGCCTGCAAGTACTGGAAGAAGTGAGTTAGGTTTTAAGCAGAAGTAAGAAGGTAATTGGCTGAATCATTGCTGGTACAATAGCTTTAATTACATTAATTGCTAGGACCACTGCTTCTGCAATTGCCTGGACACAAGAAGTTAAGACAGCTACTTTTGTTAATCATTTGGCAAAAAATGTTACTAATGGTTGAGTATCCAAGAGAATTTAGATAGCATTTGGAAGAATGGATTGATACTCTTTATCCTATTCAAATTATTGCAGTAGGTTCAGAGTTTAAGTATAAGGTATCATCTCGAGTGTCATGTCAAATACCAGTGAAGTTGTGTTACTGCTAAAATTTACAGTGATAGTCATTATAATTAGAAAAATGTTTAAAGACTCTTGTAGGGTATTTGGTATAATTCTAATCCCTAAATGGATGTTTTAATTTTACCTAGTGAGATTATTAATTTAAAGAATGCTGATTTGCTGAGTTTTGATGCTGCAAATAATGATGATAAAATTATCCATTGCTTGAGGTCAGTATTTGCATTTTGGTCAAGCTTCAAGAATGGCATATATAGGTTGATCATGCTAGCTCTTTTTTGTCCTGGGGATACTTTTATTCCTGCCCATCATGTTAAAGCTTGTCTTTATCAACATCAACATGTTGGCAACAAAAGTACAAGACTTGATACTGGAAATGGACTCCCAGACAGAGTTATTAATTTAACAGGCTAGCAAGCCAAGGATGGGTAAGATTCTGTACAGAGACTTACCAACCTAAGATAGAAGTGCATTGCAGATTCGACGATGGGTAAGAAAAGTATTCTTGTCAGAATGGCCTAAGACAGGCTCAGTCTTATTATTCAAAAAAGGGAAGATGTGGAGAGCTTTTGATTCTATTTTGCAGGAATCTGACATTGGCCAAGGACAAGGAAATGGGCTGCTTGGAAGAAATCTGACATTGGTGAAAGACAAGGAAATGGGCTGCAGGCAGGAATCTGATATTAAGCTAGAATAAAGAAATAATTTTTGACAGAAATCTAATTCCAAGGCTAGAGCAAAGTAGTTATTTCACGCAGGAATCTAAATCTCCTAGGCAGGAGGCTAGAACAAGGAAGTAGGCTTCAGGCATGAAAAATGATTTTGGGCTAGGAAAGGCAAGTAGGCTCAGATATTTTGGTCATCCTGATAAGCCCTTAGAAGTAGTGATCATGGGAGTGATCATGGGACTCTGTTTATTGCCTTTTTTGTTCTTTGATTATTGGTGTTTATTGTCTTACTTGTTCCTTGACTATTTGCATCTATTGTATTGCTAGTTCTTCAACCTGGAACTGATCTTAATAGTTGCATGAAATTAAAATGGCATAAAAGCAAAAGAAGGAGGGATGGGATAGGGAGTTTATGGGGGAGTGGGGAAATGGGGAACTAGGATAACATCTGAAATGTTTATAAATAAAATATCCAAGAAAATTAAAAAAAATAAAGATTGAATTACTCCATAGATTTAAGTAAGGAGGGAAAGGGGAAATCCAAATGGAGCTTGAGATAGCTGGTCACATAATTTCCACTGTCAAGTAATAGTGAGCATGTTCTCTCTCTCTCTCTCTCTCTCTCTCTCTCTCTCTCTTTCTCTCTCTCTTCTCTCTCTCTCTCTCTCTCTCTGTTGGAAGAATCTTTGAAAGCCTCTGAGTATTTTTTCATAAGTCATACATTTATAGTCTAGCATCCCATAGCCAGGAAATAGTACCACCTATAGGTAAGATGAATCTTCAAACATCAATCAATATGTTCGTCTGACAGATGATGAGTCTGTCAAATTAACATTTGTCATAATGTCATCATAAGTGGGTAAGGAAAGAGATATGACTCAATCTTATGATTACAGTTTATTGCACTGCTTACAGTTTTAAGTGAAGCAGTTGGCAAGAAGACAAAAATCTAGTACAGTCTCAAAGTTGAAGAAACATTGCTAATGGTATTAAAAGATCAAGAAAGTAGAATACCAGTCCAATGTAGGAAACAGAGAGGCTGAATCTCAGAAAAAAGATCTAGAGTTCTTAAGAAGGGCTTTCTTCAGTGAGGTAACCCAGGATCAGAAAGACAATTACTGAAGATTTTTTTCTCATATGGAAATTCTGGCTTTTAATTCTTATGTATATTTCTACCTAAGAGAAGGAGGTAGAGCCCAGGCAACTACAGAGGGAATAATTAAAGGTAGTGAAGAAAAGAAGCTTTAAGAAAGGGGAGGGGAGAAAGTGAAAGGTATGAAATGGTACACATGAGAATGTGGGCAGTTGAGATAGCAAAAGGAATGATTAGAGAGATAGAATGAACCAACCAGAACTGTTTACAAATACATTACTGAAACCTATAATCTTTCTATGAGAACTAACAAAGAAAAAGGAAAGAAAAGCCTGTACTCTTCAAACTTATAGTATGAAATTGATGCTTGCAATTTTAAACCACTTGAAATTGGATAGCTTTTATTTTCCCTCTTGAAGAGCTAGTTTAAGTTGAATAACCAATCCTTTTCTTGCTCATTGGGTTTCTTTGTTAGTTTCTGTTTCAAGTCAATGCTAATCATTCAGCCATTGGTTGGTTTGTCTTTGGTCATTTTTTCTGTTCCTACTTCTGCACCGTACTTGTGAGTTCTCCCTACCTTCCAAAGGTCACTATGGTCGTATATCTCTACTTATTCTGAGTTCTCTACTGTATTTGTTACCATTTTATTCTTTTGAGCCAAATTTAGATATATAATACCTACAAAAACTACAATAATACTTCTTGTAGGAAAATTTAATTATATCCATAATTCATAGGAGAATAATTATCTGTACTTTATTAAGTGTATCTGATTCATATCTTTTGATTTTAAATATTATAATAAATGCCTTGCAGACAAAAGCAATATAAACTATATTCTCAATTTAAACTTAGATTTTATGAAATTTATTATTATCTTTATTTTGTTGTTGACCTTAGAAAAATGCACTTGGTTTTGAGTATTAAAATCACATACTCACAAAATGTTTTTTAGTAATTTTCTGTCAGTTTTGTTTATATGTAAATCTGATATTACTTAAAATTCTAGCTCCATTTTCTTGCCTTAGTGTTTTCATGATTTTTTAAGTACTACATACTGTAAGAACTTTTATATACTATTAAACAGAAGTGGTAATGCTGGTAAATCTTGCCTCAATCTCAGTTTTGGAAGCAATGTTCTAAAATACTGATTCCTTCAAGAATCATTTGTAAACCATGGTACAGTGAGCCTTCTATGCCCATGTTTTCTTTCTCCAAATATGAATAAGTACATATCCAGGAGTTTAGAGTACTCTGTATTGAATACATATGAAATTTTCTTGTTCTAACTTCCCAAATAAAACAGAACTTAATACTTAGTAACACAATACTTACATTGTATTAGTTATTATAAATTGGCTTAGGGATAATTTGAATTGTTCAGGAAGATGTGTTTGATACATGCATAGACTGCTATGTTATTTCTGTAACATGCTTGAGCATCTGTCAATTTTGATCTTGCAAGAAGTTTTGGAATGCAGTCCTGATGATCCGAAGGGGCAGTGAGATTTGCTTTCTGAAGCTCATTGTTCTGACATACACAACTCTACAGTAGGCTACAAAGCCACTCTTTTTATTGTGGTAGTATTAGTTTGCTGAAGTTTTATTTATTCTACTAGTTGTCAAATGGTTTTCTCTTGTATGGATATGATTTTATTTTCAATTATTTCAATATAATAATTATTCAATTATTATATTTTCGTTGATGTACTAAGGATTTTATAATAGCATATCACTGTGTCTAAAACTGATAGATATTTGGAGAGAAAGGAAACATATTTATAGTACTTATTCTAATGTTTTCATTGAACCTATGCAATGCTTACTCATTCTGGTCTCAGCCTCAGCCATGTCTGTTTTGTCTACCTTCCACTAGGTTGTAAGAGTCTCTCTATCTCCTCTATGTCTTTGCTGTGTGTGGTTTTACTATGTTTATTACATTGGATTAAAATATATTATTTATAATGGTAAAAACATCACTTTCACAGAGAAAAAAATACAATTTAAGAAAAGAATACATTTTAAAAAGAATATGCTTCTGAAAAATCACTTCAGGAACCAGGTAGGTAGTTTGAATGGATAAAAAAAGATTTTGGTGAGCAGGCACATTTAGAGAACAGGGAGATCATACAAATATGCAAGTAAAGCAGGATAATCCATAGAGGGAAGGCAAGTGAAACATTTGTGGATAGCATAGAATTTTCCTGTCTTCAGACAAGAATCATTTTGCATATTTATAAGCTATCTACAATGTAAAGACTTAAATAGCCTCTGTATTAACAGAATTCAGTAACCCCATAAGGTATTCTCCAGTGTTTTGTAAATATACTGAAGCATAGAGTTTTTCTACCTTGATTCTATATTCCCTGCTGTTGTTTCTACAGTTAATCCTAAGAGAGCAAAACTGTTGTCTGTGCTGATTCATCTCTTTGTGACTTGAAGACTAATTTCCACAAATTTATTATTATTTTTTACTGTCTACATATCAATATTGGATATCATTTTGAAAAGTGTAAAACTTTTGTATATTTATCAAATTTGCTAATGAAAGCATAATTTGCATATATGAAGTGAACTCATATATATGAAGACCACAAATGCCAATTAAAAGTTCTAATAGGAAAGAGAAATGACATAAATGATGAAGTATACTGATTAATATTATCATCTGTCTTGTCTGATCATCCCAAACATTTTTAAATGTTTCCTAGTCATGTATTAATGTATTACTGTCCAACGGTCTCCCTATAGCCATACTTCCCTGTTTCTCATCCCCACACTTCCAAAAGGTGAGCATGCAACACATCACTGAGTTAATTCTCCTGTTTATCTCTACATCAAGGTGGAAAAGTAAATCTTAAACAAGAAAAATAAAATGAGTGCTGTTCAGAAAGCATAATAAATAGATAGTGTTGACTATATCTTTCTTTTATTTAAATGCAAATACTTTATCTTGTTGAAACATCCACTTTCCATTTCAGAAGCAATTACTGATTGTGCACAGCTGTGCCCCACCTCTCAATTGTCAATAATGTACTATTTCAACCATAGAAAAAATTATTCTTTAACTGTATAGACATAATATTTTGGGATGTCTTAGAAGCATCTTGTGTGTGAAAAGTTCTACTGTACCACACTTTCAGCTAGTTTCTACTGCATTAGTCAATTGTACAGAAGTTATCTGATTATAGGTAAAGTTTGCAAGGCAGAGGCTCCAGGCATTCTAAGTATTACTACTATGTGTTCTAGATTGAAACTACTATAACATCTCTTGTTAAATTAGTCATTGTCTTCTTTCAAGTCTTCCAGAAATATTCTCCTCAAAAAATTATGTGTAATATGTTTTTAATATACAATCCATTTATTACTTGTCTTTTTGAAGACAGATGTCATTTTTAGGATAGTATGAATTTATGAAGTGCTCACATGTAGCTTTTTAGGTGGCCCACTATAGTAGCATCAAGGAAAGAACCTCAGTCCCATTCGATATTTAAGTACCAAGGATTCTCAGGCTTATTCCATAAATAAGTATAAAATCTACTCAGGGTTTACAGAGCCCCTATTTATATGCAGAGCTGGCAGGAAGAAAGAAAATACAAGGGGGAATAACATGGCTTTTCTTCAACATTAATAGCAAAATATAAAGTAACCATATTTACATAGAGCATTGTTGGTGGCATGAATGAACTTATTAGTCCACAGCATTAGTTCTGAGAAAACAAGAGCTTCTAGATAAGAAGCTGTGGAAAAATCTGATGATAGTAACAAGGATTCAGATGCTGTAACTAATACCATATTGCTGTAACAGTTTGTTAATGGGTACCATTTACTATGCTTTGCTTCATACTCATATTTATAGCACTCTGGCAAGTTTGCTTGCATCATTTATAAAATAAATAGTATATTTGAAACACTGAAAACTCTTTATAGTGAACTAGGGGAAAGTTGGATCAAATTATTGAGTGTGATGGGGAATTTATTATCACAGGTGAGAATAATTCAAACTCTAGAATTCTGGGCATTCAATTGTCACTAAATTTCCCTAGCCACAAAAAAAAACAAACAAACAAACAAACAAAAAAAAAACAAAAACAAAAAAACAAAAAAAAAAAACCCAAACCAAACCAAACCAAAACCAGGATATACTTTTACATCCCTTTTCTCCTAAACTTGAATGGATTTAAGACACTGTAGAATCAGGATGTGTATAAATTTTTTTTGGTTTTGTTGTTTGTTTTATTTATTTATTTAATTTATTGATAGAAAAGACATTGGAAACAAAGAAGTAAGCAGCTGTCCTATACAGCAAGACAGGTCCAAAATAAAGAGGATTGTCAGTGTGGGTCTTTGTCTGTGGGTTAACAAGACTTTACTGGGCTGAGATATGTTGTATATGTGCCATCTCTCTCTCTTTCTCTTTTTCTTTCTCTCTCTCTCTGTGGGGGTGTGGGGGGTTTGGATGTGTGTGTATTGTAATTATGGGGTTAGGTGGTCAGGACTGGTAGTCTAACTATAGATCTCTACAATGTATTCATAAACATTTCTTTCCTGGTGGCTGGCCTGGAGTTTCCACACAACTTCAAAGGCTAATGAAGTATCTATAACATCTAGCTTACAGACAGTTGTGAACATTAGGATGCTATGTAAAAGGAAAAAGAATGGTAAGAAAAAATCCAGAACATTTCTGGAATGTCTGGCCTCCAGCCATGATAAAAGTGCTTTCAAACTAAGGACATTTCTGTCTTCTGGACCAGACAGAACTGGTTATCACATTCCAGAAACAGAGCTGCTCTAAAATGCCTGACTAGTGTATTCTCCTTTTTTTTTTTTTTGTTTCTTCAGTATATTTAAGGTTGTTGTTACCATAAAAGTAAGAAAAGAATTGAATTATTAGTATCAAATATGTATGCTTTTTTGATTAAACTACGATGAAGAATATGAAATCTAGATATTTATGATTTGCCTGTCATTAGTTGTAGGCAGCCGTGTTTAAGATAGCACCTGGGACAGTTGCAAAGTCCTATGACTAGCAGCTGACGATGTAGGCAGCTGGCTTCCAGCTCAGCTATACTGGTAAACAAGTCCTTTGTGCATGAGTCTGCCTCATGCCCCTCCCGAGAGGGCTTATGCTAATGAGGTATTGGCAGTTAACCTATCCTGAGAGAACACGTCACCCAGCCTGCCTTGGGAAATATATAAGCAGCTCGTTTCCACTGCTGGGGGTCCCTGTCCCCGTCCCCGTCCCGGTCCCCATCCATAAGTCAAGAGTCGTTCCTGTAATAAAGCTGGCTGAGAAGGACCCCACTTTCGTGTCTTAATTGCTGGTCAAGGCGGACGCGACAATTAGTCTGGTGTTTGAAAGTTAAAATGTAACTGTTTCATACTTACAAGTCATATATTTGGGGGTTTAAAAAATTCTCATTATTAACTATGTTGACATCTTAAAGGGCAAGTTGATAATTAATATTTTACCGCTTATTCTACAATATAAATTACCTTTTAATAAGAATAGTTTTGACACATTGCTCTATATTTAGAGTTCACTTAATCAGTGTTCAATATAATTCTTATTCTATACAATTAGTTTATTTTTAAAGGAAAATATTAACCCCTTTTTTAGTAATTTAGTTTTCTTCACTGGCTATGTTGTTCCTTAGCTTATTTTCACATTAACATACATGGTCCATTTTAACTATCTCTACTGTATACTGCTCTCACTGGATAGTGAGTTTTTTCTGAAACTCTTTAAAATGTATTGAATCATAGAATAAAATTATAACTTATATTATTATAACTTATATTTCTATAACTTTGTCTGATTTATTGGGGTGTTTTTATTTTTATTCAAAACCTCCAAGCAAAACACAGCCAAGCTTAAGGTGTGTTGACTTCTTCAAAGAGATGACTCATAGTATAACCAAGAACTTCTATTTTAAACATAATCAGCTTTTTCAGTAATATCATAAATCAGACTGCCAGGAGCCATGTACAATACACTAAGACTAGCAAGTATCCTTCATGGAGGTTGCCCACCGTTTTTGGGTCTGTGATGGGTGAGGTCAATGACAAGGCCCAAAGATTCTTCATCTCAGAATTGCCTCTTGCAGTTGATATGCCTTTCAAGTCATTACTAAATTAAGACAATAATTCCTTGGCATTAGCCCACCATATTTATCAGATTTGCCACAGATCACTATAAAGATGAACTTTCATGAATTAATGTGTTTTGGTGAATTAATGATTCTATAGAGTTCATGATTTGATTCAAACAATTTTAGGAAGAAAGTTTTAAGAGATGGTCTTAGTTGCTTTGCTAGAAAGATGTGATAAAGGTAGAATCAAGAATATAATGTGTCCACTCCTCATATAGTATGTAAAGCTGCATAATAAGCATACAATGAGCTTTCATAATCACAATAAAAAGAGAAAGAGACTTGGGACAAATTTTTGTTCAAGGAAAAACATTTAAGTTCAAGAATATAGCCCTGTGGTGCTACATTCTTAATTAATTGATATTATATTAATATTAACATAATATCAATATTATATTAATGGTTAATATAGCAGATGTGTGCTATTATAAGGCAAGACCCTTTAAAAACTGTTTCTTTAAACACATAATAAGCATATTAGAATGAAACACTACTTTGAACTTAATATCAACATCTTTCGTAACTCTCATTTTATGTAATGTTTTATCTCTGAGATTTTTTTAAAGAACTTTTTGTCTAAGAAGGTATAAAAAGGCCAGAAAAATAAACAAAGTTGTTTGGATGGTTTGGCTTGGGGAGATTTGCTAAGTCTATCCATCCATCCATCCATCCTTCCATCCATCCATCCATCCATTCACCCATCCATTCATCCATCATCCATCCATCCATCCATCATCATCCATCCATCTATTCAAATGTATATGTCTGTTTTTTCATATGAACATGTATAGGTATATGTGTGTTTGAAAGCATGGATGAGTTCTTGTGGAGTTAACTGTGACAGATGGTCAGTCCAGGCCAAAATGTGACTGTAAATGTGTCTGTGCATATTTCCCTGTATAAAGCATTTTGATTTTTTTCCATTCCTTTTTCTCCAGCTCACAATGATTTACCCAGACAGAAATGATTCTGGGTGCCTGGCCAGGAAAGTGAGTCCTAGCAATAAATACTTTATCTGATCTCCCCACTGTTAGTAACAAATGTGTATAGATCCAGAGGCTTGAATCTTCTGCCCTTAGAATAACTTAACGTCAAAATAAGTATATGTTGTTATAGAAAGCAACCCTACTCTTCTGCAAGAACAAGTTCTGATGCTCTTCCCCCTGGGATGCTTCAGAGAGGACCAAGGATCAGCCACACTAATTTTTTTATTATTATTATTTCATTTTTTAAAAAGGAGAGAGCAAGGAGGGGAGGACAGAAAGAGAGAGAGAGAGAGAGAGAGAGAGAGAGAGAGAGAACTGCTATAGTTACTAATTACTTGATTTCCCAATTCTTTTCTATGACTCCTCAGTACCAGACTGTTTCCTTAGTTTGTCAGGATAGGCAGTTACACTGATTCCTTTACACATCTAAAAGACATACATGTAGAACACACATGCACAAGTGGTCACTATTATAAAGGAATGTTTAGAGAGATGTGGGTGCCAACAGAAAAGCAAAAGGTGCCATTCCATGAGCAATGGGCATGAACAATAAATCAAATGCATTACAGAAATATAAAAAGTAAAATACAGAGAGAATAGGCAAGAAATGTAAACTTTACACAGCCAATTCTCTGAAATTTATGGGATGATAGACAAAAATATAAATATCTTTTAAAAAAGTGTAGTAATGGTTTCAATGGGAGAAGAGGCCCTTGGTCGTTTGAAGGCTCAATGCCCCAATGTAGAAGAATGTCAGGACAGTGAGGTGGGAGTGGGTAGGTTGGTGGGGGAGCACCCTTATAGAAGCAGGGATAGGGGGAAGGGGATAGGAGGTTTGTAGAGGCAAAACCAGGAAAGAGGATAATATTTGAAATGTAAATACATAAAATATCCAATAAAAAAGTATAGTACAAAAATTATTCATGATTAAAACTTCCAGAAAATTTAAGAGTCCTTAAAAATTGCTTTGATGAAGACTAAAGGAAAAACTTAAGATGGGAAAAAGCCCTGGCTGTCCTGGAACTCACTCTGTAGACCAGACTAGTCTCGAACTCAGAAATCTGCCTGCCTGTGCCTCCCAAGTGCTGGGATTATAGGCATGCGCCACCACTGCCCGGCTAGAATGAAAACTTTTAAGCTTTAATTTATTAAAGAAAACTGCTGAATGGTGGTGCGGCATTGCCTTTAGTTCCAGCACTGTGAAGGCAAAGGCAGGTATCTCTGTGAAGTTGAGCCCAGTCTACAGAGCACATTCTATGGCAGCCAGGTTACTCAGAGAATCTCTGTCACAAAAACCAAAACAAAACATTAAAGAAAACAAAATCTTCAGGTAAACCTAAACAAAGTTATTATATTGAGATTTTTTTAAAAAAATGAATATTAGATTAAAATAAAAGATAATATAATATATCTGTAAATAGATAAAATTTGGGGTTTTTTTGGTCTGGATTTTTCTCACTGAGTTTAATAGTTTCTAGTTTTGTCCATGTACCTACAAATTTTATTTTCAAACCTGTTGAATTATAGGCCATTGAATATAGCCATTACATTTTTATTTACATTCCATTCTTTTGAAAAGAAGGATTTAGTTTTCTCTTAATGGGTTTCAACAAATCTTAGATACTTGCATTTTTTATTTTGTAACATTTTACATCTTAAGGAGAGACAAACTGATGCTTGACTTACTAGTGTTGTCATGGAAATGGGAGTTGGGTCCAATTATCAGGAAAAGGTTCATCCTAACTGGTCTCAAGACTGCAAAGATTTCCCTAAGAACTTGTGTGCTATATATGTACTTTGAGCTTAGAAAACTTGCAGAAATTTATCAAACATAAGTGAAGGTTCGCATGAGGATGGAGAAAATGTCTTATCTTGTGCAGACCTTTTAAAATAAAGTTTCTTCCTGAAGAGTGAGGAAATGTGAAAATTGCAACTTCTCTACTAGGTATCTACTGGGTCTCCCTTATCGATCCTTCTTAATTACTGTATTTTATTCTAATTTCTCTATGCTTTTCAAAGGTTATTTGCCTATCTGTCACAATGTGTAATCTCTTCCTGAGGTAGAAATGTGAAAACAGTTGAAAGTAATCACCAATAAAGATATCACACTCAAAAAAGTCATTTTTATGACATTTTCAAAAAATCACACACAAAGTCAGGCCGGTACATGTTATGCTGCCTGTCAAATGTCTATCATGTAGACAAACACTTTATTTTTTTATCTCATTAGGCCTGCTTTTAACCATGTGCAAGACTTGTGTAATAATAATATTTCCCACCACCAAGGGTTGGGTTGACAGTATACACTACACAATGCAGCTTTGTCTTAAGCATTTGATAACAGTAATTAATACTTGGTTATATAATTAAGCCTTAACCATATTAAACTCTGGACCATGTATTTTTTCAACATTAAATGTGAGAAATTTTATGAAATTCTAAGTTAAATACTAAGTTGGAACTAACAGAATTAAAGAAAAATTATTTTTAAGCAAATACTCAAAAGTGAGAGTATAAATGGTAAAATTAATCCCAAAAGTAAAATCAAGGGTTCCCAACCATTATCCTTGCAGAAAGAAGCATGTTGTCCTCTGAGAAGCTCCACCCAGGAGCTGACTCAGTTGCAGACACCCACACCCAAACAGTGCCTGGAGCTTGGAAACTCTTATGGAAGAATAGGAGGAAAGATTGAGGGCCTCAAAGGGGATAGGAACTCCACAGGAGTACCACCAGAGTCAAATAACCTAGACTCTTGGGGGATCTCAGAATTTGAACCACCAACTGAAGAATATACTCAGGCTTGACATAGGCCTCCCCACTCATACATAGCTGATTTGCAGTTTGACCTTCATGTGGTTCCTGAATAACTAGAATGGGGACTATCCCAAAAGTTTTTGCCTGTCTGTGGGATATGTTCTACTAAATGAGCTTCTGTCTAGTCTCAGTGGGAGAAGGAGCACTTAGACTTGCAGAGACATAAAGTGTCAGGGTGAGGGGGATATTCTAGGGTACCTATTCAATCAGAGAAGAATTTTCCATCTGCTGGTAAAAATACTACTTTGATGAGGTGTGACAGCTAGAGTTACCTGTGCATATAAGTGTTTAGATGTAGTTAAAATTATACTGGTTTAGAGAAATGGTAGTACTTGGTTTACCTTTAGGTTCCATGACTTCACCAAGCTCAGGTAATTACCTAAGTTTATAGTGTCAAACATGAGTTTACTATACGTATATAGTATGTGTGTGTGCAAAATTTAAATTAACATGAAATGCGATTCTTAATGGATTTTTCTGCCTTAGTGTTATTTATTTCTCCTCCTTCTTGTTCCCTCTGTTGCCCTCTCTCTCCCTACCTCTCCTCAAGAAAAGAGACATATGAGTTATGTTTAATTCACAGAGAATCTATATCACATTGACACATCAATTCATATAATTAAATAAAAACAAAAATTTATGTAAATGATAAATAATATATAATAAATAATACTATAATAAAATAAAGACAAAAATCTATGCAAACAGTAAATACTAACAATTCAAATTTGAAAATCCAAATGAAGAAAGTCTGATAATCAATTGTATGCTATCAGTATGAGCAAATATAAAATTCAAATTTAATGTTACTATATTATATTTCATATTATATTACATAATGTGCAATAAACCTAAATCTATCAAGTGTCACACTTTCTTTTTTTTCTTTTTCTTTTTCTTGGATATTTTACTCATTTACATTTCAGATGTCATCCCCATTCCCCATCTCCTCTCCCTAGAACCCCCTATCCCATTCCCCCTCCTCCTTTTTGCTTTTATACCATTTGAATTATATGCAAGTATTCAGGTCAGTTCTAGGTTGAGAGACTAGCAATACAGTAGATGCAAATAGTCAAGTAACAAGCAAGACAATAAATACAAAATGTCAAAGAACAAGCAAGGTAATAAACAAAATTTCATGAACACTCCAGTGTTTCTAAGGGCTTATCAGGATGACCAAAATATCTGAGCCAAATTCCCTGTCCTAGCCCAAAGTCATTTTCATGTCTGAAGCCCACTTCCTTGTTCTAGCCTCAAATGTAGATTCCTGCCAGAAATCACTAAATATTAGATTCTTACCTGAAATTACTTCTTTGTTCTGGCCTAAGATTTAGATTCCGCCTGAAGTCACACTTTCTTGAAAATCCCTTCTAGTCTCCTTTCTACTCATTCTGGTCAACAGCATTATGTAATTAATCATTGGGCCTTTCCAAAACACATTTTTGTGAAAAAGTACATTGGAAAATGGAATTTACAAAACGCCAAATTTACCAAAATCTCCAAAAGTTTGTAGCATTGTCAGCTTCTTAGCATGCCACAGGTTTCACTGATCAAGGCCATGATGGTCAACACTGGGAAAATACAGCATAGTCTCTAGGGTTTCCAAACTAATTCATATGTTTAAAAATTCTTTAAAACTGCCTACTAGTAATGCAGAATGTGACCTGTTGGTTTATGAATTCATTCACCTGTTTGAATAATGTATGACTAACTAAAGAGCAGTGAAATTCCTTTTATTTTCAATTCCTTAATTGAAAAACTTCCATAATACTAAATTCTATAAATGCCTACAAGACCAAATTCATATTTTAGGCCTTCTAAGTTTATAACATTTGTCAAACTCTATTTATGAAAATTAACACAAAATTAAATGCAAAATGGCACATCTTCAAAAATAAGATGTTAAAAATAATGAAGTATAAATTTCGAAGTTCCTTCCACACTGAATATTACCAGTCAAATGATAAGTAACTCATGACAACTAAATCTGTTTGAATCATTCACAATATTCTTGGTTATATATTCTTTCTTTTCCTTTGTTTTTAAGTTGAATTTTCTACTTTTGATGATGCTTATTTTCTGGGTTTTGGCCATGTTTTCTTCCTGATGATTTTAATATAGTGATATCTATAAAAATGAAGAATAGAAATAAACTTTTTTAGATTATTGATTAAAAAATGATGCTTCTTTTTATTTTCCATTTTTGAAGTTTGGATTATTATCAAGTCTCCCAACACATTGCAACAGAGTCCTGTAGGATTATCACAGAATTAAAAAACGGTTATCAGTGTTCTCTTTTCTGTAACTGTTAGGGTCCTGTCAATACTCTATAATGCCTACAGATACACATATAGAACTGAATTACCACAACTACTTTTTAGTATATGTGTAGAGTGATTAATTGTTTCTATCAAACATATACTCAAGTTCATGTGTGCAGTATAAGTGAATATGAATTTACTTGGAGATAAAGGGAAGTGGATGCAATCAAATTACACTGAGAATGTGATGGATTAATGCAGGAGTTGATTTTAATAGCAAGTATTAGGCTTTGTCCTTTCAATGTTCACCAAAGGCCAACATATTAGATTCTGTGCCCCAGCTTTATGCCATTGGAATGTAGTGAAAAGTTCAAAGGCAAGAAATAATGATGAGTCTTCAGAATATTAGGAACATTCTACCAAGAGAGTAGTGGGCTTTGTGCTACTTTCTCCCTCTTTACCTCCTGACCATGAGGTATGTACACTTACTTGTTTCATTGTATGTGCTTTCTGCTGCTTTGCTAAAGGTGTAAAACAACAAGCCCAATGAATCATGGAACACAGTCTCCAAAACTGCACACTATTGTAAAATTTTCACTTAATAATGCAATTATCTCAAGTAAATTACATAGTGAGAGAAAAGATTACTAATACTAATAACAACTTTATGAAAGAAAGATAAGGGAATTTGAATATGGAAATGAATGAAAAACAAGTAGAACAAAGAAAGTCATGTAGAAGCGGATATAGATGAATAGTCAAGGATCCTAAAAACAGACTAGAAATTTGACAAAATACAATTTACAACAACTATATGTTATGTCTCCGTGTGTGTGTGTGTGTGTGTGTGTGTGTGTGTGTGTGTGTGTGATTATAAGGTAATTACTTTACTTCTTCCCTTTTTTCTCTTGCCCCCATATACCTCTTCTTGTATTTCAAATTCATGGCTGTTTTCAACATTAATTATTGTTATTTGCATATATTTATTTATAAATATGTATACATTCCTAAATGAAACCAGCTTAGTCTGTATAATGTTACTTGTATATATGTATTTTAAGAGCTGATTTGGTATTGGACAATTAATTGGTATGCTTGTTCCTAGGGAAAATCATTTCTCTCATTCGAAGCTTCAGTTGCTTGAAGATTTTTCCTGTAGGATTTGGAGCTCCTGGACTTTCTTTGTCCATTTTAGTATGTCTTTAAAATCATAGCAAGGATGTTTATAAACTCTAACATCTGTTTCCTCCTCTTCCTCCAGGCTTCCTACTATGGTACTGTGGGACACACATAAGCACTCATTCATTTTTGTTATAATTAGAACATCCTGGAAGCCAACTTTATAACCTACAGAAATATGTGCCATAGTGTGAAAACCACAAAAATAGACCCTTCCAAACTCAATCTAAATATATCACTGACTTAATTATGCCTTAAGAATATATAAGACACATGTTACCACTCTAACACTACCAAAGAATTATGAAAATGTGACAAGAAAATTTCACATTTGCTTTGTATACTTTATCTTATATTTTATGTAATAAGATGAGACAAACAAATCATTGAATGTCCTTCCAGAGCTGGGTAAGAAAGGCTTCAAATGAGTCTCCACAAAACTCACATATCTATAGCTAAGAAATAAATGTGCTTCTAGCCAATACATGATAAATTAAAAACTATATATATTATCTTGTATGTATAGAACTAGGGAAGGAATTTTATATGTTAGTTAAGATACTAAGCTTTACATAAGATCAATATGAAACCGTATTCATAATTTTTATGGAAATGAAAGCACCAAAATTAATTAGAGTGGCAAATGAGTAATCAACATTTTAGAAGAACACAGGAAGTTTTAATACTTATACAAAAGGTAAGCATCGTAGAAATGAACATGCCGAGTATTTGTTAAGATTCAAATGATTTTGAATGCTGAATGATGAACTATAGAAAAGAAGCACCATGTGGTCCCTCATAATTTCTAGACATGACAAATATCTGTCCATCGTCGTCTTTTCCTTGCTGCCCTCTGCATTAACATTTGCATGACATAAAATGTCAAAGTCTGAAAACAGTATATTTAGGATAAAAGAAGAGATTTAATTGTCTCTTTTAATCTTTCATTACACACAACATACAATATACAATCAAGTGTTTCCAAAGCATGCACACATTAATATATATGTATAATATTAATTATATTAAGTATATACATGTATTTATATAAACTGAAATATTAAAATAAATCAGTGGATTAATTTACATTTTAGCAAATTGCTTAGAGACTTTTATTCTCATGATTAACACAATTGAAAAGTTAAGCAGATCAAGTAACTTTTCATTACCATATAAAACCTAAGTTACAGGGAAAACTGAACTGTCAGCAAAATACAGAATAATCATAATAGTGGAAATGGAAGTCATGAAGTGTCATCTAAGTGAAACCTAGTGGTTAATTAGTTTCTGGAGGCTGAGTGTAAACTGACCTCATAGTTAATACCTGTAAGCTTCTAGGGATCTACATTTTGCTATCTGGATTTTAGAGTTTCCAAAAGGAAAATCTCAGCAGGGTGGTGGTGTCGTACATGTTTAATCCCAGCACTTGGAGGCAGAGGCAGGCGGATTTCTGAGTTCGAGGCCAGCCTGGTCTACAGAGTGAGTTACAGGACAGCCTGGGCTACACAGAGAAACCTGTCTTGAAAAAACAAAAAAAAAAAAAAAAAAAAAGGAAACTCTCAATTTTCCTTGTAGGGTTCCTACAAGGTTTTATAAAAATAATTAGAGAAATAAATTCATGCTTTTAAGAAGGAGAGAAACTGCCAGGCGGTGGTGGCGCATGCCTTTAATTCTAGCACTTGGGACGCAGAGGTAGGTGGATTTCTGAGTTCGAGGCCAGTCTGGTCTACAGAGTGAGTTCCAGGACAGCCCTGGCTACACAGAGGAATCCTGTCTTGAAAAACCAAAAACCAAAAACAACAACAACAACAAAAAAAAAAAAAAAAAAAAAAAAAAAAGGAGAGAAGCTATGCTAAGTATTACCATAAGAAGAAGATTCTAATCAAGGCCCAGTGGCTTATATTGGTAATCCCATCATCTGAAAAGCTGGGGCAAATGTATTCCTCCTCACTATGAAGAGAGCTCAACCAAGGCTGTATACTGAGTTAAAGAACTACCTGGCTTTCACAGTGAATGCCTGACTAAAAAACAGACAGTGACAGATGATAAATACATGATAGCTAAATGATTGATAGATGATAGATAGGTAGATAGATAGATAGATAGATGATAGATATCACAAAGTTGCTCTGACTTATTAAAAGCATGAAGAATCAATCATAAAATTATGGAGTACCTTTCCTTTCTCATCTCATGCTATGGTTATCACAGGGTTACAGCAAAGTAGCAGAGAAGCTCAGCTAAGAGAATGACAAAATACAGGTTATATGTTATAATGAGTTTCTAGGGAAACTCAAAGAAAGAGGAGCTACAAAACCATGAATATTGGATACTTCCAAGCTTGACAACTGCTGTTACAGTGACCAGTGAGAATAACCTGAAGCTTTCCACATAACAGTGGGAGTTTACTCTAAAAACTTCTCATAACAAATTCCCATAAAGTTTATAATTATATCCTTCTTTCATTCTTTTTATTATTAATAACTTTTTAAAAAAATGTTTATCAAACACTTTATAAGTTTGGTAGTGCTCAATAACGATATGCCCATACAATCAGAAGTGTAACCCAGATATACCAACTATCTTTGACTGGCAGAGACATGCAAACATCCATCTCCATGTTCCCCTCTCCCCCTTCTCTCTCATCTCCTAGCTCCTCTTTTCCTTCTCCTCCTCCTCTCCTTACTCTTCCTCTTCCTCTCCTTACTCCTCCCACCTTAACTCCTCCTACACATCACTCTTTGTGTTAAGATAAAACTTTTCTCTCAAAATACAATTAGAGCATAATTATACCAATTTGTATCAGTAAGGTACAAGATAGACCTAATAACAATTCCATCATTTTGTTGACTAACAAAAACCACTATCATCTATCCTAACTAAAAGACTTAGTTTTGAACCTGGCTTTTTTCTTGGCTTTAGAATTAATGTCAGCTGAAAATCAACATCTCAAGTCTTTTCTCTCAATGTAAATAGCCGGGATTGGCTATGAGACTATAAGTCTACAACCTGTCAGAAATCCAGAATGACTGAATTAACTGAAATTATGGGAAGCGCAAAGCATAGCTTCTAAAACTTCACCAATGTATAGAGACTGCTGAAAACCTGGACAGTCCCTATACTACAAAATGTTGGAGAATCTGAACTTCAGCCTTCTGGCCCAGGATCATCTGACAGACCTAGTAATGCACAATTATTAAGGGCTGATTACTCTGTCTTGGCAGATATAACCAGTCCACTATTCCACAAGTGTGTCCTTTCCTGGGCAATAATTTTTCTGTAGATCAAAAGAGGCAATCCTTGCCTAGTGGCTGTCTCACCACAACTGGAGTAACTTCAAAGATGCTCAATTTCTTCTTAGAAACCAAGACAGGAAGCTGTCAGGAGCAGACAGGTCTCTAATCAAAATGAACCTTAATACAGAAATGTTTGTAACTTCAATTCTGTGGCCTTCTGACGTTTTGAAAACCAACTATCCATTTAAGGCAATCTGGACTGTTGTCTGTTAACTCCTCTCAGCTATTTTTAAATAAAATATAGAAAACAGCCTAACAATAAACTCAGAGCCATGGATTTGATATAGGCCCTTAATTCACAAGCTAACCATCTCAAATCAGTTAAAAAAATTAAAGAAGGCCTGGGTCTAAGCCTTGTATTCATAAATGTGTTACATAAGCACAATGCCTATGAGAGTAACAATATTAATCTCACTTCTATATCAATAAGAAATTCATAAAAATGAAAACCTTAAATTTGAAATCAAAGCAAATTTTGTGTCATTTAACAAATTATAACTTCAGCTTAATAACAATTATACAGATTTCTTCCAATAGGTTATAGCTATGCAATAAATCCTAACTATTCCTCCCTGTTTCCAACAAAACCACTATTTTGCCTAGAAAGACAGCCTAATATTTGGAACCACCTCAGTTCCAAAGCCCAGGGAATAGGTGTTGCTGACACTTCTTTAACTTCTTCAAGATGATTATGGGTGTTGAGATGTTAGAAGAGGGTCAGGGGGAAAGGAAAATTGATAAACCTTTGACATCTGTGTCTTCACTGCATCCAGCTGAGATTCCAGGACATCAGAAGTTTTAGCAGGTCTGCTCAGCTTGCTTGATGAGTAGATATACCAATGCTGTCTATTCTGCTATATACAGTTATCTAAACAAATTTTAGTATCGAGATATTTTTTCTTTGAATTCTGGAATCTAGTCTTCTGGTGGCCTGTCTGCATCTTATCTAATCCATATAATTCTGGGAGATTCTATGAGAGTGTGCTCCCACCATCCTCTCATTCTCGCCTCCCTGCTCTCAAATTCCCCAACACTAGGGAATCCAAACTATCAGGTACCAAGGCCCTCCGCTTCCACTGATGTCTGACAAGGCCACCCTCAACTACCTATACAGGTGGAGCCATGAGTCTCTCCCTTTGTGTTCTCTCGCTGGAGGTTTTAGAATGACTACTACAGCTTGTTTCTTAGGACCATTTACTTGAAAAATTTTTTCCAGCCTTTTACTCTAAAGTAGTGTCTGTCTTTCTCACTGAGGTATGTTTCCTCATACCAAATGAGGAAATGCTGGGTCCTGTTTACATATCCAGTCCATTAGCCTATGTCTTTTATGGGGGAATTGAGTCCATTGATGTTAAGAGATATTAAGGAACAGTGATTGTTGCTTTCTCTTATTTTTGTTATTAGAGATGGAATTATCTTTGTGTGTCTATCTTCTTTTGGATTTGTTGGAAGAGCATTACTTTCTTGTTCTGTTTAGGGTATAATTTCCCACCTTGTATTGGAGATTTCACGCTAATATACTTTGTAATGCCTGATTTGTGGGAAGATATTGTGTAAATTTGGTTTTGTCATGGAATATCTTGATTTCTCTATCTATGGTAATTGGGAGTTTTGCTGAGCATAGTAGCCTTGGCTGGCATTTGTGTTCTCTTAGGTTCTGTATGACATCTGTCCAGGATCTTCTTGCTTTTATAGTATCTGGTGACAAGTCTGGTGTAATTCTGATAGGTCTGCCTTTATATGTTACTTGGCCTTTTCCCCTTACTGCTTTTAATATTCTTTCTTTGTTTTGTGCATTTGGTGTTTTGATTATTATGTGATAGGAAGTATTTCTTTTCTGGTCTAGTGTATTTGGTGTTCTGTAGGCTTCTTGTATGTTTATGGGCTTCTCGTTCTAAGGTTAGGGAAGTTTTCTTCTATAATTTTGTTGAAGATATTTATTGGCCCTTTAAGTTGGGAATCTTCACTCTCATCTATACCTATTATCCTTAGGTTTGTCTTCTCATTGTATCCTGGATTTCCTGGATGTTTTGTGTTAAGCATTTTTTGCATTTTGCGCTTTCTTTGACAGCTGTGTCAATATTTCCTATGGTATCTTCTGCACCTGAGATTCTCTCTTCTATCTCTTGTATTCTGTTGGTGATGCTTGCATTTATGACTTCTGATTTTTTCCTAGGTTTTCTATCTCCAGGATAGTCTCCCTTTGTGATTTCTTTATTGTTTGTACATCCATTTTTATGTCCTAGATGAATTTGTTCAATTCCTTTACCTGTTTGGTTGTGTTCTCTTGTAATTCTTTAGGGATTTTTGTGTTTCCTCTCTATGTTCTCCTCAAATTCTTTGAGAGTGTTATTTATGTCCTTCTTAAAGTCCTCTATCATCATCATTAGAAGTGATTTTAAATCTGAATCTTGCTTTCCTTGTGATAAGGGGAATTCAGGACTTTCTAGTGTGGGAGAACTATCTAATGATGCCAAGTACCGTGGGTTGCTGATACTTATGTTCTTGTGCTTACCTTTAGCCATCTGGATCACCTTAGTGCTACCTGCCATGTCTCTTACTGGAGCCTGTGTTTCCTATTATCTTGGTTGTTTCAGAACTGTGTGGGGTGCGTGTTACTTCTGGGATTAGAGCTGAGGTCCACGATCTGCTCAGTGCTTGGGCCCAGACTGGAAGGAACCAGTTCTCTGGCCCAGGTGTAAATTCCTGGGTCCTAGTGAGTTCCAGTTACTCCCTGTTTGGGGTGGGTGTTGCTGTCTCCTTACTTAAGATGCTGCTCGGGTTAGAGCTCCTGGGAAGCCCACTTCCTTTGAGTTTTGTGAGATTGAGTACAGAATTGCTTCCAGGGATCTGCTCAGTGCTCAGGCCCAGACCAGAAGGCTATGTCCTTCTTTCATCAACATCAATACACCAAAAACTTTAAAAGGCAGAGGAAACAGAAAAATATGAAAAGAGTAAGCAAGCAGTTGAACAAAAATTGCATGTATCAGAAATTATCGAAATTATTAGACAAGAATTTTAACATAATGAAGAGTAAAATACCAATGCATTTATGGAAATGGGTTCACTAAATGAAAAACTGGACTAGAATGTGACCAGAGACATGGCAAGTAAGAAAGAAGTAGAAAAGCCAGTAAACCTTGAGGCCATAACACAAAAGAACTTGCACAGAAGTAAACTGGACACAGCTAAGGTTAATTAGTGAAGTTGAATATATTTGAACTAGATGCCTAAATCTGAAAGACAAAAGAGATAACTAGGCAAAGAAAACCCAGAAAAAAAATCATAATTTGTAAGATAATTACAAATATTAAAACATATGTGTTGTGGATAGCCTCAGCCTTGTATTTTGATCCTAGTTCCCAGTGGATAGTCTCAGCCTTGTATTTTGATCCTAGTTCCACCCTCCTGGGAGGGACTGCAGAGGAGGATTGAATCAATGTTCTGGATAGCCCCAGCCTTGTATTTTGATCCTAGTTCCACCCTTCTGGGAGGGGCTGCAGAGGATGATTGAATCTGTGCACAGGTGACGTCTTGTAAACATTCTGTCCAAGTAAAACCTGTAAAATAAAGACTAGAACCAGAGATTGGGCAGTAGAAGGGGAGGCAGAGAAAAAGGCTTAGGGGAGGAGAGAGTGAGAGGAATTCGATATAAAAGGAGACAGAAGCAGAAGCAAGGGCAGAAGAAGAAGAAGGAAGTCGCTGGGAGAAATAGAAGCAGGAGCAAGCAGGCAGAAGGAAGACCGTGGTGCAAGGAAGCCGACGATGGAGAAGCTGGACCCGCAGGTGGAAGGACAACCATGAGGCCTGGATGAACTGCAAGTTATAAGGGATCTCATAGTCGGGGATCAGAGTAGTGTAGTGGTAAATCTGCCCAATCTAGGCGTGCAATTTATACCCATAATTTTTGAATTCTGTTTTCCTTTACTGGTCTCATTCGGGTAGGAGATCTTATGGCGGCAAATTTGGGGGTTAAATAATACCCTCTACTACAAATTGGCTCCCAACATTTCTTCTAGATTTTAATTAGAAATAGTGGAGAGGAGAGGCTGATTTAAATAATTTGTTCTACTACACATAAGCATGACAGGAAAAAGCAAGCATGGGACAGAAATAAATAGGCAAAGGAAGTCAGTCTCCTTGAAGATGACAGTGTAATGGCCTTTGTGAGATTCCAGAGAGATAAGTGATGTGAAGGTGGGCTGTGATTAAGGAAGAGTATTAAATTTTAGTGTGCTGTTTCACAGTGCATTCACTACAAACAGAAACAACAACATAGTGAATATTTCTTGAATTCAGACAAAATGATCTTGCATGGATTTCCTGCAAAATCCTAAGAACTCAAAGAGATAGAAGTGTTTAATCTGCTTGATGCATTATAGGATGCAATATATATTTGATCATCTCCAGATAATATGTACAACTCTCATGCTTTCTGAACTGTTGAATGTAAATTCAGAGAAAAGAAAGAAATCAAAGTTCTATGAGAACTGAGAATATGCCATATGAAAAGGCAACAAAACATGTGCCCCTTGTGCACCAATTAAGGAACAATGAGGGGTAAAAGTTGACACACACTGCTTCATGCCTGCAGAGCTATAAGAACAGGAATTTCTGTTGTCCCACAAGATTACATCATAAGAGTCATAAACAATCCATAGTTTAATTACATGTATTAGAAGAATAGAAAAATCAAAAAAAAAAAAAAAGAAAAGAAAAGAAAAGTGAAGGTTTTATACTAAGATCTAGAGAAAGCTTTGAAAATCTGTAGAGAGTAAAGTAAGCAATATCAGTATCAGAGTAGATGAAATTGAAAACAAGGAGAGAGTAGAAAAGTAAAATAAAATTATTCTTTGAATATCATCATCCTATGTATTTATCTCTATACAGTCTTAGCAATTTTTTAAGAAGTACAAGCTAATATTGTCAGAAACAAAATTGTCACATTAATTTTGGTCTCGTAGCTATAAAAAAGAATAATAAGCAGAATATTAAGAGAAACTAATGCTAACAAATCTGTCAATGTGTATGACCTAAAAATTATTTGAAGATACAAGATATATATGATTTTATAGCATCTATAATTATTGGTTAGGGAATATCCTAGGAGATTCAGGAAATTTCTAAGAGCCAGATGATAAGGATACATGAGCAATATCTAATATTCTGTATATGACAGAGAAGCTGCATTGAAATCTCAACAATATGGTTGTCCCGAAAAGCTTGGAATATGATAACACCATCTGGCATAATAATGCAGATGGAGGAAATTTCACAATTCTCTAAAGAGCTATAGGCAATTAATGGCTGCTGAGAGTAAGATTCAGTATTCCCTAAGGATGTTAGTTTTTCCATTCCCAAGATGTCAGCCTTAAATGCATATGCATGTGAACAACAGTAAATGAGAATAAGGAAACATAAATAAAAATAATAACTATACTTATTTTAGAGATTGAGTTTGATAATTGTTGAAAGTAGAATCCTCCAAAGGTAGGCAAATTTTTCACAAATTCAACAAAAAATTGGAGGAAAGATCCTGTCAATTACTGATTGTGTCTTCTAGGCTATATGAACACATGAAATGCTCTAAATTGTTCCAAGATTCAAGCATTACCCTGGTGCCAAAAACAGAAAATAAAGGAAAACTGATGAACTATGTTTATCAGAAATATAGATAAAAATGTCTCCAAGAGTTGCAATATTGGATTCAATCCAATAATATTTAAAAATATGTATTACTAAAGAATGGATTTTGTTTCAAAGCTAGAATAACATTTTAAATCAATTAAGGCAACTTGTCATAAAAAAAAAAAACAAAGAAGAAAAAATATATAAATACAATGAACTGCAGAAGCATCATACAAAATTCCACATACTCATTCATAATAAAAATTCTATATTCCTTCATAAAAATTCTGTATCTTTTCAAAACAAAGTCTAATGAGAGTAGACCTTAAGAGTCTGTTAAAGACAAACAATAACAGTTAATATTAATTGTAACAATGTTGAATGAGATCCAAGTTTCTTTCTAAGTTTGGTACATAATCATGTTCCTTCTTTTCTGTAAGGTCGATACTGTTCTGAATTACTAAAAAGAAAATCATATAAAGAATTAAAGGAAAGGTAAGGAAATATAAACAAATTAGAAAAGGAATAACAGGAGAAAGCATCAATATATAAATGTAAAAGTATACTTATATAAGAGTACTAAGCAAAATTGAAAAGTCGTGAGCTTAATACCATTATGTGAAATACAAATACTATTACATAATTCAGATAAATTTTTGAATACTTAAATATAATCTGTGAGTCAAAAAAGAATTCAATAAATGAAATTAATGAAGATATAAAAACTAGTGCATCTTTCACATATATGGATAACAATACCAAATGTTGTTAAGAGAAAGTCAACTCTAGCTTTCTACTTAGATTACATTAAATGCAAATAAAATTCATAGCAAGTTATTTTATAGTTGCTGGTATAATGTTTCTAAAGATTTTATAGAACCCCTAATACCCATAATAGCAAATACAATATTGGAAATGAACATTAAAAACATAGACTACCTAAATTTAAGACTTACTGCAAAACTACAGATAGTCAATTTCAAATATTTTGAGAGTTGCACTCCAAGGATTTAATTTAAAGGTATCAAAATCTGTATAATGCATATACACAGATGAGAATGCTAACCAGATTGGTCCTCACACATATTGTTCCTTCTACTCGATATTCACACTCTTTCTTTTTCTCCCCTCGCTCTCCATGAGATAGTCTATGCATAATTTGTTACATTCTGAAAAATATCTAAGACTTTTATGCTGCAAATTTTGAAGTACTTATAGTTAAAAATTGCTATTTTTTTCTATTGCTAAACAGCTTATTTATTGGATGACCACTGTTCTTTGAAAAGAAATATAAGATTACCATCAGACTGAAAATTTTATATAGTCTGCAGTTACTAAAAAAGTAAAACACAGTTCATACTATTCTTAAAAGAGTTGGGTTAAATGAGGAGATACTACAAATAACAGAGCACTATCATGTATTATTGATTTTTGGCTGTCTCATTTTAATATTTCTAAGAGACAAAAATTCAATAATTACCCAAGAAGAAAATTGTTCACTTTTAAAAACCAGTTGGAAGAGACTATGATGGTAACATTAAAACTTGATAAAGTGTAAATGAGATGTCAATTGATAGAATGCAGTCATTACAATCTTCTCATAATTTAATTAGCTATCCTTATTTCCAATACACTAATTTCACTTTTAAATCATGACAATAGGTTAGAAAATACTTTAAAAAATGACTTCTAGGAGCTATTTCCTATATCCCCCAAACTCCATTGTCAGGATAGGCTGGTGAGAATGTGGAAGTACAAACTTGTACAACCACTTTGTAAATCAATTTGACAGTTTCTCAGAAAGTTGAACATTGTTCTACCTCAAAACTTAGGTATATCACTCCTATGTGTATACCCAAAAGATGTTCCACTATACCACAAGTAGACTTGCTCCAGTATTTCATAGTAGCTTTATTTATAATATCTGAAACCTGTAAACAAACAAGATATTCCTCAACTGAAGAACAGATAAAGATAATGTGATACTTCTACAGAATGGAATACTAATCAGCTATTAAAAACAAAGACTTCATGAAATTTTCAAGAAAATGGTTGGAACTAGAAAATATCACCCTGAGTGAGGTAACCAAGACTTAGAAAGGCCCATGTGGTATATACTCACTTATAGGTGGACTTTAGCCATAAAGTACACTATAATCATACTACATAGTTATAGACCCCCAACAGCCTAAGTAATAAGAAATGCCCAAGGAAGATTTGTGAATCTCACCCAGAAGGGAAAACAAAATAGTCACCTGAGGTAGATTGAGATAGGGAACTGGGAGGAAGAGTTGGTGAGGAAGGGAATGTAGATGGGGATTTGGTGTGGGGATGGGAATCAGAAAAAGGATAGTAGTGAGAATGGAAATCAGAGGGTAACATCTCTGGGACTAACTAGAGATTAGGCTGAGTGAAGCTCCAGAGAGTTTATGAGTGTGATCCTAACTGAGATTCCTACCAGCTAGTGATATGGAGACTGAAGTGACCATATTCTACAGCAGGTATGACTTCCAGTGGATGGAAAGGGGACATCAACCAACCCACAAAATCTTTAACCAAAATTTATTTTGCTTACAAGAAATACAGGGGGAAAGATGGAACAGAGATTGAAGGAATGTCCAATGAATACCTGGCCCAATTAGAGTTCCATCCTATGAGAGAGAGCCAAGCCATGATACTATAAATGATACTCTGCTACACTTCCAGACAGGAACCTAGCATAACTATCTCCAGGAGCTGATATACAGATATAGAAACCTAAGGCATCAGGGGAGCTCAGAGAGTCTCATTTAAGAGTAGGAGACAGAATTGTGAGAACTGAAGGGGTCAAGGACACCACAAGAAGACCTACAGAGTCAACTAACATGGGGCCAATGGGTGCTGACAGAGACCTAATTGCCAATAAAAGAGCACCGATGGACTGGACTTAGTCCCCTCACATTTGTAGCACTTATGTATCTTTGTCTTCATATGGATCCCCTAACAATTTTAGTGGGTCTGTCTTGACTCTATTGCCTGCTCTTCCCCTAACCAGATAATATGCTTAGTTCTGCTGCTAATTGATATCAAACAACAGGCTTTTTACAGAAGGGAAGCTTTTCCATCTCTGAGAAGAAAGGGAAAGAGAAATGGGTGTAGGGACGTGTAAGGGTGGGACTGAGAGAAGAGTAGGGAAGACTGATACAAAAGCAATATAAAGTGAATAAGAAAATTACTGAAGAAAAATAATGACTTCTAGCCCTCAATCCAACCACAATATTGAAACATATGTTTCGGATCATGAGTCCATTCAAGGTGACAATTTCTACTAGGCAAATTGTTAGACTTTCTTATGCAACAGAACACAGACATATTCTTTTTCTAAATCATGTTCAATGAACAAAATGGTCAATATGATTATTCTATAGAGCTAAAAGTGTGCCCTACATATATTGAGTTACTGAGAATAATCTTTATAACATTCCTATGATGAAAACCATAAATACATGTGTGACAAAACCCACAACATATGATTTATATAATCTCAGACAATTATGTGCACTTGGGAATTCCTTGTTTGTTAATTAAATGACATCAGTTCTTTAAATTCCAGGACATATTAATATCTACATTTCATTCACCATATATGTTTCTATATATTTATTGAATATATGGATACCTTTGCAAAACATAAATTTGCTTAAATCATTGAGTGATCCTTTCTTTATACGATGAATTTTGAATGCTGAGCCAAAGATGGTGTGCCTGTATTTGTACACATTACAATTATTTTTAATCTAATATTAAGAATTAATGCTATTACATATTCACAAATGGTGGCCCAATAAGTAAATATGGGCCACCAAATAACAAAAGTATATTTGTTTCATTTTCAGCATAAAGTCTTTGATGACAGCTGACTATTGAATGCACTGTAAAGATATTAACATTCATTAAAAGATATCATATTGCTATTCCCATTTTTCTTTAAACTTTATAATTATTGTATATTTTATTAATGGTTAAGAAGATTACTTTTTTTTTCCTTTTTTAATTTTATTTATTTTTTTTTGCTTTTCACTTTATAACCCATCCCAGTCACCCCCTCCCACAATCCTTCCCCATCTCTTCTTTTCTGAGTACCCCTTGTCCTCACCTATTCACTACTTTATCCCAAACCCAAACCCCAGAAGACATTCCCAAAAAATCCATAGTCCATTTTGTTTAGGAAACAGGTAAGCAGAACTAATGTCTCCTCTTCCTGAGATTCTCCAGATGAGTCCCTCTGTCACATCCTCATTTCTGCAACATGTTCTTTCTCCTTGTTCCCATTACCATTGGATGATTCTGATTTTCCACTCCTAACCTTCCACCCTTACTTCTTGCTTTTTCTCAGTCCTCAATTCTAACTAACAGGAAATACATGGAAACTGTCAAGTCAGTCTTATGAGGGAAAGCAGCTAGGATAACTCCAGATCTCCATGAATTCCTCCATTTCCCCAGGGTCAATCTCCTAATTTCTGTAGTAAACTTTCTGATGTCTCCTTTCCTTACTCTCTGGCCAATTATCAGGTGACTAAGCAGATTCTCCTAGAATAAGTTGCTTTTATTCCTTCATTGGATAGCTTTAGACTCCTTCCTAATCCACCTCTATTCTTGAGTGTCAGCTTCCAATACATCCAAACATATTTTACTTGATTCACCTTTAGCCATTCCTGCCTGAGTGTAGCCCTGGCAGGATTCAAAACCCAAAGAGGAGGTTTGGAATAGGTAAAAGAAGACTTGGGCCAAGAGGTGCAGCTCATATGCTCTGGCACTGAAGCAACTTGGGGCACTTTTATTTTTACATCTATTCTTGTCACAAATGAAAATATTTCATATTCATGTTCTCATGCACAACCTCTTTTAAGAACTTTTTAAGTTTAACGATAATCTGCATACTGTACTTTTCCTTTCCATTCCCTGCTCCCTCAATCCTCACAGTTCCCTGTGAACCTATTAACTGTATCAAGAAAGAGGAAACAGCATCAACAACCAATTCATATCTAAACCAGGTTTGGTACATAAACAAGTGACCATGGTTGGCACCAATTGTGGTTACAATAAAAAGAGATGATAAGCTACATAACCAAGAAATGCTGATTTAATTATTGACACCTTGCATTTTCAAATCAGGAGATCTAATTCTTCTAATGCTCAGGGCTCTCATCAAATTCATAAACTGAGTCTTTTCCTCATTCTTGCTTGGCTCACTTCTGAGTGTTTCTATAACCAATGATCAAGGAAGACCTTCCTAACCTTGATAATAATTGTTGTTTGGAAAAGCTTGGTAGGAAAGTTATTGTCAGAACTGTGCTCCCATCAAGAAAGAACATCAGGACATTAGCTGATGTATACAGACAGGCCATCATGTTGACTCAACTGCATCTCTAATATTAACAAGCCAGGGAATAGTGATGTGCTCCATTTCCACAATCCTCAGAGACAAATAAGAATGAATCACAGTCTGAACTTTCTTTTTTTAGGCGGGGTTCTAGGGAAATGTCTTTCACAAACAAAATGAAAGTAAAATTCCCAATGGATTTTGTAATTGATATTATTTGGGGTTTCTACCCCATTTTATATCATTTAGTTTCCAAATAAAAAACACAAAACCTTTATGTTTATAATAAGCTGTAAAGCATTAGAGCTGAGCAGATATTAACCCTCTATGCCATTTTGTGAACTTCTTTAGCAGTAACTATAGATATCACTTGCCATGATCTGACTCAGCTGCTCTTACTCCAGCAGTCCAGACTTCACAGTCATTCACTTATGATCTAGCTACCCTACACCACAGAGCTTTCTTCTTTCCTCTTCCTATTGAAGTCTGTGCCTCAGACCCCAAGCTTAGAATCCTAAGCTCCACCTACCTCTCTTCTGACCAGCAACAGGCTGTAGGCATATTTTTATTATTAGTTTTAAATTAAGGCACAATAAATTAAAACACAACAAACACTGGTATACATAATAATTGACTTGTCTAGAAGCAACTAGACCTTAGTATAAAGTATTCAGCATTACAATACACAGCAGCAGAGGAAACCTCAATGAATAGCTAAGCCAAAAAATGCATATACAAGAGAAAAGTGAACCAAACATCTCCTCCCACCTCAAGCATTCCTTGGCCCTCCTCAGGGCAGGAGTGTCTGCACAAAATTCCCCACAGGTCCTTGCCACATGGGGACCCAACTCCTCAGGTCTTGCCATAAGAAGAGCTGATATATTATACTCATGCATCTTTTTCAGAGAGGCTTGCCTACATCTCTCAGGGTTTCTGAAAAATTTCCTACCAGGCAACACACAACAGAACACCTTTCTAAAAAATTGGAAGGCAACAGAAACCTAGGCATAAAACACTCATGTACTACAAGCCAAGAGATCAATACCTAGCACAATAATTTTCTCAATTCCAGTTGCCTAGAAGCCAAAATAAAAGGACAATCAATAATAGCTAGGATAATATGTCTCCACAAGATTTAAGTAACCTCTTCACAGTGACCCTAAGTATTACAATATAGCTGAAGCATTATACAAAAGACCTTAAACCTGCCCTTATGAATATGCTAGAAATCCTTAAAGAAAAAAATGAATAAATCTCTTAAAAATATGTAAAAACACAAGAAAACAGTAAAAGGAAAAGAACAAAAGTGTTCAGAAATCTGGAAGTGAAAAATTTAGGAACTTGAAGAGAAACTTCAGAGACAATCCATACAGAGTATAAGATACGGAAGACTAAATCTCAGTCATTAAAAACATAATCAAAGATATGCATTCCTTGATTCAAAAAAGGTTAAGTTTAAAATGATTCAGGGTTAAAACATCCAGGGATCGGATACACTATGAAGTAATCAAACATAAGAATAATACGAATAGAGGAATGAGAAGTTATTCAGTCAAAGGCACAGAAAATATTATCAACAAATCATAGAAGATATTTCCTAACCTGGAAATTAACATAGAATATTTTCCTGACCTAAAGAATCAGACAAAATACCAAATAGACTGGATGAGAAATAAAATTCCTGTTGACATGACTTATTCAAAGTATAAATTTACAGAACCTAGAAAGAATGTTAAAAGATACAAGTGAAAAATAGCAAGGAACATGTAAAAGCAGAACTATTAGAATAACAACTGACTTTTCAATGGAAACTCTAAAATCCAAAAGGGCTTGGACAGATGTCGTACAGACACTAAGAGACCACAGATGCTCAGACTACCTGCTCTGTAGAACATTCATTCACAGTAGATGGAGAAAATCAGGCATTCTGTTACAAAATCAAATTTAATCAATATCTATCTACAAATCCAGCGCTATTAGTGTTATTAGAAGAAAAACTCTAACTTAATGTGTTTAACTACAATGAAAAAAAAAACGCACAAACAATTAATAATCCCCAGACGATCAATTCAAAAGATAGGAAACACACACATAACCACACACACACACATACACATACATACATACATACACAATACACATAGACATATACACACCATCACCACCAAAAACAACAACAAAATAATAAGCATTAACAAATATATTTATTAATATCTCTCAACATCAGTCGTGTCAATATTCCAGTAGAAAAAAAGGAGTGGCTAAATAATAGGTTAAAAAGCAGTATCCGTCTTTCTACTAAACACAGAAACATACCTTACATCAAGGATAGACATTAGGTCAGGGTAAAAGGATGGAAAAAGAAATTCTAAGCAAGTATAACTATGAAGCAAACTGGCGTTTCAATCAAAATTAATAGAAAGAGATAAGGAAGAATGCTGAAAAGCCATCAAAGAAAAAATTCCTTTAACATGATGGGCAGGAATGAAAGTATTCCCAGGACTAATAGGGCTAGCATGATCAAGCTAATATGCCAGTGTTGCAGCTTGACCAAAATAGAAATATTGACCTCAGGCATTAAGTAATTTTATCAGCAATATCTGCCACATCAACACCCAACAGAGCAGCATTCTTTAAATTCATAAATTCACTATGCAAAGTTAAAACATCCCAGAGGTGTTAGAATTGTGCCAAATACACTGCAACTGTCTTTAAACGTTTTCCTAATTATAAGACTAACAATTTAAATTTTAGAACTAACATGAATCCAATGGTATTTGGCATGACACTCAAGATGACTCCGTACCCTTAAACTCTGAACCTACTTCCAATACTTTGAATAGGATACGAGCCTCAATCTGCTGTTCTAAATGCCTATCTAAATTCTCTGGTATATTCAACACATTAGTACATTTTTTTTTGCTAAATGATTAACAAAAGTAGCTGTCTTAACTTCTTGTGTCAAAGCAATTGCAGAAGCCGTAGTACTATCAATTAATGTAATTAAAGCTGTTATACCAGCAATGATCCAGCCCACTACCCTCTTGCTTCTGCTTAAAGCCTAACTCACTCTTCCAGTACTTGCAAGCTTTTTTCAGAAGACCAAAGTTCTATGATACTCAGGGCAATAAAACAAAAGCTGATTGATAGACCTTTATAACTGACATGCCAGACTTCAACACACTAACACAATTGGAAAGTGTACAATCAATGTAACATACATTAAATACTGTAGAAGAAACAAAAGTAATTTTAACTTGGCAATTAAAAGATCCTTAACCATGTACTAACACATGTTTGAAATCTAAATCCTGCCCCAACTTTAACAACATCACCATGTTGGCAGCAGTAGTACATGGCATGAACCTGAAAATTGACTCTAGACAGAGTTATTAAGTTAACAAGCTGGCAAGCCAAGGATGGGTAGGATTCTGTGCAGAGTCTTACCAACCAAAAACAGAAATGCATTGCTTTTGATAATGAATATTCCACGATGAATAAGGAAGCATTCTTGGCAGAATGACCTAAGATAGTCTCAGTCTCATTTATAAAACAAAAAAGCAGGAGATACAGAGAGCCTTTGGGGGTGCTCAGCAAGAATCTGACATGGGTCAAGGACAGGAAAAGGGCTTGTTTGGCAAGAATATGACATTGGCCAAGGACAAGGAAGTGGGTTTCAGGCAGGAATCTTACATTAGTCTAGAACTAAGAAGTAATTTCAGGCAGGAATCTAAATTTGAGATTCAAACAAGGAAGTAGGCTTCAGAAATGAAAATGACTTTGGGCTAGGACAGGGAATTTGGCTCAGATATTTTGATCATTTGATAAGCCCTTAGAAACAGTGATCACTGGAGTTTCACGGAATTTTGTTTATTGCCTTGCTTGTTCTTTTACAATTTGTGTTTATTGTTTTGTTTGTTCCTTGACTATTTGCATCTACTGTATTGCTAGTCCCTCAACCTAGATCTGACCTGAATACTTGCATGTAATTCAAATGATCCAAACAAAAAGGAGGAGGGGGGATGGGATAGGTGGTTTCTATGGAGGGGAAATGTGGAAAGTGGATGGCAACCGAAATGTAAATAAGTAAAACATCCAATTAAAAAAAGAAAAAATCCATGATGAGGTCTTTATCAGGTCTTCACAATTATGCACCATACACAAGTTTGATAAAAAAAAAAAAAAAAAAAAAAAAAAGACACTATTATAGCTGAAATCAATGTTACATTCAATCTCGGGCAATGGGATACTTCAAAACTTCACTTACATCAATAGAATAGAATTCTAATTTAAAAAATAAAAAAAGAAATGCAGAAGCTCACTGAAACTGAGCAACTGACCACTGAGTGAAAAATGGGTGAAGACAGAAATTAAGAAAGAAATTAAAGATTTCTAGAACTAAATTAAAATGAATACAGAACATATATACACTTAAGGAAAACTATGAAGTTGATTCTAAGAGGCAAGTTCATAATACTGTATATCTACAAAAGAAATTAGAGATACTTCATACTAATAACTTAATAGTGTATCTGAAATCTATAGAACAAAAAGAAGAAAGGAAAATATCCTATTTTTAAAAAATTAGAATTAGAAAGTATGATACAAGCAGACATGAAGGAGATACATAGAATCATAATGAATACATCAAATACCTTTTACCAAATAGGAAAATATAAAAAGAAATGGATAGTTTTCCTATATATACATATATCACAGATATCAAAGTTAAATTAAGATATGATAAGCGATTTAAAGAGACCTAAATTACCTAGTGAAACTTAAAAAGTAGTTAAAGTACTTTCTCTCTCTCTCTCTCTCTCTTCTTCTCTCTCTCTCTCTCTTTCTCTCTCTTTCACACACACACACACCACACACACACAACACACACACAAATAAAAAAATAAAAACTAACCAACCAATTAAAACCCAGTCAGTTTAGTGCAGAACTCTACCAGACCTCCAAAGAGGAATTAGGACCAATATTTCTCTGGTTACCAAACAAAGTAGAAACAGAAGGAAGTTTGCCCAGTTTGTTTGATAAGTCTACAGTTATTTAGGTACCCAAACTATATAAAGACCCAACAAATACAGAATTAAAGACCAGTTTTCCATATGAAAATACGTGCAAAAGTAATCAATAAAATGCTTACAAATAGAATTCAAGAACATATCAAAAATATCATACAACATGATCAAGTAGGCTTCATTACAGAGATTCAGGAATGCTTCAATATATAAAAATTTATAAATGTAATCCTTCATGAAAATAAACTGAAAGACAAAAGGAAATATTTTTTCTCATTAGATGGAGAACAGTTCCTTTGCTGAATTTAATGCTCATTCATGATGAAAGATTAGGGATACAAGGGACATACTTAAACATAATAAATATAGTTTACAGCAAGCCTATTGACAATATCATCTTAAATATGCAGAATTCAAAACAATTCTAATAAAATCAGGAATAGGACAAAGTTGTTCACTGTCTCCATACCTATTCAATACAGTACTTGAAGTCTCAGTGACAGCAATGAAACAACTAAAGATCAAGGGAATACATTTTGAAAATAGAAGACTCAAAACTACTTGAAGATAATATGTTAGTATAGATAAGTGATCTATCAATTCCAGAGAAAAATTTATACAGCTAATAAACATTTCCAGCAAAGCAGTATATACAAGATTAACTCACATATTTCAAAATCACTTCAATTAATATAAAATATCTTAGGGTTAATTCTTTCCAAGTGAGTGAAATACTTATATGAAAAAACCTTCAAGACTTGTGGAATGAAATTGAAGGATACATCAGGAGATGGAAAGATCTTCCATGCTTTTGGATTGGTATGACCAATTTTTAAAATGGCCTACCATTTTTAAATCCTACCAAACACAATCTACAAATTCAATATAATCCTCATTAAAATCCAATGAAATATTTTACAGATCTTAAAAGAAAATGTTTAGATCCACATGGAAAAACAAAATCCCAGAACAGGGATATAGGGTCCCATGTAATAAAGTAACTGAAGTGTTACTTGTTATACCCTAGGTATATAACCAAGTTAGCCTTTTTCTTCAGAACTATAGTAATAAAAACAGTATAGGTATTGGCATATAAACAAACACATTCACCAATATATCAAATTGCAACCTCAATATATACCCACACATCCATGGGCACCTGATGTTTTATGTAGAATCCATAAACATACATTGAAATTAAGAAATGATTTCAATGAATGATTCCAGACAAATTAGATGGCTGACATGTAAATGAATCCATAGAGATCCATATTATCAACCTATACAAAATTCAGCTCTAAATAAAATATTGACCTAACCGAAACCGGATTCACTGATAGAAGGGAAACTACAGAATAGCCTTGAAATTATTGGTACAGGAAGGACTTTCTGAACAGAGCATCTTTTACACCAACACTAAGATCAACACCTTAATTTGCATGGCAAGAGACACAATCATTTGGACAAGGTAACATGCCATAGATACAAAACATTTTTACCAACTCCATATCTGACAGAGCAATGAAATTAAAATATGCAACTCTGAAAAATCCTAGATATCAAGAAAAAAAATAACTCTACTAAAAATGGGGTAGATACCTAAAAAGGAAACGCAAATGGCATCGAGATGTTTGAAGAAATTTTAACCATCCTTAGCCATCAGAGAAATACAAATCAAAACTACTTTGCAATTTCATCTTACTCCTCTCAGTCCATCCTGGTGATGATGTTGAGCAAGAAAAATATTCATCTGTTAGTGGTGAAAGTGCAAATTGTATAGCCACTATGGAAATTAGTGTGGTGGTTCCTCAAAAAGATAACAACTAAACCTACAGGAAGATCTAGCTATGCCACTCTTGGGCAAATACTCAAAAGATATTTTATCATACTATAGAGGTAGCTATTCAACCATTATTGTTTCTACTCTGTTCACAACAAAGAGAAATTGGGAACATCCTAGATGTTCCTCTACAGACTTCAAAGGCTATTTCTTTTCTCCAAATGAATCTTTCAGTATTGGGATTAGTTTACATCTAATTGAGCTGTCCAAAGGGTTTCCAAAGGCCCCATGGGTTTCTACAAATAACCCAAGCTATTGCAAGACAATAAGTTGTTCTGCATAAACTATCAGCAAGGCCCTGTTGGTGAAGATAACACCAACATGACTCACTGAACAGGAGAAGTCATGTTGGTGACTACATAGAACCTTGACCCCTACTTTTAGTATCTTTGAAAAGAGGAGATATTTTGAATATTACCAAAAAAGAAGTATAAAAAGCAATGTAGCCACAAACTCATTAATCGCAACAGTGTCCTGCCTGCAAGATATTCTAGGATAATTGTGGTGAAAAACTTGTGGGAGTAACCTAACAATATCATATTTGACTTAAGGCTCACTGCACAAAATCGAACCCATACCAACAGTGGTTACATGACCAAGACAAGAGAATAGACAGCTGAGGTCTTAGGGAAAAACCAAATACTACTGATAAAAAGAAAAAAGGTAAGAACCACATAATTATAAAATTATTCTTAATGGCATTGAGCTTTACTTTAAAAACAGATCTTGTTTAGACATCCTCAGAGAAGCTTCCTTCAGCATCAGATGGAACAGCTACCAAGACCCACAGCCAGACATTATGCAGAGTGATAGACCTTAGAATATTCAACCCTAAATGTCTCTAGTAAACCTCTCCCATCAGGGTCAGGGAACCTGGAAGAAGAGGGAATAGAAATAGTATAAGAGCAGAAAAGATGAAGGACACTACGAAAACAAGACCATCTTAATCAATATAAACAAAGCTCATAGGCACTCACAGAGACTAAAGCAACAAGCACATGGCTTTTAAAATCTACATTATATTCTCTACATATATATTATAGCTTCCATTTTGTTAGCTTTATGGGGTTCCTGAGTATGTTAATGGAATGGATCTCTAGTTCTTCTGTTTCCTTTTGGGCTCTTTTCTCTCTATTTGCCTTGTCAGATCCAATATGTTAGTTTTACTTCACCTTATTATATAATATATTTTATTTTATTATTATTCCTTAGAATCCTGACTTTGTTTTTCTGTTGTTATTGTTTTGTTTTGTTTTTTTAATGAGAACAGTATGGATCTGTATGTGAGGGTAGATGGAAAGTATCAGGGAGGAGTAAAGGAAGGGAAGTTATAATCTACATAAATTATGTAAGATAAAAATTTCTTTTCCATAAAAGTCATAAAATGACAAAACAGAAAATTACTTTTCATATGTGTTTAAGTATCAGAATTTACTATAAATAGCAATGACAGTTGGACACTGTAAGAGTCTGGTTCTATCAAAACATATTCCAGTGTTCATGAGTCAAAGACTGATAAATAAATCCATAAGCATAACTTCAAGTAAGAGTGATGTTGAAAGAGGTAATGTGATTTAGAATGTCTCCTACTGAGATTCACCATTGAATAAATATGGCTTCCCTTTATTACTAAGGTGTAAATTGAGCAGAGACTGAAAACCAGAAGAAGAAAAGAACAAATTTGAAGATCTAGATTGTGGAGTTCCTTAAGCATCAAGTACATCAAATTGGATATAGTAAAATGGAAATGTACTCAAGCTAAAAGCAAGGTGGTTAAAAAAATGTAATAGAGGAGCAGCCACAGCTTTAGCATGGGGCTTGATTTCAGGCTTGTGCGGTAATTTTAGTAGTTAACATTTATTTTCAATATTATTGAAAAGAAAATGCTAATTTTTATAGAACATATAAATAAAAACTCTGTAGGCAAGTAAGAAGTAACATAATAATGTGCTTTAATTGAGAGGCACCAAGATAAAAATGAACAGTCATTCAGTAGAAATGTCATTTTATAGAAGACTGACATCAAGTTTGTTAATAGAACAGGAGAGGCTTTTTTTTTCCCACTAAGCAAGACGAATTTTCGAGTAAATATATCATAAAATATTGCTGTGAAATTTTGAGTTACATCATATGTATACCTTGTCCAATCTGTAAATCATTTCTAACAAGTTTTTTCCACAATTAGAATTACATAATTTTCGCCTTCAAGTCTCCATCTGTGCCCCTGAGCTAAGGTTGTCCCACAGAGCTCTGCATCCAAATCTCTCCTAGAGAGAGCTAGTCTCCCAGGAGTGCTGTTACTCCAAACCCACAAATAGACAACCACTTCTAGTCCAATAACTATCCAAAGACAGACCCACCAGAAGTACACTGGGCACAGGACCTGCTAAGTGACAACGACAGAAACCTTCCAGTCTCCACCTGCACCCTGGAGCTAAGGCTGTCCCACAGCCTCCTTACCCAAACCTGCCCAGAGAGAGTTGATTTCCCTGGAGTGTGCTGACACACCTAGGATCACAGGCTGACAGACCTACAAAGGGGACAATCTCCAGTCAGAGACAGCTAGACCAACTAAAACCAGAGATAACCAGATAGCAAAAGACATGCCCAAGAAACTGAGCAACAGAAACCAAGGTACTTGGCATCATCAGAACCCAGTTCTCTCACCACAGTAAATCCTGGATACCTCAACACACTGGAAATGCAAGTTAGGAAGTAAAATCAGATTTCATGATGATGATAGAGGACTTTAAGAAGGACATAAATAACTATCTTAAAGAAATGCAGAGAACATAGGTAAACAGGTAGAAGCCCTTATGGAGGAAACACAAAAATTCCTTAAAGAATTACAGGAAAACACAACCAAACACATGAAGTAATTGAACAAAACCATCTAGGATTTAAAACTGGAAATAGAAACAATAAAGAAATATAAAGAGAGACACCCCTGGAGATAGAAAACCTAGGAGTAAGATCCGAATCATACATGTATGCATCACCAACAGAATACAAGAGATAGAAGAGAGAATCTTAGGGATAGAAGATACCATAGAAAACATTGAAACAACAGTCAAAGAAAATGCAAAATGCAAAATGCTCCAAACCCAAAACATCCAGGAAATCCAGGACACAATGAGAAGACCAAACGTAAGAATAATAGATATAGAAGAGAGTGAAGATTCCCAACATAAAGGGCCAGTAAATATCTTCACAAAATTATAAAAGAAAACTTCCCTACCTAAAGCAAGAGATGCCCATGAACATACAAGAAGCCTACAGATCTGCAAATAAACTGGACCTGAAAAGAAATTACTCCTGTCACATAATAATAAAAACACCAAATGCACAAAACAAAGAAAGAATATTAAAAGAAGTAAGGGAAAAAGGTCAAGTAACATATAAAGGCTGACATATCAGAATTATGCCGGACATCTCACAAGAAACCAGAAAATCCAGAAGATCCTGGGAAGAAGTTATATAGACCCTAAAAGAACACAAATGCCATCACAGGCTACTCTAGCCAGAAAATAATCTCAATTAACATAGATGAGGAAAAACAAGATATTTCATGACAGAAACAAATTTACACAATATCTTTCCATAAACACAGCCCTACAAAGGATAATAGATGGAAATCTATAACACAAGGAATGAAACTGCACTGTAGATAATGCAAAGAAGTAATCTTCTTTCAACAAACCAAAGAAGATAGCATCACAAACACAATTGCAGCTCTAACAACAAAAATAACTTGAAGCAACAATCACTTTTCCTTACTATCTCTTACATCAATGGACTCAATTCCCTAATAAAAAGATATAGACTAACAGTTTGATACATAAACAGGACCCAACATATTGCTGCATACAGGAAACACACCTCAGTGATAAAGACAGACACTATCTCTGAGTAAAAGGGTGGAAAAAATTTTAAGGCAATTGGTCCCAAGAATCAAGCTGGAATAACCATTCTAATAATGAAAAAAATCAACTTTCAACCAAAAGTTATCAAAAGAGATAAGAGAGGACACTTCATACTTTTTTAAAGGAAAAATCTACAAAGATGAACTCTCAATTCTGAACACCTTTGCTCCAAATGCAAGGGCACTAACATTCATAAAACAAATATTACTAAAGCTCAAAGCACATATTGAACCTCAAACAAAAATAGTGGGAGACTTCAACACCCCACTCTCATCAATGGACAAATCATGGAATCAAAAACTAAACAGAGACACAGTGAAATTAACAGAAGTCACCAACCAAATGGTTTAACATATATTGACCGAACATTTCATCCTAAAACAAAAGAATATACCTTCCTCTCAGCACCTCATGATACCTTCTCCAAAACTGACCATATAGTCAGTCAGAAAACAGGCCTTAAGAGATACAAGTAGATTAAAATAATCCCATAAAATCCCATCCATCCTATCAGATCGCCACAGACTAAGGTTGATCCACAATAACAACAAATAGATCAGAAAGTTGACATATACATGAAGCTGAACAACACTCTACTCAATGCTAAATTGTTTAAGGAAGAAATAAAGAAAAAATTAAACACTTTTTTGAATTTAATGAAATTGAAGGTACAAGATACTCAAACTTTTTGGACCAAGAAAATCAGTGCTAAATGGAAAACTCATAGTCTGAGTGTTTCCAAAAAGAAAATTGAGAGAGTGTATGCTAAAAACTTGACAACACACCTGAAAGGTCTATAACAAAAAAAAGCAAATACACCTAAGATGAGTAGACTGCAAGAAATAATCAAACTCAGGGCAGAAAACTAGAAAGTAGGAAAAAAAGGGAACTGTATTAAGAATCAGTAAAACCAGGAGCTAGTTCTTTGAGAAAATCAACACGATAGCTAAACCTTTAGCCAGACTAACCAGAGGACACTGAGACAGTACCCAAATTATCAAAATCAGAAATGAAAAAGAAACTAAGGAAATTAAAAAAAATCACCAGATCTTACTACAAAAGCCTATACTCAAGAAAACTAGAAAATCTGGATTAAATGACCAATTTTCTAGACAGATACCTGGAGCCAAACTGAAATCAGGATTAGATAAACCATCTAAACTGTCCCAAAGCCCTTAAATGAATAGAAGCAATCATTAAAAGTCTACCAAGGAATAAAAGCACAGGACCAGATGGGTTTAGTGCAGAAAACAATACTCTTCAAACTGTTCCACAAAACAAAACCAGAACGAACAACCCTATTTGTTCTATGAAGCCACAATTATGCTAGTACCTACACCACATAATGACCCACAGAGAAAGAGAATTTCAAACCAATTTCCCTTATGAATATCTAAGCAAAAATTCTTAATAAAATTTATCACAAGCTGAATCCAAGAATACATCAAAATAATCATTCACCATGATCAAGTAGGCTTCATCCCAGGGATGCAGTGATGATTCAATATATAGAAAACCATCAACATAATCCTCTATACAAAGAAAAAAATCTCAAAGGAAAAAAAAATCACCTGATCATCTCAATTGATGCTGTGAAAGCATTTGGCAAAATTCAACATCCCTTCAAGGTAAAAGTCTTGGAATGATCAGGAATTCAAGGCCCATTCCTAAACGCAATAAAAGCAATACACAGCAAACCAGTAGCCAACATCAAATTAAATGGAGAGAAACTTGAAGCAATCCCACTAAAATCAGAGACTTGACAAGTCTGTCCACTCTTTCGCTACCTATTTAATATAGTACTCTAAGTCCTAGCAAGAACAATTAGACAACAAAAAAGAGGTTAAATGGATACAAATTGGAAAGGAAGGGATCAAAATATCACCATTTGCAGATGATATGATAGTATAATTAATTGACCCCTAAAATTCCTCCAGAGTACCCCTAAGCCTGATATAAACTTTAGCAAAGTGGCTGAATATAAAATTAACTCAAACAAATAATTAGCCTTTCTCTACTCAAAGAGTAAAAAAGCTAAGAAAGAAATTAGGGAAACAACACCCTTCACAATAGTCACAAATAATATAAAATACCTTGGTGAGAATCTAACCAAGAAAGTGAAAGACCTGTATGACAAGATTTACAAATCTCTGAAGAAAGAAATTGAAGACCTCAGAAGATGAAAAGATCTCCTATGCTCATGTTTTTGCAGGATTAATATAATAATAATGGCCGTCTTACTAAAATCAGTCTACAGATTAAATCCAATCCACATCAAAATTCCAGTTTAATTCTTCATAGAAAGAGCAATTTGCAAATTCATTTAACATAACTAAAAACCTGAGATAGCAAAACTATTCTCAAGAATAAAAATACTTCTGGGGAAATCACTATCCCAGACCTCAAGTTGTATTACAAAGTATTCATCAAAAAAACTGAATGACATTGGTACAGAAACAGACAGGTAGATTAATGGAATAGAACTGAAGACCCAGAAATGAACCCACACACCCATGGTCACTTTATCTTTGACAGAGAAGCCAAAAGCATCGAGTGGAGAAAAGACAGAATTTTCAACAAATGGTGCTGGTGCAACTGGCGATCATCATGCATAAGATTTCAAATCCATCTATTGAATAATAATAATAATAATCTCCTTTTACAAAGCTCAAATCCAAGTGGATCAAAGACCTCCACATAAAACCAGATACACTGAAACTAATCGAAGAGAGAGTGGGGAAAAGCCTCAAACACATGGGCACAGGGGGGAATTTCCTGAACAGAACACCAACGGCTTATGCTCTAAGATCAAGAATTGACAACTGGGACCTCATAAAATTGCAAAGCTTCTTTAAGGCAAAGACATTGTCCATAGGACAAAACAGCAACTTACGGATTGGGAAAAGATCTTTACCAATCCTACATCCAATACAGGGCTAATATCTAATATATACAAAGAATTCAAGAACTTAGACTCTAGAGAACCAAATAACCCTATTTAAAAAATGGAGTACAGAGCTAAACAGAGAAATCTCAACAGAGGAATATAGAATGCCTGAGAAGCACCTAAAGAAATGTTAAACATCCTTAGTCATCAGGGAAATGCAAATCAAGACAACCCAGAGATTGTACTACACACAAGTCAAAATGGCTAAGATCAAAAACCCAGATGACAGCAGATGCTAGCTAGGATGTGGAAAAGAGCAATCCTTCTGCACTGCAAGCTGGTACAACCTCTCTGGAAATCAGTCTGTTGTTCCTCAGAAAATTGAACATAGTACTACCTGAGAACCCAGCTATACTACTCCTGGTCAAATACCCAATGATGTTCCATCATATAACAAGGACACAGGCTCCACTATGTTCATAACCACCTTATTCATAATGGACAGAATCTGGAAAGAACCCAGATGTCCTTCAACAGAGGAACAGATAAAGAAATTGTGGTATATTTACACAATTGAGTACTAATCAGCTATTAAAAACAATGGCTTTATGAAAAGCTTAGGCAAATGGATAGAACTAGAAAATATCATCCTGAGTGAGGTAACCCAGTTACAAAAGAATACACATGGTATGCATTCACTGATTAGCAGATATTATTGTAAAAGCTCGGAATACTCAAGATACAATTCACAGACCACATGAAGCTCGTGAAGAAGGAAGATCAAGATGTGGATGCTCCAGTCCTTCTTAGAAGGGGGAACAAAATACTTATGGGTGAATGACAGTAGGAGGAAATTGGGAGGAAGATAGGATGGGGAGGGGAAAAGGAGTCCAGGAGCAGGCATGGAAGGAGAGAAGGATGGAAGCATGGAAGGATGAAGGAAGGTCAGGAATTTGATCAGAAGTGTGTACCATTGGGGAAGGGGAACTCGTGGTAGCCACCAGGAAGTCTCACATGCCAGGAAAGCCAGAGAATCTAAGGATGCAACAGGGATGAGATTAGTTGAAATGCCCAACAAAGGAGAGAACCTGCTGAGACCATATCTAGAGGTTAGGCAAGGCCTTGGTTTGGGAATGGGGCCATCCACTCGTCGCCAAATGAATAATCCAGAATGGCTCCTGTCTAGCAGAAATACGGGGTCAAAGTGTGGAGCAGAGACTGAAGGAAAGGCAATTCAGAGACTGCCCCAGCTGAGAATCCATCCCATATACAGACACCAATGGCAGACACTATTGCTAATACCAAGAAGTGCATATTAACAGGAGCCTGTTATAGCTGTCTGCTGAGAGACTCTGTTAGAACCTGAAAAATACAGATGCAGATGCTCCCAGACAGCAATTGAACTGACTGATCACAGGGACACTAGTGGAGGAGTTAGAGAAAGAATTGAAGGATCTGAAAGGTTTGCAATCCCATAGGAAAAATAACATTATCAACTAACCAGAATCCCCAAAGCCTCTAGGAACTAAGTCACCAACCAAAGAATACACATGGAGGGACCAATGGCTCTAGCAACATATGTAGCAGCAGATGGCATTGTTTGGCATCCATAAGAGAAGAATCCATTGGTCCTGTGAAGACTAGGTTCCCCAGTGTAGGGGAAAGCCAGGATGAGGTGCCAGTTGGTGGGTATTAGGGAGAACACCCTCATAGAAGCAGAGGATGGGGGAATGATATAAGAGATTTCTGGAGAGAAAACTGGGAAAGGGATAAAATTTGAAATGTAAAACATGAAATATCCAAGAAAAAAAAATTACATAATTTTCATAGCAAGATATCTTAGCCGTAGAAGATCTACTAAATCTAGTAGGATATTTAAAATAACAGAATAGGAACACCTTATGAATTGTTAGTCTAACTTGTAAAAGTAAAAACTATTTCAAATTTTATAATGCTGACTTTAATTTCTAACCTTTCTTTTGGGTAAATATTTTTTCCAAGAATAGATAGGGCTATATGAAATTCTGGTGGATATAAATTTTGGCATATGGTCTGGTTATAATCAACATTTTTTGTGTTAATCTCTTCTGATAATCCAGTATATTTAAACTTCTCCAGACAATTCAACAAAAAAATCAGGTTAGTTCTTCTGTGAGAGATACATTATTATCATATAATTAAGGTAACTTTTTTATAATTTCAAACACAAGATGAGTCTTATATTTTAGTAATAAACACTAGATTATGGTAATCAAAGAGCTTTCACATGAAAGCAAACAGTCAGGATGGTGTAGATCTATAATCTCAAAACCCAGGACGTTAATGATGCAGGATAATTATACATTTATGCCAACCTGAGATATAGAGTGAGGTCTTGTGTCAAAATTTAAAAAGAAAAAAAAAAAACAAAATTTCTTTCAAAAGCAAAACTAAAGCTCACTTACATAAATACAAATATATCACAGAAAAATCTCTTTTAGTTCTCAATTTAGTGTTCTGCAATCTAGAAAACTTTTTAAAGGGGGTAAAAAGGTCATATACTATATAAGAATATCTTAAAATTTGTATTCAGAATATTCAAGGTACAATACTTTTAATTTCAGATTTAAATATAAGGAAAATGAATCTTAAACTAAATTTGAAAGAGTTATGCTGATTAAAAATCAATTAACAAACAGCAAATTGTAGGTTACTATGTTTCTACTGAATGTTACTTTTTGTTTCTCTGATGTCAACATCAGACAGCAATGTTCCTAATGTGATTTCTACTTAAAGTTTCTCTGTACAAAAAGCAATTGATTCTCAACCCAGTCTGCTCCAATAACACATGTTAAACAGTGCTTCTTAGAAAAGACTCTGTCACCATACACAATGAACTTCCATGGTACATTATTATGGGCAAATAGAATGGCTAAATGGAGTTCCCAACCTGCGATTATTATATTACTGCTCTTTAGATATGTGCAATCAGAGAATCTGGGAGGAAAATCTAATCATGCATTTAAAGTTTTTGCTTGAGGGTGTCTGTTGATGAAAGTGCTGGCCATTTCCTTAGACAGAATTAGCAGCTATCTGCTAATTTGTTATCAACTGTGTATTTCTATTTGGAGTACAGTAACAGAATATTACCTTACCACTTTTTAGTAAACTATGATGTCTTAAAATATTCTATTGGTATAAAGTGTGCTTATGTATTTGTTTCCATGTAAAAATCTTGTCCGTCCATTTCATTTTGGCACCTTTTATACATTGTGTCAGCTAATATATACTCAGCATTTATATTTCCTATCTAAAATGACAGGTACTAAACAAACCAAGCTTTCAATGAATAGTCCAAGTAGTCATATTGATTAGGTACTTTAATGTTACCATTTCATTTTCTTTCTATATGTAAAACTGGCACATTGAAACCTGAGCTGAAATTGAATAGCATTATAACTACATCCAGTTCTCTGGAAGAGAATCTAAGCAAGATCCAAGATCCATGTCCTGAGACTCTAACAATTTATTCCCAGTAAATTTTTCACTCACTTTAAGTAAGTCTTGCACTCAAGTCTTTTAAAGACAGTTTAAAAAGCTGCTAACATAAAGTAGTACACTACTAAACTCAAACTCTGTTTTGACACACCGGTAAAATCTCATTGGATTCAGTGAAATAAAGAAGAAAATTTCTCCTCAAAGAAAGTTAAATGTGTTTATTTTTAAGTTTGCCTACTATTGATCCAGCAGTTATATATGTAAAGGGAGCACTTCAAGTCAAGAATTGTAAAACAAATTTACACAATATGAGATATTGTAACCCAAAGATTCAGTATAAATTAAAGAAAGCTGGATTTCTAAGAATAAAAGACTGATATCTATTAAAATAATAATTCCAATGGAAGTGTCAAAATTCAATTTTTCTAATTATTCTTGTCTGCTAATTTAGTTTTCTTTTTCAAGATATCATTATCAATTTTAAATTCCTGATATGTTTAAGATGCTCATGCTGAATTAAAGACCATTCCATTTCATTTTAAAATTTCACAAATACTAATATTTTTCTAAATGGCTATTATTAGCAGCTTTGATATATAAATTGTGGTTGAAAGCAGATTAAAATAGGAAAGAGAAGTTTATATCATAATTATACTCCCCATAAATACCATTTTGAATAAAACAAGTCAGACAACTTTTTATACAAATATTAGATAAGTGAGATCAACATGCCTTGTCTATAATACTTCATGTGAAGATATTCTTTGTCCTTGAACTCTAGACAATGAAGACAGGGACAGATTTGCTTTTTATAGGATCGAGAATATTTCTCTATGTTAATTTGAGTATTTCTTATGTCTGTGTTCCTTTTTAATATCACATCTTATTGTGCCCTTTATCACTCTCTAGTTCAAAGAAACTCTACAAAAGCCATCAACTTCAAACAAAACATTGCTAAATGAGTCTTTTCAACAGAGGACCCATGAATTAGTCAGACTAGTGAAGCACTGCTGCAGATAAATGTCTACTGAATCTGGTAAGTAGAGTTGAGTTTTGAATTCTTACAGTTATGAGGCTACTCCGGGAAGCAGGGTGACAGCTACAGGCTTCATCTACAAAGTGAATGCTAGCTACAAATACTTCAGTTGAGCTCCTGTTAAAAGTAAACTTTAGTCCTTGAAGTTAAGTAGGAAAACATTCTTCCTGACTTTCTACCTTTAGTAGAGCCTATAGACTTACTCTTTTTTAATGTAATTCTTTATATATATAAGATCAGTCTATAGAGTAGAAATTCATTTCATGAACACAAGGCAGAAAATACTCCCTTCTTGACTATCTCAAGTTTGTTATTTTTCCTGTCCCTTTTCTTAGAACAAGTGATTTTTTTCTGTCTATTTGTAAGACCCTTCAGGTTTCTTCTCTGATCCTACTTCTTACAAATAACATTAAAAATTTTCAATTTATTTGAAAAATTATGTTAAATATTTTATTTACTTTTTTTCCTTTATTTTGATTAATCATTTTAAATGTTTACATTTCAAATGAGATCTCCCTTCCTGGAAACCCCTCCACAGGCCCTCCCATTCCATCCCTCTCCCCCCTCCTCTTTGCCTCTATGAGGGTACTTCCCCATCCATTCACTCACTCCCACCTCATCCCTCCAGCATTCCCCTACCCTGGGACATCAAGCCTCTGTCCCTTCCCATTGAAGTCTTAGTTACTTTTCTATTGCTCTAATAAAATAGTATTTTAAAGACAACTTAGAAAAGAAAGCATTTAATTTGGGTAATAGTTTTAGAAGGTTAGAATCTACGAAAAAATAACGAAATGAGAAGAGAAAGCTTGTGTGAAAGTATACAAATAGCTGGATGTCTTCTTGGTAATAAACATTCTCTAAGACATGAAGAAAGCCCTTTTTGTTAAACAAAACAAAACAAACAAAAAGGAAAAAAACAATACAAAGTAAGTTTTGTTTAATGTATAATGACAGATTATTCAACAAGAAGAATACAAAACTGAAGGAGGGGCAGAATCATAAGGGATATAAGTATATCATATAGTCAAGTCATATATCAATTTCATTAGATTTATTTTTCCATTTTAATTGTGTCTTAATATCAAAATGGCATTGAAGTAAACAGCTTTCTTAGAAGTTTGATCTGATCTTAATAAGAGTTGATAGCATGATTTTCCTTATGTCTTAGGTTACCTAACCATAACAAAATGATATATGATGGTTTAAGATAGCCTAACCATGGTTTCATAATGAGATCTAAGCTTATTTAACCAAGTGCTTAAAACTTATCAAAATGTAAAAAATCATTATAACTAAATATTTTTAAAAACTCATTGGACTAAATATCCATTAGTTTAAAAAAGATAATAACTTAAAGTATTCCTGTTTTGAACTAGAAAATGGTTAAGACCTATTCGTTTACCTTTTGAGAGAGATGTTAAAAATGCTAATGGTTTTGAAAAATAGGGTGGCATAAACTGATTTTACTAAGTTTGATGGACAATTTCTCTTTGACTTCTAGATCTGAGGATCTTCACAAGTCCAAAAAGAAATTCTTAGATTAAAATCCTAACAAATATTAAAGTGCTTTTAATTCAAATGTCATTCTTGTTTCATCTATTCAAATAACCAACAAAAAATCTAATGAATCCAGGTTTAATTTACTCACAAGAATCAAAAGAAGGATGATAACTATTGAAGAACTTACCTGCTTCAATCGTATTTCATAGCACACCTAATAGTTATTACGTCAAAGCTGATCTTTTTTTTCCCAACACTATTCAACTATATTTTTAGAACTAATATATCCAATATTTATCCACATCTCCTTAATTTAGTCTGCTCTTTTCTTTGTTCCCCAATTCAGCAAGCTGAAGTTAGTTAGATGCCTTTAAACAAACTACAAAGAACATATTGAAACAAATCATGTATCATATTCCTCCTTGTTGCTTTTTTAACACTATGGAGTTTTACTGAGACACCAGAGTTAACACATTTCCTCAGAAGACAAGCAAGGAAGTTTCCACAGCCTACATGAACCTAGCATCTGGTAGTCTGGACTGACAGTCATCTCAAATCAGCAACTAGTTTTACTGATTCTTCCTTTATATTCCCATAGGAAAATCTCCTCATGAAATCCTTGTTTACACTGTATTGTTTTTGGTTGTTTTGTGTTTTTATTGTTGTTGGACATGTTGTTGTCTTTTGTTTTCCCAAAATAACCAAGAAATTAATTTAATTTGGATCTCCAAAGTAGTATAAAAATTGTTTTGTATGGATTGTAAAGATTATATCTGTAAAGATTGATGTTGGGCCATATAAGTGAAGATGAGGATAATCAAAGGCCTAAGGTCTTTGCTAGTAATAAACAAAAAAACATTTAAATGAAAAATGAACTTGTAAACTTCAAAAGAGAGACTATGCCATTATAGTCTGAACAAGAGAAAGAAAGGGCTGATATAGAGTCTTTCTATTCTATTATTATTATTATTTAAGGATTTTACATAATAAACCCTGATCACACTTACTTCCAAGTCCTCCCAGGTACCCGTCCCCACAGTTACGACTCCACACCAATAAAAAAAAAGAAAAGAAAAAATGAATGCTGTGTCAAATTTGTGATGTAAATATAATCTTTGAAGCCTGGTCATACTCCCAGTGGCCAGCCCCTTTAATAAGCTGAGCCCTTTCCCACTCCCATACCGGCATCATTATCACAATTGTGAAGGTTTACTTTCAGTGTCTTCCTGTCTAGGCTGCTTCTTTTATACAGGACAATAGTGGGGATGAGGGTGAGGTTATTAAAAAAATCCTTCAATATCTCTCACTCTCAACTATGAGTCTTTTGTCATTGATGCGACAGCAAAAGATGTCCTGTCCAGCAGGGTATTAAACAAGGGTCCAGGGAGATCACCTGAAAAAGAAAGTGGGGAACAGGTTGATGCAAAGAATGGCAATCTGTCTATAGTCTGATCAAATCCCCATTTTTAATTTTTCACACGGGTTGGGTTATATACACAAAAAAGGCAGGATGTGGGGAAGGGGATGAAGCAGGAGAGTGGGTGTTCAGGGGCAGTACAGATATCTTCCAGAACAAAGTATCAGTTGGATGAAGATTCAGGGGACATGTCACTATGACTCTGACTATGATTCACTTGGCCTTATCTAAGTTGGTACTATCCACCAAGGTTACCTATCTACTAGGTCTATAACTATTCAGCCTGGTAATTTTCCACCAAAGCTGCTTGTTTACAATAGCTTCTAGGCATCTGTTTCAGTGTTTTCCCACAGAAACCCAAGACTTTGTTTTAGCATGCATGTATGTCAGGCCTATTGTTGATTTTAGGCCTCTCGCTGATTTTAGGCCTTCAGTGTATAAGCAGGGCTGTCCCTGACAAAAGTAAGTTTCCTTTCAGCAGCTGCATGGATCATCAATATCCATGTGGTTTCAGGCTGTCGACAATATACAGCCCATGGACATCCACATGGATGTTAGTATTAGCACAGACCCTAGTAGCAGTACATGGCTTTCATGGTAACACAAGGCACAGAAATCAACAAGATCCCCAGCCATAGCAGGACTACACACATCAACATGACTTTGGGCAGTTTCACAAAACAAGGATATCCACATAGCCCCAAGTGGTAGAATGTACAACTGATATAAACATGGCCTCAGACAGCAACTTAGGCCATGTCCATCAGTATGTCCTCCAGCAACATCATGGGATCTTTTTCTAACTAAATGTATCTGCTTTCACTGTCCTTTTGTCTAGGGAGATAACACCTTTGACACTTGTCTTTCTTATCCATCTTTTTTTTTTCAATTTTTTTATTGGAAATTTTCTTTATTTACATTTCAAATGTTATCCCCTTTCCTGGTTTCCCGATCAGAAACCCTCTATTCCATCCCCCTTCCCCTGCTTCTATGAGGGTGCTCCTCCACCCACCCACCCACTCCCATCTTTCTGCCCTCGAATTTCCGTACACTGGGGCATTGAGCCTTCACAGGACCAAGGGCCTCTCTTCCCACTTATGCCCAACAAGGCCATCCTCTGCTACATATGTGGCTGGAGCTATGGATCCCTTTATGTGTACTCCTTGGTTGGTGGTTTAGTCCCTGGGAACTCTGAGGTTCTGGTTGGTTGATTTTGTTGTTCTTCATTCGGCGTTGTAAACCACTTCAACTCCTATCCATCTTATTGATTGATTTACTGGATGAGTCATGTGCTAATCACATCTACTCTGAGGCGAGGAAGGTAGATGTGATTAGCACATGACTGGCCCACAAGATAAGACTCTTGCAAATTTTTTTTTACATTGGCTAATGTCAAGAAAAATATGTCAAGTTGGCTTAGACAGATTTATCTCTAACCTAATAAGTTCCCTTAGGCAAATTCTGTCCACTTGGTGATCCAAATTTCTTGTTACCTATCAATCCCCATTTAAAAAATTTACAATTGACTCTATGCTCCCTCCTTGCTATAAAACTTCACTTAGCAGCCCTAGTGTCTGTTGTAATTCTTCTGAATCAAATGGCCCTTAGATATCTTAATATATTAAAATATAATTAATGGATGAAAGTTGTTTTGGCAAAAAAAAACAAAAAACAAAACCCAGGAGATTATGCATTTAACTCACACAGTGCTTTATTACTGAATGCAAGGTCTAAAGAAGGGAAAAAAACAAATAAACAGGAAATCTTGGTTTCAGGTCTGAGCCTAAGTAAAAGAGCAGAGCAGGTAAACCATCGAAGAGTATGACATTTTTAAAAGATGCCTAAGAGAGGAGAATGAACTATTAAATCATAAATATCTCTCTTTAAGTACATGTGCCTTTAGAAGAGAGTTGGAAACAACACCAGTATGAACTATATATGGTCTTCAAAGTGTTCCTTTAGTTTTCAGTCAAATTCTTTTTACAACCCTTTAAAAACAATATTTCAATTAGTACTTTATTATGTCTGCCCTTCTTACTAACCAATAAGTTCCTACAAAGAAACTCTTCCTAACTCTTGTGTCTCACATAGAACTAATGCTTAGTCTTTGACGATAGTGCTTTAGTCTCATACAAAGTGAGAAAATTTAGGTCAAAATATATTTTGAAATCATATTGTCGGTTGTGGCTACTACCTTATAGCAGCTGAAGTGTGTGTGGGGGGGAGGACTTTCTATCCCTGGAACTTTCAATGTACCTGCAGATAACCCCTACAAAGGAGAGTTAATAGACTTTTTCACTTGTTATGGATTTGATTTAAAGCTTGTATTATGTTAATTAGGTTCTCAATATTACAGGAAAATCATAATGTAAGATTTGAGGGTTCCTGCGACCAATTGGTTCCACTGGGTAAATAAAGTTGCCAGCGGCCAATGGCTGGACAGGGAGAAGTGAAGTAAAGGAAAAGAGCATACCAAACATGTAAGAGCTGGGACAAAGCAGCCCAATCCCTCACATGCCTGGGTTGGGGCGAGTCAGGATGGAACAGAGGTTTTAGTAAATAATAATTCAGGAATATTAGAAGGGAAAGAATATTTTAGTTATGTGGGTGTTTTGGAGAGGTTCACCCTTTGAGCTGATTAAGGCATACTGATATAGGCTCCGTGTATGTGTGTATGTGTATCTTTTATTCAAGAATGCAGAACATTAGGAAAGAAGGAAGGAACTCATTGAGGCAATTAGAGCATGTTAATCACCTACAGCAACACCCACTGTGCTCTGTCTTCCTCTTATTTGCTGCTATTGGGTCCATTCACCCCAGATTGACCATAAAGCTCCTCAAATTCATCATATTCTTCTCAAGGACTACCAAATTTAAATGTATTTTGACATGAAAAATCTTTTACTCCATATCTGTCCAGATAAAACAACAAAATAAAATAAAAAAAACTCTAACCATTTTCTTATATTTGAGATTTGACTTTCATTAATGAAAAACATTAATATTTATTCTTTAATATTTATTCCCACTGACTGCTACTCTCAATATCAAGAAATGAAACAATTTAATTCTTATAAACAGATCATTAGATAATGAAACGATAGTGGTATATGTAACAATTTTATTCAGCTATACAGACAATTTTTAAAAAATTAAAAAGTGAATGGATCTTGGAATTCTTTTATTAATCAAAGTGAATCAAAATTAGAAAGATAAATTTCATGAATTTTTCTCATATGTGGATCTAGCTTACAATGCATATATAAATGTACATAAGTAGATGTAAGTGCATTTGAAGTCTGAATACCTAGAAAAGATGATAGTAACTATTGTAGAAGAAGGAAGGGCAAAAGAACTAGTGAAGTAAAGACAGAAATGAGTCTGAGGGCAAGGCAATGGATATGGTGGAGTGTAGAAGGGCAATAAAGAAGAGAAGGACAAGGACAATTTGCTGAATCTGCTTTGTTAGAAAGTGTGTTAATGATATTCAATACTTTGTAGTTGAATTTAAAAGTACTAAAAAAAAAAAGTCCTCATATCTCATGCACAGATGTTCAACAAAGACATCCCAGAGTTGTTCTAGAAATGAATAATGATTATCAGATCATCAGATCTGCATTTAAAGAGAAAACTGTGAGTTTCCTGACCCAAATAGGGCTTGGCACATTAACAGTCTGTTGATGTAAAGGAACTAGGGAGCAGGATCTTGGGCTGCAGTGAGGACCCAATGAGGACCCAGGAGACTGATTCTGAGAACTACTCGTTTATTGAAATAGCAATGCTAGATTTTATAGCTTGAGTCAGGAGTGAGGGGAGGAAAAAGGATAAGGGAAGAAGTGCTGCAGTAGGGGCAGAAACCTTTCATGCATATCAGTTATATTAGTAGACCGCTGGTCACATGATTTATGAGAAGCAAGTTCTCTAGCAGAGAAACAGATGTTCAACTGGATTTATCATGACCTGCCTTTGTCTATATTGGGTTCAGTAGACCCAATTCTGATTTGGGTAAAAAGCAAGCCACTCCTGCAATGCTTTTTGAGAGATATCCGGGGTATAAGTAACACATTTCTGACCCTTGTTTGGCTTGGAAGTCCACATCTTCTACTTTGTATTTTATTTTATTTTATTTTATTTATTTATTTTTTTAAATATTTTTTTTATTGGAAATTTTTTATTGTAAATTTTTTATACATTTCAGATGTTCTCTCTTTACCCCATTTCCCACCCTCCCTCCCAGGAACTCACTATCTCTTCCCCCTCCTCCTATCTCCACGTTATTGTACCCCCTTCCACCCTCCACTGTACCTCACCTCCCCACCCTCGAGTATGACCCCCCCCACGACGTCCAGTCTTCAGGGGACCAAGGATCTCTTCTCCCACTTATATATAGCTCCCTTGCATATATAGCTGGAGCCATGGGTCCCTACCTAAGCGCTCCCAGGCTTGTGGTTTAGACCCTGGGGGCTCTGGTTGGTTGGGATTGTTGCTTTCCTCATGGTGTCTCGAATCCTCTCAACTCCTTCAGCCTTCACTCTATCTTCTCCTTTGGGAACCCCGTGATCAGTTTAATGGTTAGCTGTGAGTTTCTGCCTCTGAGTATGTCAGACTCTTGCAGACTTCTAAGGAGACAGCTATATCAGGCTCCTGTCAGCATGTACATCCTGACATCCACATCAACCTCGACCTTTGGTGACTGCACATAGGATGGATATCCAGATGGAATGGTCTGTCTCTTCTTCAGTTTCTGTCCTGCACTGTGTCTCCATATTAGCACCCTTGAGTATTTTGTTACTCCTTCTAAGAAGGACTGAAGCCCCCCCTACTTGGTCATCATTCTTCATGAGCTTTTTGTGGTCTGTGAGTTGTATCCTGGGTATTTCAGGCTTCTGGGCTAAAATCCAATAATCAGTGAGTGAATACCATTTATGTTCTTTTGTGATTGGGTTACTTCACTCAGGATGATATTTTCTAGTTCCATCCATTTATATATGAATTTATCAAATTCATTGTTTTTAATAGCTGAGTAATATTCCATTGTATAAATGTATCACATTTTTTGTATCCATTCCTCTGTTGAAGGGCATCTGGGTTCTTTCCAGTTTCTGGCTATTATAAATAATGCTGCTATTAACATAGTGGAGCATATGTCCTTGTTATGTGTTAGAGCATCTTCTGGATATATACCCAGGAGTGGTATAGCTGGGTCCTCAGGTAGTGATATGTCCAATATTCTGAGGAACCGCCAGACTGATTTCCATAGTGGTTGCACCATCTTGCAATCCCACCAACAATGGAGGAGTGTTCCTCTTTCTCCACATCTTCGCCAGCATCTGCTATCACCTGAGTTTTTGATTTTAGCCATTCTGACTGGTGTGAAGTGGAATCTCAGGGTTGTTTTGATTTGCATTTCCCTGATGACCAAGGATGCTGAACATTTCTTTAGGTGCTTCTCGGCCATTCGCATTTCCTCAGTTGAGAATTCTTTATTTAGCTCCTTACTCCATTTTTTTATAGGGTTATTTGGTTGCCTAGAGTCTAATTTCTTGAGTTCTTTGTATATATTGGATATTAGTCCTCTATCGGATGTGGGATTGGTAAAGATCTTTTCCCAATCTGTTGGTTGCCATTTTTTCTTATTGACAGTGTCCTTTGCCTTACAGAAACTTTGTAATTTTATGAAGTCCCATTTGTCAATTCTTGATCTTAGAGCATAGGCCATTGGTGTTCTGTTCAGGAACTTTTCCCCTGTGCCTATGTATTCGAGGGTCTTCCCCACTTTCTCTTCTATTAGTTTCAGTGTGTCTGGTTTTATGTGAAGGTCCTTTATCCACTTGGACTTGAGCTTTGTACAAGGAGATAGGAATGGATCGATTTGCATTTTTCTGCATGCTGTCCTCCAGTTGAACCAGCACCATTTGTTGAAAATGCTGTCCTTATTCCACTGGATGGTTTTAGCTCCTTTGTCAAAGATTAAATGACCATAGTTGTGTGGGTTCATTTCTGGGTCTTCAACTCTATTCCACTGATCTTCCTGCCTGTCTCTGTACCAATACCAGGCCGTTTTTATCACTACTGCTCTGTAATACAGCTTGAGGTCAGGGATGGCGATTCCTCCAGAAGTTCTTTTATTGTTGAGAATGGTTTTCGCTATCCTGGGTTTTTTGTTGTTTCAAATAAATTTGAGAATTTCTCTTTTCTAGTTCTGTGAACAATTGAGTTGGTATTTTAATGGGGATTGCATTGAATCTGTAGATTGCTTTTGGCAAGATGGCCATTTTTACTATATTAATCCTGCCAATCCATGAGCATGGGAGATCTTTCCATTTCCTGAGATCTTCTTCAATTTCTTTCTTCAGAGACTTGAAGTTCTTGTCATACAGATCTTTCACTTGCTTGGTTAGATTCACCCCGAGGTATTTTATATTATGTGTGACTATTGTGAAGGGTGTCATTTCCCTAATTTCTTTTTCAGCCTGTTTATCTTTCATGTGGAGGAAGGCTACTGATTTGTTCGAGTTGATTTTATAACCTGCCACCTTGCTGAAGTTGTTTATCAGGTTTAGGAGTTCTCTGGTGGAGTTTTTGGGGTCACTTAAGTATACTATCATATCATCTGCAAATAGTGATATTTTGACTTCTTCCTTTCCTATTTGTATTCCTTTGATTTCTTTTTGTTGTCTGATTGCTCTGGCTAGGACTTCCAGTACTATATTGAATAGGTAGGGAGAGAGTAGGCAGCCTTGTCTAGTCCCTGATCTTAGTGGGAATGCTTCAAGTTTCTCTCCATTAAGTTTGATGTTAGCTACTGGTTTGCTGTATATTGCTTTTACTATGTTTAGGTATGGTCCTTGAATTCCTGTTCTTTCCAAGACTTTTACCATGAAGGGATGTTGAATTTTGTCAAATGCTTTCTCAGCATCTAATGAGATGATCATGTGGTTTTTTTTCTTTGAGTTTGTTTATATAGTGGATTACATTGATGGATTTCCAAATACTGAACCATCCCTGCATTCCTGGGATAAAGCCCACTTGATCATGATGAATGATTGTTTTGATGTGTTCTTGGATTCGGTTTGCTAGAATTTTATTGAGTATTTTTGCATCGATATTCATAAGAGAGATTGGTCTGAAGTTCTCTTTCTTTGTTGGGTCTTTGTGAGGTTTAGGTATGAGTGTGATTGTAGCTTCATAGAACAAATTGGGTAGTGTTCCTTCTGTTTCTATTTTGTGGAATAGTTTGAAGAGAATTGGTATTAGGTCTTCCTTGAAGGTCTGATAGAATTCTGCACTAAAACCATCTGGTCCTGGGCTTTTTTTTGTGGGGAGACTTTTAATGACTGCTGCTATTCCTTTAGGGGTTATGGGACTGTTTAGATGGTTTATTTGCTCCTCATTTAACTTTGGTACCTGGTATCTGTCTAGAAAATTGTCCATTTCATCCAGATTTTCCAGTTTTGTTGAGTATAGGCCTTTGTAGTAGGATGTGATGATTGTTTGAATTTCCTCTGTTTCTGTTGTTATGTCTCCCTTTTCAGATCTGATTTTATTAATTTGGGTACTGTCTCTGTGCCCTCTGGTTAATCTGGCTAAGGGTTTATCTATCTTGTTGATTTTCTCAAAGAACCAACTCCTGTTTTTTTTGATATTTTGTATAGTTCTTTCTGTTTCTACTCGGTTGATTTCAGCCCTGAGTTTGATTATTTCCTGATGCCTACTCCTCTTGGGTGTATTTGCTTCTTTTTGTTCTAGAGCTTTCAGGTGTGCTGTCAAGTTGTTAATGTGTGCTCTCTCCAATTTCTTTTTGTAGGCACTTAGAGCTATAAGTTTTCCTCTTAGCACTGCTTTCATGGAGTCCCACAAGTTCTGGTATGATGTTTCCTCATTTTCATTAAATTCTAGACAGTCTTTAATTTCTTTCTTTATTTCTTCCTTGACAAAGTCATCATTGAGTAGAGCATTGTTCAGTTTCCACATGGATGTGGGTTTTCCCTTGGTTCTGTCATTATTAAAGACCAGCCTTAGTCCGTGGTGATCTGATAGGATGCAGGGGATTATTTCAATCTTTTTGTATCTGTTGAGGACTGTTTTGTGGCCAATTATATGGTCTATTTTGGAGAAGGTACCATGAGGTGCTGAGAAAAAGGTATATTCTTTTACTTTAGGATGAAATGTTCTATAGATATCTGTTAAATCCATTTAGTCCATAACTTCTGCTAATTTCAATGTGTCTTTGTTTAGTTTCTGTTTCCAGGATCTGTCCATTGTAGAGAGCGGGGTGTTAAAATCCCCCACTATTATTGTGTGAGGTGCAATGTGTGCTTAGAGCTTTAGTAAAGTTTCTTTTATGTATGTAGGTGCCCTTGCATTTGGAGCATAGATGTTCAGAATTGAGAGTTCATCTTGGTAGATTTTTCCTTTAATGAGTATGAAGTGTCCTTCCTTATCTTTTTTGATTACTTTTGGTTGAAAGTCGATTTTATTTGATATTAGAATGGCTACTCTAGCTTGTTTCTTGGGACCATTTGCTTGGAAAATTGTTTTCCAGCCTTTTACTCTGAGGTAATATCTGTCTTTGTCACTGAGGTGCGTTTCTTGTATGCAACAAAATTCTGGGTCCTGTTTATGTATCCAGTCTGATAGTCTACGTCTTTTTATTGGAGAATTGAGTCCATTGATGTTAAGGGATATTAAGGAAAAATGATTGTTGTTTCCTGTTATTTTTGTTATTAGAGGTGGAATTATGTTTGTGTAGCTACCTTTTTTTGGGGGGTTGTTGGAAGATTACTTCCATGCTTCTTCTCGGTTGTAGTTTCCTTCCTTGTGTTGGCGTTTTCCATCAATTATCGTTTGAAGTGCTGGGTTTGTGGGAAGATATTGTGCAAATTTGGTTTTGTCATGGAATATCTTGCTTTCTCCATCTATAGTGATTGAGAGTTTTGCTGGGTATAGCAGTCTGGGCTGGCAGTTGTGTTCCCTTAGGGTCTGTATAATAGAAGACCAGGATCTTCTGGCTTTTATAGTCTCTGGTGAAAAGTCTGGTGTAATTCTTATTGGTCTGCCTTTATATGTTACTTGACCTTTTTCTCTTACTGCTTTTAGTATTTTTTCTTTGTTTTGTGCATTTGGTATTTTGATTATTATGTGACGGGAGGTATTTCTTTTCTGGTCTAGTCTGTTTGGTGTTCTGTAGGCTTCTTGTATGTTTATGAGTGTCTCGTTCTTTAGGTTGGGGAAATTTTCCTCTATAATTTTGTTGAAGATATTTACTGACCCTTTAGATTGGGAATCTTCACTCTCATCTATACCTATTATCCTTAGTTTTGGTCTCCTGATTGCATCTTGGATTTCCTGGACGTTCTGTGTTAGGAGCTTTTTGCATTTTGCATTTTCTTTGACTGTTGTGTCGAGGTTTTCCATGATATCTTCTGTGCATGAGATTCTCTCTTCTATCTCTTGTATTCTGTTGGTGATGCTTGCATCTATGACTCCTGATCTTTTTCCTACGTTTTCTATCTCCAGAGTAGTCTCCCTTTGAGATTTCTTTATTGTTTCTATTTCCAGTTTTAGATCCTGGATGGTTTTGTTCAATTCCTTCACCTGTTTGATTGTGTTTTCTTGAAATTCTTTACAGGATTTTTGTGTTTCCTCTTTAAGGGCTTCTACCTGTTTACCTGTGTTCTCTTTCAATTCTTTCAAGGATTTTTGTGTTTCCTCTTTGAGGGCTTCTACCTGTTTACCTGTGTTCTCCTGTATTTCTTTAATGGAGTTACTTATGTCCTTCTTAAAATCCTCCATCATCATCATGAGAAGTGATTTTAATTCTGAGTCCTGTTTTTCCTGTGTGATGGAGTATCCAGGGCTTGCTATGGTGGGAGAACTGGGTTCTGATGATGTCAGGTAACTTTGGTTTCTGTTGCTTGTGTTCTTTCGCTTGCCTTTCACCATCTGGTTGACTCTAGTGTTACCTGTGCTCACTGTGTCTGACTGGAGTCTGTCTTTCCAGTTATCTTGCTTGTGTCAGATCTCCTTGGATTCCAGATGTCTCTGTGTTCCTGTGATCCTAAGCTCCCTCTGCTCTGGATGCAGTAGGTCTTTTAGGATGTCTCAGGATCAGATGTTTCCACAGGAGCAAACCCGCTAAGTGTCCTCTGCTCCTCTGCTCTGGGTGCAGTGTGTCCCTCTAGGATGTCTCAGGATCGGTGTTTCCACAGGAGCAGACCAGCTGCAGGTCCACCCCAGGCCAAAGGACCAGGCTCCCAGCGCAAGGGAAGTTATAGTCCGGAGGGGTGGGCTTTGGGTGCCTGCTAGTTCCTTAAGCCCCACCTGGCTCCCAGTTGTAACTCTGGGCTTTGGGGTATTGGGCAAGGTGGCTTACCCTCTGCTCTAGGTGCAGTGAGTCCCTCTAGGATGTCTCAGGATCCGGTGTTTCCACAGGAGCAGACCAGCTGCAGGTCCGCCCCAGGCCAAAAGGCTACTTTGTATTTTATAATGGGGCTATATCATCATATATGTCAGCATAGTCTATAGGTATAGTTTGATATTGAACCAGAACTTTGGCTGCAAGAAACTGCTGGCGCTTTTTTACCCTCTGTCATATTAATTATTTTTGCATTTATGGAAAGATGTAGTCATTCATTTTCACTGAGCTGAATTTTTAGACTTTTACAAAGTAGGACATATAAAAACAGTACAGTGTTGAATTTTTTTTTAAAAAAATATTTCTTAAATATATTTCAAAGCAAGACTTGTTCATTTTATTTTACCTGTGTGAGTATTTTGCTTACATGCACAATTGTGGAGCATGTGTTATCCTGGTCAGAAGAGGATGTAAGATTTTCTGGAACTGGAGTTATAGATGGTTGTGAGCCAGCATGCAGGTACTGAAAATTTAATCCAGGTTTTATGCAAGAGCAATATGTATTCTTAACTATTGAACCATTCCTTTGGCCTCAGTACTACTTTTAAGCCATATTGTTCAATAAGCAGAAGATTCATTATTTAATTTAACTTCCCCCTCCCCTATTTTTTCCTCTCAGGTTTAACAATTTTCCTACATACATAGACATAACAAATGTGGGCACATACACAGATTTTGCTGTATATTTTTAAAATCTCTTCTCTGGTAAAGACAACTTTCAATGCAGAAATCCTGGTGTGGAAAGTACATACTCTGATTGTTCAACTGGTTTTCATCAAAGAATAAATTGTTAAACTATAAGATATTATATTTAGAGCTTTTCCCTTCCTTTTATGAAACAAACAAACAAACAAACAAACTATGATCTGTTATCCTAGCAAATTGAATATCTGGTAAGGTATGAAATGAAGTATCTGTTGTTATTGTGTGAATCTTCCCTGAGTTATCTGGGATTTACCTGTACTTCACTGTGAATGTGTCTTTGGTTTACTCTAAAATTAGAAATGTGAAATTTTAGCTGGAAGTACTTTTCCAAAGACCCATCTTGAAGACATGCCAATAGGGAAATTTATTTACTGCAGCCCATTTCTTTTGGGATAATATTTGAATAACAAGTAAATACCCAAGAGAAATAATTTATTTTTCCAAATACAAATATCCTTTTTGAATGACAACTGTGGTGGGAACAAAAACAGAGAAAAATTCCATGTGTAATTTTGTTTAATAACTACACTTTTGTTTGTTTATTTTTTGCTTGTTTGTTTTTCGAGACAGGGTTACTCTGTGTAGCCCTGGCTGTCCTGGAACTCACTCTGAAGACCAGGATGCTCATGAACTCAGAAATCTGCCTGCCTCTGGCTCCCAAGTTCTGGGATTAAGGGTGTGTGCCACCACTGCCTGGCTAATAACGACACTTTTAATAATGAACACACATACATACACACAGACAAACACAAACACACACGTATGCTTTTCTTAATCTAACATATATTACTGTTCTTTGATTTCCCAGCTTCTTTCTAGTTACTAACAGTAGGTGCATTATTGCATTATGTCAGATATGCTCTTTGTTTCTCCTTTGTGTTTTCCAAGTGTTTTTAACAGCTATTTTCCATATAAAAAAAGAAAATGAACTAATGCCATGTTTAAAAATGAATCCAAATACAATATATTCTTAAACTTGTGATAAAATACACATGATACAAAATTTACCATTTTACTCATTTAAAGTAAATCACTTACAGTGTTAAGTATACTGTCATTGTCACAGAATTCTATCTAGAATGCTTTTCATCTTACAGAATTGATGTTTTATGCCCATTAAACAAACACTTAGCTTCTTTTATTATTGATAACCAATATCTACTTTCTTTTCCTGTGAATTTCACGTGAAAAGAGTTGATTCAGTCAGAATGTGTGCTTTTATTACTGGCTTTTTCTAATTAGCATAATGTCATTGTTTCATCCATGCAGTACCTTGTAGCAGATCAAGTGACTCTCTGTATACATTATTTTACTTCCTTTTGATATTCTACATTTTACAATTAAAAAAAACATTATTGGTTATTTTATTTATTGCATTTCAAATGTTATCCATATCCTGCTTTCCCCTCTGTAAATCCCCTATCCCACTCTCCCATGCTTCTATGAGGGTGCTCCCCAACCAACCAACCCACTCCCACCTCACTGCCCTAGCATTTTTCTATGCCGAGGCACCAAGGTTTCACAGGATCAAGGGCATCCTTTCTCATACATGCCAGATAAGACCATCCTCTGCTATCAAGAACCTCCACATAAAACCAGATATACTGAATCTGTTAGAAGATAAATTGGGAAAGAGCCTTGAACACATCAACACAGGGGCAATTTTCTGAACATTCCACCAATGGCCCAGGTTCTAACATCAACTATACACAAATGGGATCTCATAAAATTGAAAAGCTTCTGTAAGGCAAAGGACACTGTAATCTGGACAAAACGGTAACCTACAGATTGGGAAAAGATCTTTATCAATCCTACATCGGATAGAAGGCTAATATACAATATATATGAAGAACTGAAGAAGGTAGACTCCAGAGAAGCAAATAACCCTATTAAAAATGAGGTATAGAGACTTGAAGTTCTTGTCATATAGATCTTTCACTTGCTTGGTTAGATTCAGACCAAAGTATTTTATATTATTTGGGACTATTGTAAAGGATGTCATTTCCATAGTTTCTTTCTCAGCCTGTTTATCCTTGGAGTAGAGAAAGTCTAATGATTTGTTTGAGATGATTTTATATCTAGCCTCTTTGCTGAAGTTGTTTATCAGTTTTAGGAGTTCTGTGGTGGAAGTTTTGAGGTCACTTAAGTATACTATCATATCATCTGTAAATAGTGGTATTTTGACTTCTTCCTTTCCTATTTGTATCCCTTTGACTTCCTTTGTTGTCTAGTTACTCTGGCTATGACTTCCAGTACTATATTGAATAGGTAGGGAGAGAGTGGGCAGACTTGTCTAGTCTTTGATTTTAGTGGGATTGCTTCAAATTTCTCTCCATTTAGTTTGATGTTGGCTACTGGTTTGCTGTATATTGCTTTTACTATGTTTAGGTATGGGTCTTGAATTCCTGATCTTTCCAAGACTTTTACCATGAAGGGATGTTGAATGTTGTCAAATGCTTTATCAGCATCTAGTGAGATGATCATGTGGTTTTTTTTTTCCCTTTGAGTTTGTTTATATAGTGGATTACATTGATGGATTTCCATATATTGAACCATCCCTGCATTTCTGGGATAAAGTCTACTTGATCATGATGGATGATTGTTTTGATTTGTTCTTTGGTTCAGTTTGCAAGAATTTTATTGAATATGTTTACATTGATATTCCTAAGGGAGATTGGTCTGATGTTTTCTTTCTTTGTTGTGTCTTTGTGTGGTCTAGGTATGAGCATAATTGTAGCTTCATAGAAGAAGGAAGACTAAGGTGTGGGTGCTTCAGTCCTTCTTAGAAGGAGTAACAAAATACTCATGGAAGCAAATATGGAGACAAAGCGTGGGACAGAAACTGAAGAAGGGGCCATCTGGACACTCTTCCACCTGGGTATCTATCCCATGTGCAGTCACTAAAGACAGATGCCAATGTAGATGCCAGGAAATGCATGCTCACAGGGTCCATGATATAGCTGTCTCCTCAGAGGTTTGCCAGAGCCTGACATATACAGAGGCGGATGCTCACAGCTAACCATTGACCTAATCATGGGATTCCCGATGGAGGAGTTAGAGAGAAGACTGAAGGACCTGACTGGGTTTTTGGCCCCATTGGAGAGCAACAATACCAACCAACCAGAGTTCTTAGGGTCTAAACTACCAGCCTGGAAGCACATAGGGAGGGAACCATGTCTCTAGCTATATATGAAGGGGAGGATGGCCTTGTTGGACATAGGTGAGAGAGGAGGTCCTTGGTCCCATGAATCCTGGATGCCCCAGTGTAGGGTAATTCCAGAGCAGGGAGGTGGGAGTCCATGGGGGTGGGGGCACATCTGCATAAAAACAGAAGAAGATAGGATACCATAGGGTGTTTCTGTGTGGGGGGAAATAGGGAAAAGGGATAACATCTGAAATGTAAATAAAATATCCAATAAAAAAGATAGACAAATAGGAAAAGAAAAAGTGAGGTACAGAGCTAAATATTTTACAATTTTCATGTAAATATTTTAGTTTCTCCGTTATACTTATTCTGAGAAGCCATTTTTCCCATGTGTGAAAAAATTATATGATCACCACCATCATTTGGAGTTCAATACCAGCATCACAAATAGTTTAGTAGTACAGTTTGCTTTGTCCTCATAGATATGTTTACAGTCTATAAATTTGCTCCTTCCCCTGTATTCTCCTTTCCTCCATTTAATGTTTTGTTGGTGTTGGGATTTTTTTATTTGTTTGTTTGTTTTGTTTTGTTCTTATACCTAACTTACTGTTTGGAATTTATTTACCTACAAACTTAATACATTTTTTCAAAAATTATTTATGAGCAGAAACTGTAGACAACATACTTAGGATATTAGGAGTATTGTAAACCTTGAGCTCCTTTTGTCACTAAGATTAGAGTGTATGGGGGAGGTGAATTCATCAAGTAATTTAGTTGAACACTTCAAAAGATTCAGTTGAGGTAAAGGCTAAAGATAAATTGACTGTAAGTCTAGGATGATAGTAATATTAAGTCCAGGGTAATAAAAATTAGGAAAAACAAAGCTCAGGAAAAAAGAGAGTCTTCAGGTATTGTTTAAAGAAAGTTACTGAGTTTGATGAGAGATATTCTAACTAAAAAGAATACACAGGCAATGAACTTTAGTGAAATAAAAGGAATGAAAGTCAGTTTATGTTTTGGGAACAGACATGGGAAGAAGGACTTTGAAATATTGAGGGGTCAACCAATTCGCAGTCCTTAAGTCCATGGAAAGCAATAGGTAAAGAGAAGAGAATTCAGAGTATACAGTTGGAAAGGCAACTTTGTTAATGATAATAGTGTTAGTACACATCTATGCTGAAAGCCAAGAAGGTGAAGATCAAATGTGGGTGAAGTTTAAAGTCCATTTTGTTTATTACAGTATGAGAAATGGATGGTTGAGTATAGGAAGAAGAGATGAAGAATCTTGGAATTCTGGGTTGCACAGCAAATTGAATGGTCATACAATTTGTAGCAAATACTGGGAAAAGGAATATAGTGAGGAGGATCACATGTCTATGAGTTGTGTAGATTGTCAAGTAGGCAACTGACTATTAAGGTCTGAGGCAGAAATATGTGGTATTTCTGTTCTTAGTTATTATTTATAGTTTTCACTTAGTTACTTTTGAGAAGCTTTAACCAAAGTACCTGTCAGAAATAACCTAAGGAAGAAACAATTCAATTGGCTCTTAGTGTCCATGACTGCTTAGTCCCATGTGCTTAAGCAGAATATCATGGTTTAGGAGCTAATGTCTGAAGTCAGCTATTCACCTTATGGAAGTCAAGAAGCATAAAGTAGCAGCTAGTAGACATGGATAATGTATCTTAACTTGCTACGTCTAGTCAAAGCTACTGCTGCCAATAAGCTCCACCCACCACAGAGTATCAAGAGTCTTATGGAAACTTGACCATATGGGGCAATATTTCAGATTTAATTAACAAAAACTACTGTATTTTAGTAGGGCTATTTGTATCATATTGGTTGTAGTGTCCATAAAACCTTTTTCTGGAGTCTCTCCATAAATTTTAAGTTGTAGACTACAATGCCTCTCCATGCAAGTCCTCAATTTTTGTATATGGTGGGTAAGACTCAGACATATGCTAACAGATGAATGTATTGTGCTATTTTAGAAATGTTATAATAGGTTAAGATTTAAATTATGACATCTCAACTGATTAATTTAATCTATCGTTGGTAAACTGTGGTTTTTTTCCCAGCACCCACATTGATTTATGACAAGTGTACATTCCCAGACTCATTGATGTCAGTTGATGAGAGAGGAACTCAGGTGTTTGAGGTTTTTGAGCTCTCAAAAAGATTGCCTTGATTCTGCACGTTTTTCTATAAAAATAAAAGTATACTCTCAAGTAACATTCTTGTTAAAATATTTTAATTCTGTGAAATCTATAGCATAAAAGAGATGATATGAAGTTGAATTTTGTCTAGTCACAGTTGTAGTTCTTCAGCAATGAAATACAGAGTTACTGTTACAGTTATTCAAATAATAATTGATTTTCCACAGATATTTTTCTTTACTTTGTCATCTAAAAACTCATATTTTTGTTTACATAGAAATGAAGTTTACAGATGCAGTATCTGCATATTCATACTTAACTACCTAATTTTTTCCCAACTTCATAAATTGTGACCACTGTTGGTTAACAATTTGAAAATCTCTCACACCAACACCATACAATATGTTGCTCTTCTATGCAATTCTTATAGGTCTAGAACTGTAATTTCTTAAGCTTAAAAAATGAATTACATGAAACTCTGTTACCTGATAATTACTGTCAGTTCATTTTTATATCTACAGTAAGTGGTGTAAGATACAATTTGAATCAAAATCACTCTTCAGTTCAGTAAGAGGGTATAGTTTCAGTATTATACAATACAAAATAGTTCTAAGCTCATTTTGATGCTACTTTCCAATCTCTCCTAAAGACAATGTGAGGTGCCCATAGCACATAAAAGAAACATTTTTCAAATTTGCGATGTTAATGTTCACTGTTGAATTAAGACTATAGCTCATGTAAAGTCAAAAAATGGACTTTTAGTTTTGCTTCTGTTTCTGAATATAGAAATATACAAGAAGAGGTCATCTCATGAAAAAGAAAAATGATTACAGTCTTCAATAGCCAGGCAGTAAGATAAATTACAATTTGGTGTTTCAGATGGGCATGCTTATCAATTCCAGCCCATAACTTTCTTCTTGATGCTACCAGAGATGCCAAGATCACCCATTCTAAGAAGGCTTGTGTTTTCTCTTGAGTTTTGTTGTCTCACCTGGCAATTATCATCTCTTTAAGAGGAACACTCCTCCATTGTTGGTGGGATTGCAAGCTGGTACAACCACTATGGAAAGCAGTCTGGCGATACCTCAGAAAATTGAACATGGTGTTACCTGAGGACCCAGCTATACCCCTCCTGGGTATATACCCAGAAGATATTTCAACGTGCAACAGGGCCACATGCTCCACTATGTTTATAGCGGCCTTATTCATAATAGCCAGAAGCTGGAAAGAACCCAGATGTCCTTCAACAGAAGAATGGATACAGAAAATGTGGTACATTTACACAATGGAGTACTACTCAGCCATTAAAAATAATGAGCTCATGAAATTCTTAGACAAATGGATGGAGCTAGAAAATATCATCCTGAGTGAGATGATCCAATCACAAAAGAACACACATGGTATGCACTCACTGATAAGCGGATATTAGCCCCAAAACACACAATACCTAAGATGCAACGCAGAAACCTCATGAAACTCAAGAAGAAGGAGGAAGACCAAAGTGAGGGTGCTTTTGTCCTTTTTAGAACGAGTATCAAAAGATTCAACCAGAGCTCCCAGGATCTAAACCTCCAGCCTGAGAACAGACAGGGGCAAGCTGTCCTCTGAGAGGCTCTAACCAGCAGCTGACTCAGACAGATACAGACATCCAGAGCCAAACAGTGGATGGAGCTTGAGGACTCTTAAAGAAGAATAGGTGGAAGGATTGCGGGCCCTAAGGAGATAGGAACTGCACAGGAAGATCAACAGAGTAAACGAGCCTGAACCTTTGGAGCTCTGAGAGACTGAATCACCAACCGTGGAGCATACCTAGTCTACACAGATCTACCTCCATGGGCTAAACCTAGGCCTCCCTGCACATATGTTGTAAATGTGCAGCTTGGTTTTCATGTAGGTCTCAAACATCTGGAGTGGGGGCTATCCCAAAACATGCAGCCTGTATATGGAGTATGGTCTTCTAAAAAAAAAAAAAAAAAGAAAATGTCTTTGCACTCACTAGAGCAAGGAGTGAATCTTTGTGTCTGACCAAAGGGATGGAATTTCTGATTGGCTCAGATAATTATGGGTACCCCAATATCCTCTGCACTTTGTAAAATAATGTGTACAAAGAAAGACCCACAACATAAGAGAAGAAATAGCCTCTATTATGGAAAAACAGTTTTTTTTTTTCTACCAAGGCAGAAAGCAACAAAATATGGAAAATTAATGTCTATTTCTGGGGGTGGAGGTAAAGCTATAGAACTCTCTCATACTTGGGTAATTATGTTCCCATTTATCCTGTTCTAAAGGCCCACTACTTTGAAGCTGTGGCTTTATGATTTTAAATTGCTTCTGTGAAACTCAGAATTATCATTGTGTATATTTAAAAGTCATTTCCAGTTTTATTTTTTCCATTGTCACTACTTAATGAACCATTCCAAGCTACTTTTGAGGAAGGTAGAATGAAACCAACACACACATGCATACATTTCAAAATAATTTTGATATGACATAAGTGCACATTTTCTCCATTACTTAGGTATTATTTAATGTATTATAGAAATTTCATTTATTTCTCTAAAACATTCTTATAAATGTATCAAATTTTAAATTACATTAACTTTCCTTGCAGCATAAAACATAAAATCTGTACTGTTAAGTGATCAATCTTTATTTTTAATTTAATTACAATCTCATTAAACTTGTGAAGTATACAACATCATTTTAATTATACACAAATCTCTGCTAAAAGTGAATTCCAATGGAGAAGAATAGGGGTTTGTTTTGACTAAAGCTCAAGTGTCCACTTTCTTCTTAAAGAGTGTGATACAGAAACTTTCTGTCTTTCTATAAATTTGTAAGCATGATTTTAGTCTTGATTTCTTTTACAAGCTGTATCTTGTTTTCTCTTTTGAGACTATGTGCTTGCTCTGAGAAGTTGTTGCTTCTCTGATCTCATCTAGTCCCTGAGCAAACTAGTTTATTGCCTTAGGTTATGTCTCCTCAAGTTATGCACCACTGCAAATGGGGATATATTATCTGTAAAGAAATCTTATCTAATATATTTTCACTAAAACCACTGATGACAGAGAACTGTACTTTTGCTCAGTAAAGACAGACTATAGGTGAACTGTTAAGGAGAAGAATGTGTGTGTAAGAAGTTTATCAGACCACAATGGTGAGCCGCCTCTAGTGTACATATGACTTGCCTGATTTAGTCACTCAGGGAAACTTTTAAAACAATCTTGAGCATTCATTTGCACTTTTCCCTCACTGTACTGATACCTCCTGTTAATCTCATTGACTTCATTGTACAAATGGGAAATCTACAGTGGAGCTGTGAAGTCTCGCCAAGCTCACACAGTTGTTGAGCAGCAGGTGGGCTGTGAACATAAGATACACATTCAGAAAAGAATTTTACTTTCTCCACAGTACTGCTTTATGAAAAACATGATTCGTTCAAAAATACATAATATGAAAAGCCATGTATGAAACTTTGTGAAAGTAAAAAGGTAAGATATTCTCTTTATTCCTAAGAAATCATTTCTAAGGGCAGGAAAATAGCTACAGTGTAATTATCTATAGTTTTGCAATGGCTTTCAGGCCACATTTCTATAGACAAGAGGCAAAAGTTCCCCCTGTTTCTTCTGTGTTGTAGAGACTGACAGCTGTAAGCTTTCAAGGAAATGTTTTCTTTTAAGGTGATTCATACAATACACAATGATCTGCATGAAAATAAGTAGGATTAAATATGGCAGGGACAACTGAAAAAGCTCACTCTCTGTAATCTTAATTTAACATTTAATTTTCCTATTAGCTACAGAAATGTGGGCTTATTTTTCCACAGGTGTAAGCAATATGCATAATTAGTCCACACTCCAGGGCTCTGCAAAAGAGTGCTGGCCAGCATCAACAGTGTCCATGCTCATCTGAAACTAGATTAAAAATTAGGAACTGTGTGAATCTTTTATGCACTTTAAAGATGTTAGATTTTATTTTCGAAAAAAAACAAGTTTTAGAAGGCAACATGATCTTTTCTTAAAATGAAAACAAAACAAAATCAAAAAGCAAATGGACAAAATAATCCTTATTAATCCTTGAACAGGAATCATGTAGACAGAGCTGCTGTGGCTGCTGTGATTGTGAATAAGATTGATTTGGATAATGACATTTATAGGAAATTAGAAAGATCTACAATTGATTTTCCGTAGTTTAACAGTTTAATTGCAGTTGGTTGAAACACGGGGTCTTTTCAAAAAACAATTAGCATCAAAACCATTTTTCAGGCTTGATTGCGTGCATCTAAGACTGTGTCTAATTTTTTGAGATGAAGAATGGATTCAAACCTCAGCTGATCTGAAGAAGAAGGATCCTTATCTGCCTAATTTTCAGCATGACAGTATATAGTACAAGAGAGACTCACCTGGAGTTTCACCTGAGTTCAAACTGACCTTATAGCAGACCCCTCAGCTTTGAACATTATGTGATCTCTCTTTTCTTATTGCTTTTGCCATATTATTTCATCAAGTCTTGGCTTCTGCAGGAAGCTGATATGCCAAAATTACATATGGGGAAAATTCCTGTATGTGGTTGGTTGATCTGAAATTAATAGAGACCTCAGTGGTCTGTCCCTTGATTATGAACAGAGTTCTCTGCTTGGCTCTAAAGTCACCATTGTGTATGGATAAGTCAATGGTAAAAAAAGAACTTACTCTTTTGATATTTTCCATTTTAACTTGCCTTATTCCTGTAAGTAGCTCTTTTGTAGATAAGGATATGATGAGATTACACATCATCTGTTGAGGGGCTGCCTGCTGGCTCTAGGAACACAGAAGTCTTGGTTCAGCTAAAGTGAACAAGGGGTAATCATTGAAAAATGGTTGGAACTTTATGGCTACAAAATACTTAAAATTTCATCCAAACACATAGACATCACAACATTTTGTTTTGTTTTCCCTATTTTACTTCTACCCAATTAAACTACTTCTGTCCAATTAAACTAGTAAGTTACAAATAACCATTAGAACTGACAAATTATATTTATTGAAAGCCTTACGTTTCTATTATTTCTAATTTCTTTTTACTTACTTGTAAGAAGAAAATTGTTACAGTAAAATATTCCTTGACTTTAATATTTATGAAGAAACAATGACAAAGTTTCTCAGACACTTTATCTATATCACATAGTGGTCTACATATTGTAGTAGTGGCACTAACTTGTTAGGTGTTATTAGGAAACAGAGAGAGATGCAGGCAGAAACACTTTAAAGTCATGAAAGTCATCTGTGACAACTATATGAACTTTCAGTAAGAAATATCTTACAGCTAGAAAGATGAGTGACTTTGAAGCACATATCACAGAAATAAGCTCACTTGGTTGGAAGATTTACAATAGATTAGGTTATTGAGATTCTTGGCAAGAACCTGGGTGTACACAAGGATCAGCATCATTCAACTAGTCTAGACTGGATCAGTAGCTGATGTACTAGATTCCTAATTTTAACTTAAGCATGCTATTACTAAAAGGATGTTCAAAGCACCAGTATGCTTTCTATTAATGTTCTCCCATCTTTCTCACACTCCACTTAACCATAAAACTGCACCTTGGGGCAGAAGGGCTTTGAAATATCTACATAAATATAGGGCAGCCAAGGTTAACTGAGAACCATTGACTGGTTTTTAAGGTATCATGTGATACCTTTGGACACATATCAAGATGAAAATTTCTATCAAACACTGGAATTGAAATTATTATAGGGACACCTTGGACATATGTCTTTAGTGCAAGATTCCTGACTCACAGTAAGTCCCAATTAACCTTGCTGGAAATTCATTAAGTAATAATAGGCAAAAAAAAAAAAAAAAAAGGCCACTGATCATATGATATTCCAATAGATTCTTTAGTCAGGTCTCAGCACTCAAGACTGAGTACCATCCAAGCAGTGAAGAAACAAGATTTCATCGACCACATACTCATAACTAAGAACCAGATCTAGATTCCTATCCTCCACTATTCCTCAGGGGTTCATATGAAACTTTCTGATGTCGCCTTAGAGGGAAATAAAGGAGAAAAATGGAGTATCGCACAGATATTACAAAGTTTTTTTTGATCAATGTCTAAGCATATTGTAGAATCCTCATGTATGTTAACAAGAAAGACTGGAAACATTTCAGTTAGTAAACAGATTTCAAATCTGCAAGGTCGGCAGGCTCATGAATTTTTATATAGGAAGATGAATCAGAAAAAGACTTCCTCCTTTAGCCACTTCATGACACTATGTTTCACCTTCAGCTCATTTCTCAATTAAATGAAGTCAGCCATGCTTCCTTTCAGCAAGTGCACCTTAGCCAGGAATCCCTCGATGTAATTATCACTGTCTATTAGAACTGCAATTTTCAGGCGAACCCTAAATGGCTCCTCTTTCTCATTACTGTTGACTCTCAGTCCTCTTTGACTCAAATCTTTATACGTAAGTCCTGCCACCTTTGTAATGCTTTTAAAACAAGTTTTCTTTCCCAAATAAACATGGTTTTCCAGCAGGCATTGGAACACATTTGTGTTCTATGGAATTATATGATGCCTTTTTATTTCATGGATGTATAAAATTTGCTGAGTTCAATCTGCATGAGTTCGTCATTAAAAGGAGAGGACATAGAATGACACAAGTGGGTGCTTTTGAATGGTATTCACTAACTAATTATTAATGGTTGTTGTATTATATACATGCCACCTAAATATCTCCCAGCTCCTGGGAAATATGACTGTTTGCTATATCGCAAGGTTGATCTTATTTTTTCTCAAGGTCTTGCTTTGCCTTTTCAAAGAGTTCCCAGTCTAATTAATTTATGAACATAATTCTTGGAGTCTGATTATTTTAAAGTAGATCAGCAATATATCCAATGAGCCCATAGCTGCCGAGTTTGCAAATCTGCATCTGGACAAATCTCATCCAACTGAATTTACTCCAACATCAGGTTCACTTGGTGTCTTGGTGCTGTAGCTGTTCCTACACAATCAAAGTCAATCAAAATATACAATTTTATAAAATACTTCTCTGTTTTCAGGTCATACATAGAATAGCCCATAAATTATATATCATCCTGAAGTAGGAAAAAGTATTTACATCTATAAGACAAATACACAATTATTAAAATGATCACCTCACTTGCTTTTGTGGCCATCTTATAATTCTTTTAAGGAATATTTGGGATTAAATTAGCTTATTTTGGAGTGACTTACATTATTTATTTTTATAGTCAGTGAAACATACTTTTAAGAGGTTAAATATTGTGTTTTCTATTTTTGCCATATAGAACCCTAGATACTTTTCTGTTGTATTAAATAAAGTAATATAGATTAAATTGAAGGCACACACAAGTGCATGCATACACACATTCTACTTATATACTTTTATATAGTAGTGGTTGAAATGAATAAATTTATGAATTACCTTACATATATTTCATAATCCTCCTATTTTCACTAAATGTTACTATTCCAATGTGCTGTGAGTATTACAGAGTAAACAAAACAGATTTTTATCCAATAACTGGGTAATCTCATTCAATTGTGCATCCCACATTTTAATAGAAATAGTGATATACTTCAAACACTTTAGAGGAGAACAGAGCAAGTATCTAATGGAAAGAATTAATAGCAAAATAATTTTTCCAGGAAAAACAGAAAACCCAGCAGAAAATTAAAACCATCTTTATACATTTGAATGATTGTACTGTAAAGAAGTAATCAATTTACATAATAGTTTCTAGAACAAACAAGTACCTGTTGGAAATAAGAAAAAAATAAAGAAAAGTAACAAGTACTTTTGGAAATAATTAATGCTGTCTTATATTATAATGATATGAATATGAGGAGACAGAGGATGTAATTGCATTGCATTTGCAATACCCTGGATTATATTCCCAGTACACATGCACACACACAGATACAAAATGTAGATGGCAAATGTAGATAGGAAGAGAGGAAGGACAAGGGAACATCAACATTCCTATCATTCATGGAAAGTGAGGCTGGACTTTGTCACATGTTGCTTAAACACAAAGATCCTAAAGGAGAGATGACCAACATGAATCCTCATGTCTCATTGAACATAGTGCTTATTTTTAAAATGTAATTTGTTTAGGAAAAGCTTAGTAATATTTTGCATGTATATAAGATAACAGGATTTCAATTCAAACATTTTTACAGGCCAATATTCAGATCTGATATAGAATAAACAAATTTTACAAATTTTCTTCCAGCATATTAATAATAATAATACTTATTTAATTTTAAGTATATCCATGCTTTGAACAAAAATAAAATGGGTGCAATGACTATCCTGTCAATAATTTAAATATTAGTATTTCAAAGATAAGATATAGCAATAAATTAATTTTATCCTTAAGCACTTATCATATTAACAAAAATTTCTACTCTTAATGAATCTAATGGGTTACACAACTATAAAGGTAATATAACATGTTTTGTTATTGCTAACTAAAGGAAATAATAGAATACTGAAAGTTAATTTTCTCAAGGAATTTAATGTGTGTACAGTCTGAAAAAAATGTTTAGGAAAAGCAAAACTTTTTTTCATTATATTAACTTTAGTTTTTTTTATTTTTATTTTTTGAGACAGGGTTTCTCTGTGTAGCCCTGGCTGTCCTGGAAATCACTCTGTAGACCAGGCTGGCCTCGAACTCAGAAATCCGCCTGCCTCTGCCTCTCAAGTGCTGGGATTAAAGGCGTGCACCACCACTGCCTGGCGAGTATATTAACTTTAACATGTAAAATATAATACATCCTGTTTGTAGAAACGAGCTTTGAGTGACAGTCTTAAGAAATACTTTCTTGTCTATATTAATCTTTATTATGCTTAAGATTTATTTAGTTCTTAATCCAGATATATGTGGAAACATATAACTTAGGTATATACACCTCTACTGTAACATCTTTATTTTCTCATACTATATTTTAAACATTATTAACTTAGAATTGAAATCAATTTTGATTTATGAAACATGATTGATTAGAGAATCAATTGATAAAGGACGAAAACAGAAAGATTTGTGGAATAATTTCATGATATTAAAATTAGAAATGCCTAGAGTTCACTGTATGAAAAAATTTACTCAATTAAAAAAGAGGAAATAGTGCTGGAGTGATGGCTCAGCAGTTAAGGACACTGATCTCTCTTTGAGAGGCTCTGAGTTCAACTCCCAGCAACCACATGGCAGCGCAGAGCCATCTATGATGGATCTGATGACCAATTCTGGTGTGTATGGAGACAGCTACAGTCTGAAGATGAGCTAAGATGAGATGAAGTGTTCCATTATACATAAAAGAAAGAAATAAATCTTTTAAAAATAAAACTAGGAAGTAAAAATATGAAATAATATAAAACCTTTAAGTTTGAAAAACTAGAAATACTAAAAAAAAAAAAAATGTTAGGACAAAATAGGTATTAAATAAGTGGAGATCCCAGTAAGATTCTTTCTAACAGTGGCATTCTATGAGAACTGAGGCATTGAAAATGGAAAGATTCACTATTAAAGTACAGACTGAGAAAAGAGGAGCAGGTGTTAGTCCACAATTTTAGACTTTATTGGGTTAAAAAAAAATGGTAAAAAGATGAAGTGAAATAAGCATGTGGAAATAAAATCTACAAAACCATCATTCAGAAGATGCTTGAAAAATTGGTTTAATTCTCCATTTTATATTTTTTTCTTTTACGAATTCAACAGATTTTAATGCAAGGAAATGAAATAAATTGTATTTAAATTTGACAGAATGTTTACTCTTACAGCATTTATTTTAGCTGGTATTTTGTATAACCTATAATTAATTTTACAATGAATAATTTAGTAATACTTGCATTATATAATTAAATGTAAAAGTTTAAACTGTTAAAAGTACTACATATCATGAAAGAATAAAAATATTTATAATATAATCTCATTCATCATTTAAGGTTTTTATGAATATATAACAATTCAATTAAAGTGTGAAATATAATTGAAAGAAAAAAAGCAGTTAGACAAAATAAATGGAGGAGAGAATTCATTAAAATACTTAAAAGGAACCAACCTTTATATGTGGAGTTGAAGAATAAGAAGAGTGGCTTGAGACAAGAAGCCAAACTTCAGGTGTTTTTCACTGAAAAGTTCTGTTCATAGAGAATGAAGAAATCAATCCACATTTTAAACCATCACGGTGGTTGCAGTTTGACATCAGTAAGACTTGGAAGAAGGTGAAAAGTTGAATGTAGAAAATAAATTAAGAGATAATTAAAGTATGTCAGAAAAGAAACTGTGGTCGTTTGGCCCATGAAAATAATAGCTGAATTGGAGTCAATGCATCAGCTTTGATAGACAGAAGAATTTCCCATAGTGAAGAGAAAAACAGAGGAATTGCTATAGTTGCTGGAAAGAGAACTGAAAAGATAGGAGATGAACTTGCAAGAAAGGCAGGTGAGGCAAAATGCAGATTCCAATTACACAGGCACAAAAATTAGTTGTATTTCTGTTTTTTAAAGAAATGTCCACATTACACTCTTCATTGCAATATGATATCTGTTCTATTATGATTGAAAGACAGCAGCTTGCTGCTATTCAGTCTGTGAAACTTAAGGACTGACTGAGGCTCATCTGTGGCCTTTTCCTAAGTCTTAGCTTTCATACTATCAGCAAAAGTACAGAAGGTACTGTGGCTGGAGATATTAGAAAAGAAGTGTCTGGCCTGCTCCTGGCTTTGCCATCAAGTTCCCAAACTAAGCCCATTTTGTCTCCAGTGGAGCCCGAGTTCCCAAGCTGGTTCCACTGGTCTACTCTCTTTAGCTTGGCCCCATAGCGACCAGTTGCTGTGCTCCCAGCTCTGGTTCACTTGTCCCTGGAGCCACTAGTTCCTTCATAGCCATAATACCCCAGTTGTCGGTGGTCCCACCTTCCAGTAATCCAGTAAATCAAAAGTCTAGATGCTTAAAGTTAACCAACAGATTTACATATATCAATAAAATCTCAATACACAAGATGCCCACACAACTTAGAGAGTTATCCCAATTTTCCTAACCTTTAGATTTCATATCTACCTATTTACTTGAAACCTGGAGGATCCATGTTGGCTGCCATTTTGCCTTCCTCTTCTCCCCTCTCTCCTTGTCTCCCTTTCTGTCACCCTTAGCTCTGCCTCCCTGTCCAAGTACAGGTAGCCCACTGAAAATAGATTGGACAGTGAAATTTTGCCACAAGGCACTCTATGACATACTAGAACAATTAGTATTTGTGAAGCAAAAAAAACTGTAAAAAAAAATTTCCTTCAAATTCTTGGAATTATTTTGGCTTCTCCAACCTAACTCTGTTTTGCAATCAAATGAAAGACGTCTAGAATCAGTGCTTAGAAAAAAAATTGGACTCATCAGAAAAAGACCAGTACAGAGAAGGTGATGTGTACAGAATAAGTGAATTAAAACATTAATGTTTATAAAGGTATCTTAAATTTCATAAGTTTTCATTTTAAGATATTTTAATTTAATAATCCCAAAATAAAAGATTTAAAGGGGAAGTACAGAAAAAAAATCTAACATTACTTCTCATTCAGAAATGATTCAAAACAAAATATGTAAATAATTTTTTTCTGCAGCATTTCATTGTGTATTTTTGGTGAAGAAGCATTTTACTGGAAAAAATCTTATCTTTTAATTTCTTTTCTTTTAAACCATTTTTTTTTATTCTGTATTACTTCTGAAGTGCATGGACATACATGCACATCATGAATATAAGCACACATACAAACACACACACACACAAATAGACTTTTCTATTTTGGTTCTCTCTGAATAAGTTCATATTCTTTTAAGCCTCTGCTCCTCTACTTTTTGCTTTGTATTTTCCCTCTGACCTACATATGTCTGGAGGTATATTTAACATCTTTATATCAAAGTGCAGAAAAACCACACAGGGAAGAGTGGATAGAGAACATTCTAGTGTGTGAGCCTGGCAGCACTTGGATGTGACTATTAGTAACATAGATTCTACTAACACCAAGCTAATTATATCTGCATTATGAGCTCCCATGATTGGAACTTCCAGTAATGCCTTTCTCATTTTATTGCCATTAATCACAAGAAAAAGTGGTAACAAATAAAAAGTGGAAAGGCAAAAAAAAAAAAAAAAAAAAAAAAAGAAAGAAAGAAAAAGAAAGAAACAATGAAAAGAAAAAAATCTGTCTCAAAAAAGGAAAAGAAAAGAGTCCCAGTGTTGAAGAAGCCAAAACAAATAAATGAAAGTTTCAATTCAAGTAAAGAAGAAGATGTCAGTAATAATTTTGAACCAAAGTTTAATGAAGATTTGCTTCACTGGTCAAATACACACGTTATTCACCCTTTTCAGGTATTTGTGCTTTTTATTAACCCCTTCCTTTGTCTTTAAATAGTAAAATAAAATATAACAAGATTGAAAACCAACACACTGGAGTTGGACAAACCAAATCAACAGAAGAAAAGCAGTCCAATAGAACTTTCAAAAGACAGACCCACTGGGATCTTACTTAGTAATCATATGAAAACACTGGATTTCATTATACATATACAAAGGACTTGGAACAGACTTGTGCAGGTCTTACTCATATAGCTTAGGTCTCTGTGAGTTCATATGAGCTTTGATGTAAAGTGTCATCTAGGAAAGGGTAAAGGATAGCAGGTCATCTTCCTGAGATACTTTCACTGTGGACTGTGGACTGCAATGAATAATGGCTTGCTGGCAAGGCCAAAGGAAAGACATTTTCAGAATTTGTTTCCTGCTTTTTGTGTGCCTTCCTGACAGTAGTAAATTAAATTAATATATAATCCCTGGGCATTGGCCCACCCTATTGGGAAGATTTTCTGCAGACCAATGAAGTTGTAAAGATTTGTAGTGATATTATACAGACAAACAAATAATTTCTTAATTCTTAATGATGATTACATAAGAATTCCCAAAATTATACTAGTAATTATTAAGCCCTTTATAATAGGACTGCTATTAAAGACTGCTCTGATATGAAAACTGTAATTATAACTTTGCCAGTCTTCACATGTCATGAATTAATTGCTTCTGAGGTAGAAAGTAGTGATTTTACAACTTAGAATATATTCCTTAGGACTTTAAAACAATGAATCAAAAATAAAAGGGAAAGAATGATTTATTGTAGGTACAAGATAGTACATAAGATATTGACTGGGTTTATCAATAGAAAACCTTTAATCCCACTACTTGGGAGGCAGAGGCAGGTGGATTTCTGAGTTTGAGGCCAGCCTGGTCTACAGAGTGAGTTCCAGGACAGCCAAGGCTACACAGAGAAACCCTGTCTGGAAAAAAAGAAAACTTAAATGCTAACTTAGACACAAAACTCACAGTTTTAGACTCTCAATGAACTTGAGGAGCTAGTGGCAGATAATGATTTGTAGCTAGATAACTAATCTGAATGGAAACACTGATAAACATCTCTGATGTAAACTTATAACATCTCATTCAATTTATTAACTTTTATATAAAAAGAGGATGCTTGGAAAACCCATGTGATATAATCCTATAGAAAAGGAACAAAAACTAGGAAGGATAATATTAAGTTACAGAAGGAAGGAGTAAAATTAGGAGGAAAGGAAAGACAGCAGGGTAGAAAAAGGTAGAAATTAAGAGATCAGAATAACGTAGAATTTAGTGACCACTTTAGAAATTAAGAGAACATATATTCTGATAGGGTTTCCTCTTTTACTTTCACTTAGAAAACCCTATGTAGATCAATTACTTATGTCAGATGAGGTGGGCATGTTTATTGAGCTTTTTCTTGATCAGAAACTAATTCAGGTAGGTAGCAGTATAGGTATTACCATTTATAGGGATGTAGTCTTGGGTTATATAAGAAGCTATCTAAGTTATCCAGAAGGAAAGCAGGGGATAAAGCCATTAAGCATGGTTCACCTGTGGTTATCTCCTCCAGGTTCCTGCACTAAATTCCCTTGATAATGGATATAACCTGGGCATATAAGCTAAGTAAGAAAAAGGTTTTCTTCCAACATATTTTTTTTTTGTCAAGATACTGTCACAGTCACAGACTGAACCAAGATAAGGAAGTCAGTGGGCAATTTTCAGGTAAAGGACAAGAGGCATTTTTAAATGAGTGAAGGGAAAATATATTCAATAAAAATGCTTAAAAGTGACATAAAAGTTTCATGCAAAACTTGCACTATCTTATTCATAGAGAATGAGTTTATTCCTCTTTTTTTCACATCACTGCATGGGATGTTGTCAACACACTAAGCAGTTAGAGATGATAGTTGGACAACTCTTCATAAATCTTTCAAAATTATATTATTGTTGATTCTGAGTATTTAATGAGATGTATTTGTATCATGTTCATCTCTCATCAGTTCATATTGAAGTTTTCTGGGTCCAGAGGAGTAGTAATGATGGTTACATTTGTCCTACTAAAATGTACAAGGCATCTTCCAGCATATGAAAGGTGTGAAACTTACATGTCTATACCAGCTTGGTTCTCTACATCCTGTGGCTCAAATATGTGCTATATTCAGCACTAGGACATTACCATCAAATTCTTATAGGTAAGAAGGATTATGTTAGTCACAGCCATCTAGAGGAACATAAGTGATAGAATGATTGTATGTGTATAAAAATGGAAGTGACTGAAGTGGCTTACAGGCTGTGATAGAAGTATTCCAATAATAGCTTTATTCCAAAGGAGACTCCAAGAATCTAGTGATTGCTCAGTCCACAAGTCTCCATATCTGAGCTTGTCTTTAGCATATGTTGGAATCATAAAAGATGAGGCTCTAATACCAGTGAATCTAGAGTAAGAGCATTTGGGTAAAAACAAAACTTTCTTCTTATAAATTGTGCCACAAGAAGGCAAGACCAAATGTATCTCCTCACTTCACAAGACAGATTAAAGGTGAGCTTTCCCACTTCAAATGTTTTAAGTAAGAAACAAAACAAAACAACAACAACAAAAACTATACCAAGCCTCATAACTGTACCAAGTCACTTGGGTTTTAGTTAATTCCAGATACAGTCATGCTGGCAACCAAGAAAAGCCATAACAAATACCAAGGCCAATAATCTGTATGGGGCTGGTCTCTGGGATCTGGCTGGTCAACAACTACATCACTAAACTTTTAATATACTAGTTGTGGGCATGTATACAGTTTAGTGATTTCCTACTGCAGTTGATTTTTATTTGACATATCCATAGGCTAGTTATCTTCGCCCATACTAATACCTTCAACATGCCCCCCTTTTCTCACTCCGTTTAACCTGTCCAGTTCTATTTCCCCAAACTCTTCCCCATTCATGTCACTAGTCCTAAACACTTGTAATTCCACATACTTGTCAACATTCTCACTTTTTCGAGAAAAAGGCATTTATATCATTCTTGAACTTAACACCAGGAGAAGGAAAGCTTTGCTGAGTTCCCATGGATCTCAGGCATTAGTCTGTGACATGGCTGTGCCCATAACAACTGTGCACAGTTATACAGAACATCATCCATTATTTACACACATATGCAAGGCTTCCTTAGCTAGTCACACCTATGTAATATGCATTATTCAATTAGTATATACAGTGATAAACATTTAAGAATAAGTTGCACAAATAAAACATAATATCTCATGTTATCTACTCGATTATAAAATTTCCATGTGGAATTCAAGTCTTATTTTGTAGTTATACCAAAATGCACATATTTGCTTTATATATAAATTATGAGTATTTTCTGAATTAATGACTCATTCAGTGGCTTGCTTTGCTCTTAAAAACAATAATTTGTAGCCACTTTAGAGTGATAAATTACCATGACCATTGACTTGCTTTTAATCAGTAAACTATGTCCTTGTCTTGGAAGCAAAGACAAGTATTTTAAGTTTACAAGTGTTTTTGAGTCTGGAAAACTAATATATCATTAAGTAATTTACTAACCAAGGCTACTTCACATACTTGTCTTGAAAACGGCCATTGTATTCATTTTCTCTGTACCTTTGTCATTTTACTGAAATTATGCACTCATGCTATCATTTCTCTGAGGAATATTGGTAAGAAGTGAAGACCTTCAGAGGGTCTATAGATATTTCATTTAGTTTTTTTAAAAGCCAAATTTGTTCATTTTAGTATATTAAAGTTAGTTTATTTTAAAAAATTTAAAAAATTTTATTTAGGATAAAATGATACTCTATCTTCTGTGATATGGAAAATGGCAATATTAAGTGGTGCAGAACCTTTACAGCTTCAGAGTCAGTGTTCAACTGGACCTGTTTACATCAGTGCCTATCTGCCCTGTCACTTCTCAGGTTAGTGCCCGGTTGTCAGTGAGCACAGGGCAGTTAGGAAAGCTGAGGTTGTATGTCACAGAATTTTAAAGCCCTCATGAACATTTGAAGTACAAGAATCAGAAATACCAGTGTTGGAACTGTTATTTGTATTTCATCAGTGGCTATTTATTGATAAAGACACAAATTTGTTACAAAGAAAGATCATAGGGTTTGTGTGTATTATTGTTTATTAAGTTTTGATATTCTAGTTACATGCTTATTCCCCTTCTGCCTTTTACCAATGTCTCCCACATAACTTTTCTTCCTTGTATATTTGTGTGTGTATGTAAGAGAGGAAGGAGCAATTATGTTTATTCCTAAATATATAAACCATATACTATTACTTGTATGTAGGTTTTCAGGGATGGCCATTTGGTATTAGAAAACCAGTTGCATGCTCTCCCATGAGGGAGAATATTTTTCCTGGTTTCAGCATTATTTGGTTGCCTGGAATTCTTTGTCTAGAGTTGAAGTTTGATACACTATCTCCCTTCCACATTTACTGGTTCAAGTTGTCTTTAGGTAGTCATATTTCTGCAACTCCATAAGTATATTGTCTCTGACATTTCTATAATTCACAATGTCATAATAAATTTCATATCTCTTATCTTTCTGCATCTTCCAGAATCATATTTGAGTCTTAGTTGAAGATGTTGTGCTATAGATGGGTCAATGTAAAATGGTCTCTCTAAGTGCTATATTTTGAACAGTTGTGCTTTTCTATAATGGTCTCCAGACTTGTTATTTCTACTAATACTTAATCCATTTCTTTTATATTGTTGGAATCATAATGTATAAATCAATAATGATTCCAGAGTCATAATTTAAAACCTCTGTGAATTGAATATAACGAAAGATGTATGTTTTATTTTCTGATTGTACACATTGCATAACTTTCCCATGGGAGGAACAAGTTGCATCGTCTTGAGATTTTAACACCTTACAACATTGATTTATTTTTTCAGTATTTCACATAAATATTGATATTTTTGTACTTACAAAAATGTTGGAACTATGGCCAATTATTAAGCAACCTGTATTACTTCAGCTTTTTAATGAAACAGTTTACAACAGAACTTTCCAACATTCTTTATCTAATAGCAAATTATTGTCCCCAATGAGAATCCAATAATGGAATAATATGAAATTATCACCTAAACTTCTTGCAAAAGATAGCTAAATATATTTGTATAGATATAGATTTTTTTACATTATACAACTCAAATTCACACTGAATGTGTACTGTATATGTGTATAAGAAAACTAATGTGACCTAGGAGTGATTTCAACTATTTATGAAATATTCCCTAAGAAAAGACATTTTGGATGAAAGTACCTATAGTGTGATTGTTTTCCTTTAAAGATAGGTTTATAATGGTGAGAATCAGACTAAATATTCATTAGAAAAAGATGGGGAAAGTTATAAATCTATTGTATCTAGAATATGCATTATACACAGTTGACTACTCAATATAACTTTTTTCCTTCCTACATATTTCATCATGAAACTTTACTTTTGTTTCAGTACCTGTTTATTTAGAGGCAGGGGTATCTCCGAGGAAAACTGGAAAGATGTTTTATGTGTGCAACATAGCATGAAAATGAAATTGATTTCATAACACACCTCAGAGCATAACAATGGGTTGCTGATTTTTATTTTTCACACATTTTCTTGAAGCTTTCTGATTGAGATTTGATATGAATCACTCTATATTTATAACAGCACACTTTTAGTTTCAGTTTTTCTGTCAAATGGTTCTAGGTCTTTGCTGAAGTCATCCGTGAATATAAGGAATAACATTTTCCTAGCAGTGCACTTTACATTCCAGTAACAACCCTGCATTTTTTGTGGAATGACCTGGAGATGCATACAACTGGGAGTGACGAGGCTCTCTCAATGTGAATGAGTACTGTCTTATTAGGTGAAGCAAATACTTTCCTCTATCAACCTCTTTTGTTTTTGCTTCAGTGGTAACGTAGTCTTTTAGAAACACAGATAGTCTCTTGCATCCCATATCTGATAAATTTCCATTTGATATATCTATGCAGACACACCGGATTTTCTCCTGCTTTCTTTCCCCTCCAGAAGAATCTGAAATTTAAATTCTTCACATTATACCTGGACTGTCTCCCTTGTCGAAGCTGCCAATGCATTTTTGAGTTTTAATGCAATTTAAAAAGAGTTGATATTCACAAAAGCAGATGAATTAGTATAATGTCTATTTTGCTTTTATTCTTTTTCAGAGTGGCTAAGGGTGTGGATTCAGGTATCTGATAACCTTCCAGTCCTGCCAAAACATTATACAATTTATTGAAATCAATTTTGTTAGTTTTCAATCCATGTATACATTTGCTTTTTTGTACATTGTAATGTTCTGAATTTACAACAACGCTAATGTTTATTGTGCATAAATAATATGATGCCTTGTGTTCCTCATGTAAAAATATCTCAACTGTTATTAAACTTTTTTTCATTTCATAGGAAGATGAATGAAAACCAGTTCCACTGCTTAAATGTGACTAAAAATATATTACTCTGTTAAGAAACTACATGTAAAGGTTCATAGTATTATTAATGGATGAGTGAATCCATTAATGAGTGAATTTACATAAAAAGAATAAATTAAATTCATCCTTGTTGTTCTGATAATTTGGAGTTCTTCATTCTAATCCTAGGTAGGTATAGCAGCAAACAGTTTAGAATTCCATAATCCTATTTAAGATTACTTTGTGTCCACACTCTGTCAATGATTATAACTATTTTATTTACAAAATTGATATAATTATATGATGCTACATGATAATTATTGATGTGTATGATTATTTGTGATTTGTATACCTATAGGTTTTATTATGATGGGTAGCTTGGAAAATTGCCAGGGAAATATTGAAACGAGTCATAGAAATTTCAATAGTTTTCAGTAAATACCAATTCCATAATAAACAGGAGTGTATGTAATATAGAGGTATGTTGTTTAATTGTATTGCATCCTATCATGTGTAACATTCATATGTAAATTCAAATGAAATGAATATTATGACAGAAAAACTAGTGAAATGGAATCTTCTGTACATTTTGAAGTTGCCTTAATAATTCAATTCCTTCATGTATTAGTCATATACCATGTACTCTGTTGATACATGTAACTTGTGGCTATCAGGTTGAAAAATAGAGAAAGTTCTATTTATCAGTACTCATCTTTGATATCAAATAGGTCAGACATAATATTCTAGTTCCATTTGCATTATCTAGATTATTTCTTAAGAATATTTTATGATTGTTGGGCAGTGATGGTGCACGACTTTAATCCCAGCACTTGTGAAACAGAGGCAGGCAGATTTCTGCGTTCCAGGACAGCCAGCACTATACTCTATAGTATAGTCTTGAAACCCTGTCTTGAAAAACAAACAAATAAAAACAAGCAAACAAACAAAAAGAATATCTTATGATATCTACTGAGTGCTGTATTAGTTGACCAAAATATCTGAGATTGAAATAATAAAATATTTAAGCTCTATCTTCAGGTACTTGTATAATAAAATAATGTAAGATAATTAAACCATCTGAAAACAAAGATGAGGAGAGCTTCAAAGATACAGCATCAAAAATCAAATATTTAATTATTTCTTTATGTTAACTCTTCATCTGCTACATGTTCTATTTCAAGGGTGCTTCCTTCCTTCAAATCAGAACACAGGCTTTTCCTTTCTATACTGATCTAATGAACAGTGAAAGGAGTCTCTTTGTCTTTGGTGCTATCCTCTATTCATGCATTGTTCTCTGTGGTTTGAGAGAATACTGTACTGAGGATAAAACAGCCTTGCTTCAATGAATTTGCAGAATCCAACATATTTTATTATATAACAAGTAGAATCTGAAATTTAAATTCAGGTCTTTTTTATAGAGTGATTTTCAATAAAACTTAAGAAACCATTATGAGCATTCTTTGTTTGATCCAAGACCCAGAGAGAGAATGGAATAATATCTGTACATTTTCTGATGAACAAAAGGGAGTAATTAAAAAGACATTAGCAAATCACATTCTCCAATGTACAGCTAAGCGTGGAAACACATAAATAAATAATTGTTGGTTGTTCTTCAGTTAACTATTACTAATTAGTCAAATGAATAGAAAGAAAGAGTACTTTACCTCTCTTTATCCAAAGGGGATTTTACATTAGTATAGAACTCACCTTACATGTCTTCTTGGCCTCCCATTATTTATTTTTTTTGGGGGGTGTATTTTTTCATTTAGTAATACCTTATATTTGAAGCCTCTTTGCAAAAATACTATACTTTACAAAATAGTTATTTTTCATGAAGTCTCTTTTATTTATTTACTTTAATAAATCTCAAATTCACAATTTCTTGTTAAGAATACTTTGAGTTAAATAAGACAGATGTTGCTTACCACTATGGTATGTGCAACACTACTGGACTTTTAGTGTTTGCATGCCATGTTGGTCATTGTAGTTCATAGATTGCATATATAGATGTCAATGTTGGTCTTCCCTTTCTGGAAACTTGAATGGCTCTCACATTATTATGAGACTTTTTTCCTCCTTCTTACATAGAAGTCTGTCAGAATGTAACAATGTTCAGAGCTATATTTTCCTTCAAGGTTCAAATATTAACTGTTACTTGTAAGGATTTTGTTTGTTTCTTTGCAGCACACATAGTTAATGTTCAGATGTAGATATATTATAATTTCTCAAATTTAGCCATTTTATAATGTATATGTATCTCAAAACATGTCACACATCATTAAAACATATTATTTTAGGAGGATTGAGAGACAAAATAATAGAACAGAGTTAGTAAAAATGAAGATATGAGTAAACCATGTAAAAACTTACTATCATGAGATCAGCATGCCTGCCATTCAATCCCCACAACATTCCTGTCTCCCAAGAGGTCTGCCCAAACCAGGGACACAGGGGAGATGCCTGGCCCCATACCTATGCAGGCAGAGGCCGCTACTGAGCCAAGCAGAGGTGAGAACAATCCCTCTCTACCTCATCAACATTTTGGACTGCACTTCTACCTGCACCAGTGACAGAGTAGCATTCCTGCTCCTTTAACTCCACAGGCTGTCTATCTCCCAGGTATTCTTACCCAAACCAGGAACAAAGAAGGTCTTTTCTGACCAGGGAAACAGAAGATGTGCTCTAACTAGAAACAGCACTGATTGCCTCCCAGGAAGGCAACTCAAACCCAAGACACAGAGCACTGACTGTTACTTAGGAGAACTGCTCCAATCCAAGATATAGGCCAGTTATCAATAGAAATAACCAGATGGTGAAAGGAAAATGAGCTACAGAAGCCAATGTGATTTGGCACCATCAGAACCCACTTCATTCACAGTAGGCCCTGGATGTTGGAAGACACCCGAAGAGCAAGATTCTGACCTAAAATCCCATCTCATGTAGATTATAGAAGCCTTTAGGGATGATACAAAAATCTTCCTTAAAGAAATACAGAAAAGTGTAAACAAATAGGATAAGGAATTGAAAAAAACCCTCTAGGTGTTAGCATTCTGTCTAAACTCCACCTCCACAGTTACCTGGCAACAGCCAGGTATGCTCCTCCCCGCAGCTACCTGACAACAGCCAGGTAGCCCTGCCCACTATTATAAAAGGAGCTGTCTGGCCCCTCCTCTCTCTCTTGCCCCTTGACCAGCGCACCTGCAGGTTATATCTGCTCCTTTCCCCCTTGCATTCCCCCTCTCTCCACGTGGTCATGGCTGGTCTCACTCTCTCTCTTCCCCCCTGCCCTAAATAAACTCCTCTTTGTGGAACCCTCTGCCCTGGCACCCAATGGTACATATTTTTCTTGTGCTTCTGGCTTGACCCCTTATATATATATTCCCAATTTTTTATATTCCAGAGATTATTGTGTAGTTGTTTCCATTCTCCCACATTTCTTTATACATGATCCAGAGTCCTTCCTCAATATTATAGATCGAAGATCTTCTTTGAGAACTAGGAGAGAGCCCCTGACTGCCCTGACCTTGTCTGTCATACTAGGGATTAGTGCCATCAGTGCAGGCATGGGTATAGCTTCCTTGGTGACTTCCAATAATCACTATGCTCACCTCCAATCCCTCATTGACAAGGATTTAAATAATTTGAGGGAAGGAGTACCAGACCTTAAGGACTCTGTGTCTTCCCTTTCTGAGGTGGTGTTACAAAACAGGAGAGGACTTGAGCTTGTCTTCCTTAAGGAAGGGGGCCTCTGCGTGGCCCTTAGAGAAGAGTGTTGCTTTTACTCCGATAAGACAGGCCTTGTTCAAAATAGCCTAGACAAGGTCAAAAAGAGTTTAGATGAAAGAAGGAGAGCCAGAGAACAACAAAAGTCATGGTATCAGAATTGGTTTTCAACCTCTCCTTGGCTCACCACCCTGTTGCCTAGTATACTAGAGCCCTTTGTTGGCATTCTTTTGCTTCTTTCGTTTGGCCCTTGGGCTTTTAACCATCTCACAAGTTTTGTTAAGAACCAGGTTGATTCTGCCATCAAGAAGCCGGTCAAAGTCCATTACCATCATCTGAAGACTGAAGAGGATCCAGAAGTGACTCTACTGGAGACAGGCACAGCTGCCAGCCCCCCTGCTTCCCCCTAAGGCTGAACCCTAGATTTCCATGCCTTCAAAAAGAGTTCTGGTATGCCTGGCTTTGCCCTTGTTTCTCTCTCTAGGGAGCCTGGCCTCTTGATCACCCCGACAAAAATTGGCTTTTCTTAAACCAAGGCCTGCCCTTGACATGGCCCTCTAATATCGGGGAGTCTTCCTTTATGGCAATATCACACCCCACACTGATAAATGACTGGTAACCTGAACATTCACAAAGGGATTAGGATGGCTGTGAGTTAGCCTGATGACAGGATTATTGTAGTTCCACTTCCCAGGGGCCCACCCAATGCAGCTAGAAAGGAGTGAGTGGTGCTGGGAGTGGGTGCAGCCTACATAGCCTAAGACAGGGCCCTCACCCTCCTTTCACCCACCTAGGGGTCCCTTGATGTTGCCCATCATCAGCCTAAAGCCTTTGACCATCGACGTGACTCGTCTCACATCAATGTTTTGGGGTTGTAAGTTTTCCCAAGACCCCCCATAATTAGACCTCCAAATTCTAAATTCACATAGTTGGGGTTGATCACAAGTTGCCCTCTCCATCTAAACAGAGAAGGGGGAGATGTCAGGAGCCAGGACCCTCGCCCCTTACTCACCCCCTACCCTACCTTCCTCCACCTACGAAATGCCCCCTGCAGCTTGGCAACCACAAGATCCTGCTTGGCAGCTACAGATAGGAAAAGCAGTGTACCATGTCTCTGGGAAAAGCAGGTGGACCACAAAGGCAGTGTACCATGTCTCTAAGAAAGGCAGGTAGACCACCTATTGTTCCAGGGCACAGGCCGAGAAGATTCTGTACTTTCCTACCACCTGGTCCCTCTTACCCCCTCCCCTTGTAAAACATATTATAAAAAAGCGCTTTGCGTCCAAATACATGACTCTTGACAAGCATTTGCTTCCTTGAGTCCTTCCTCTCTCTCATCCATTCTTCTCAGGTTGTGGTCCTCCTCGAGTCATCACGAATTACTAAGGACCCGCAGATCAAGTCACTGGCATCTTCCATTCCAAGTTGCTGCTGCTGCTGCTGCTGCTGTGCTGCTGCTGCATATTAATAACAACAATGGTGCCTCGACTCAGATACGAAGACTTCAGGGACCTCAGGACCCGTGCAGCTGCTGGCTCCTGGTTCGATCCCAGGTTTCGGCACCATTGTTGATATTAACGCACAGGAGCTTGGAACAGAAGACTCCAGGGCAGAGGGTTCCATGAAGGGAGTATTTATTTAGGCGGAAGAAAGAAAACCGAGAGGAGACAGAGCAGAAAGGTAGAGAGTAGAGGCTGGCCATGACCACATGGAGAGAGGGAGAAGGGAGAAGGGCAGATACAACCTGCAGCGCGTACTAGTCAGGGGGCAAGAGAGAGAGGAGGGGCCAGACAGCTCCTTTTATAATAGTGGGCAGGGCAACCTGGCTGTTGCCAGGTATCTGTGGATGTGGAGTTTAGACAGAATGCTAACATTCCCCAGTTTTGGTTTAATTAAAAAAGAAAAAATTAGAAAGAGGTGACAGCGCAGCAGGAATAGGGTCATCGTGATATCTAGCTACTTCCTGCTGGCATTGGGGGCGACATGTCTTTGGTGGGAACCTGGGTATGGGGAATGTTTGTCCAGTCCTGCTCTCCAGGGTCTGTGGAGCCATCTGAGGATAGGCCAGAAGGAACAGGTCCAGTAGAAGTAGCTGTGTGTGTGACAGGAGATGGAGCATCTGAAGGTTGCTTCTCTGGCGCTGTCCTGGATGCACCTGGACTTGATAAGATGTAGGGAATAAGATTAAGCACACTTGGGAGAAAACATTTTTCTAAGATATACATTTGAAACCCAGAGGGATCCCACCCTTTGTGATAGTAAGTGGGACCTTTAGGCAGATGTACTTATCTGGATGGCATCTATTTGGTCCGTGAGAGGTAGATCTCAGTGAGTTTCCTGTAGCTTATAAGTTTACAAAAGAGATAACAGCATGAGTTAACAACTTGAGCAGTCTTTAAGATGAGCCTTTGTTGGATCGTATAGTGGAATGTTTAATAAAGCAGTTAGGCAAATTCATAGGAATTCAGATAATTTAGGACAGTAGGATAGCAAGAAGCGGACATATGAAGCATTTAATTGGTGGCAACTGAGTTTATATAATGAGGTAACAGATAATATCTGTGAAAGCTTAGCTGTCAATGTAGACAGAAGTTTGAAAAAGAGTAAACAATCTACCAGTTATATTATTTTAAAAATGACAGAGTCCACTAGCCAACAGTTCCCGTGGTTTCCATACTCTCATGGGTGAAGTCAGTTTGGCTTTCAGGCGCAGAAGACGCAGGGCTTTTTCTCTGTGGAATGGATATGCATGACATGAGAAATGACTTACCTCCGTTTGACTTAGCTAAGTTATTTGACTCAGGGTATCCAGTTTAGTCCACTGTGTTTGTTCGAATATAATCTAGGCTGTATCTTCTGGTGTTCAGGTCTTCTGAAACCATCTAGGGTCAACTGCTAGAGGCTTTGGGAATTCTGTCAGCTATAAATTATTTAAGTTAGTATTAGCAAACTTCTGACAAAATTGAGAGCCATAAGATTGGTTGTAACTGAATAGAATTTAATAGCAGTAGTAAAACTATATTGAGACAGGGTCAGAAAGAGCCTTAGCAAAGAAACATTTGGCTAGGACCAGAATAAGAAAACTGATAACAGTGGCAAATGATCGAACTGCTGGCAGGTGCTGAGAATCAGGTCTGCTGGAGGCAACGGCAACAGGGCGGGACTTCCTGCTAGTGGCAGGGAAGTCGTTGCCCAGTGCCTCTGGCACGCAGCTTCAGTGAGCAAGGAAAAAGCAAGCAAGTCCCATAATCACAGCAACGTTCAAGTTAATGGTTTTTGTGGTGGAATGCACTGCTAGCACTCACTTTATAGGTCCCCAGCAGAGAGGGAGAGAGGGTCCCTGGCAGGATTGAAGGAGAAGACCCAGAGCAGAGCTAAGACTCACCAGGCAAACTAGCGGAATGGCTGCAGAGGAGGTGAAGGGGGAGAGGAGACAGCAGAGTCCCAGACTAACTGCTGCTTCTGGCAAACTGAGGAAACTGAGTCCAAACAGCTGCAGATGACAGGGAGAAGGGGGAGAACACGCAAATGGCTAACCCTTGGAAGAGACATGCTGGGGGAACTAAAACTGGAGGCAGTACTCCTGAGACAGAAGGGTTGGTCCAGTCCTGGCCTGGGGTACTTAGCCACGAGAAACTGTCTCGAGGGGAAAGGGAAGTGTCTTGCCCACGGGGAGCCGTCCTAGAATGAGGTTCAGGAGGAACAGGGTTACAGGGTTGGCTCTGAGCTCAAGAGATCTTTCCTGGGAACCGGGGGTTTGTGTCCCTGTCTAGGATACCCAGCCCACGTGGCAGCCGGTGGTTTAGCACTGTGTTGGGGGCAAAGCTCACATGATGGAAGTTTCACAGCAGTGGTGCAAAGCAGTCAGTGACAGCAGGTAGCAGCAGATGAAGCCCATGTGGGAGTGGCAGTGGAGTTGTGGCTGCATGGGTCTAAAGGTCCCCAAAGTCTTCATATCCCAGGTTTTGGCATCATTGTTGATATTAACAAGCAGGAGCTTGGAACAGAAGACACCAGGGCAGAGGGTTCCATGAAGGGAGTATTTATTTAGGCAGAGGAAAGAGAACCGAGAGGAGACAGAGAGAGCAGAAAGGTAGAGGAGTAGAGGCCAGCCATGACCACGTGGAGACAGGGAGAAGGGGAGAGGGGCAGATACAACCTGGAGGCGCACTAATCAAGGGGCAAGAGAGGAGGGGCCAGACAGCCCCTTTTATAATAGTGGGCAGGGCTACCTGGCTGTTGCCAGGTAGCTGTGGGAAGAAGCATACCTGGCTATTGCCAGGTAACTGTGGAGGTGGAGTTTAGACAGAACGCTAACACTAGCAACTAAGAATTGAAATAGAAACAATAAAGAAATCACAAATGCAGGCAACTCTGGAGATTGAAAACCTAGGAAAGAGAACAGGACTAGAGATTCAAGCATCATGATCAGTATACAAGAGATGGAAGAGAAAATCACATGTATAGAAGATATCACAGAAGATATTGATACAATGTCAAAAAAATGCAAAAGTGAAAAAGTTCCCAACAGAAAACATCCAGAAAATTTGGGATACAGTGAAAAGATTAAATATAAGAATAATAGGAATAGAAGAGAGTGGAGTTAAAAGGACCATAAAATGTATTCAATAAAATTATAGATGAAAACGTATCTAACCAAAAGAAAGAGATGGCTATAAATCTACAAGAAAGCTACTGAAAACCAAGTATATTAGACCAGAAAAGAAAATCCTCCTGACCCAGAGTAATCAAAACACAAAATACACACAACAAAGAAAGAATATTAAAAGCTGTAAGCGAATATGGCCAAGTAACATATAAAAGCATACTTACCATCATTATATCAGATTTCTCAAGAGAGACTCTAAAAGCCAGAAGATCCTGCAAAAATACTTTGCAAATGCTGAGAGAATACAGATGCCCATCTTAGGCTACTATACCCAGCAAAACTCTCATTCACCATAAATGGATTCACCATAAAACCCAATATATTCCACAACAAAAGAACATTTAAACAATATCTTTCTAATAATCTGGCACTATAGAGGATACTAGGAGGAAACATCCAACACAGGGAGGGTAACTACACCCTTGAAAATGCAAGAAATTTATTATCTCCAAAGAAACCAAAAAGAATAGAATCACATAAACATAATAACACCTGTAAAAACAAAAATAACAGGAATTAACAATCATTGGCCTTTAATAATTCTCATTAGTTAATAGGATCCATTATTCTGCTGCATACAAGAAACACAGCTCTACAACAAAGACAGACACTCCATCTGATTAAGGAACTGGGAAAACAGTTTTACAAGCAAACAAGCTGTAGTAGCCACTCTAATATCCAATAAAATAGACTTTCAACCGAAAGTAATCAAAAAGTGATAGGGAAGGGTACTTCATACACATTGGAGAAAAAAAATCCACCAAAATGAAGTCTTAACACTGAACATCTATGCCTCAAACACATTTGTAAACACATCTGTAAAATAAACCTTTAGTAAAGTTCAAACCACACATTGAATATCACACAATAATAGTGGGAAACTTCAATCTCTACTTTTACCAAAGTACAGATCACTGAAACAGAATCTAAACAGAAATACAATGAAAGTAACAGAAGTTATGAACCAAATGGATTTAACAGATATCTACAGAACACTTCAATCCAAAACAAATAATATACCTTCTCAGTACCTCATGGAACCTCCAAAATTGTCCATATAATCAGACAGAAAGCAAGCCTCAACAAATACAAATAGATAGAAATAATCCTATACATTCTATCACATCAGCACATACTAAGGTTTGATGTCAATAACTATAAAATCAACAGAAAGCCAACATACTCATTGAAACTGAACAACTCTACACAATGATAACGTGGACAGGGAAGAAATAAATAAAGAAATTAAAGACTTTCAGGAATTCAATAAAAATGAAGTAAACAGCATACCAAAACAATGTTAAGAGGAAAATTTATAGCACAAAGAGCCTACATGAAGAAATTGGAGAGATTCTATACAAGCACCTTACCAGCACACCTGAAAGCTCTAGAACAAAAAGAAGCAAACACACCTAAGAGAAGCAGATAGTAGGAAATAGTCAATTCAGGGCTTAAATCAACCAATTAGAAACAAAAAGATTGATACAAAGAATCAACAAATCCAAGAGTTGGTTCTTTAGAAAATCAACAACACAGATAAAGCTTTGGCCAAATTAATTGAAGGATACAAAGAAAGTATCCAGATTAACAAAATCGGAAAAGAAGATTTATCAACAGAAACTGATGAAATTTAAAAAAATCATCAGAACCACTACAAAAGCCTATAGTTAACAAAACTGGAAAATGTAGATGAAATGGATCACTTTTCTAGATAGATACCATGGACCAAAGTTAAATCAAGACTAGGTAAACTAAACTTTCTCATAATCCCTTAGGAAATAGATGCAGGAATGGTTGAATATACAAATTTCCGTCAATGTAATCCATTATACAAACAAACTCAAAGGAAAGAAAATGACATGATTTGTGGGGCGGTGGGCTGTGGGAAGCAGCTGGATGCCTGGTTGAGCAAGCCTTGAACCCTGGACCTTTACCAGGACGGCAGGTGTTCGGCACTGCCCCCAGGCCCTGGCTCTTTTCATTCAGCTTCGGCCCTCCACAGCCTCTCCCAAAGAGAGGTCTATGACTATCAGTCACGAGGAACAGTGCCTCAGGCCCTCCCACATGCAGATGAGGTATCTCTAAGCTCTCTGACCAAGCCAATAGGCATTATCTACCAGACCCTAACCCACATGCAGATGAGGTATCTCTAAGCTCTCCGACCAAGCCAATAAGCGTTATCTGCTGTCAGACCCTAACCCACCCTGAAACTGTATATAAAGGCTCTATTCGGGAGAAGTAAAAGTGTGTGTGTTCGAGAATCATCTTGGTGTCCGGGAGTTTTTGTCTCAAGAGCTGTAACACTTGGGGAGAGATCCGCTCTCCCGGAACCTTCCTGGGGCACCAAGCTGCTTCCTTGCCTGCTAGCCGGCTTCTATCGGCTCAGTGTGGAGAGACAGGTGCAGCACCTGGGAGTGACCGAGCTGTGACAGCGGAGACTCGAGCAGAGGCAGCAGCGGAGGCAGGCAATCTCTCCTCCCTGCTTGCACTCGCACCCTTTTGGCCCAGACCTCTCACACCAGGCTGGGCTGAAGACCAACAGACAGCGGAGACGTGGGTAGAGGACCCTCCCTGCTCTCACTCTGTCCTCAGCCGGGAGATCATCATGGGACACCCTCTAGAACCGGGGACCCACAATGATTATCTCATTAGACACTTAAAAAAGCCTTTAATAAAATTCATTACCTCTTAATGTTAAAAATCTTGGAGACATCAGGAATTCATGGCACATACCTAAACACAATAAAAGCAATATACAATAAACCAACAACCAGTATTAAATTAAATGGAGAGAAATGTATCAATCCCACTAAAATCATGGACAAATCAAGACTGCTCACTCTCTTTTTTATTTATTCAATATATTATTTGAAGTTCAACCTAGAGCAATAAGACAACAAAAACAAATCAAGGGGGTACAAATTGGAAAATAAGAAATCAAGGTATCACTATTTGTAGATGATGTGATAGTATCGTATCATCTGCAAATAGCACTCCCCCACAAATTTATAAGAGAAATCTGTAGCTGAAAAACAGCAAAGTGGCTGGATACAAAATTAACTCAACAAAAACAGTAGCTCTCCTATATACAAATGATAAATGGGATTAGAAAGAATTTATGGAATCAACCTTTCATAATACCTACAAAAAAGTAAAATATCTTGGTTTACTTTAACCAAGGATGTTCAAGATCTGTATGACAAGAACTTCAAGAAGAAAGAAATAGAATAAGACCTCAAAAGATGGAAAGATCTCCCATGCTCATGGATTGGTAGAATTAACATAGTGAAAATGGCCTTCTTACCAAAAACTATAAATTCAATGCAGTACCCATCAAATTTCCAACATAATTCTGCACAGATATGGAAAGAGCAATTCTCAGCTTCATATACAGAAGCAATAAGCCAAGGATAACCAAAACAGTTATTAACAATAGAGAAACTTAGAGAAAGGGAGAATCACCATCCCTGACATCAAGCTATACTACAGAATCATATTGATAAAAACAGTATGGATATTGATACAGAGACAGACAGATCCATCTGTAGAACAGAAGAACGACCCAGAAATAAATCCACATACCTCTAGATACTTGATCTTTGACAAATAGCCCAAAATCATTCAGTAGATAAAAGAAAGTATCCTCGAAAAATGGTGCTGGTCTAACTGGTGGTCTACAGGTAAATATTGATCCATATTTGTCAACAAAGCTCAAGACCAAGTGGATCAACACTTCAACATGAATTCAGATACACTGAATAAATAGAAGATAAAATGGGAAATAATCTGGAACACATTGATAGACGGGAAATTTTCCTGAACAGAAGACTAATGGCTCAGGCTCTAAAATCTACAATTGACAAATGGGACTTCATGAAAATGAAAAGCTTCTATAATGCAAAGGACATTGTCACTAAGAAAAAAAATGGAAACGTATAGATTGGGAAAAGATATCCACTAACTCTACATCTAAGGATGACTAATACCAAAATATATAAGAACTCAGAAAGTTAGACCCCACAAACACAAGTGTTCCCATTTAAAAATGGGGTATATTATTAAACAGAATTCTCAACAGAGGAATATCAAAGGGCTGAGAATCACTTAAAGAAATGTTCAACATCCTTATTCATTAGGGAAATGCAGATCAAATGACCCTGAGATTCGACTTTACACTAATCAGAATGGCCAAGATCAAAAATTCAAGTGACAGCACATTCTGGAGAGGATGTAGAGAAAGAAGAACATGTGTCCATTGCTAGTAGGATTGCAAACTGGTACAACCATTATGGAAATCAATCTGACAGTTCCTTAGAAAATTGGAAGCAATTCTACCTGAAGATCTGTGTATAAAACTCTTATGAATATATGCAAAAGATCCTCTAACATTCCACAAGGACACACACTCCACTATGTTCATAGCATCCTTATTCATGATATCGAGAAACTGAAAGCAACTCATATGTTCCTCAACTGAAGAATAGATACAGAAAATGTTATTCATTTATATAATGAAACATTATTCCACTATTAAAAATGAAGATAGCTTACTGACAGGAGCCTGATATAGCTGTCTTCTGAGAGCCTCTGCCAAAGCCTGACAAATACAGAGGCAGATGCTCACAGCCAACCATTGGACTGAGCATGGGATTCCGAATGAAGGAGTTAAAGAAAGGACTGAAGGAGCTGAAGGAGCTGAAGTAGATTGAAACCTCATAGGAAGAATAACAATATCAACCAACCAGACTCTCCAGAGCTTCCAGGGACTAAACCACCAACTAAAGAGTATACATGGAGCTACCCATGGCTCCAGCTGCATATGTAGCAGAGGATGGTCTTGTCAGGCATCAATGGGTGGAGAGGCCTCAGTCCTGTGAAGACTTGATGCCCCATTATAGAGAAATGCCAGGGTGGGAGACAGGAATGGGTGGGTAGGGAAACACCCTCCTAGAAGTAGGGGAGAGGAGTGGGATAGGAGATTTCTGGAGGGGAAACTGGGAAATGGAGATAATACTTGAAATGTAAGTAAATAATACCCAATTAAAAAAAGGAAAAGAAAGAAAAAAATGAAGACATGAAATTTGTGAGCAAATAGATAGAACTAGAAAATATCAACATGAATGAGGTAACCTAGACTCAAAAGGAAGTACATTTTTTGTACCTACTGATAAATAGATATTAGCCAAACATTATAGAATACCCATGATATAACCCTCAAACCTTAAGAAAAGTAGTGAGAAGGAGGACCCAAGTGAGGATGTTTTAATTCCACTTAGAAGAGAGAATAAAATAATCACAGGAGGCAGAAGGAGGGAGGGACTTGAGTATGAGAGTGGTAGGGGAAAGGGAAAGGAGACAGGGTCTAGTTGGGGGGGGAGACAGGAGAGAAGCTACAAGGGCCAGGAGAATTAATGGAATTATGAAGCTGCTACTGGTGGGGGTGGGACACGGGGAGAACCTCTAGAAATTTCCAGAGACATTAGATGTGAGGGGCTTCCAGCGATCAATGGGAGTGACATCAGCCAAAATATCCAAAAGTGGAGAGATGGAATGTGAAGAGACCACCTATAGTAGATAGAAAATATCCCCAGCACAGAGATGGGGACACAAACAAACTTTCAAAATTTTTGACTTAGTATTGTTCCTGTCTAAAAGAAATGCAGGGGCAAAAATGGAGCAGAGACTGAAGAATGGCCATCCAGTGACCAGCCCATCTTTGAATCCATCCCCTAGGCAGGCAAAAAACCCTGACATTATTACTGATGCTATCTATGTTGTGCTTGCAGATAGGAGCCTAGCATGGCTCTCCTCTGATGGGCTCTACCAGTAACTGACTGAGACAGATACAAATTCTTACAGCCAACCATTTAACTGAAGTCAGAGATCCTTATGGAACAGTTAGGGGAAGTATTAAAGGAGCTGAACTGGATGGCAACCCCATAGGAAGAAGACCAGTGTCAACTAACCTGGACATTGGGGAGCTACCAGAGTCTAAGCCATGAACCAAAGAGCATACAGAGGCTAGTCTGAAGCCTTTGGCATATATTTAGCAGGCGACTACCTGGTCTAGCCTCAGTAGGAGAGGACCTAATTCTGTAGAGTCTTGATGCCCCAGGGAAGGGGGATCGAGGTTCTAGGGAGCACCATTTCATAGGTGAAGGCAATGGGGGAATGGGTGAAGAATCTTGGAGATAGGAACGGAAGGGGGAACAACATTGGGTTAAGTAAATAAATAATTAATTAAAATAAATTTTAAAATGTTTTAAAAAACTTACTATCTTGTAACCCACATTAAAAATATAAAATTAATTCAAAGGAATATATCACAAAAAGCTAGGTTATGCTAATCTTACAAGTAATGAGTCATTAAGCAAAAACTACAGAGTCATGTGTATCATCATTGATATTGCTGGTCATGGAGACCTAAGAGGCCCACTGTCAATAGAAACTTTTGTCTTTTCTCTTGGTAACCTACCAGAACTAGTTGCTAAGAGTCTTCTTGATGAAGACCCCAGTAACTTTGGATATAAAATATAAAGAAAGTAAGATGGACCCGAATTGGAAGTTCCCTTTCTGCTAGCTTTTGTTCCTAGTGGTAAGGGTGCTGGGAGGTGTTGTAGAAGTGTGAAACCAATGTGTAAAGTACTATGATCCCATTTATACAATAATTAACACAACTGTTAGGGGGGTAATTAATTTATCCATATTGAATATGAATCCCTCTCTACAAAAGGAAATGCCTAATATTGTAATACTTTTCTAAAACTTCATCACTGAAGATGTCTTTAGTCCAATAAGGGGAACCTAACACTAGTACTTTGCTGAATTAACTTTGCAATAAATTGTTTTCTAAATATCTATTTTTCCTCAGACACAAAGGTTATTTTTGTCCTGAACAAAGAAGTATCTTTCTTTAGTAAATACAGGTGAATGCAAAGACTTGTAGCTTTGAAAGATGTCATAAATAAGGAATGATTTTTGGCTCAGTTTTTTTAATTGGATATTTTCTTTATTAACATTTCAAATATTATCTGCTTTCCAGTTTCCCTCTCCCTGATACAGCCTGTCCCATCCCCTCTCCTCTGATTCTATGAGGGTGTTCTTCCACCAACCAACCCACTCCCACTTCACCACCCTCGAATTCCGCTACACTGGAACATCAAGATTTCACAGGACAGAGGGCCTCTCCTACCATGGATGTCCAACAAGGCCATCCTCTGCTACATATGCAGCTGGAGCCATATGGCTCAGTCTTAAATGAGACATTATACCTTACTGGGAGATACATTGGCTAGGAGAATATTGTATAACAGGACAGAATGAATGAAAGAGTTAGAAGAAAAGAAGAGTTATAAAACTTCATCATGTAAGCACGACACACCATGGCAATAATGAACTCAAAGAATCTGTGTCTACTAACACTAGGACAAAAGCTAAAGGAGCTACAAGCAGAGCTGTCTTGGCATTTCATTATAGAAGTGTTTTATCTTTACCACTTACTATGGCTCTTATAGTGAGTTACTGATTCTGGGATAGTGTGAGGGATGGTATCCAGTTGAATAGCTACTTAGGATCATAAAGGTCACTAATAATGGTTCTAAACCCAGTATTATAGAGACACTATTAGCTTATCTTTTTGGGACACTAAACAACAAAAATTTCTAACAAAGATGCAAAAAGTATTTATAAAGAAGAAAGGTAACACTCAGAGAGGGGAGGAAAATACAAAGGTGGGGAGATTAACTAGAATGCATTTATACATTTATGAAATGATCAAAGATAAGAATTATTAATAAAAATAAAATAACTAATGCTGAGGGAATTAGTCTAACTAATAGATGAACACTTTCCATCATCATCCAATCTCAAGGAGTTGGCTCTAAGAAAATATCAATTTAAGCACCACCAAATGGAATTATTAGGTTGTACTCATATATTTATTTATTTAGGAATAGTACATAAAAATAATCGTTAAAGAATAAGAGGATCTGAGTTCAATAGAAAGCAGAGATTGGGGCAAGGAGAAATTCAGTGAAGGAGAAGGAAGGGAAATGATATAATTATGTTTCAAATAATAGAAAATTTAAAAGATACATTAAATGATTTTTACTAAAGGTAGCCAGATTTTAGCTTGTTTGTTTCACATTTATGCTAACAATTTGGAAGAATTAAATTCAGGACATTTTGTTTTTCTTTTGATTTTGTGTTTGCCTTTTTAGTGACTCTGAATTTGGAGTGCTGTAATGCTATCTTTCTATCTCTGTTAGTCTTGAAGTCCATCATCATCCTTCCTTCAAGATAGGCTGTAACAATAGTGGCACAGAACTTGTGGGAGTGGCGAATCAATGTTTGGTTTACTTTGAGGCCCAAATCATAAGAGGAAGCTCATGTGTACACTGTAGCCATGATCCTGAGACTGGATACTCCAGAGACCGAGGGAAGAACCAAACACACCTAGCAATAATAAATAAATAAATAAATAAATAAATAAATAAATAAATAAATAAATAAATGAATAAATAAATGAAATGATTCCTAATAATATTAATTCCAAATAATGTTAATTCTGTTATACTGACAGACAATTGTCTTATGCAGTCATAATCAGAAAGGCTATATCTGGCATCAGATGGGAGCATGTGCAGATACCTACAGCCAGACATTATGTGGAGACAGCATCTAAATTTAGGTCTCCATGGGGTCCCTCACTTTGGAGATCATATAACCCTGTAGAAGAGGAAGAGATGAGACTGCATGAGTCAGAAAGGATGGAGGATGCAAGGAGAACATGGACCACCAAATCAACTCAGCAGGGCATACATGGGTTCACAAGTTTAAAATGGCAAACAAGATGCCTGCATGAGTCTGTACCTGGTCTTCTGCATATATGTTATAGCTGTTAGCTTTGTGTTTTTGTGAGACTTTTAACGGTGGTAGCAGATTTAACTCTATTTTGCCTGTTCTTGAAACATTTTTTCCTATTGACTTGCCTTATTTAGCTTCGATACGAGGGCTTTTGCCTTGTCTTATTGTATGTTGTTGTCTTGTTTGACTGTTGTTTATTTCATATCTGTTCCTCTCTGAAGAGGTAATGGAAAGGAGTGAATCTCAGAGAAATGGGAGGTAGAGGTGAGCTGGGAGGATTAGAGGAAGTGAAACTGTAGTTATGATGTATTGTAATGATAAAAGGATCTATTCTTAAAAAAACTTTAAAAAAATAAAAATAAGATCCTGTAATTTACAGATTTATTTTTTTGTAGAGTGCTTGAATCAGATGCTTTTTCTTAATAAAAGTAAGGCTAAATTGAAAATATATTTTATAATTAATAAATTAGTTAGCAGCCGGGCGGTGGTGGCACACGCCTTTAATCCCAGCACTTGGGAGGCAGAGGCAGGCGGATTTCTGAGTTCGAGGCCAGCCTGGTCTACAGAGTGAGTTCCAGGACAGCCAGGGCTACACAGAGAAACCCTGTCTTGAAAAACAAAAAACAACAACAACAACAAAAAAAACCCCAATAAATTAGTTAGCATTCATGGGTTTTCAAATCTCCCCTTTGTCATCCATGTTACTACATTGATGTACTTGAAATTTCAAATATGTGTAAAGGTAATTCATATTGATGGAAATACCAAATTATAATAAAATATCTTTGAATCTCTTTTCAACTACTGATAATTGATTTATAAAAATATATTGGTTCAAAAGAAATGCTTCTACACCTCCTATTTATGGGTTAATATGCAGAAAAAAAGTACCACAGTTGGACAGCAGTCAGGTTGAACAGAAACTTCATGATATTTCTGTCTTACATCTCTGAATATATAACACAAATGGATCCTGGACTTTTCCAAGGCTTCTGTTCTCATCGTAGTGTACACACTCTTGCGTAGAGATCTGAGAACCATATTGGATAGAAGAAGTCTTTGACTCGTGCGTAGTGGCTTTCAGGAAATTTAAAATGTATAACTTGAGAAGTCATGGAAGAATTATTGAAGGAAAAAACTTTGTTCAATAGTTATATTCTATAGGCTGCTTCCAAGTTATAAAAAGAATAGTTTAAAGAGCACCTGAGAGCTTGTTCAACATTTAGACTCATGTCCCATTTCTAGCACTAAGATGTACTCTGTAAGAAAATGCAATTTAAGTTTACCTATGGCTTCTTATGAATATGAGCATTTGAGAATCAATGATGCAAGTAAAAGTAGAATTAATTTAAAAATATTGTTCATTAGCTTTAACAATTGCTATCATTTCAGTAGGTGACAATCAATCTGAGTGAAGAAAGAAAAATCCTTTATCTTTCCACATGTTCTTCAAATGTAACTTATTTTTACATTTATTGTCAAGTATGATACTCATATTGTTGGACATCATTGAATTTTTTGCTTTAGTCAATACCTTGTTAAACCTGTTTGAGCTTCTTTTTGTACCAATACAAACAGATTACTCTTTCTTGTGTCAATGACATTGCAAAATATTAACACCAATTTTCTTGTAAGCTACTTAGTTCCAGTTATTTGTTTATCTATTTAAGAGAAATAATTTCAAGTTACTGTTTTAATGTATATTCATTCTACAAAGAGAACATTCAGAGAAATTTGTCAAATATCATGTCTGAGGAATAATATGCTAAAATCAACTGATTCACATAGCAAGTGTTTGTTGAATGTCTAGTGTTTTTCAAATCTAAATAGTAGTGAATAAAATGGAATGAAAAGACATTCTTCTCAAAAGGTTTATACTACCTAGACAGAGGATACATGCTGGTTAAGCAAAGATGCAGCTGCTTCCATTTCAAATTTTAAAAATAAACCAAGGAAATTGTAAAAGAAAAGAATAAGTCACAGCAGCAGGAAGAATGCTTTGAGCAGCAGGCTTCATACATTAGTTTATATATACAAATATTGTTACACTTTAGTTTTTATTCATGTTGATTTGAAATGTTTCACATGGTTATTATTTTATGCTACTTTCCCCAGGAAGTGCTAGTTTCATTACTGTTAGGGTAAGGCCCAGGATGAAAAATGCAGGCTTTTATAAGTAAATGTTTATATTATGAAGACATTTGATTCAATGACTCTAAGATAGAGATGAAGGAAAACTTAGTTATTCTGAAAAAATGGTTAAGGTTTATATGCTAAACGTTAATGTTTTCAACATTAGTTTAAGATGGCCCATTTGTTAAATTCTCTCCCTTACACTGAATCCTAATGAGGATAATTTATGTCTTGCTTATAATACATAATAGATAAAAATAGGAAGATTAAGAAATTTGTCACTGCACATTACAGAATTTAATTTCTACTGTATAATTTCCTAACTACAAAGAAAAGAAGCATATGGGAAGAGAGGGATAAGTCATTAACAGAATTTAAATAGCAGAAGAAATGGTTGTAAATAAGATGACAGAGGGATAGTTTAGGCAAATTTAATAAAATACTTTAAAGTTCAAAGAGCTATGATATTAGACATATGTAAGAGGATTGACTAAATAGTGCAAGGTTGGGTATACAGGGCCTTTTTATGACTCTCTATGTATTTACACTGATGAAAGAGGAATCAAACTAAAACAAAAGTCATTGATGTGTCATTCATTATATATTACTACTTTATAAACTGCTTTTATATACATTATACCCCAACATAGTATGTCATAAATATTTTATTTCTTTTTCTATATTTATAACTTTGAGTTTGTTCATTATTTATTTGTAGGTGTAGTAAATTAAAGTTCTACATGTTAGGTTGTAAACATTCATAATTTCACAATTTATCAAATTATGTCAATTTTATAGTGGTAGGATTAACCTGCAGAGCTTCATGGATATAGATAAGTACTTTACCATTGAGCAAAACATATAACATTTATTATTCATTCAATTAAAATAATTCTCACTAAAATTTTGAGATGAATATCATATAGATATCATTGAGATGAATATAGATATTCAGTGATTTTAATCAGACCTCAGATTGGTGCCCATTTTTCCATTACAACACCACTTTTTACCTTTAGACTGCTCAATTCACATGTTCTTTCTTCCTCTCTCCAGCTCTTTGTTTATCACTCCTCTTCATTATCAGCCACTCACATGATTGTGGAGAACAAAGGAAGCCCTGAAAATGTGTATTGTTCTATGAGCACAGCCTTGAGAGGATGTTAAAGCTTCAGACACACAAGAATGTCAGGGTCTTCTCTGGATCAGACTCATGGGAGTAACAGTGCTTTCCCCTGGGCTGATCATGGATATTGGTGAATTGTTTGCTTTTAGATAAAAAGGGTAGATTCAAAAGTCTCTATATCACCTTCATTGTCAAGGATGATCTCATGATCATGCCCCCAGGCCACAAACTGCTTCCACACAGAGACTTTATACTGAGAATAACTAGCCAATTTCTTTAATCACACTTCAGAGTCAAGAGAAGAACTACAGCTATTTGAATCTAGAATAAGGAGACATTTGTGTGTCATATGGATGCTTTACTTCTTTTAAACTTACTTATATTTCCTACTTAATTGTTTAATATAATTATTATAGCACCAGAAGATAAATCTATGGAATGGGTTTACTTTTACCACAAGGGCCAGAAAATATTTATTGCTTATCTCACTTTTTCTTTCAACTAATAAATCAGGGGAGAGCCTTATGTCATCAATTATAGAGATTTGATCCATGTTGTTTTTATTACCCTTAACAACGTATCTATAAGTATCTTATGGAACTCTATGGAATCTCCAATAATATTTGCAGATGTCATGATTACAAAAATTGTACAAACTTCATTCCATATGCAGATTTTTATTTTGTTGATGAGCCATCATCAATACAAGAGGAATTTATGGTCCAGAAATTCTTCAATATATTACCAGTTCTTTTTCTCTGCCTAACAAGTATAACTATCTGTCTTAATTCATCTATTATGGTTAATTCATAAACCCTTAAATATAATTTTAGATTCTGCATATTTTTTTTTTGGATTATTTCCAGCAATAGACTCAGGCAAACTTTTACCTCCCAGATTTTATTGCAGGAGGAAAACAAAAGCTGATGAATTAACCATTACCATTTTTAATACTCCAGAAGAAAATTGGGATGTGGTATGTATTTGTTATTGCAGATTTGTCCACTGAAATACTGTGGCTTCCTTCTCAGCTTCTAAGGCCCAGACCATCAAGGATAACAAAAGGGTGAAGAAATCGTGGTAGTCATCAGCAAGATCACAAATGTCAGCTAAAGAGCAAAACGACATATTGACCATATCATCAGAAGTCAAGGCTCCCCACCTTTGGCCACGTTAAGGCCCTTTGCACCAAAGATGAAGTTATTTGATAAAACACAGAATATTATGTTTCTTGGGAATATATTTTTATAGTACACTGGCTGCTTTTGACCTGTGCATCTACAGTGAGTGGCCCTGAGCACTAGTCATTTTATGCTCTTCATTCTGCTTTGCTTCAACTTGTATATTGGATAGACCCAGTTCCTGTTATCTTTCCTAATACATGTATTTATGTCAACCTTGGAACTGTAATGATCTTTCATTCACCTGAAGTAGGGACTACTTTTAAGTTTCATTGGGATTTAAATAACTTCCTATTTGTATAATACATTTATATTCTTATTAATCTATATTCTATATTTTATACTCTACATTTTATATTCTAATATTCTGTATGTTCCCATTATAACATTTATATTCCTATTAATGGCAAATATAAGCTTATACTCTAGAAGATATCAGAAAAACTAATCACATGTGTGTATTTTCAAGCTATTTTCTAGATTTTCTGACTAATATAACAATGTAACCAACAGTAATGGACATAGTTTAGATCCTCATACCAAGTTGTTTTGGTGAAGGGTATTACACATAATGGTTTCATTGCCATTATTATGTTTATAGTTTTGCCTACACATAGGATACTCATGCAGTAGAGAACAAATAGATTTATTTGTGATACCTCAAATCAAAACAATTGCAGATGTCCTGCTATTTAAAAGATTTAAAAAGTAAGGGAATATGAACACAGTCCAAGAATGAAGTCAGGTAAGGAGATTTCTGAATGCTTGTGAGAAAACTCCAAGCCAGGAGTCTTGAGATCTCAATGTCTTCAAAACAATACTTTTCTTGGAATGGGTTTTCATGTCCCTCTCAGATGTAGTGCATAGAGGATAAGAGAGAGTTAATGAAGATTGTTCATTAACACTGGCTGTTGTTATCTGTTTATATGACTTTATGAAAAAAATGTATTTGTGCTATGTGCAGGAAGGCTGTCACATGTAACTTGCTCTTGTAATTATCTTTATTTGTATGACTATTCTTAAGCTTCTGAATATAAATTATCTGGTACTCTGAATAATGTTGATTATTACATGAAACTTTAGTCCATCTCATTTATTGACTCAATTCCTCCAAACCCACTGCCTCTAGAACAGTAGAAAGCACATACTTGTAGATACTTTCACACACATATAGAATATGCCTTTCCTCCTAAATTCATTGAATTTTCCCTAACTTGACTACACACTGGTACTAAAAGCAAGTATCAAATAATGCAAAATCACCCTGCACCCTATGTGAGTATCATGGATTAAATCAGGGTATAAACAATTGAAACAACAGAGAGCTTATAAACTCAAGCAAATTGAAGAGCAAATTGATAACTGAAAAATTGATCAAGGCAGAAATTAAAAAACAAATTGACAATATTTTAGGGTTGAATGAAAACAAAAACATACCATACTCAAACTTATGTGAAACAAAACAAGTGCTAAAACACAAGTTTATAGCACTAAGTGACTGCACTAAAGAGAAAGAAATAGAGAGAGAATTCTAGAACAAAAATAAAAAATGATATACAAAAATAGTAATCAAACTAAGGGCAGAAATCAATAAAATGGAAACAAACAAGCAAATAACAGTTAAAAAGAATCAGTGAAACAGTGCATTGGTTCCTTGAGAAAATCATTAAGATTGACAAATCCTTAGCCAAATTAGCTAAAAGGTAGAGAGCAAAGATATCAAATAACAAAGTTAGAGAAGAAAGTAGAAACATGAAATCAGACATAAAAATCCAGAAAATCATACTTACATACTTTAAAACCTGTATTTAAGAAATTGGAAGGTTTCAAAAAATTGGACTACATTTTTATGTTGTTTCCTTAACAAGATTCAATCAAGCACTGATTAGCAACGTGAACAGCCCTGTAAACTCCATAAATGGGAATAGAAGCAGTAATTAAAAACTTATTAAAAAAAGTCTATGGCCAGATGGTTTTAGCACAGAATTTCACCAGACTTTGAAAAAGGAATTAGCACCAATACTACCCAAATTAATTCTATAAAACCAAAATATTAAAACCTTACCTGATTCTTTTTATGAGGCCACATTACATTGATACCAGAACCACATAAACACTCAACCAACAGGGAAAAATACAGATCAGTTTGGACACAAATGGAAAAAATCTCAAGAAAATACTTGCAAACAGAATACAAGAACATATTACAATGATCATCCACTAGAATCAAGTAGGTATCATCCCAGAAGTACAAGAATGTTAATGTTTCAGCATGTGCAAATCAGTCTTAAGAACAGTGAGAAAAGTATAGAAGATAAATAAATTGGAAATGAAGAATTGGAATAAATTTTTTGGCAGATTTTATGATAGTATACATAAGTGATTCTAAAAGTTCAACCAGGAAACTCTTATACCTGATAATCATGTTTAGCAGCTGAATACTAAATTAATACACAAAATCAATAACCTTCTTTCATATAAATGACAAATAACTAAGAAAGAAATCAGAAAAAATTCCATTGTACTGGTTTCAAAATAGTGTCATGGGATAATTTGAAACAATCAAATGAAAGACTTGTATGATTAAAAGCTTTAACACACTGAAAAAAATTTAAATATCAAATTATGAAAATATCTTCCATGTTCATGGAACAAAAAAATTGGTAGGAATGCAATTTTTGTTGTATTAATTAGCATTCATACAACAAAATATTGTATTTCTACCAAAAGCAATCTATAGATACATTGCAGTCTCCATCAAAATTCTTCATAGACCTTGACATTTCAATATTCAGCTTCATGTTAAACATAAAAGAAACATAATAGCTAACACAAACTTTAGAAATAGAAGACCTCCAAGATGTACCATGCCTAATTTCAAGTGTTATACTACAGAGCTAATAAATATAAGAATAAAGGCAGCATGGTATTGGCACAAATATAGACATAAGACCAATGGATAAAAATCCGCATATTTATGAACACCTGATTTATTTTAAAGAAATCAGTGATATACACTGAAAAAAAAAGACATCATATTCAACAAATGATCATTTCAAACTAGAGAAATGCATATAGGTCCATACTTACAACCTGCACAAAACTCAATTCCAGATATCAAAGAACTCATCAAAAGACCAGATTAACTGAATTGGATTGAAGAGAAAGTGGGCAATAATTTGAGCCATAGGTACAAGAAAAGACTTTCTAAACAGAACACAAAGATCAAATGGGAGCTCATGAAACTGAGAAGATTCTGCTCAGCAAATACAATGTCATTAGGAGAAAGTGGCAGGCTAAAGAATTAATAATAAAAAATAATACCAACTACACATTCAATTGAGAGTTAATATCTAAGCTACATAAAACACTAAAAAAATATGGACATAAGAAAACAAATAATCTAATTAAAAGTGAGGAACATATTTAAACAAAGAATGCTCAAAAAAGAAACACAAGCCTGAGGAGTGCTGAAATAAAAGTTCAACATCTTTAGTCACCAGGTAAATGCAGGTTAAAACTACTTTGAAATTACATCGTACAACAATAGAATGGCAAAATTCAATAAAATGAATGACAGCTCATGCTGATGAGGATGCAGAGTTAAATGGAAAATCATCTATTGCTGGTGCGAGTGCAAACTTGTATAGCTGCCGTGGAAATAGTGTGACAGTTCCTTGGGAGTCGAGAATAGATCTACATAAAGATTCTGTTATATGACTCTTGGGCTTATATGCTTAGAATGTTTCATCCTTTGACAGAGACACTTGCTTAATATACTCATTACTACTCTATTCACAATATTCAGAAATTGGAAACAGCCTAGGTACTCATTAACAGATGAAAAAAAAAATGTGGAAACATTACTAGGCCATATAAAAAAAGAAAGTTTTGTAATTTGCAGGTAAATGGATGGTGCTATCCACAGAGGTTAGGTATAAAATAAATGCATAGTATCAGGGAGGGGATGAATCACCCTGAGGAGAGGAAATAGAATAAATATTTATAGATAAACAAACTCAAAGAAACTGTGGCAATATAGACTGGGTCAGCACAGGTCTACAACCTATGTGGTCCCAGCTCTCAGATGAGAAGAGAACACAAACCTTTCTTCTTATCCATAAAGTTATCACCAATTAATAGGCACTTGCATATAAAAAGTTAATTTTCTCCAACAGTGTGTAACTATGAATTAAAATTGAACTTTCTTAAGTATAGGTAAGGTCCATGTCCAACCGTCAATGACAAACACAAAATGAACTCAATGGAATTTTTGGAGGTTATTGTCTCAAAAATTTGTTAGGGCATTCTTTCCTGTTTTTTCCTTTTGTAAAGGTCATGTATGCCTATATTATGTCTTCCAGTTTTATGGTTTTATAGTTTTACAGTGTGTTCATATGAAGATGTGTGTCTCTGCATCTATATCTGTTTCTTATACTTTTTTTTTTTTTTGCTCTTTTCTGCTGTTTATTTTATCCTATCTAGGTTATTTATATTTTCTCCTCCTCCTCCTTCTTATTCTTTTTCTTATTATAATTACTATTATTATTAACATTATTTAGATGTCTTTTTTAGGTGAATTAGAAAATGGTTAGATTCAGATGTGAAGTATAGAGAAATTGGAAGAATTGAGAGGGGACAAACGGTAAGGAAAATATATTGCTTGAAAATTATTTATTTATACGAAAAATAAAGCATTTAAAATTTCTAAATATGCAAGCGGCTAAGGAAGGAAGAATAGTGAGTTTTGAGAATGACAGATTACTTCAACAAACTTGTCCTGACTAGAAATGCATTCTTGGGTCTGCTTTTTAACTTGACATGGAGCTGGCAGCTTGTTATATTTCCTGACTTTCAAAAGTGGTAGATATAGCAGTATATTCTAGTTTTAAACTTTCATGTTTTGAACCAAAACAAGGAATTTGGGTAAGATAATATTGCCTCTGAATGGCTAGCATGATATGTCAGAGGTTAAGAATATTTCTTGAGTTTTCATAGGACCTTGGTTGTATAACGAGTGTCCACATGGAAGTTCACAGCTCTATGCGAATCCATTTCCAGGGTTCTGATTCTTTTTTTCTGATCTTCATAGGCACTTCATGCAGATGCAAAAACATACACATGCAAGCAAAGCACCCATAAACATAAAATAATAAAAGTTTCAAAATTAAAAGTCTCTTGTCTCTGAAGTATGGGATATTTGGGTTGTAAGCAACTATTAGATTGTCTCCCATATAAGGAAATGTTTGAAATTGTAAATTTGTAAATAACTCAGGCATAGCACATCTCTGGAAACCATATATATATAAATGAAAATAAATACATATGCTACTTTTGGAAATAGTTTATTTGTTTTTAACCACAACTGATATCAATTGTAATACTATTTTGCTGCATCTAGTACTATATAACAGAAAATCTACTTTGTTGGTACTGCACACAGGTAAATATGTGAACTTGCATTTCTATATTTTTTATGTATTGCAGACTTATTTGTAACATACAAAGGATTAGTTGTAGAAGAATTGATTGCAGATGTAATCTGTTCATACAATATGCAGTATAGTATCAACAGTGGCAAAACAGACTGTAGTAGGTATTCATCCTTTCTTTTTTATGATAATGATTACATATTACATTTAGACAGATAAATGTAGTATAGCTGTTGGGACTAAATCAATACATACACCTTAATCTTTACATAGCTTTATTCCTCCATGAAACAGTAATTTCCAAGAGTTCTGTACAGCCTGATGAGGCACTATCTTTTAGCATACTTTAAAGCTATTTATCCATAGATTTATGGTTCCCTTTAGGATATTTAGAACAAAAATTAGATATACTCTGTCAAAAAATTAAAAACTGCCTCATCCCTCCTTGAAGATTAGGGTAAAGGTTCATGTCTAGTGATTCTGCACCTTTATGTTCAATACTTTTTCTCTCTGCAATGAAAACATCTGAGCTTCTCTGAAAAGATAATCAGGCATAGCTCAAAATATTTAATTACTGTCTTAATTCATAATTCAATGGAGATTAGAGATACTGTCTTTGCTAACTTCAACATTCTTGTAAGTCAGGCTACTCATTAAAAGTTTTAAACTCAAAGGCCTTATACAAACTGTGTTAATTTGATGTCAGTTTTGAAACATTACTTCCTCTTTCATTAAGCCATCTGGGAAATTGATGTTTTGTTATCCTCATCTCTGCTTCTTTCCTATTGTTCTGAAAACATTTTGGACAGCTTTTCCTCCGTGTGAAAATCAAGGTAATATAAAGTAACCTTCAGCATCCTGCTTACACCATACACAAACACTAGAACCAACATGTAAAAACAAGAAACACTTAAACAGGGTTTAATCCATTGAAGTATGTTTTAAGATAAATATCAACACAAAAAGAAATGGAGCTCTGTATCAATGCACTAAAATTTTACGTACATAAAGGTTCATATGAGAAGCACTTGTAAATAAAACACATTAGTGTTTATGTAAATACAGGTTGAATTCTATTTATTATGTAGTGCTGATGTCAAATTCTCATCATTTTACTATTTATGAAATAGTAGATTTCTGGTATCAGATATGTACTTTATAAATTGTTGTGGCATGTTGTGTTACCCTCTTGACTTTCAGATGTTTCAACCTTCATGCTTGCACAGTGCCTTAGCTCTAAATCAAACATATCCTGAAATTTACCAAATCGGACAAATTTTATAACTAGGCCTCCATGAATCTGTACACTATTATTCTCAGTATAAATTTCTGTAATAAATTATGGACGTTCCCCCATCTCTGTATCAATATATACCACCATTAAGGGTCTAGAGGAGTTTTTGCTAAAGGTGGAGAATTTTAAGAACTCTGTGTTGTCTTCTACTGCATATACAAATATCAAGGAGGATCAATGTTTACATGCATTTCTAATTTGTATTTCCTGTCTCTCTCTAACATCATTTTTAAGACCCCAGCTTTGTTGTCATAGCATCAGAGCTTTTGGGGTTTTTTTCATTGTTTGTTTGTTTGTTTGTCTCACCAGTCCTCATAATGATAAATATTGCTTCTAAAATTGTCTTACTAAGAGCTGGGGAGATAGTTCAATTGACTTCAATGAAGAAAGACCCACCTTGGATAACCCTACCACAAAAGTTGGGATTAAAAAGTTGTATACGTTGTAAAGACAGGTGGATTCTATATCTCACGGGTTAGCCAACGTAGATGATCTGACAAGCTTCATGATATTGAGAGACCCTGGCTTAGAAATAAAATTGTGGGTCTATGAGGAATGATAGTAGAAGCTGCTTGCTGACCTACACACACACAAACACACACACATACACACACACACACACACACACACACACACAGAGAGAGAGAGAGAGAGAAGAGAGAGAGAGAGAGAGAGAGAGAGAGAAGAAGAGAGAGAGAGAGAGAGAGAGAGAGAATAAAATATGTTTCTGACTGACTGAATGAAAATTATCACCTCAACCTTGATGCTAAAACTTCTTAAAAACTTATTTTCTAACATATTATCACATGTTCATTAGAAGTGAATATTATTTTCCTGTTCCCAAGAGTACCCATAATACAAACAAATTGCTGCATCTATTAATCATCTGATGATGAATAAGTAAAACCTGCCTAGTTTGTCTTATTGGCTCCTGATCATTCCGCTAAAAATAAGAATCCAAATCAAAACCACCTCTTTTCTTCCAATACATAAATTAATTTCCAGTTTTCCATTCTTTTCTTTCCTCTTTTCACATTTTTTGGTTTGTTTTCCCTCGTCTTTTTCAATAGAAACTTAATTGGATTCCTGGTGCCTTCTTAGCTTGCTATACAGCTGCATAAACATCAGCTTTCAGAATAGCTGATTTGTGTTTCTGGAATCCTCTTTCATTGCATGAAGTATAGTTGTCCTTGCAGTCACTGAAAAATCAGCAGACAACAATGGATTGACTACTCAGTTTAACTTCAGTGTCTGATATGTGTAAATCTAAATGTGACCCCATAATGATTCATAAATTCTCCAGTGGTAAAATCTTTGAACACTTTTTCCCACCACCTTCTCCTCATCGTCATCATCATCCTTCTCTTTCTCTTCTTCCCCTTCCTCCTTCTTCTCTTCTTTTTTATTCTGCCTCTGACAGAGTTAGCCTCATAAAATTGAGCAGTTTGATTGAAGATAGGATTCAAATGCATACCTTAACTACTTAGAATAAACATTTCTTCAATAGCTAAAACATAAAGGTCATTGTAATTGAACATTCTGTCCTTTTGACGGAAGGTTTGTTTTTAGGTTCACTGTTTAATAATAGGAAAGATACATCTTTGTAGCCCTTCTCCTAGAAGACGTTAATCAGTTTTTTATTTTCAATGCCAGTAAAGTTATAATACAATTAGAGTGGGCTAATGTAAGCAAATATGCTGTTGTCAAACAAGAAAGCATTTTAATGAAGACTGTAAAATTATAACCGTACATAATTATATGTAAGTGATATGCTTTCTTCTTTGGGTTTAAAACAGAAAAGAGTAATACATTTTAAATTATAAAACCTAAAGTACCTATATATAAAAATTATGCTCTATTAAGTTAAATGATTTCTCTGTCTTAGAAATCATAGACATTTGCATTGCAATAGGCATTCCATATAACAACTCAAGTAATTCAGAAAAATACATGCTAAAGAGATAATAAAAAACTTCCCATATTTCATCTAATGGTATTGTGAACATAAGGTAAATGTATTTTTGTAAAACCAGCCAAGCAACCAACCAACCAAACAAAACAAAACAGGAGGAATCCATGACTGAATATAAAGAAAACAAGTGCAGTGTTTTAACAATCCATGTATCTCCTTTCTCAGGGGTAAAATCAGGGCTATCCATCAGTATGTCTCAGCCTATTGCACTGTTGAAATGTTGTAAATGCATTATAATCTTCAAAATAAAAAGAAACTACCCAAGATTATGTATGTTTGTCCACTTTCAAAGTGAGTGCTATAGAATCAAATAACGATGGCATAAAGGGATGAGTCTTAAAGATAAACATTAGGTTTCATCTAATAAATTTTGAAATTTCACCCCTCTGCAAATTAGGTAATCTTCATATTTTGAGAATGACTTCATTTTAAAAAAATTAATGAGAAATAGGAACTAATTTCATAGAAATTGCACCATGCAAAAATTTTGTGAATTTTCCTTTGAAAAGAAAAAAAAACTGTAACTCAGTGGCTTATGGTAATTTAAAAAGGTCTTCTCACCTGAAGGATAGATAAACCACGAGGTACAAAAAAACGAGGCTATGTTTAATATTTGATGAATAGTTGTTGATTTTCAGCAGCCACTTCCATTTTAGAGTACAGTGTCCGTTCCTGTAAAATCCTTTGACATTCTTCCCTCTGCTCACCCTCACCTGACAACTTTTGTGATAACATCATTATTTGTACCTTGTGAAAGTTTATAAAACTCATAACAGTTGTTAAAACCCTTATTTCCAGAGATGTTTGGCATTAATTCTATTTTTAAGGGGATTTAGTATTTTCATCCAGATTCAGAGTGACAGGTATTTCATTTCAGGTTTTATTTTTCTTTGCTTCATCACTTATTTGACTGGAGTTACTTATCAAGTTTGCATTTTTCCCTTCAAAATGATCCATAAATTCACATTTCCTCATATTATGCAGGACTGACAATATTAGTCATTTTGTACTGCTTTATTGTACTTAAAGAACAACTTGGTTATATATAAGATATTGGTTAAATTTTTTTTCCTCTTAGAATTACGTTAACTATTGCATGTTTGTTTGTGTCTATCCCTCTTTTTTGGGAATGTATGCTTTCAGAAAAGAAAAAAATCTAAGGTGAAGCTAAACTATTTTCTACAACATTTAATATTTTTCACTCAATTATTTGAACAATGGATTGTGTCCCTTTGAAATAAATTAATTTTATGTAGTACCAATTGCCATTTGAATACCATTTTACTAACATAAGTCATAATATATTTAAAATCTTATATTTTCTTTCTCTCTTCTATTATTTTCATAAATTCTGTTTAACTATTTAGGTATTAAAAGTACAAAAATTTAAAATGGAGTTCTCAAAACTGCTTAGGGTCATATACCTCCATATAGAAGAATGCAAATATATCTATACTTCTCACTATGAACAAAACTCAACTCCAAATGTATTAATGATCATAACATAAAACCAAAGACAATGAATCTGGAGAAAAAATTGGGAATAATATTAAGCTCATTTGCACAGGAAAAGGCTTCTTCAACAGATAAAATATTAGCACAAGTACTAAGATCAATAATTAATAAATGGGACTTCATGAAACAGAAAAGCAAATATATTATCATTCAGGTTAAATAGCAGATTTTTGCCAATTACAAGTTTGAAAGTGGACTAATATCAAAATATATACTTGTTAGATCTAAAGAAACCAGGGACAATTGGGTAACTCAGGTGCCTATGAACATTCTAAAGAAGACACTTGCTGACAGGTTCTTATAGCATCTCTCACAGTTCTAAGAAAATGTTAGAAGGTGTTGGCTCAACAAACCAGTGCTCCCAGGGTCTAAAGCCCTAGCCTGAGAATACACATAGAGGAACCCGTGACTCCAGTTGTATATATAGTTGAGTATGGCCTTGTTGGGCATCAGTGGGAGAGGAGGGCCTTGGTCCCTGGAAGGTTCAATGCCCCAGTGTTGGAAATTTCGAGGGCAGGGAGGCAGAAGTTTGTGAATGGGTGGGGGTACATCCTCACAAAGTAGGAGGAAGAAGGATAGGATAAGGGGTTTTGGGATGGGAAAGAACAGGAAAGGGGATAACATCAGAAATGTCAATAAATAAAATATCCATTAATAAGGATAAATTAAAAACAACAGATATTGGAACTGGCTATTGTGGTAGATCATTTGAGACTTTTTGTAATTAATTTAATATTACCATATTATTGGGATTCCTTATTACCTTCAGGAAAAGGTATTGTGGAAGGGGCCCATGGAACATTAAAACAATATCTTCATAAAATAAAAAAGGAGAAAGTATATCCCTGTACACCACAAATTTATTTAAATCATGCTCTTTTATTTTAAATTTTTAAAACATGTGGATGACATGGAACTTTCTGCTCTGTGACTATGGCACCCTTCTACTAGGCATACTTTTGCCTAGGTGAAAAGGAAGGATCCACTTACTGGCATATGGCATTATCCCGATCAGATATCTAATATTGGGGAAGAGAGAATGTTTGTGTTTTTCCTGCAAGATGTTGAAGGAGCATGGTGGCTGCCAGAGTGATTGCTGATGCTGGGACAAAAAAAAATGATGCTGACTTGTGAGTTGGCTGAGTGCCCTGACAATGGTGAATGGGAAGCTGTATTAGACATATGTTCTGGACCCACATTTACTTTCCTGTATCCCAGATGAATCAAGCTGCCTTGCCTCAAGTTTTTAGATCTTGTAGGATAGAGAATCAAAAAGAGAAGTTATAATGAGCCTTTTATTTTTCTTAAATGTCTCCAGTTATTTGGACTCAATCATGTACTCGTCTAGAAATCAATTCAATATTGAAATAAGAGTATTCATTTAAAAATCTGGACATTTTCAGTTACATATTTGGAAGTTAACTGCAATTCTCTATGATGTTATGTTAGCAAGAGGTAACTTTGGGACAGGAACTCGATTTGAAACAAGTGTTAGTGCATGTGTTTAGGCTCTTTTAATTGTCAAGTTAAAATTACTTTTGTTCCTTATACAGTATTAATTGCAAGTGCATTTATTGTACACTTTCTAATGTGTTAGTGTGTTGAAACCTGGAGTGTCTGTTAAGGGAGTGTATCAATCAGGTTGGTCACACTGCCCTGAGTATTACAGAACCTTGGTTTTCTGAAAAAAGCTTGCAAGTACTAGAAGAAGTGAGTTAGGCTTTAAGCAGAAGCAAGAGGGTATTGGGCTTGATTATTGCAGATATAACAGCTTTAATTCATTAATTGCTAGCACCATTTCTTATGCAATTGCTCTGACTCAAGAAGCTAAGATAGCCGGGCTGTGGTGGCGCACGCCTTTAATCCCAGCACTTGGGAGGCAGAGGCAGGCGGATTTCTGAGTTCGAGGCCAGCCTGGTCTACCAAGTGAGTTCCAGGACAGCCAGGGCTACACAGAGAAACCCTGTCTCGAAAAACCAAAAAAAAAAAAAAAAAAAAAAAAAAGAAGCTAAGATAGCTACTTTTGATAATCATTTAGCAAAAAATGTTACTAATGTGTTGAGTATACAAGAAGATTTAGATAGACATTTGGAAGATCAGATTGATGTTCTTTATCTTATTCAAGTTATTGGAAGAAGATTCAGAGTTTAAGAGTGAAGAGCCATCTCGAGTGTCATGACAAATACCAGTAGATTTGTGTTACTGCTAAAATTTACAATGATAGTCATTATTCTTAGGAAGAAGTTTAAAAATACTTGCAGGGTATTTTGCATAATTCTAATATATTCATATATGACCACCTATTGGTCTTGTACAATAAGTAAAGAGTTTGTAAATATTGTGGCCTTCTCTGTAGTCCGAATCAAGGAAATCCAGATACTTTTTATTTTGCTTAAAAGCCTTGAAGTTCTGGAGTGTCTTTCTTGGAAACAGTCTGATGAAGATTACCTTACCTGGAACTTCTTTTACCAGGTGAAACAAATGTTGGCCCTGTAAGCACTGAAAACAGTGTTCCCTTCAGTTTGTGGGGTCTTCTTATCATAAAGTCAATACGGTAATTTCCTACATTTTCTAATCTTGGGGAGAATTAGCCACTCATTTTTGGATTTATATACTCCTTATTTCTAAAAGATACATCATGAGGTTTTCTGCTGCTGTCTTCCTTTTGCTTGAAGTTTTTTCTTTAATTTCTTCTTAACACTTTTTCATTTGAATTTATTATCTTTCAATATATTGAGATTATAATTAAATAATTGCCTTCTTCCCTTTCCTCCCTCTAAGCCCTCAAACATACCTCTCTTCACGCTACCTGCACCATAAATATTTGTCTTTATACATACAAGTAAGTGTAGTCCTCATTCCTCATCAACAAATTATCTATTTGCAATAGAAGAAGACCACTACAGAAAACTAAGAGCATTCAAAGAAAACTACAACTATTCAAAATGCAGAGTTGTGGAGCTGAATTCCAGATGGATATATCTGCAATAGAAGTCTCTCTTTTCTATTTTTTATTCAATATTTTACATATTTACATTTCAGATGTTATCCCCTTTCCCCATCCCTGTACAATTAATCCCCTATCCCATCCCTCTTCCTCTTTTTCTGCTTCTGTACAGTTTAAATTACATGCTTGTATTAAGGTCAGTTCTAGGTTGCGGAACTAGCAATATGATAGATACAAATAATCAAGGAACAAGCAAAACAATAAACCCAGATAGTCAAAGAACACGCAGGACAAGAAAAAGAGTCTTGTGATCACTCCTGTGATCACTATTTCTAAGGGATTATCAGGATGAGCAAAATATCTGAGCCTACTTCCCTGTCCGAGCCCAAAGTCATTTTCATGCCTGAAGCCTACTTCTCTGTTCTAGCTTAAGATTTACATTTCTGCCTGTAATTCCTTCTTTGTTCTAGTCTAGGATTTAGATTTCTACCTGAAGTTACCTCTTTGTTCTAGTATAATGTCAGATTCCTGCCTGCATTCAATTTCCTTGTCCTTGGCCTATGTCAGATTCTTTCCAAGTAGCCCTTTTGCTTGTCCTTGGTCAATGTTAGATTCCTGCCAGGCAGCCCCAAAAGCTCTCCACATCTTCCCGTTTTTTGTTGAATAAACCAGACTGAGCCTGTCTTAGGTTGTTCTGACAAGAATGCCTTTGTTACCTGTCATGGAATGTACATTATCAAAAGCAATGCACTTCTGTCTTAGGTTGGTAGGGCTCTGTGCAGAATCTTATCTGTTCTTGGCTTGGCAGCCTGTTAAATTAATAGCTTTGTCTGGGGGTCCATTTTCAGTTTCAAGTCATGTGCTTTAGCTGACAACCTTATAACAGAAGTCTTGCACCTAAGACTCTGGATCATTGTTGAAGAAGTAGTTAAAAGACTCTAACAGTCAGAGGAACAAGGTGTTTGCTAACTAATAATTTTTATCTAAACCCATCCTTCTTAAAATGAGCCTGTGGACTTCTTCAAATATACATGAAGTGATTTTCACAAGTATGCATATAAATTTTAAATAGATAAGCATAAAAATTCTCATAGCACAAAATCAAGGTCAACAGTTGGGAGTCAACAATAAATAAATAAACCTGAACTCATCTTTTCCTATGAGCCTAGGTGCCAACTGTGAATTATAATTCAAGATAATTTTGGAATGTATGTGCAGAACATTACAACATAGTAAGCCTGGATATTAAATTTAATCTTAGATTTTTCAAAACTTACTTTTAATAAGGGTTCTTAAATATTTTAACCTCCCTGCTAGCCTACCACCCACCAGAGGTAGTGGAAAGGAAAGGTTAATAGACCCAAGGAGGATGTAGACCTGTTTAGAAATTGTTCTTTGGAGCAAATCTGATTTAGTTTGTCAGGATACCAGGAGTCAAGTTTACACAAATCACTAGCAGCAGCTTGATCCACTAACAGACCCCACTAAGGAATCAGCAATAGCAGAAGAAACCACTAGACTCTACCAATCAACCTGAGTCTGCAGAGGGCTCTAAAACATCACCCGAAATTCTTTTGTTATTCCTCTCTATGAAGTCATGACAAATGATTACCAGAAAAGCATAGCAAGGTGAATCAATACCATTAGCATAACCAGCATCAGCAATGACTAATAATGGCCACCAAAGAATGGTAAGACATATAAATACAACACTGCAACATCCACTGTCTGTTTGGTTATATTCATACTCTTTCCAAACATCACATGTTCTTGCAAGCATTTACTTTAGGAAAACATCATATGCCCATTTTCCAGGCTTCTTCCAGAAAATAGCACATGTCATTTCTCTGCAAAACATCCTCCTATGAGTCTTTGTCAGCAAAAACATCCTCTCATAAGACAGTTTCCAGTAAAACATCTCATGACAGAACTGAGTTACCAAAGAAACTAGAAATTTTCTCTTCAATATATATATGGGCTCATACCAAATATAAATAATATCATACATTGGTGTGTAGCTCAGTGGTAGAACTTATAGACATGGGATTCATCCTTAGTACTGGGAAAAATGTCTTGAGGTAAATTTCCTATTGCTATAATATTAGAAACAACAATCCACATTTTGCCCTTTATTAGTTGGATTCATTTCTTAGCTGTATATTTAATTACTTAAGATAATCATATTTCTATAAAATGATTGTTAAGAATTTTCTTCTTTTACTTTATTATTTCACAATCTCATATATGAGCATTGTATTTACATTATTTTCTCTATTCCTACCAACAAATACTTCTGTGACCCTTTTCTCAATTCAGGACCTCTTATCTTTTCTTCTTTATTTGATATATCTATATCTATATATCTGTATCTGTATATCTATCTATGTGTGTATGTTTATAATATATTTATATGTATAATATATGTATATATATTATATGTGTGTGAGTTTCATGTACATAGCTATTATGAATTTATTTGGTGTTAGAGCTTACTACTTGGTATTTGGAATTTCAAAACCTGTCAAGAGAATTTGGCTACCTGCTGACAATTACAGTTTGTGGGGTTACAGGGCACAATACTCACTTGGCATTGGCCAGGGCTACTTTTAGTACTAGTATGGCAAAAGCCAAAAAAAAAAAAAAAAAAAAAAGATCTAGGAACTATTAGTGCCTCTTTCTCAAAAACTTACAAGCATCCATAGTTTCATTCTATTATTGCCTTTTGAAAAAAACGTGACACACATTTTCTATGAGAAAAATGAATTCTATTCTTACTAACCCTTTAGCAAACACTGGCCCTGTCTAGTGTAGATTAATCCACTCAATGAAAAGTATATTTTCCAGTTGCTTTTAATGGGTGTCTATTTGTCATGATACTCTGATAAATACATAATCAATGTTAATAGAAATTTTAGAAGTAAATAAAATTGTGTTTAGTATAATCTAATATCTACCATAGCTTTTATTTTATTTTGAATATATTACGATTTTTTTCTTGATAAAATGACCTAAAAATTATATTTTTATTTTTTAACTTCTTTCTTTCTTTTTTTTTTTTAAAAAATGATCTTTTTATACTGTCCAGACTTTATCCCTATCTCAGTCCACCCTCTTACTGTTCCACATCCCACACCTCCTCCCCTCCACCACCCATATCCATGAGGATGTCTCCACCTCCCTTTGCACCAGATCTCCCTACTCCGTGAGATGGTCTCTCGGGGTTAGATACATCTATATCTGAGTCTTTCAGCTGCTTGTTGGGTCTTTTGAAAGGCAGTTATGACAGGCCAGTTTTGTGAGTACACCATAGCCTCAGCAATAGTATCATGCCCTGCGACCCTCCCCTCTCCAAGCTGGATTCCAACTTGGGTCTGCTACTGGACCTCCTTTTCCTCCACTCTTCTCCATATTTGTCCCTGAAGTTCTTCCAGACAGGAAAAATTAGGGTCAGAGTTTTAGACTGTGGGAAGGCAACTCCATCCCTCACTTGGTGCCCTGTCTTTCTGCTGGAGGTGAGTTCTACAAGTTCCCTCTCCCCACTATAGAGCAGTTTTTCTAAGGTCCCTCCCTTTAAGACCTGAGAGACACTCACCTCCCAGGTCTCTGGTACACTCTAGAGGGTCCCTCCACCTTCTAACTCCTGAGATTGCCTCTTTCCATTTATTTTTGTAGGCCCTCAGGGATTCAGTCCTGTCCCATCCACCCTCCAGTACCCAATTATGTTTCCCTCTTCCCCTCTCTGTCCTCATTCCCACCCAGGTCTCTTCTTCCCTTCCCCTCTTGCGATTGCTTCCTTCTCCTTCCCAATGGGATTGAGGCATCCTCACTTGGTCCATTTGGCTTGAGTCCATTCCCCTTGAGTTCTGAGGACTGTATCCTGAGTATTCTGTACTTTTTTATTTTTTATTTTTTTTGCTAATATCCACTTATTAGTGAGTACATACCATGCATGTCCTTTTGTGTCTGAGTTACATCACTCAAGATGATATTTTCTATTTCCATTCATTTGCATACAAAACTTATAATGTCCTAATTTTTAGTGGCTGAGTAGTATTTCATTCTGTAAATGAACCACATTTTTTGGTTCCATTCTTTTGTTGGACATCTGGGTTATTTCCAGCTTCTGGCTATCACAAACATGTCTGCTAGGAACATAGTAGAACATGTGCACATGTGGCATCCTGAGACCCACCACTGCCCAGTGGACTCTGGACCTATCATTCTCCAACACCCTCAACCCTCAAATTTCACTTGCCTTTCTGTCAGCTCCTCTGCAAATCCAGATTGTCAGCTTGTTTGCTCCCCTGAGACACCACAGCCTGAAGGCATCCCAGGAGTTTCTCTACATATAAGACAACTGTGCAACTGTACAACTGTGCAACTGTGCAACAGTCTAAAAGCCTCACTTGAGTTCATCTACACACAGGGCAACAGCTTGACTGCTCCTCTGAAGACTTAACAGTCTGAAGGTCTCCCAGGAGATTTGCTTCAGTCAGGGCAACAGATCTGCTGTTTCTCTGCCCCTCTTAAGACCCCACAATCAAAAGGCCCCACAGGAGATCTGCTGCAGCCAGGATCATAAGCCTACCAGGAGACTTTAATCAATCAAGGAACAAAAGAGGGAGGTTCCAGAAAGAGACACCCAGATCAGCAAATACCAGGGACAAACAGATGGTGAGAGGCAAGCACAAGACCATAATCAACAGAATCCAATATTCATGGGCATCATCAGAAACCAATTCTCCAAACACAGTAAGCCCTGAATACACCTCAGCACCTGAAAATCAGGAAGCTGACATAAAGTCCTATCTCATGAAGACAATAGAGTCCTATAATGAGGCTATAAATAACTAACTGAAAGAAACACAGGAAAACACAGAGAAACAGAAGGCGTAAAAGAGGAAACAAATAAATCCCTTAAAGAAATACAGAAAACACAATCAAACAGGTAAAGGAATTGAATAAAGCAGTCCAAGACCTAAAAGTGGAAGTAGAAACAATTAAAAAAAAAAAAAACAAATGGAGGCAACCCTAGAAATGGAAAACTTAGGAAAGAGTTCAGGAATTATAGATGTAAGCATTACCAACAGAATATAAGAGATAGAAGACAGAATCAGAGGTGTAGAAGATACCTTAGAAGAGATTGACACAACTGTCAAAGACAATTCAAAACATAAAAAAACTCCTAACCTAAAACATCCATGAATTATGCCACCTAAAAACAAACATAACTGGAACTAACAATATCTGTCAATACTAATGGGCTCAACTCACCTATAAAAAGACATTAGATGAAAGATTAGACAAACAAACAGTATCCAGCATTTTGTTGCTTACAAAAAACTTACCTCAGTAACAAAGGCAAACATGACATCAGCATAAACAGATGGAAAAAGGTATCCCAAGCAAATGGTTCCAAGAAACAAGCTGGAGTTGCCATCCTAATATTAAATAAAATAGACTTTCAACCAAAACTTATCAAGTGAGATGAGAAAGGACACTTCATATTCATCAAAGGCTAAGTCCACGAAGGCAAAGTCTCAATCCTGAACATATATGCCCCAAATGCAAGGACACCCACATTCATAAAAGAAACTTTACTAAAGCTGAAACACACATTGAATCCCACACAATAATAGTGGGAGACTTCAACACCCCACTTTCACTAACGGACGCGTCATTGAAAAAGATACTAGACAGAGACACAAAGAAACTAATAGAGGTTATGAACCAAATGGATTTAACTGATATATATAGAACTTTTCACTCTGAAACAAAAGTATACACCTTCTTCTCAGCACCTCATGGTGCCTGCTCAAAAACTGACCCTATATTGATCACAAAACTGATACAAGAAGATTGAAACTATTCCATGCATCCTATCAGATAAGCACAGAAAAATGTTGTTCTTCAACAACAAGAAAAACAACAGAAGACCTACAAACACTTGGAAATTGAACAACTCGATGATAACTTTGTCAGGGAAGAAATAAAGAAAGAAATTGAAGACTCTCTGGAATTCAATGAAAATGAAGAAACAACCTACCCAAACATATGGGACAAAATGAAAGCAGTACTAAGAGGAAAATTCATAACACTAAGTGCCTTGGTAAAGAAATTGGAGAGCTCTTACACTAGCAAATGAACAGCACACTTAATAGCTCTAGAATAAAATGAAGCAAACATAACCAAGAGAAGTAGAATGCAGGAAATAGTCAAACTCAGGGCAGAAATCAACCAAATAGAAACAAAGTAAATGATACAAAGAATCAACAAAACCAAAAACTGGTTCTTTGAGAGAATTGTCTTGCTTGTTCCTTGACTATTTGCATCTATTGTATTGCTAGTTCCTCATCCTAGAACCTACTTTAATACTTAAATGTAATTAAAATGGTATAAAAGCAAAAAGGAGGAGTGGGGATGGGATAGGAAGTTTCTAGGGAGGGAAATGAAGAAGGGGAATGGCTTCTAAAAAATGTAATTAAATAAAATATCCATTTTAAAAAAAGATAGATGAAGCCATAGCCAAACTAACTAAAGGACCAGAGGCAGTATCCAAATTAACAAAATCGTAAATGAAGAGGGAGACAACAGAAATAGAGGAACTAAAAAAAATCATCTTCAAAAAATTCTATTCTCAACAAAATTGCAAAATGTAGATGAAATGGATGATTTTCTAGAAAGATAAAACATACCAAAGTTAAATCAAGAGCAGGCAAACTATCTAAACAGGTCCATATCCTCTAAGGAAATAGAAGTCCTTAAATCCTCTCAACCAGAGAAAGCTCAGGGCTAGATGGCTTTATTGCAGAATTCTACTAGACCTTCAACGAAGAGCCAATATCATTATTCCTCAAACTATTCCATAAAATAGAAACAGAAGGAACACTACCTTATTCATTCTATGAAGCCATACGTGCTCTGATACCTAAACTGCACAAAGGAAGCAACAAAAAAAAAGAGAACTTCAGACCAATTTTGCTTATGAATATCAATGGAAAAATATTCAATAAAATTCTTACAAACAGAACACAAGAACACATCTAAATCATCATTCATCATGATCAAGTAGGCTTCATCCCAGAGAAGCAAGGTTGGTTAAATATATAAAAATCCATTAATATAATCTACTATATAAACAAACTCAAAGAAAAAAATCACATGAACTTCTACTTAGATGCTGAAAAAGCACTTGACAAAATACAACACCACTTTATGTGAAAAGTATGAGAGAGATCAGCAGTTCAAGGCTTATACCTAAACATAATACAAACAATTTACTGAAAAGCAACATCCAATATCAAATTCAATGAAGAGATACTTGAAGCAATCCCACTAAAATCAGGGAAAAGGATGCCCAGTTTCCCTTTATTTATTCAATATAGCACTCAAAGTTCCAGCTAGAAAAATAAGACAACAAAGAGATCAAGGGGACATAAATTGGCATAGAAGAATTAAAAGTATCACTATTTGCAGATGATATGATAGTATACAACAGTGACCCCAAAAATTCTACCAGAGAACTTCTACTATTGATAAACAACTACAACAAAGTGGCCAGATATAAAATTAACTAAAATCAGTAGCCTTCATTTTTACAAATGATAAACAGGCTGAGAAAGAAATAAGGGAAACAACTCTCTTCACAAATAGCCACAAATAATATAAAATACCTTTGGGTAACTCTAACCAAACATGTGAAATGTCTGTATGACAATAACTTCAGTCTCCTAAGACAGAAACTGAAGAAGATCTTAGGAAATGGAGAGATTTCCCATGCTCATGGTTTTGCAGAATTATCATAATAAAAATAGCCATCCTACCAATGGCATTCTACAGATTCAGTGTAATCCCCAACAAAATCCCAACAGAATTATTCAAAGACATGGAAATAGCAATTCTCAAATTCATCTAGAAAACAAAATCTCTGAATAGAAACAATTCTGAAAATAATTCTTAACAATAAAAAAATAAGATTTCTATGACACATTTTCAATAGTGCATGCTTTATTTTTGTCCCCATCTATATTTTGCCAAGTCTACTTCTAAAAGTATCATGAATTCAATTACCATGTTTCTGATCCCTTCAACTATATATCATATTTTTAACTTTTAAAGAATGGTGAAAAAACATAAAAAAATTCTAGAAAAGTACTCGATATAATTTTCATTTACCTTAAGCAAATTTTCATTTATTATTTACATAAATGAATATTAACTAAATTTAATAGTAAAGAAATGATTGATATTTGATTACTCTTACTTATAAAATAAGTATCTGCAAGTTTGTACTGAAATCTCCAAGCAAGGTTATACATTATGTTCAACTGATCTTCTCTGTGATCTTCTTATCTAGAATAATTTCCTTTCCCACTGATTTTCTTCATTTATTTGTTATAGGAACTGGATCATCCCACTGGTGTAATTTTTCACATTCTGTAAATTCTTCTGCTATTTAGTATGGCCTTCTAGTTCCAGAACTGTTAATAAAATGGGGGATATATCAAAAGAGTATGTTTAGATACATAGATACAGATATTTTAATTAATTTATTGTTATTTTTAATTTCTCATGGTACAGTCTTAGTGAATTTAATAATTCATGCAAATTGGATCATCTCTTTGACCTCATTTTAAAATTCTAACAAATTTGTGCTTACTTATTTACCAAATATCACCTATCATTAATTTCTTCATATATATATATACATATATTATTATATATATTATATATATATATATATATTATTAATATATATATATGTATATTATACATATATTGCATCATTTGACCTATATCCTTTATTTCTTATGGATTGTCTCTTTTCTTCTGTAAGGACATTTTCCTTGATTAGTTTTTTGGTTATTCTAAATTAATACTTATAAAACAGATGAGGCAAATCCTTACTCCTGTTTCTGTATTTGTCTTGGATGATATCACGTCTAACTTACTTTATACTGTGTTAAAAGAAAAAATGAAATACATCATTATGTGATTATTCAACTCAACACAAAATGACATTAAGAATTGATACCATGTCACATGCCTGTAACCTTAACTCTTGAAAACTCGGCAGAACGATCAAGAAATTGTGTTCATGCTTAGTTACTTAGCAAGTTTGAGGCCAGATTAGACTATTTGAGACACTGTCTTAAAAAGTAAGCAAGCAAATTAATTAAAAATTTAGAGTGGAGTCACTTGGTTAATTCTGATCTCATTTTGGCTACTATGGAAAACTCATATCCAAAATACAGAACTATATTAAAAACAAGATGTATTCAGAAAAAAAGTACAAGAAAATTAATAATCAAAGCTAAAAATCAAAACTAGTTACATGGATAAAAGCAGATTGGAATTTAAAAGACATTTTTTCCCTCAAGTATAGCAAAAAAATTGAGTATTTCCTTCAGCATAAGCGTTTCCTTGCCAATCCACCACCTCTGTGACCTCCTATGATCAAAATGTTGAAAGAAAGCATGGACACCAAGCACAGAAAAACATTCAATGTAGAATTTGGAAGCAGTTAAATATTTACAGTTAAGAAAAGAGAAGGGGGTAGCAGAGGTAAACTATGAGGGTCAACCCAAAAGGGGAGGCAACATTTGGGATATAAGTTAATTAATTAATAAAAGAAAAATAAGAATTTATGAAGTCTTATACAATAACTTTAAATAAAGAATATTATCTTGAAGTTATAATAAACATGTTAAGAGTTTTTTGAACATCAGAAAATTTCATAAAGAGCCACTAAAGGAAAATATATAATTTTTTAGTAAGGGATGAAAAGCAGCTATAAATGGTACACTCTGTCAAAAAAAATGTGATGTACATTACCAAAATTAATATCAGGGAAGGTTGTGTTTTCATGGTGTTTTTGTCCTCTAGAAAGTGGTTTTAAAACTTCATTTTCTGTGAGCTGAATCTTGGGTATTTCAGGCTTCTGGGCTAAAATCCAATAATCAGTGAGTGAATACCATGTGTGTTCTTTTGTGATTGGATTACTTCACTCAGGATGATATTTTCTAGTTCCATCCATTTATATAAGAATTTATCAAATTCATTGTTTTTAATAGCTGAGTTTATACAATTGTATAAATTGTATAAATTGCATAAATTCCATTGTATAAATGTACCACATTTTTTGTATCCATTCCTCTGTTGAAGGGCATCTGGGTTCCTTCCAGTTTCTGGCTATTATAAATAAAGCTGCTATGAACATAGTGGAGCATATGTCCTTGTTATGTGTTAGAGCATCTTCTGGATATATACCCAGGAGTGGTATAGCTGGGTCCTCAGGTAGTGATATGTCCAATTTTCTGAGAGACCACATAAAGCTCATGAAGAATGATGACCAAATAGGGGAGCCTTCAGTCCTTCTTATAAGGAGTAACAAAATACTCAAGGGTGCAAATATGGAGACACAGTGCAGGACAGAAACTGAAGGAGGGACGGTCTACAGACCATTCCACCTGGACATCCATCCTATGTGCAGTCACCAAAGGTAGAGGTTGATGTGGATATCAGGATGTACATGCTGACAGGAGCCTGATATAGCTGTCTCCTTAGAGGTCTGCAAGAGTCTGACATACTCAGAGGCAGATGCTCACAGCTAACCATTAAACTGAGCATGGGGTTCCCAATGGAGAAGATAGAGTGAAAGCTGAAGGAGTTGAGAGGATTCGAGACACCATGAGGAAAGCAACAATCACAACCAACCAGAGCCCCCAGGGTCTAAACCACCAGCCTGGGAGCGCTTAGGGAGGGACCCATGGCTCCAGCTATATATGCAAGGGAGCTATATATAAGTGGGAGAAGAGATCCTTGGTCCCATGAAGGCTGGACGTCGTGGGGGGGGATACTCGAGGGTGGGGAGGTGAGGTACAGGGGAGGGTGGAAGGGGGCACACCAATGTGGAGGCAGGAGGAGGGGGGAAGGGATAGTGAGTTCCTGGGAGGGAGGGGGGGAAATGGGGTAAGGAGAGAACATCTGAAATGTAAAAAAAATTTTCCAATAAAAAATTTCCAATAAATAAAAAACACTAAAAAAAAAAAAAAAAAAAAAAAAAAAAAACTTCATTTTCATTACATCATAGATTTATGAAATAATTTTCTGAGATAAATCACTTATGAAGTGATTAATTTTGTTTCTTCAAATCAAATGCATACAAGTTATTTATAATATTTGAATTCTAATTTAGTGAGTGACTTGTATATCATGTAAGTTCATTTTTTAGCACATACATTATGTGTCTGTCTGATGTGTTTGTTTGTGCGTGTGTGTGTCTTTGTGCATGCACATGCATGTGCACACATATAAATATGTAGCACATGAGTGTAGGTAACACCAGTGACAAAAACTGGGTATAAGATACTCTGAAGTTAGAGTTATAAGCAGTTGTGTGCCACCTGACATGGTTGTAGTGAATTTAACTCAGGTGCTTGCGGTAAGTCCTAACTCCATCACACCAGACCAGCAATGAATCATATTAAAAGAGTTTTCCCACAGATGAATACTTTTTTTATCACTATCTCACATTCTCAAAAAAATAGTTTGCCTTCTGATTTCCATTTGTGTCCTGGAGCTAAGGTTATGCCAGAGCTCTCCAAAACCACACCTCGCCTGGAAAGAGCTGGTCTTCCAGGAGTGCTGTCACTCCTAAGTTCACAGGTGAGACCACCATTTTTCTCCAACAACGGGACAGAGAGGGACCCACCAGGAGCCCAGAGAGCACAGGAACCTCAGTGCAGCCAGGGACAGAAACCTTCTAGTATTCATCTTCACTGCAAAGATAAGGCTGTGACACAGCTCTCCAGACCCTAATCCTGCCCTGAGAGAACTGGTCTCTAAGGAGTGCTGATACACGCCTGCTGATCACATGTGTCGGGCACTCCATTACCACATAGAGAGAGCTGGTCTCCCAGGAATGCTGACACACCTAAAATAACAGGCTCACAGGCTCACAGGCTCACAGGCTCACAGGCTCACAGGCTCACAGGCTCACAAGATGGACAAGCTCCAGTCAGAGACAGCAAGACCAACTAACACCAGAGATAAACAAATAGTGAGAGGCATGAGCAAGAACCTAAGCAACAGAAAGCAAGACTACCTGGCAAAATCAGAACTCAATTCTCCAAAGACAGCAAGGCCTCTATATCTGAACACACCAGAAAAGGAAGACTTTATTTTAAAATCACATCTCATGATGATGATAGAGGACTTTAAGAAGGTCATAAATAACTTAATGATATACAGGAGAAAACAGGTAAGCCAGTAAAAACCCTTAAAGAGGAAATACAAAAATCCCTAAAAGAATTACAGTAAAACAAAAATGGAAATAGAAGCAATAAAGAAATTACAAAGGAAGACAACCCTGGAGATAGAAAGCCTAAGAAAGATATCAGGAGTCATTAATACAAGCAACAAAAACAGAATACAAGAAATAGAAGAAAGAATTTGAGGTGTAGAAGATACCATAGAAAATATTGACACAACAGTCAAAGAAAATGCAAAATGCAAAAAGGTCTTAACCAAAACCATCTAGGAAATCCAGAAAATAATGAGAAAACCAAACTTAAGAATAATAGGTATAGAAGAGAGTGAAGATTCCCAACATCAAGGGCCAGTAAATAGCTTGAACACAATTATAGACAAAATCTTCACTAACCTAAAGAAAGAGGTGACCATGAATATACAAGAAGCTTACAGAATTCTAAATATATTGGACAAGAAAGAAATTCCTCCTGTAACATAATAATCAAAATACCAAATGCACAAAACAAAGAAAAAATGTTAAAAGAAATATGGAAAAATAGTAACATATAAAGGTAGACCTATCAGAATTATACCAATCTTCTCACCAGAGACGCTAAGAACCAGGAGATCCTCAGGAGACATCATACAGATCCTCATAAAACACAAATGCAAGATCGAGCTACTATACCCAGCAAAAATCTCGACATAGATAGAGAAACCGAGATAGTCCATGACAAAAACAAATTTACACAGTATCTGTCCAAAAATCCAGCATTACAAAGGCCAATAGATGGAAAACACCAACACAATGAGGGAAACTACTACCTAGAATAAGCAGAGAGTATTCTTCTGTCAAAAAATCCAAAAGAAGATAGCCACAAAAACATAATTCCACCTCTAACATCAAAAATAACAGAAAGCAGCAATCACTATTCCCTAATATCTCTTATCATCAATGGACTCAATTCCCCAATAAAAAGACATAGACTAAAGGACTGGATACATAAACAGAACCCAGAATTTTGCTACATACAGAAACACATGTCAGTGACAAAAACAGGCACTAACTGAGAGAAAAGGGCTGGAAAACAATTTTCCAAGCAAATGGTCCCAAGAAACAAGCTGGAGTAGCCATTCTAATATTGAATCAAATTGACTTTCAACCAAAGATTGTCAAAAAAGATAATGTAGGACACTTCATACTTGTTAAAGGAAAAGTATACCAAGATGAACTTTCAATTATGAACATGTATGCTCCAAATGCAAAGGCACCCACATTCATAAAAGAAACTTTATTAAAACTCAAAGCAAAAAAGCACAGATTGCACCTCACATAATAGTAGTGGGAGACTTTAACACCCCACTCTCAGCAACGGACAGATCATGGAAACAGAAATTAAACAGACATACAGTGAAACTTACAGAAGTTATGAACCAAATGGATTTAACAAATCTATAGAAGATTTCATTCTAAAACAAAAGAATATACCTTCTTCTCATCATCTCACGGTACCTTCTCTAAAATAGACCATATAATTGGTCACAAAACAGGCATGAATAAGTACAAGAAGAATGAATTAATCCCATGCATCCTATTAGATCATCATTGAATATGGTTGGTCTTCAATAACAAAATAAACAAAAGAAAGCCCACATGTACATGAAAGCTGAACAATGTTCTACTCAATGATAACTTGGTCAAGGAAGAAATAAAGAAATTAAAGTTCTTTTAGTATTTAATGAAAATGAAGGCAACACATACCCAAACTTATGGGACATAATGAAAGCAGTGCTAAGTGTAAAACTCATAACTCTGAGTACCTCCAAAATGAAATTGGAAAAAGCATACACTAGCAGCTTGACAGCACATCTGAAAGCTCTAGAACAAAAAGAAGTAAGTACACCAAAGAGGAATAGACAACAGGAAATAATTAAATTCAGGACTGAAATCAAACAAGTAGAAACAAAAAGATCTATTAAAAAAATCAGCAAAACTAGGAGGAGGTTATTTGAGAAAACTAACAAGATAGACAAACCCATAGCTAGACTAATCAGAGGGCACAAGGACAGTATCCAAATTAACAATATCAGAACTGAAAGGGACATTACAACAGAAACTAAGGATATTCAAAAAATTACCAGGTCCTACTACAAAGCCTATAGTCAATAAAACTGGAAAATCTGGAGGAAATGGACATTTTTCTAGACAGATACCATGTACCCTAACTAAAGCCAGATCAGATTAACTATCTAAACCATTCCATAACCCATAAAGAAATAGAAGGAGTTATTGAAATCTTCTCAAACAAAAAAAAGTCCAGGACAAAATGGAATTAATACAGAATTCTGTCAGACCTTCAAAAAGGAACTTATACCAATATTCTTCAAACTATTCCACAAAATAGAAACAGAAGGAACACTACTCAATTACTTCTATGAAGCCACAATTATGCTTATGCATAAACCACACAAAGACCCAACAAAGTACGAGAATTTGTAATCAGTTTCCCTTATGATTTCTATACAAATATACTCAATAAAATTCTCAGAAACTTAATAGAAGTACACATCAAAACAATGATTCACCATGATCAAGTAGTCACCATCCCAGGGATGCAAGGATGGTTCAATATATGGAAATCTATTAACATAATCCACTATATAAACAAATTCAAAGGAAAAAAACACATAATCATCTTAATTGATGCTGAGAAAACATTTGACAAAATTCAATACCCTTTCAAGGTAAACATCTTGTAAACATCAGGAATTCAAGGTCCATACCTAAACATTGTAATAGCAATATACAGCAAACCAGATGCCAACATCAAACTAGATGGAGAAACTTGAAGCAATCCAACTAAAATCAGGGACTCTCCCTACCTATTCAATATAGTACTGAAAGTCATAGCCAGAGCAATTAGGCAACAAAAGGATTTCAAAGTGGTACAAATCATAAGCTAGGAGGAGTCAACATATCACTATTTGTAGATGCTATGGGAGTATACTTAAGTGACCCCAAAAACTCCACTAGAGAACCTGTAAACTTCATAAATAACTTCATCAAAGTGGCTGGGCATAAAATTAACTAAAACAAATCAGTAGCCTTCTTCTACTCAAAGGATAAACTGACTGAGAAAAAAATTAAAGAAATGACACCCTTCACAATAGTCACAAATAATATAAAATACCTTGGTGTGACACTAACCAACAAAGTAAAAGATCTATAAAAAAGATATTTAAGTCTCTGTAGAAAGAAATCCAAGAAGATCTCAGAAGGCAGAAAGATCTCCCATGCTCATGGATTACTATAGCAAAAATGGCCTTCTTGCTGTAAGCAATCTACAGATTCAAGGCAATCCCCATCAAAATTCCAACTCAATTCTTCATAGAATTAGAAAGAAAAATTTGCAGTTTAATTTCATATAACCAAAATCCAGGATAGGGAAAACTATTTTCAACAATATAAGAACTTCTGGTTGAATCTCCATCCCTGATCTCAAGCTGTATTATAGAGCAATTGTGATAAAAAAAAAAAAAAAAAAAAAACCTGCATGGGTTTTTTTGTACAGAGACAGGCAGGTAGATCAATGGAATAGAATTGAACACTCAGAAAATACTCACACACATATGGTCAGTTGATCTTAGACAAAGGAGCTAAAACCATCCAGTGGAATAAAGACAGCATTTTCAACAAAAGGTGCTGGTTCAAACGGAGGTCAGTATGTAAAAGAATGCAAATTGATCCATTCTTATCTCCTTATACAAAGCTCAAGCCCAAGTGGATCAAGGACATTGACATAAAACCATATATACTGAAACTAGTAGAAAAGTAAATGTGGAAGATCCTCAAACACATGAGCACTGGAGAGAATTTCCTGAACAGAACACCAATGGCTTATGTTCTAAGATCAAGAATTGACAAATTTGACCTCACAAAATTGCAAAGCTTCTGTAAGACAAAGGATACTGTCAATAAAACAAAATGGCAACCAACAGGTTGGGAAAAGATCTTAATAATTCTACATCTGATAGCATGCTAATATTTAATATATACAAAGAACTAAAGAAATTCATCTCCAGAGAATCAAATAATCCTATTAAAATTGGGGTACAGAGCTAAACAGAGAATTTTCAACTGAGGAATCTCAAATAGCTGAGAAGCACCTAAAGAAATGATCAACATTCTTAGTCATCAGAGAAATGTCTATGAAAACAACCCAGAGATTCTACCACACAACAGTCAGAATGGCTAAGATCAAAAACTAAAGTGACAGCAGATGCTGCCAAGGATGTGGAGAAAGAGGAACATTCCTCCTTTGTTGGTGGAGTTGCAAGCTTATACAACCACTCTGGAAACCAGTCTGCAGGTTCTTCGGAAAATTGAACATAATACCACCTGAGGACTCAGTTATACCACTCCAGGGCATATACCCAAAAGATACTCCAACATATAAGAAGGACACATGTTCCACTATGTTCATAGCATCCTTATTTAATAGTCAGTAGCTAGAAAGGACCCAGATGTTCTTCATTAGAAGAATGGATAGGGATAATGTGGTACATTTACCCAATGGAGTACTATTCAGCTATTAAAAAAAATAGCTTTATGAAATTCTTAGGCAAATGGATAGATCTAGGATGTATCACCCTGAGTAAGGTAACCCAGTCACAAAACAGCACACATAACATGCATTCACTGACAAGTGGATATTAGCCCAAAAGCTGGGAATACCCATGATAAAATTCACAGAACAACTAAAACTCAAGAAGGAATACCAAATTTTGGATGCTTCAGTCCTTCTTAGAAGGAAGAACAAAATACTCACTGGAAGTAGAGGGTTGGAAGGACTTGGGAGGAAGAGAGGAGGGGAAGGGGGAAAAGAGGGAACAGGATCAGGTATGGAAGGAGGCAGGGATGATATACAGAGTTTCAGGAACTGGAACTGAGTTGTCTAGCAATAGGAGATGGGGTAGCCACCAGCAAGTCCCAGACACCTGGAAAGCAGGAGTTTCTCAAGATCCAAAGAGGATGAGATCAACTGAAATGCCCAACAAAGGGGAGGGAGAACCTGTTGAGAACATATCCAGAGGTTGGGCAAGTCCCTCCATCATTGGGCAATAGGCCACCCATTCATCTCCAATTTTTTAACCCAGAATTGCTCCTTTCTAAAGAAAATATGGGCACAAAGAGTGGAGAAGAGAGATTGCCCCACATGGGGATCCGTCCCATATCAGACCCAGACACTATTGCAGATGCCACTAACTGCTTGCTGACAGGAGCCTGATATAGCTGTTTCCTGAGAGGCTCTGCCGGGGACTGACAAATACAGATTCAGAAGCTTGCCACCAACCACTGGACTGAGCATGGGGACCAGAATGGAGGAGTTAGAGCAATGTCTCAAGGAGCTAAAGAGGTTTGCAACCCCATAGGAAGAATAACAATATCAACCACCTAGAGCCCCCAGAGCTCTCAGGGACTAAACCACCAATCAAAGAGTATACATAGAGAGATCCATGGCTCTAGCTGCATATGTAGCAGAGGATGACCTTGTCTGGCATCAATGGGGGAATACCAGAGTAGTGAGGTGGGAGTTGGGGAGAGAGAGCACTTTCACAGAAGCATGGGGAGGGGAATGGGATAGGGGGTTTCTGGAGGGGAAACTTCGAAATGGAATAACATTTGAAATGGAAATAAATAAAATATCCAATAAATAAGAAAAAAAGAAGATAAATAGTTTGATTGCACACTTTATATTTCTCAGTGATTTAAGTCATATATATGTGTTTATATATGTACAATATAATAATTATGTATATAAACAATTTTTAACCATTAATTTCTAGATTTGTTTTAAGGGACACATTAATATAAGAATATACAAAAGGGACTTATTCTGAAGACAGTAGAAACAGCCAGATAAGAATCAACCTTAAGAACAAAACATATGTAAGCTGTCCTAACAGTTTTATTTTATGTAACTTTGAGCAACTTACTTAAATTTCTACACTTTTATTTTTCTATATGAATAAGAAAGTGAATTCAATTTACTTTTCAAAAGCAATATATATATATATATATTATATGCATTATATATATATTATTAAATATATATTTAATATATTCAGCAGTCATTTACGTCATTGAGATTTGAGTCACTATAATACCTGATGTATATTCTATAGAAAGAAAAATTACATTTAGATCACTTTTGGAGGTTTAATGTACAAAAAAGGGAGGCTCATATTCTTAGCCTACTAAGATGATGACAGTACAATGGGCCACATCATTACAGGCATGTAAGCAGGAGCAAAGCCTTAACTAGCATAGCTAAGGATTGGATAGGAGAGGAGAGGAGGGGAGAGGAGGGAAGGGGAGGGGAGGAGAGGAGAGTTTTTATTCACCTCAAACTAGCATACCAGGCTGCATAGTAATATTCGACATCCATGTGTCCTAGATACTCCTTGATGCTAGTAGAACAGATTGCCTGTCAGAGGCAAATATCTTTCAATGCTCTGCTTGAGTAAACTAGAGAACTCATAAAAGATAAAAGTGCAGTCAGTGTGGTCAGACTTCTACACCACTACAACCAGCAGAAAAACGAGGAGTTGAATACTTTATAATAAGCCTCAAAGAAGTAAAAATACCTATGATGGAAAAATGCTAGGGATTTCAAAAGTTCTCCAGTAGATCATTTTATTTGTTTTAATTTACTATTATTATTTATTTTAGTGAAGTAAAATATTAGCATACAAAATTTGCCTACTCGACTTACTCTCTATTGTTAATTAACATACTCATCTTATAGATTCTTCTATATTTGGTAACTCTCATAGACACTAATAATAATAATTGATCATGAATAATAATGATCAGTGATTGGACTCAAATGCATATTTAAATGAATACATAACTTTAAGCAGCTTTTTACAAACTCAGTTCCAGAGTTTACTCTCTTTTCAGTTAGTGACAGAAAATGAAAGCCTATGTCAGGAAAACAATTACATATTTTAGAAAAGACACTGTCTTTTACCCAATGAAGACAAAGTCAAGCAGGACACTTAGCTCTATGAGAACAGAGACAAGCAAGTATAAAGAACATTGTTTCTCTTATTTTTTTTTTTTCATTTTAGATTCTTCATATTTGTCAATAAGCATTCAAGTCTAGAGGGTAAAACAACATGATAAAAAGAATTTGTGTTTAAATATTGTAAAAGTGTTTTAAGATTATCTCTAAATGACCTATATTTATCTTTCTCAACCAGAGGTTATACCCTAAAATATCAAGAAAATTTGCAATGGTGAATGCTAAGTCTCTGTAATAGCTGAATAAATGGGCAGAAATTGCTACAATATGATGATTAAAAACTATCATTCTGATTATCTGTCAGGAGCCATAAAGGGACAAGCTAATGATTAGCAGGTGATCATCCTGAAATGCTTGCCTTGGATTATTATATAATCTGTGACAAGTGAATTCTCATCAGCAAGGCTGTGAGGGACTTATTTTAGGAAAGATTCCTGCTGTTAATATGTTTTTCCTATTATTATTATTTACACATATGTAACAATCACTAAGCAATAGCATACCCCTTTGGAGCATATCTTTGAAGATCCATGAAGATTACTGTCTTGTAGTGATGCTATATAGACAAATAGATGACTTTTTAAGTCATAATGATGATCCTATAAGAATTCCTAAAATTATAGCAATGATTATTAAGCTCTTTTATAGTGGGACTGCTATTAGGTCCCTTTCTGATAGTCAAAACTACAGTGAGAACTCTGCCAGTCTCCCAAGTGTCATTAGTTAATTGCTCTTAGATAGTAACCAGACTTTCTCCTACTCAGAACACATTCCAAGAGGTTGTAAAACAATTAACCAAAGGTCACTAAAAGGGAACTCATGATTTATTATAGGTGCTAGGACAGAAGATAAAATATTGCCTGGGTTTAATCTATACAAAACTTCACTAATTTCTTAGTTATAGTTTTAAACATTCAGTGAATCTGTGGAGCTAGACAGGTGATGGATGTTTAGCCAGAGTCCTAAAGGATATGCATGTAAACATTCTCTGTTGTAAAACTTTTCTTTCAATTTATGATTTGATTTTTGGTGTGAACTTGTGATGAACTTTGTAACATGTGACTGTGTACTCTGAAAGATGCATAAGTACTGAGGACAAAGAGATAAGAGTTAGTTAGATATAGAATAGAGTTAAAATAGAGAGTTAGAATAGAAAATAGAATAGAATACAATAGAGTTTTTCCCTTTTCCCAGGTAGAACAGTAGTTTTCCTTTTTCCCCACTTAGGACCTTTTCGCTTTTCCCTTAGATAGCTTTCATAGGGAACTTTTAACAGATTAGTAATAAATTCTATAACCACATATCTAAGTGTCTTTTCTTCCTGTGACCTCAGACTAGCAGGCATAAATTAGGGCCCAGGACTTCCTGCTGAGAGAGTACAATGGCTATTTGCCTAATCCTCTGCTGTTTATGGGCTGAGTGCTAGTGCCTGAAACTGCAGTTTCTGGCTTCAGAAGATACCAGAGGGCAGGTCAGCTACAGTGGCATAATAAGTAAACTTTACTAGCATAGATAAGTAAAATTTTATTAATCAGTAACCCTAAAATACCTCATAAGACCAAAGTCTTAGCACCGATTTCTTAAGGCCCAAGGCCTTATCTAGAATCTCGTAAGACCAAGTCTTAACCCACTGATGCTCTTACGATCGATCCCCCAGTCAGCTGCCTCAAGAACTGACAAGGTGAAGAAAGAAGACTCTTCTTCCTCCCACCATGCCAGGGCTGGCCCCAGGCAATTATCTAACCCCAAAATATGGCCTTTAGGTGTAGTCTTTTTGGACAAAGTGTGTTACTGACAGGTCAGGTTTTGAGGTCTTTGCTCAAGCTACACCCAGTGTGACAAACAGTCTTCTGCCACCTGCAGACAGAGTAGTAAAACATTCAGTTAGTCCATCCCCATGTCTGCCTACACGGTGGCATTCTTCCCACCATGATAATAATGACATAACCTCTGAAAGTATAAGCCAGCCCAAATTAAATGGTTTGCTTTATAAGAGTTGCCTTTCTCATGGTTCTTTTCACACCAACAAAACTTTAACTAAGACAGTATGTTATAGGCCTGTGTTTTCAAGTTATTATATCTCACTGTAATGGATGAGAATACTTAAAATAGGCTTTAAAAATATGAAAGTTAAGATGAAACCAAGAAAGATAATTAATTCTTTGCATTATATAATTCTCACAACTCTAAGCAATTTGTGATGGACTGATTGAATATAAAGAACCTAACCAATAATATAAAACTCCTTCAAACAGAATAAAACTGGGGACAAATATTTATCTCACCAAGTGCACTGGTGCATATTTGTACTCTCAGCAGGCCACATGTAAGAAGAGGGGATTTGATTTCAAGGTCAGTGAAGGATAAATAGCACAACTCTGTATTAAAAGACAAAAAGAAATATAACTGATAAAATTGGTAAAAAAAAAAAACAAAAAAAACTATATAGTGTGATCTGTTGAAAGAAGAGTTCGATAAAAATAATAATGCAAACTTTGATTACATCATTAAAAGAATATAAGCAGTTATTTTAATAGCAATTTAATATATTAGATACAAGCTCCCTTGTTTTGACAAATTGAGAGCTGATTTGAAATTTCATATTTTTCCAAAACTGCTCTGTAAATTCTTATTTCTGAATTGAAGAAAGTAATATTGATTCCCTTATGAGGCGTTGAAGTTCAAATGAAGTCATGCATATAAAATTTGCAGCACATCATTTTCTCATTGATAAAAACTCAATAAATTACTGTTGCTGTTACTTTTAGAAGTCTTTTCATTCTGTCTCATGACTTGTAGCTTCATTATTTATCTATTGACATATTCAGTTACTTAAGTATTCTTTATTGCTCTTAACTTGCTAATGCAAATTCAGATTTTCCAGTGACTCTATCAAGTATATATAAAAGCATGTCCTCATGCTTTATTGTCAAGAGTTAGTGAAATAAAATTATTTTTCTCATAATAATGTGTTTCAACTCACACGGTCACAATCATTTTAAAGTCCCCCTCTCCGAGTTTCATTATATATTAGAACATTCACTTTCTGACAGCTTCTGATGAGTGTGTTCTGTAAGTTTGCAAATTACATTATCTCTACTTATTAAGAAGTTCCTGACATTGTCCAAAAGCCATTACTACACAACATTACTACAGTGTTTTAAACAAATGTCAGCATCTCAGGCTATGGAAACCCTGAGTTTCCCAGTAGAATGTGTTTTCATGATTTTCTTTGCACATCCTAACATCTTGGGCTGTTCTTCACAGGATTATCTATTTCCTTTACTTGGCCCAGTGTTTTCTTTCTCCATTAATTATGTTTTTATATGTTGCTTTGCTGATGCTCTTTCTGCTGCTTTAACTTAATCTAGAACTTTCCTGTAATGCCAGACAATGCTGAATCTCATGTCCCTAACTGATCCACCACCATGTAGTTATAAAATTCTTGGTCATGTTGAGTTATCATCATTAAGTTTAATTTTAGAGGTTTATTTGTCACAGATACCTTATTTTTCCTATCTACATGTGATGAATGACATACCAGTTTTATTTCTATTACATAGTGAAATGTATTATTTATACATTAATGAAGCAGGTGTATGTAATGTGGGAAAAAAAGAAAATAAGAAAAATAAGCTACTTTGAAAACTTTTCAGCACCGAGTCCATGTTTGGAAGGTAATGTTAAGTCAAAGCAGTTTATAAAATAGTGGTATTTCATTAATCAAGTACCCAAATTGACTTTCTAAAGACAATATGTTCTTTTTTTCCACACACATTTCTAATCCTAATGACATGCTAAACAAAATTTTTTTCTCTTGTAGGCTCAATGGACAGAATTTCTAAACATATCACTTATGATTTTATTAGACTTCCTTTGTTAGACAACAGCTGGAACAATGGTCTGAGTTTCTGAGTAACAGACTGCCATGTTTACTCTATTTACCAAAAACAGAAGGAGGAATAGCTTAGTAATTGCTGGTTTTCCCATTACAGCATGCAAGCCTTATGAAAAAATAAAGAAAAGAAAGTCTACTTATTCTTCTTCTGTTCTTCCCAGAGACTTACATTGAACAAGGAGCCCAAGAAAATTCTGTACATCAAAGCACTACCTATGTTGAGAATACAAATTTTACTAAACACTGAGCCATGGGAGCTATTAGTGTACCACTAAGCTCAGTGCATCCCATTCTGAAAGAGACCGATGTTGAAATTTTGTTCTGAATGTAATTCCTCCTGATTCCTTTCTATTTGGATATGTGAAAGTGTGATGAAGCTGAAGGATTTGGGGAGAGAGAGAATATGTCTAGTGTGATGACACATTTAAAAATACCATCCTGAAATGCCTTGAGCTCTTGTTATGGATTCTAAATATAGTTACACCACCTTCTGGCATGTATCATTAGGGTTTAGAGAAAGTTTTCCCAGCATGAGGTAGACATGATTCTCCAGGGGACCCTGGATGGGATGTGCTGTTTCAGCACATCCTTTAAACAATCAAAGGCAGTCATTTTCATGTCACAGTTTCCTCAAAGAACTGAGGAGCAACATATTGGTTTTAAATTTCTACTACCTGGTCATTGCTAATCCCTTCAAATATGTTTTATGTACCAAAAAGGCTTTCTAGATAGTGATTATTATTGTCAAAGAAAAATATAATAACAAAAAAGGGATTTGGTGTCACTTTAGGCTGCACATGTGTTGGTTCGAATGTTGCTTTTATTTTATTTTATTTTCTTCATTAGATTGACATCTGTGTATGTAGAAAAGACTTAAAATATGTGGCACTAAACATATTTTTAACATTCTGAACAATGAATTAAACAGGGTCATGAGAAGGAAAGACCTTTTTTATACAAAGTTCCTGTTTATTTTTTTCTGTTCAGTTATATGCAAAGAAAATGTAAATATACAGACATTACAGCCTATTGGTGAAGCCAAGAGAAAAGCACCAGTGTAGTCTTGCTCCCTATAATTTACTATGCTGAGATTTATTTCATTTTAAAGGCTCCTTGATCCTCTGTTGATTCTCCATCCAGGGCTATTTAAAACATCCAGTGCTGAGCTAATTATACAAACTTGCCATCTGTGTCTCTTAGGAAGCAAGTGTTAAATTTGCTCAACTCATATTGCCATTCTAATTTTCAGTCTAACCTGTTCTGTAGCTTCCCTACTATAGATTCCTAAATTTGGAGGGCTTTGGAGCTGACTTGTTACCATTAGTAAGAAACAGAAGTATATTTTGAACTCTGACTTCATTTGGTTTTGGAATTTTTTTTTATTATAATCCAACCTCTTTCTTTCATCTTCATAATTCTACTTCTCAAGAGGATCCCAGACTGGTTCCCCTGATTGTGCCACTCCACCTGCAAGGGACAGTCACTTTGCTGAAACTGATAACAGATATGGTGTGTGATGTTTATCAGTTGTGTGATTTCACCCATCTCTGGCTTCATGCACAAACCTCAGTAGGCAGCTATTCCTCTGAAAACCCAACCTTTTTTGGTTTTGTACCTCAATATTTTTCTCTTGGTAAACAGTACCTAGAAATGTCTGTTCTTTATGATTTTTGCTTTCTATGCTTTTGAAAATATCATTTCATTCTGTTTTCTTACCTTTTTGATTTTATATATTTATATTTCTCCCTCCCTCTAAGAAATAGTTAACAAAGAAATATGAGCTAGAAATAACAACAAAAGCTATGAATGATTTCTTTCTAAATTTTAGACATACTTATTGTCTTCCCTATTTTTAACTTCATAATGTTTAGGGCTGGTGAGATGGATCAGCAGGTCAAAACTTTTACCCACCAAGCTCGATGACCTGAGTCAATTTTTCCACTACATGTTATACAAATGTCATATTACAGCAAGTCCACAAACACATCAAATTGAAGTTAGCTTTATTATAAAAGTTTAACAGTAAAGAATTTGGTATTTGGGTAAGAGTGAACTGCTGACAAGCAGCTTGATAACAGAACTAGCTCACTTTCAAATGCACACATTCTTTGTTTTTATTGGATATTTTATTTAAATTTCAGATGTTCTTCCCTTACCCCATTTCCCCCCCTCCATCCCAGGAACTCCCTATCCCATCCCCCCTCCTCCTGCTTCTGTGAGGGTGTACCCTCACCTACCCCCACTCACCTCACCTCCCCACCCTCAAATCCCCCCCCCATGACATCCAGCCTTCATTGGACCAAGGATCTCATCTTCCATTTATAACACCCTTTAATGGTTAGCTGTGAGCATCTGCCTCTGAATATGTCAGACTCTTGCAGACCTCTAAGGAGACAGCTATATCAGGCTGCTGTCAGCATGTAGAGCTGTATCCACAATATCTCACATACGACTGCGTTCAGCCTCACTCTCCATTTCCTCTTTTATTCCAAAGCCTCATCACATGCCTGAATCCCTTGTGTATCTTACCTCATTCCTAGAGAAATCAATTGCTCCGAAGAAAGGAAGAAAATATATTGATAAGAAAATTTTTACCTCATTAACTTTGATCAATTCTAAACTTAGGGTAATTTGTCCATTTTCATTTTAGATGTTTTGGTTACTTAGTTTTGATCTTGGAAATATGAAATTGACTTGAAAATAATAATCCACACAGCTTTTAGTGTTATGTTTAACACTAATAGGCAGAATTTCCTCCTGTGATTCCCAGTAATTGTGATCATAATGAAATGGTAATAATTTCATAATGTTGATCATATGATAATAATTTCATAATTGTGATCATAATGAAATGATAATTATTTCCCTTCATATATTTTCTGGAAGGAGGTTTATTTTTGTTATTGTTTTTTTTTAAACTTTCTGGCCACACACAAGTATTTGGAATTAATTGTTAAAATATCATTTCAAAAATATATGCCTGGAAATATCAAGAAAGAATTGCATCATGCTTTAAACTCAACTGGATACAACAATAAGCTGATTTATCAAAAAGAGAACTGACCTAGAAATCAGAAGACAGATTTCCTTGGTTTTCATGCCCACAGACCATATGTATGACCTTGGGCAAGCTACTTAATCTTCCATTAGCAAGTCCTCATGTGTAACCTGATATTGATTTTCTAATACATGCATTAAAAAAGAAAAAGTGGTTGAATATTTAATAAAGCATTTTAATATTTTCCCATTCTGATAAACATGTTTGGCTTTCTTGAGGACAATAGAGAAAACTCTGGCCATTAGCATATATTAGAGATTTTTGTTCCATTTTGAAAGAATTTTCTTAATCACATTCACCTCTTTGTTCCTAGGATCTATATCACAGTCAGCATGCACAAAAATATTTTGAGGAAATTCATTTACATACCCAGCAACATAAATTTTTCTTTAAGAATGCTGCAATCTCAGGCTATCAAAAGTTTTTTTTTTCTTTGCTTGTCCACCATAACTCGATGGTGAGACCCTGTTGTTAGAGACTGCAACCACTTTTGAAGTAGTAAAGAAAGGAATTAACTCCACTGGTCCAGAAACAGTGCTGGTCGGCTTTCAAAAGGCCAAGTTAGAGAGAAAAAAAAATCATAGTCTTATATAGTGCTAGATACAGAAAGCTATAAATTTAAACCTACCTCAGAAAATATGTCTATTGTCCAAATAATGCAAGAACATTGATTAGGGCAACCAAATATCCTCTTAATTGGATTTGATATCTATTCTACAGATGAAGGTTCATGCTTTGCACTATAAGCATAAACTAAATTTTTGAGTAAAAAATCATTTGCTTATGAGGGAAAGCCTTTGTTTATACTTTGCAAAATGGTCGTGCTTTCAGAATGCTCTCTAATTATTTTTACTCTTTCTACAGTTTTGAACTAATTTTGACCTTGAACATCAAAACTTATTGCAGAGGGCATTCATTAACATAGACTCATAACCATTCAAAGTCCTAAGAATAATCAACTTCAAGAATTCAGACACATGGAATATTTATATCAAGTCCTCTTCTATGTCTTAGAGTATATCTTGGAAGAGCAAGAGAAAAGAATGTAAGACCTGAAGAACCTAAGGAATGCTATGAAATGCTGTCTATGGAATATGACATGACTGATGCTCACAGAAAAATCAATAAAGCCATGATTATCTGGACATCCTGGAATAAAGGGGCTGAGCAGATTCCCAAGTTCCTATATTTAGCAAAGGAGCTACTTGCAGTTGAGGATGCGATGGATGGCAGTGTCATTTTCCTGTGAGGAGTGGCCACTGGCAAGTGCAAAATACCCTAGTGAAGAATCCCACAGTGGTGGGCACATTTATAGGCAGCACAGAACAGACATTTTGGGTTAAAAATATAGAGAAACATTTCAAGACAGAAGGAGATCTGCAGAAGAGGAAGGCAAAGTGTTGCATATGATTAAAAAACATTGTGCACACTGCTGAAATTGTCTAAGTTTTATTTTAATTCTGTTATATAAAAGGAGTTTTCAATGCTAGCACCTTAAAAGAACATTTCAGGACCTAATATGCCAAACTCAGGTGTATTTATTGTTTCCTGTACTTCATAGACTGTAGTATATAAATTATTGATATTACATTAATAATGCAAAGCATTCCACTAGTATTGTACAATGCAAATGGTTAATTTCTGTAACTATACTATATCTGACACAGTTAATGATGCAGAGTTTGGAATGAAAAATGTTAGACTATATGTTATTTTAATAATGATAATTGTATTTTATGACTTTAAAAGTAAGATGTTATATGAAGTATTAAAGTATACTATATAGTTTTAAAAATACACTTTTTATGTATTTGGTTATTCATTCATTTTTACTTACTTTTCTGGAGTGTTACTTAAGTATTTTAGAGTATTTTAGAAAGAGGCAAACTGTTCAAAGCCAAGATTCATTTTTTTTTTTTTTTGCTATACAATTCTGTATTCATTAACTTATTCTATCTTTTTCATATTTAACATGACACTATTAATCTAATTAAATTGTCAGCACAAAATGAGTTATTACATAAAATTATTTAAATGAACACTATCCCAAAGTTAGTATGCAATACAAGCTTGTTGTGATTATAAGTATAATTTCATGATGAGGAAGGTAATTAACTTTCAAAACAGACATTCAAATTTGAAAATCTCTTGTCTTCATAATTTGGATATCCTCACTATATAAACCTTCTTTGCTTCCAATACATTTCAGAATGAGCTATAACTGGCTTGCATCCTTTTACACCATCGAAGAGGGGAGGTTTGAAAGCCCAGTCAAGTCATCTTGATCTTGTTAATAGGATAGTACTTTAGACCTAGAGTCTAGGAAGCAGTTGAAAGTGGAATTAATGATGTGCCTAGATGTTTCAATGAGGAATTTAATAGTTATCACGTCTTTTTCTACACATCATTCTGTACCATAAAACACAAAAGATTGTTTCCCTCATGTTAGTCTTCATGTTCTCCTAACTCTACAAATATGTCAATTACCTTGATAAAAATTTAATTAGTTACTTAAATTATGAATCACACTCTTCCAAATTCTCATTTGTTTGGGATCAGAAATACTTTCTGAAGTCATAATATAATTACATTATTTCTCCCTTCCTCTTCTTCCTTCCAAACCCTCTAACATAATGATCTTTAGTTGCCAACAAATTCATGGCTCTTTTATCATTAGGTCTTATTATACACATTTATGTATGTGTATAATATGTATAATATGCATTTCTAAATATAATCTGTTCAGTGTATATATAGCTACTCTTAAGTGTGTTTTCAGAGCTGACTATTTGGTATTTAAATAACTAATTGGTGACTTTTTCCCTGGAAAAGACTTTATCTTCCAATCTCAGCATTTCCTAGTGTCTGAGAGTTGCCATTGTAGGGCTGAGGCCTCTTCAGCTTTCTCTGCTTCCCTTTCCATATCTGTTGTTTTTCATCTCATATTTAGTCAATCATGCTATTGAGACTTTATGGGTGTAATTTTGGCTGACATTACTGGAATTTACAACCTCACAGCAAATACCTTGATCCTCTGGATCTTAAGTCTTTCTGCTCCCTCATCCAGTCCACAATGTTCCTTGAGTCTTAGATATGGGAGAAGTTTTAAGATATATCCTTTGATAATGGTGTCTAAAATTCTACATTTTGTTAGATTGTGATATCCTGTAATGGTCTCTGCTGGTTGCACAGTGAAGTTTACTTGAGGAGTGGTAAAGACTATACTTTTATGTGGACAAATGTTGAGAATATTGAGAATTATGCTGGTTCAATAAAGTTGTCATTGTAGGTTCTCCTACAAAATCCGTGTCTTCAATAGCCTTGGGAAGTTGGGTAATTTTTTCAGTACCAGACATGATTTTCCTCTGGTCTAATCCAATTAGAAAGCTATTGGTTATGATCAGAATGTGTGTATCACTACTGGAACCCCAGGCTTACTATGCCATGCAGGTCATTGATATGATTGATAGGTACCATAGCTGTGTAGGACTGATATTCGCTTCCATCCTTTGGAAGCCTGTATGGTGCCTTCTGGTACTATGAAGACTAGTTCAGGGAGGGAACATTCAAGTAAGTTCCAGCTCAGGGCCTCTTAAGCAATTGAGACCACTTTTGGGGTTCCACCAATACAATATCAATAGGCAGTATCCTTTGGGAGTTTCTGGAACAACCTTGACCCACAACTCAAAATTGTATCCACTTGTGTGGTGTTGGGACTTTTGTTAGGCAATCTTTGACTCTCAGGGTTAGCATTTTCAACCAAGATGAAAATTTGTATATAAAGTATATATATATATATATATATATATATATATATATATATATATATACATATATTTACACACAAATATTATTTTGTATATATGTATATATACAAAATTGCATGTGCTGTAGAATTTTTGATAAATACTTAATATGATAATTTCTTATGACTTTCTCAATGATTCATAATGTCATTTAACACTTTTCTTTCCTTATTCTGTATTTATCTTCCTTCTCCTCCCCAAAGAGGCCCTCTTTTTCCATTTCCCAATCAGATCATCTTCACATGTTTTCTTCTAGGTTTTCATTTTATTAGAATTTAAATCCAGGATTATGTTCTATTTTATTTAATTGTAAAAATTGGAATGAGGTTGTTTTATTCTTATATGTATAGATAAAAAAGTATTCTGAAAACAGAATCCAATTCAAATTAATGTCTTTGTATCTGTCCTGTAGAGTACATGCCTCTAGATGGGGGGGGGCTCTAATTCTAGATGTTCTGTTATGTATCTGTCTTTATGTAAATAATTTACTTTGTTTCAAACAAATATCTAGAACAAATAATTTCAGCTTTCCTTTTCTTAAATAGTCTTGTACTTGAAATTGTTATTTATCTTCCAAAGATAATATAAGTTTTCCAGGTTTCTCTTTTTAACTTAAAATGATTTGTCACACTTGAATACTTTTAAATGTACCCCACTTGTTTTATGTACAATCATATAACTTATTTTGACAAATGTCTTACACTAGAAAACAAAGTAAAAATTATATGTATTCTGCTACATCCTTATTCTTACTGTAAACCTCTTTGTAAATATCAATTGTGTGCATTGTTTGATCATACTGTTTAAATCTCCAATCCTACTGTGGTTACATCTATCTAGCCTATTATTTACTGACAAGAGAATATTTGATATCCTTGATAGTAATTTAAGATGCATTTATTTCTCCTTTCAGATGTCTATATGTTAATATCCTTTAAAATTATATTCATAGATATATATTTGTTTTCTTTTTATAGGTTTTAATAATTGTTAATACATTTAAGATATTTATATTAATAGCCTAAAATTTAATGGATAAATGTATACTATTTTAGACTTTATTGACTGTAATTTTGTGTTTGGAAAAAATATATTATTTGTGACCTCAAATGAAATTTCAGATATTCATGTATTCTAACTTTATTTTGATCAGTTCACTTTGTGGATATGTCCTATCTCTTTACTGTAATTAATTTTTCACTTTTGCTAACCATAAGCTTCACATGAATATGTAGATCAAGTCACAGAAAATTAGATATATCCTAGTGACCACACTCTTTTGAGACTATTGTTCAGTATCACCACCATGATGAATATACTGATCCATCAAGGCCAGAATATTCTCATCTAACTGGTATTCCTCATTTTACCATCACATTATATGTTCATTTCATCAGTATACTCTGACATCCGCCGTCCTTGGTGGCATTGACTTGTTCTCCATTGCTACCAAATTATATTTCATAAATGGTATGAAACAGTCTAGGTCTGTGTAGAATTGGCTCTTTTAACTTACTAGTTCTCTGGAAATTATTCCAATCCTTCCATGCTTTGCTTCTTATTCTTCTCTCATTTTTAAACAAAGTTTGATGTTTGTAAAGTAACACAATATTCAGTTTACCAGCTGAAAGACATCTTGACTACTTTAGTTTAGGGGTATTTAAAACAAACATCTCTCAAAATTGCATATGTAAATTTCAATTTCTCTCTAATAAATGCCCAGGAGTGTAATTTTGGATTTTAAGACATGCTGTACCACCTTACATTCCTATCAACAACATAATAAGTGACTCATTTTCTATACCATCTATCAGATTTGGATTACCAAAACTTTTCTGCTGGTTATTCAAAATCCATGTTTTTCAGTAAAATTTATCTTCATGTTTTTGTTTGTGTTCTCATTAGCCAAGTATATGCTGGTGGATCTTAGCACCTTATTATCATGTCCACTACTGATGGATGGCAGCCTTCCACGAATCAACCAAGTTCACACATGGTTTTCCTCTCACATAATTATTCAAGTTATTTTGTTCCAATGATAAAACATAATTCTCTTAAATAACAAATATTTGCCTGGAAAACTGTCATAGAACCAGTACTAACAATGTATGCTATGGTGGTCCAACTCTTCATTTCCATAAATAAGTTCCCAAACAAGGTTTCCAGCCTTGACTCTGCTCATGGATTCATGTTCTAAGACATATCATTTGACCTCATTTGTACATTTAATGAAAAATAGAATAACATCCTTAATATGAGTAGGAAGTATAAAATCATCACTGCAAAGCTTTACTGCTTCACAATTACTTCAAAATTCACAGTATCACCAAATCTTGCTAATTATAAAAGGGTAACTTTGTAATTTCTTCTATGATGATAGTACCATTATTGGCATTTATTTGTTTCTAATTAAAGTTCATTTCAACTACCTGATGTTGAAGTTGAGATAGCTGCATTGTGCCTGCATTGCTAAGCAGTGGTATCATTCAAAGACCACTTGGAACATCAGATTAGATTTAAATGAGAGGGAAATAAATTCTCCCTGACGGTTTTCTCATTTGGCATTCAAACAACAACAATAACAAAAAACAAAGCAGAAACATGCCCCACTGTTTCTTTGAGTGAAAAGTGGAGTCCAGGGAGAAGGACTCAAATTCCATTGCCACCTTACAGTTAACATGAGTGATAATGTGCATAAATTCAAGCTTGTGTGCATACAGTTTCAGCATGTCACAAAGTGGATGCATCACAACCCGTCCTTTGAATTTCTCCAGGAAGACTAACTGGGGGCTGTAGAGTAAGCATACAGGAAGTCGGTCTCTGTGGGTATCTTCTGGCATGCCATATCTTCATCAGTTCCACTGTCCTTCTCTATGCCACAGTCCAGCTCTATATACCGGCAGGTCTGTGTGATAAAGAGTTTCAGCCTTCCAGTCAGACTCTGGGAGTTAGTCACCCCCGAAGAAACTAGTTAATTTTTTCAGGTCAATGGGCCCATTTCTTCCAAAAATTACTCCTTCATCACCATGACTTAGAATTACACAAACAAAGCTGCTGCTATTACAGGTAGAAATCTATATAATTGTTACTAAGCTGAAGTCATAATTTCTTAGATGGTACAAAGTTTATTTTGATACAAATTCAAGCGTTTCATTGGTATAATTTCTTCTATTAATTCAACATTTTGTGAGTACAAGGCTTAGACTCTGTCCTTCTTTAACCTTTGTTACTGATCTGAGAAGATTAGCCTATGAGTTAAGGGCCTATAGCAAATTCATGGCTCTGAGTTTATTGATAGGGTGTTTTCTGGATTTTAATTAGAAATAGCTGAGAGTAATTAATGAACAGCAGTCTAGATTGGTTTACACAGATAGTTTGTTTTCAAAAAACATCAAAAGTCCACAGAATTGATGTTACAGACATTTCTTTATTAAAGATCATTTGACTAGAGACCTGTCTATTCCTGACAGCTTCCCTGTCTTGGATTCTAAAGAGAAATCTTTGGAGTTACTCCACTAGTAGTAAGACAGCCACTAGGCAAAAATTGCCTGTTTTCATCCACAGACAAAATAGTGTTCAGAAAACAGACACATTTGCAGAATAATTGACTATTTCTGCCAAGACAGGGTGATCAGCCTTTAAATATTTTGCATTTAAGGTCTGTCAGATGATCCTGGACCAGAAGGCTGAAGATCAGATGCTCCAATGTTTTGAAGTATAGAGGACTTTCCAGGTAATCAGCGGTCTATATAAATTGGCTATGTTTTGGAAGCTGTGCTTTGTTCTTCCCATATCTGCAGTTAATTCAGTCATTCTGGATTTCTGACAGGCTTGAAGACTTATAGCTTCATAGACAACCTAAGATATTTAATTTGAGCGAACAGATTTGAGAAGATGGTTTTCAGATGACATTCTTTCTAAAGCCAGGATATAAGCCAGGTACAGAACTATAGTCTTTTAAGTTAGGATAGATGACAAGTGTCTTTTTATTGACAATAATGTTGGACTGGGTATTAGGTCTATCTTAAATAACCTTAAAATAACAACATGGCAACAGTTGTGCTCAGTTTATATCTGAGATAGAGTCTAATTGGACAAAAAGAAGGAAAGTTTTATTATTATTTATTATTATTACAGAAAGGGTGGTATGTACAGGAATTGTACTGTCACATTGTTTTTGCAGTGGATCTTGGTGATTGGGCAGTAGAAGATTAGGAAAACCAGAGTTGGGAGGAAGACAGAGAGAAAAGGAGGAAGAGGGAGAGAGGAATGAACATGGGGGAAGACATATGATTCGCTAGCAGTCTCGGTAGAAATTCAAATATATAAATCTATTGGATAATCTTTAAGCTTTAGGAATCTCATTTCTACCGGTATAATGAGCATGGCAGATATTGTCTGGGGCATAGGCGAGCATTATAAGAGTGGCAGATTTGAACTGGGGGCCATGCTTTGGGACATGGACTCCACAAAGCTGATTGGCAGAGGCAGCTGCCACACTAACTACTTATGGGTCTAGGGCCAGTGCTCCTGGCACCTCTGACTGCTTCTAGTGAGGAAACATGATGGGCAATCCAGGTAGCTAGCAGGACCACCTTTAATAAAAAAAAATCACACACATGTTTCTTTTGCTATGATCGTCCTTAGAAATACTATCCATCAATTCCATAATTTCTTTATGAGTAAAATCATTTTTATCCCTGACTTTGTATGTCATTCCAGTGCTTTTATGGAAATTCTTATTATTAATTGTTAATTATTATAAATAAGCCCATTTCAGGATACTCCATTTTGTAACTACTGTCCAGATAGATCCAGAGTCCATTGACTTGCTTCCATGTATGGTCTTCAAAATTATTAATGGATTTTGAATACACCAATGTTTTGTTGTTCTCCATGATCACTCTTCTTAGCATTCCAAGCCATAGAATACTCTATTCTGTACTTCTCTTTCTTTCCTTTTTTTTTTTTTTTTTGGCTAATATCAACTATTAGTCAGTTCATACCATACCATGCATGTCCTTTTGGGTCTGAGTGAGGTAACTCAAATGTTCACATACATTTGTATTTTACTCTTAAGCCCAGAGGTTGACTTCATTCACATGTGAAGTTGAAGAGTAAACTTTAATCTTGTTTGTTTCCTGTCTGTGAATATCTATGTTCTCCAGCATTGTTTGATAAAAATACACCATATTTCTTACATTAATATCCTCCTTCTTTTCTTGAAATTAGCACATTTTGCAGTTCTATTTCCAGATTGTCTATTTTGCTCCATGTAAGTAAAGATTTATGGGGAAAGTCATTACTTTTCTCTCTTGTCAATAAATTTATAATTCATAAATAGTTAAGAAAAACTGAATAAAAGATATAATGCAAAAATTTGCCAAATCAACTGAAGTCAGACAAAGCCTCCAAATTCTACACTATGGTTTAAGAAAAGAACTCAGTTATTTTTACTAATATATTCCTTATATTTTCCGTTACATTTCTAAGGATTTGAAGCAAAAGGAAAGGCATGTTATCTACAACAATTTGAAGAAAAAAAAAAAAGAGGCTATTATAACAGTAGCTCCATAAAGTCATTATGCTTTGGTAATTACTATCTTTCAAAACTGATTTAAAGAAACTTTATTTTTCATTGTTTTAAATGTAACTAAGAATGTGTCTATCAAAAGTCAGAAAAGAGCATTTTGGGATGAACAGTAATTTGAATTAGTTTTAACTAAATTACAGCAATCCTAGCTACACCATGAAACTTATCCCAAAGCAGTCCTAAGATGTTTTTGTGAATCTCTTTTCAGAAGGTTGTGATTCAACTGTGAGCAGGATATTTCTCATTGCTGATATTGTAAATTTGATTACTGTATTAGCAAGTTAAAGGAAGCAAACACATGAAAAAGTTTTAGTTTTCCACTGCTTCACTATTTATTTGAAATCTTAATGTAGTGTGAACAAAGCGGTTCTTAAGTGCCACTGTGTATTTGTGCTACAGTGATGTCTACTACCCATCAGTCTCAACTTTTATACTGTGAGTAATGTGCTTGAATGAATTATGGGAAATACAAAGATGCAGGTTAATAACCATCTCAAGATTTACATGACAGTGGTCCATGTCATATGGTACTGGAAATATCTATCATGTTTCTTTTTTCACTTTCAAGACCTTTAGGAATATCTTCATGTCAACCTGCTATAACAAAGTGGTATATGCCTGTCAAGACAGGTATATATTAGTATTTACCACAATTAAATATAGATATATAGAGATATAGAGATAGAGATAGATTAGAGATAGAGACAGAGATAGAGATAGAGATAGATAGATAGATAGATATAGATAAAGAATACATAAAATTTCAATGCTGTATATTGGAGTCTAGAAAGCGAAATAACACTGAAAAGAAAATGTGGATCTTTTCTCCTTTATTTCTTCAGTTTTCTCTATTTTAATATATTGTTTTCACTATCCAGATTTTTTGTTACTCCACATGAAGTTGAGAATTGTCTTTCTATCTCTCTGAAGGATTGAGTTGGAATTTTGATGTGGATTAGATTGAATGTATAGATTGCTTTTTGTAAGATGGCCATTTTTACTATGATAAATCTACCAATCCATAATCAAGGGTGAATCTTCTGAAGTCTTCTTTACAGACATGAAGTTCTTGTCATATAGAACTTTCAGTTGATTACTTAGAGTGACACCAAGATATTTTATATTATTTGTGACTATTGTGAAGGGTGTTGTTTCCTTAATTTCTTTTTCAGACCATTTATCCTTTGTGTACAGAAAAGTTACTGATTGTTTGAGTTAATTTTATATCAGTCACTCTGTTGCAGTTGTTTATCAGGTGTAAGAATTCTGGTAGAATATTTGAGGTCACTTATGTATACTATCATATATCTGCAAATATTCAAACCTTGACTTCTTCCTTTCTGATTTGTATCACTTTGACCTCCTTTTGGCATCTAATTGCTCTCTCTAGAATTTTGAATATGACATTGAATAAATGGGGGAGTGGACACCACGTCTTGTCACTGATTTTAATGGGATTGATTCATGTTTCTCTCCAATTTATTTGATGTTGGCTGCTGATTTGCTGTATATTGCTTTTATTATATTTAGGTGTATGCCTTAAATTTCTGATTTTCCAACACTTTTAACATTAAAGGGTGTTGTATTTTGTCAAATTCTTTTTCAGCATCTAATGAGATGATCATGTGGTTTATTTCAGTTTGTTTATATAGTGGGTTACTTTGATGGATTTCCATATATTGTATCATCGCTGCATTGATGGTATGGAGCCTACTTGATCTTGGTAAGATTGTTTTTTTTGTTGGGATTCAACTAACGATATTGTTTGGCATGATATTTATAAGCATTGGTTGACTATTTCTTGAGAGCCCATTAAGGTCATAGATTTTAGTTTTTTGTTCTTTTTGTGAACTAGTTTAGAACAGTTGTATTTCTTTTATTCTGATAATGATAACTACGGGTTTTTTTTTTTTTTTTATTGTGACTTTCATAAAGCCTTTGTTCATTGGTTGTGGACTATTTAGGCAGTTTATCTTGGTCTGATTTAACGCTGGTGCCTGGTATCTGTCTAGAAAGAGACCATTTAATCTAGATTTTTCTGTTTTTGTTTGAGTTGGGCTATTGTAGAGGATTCTGATGAGATTTCAAATTTCCTCAGTTTCTGTGTATGTTTCCTTTGTTATTTCGATTTTGTTAATTTGAAACGTCTCTGGCCTTTAGTTGGTTTAGATAGGTTTTATATATCTTGTTGATTTTCAAAGAACAGCTGTTAGTTTTGTTGATTCTTTATAAGTTCTCTTTGTTTTTTAATGTTGTTTCAGCACTGGTTTGTATTTTTGCTGTCTATTACTCTTGGTTGTGTTTACTTCTTTTTGTTTTAGAGCTTTCGTTATCTGAATTTTTCCTGTTTGTTAGCACTGCTTTCATTTTGTCCCATAAGTTTAGCTATGCTGTGCCTTCATATTTGGTAAATTCTAGAAAGTCTTTAATTAATTTATTTCCTGACCAAGTTACAATTGAGTAGAGAGTTGTTAAGTTTCCATGAATATGTGAGTTTTCTGGTTTTTTGGTTGTTGTTGAAAAATAGCCTTATTCTGTGGTCATCTGATATAATGCATGGGATTATTTCAATCTTCTTGTATCTGGTGAGACTTTTTGTGTTCCAATTATGTGGTCAATTTTGGAGAAGGTACCATGAAGTCCTGAGAAGAAAGTATATTCTTTTCTTCTTGGGTGAAATGTTTCTGTAGATATCTGTTAAGTCCATTTGGTTAATGACTTCTTTTAGATTCACTGTATCTCTGTTTAGTTTCTGTTTCCATGACCTGTTCATTGTTGAACGTGGAAAGCTGAAGTCTACCACTGTTATTGCTTGATGATCAATGGATGTTTTGACAATTCTTTTACAAATGTAGTACTCTTTAATTTGTGGCATAAATGTTCAGAATCAAGAGTTCATTTTGTGGATTTTTCTTGATGATTAAGTTTCATCCCCAACTCTTTTGATAACTTCCGATTGAAAGTCTATTTTATTGGATATTAGAATGTCTACTGCATCCTAGTCTACCAATCTACATGCTACTAGCTTGCAATGTTGTAATACTTCCTGGTTTTCATTGAAACAGTCATGACTGTTTATTGGAGTAGTCTTTAACAGTGTTTTATTGGAATATATTTTTATATCCTTGTATTCTGCTATCTTGTTTTGTATGTATTATGAGGTACTCTTATTTATTTGTTGCTAGATGTCAATTCTATTTTTCTTGTGAGCCTTTTTGGTTTGATTTTTAACATAACAAATATTGTTGTTTGGTCTATGAATTATTTGTATTCTACCCTTGGACTGTGTTTTTATATTGTGTCTAATTTTTTTGAATTGAATGACATGTCACAGGATTTGCTGGCTTTGTAGCCTTTTAGTTGAAAGTCTGTATTTGTCATGTGTTCTGATACGATAGTCTGGGCCATTAGAGCTTTTTATCTTGGCTTCATTGGAACTGAATCCATTGATGTTGAGAGATATTAAAGACCAACAATTGTTGGCTCCTGTTATTTTTGTTGTTAGTAGTGGTATTATGTTTATGTAGTTCTCTTCTTTTAGTTTTGTTGTGAGATGATAATTTCTTGGTTTTCTATGTGTTGTACTTTCCTTCTTTGGGTTGGAGTTTTCCTTCTCTTAAGAGCTTGATTAGTGAAAACATATTGTTTAAATTTGGTTTTCTTATGAATTATTTGTTAATTCTCCATCTATGATGATTGAAAGTTTTACTAGATATTGTAGTCTGGACAGGCATTTATATTCTCTTAGAATCTGCATGACATTTGTCCAAGGTCTTCTGGCTTTTAGAGTTTCTGTTGATAAGTCTGGTGTAATTTTGATAGGTCTGCCTTTCTATATTACTTGGATTTTTCCACTTACCACTTTTAATATTCTTTCTTTGTCCTGTGCACTTAGTATTCTGATTTTTATGTGATGATTGGAAATTATCTTATGGTCAAATCTATTTGGTGTTCTGTAGGCATCTTCCATGTTTATGACCATCACTTTCTTTAGGAGAGGGAATTTTCTTCTATGATTTTGTTGAAGATGTTTCCTGGGCCTTGCATTGGGAAACTACTCATTCCTATTTTTTTGGTTTGGTCTTTTCATTGTGTTCTGAATTTCCTAGATGTTGTGGGTTAGGAGGTTTTGCAGTTGTATTTTCTTTGACTGTTGTGACAATATGTTCTATGGTATCTTCTATGCCTGAGATATCTCTCTTTTATCTCTTGTATTCTGCTGTTGATAATTGCATCTGTAACTCCTGATCTCTTTCCCAGATTTTTCATCTCCAGGGTTTACTCCCTTTGTGATTTCTTTATTTTTTCTATTTCCTGTTTTAGATCCTGGACAATTTTGTTCAATTCCTTCACCTGTTTGATCTTGTTTTCCTGTATTTCTACAGGGGATTTAAGTGTTTCCTCTTTAAGAACTTCTACCTGCTTACCTATGTTCTGTATTTCTTTAAGAGAGTTATTTTATGTTCTTCTTAAGGTCCTTTGTCATCCACATGATATGGAATTCTAGGCCAGAGTCTTGCTTTTTGCATGTGTTAGGAGTATCCAGGGCTTGCTGTGGTGGGAGAACTGGGTTCTGATGGTGCTAGTGTCATTGGTTTCTGCTGCTAATGTTCTTATGCTTGCCTCTTGCCATTCTGTTATCTCATGTGTTAACTTGCCATGCTGTCCCTCCTGTGAGCCTGTGTCCTGGTTTTTACTGAGCTCCTAAGATTCAAGCTGTCTCTGGGTGTGGGAGGGGTCTAGATGCTAGCTCTGCTCTTGGCTGAGTTGTGGGAAGTTCAGTGTTTTAATAGGTTTGTCCACCCTCTGATTAGTCTGAATATGTTATCTAACAATCTATTATACATGCCTACTTGTATTCAATATTGTACTCTCTGAAAAAGATTTTGCTATAACAGGTTGTAAAAGTACATCCATGTGATTTTTGTTATCATCAAAGATTTCAAGCTTCTACAACTGAAATTGAAAAGTAAGAAACCAACCAACCAATCAACAAACAAAAACCCATCACTTTCTCTAATGACAATATTTTAAAAATCATGTTGAATGGTTTCAATTATTAAATCTTTGTTAAATGCCATACTTTAAAATTATATTAAAATTTTCATGTATGTAAATAATATATGTTGATCAAATGGATTCCTCACCTAGCCTCTCCAACTCCTCCCAGTGTGACCATAATTCATTCCAACATCATGTCTATTTTTTTATTGATTAGTTAATTTATTTAGTCCAGTTAGTGTCCTGTTAGTGTTTCTCATATAAGAATGTGTGTGCTATTATACATTTAGGTATTGGGAATTTACAAGTGGAACACTGTGGCGCTTCTCTTTCCGCCGTGGAATAAGACAGGACGACGCTTCTTTCCTTTACAGCTCTTTTTATTTTCCAGGAATCTTCCACTCTCTCGAACGACGACCTCCCGGACACTCTCCGACGACTCATTCCCCTAACTTTGTATAACCCTTCCAAGGCCCTGGTCCTCTTCAGATTTTACCAATACCTCATTAGCATAAGCCCTCTCGGGAGGGGCTTGAGCCTGACGCATGCGCAGTAGGCGGCGCCGGCCATGTTGGAAACCGGTGCCGTCTCTTTGGCCACCTACAGAACACTTCTAAATAAAAGTGGCTGTCTGTCCTCCAACAGCCATTAGTTGCAATATCCCTTAAGCTAGGAGCATGACCTTGAGAGTCCCTCTGCCATCATACTTGTTCTTTGGGAGGTTTTATGTAGGTAATACTGCTTCTGTGAACTCTGATGTGCAATAACCATCTCATTCCTAACTTTCAGAATATTCCAGCACTCCTTCCCAGGCCCGAGTCCTTACATCCTTTCTAACTATCTTCCTTGATATTCCTTGAGCAATGAGAATAGGCTATTTTGTTTTGGCTATATCTAGGGCTTCTCTGACCAATAACATGTAGGAAAGCAGCATATGTCTGGCACTGATATTTTCGTTGAATAAGCAGTGTTTCCAAGGAAGAACCTTGCTCACTAATGTGGAATACTACTGGTCAAGTTCCCTCAAAAAATCAGTTAGCTTACAAACTAGTGGGGTTTCATAAGGCTTTTTTGCTAACACCTTCAACCCCTCATTTCTCCAACTCTTCTGTTCCATTACTGATTAAAAATTTAACTGTCACTATTCTTCCACCATTATTTCATATTGCATATATTCTATTCTTACCTCTTAATATAATTTTTACTCTTAAGTAAAATCTTGTATTGTAAGACCTTTGATTCCCAAAAACTTTATCATGCACATTTCATTTTTGTAAGAATCCCGTTGGCCACTCTCTTGCTCAGCACCACCACTCTTGAATCTTTCTGCCCCATATTCACAATCTCTAATTTTATTTCCCTTATGTTGTGTAATCCTCCTTCACTAAGTGTACCCCTAAACATTGTTCTTTTTCTAGTGTCCTTGATTGCCCTGCTCCCTCACTTAACAATCCTTACCACATACTTGAACTCTTCTGGCTCCATATGCCCATCTCTACTTTCATTTTTTCTGTATTGTATTATTCTCTGTCCCTTAATGTAGCTCTCTAACAACGCTTTGTTTCTATCCACCAAGATTCTATATGTTAAGCACATGAACGGAGACTATTTGAAATGAATAACTTTATATGATAAAGATGTAATCATTTTTTTAGGGACCTAGGCTGCCTTACATAGTAAAAGTATCCCAATTATATATGTTGTGGATTTGGTCAATAACTTATGTTAATGAATCCCAAATTAGAAGAGAATTTGAACATCTGTATGTGAGAGGCAGACGGACCCTACTCCCAGTTGGATCTAATTAGTAAATAAAGTTGCCAGTCATCAATTCCTGGCAGGGAGACAGAGGTGGGACTTTGATTTCCTAGGCAAGGGATGATGGGAAGAATGAGGTTTTAGAATCTCCACGCCAGGAAAGGAATAGGATGCAAGCATGAGAGAGCTGTGGAATACAGAAAATAAGCCATGTCAGAATCAATTGGGGAAGACAGGATCCAGAGGCCACTCCCCTGATTGGATTTGGAGTAGCAGAGATGAATTAAAGATTTTAGTAAGTAATAATTTAGGAATATTTAGAGGGGAAGCATTAGAATGTGGAAATTTTAGACTGGTTCAGCCATTGGGCTGCTTAGGGCATATTAGAAATAAGGCCACGTGTACTGTTCCTTCACTCATGAATTAAAAACGTTTGGGTGGGTAGTGAGGAAAGCTTGCTCATCACCCTGGGAGTTAAGAGTGGATTAACTATCTACTGAGAGATTGTGTTCATTGTGTTAAGCTTGAATTCACTTTTAAAAATTAAGTAGAGATTTTGAATGGAAGACACTCGGTGTGATGTGAAATAAGGAGGTGGAGTTACTGACTTCTCAACCTAACTGAGCTGAGCCATGTGGTTCCTCCTCCAAGCTTCACAGGTTTAGAACAAGTACAAAAAGTGTGCATAATTCTGGAGCATATGGCATGAGCTGGGACACATTTAGGTCCTCCATGGCAGAAATTTACCGAGGTGGTTCTCAAAGACTTCTGACTGCCTTTGAACTCCAAGGTACTGGGAGCCACTCCTGTGCAAACAGACAGGCTGCTAGGAAGGGAGACAAAAACAGACGTACAGGTCATTTGCATCAAACAAGCAGATAAACAAAGGATACAGATTAACGAAATTCGATTTGATTGTTTTTAAGAATAGAAGGGAGTATAATGGTAATTGTTTAAGTGTTTTTAAAGACACATGAAATAAAGAAGTTCAGGCTTTGATCTCAAATGTAGGAAACAGAGGCATGGAATAGAATAGAATAGATGAGAAAAATGCATTATAAGAAATTTGAAAAAGTATATGCCAGGGCACCACTTGGGATCTTTCAAATGTGGTCTATATATTTCTGGGATTGCTTCACGTGGTATAACAATTATAGCCTAAAATAGTCTACATAAGTAGAATTTAATTATAGTTAAATACATAGGAAAGGATAAGAAGTTAAATAGAAAAAGATATTAATTCCATGGAAGGAAAATTGATGTATACATAGATGAATAAATAAACTGAGGTTTTGATTTTAAATTATAGGTCAAAGTAGAAGATAGGGAGAATATCTGTCTCTGAAAGATAATATAAACTTTGATCTTGATCTCATGTAAGAACAGAGAAGGAGATAGCAGAGGAACACTCTATTAAGAGATAATATTTGTTTAGATTGCTTTAATTGCTTTGAATTGTTTTAATTATCAAAATGTGTATGGTCATATATTTGGTGGTTACAATACCTTTCTTTTTTTTTTTTATTGGAAATTTTATTTACATTTCAGATGTTTCTCCTTACCCATTTCCCCCCTCCCTCCCAGGAACTCACTATCCCTTCCCCCCTCCTCCTGCCTCCACGTTGGTGTACCCCCAACCCTCCCCCGTACCTCACCTCCGCACCCTCGAATATCCCCCCACGACATCCAGCCTTCATGGGACCAAGGATCTCTTCTCCCACTTATATATAGCTCCCTTGCATATGACTGGACCATGGGTCCCTCCCTAAGCCTCCCAGGCTGGTGGTTTAGATCCTGGGGCTCTGGTTGGTTGGGATTGTTGCTTTCCTCATGTGTTAGAATCCTCTCAACTCCTTCAGCCTTCACCTATCTTCTCCATTGGGAATCCCATGATCAGTTTAATGGTTAGCTGTGAGCATCTGCCTCTGAGTATGTCAGACTCTTGCAGACTTCTAAGGAGACAGCTATATCAGGCTCCTGTCAGCATGTACATCCTGACATCCACATCAACGTCTACCTTAAGTTTAACAAATTTTTATAATTTTCTTACTGCCTGCTCAATCCTTTTAAGAATTTTGCATCTTCATATCCAGCAGGAAGAAGCCATGGAGAGTCATCAGCCTGATTCCTTGGGTTTGAATGTCTAGTTATGGCTATTTTATAAATTATATATTGGTTGTCATCTTAAGGGATAATTTGGAAATCATCATAATTTTGAATAGAGAGAAAATAAATGGGGTGGATTACTGAATGTATTCTTGAACAAAGCATAATGTAACCATAGTCTTACATAGATAGAAATCCTTATAATTGGTGGAAATTGAAGTTGTAATTTCTTACATTGATACAGAATTTATGTATTGATACAGATTTAAGATTTTCATTGGTATTATCTTTGCACATTGATACATAAATTGAAATATATTTTGTTACTCTTAGATAGGCATTGTGCCTATGCAACTCATTTAAGAATACAAGGCCCTTTTATAGCTGCAATTACGAAATGTTTAGGATGACTAAGTAACACAAGTTAAAGGCCTAATAGTAAACTCATAGTTATATTAGATTCTGATTTAATTATAACAAAGTGTTTTCAATATTATTCAAATAGAAATAATTAAGAATAGTCAAGGTTTAACAGTTCAGATATACTTTACATTGATTATCTTCAAAAATATCAGAAATCCTCAGAATATGGCATTTATAATTGTTTCATTTTTGTTAAATTTTTTTACTAAGATACATGTCAGCTTCTGACAGTGACCCTTTCAAGGTTCAGAGAAAATACTGACCATCATAACCTCCAGTTGTGGCATGGTAGCCACTGGGAAAGAATTGCCTTAATTCATCTATTGCCAAAAAATGCTGTCGAGGAAATGATGCAAAGTGGCACAGTGAATAACTTAGCCTTGCCAATATAGGGTAAGTTAGTCCTTCATTGTTCCTCCTTCAGTTAAGTTCTGTAAAATGGTCCTGGGCAAGAAGGCTAAAGACAATACTCCAATGTTCTGAGAAAGAGGAGACTGTCCAGGTAGTTAGCTGTCTCCACAAATTGGTTAAGTTTTGGAAGCTATGTTTTTGTGCTTCCTATATACTTAAATGATATTTAATTTGTTCTCTGATTTCTGACAGAGTTGAAGACCAGTTGTAGTCACATCATCAAAGTTGTTTAGCATTGAGGAAGATGATGAAGATTTGAAAAAATGGTTTTCAGATGGTAAGCAAGTTAAAATCAGAATGTAATTTAGGGATAGAATTGTAAACTTTTTAATGTTAGGATAGATGTTAGAGTCATGCACCTAAATTGACAAAATTGGTGGACTGGACATTATTAGTGTATACCATACCTTATACTTTATATAACTTATAACTGTGTTCAATGGATATATGAGAGAAAGTGCCCTTTTAATGTATGAAAATGGTGAGATGTTGTAGGTTTGAATCATTGCTTATGTTTTTTGGATTCCCAAATTACATGAGACTTCACACATCTGCATGTGAGATATTGATGGTACCTACCCTCAGGTGATTCTAACTGGAAAATAAAGTGGCCAATGGCTAGACAGGGAGACAGGGGTGGGACTTTAGAGTTCCTGGGCAAGGGACAATGGAAAGAATGAGGTTCTAGAATCACCATGCCAGTAAAGGAATAGGATACAAGCATGAGAGCTGAAGAAGTCAGAGAATAAGCTATGTAAGAATCAGGGAAGAGCAACCTCAGAGGCCACTCAACTGAATGGATTGTGGTAGCAGAGGAGATGAAATACAGATTTTAGTAAGTAATTATTCAGAAATAATGGTTTGGGGGATGCATTAACTATGTGGAAGTTTTGGACAGGCCCAGTCATTGAGCTGCATAGGGCATGTTAAAAAATAAGGCTGCCGGGCAGTAGTGGCTCATGCCTTTAATCCCAGCACTTGGGAGGCAGAGGCAGGCAGATTTGTGAGTTCGAAGCCAGCCTGATCTACAGAGTGAGTTCCAGGACAGCCAGTGCTACACAGAGAAACCCTGTTCTAAAACCAAAACTAAAACCAAACCGAACAAAACCAAAAAAATATAGCTACATGTGTGTGTCTTTCACTCTTGAATCCAAAACATTTGGATAGCTAGTTAGGAGTATGCATACACCTGCCATGGAGTTAAGAGCAGATTAGCTAACTATAGCTACAACAGCCATTTACCTCCAAATTTTATGATTTTTATTTTATTTTTTTATAACAGAGGAATATTTCATTTTCTATATATACCACATTCATTTTTCTGTATGGCAATTAATGAACACTTGTGTTGGTTCCATTATTTAACTACTGTAACACTAGCAATGAATATGAATTTGCACATGTCTCTAATGTAGGATATAAAAGACTTTGGGGATATGCACAGGAATGGTATAAATTGAATCATATAGTAGACATATTCCTAGGTTTTGAGAAACCTCAATACTGATTTCCAGAGTGGCTGCCTAGTTTCATGGTTAGGTTCTTAAGTTCTTTATATATATTTGGATATTAGCCCGATATCAGATGTGGGGTTAGTGAAGATTTTTTTCCCAATCTGGAGGTTGCTGATTTGTCTTATTGGCTGTCTTTTGACTTACACAAACTCTCCAGTTTCATGAGGTCCCATTTATCAATTCTTGATCTTAGAGTGTGAGCCATTGAAATTCAGTTTAGGAAATTTCCCCCTGTGCCAATGAGTTCAAGGCTCTCCCACTTTCTCTTCTATTAGGTTTAATGTATCAGGTTTTATGTTGAGGTCCTTGATTAATTTGAACCTGAGCTTTGTGCAAGGTGACAAATAGGGGTCTATTTTCATTTACCTACATATTGACAGCCAGTTAGACAAGCACCATTTGTTAAAGATGCTTTCTTTTTTCCATTGTATATGTTTGGATTCTTTGTCAAAGATCAAGGGACTGTAAATGTGTGGTTTTATTTCTGGTTTTCAATTCCATTCCATTGATCAACGTGTTTGCTTCAGTTGCAAAACTATGCAGTTTTTATCATTATTTCTCTGTAGTAAAGCTTGAGATCAGGGATGGTGATTCCCCCACTCATTCTTTTATTATAAGCATTGTTTTCACTATTTTTTTTTTTTTTTTTGCCTTTCCAGATGATGTTGAGAATTGCTCTTTTCACATCTTTGAAGAATTGTGTTGGATTTTGATGGGGATTGATTGAATCTGTAGATTGCCTTTGAGCACGGGCAATCTCTCCATTTTCTGAGAGCTTCTTTGATTTCTTTCTTGAGAGACTTGAAGTTATTTCATACAGATATTTCATTTGTTTGGTTTGATTTACTCCAAGATATTGTATATTATTTGTGGCTATTGTGAAGGGAGTTTTTCCCTAAATTCTTTCTCAGCCTGTTTATTATTTGTATAATGGAAGGCTATTGATTTCTTTGAATCAATTTTATATGCAGCCAGTTTGCTGAAGATGTTTATCAACTCGAGATGTTCTCAGGTAGAGTTTTGTTTAATTGCTTATGTATACTATCATATCATCTACAAATAGTTATATTTTTACTTCTTCTTTGCCAAATTTGTATCCCTTGATCTCTTTTTATTGTCTTATTGTTCTAGCTAGCTTTTTGAGTGCTATATTGAATAGATATGGGGAAACTGGGTATCCTTGTCTTGTCCCTGATTTTAGTGGGGTTGCTTCAAGTATCTCTCCATTCAATTTGATATTGGCTCTTGGTTTGGTGTATATTTCTTGAATTATGGTTAGGTATGGGCATTGCATTCCTGATCTCTCCAATACTTTTAATATGAATGGTTGTTGTATTTTTTCAAAGACTTTTTCAGCATCTAAGGTATGATCATGTGATTATTTTCTTTGATTCATTTTTTTTATGTAGTGGATTACTTTAAAGGATTTTTGTACATTGAACCAAATTTGCATCTCTGGGAGGAAGCCTACTTGTTCATGGTGAATGACAGTTTTGATGTGTTCTTGGATTCTGTTTGCAAGAATTTTATTGAGTATTTTTGCATCAATATTCAGAAGTGAGTTTGGTCTGAATTTTTTTTTTTGGTTGTGTCCTTGTGTAGTTTAATATCGATTAATTGTGTTTTCATAGAATGAATTAGGTAGTGTTCATTCTGTTTCTATTTTATGGAATTTTGAGGAATACTGGTATCTGGTCTTCTTTGAAGGTCTGGTAGAATTCTGTACTAAACCCATTTGACCCTGGGCTTTTCTTTTTGGTTGGCAGGTTTTTAATGAGTTCTTCTATTTCCTTATGGATATGGGCATGTTTAGGTAGTTTATATGCTCTTTATTTAACTTTGGTATATGTTATGTGTCTAGAAAACCATCCATTTCATATAGTTTTTCCAGTTTTGAGTATAAGCTTTAGTAGTAGGATCTGATGATTATTTTAATTTCCTCCGTTTCTGTTGCTATGTCTCCCTTTTTATTTCTGATTTTGTTAATTTGGATGCTTCCTCTTGGCCCTTTAGTTAGTTTGACTAAAGGTTTATCTATTTTGTTGATTCTCTCAAAGAACCAGCTTTTGGTTTTGTTGATCTTTGTATTGTTCTCTTTGTTTCTATTTGGTTGATTTCAGCCCTGATTTTGACTATTTCCTGCCATCAGTTCTCTTTCTGCCATCAGCTCCTCTTAGGTATGTTTGCTTCCTTTTGTTCTAGAGATCTCAGGTGTGCTGTAAAGTTACTAGTGTAAGATCTCTCCAGTTTCTTCTTCTCTTCTTCTTCTTCTTTCTTCTTCTTCTTCTTCTTCTGGTTTTTCAGACTAGGTTTCTCTGAGTAGAGAGTGTTCAGTTTCCATGTGTATTTGGGCTTCTTTTTGGTTTTGCTGTCATTGAAGACTACCTTAGTCCATGGTGACCTGATAGGATGCATGGAATTATTTTGATTGTCTTGTATCGGCTGAAGATTGTTTTGTGACCAATTATATGGTCAGTTTTGGAGAGGGTATCATGAGGTGATCAGAAGCAGGTGTATTCTTTGGTTTTAGACTGAAATGTTCTGTAGATCTCAATTAAATCCATTTGGTTCATAACCTTTATTAGTTTCACTGTGTCTCTGTTTAGTTTCTGTTTCAATGACCTATCCATTGGTGAGACTGGGGTGTTGAGGTCTCACACTATTATTGTGTGGAGTTCAATGTGTGTTTTGAGCTTAGTAAAGTTTCTTTTATGAATGTGGGTGCCCTTGCATTTGGGGCATAGATGTTCAGAATTGAGACTTTCTTTTGATGGATTTTCCCTTTTATGAATATGAAGTATCCTTCCTTCTCACACTTGATAATTTTTGGTTGAAAGTTTATTTTCTTGGCTATTAGGATGGCAACTCTAGTATGTTTCCTGAGACCATTTACTTGGACGACCTTTTTCACTCAGTTTACTCTGACTTAGTGTTTTCTTTTGTTATTGAAGTGTTTTTCTTGTATGCGGCACAATGCTTTATCTTATTTGCATATCCAGTCTGTTACCTTAGGTCTTTTTATATGTGTGTTGAGTCCATGAATATTGAGAGATATTAAAGACAGATGACTGATGGCTCTTGTTATGTTTGCTTTCCTAGCTGGCTTTATGTGCTTGTGGTACTCTCCTTTTGGCTTTGTTGTGAGATGCTTAATATTTTGTCCTTTCTTTGGTGTAGATACTTTCCTTGTGTTGTAATTTTCCTTCTAGGATCTTCTGTAGGGATGGATTGGTGGACAGATACTGTTAGAATTTGATTTTGTCCTGGAATATTGTGTTTTGTCCATCAGTTTTGATTGAGAGTTTTGCTGGGTATAGTAGCCTGGCCTGGCATTTGTGTTCTCTTAAAGTCTACATGACCTCTGACCAGGTTCTTCTGACTTTCATGCTCTCTATTGGTAAGTCTGGTGTAATTCAGAGATGTCTACCTTTGTGTGTTACTTGGCCCTTTTTCCTTGCAGCTTTTACTATATTTTTCTCTGTTCTGTGAGTTTAGTATTTTGATTATTATGTGATAAGAAGATCTTCTTTTCTGGTCCCATTTATTTGATGTTCTATAGGCTTCTTGTACCTTTATAGCCATCTCTTTCTTTAGGTTGGGGAAATTTTCTTCTATGATTTTGTTAAAAACAGTTTGAGGTCCTTTGAGCTGGGAATCTTCATTCTCCTCTATTCTGATTATTCTTAGATTTGGTCTTTTCTTTGAGTCCTGAATTTTCTGGATTCTTTGGGTTAGGAATTTTTTAGACTTTGAATTTTCTTTGACAGTTGTGTACAACTCTTCTATGGTATCTTCCACATCTGACATTCTTTCTTCTATTTCTTGTATTCTGTTGGTGATACTTACATCTGTAATTCCTGACCTTCTTCCTAGGTTTTCCATTTCCAGGTTTGCCTTCATTTGTGTATTTTTTTTTGTTTCTACTTCCACTTTTAGGTCTTTGACTGCTTGATTCAATTCCTTCACCTGTTTGATTGTATTTTCCTGTATTTCTTTCAGTGAGTTATTTATATCCTCCTTAAATGTCTCTATTATCTTCATGAGATAGGATTTTAGGTCAGATTTCTGATTTTGAGATGTGTTGGTGTATTCAAGACTTGCTGTGGTGGGATAACTGAGTTCCTATGATACCCACATACATTGGCTTCTGTTCCTTATGGTCTTGAGCTTGCCTCTCGCCATCTGATTGTCCTTGGTGTTTACTGGTCTGGGTGACTCTGTCTCAAGTCTGTCTCTTTTGTCCCTGTGTTTCTTCAGGTCTCCTTATAGGCCTGGAGCCCTGGCTGCAGCAGAACACCTGTGATGCCTTCCATCTAGGAGATCTTCAGAGGGGCAGAGAAGCTGCTGATCTGTTGCTCTGGATGCAGTATATCTACTGGGAGGCCTTCAGATTGTTGGGCTTTCAGAGGACCAGTCAAGCTGTTGTCCTGTGTGAAAATGTTCTCTGGGGGGTTGGGAGGCTATAGACTGTGGTTTCTGTTTCCCTGTGTGTAGAAGTATTCCAGGGAGACTTTCAGTCTTTTGGGTCAGTTGTCCTGCATGCCACAGAGCCCCTAGGAAGACTTTGACTGTGGTGTCTATTTGCCAGTTGCCCTGTGTATAGAGGAGCCCCTGGGATGCCTTCAAACTGTGGTGTCTTTAGGGTAGCAGACCAACTGGTGATCAGTTGTTCAGTTGCCCTGTGTGCAGCAGATCTCCTTGGAAGCCTCAGGCTGTGGTATCTGTTATCCCAATGCTCTGAGTGTAGGGATTATTTGGGATATGGTTTCTCCAGGGGAGCAGTGTAGCTAGCAGTCTACCCAGCAGAAAGGACCAGACATAAGGGGAAGGTTTTTCAGCAGGGTGGGGTTGGGGGTTGGGTGGTGATGGCTCCCTAGTTAACTGATCTCCCAGGTGCAGCTGTGGTACTTCCAGAGTGTTCTTACCAAATCCTCTGAGTGTAACAGATCTTCTGGGCTGGCTCAGGATTTGGTATCTTCAGGGGAGCCGACTAGCTTGCCTAAAAATTGTATTTTTTAATCCAAGAGTATTTATTTTCCCTTTTGAATACTTTAGAGGTTACAATAACTCACTTAACATAAATTTGGTATTAGGAAACTCCTTTTGTATTCATTAATTCATAGAGAATACATTCCTCAAATATGTGGGGAAACAATGAGAAGACCAAACCTAAGGATAATAGGTATAGATGAGAGTGAAGATTCCTATCTTAAAGGGCCAATAAATATCTTCAACAAAATTATAGAGGAAAACTTCCCTAACCTATAGAACGAGAAGCCATAAACAAACAAGAAGCCTACAGAACACAAATACACTAGACCAGAAAAGAAAATACTTCCTGTCACATTTAATAAAGCCAAAACACCAAAATGCTCAATCAAAGAAAGAATATTTAAAAGCGTAAGGGATAAAAGGCCAAGTAACCATATAAAGGGGAGTCAGACCTATCAGAATTACACCAGACTTCTCACCAGATACTATAACAGCAAGAAGATCCTGGACAGATGTTATACAGACCCTAAGAGAACAAAATGCCAGCCCAGGCTACTGTACTCAGCAAAACTCCCAATTACCATAGATAGAGAAACCAAAATATTCCGTGACAAAACCAAATTTACACAATATCTTTCCAGAAACCCAGCATTACAAAGGATAATAGTAGGAAATCTCCAATACAAGGAGGGAAATTATACCCTAGAAAGAGCAAGAAAGTAATCTTGTTCCAATAAATCCAAAAGAAGATAGCCACACAAAGATAATTCCACTTCTAATAACAAAAATAACAGGAAGCAACAATCACTGTTCCTTAATATCTCTTAACATCAATGGACTCAATTCCCCAATAAAAAGACATAGGCTAATAGACTGGAAATGTAAACAGGACCCAGTATTTTGCTGCATACAGGAAATGCACATCAGTGACAAAGACAGACACTACCTTGGAGTAAAAGGCTGGAAAACAATTTTTCAAGCAAATGGTCCTAAGAAACAAACTGAAGTAGCCATTCTAAAACCTCCAGCCAGAGAACACAAAAGGAAGGACTCATGGCTCCACTGTATAGGTAGTTGAGGGTGGCCTTGTCAGGTATCAGTGGAAGTGGAGGACCTAGGTGCCTGAAAGTTTGGATTCTCTAGTGTTGGGGAATTCGAGAGCAGGGAGGCAGGAATGGGAGGATGTGGGAGCACAGGCTCATAGGAACTCCAGAGTTATATGGATTAGACACAACAGAATTAGGCCACCAGAAGACTAGATTCCAGAATTCAAACAAAAAAATTATCTTGATACTAAAATTTGTTTTGTGAATTTTATATTGCAGAATACACAGCCTTGGTGTATCTACTCATCAAGCAAGCTAAGCACACCTGGTGAAACCTCTTTTGTCCTGGAATTTCAGCTGGATGCAGTGAAGACACAGACATCAGATGCTTATCAATTTACTCTTACCTCAGCCCCCCTTCTAATATCTCAATGCCCATAATCAGCTTAAAGAAGTTAATCAATAGTTGGTGCCCCTATTCCCTGGGCTTAGGGACTGAGGTGGTTAATATTGGACTGTCTTTCTAGGGGAAAGTAGTGGTTTTGTTGGAACATAGAGGAATAGCTAGGATTTATTGCATAGCCATAACCTATTGGTAGAAATCTGTATAATTGTTATTAAACTGAAGTTATAATTTCATAAATGGTACAAAATTTACTTTGATTTCAAATTTAAGATTTTCATTGCTATGAGTTTCTTATTGATATAAAAGTGAGATTAACATTGTTACTCTCACAGGCATTGTGCATATATTACACATTTAGCAATACAAGGTGTAGACCCAGTCCTTCTTTAACTTTTTAAACTGATTTGAGATGGTTAGCCTGTGAGTTAAGGGCCTGTAGCAAATTCGTGGCTCCTAATTTATTGTTAGAGTGTTTTCTATATTTTATTTGGAAATAGCTGAGAGACATTGGACAACAGTCCAGATTGCCTTACATAGATAGTTGGTTTTCAAGACATCAGAAGTCCACAGAATTGACATTACAAACATTTCTGTATTAATGTTCATTTTGATTAGAGACCTGTCTGCTCCTGACAGCTTCCTGTCTTGGCTTCTAAGAAGAAATTGAGCATCTTTGGTGTTACTCCAGTTGTGGTGAGACACCCACTAGGCAAGAATTGACTCTTTTCATCTACAGACAAATTATTGTCCTGAAAAGGACACACTTGCAGAGTAGTTGACTGATTATATCTGCCAAGACAGAATAATCAGCCCTTAATAATTCTGCATTACTATGTCTGTCAGATGATCCTGGGCCAGAGGCTGAAGATCAGATGCTTCAACGTTTTGTATATAGGGACTGTCCAGGTGTTCAGCGGTCTCTATAAATTGGCTAAGTTTTAGAAGCTATGCTTTGTGCATCCCATAATTTCAGTTAATTCTGTCATTCTGGGTTTCTGACTGGGTTGAAGACTTATAGTCTCATAGCCAATCCTAGCTATTAACTTTGAGAGAAAAGATTTGAGAGGATGGTTTTCAGCTGACATTCATTCTAAAGTCAAGAAAAAAGCCAGGTTCAGAACTAAGTCTTTTAGTTAGGAGAGATGACAGAGATTCTGGTTAGTCAACACAGTGATGGACTGGGTATTAGGTCTATCTTGTACCTTACTGGTACAAATTGTTATAGTTATGCTCTAATTGTATTTTGAGGAGAAAAGATTTATTTTAACAGGAAGGGTGATATGTAGGAGGAGGTAAGGTGGGAGGGTAAGGAGAGAAGAGAAGGAGTAAGGAAAGGAGGAAGAGAAGGAGAGGAGGAGCTAGGAGATTGGGGGGTCATGGAGATGGATGTTTGCGTGTCTCTACCAGTCAAAGATATTTAGTATGTCTATGTTGGGTATTGGGTTACACTTCTGATTGTATGGGCTTCTTGGTATTGAGCATTACCAAACTTATAAAGCCTTTGATTAACATTTTAAAAAGTTACTAATAAAAAAATAAAGCTGGAAAAAATTTTAAAAAATAATAAAATTTTTTAAAAATAAATAACCATGCAGATAAAACAAAATGTGTATTCCTTAAAAAAAAGTGACATGAAACTCTTTAATATTTAATAAAAATATTACCTTACTAAAAAGAAGTATTTAGGAGTTATACAAAAATGAGAGTGTAAAAAATAAAATTATCTTGTTTAAAATGGAGAGAGTACAGGAAGTGAATTACAAAAATAGTTATAAAAAGAATAATATACCATTACCAGTCTTGAAATATATGCAGCAGTTTATTAGACTTATTTAGAAAACATGTCATGGGTCATAACAGAGCTGGGTTTGTAAAAGGATATAAAAAGGGAGATTTAATTTTATGGAAATAAAATATTAATTTTTGTCATCACACATGGCATTTCTTTTACAGAGTTTTGTTCTCAGGATAAAAGAGGGAACATTCAGGATTTAAAGAAGATCTGAACCTTCTCTTTAAATGTCTTAACCTGATATCATTCCTCAAATTTAAAGAGCATTCTAACTCTATTTTCAAAAGTACATGTTATTGTTCTGCCATAATGATTTAAAAATAATACTACTGGCTCTATAATTGTGTGATTTTCCATTACAAATGTGAAAGCCAAATGATAATACAAATGTATATTTTAGTAATTGTACTTTTATTTTGTTTTTAGGGTAAGTAGTCTTCAGTAATATAAACTATGGTTCTCCAATCTGCTTAGTATTTTTAAACTGCTTTTCAAAAATGTAATTTATTGGAGGTACTATGTTTTAAAACAAATTTACTGATACATTCTTTCCTTTTTTAGAATTTTATATAAAAATCTGTTGCTTTATTCATGTAGGGTATTTCTTTTTTCTTTTATTAAAAATAGTCTTTTCTCATACAATATGCCTTGATTATAATTTTTCCACCCTTCATTTTTCCCAGTTTATCCTCACCTTCCCTCCCTTCTGGATCCACTTCCTCCCTGACTCCCATTAGAAACGTACAGATTGATGATAAAAACCAAACATGGAAAATAAAATATGATTAAAGCAAAAATTGTCATACCAATATTGGACATAGCAACCAAAAGGAGACAACAGTCTCAAGAGCAGGCAGAAGAGTCAGAGATCCACTCATTTTCATAATCAAGAGTCACATAAAAATACTATACTATAATATATAAATATTAATATATAATATTATATCACAATATATATTATATAATAAGTATATAATATATTAAATATAATATATAATTAACATATATATATATATAATATATAAACCTATAATATATATGCAGAAGACCTGATTCAGACTCATGCAGTTTTGCTGCTTCAGTCTCTATGAACTCAAGCTTAGTTACAAGCCATTATCTCTTGTGTCTTCATTTCCTCTTTTGATCTCTATTTTGTCTTCAGTGATATCCCTGAGCTCTGAGTATAGGGATTTGAATTCTGATTTTGTTTACTTTCATATTCTTTTCTTGTTTATTAGTTAATTTGAATAAGGGTTCAGCCATCTTGAAGATTTTATCAAAAACCAACTCTTCCTTTCATTTACTTTTCTACTGTTCTATTTGTTTCTATTTTATCAATTTCATTCCTCAGGTTGATTATTTCCTGCCATCTACTCATCTTGGCTGTGATTACTTCTTACTGTTCAGAACTTTCAGGTGTGCAATATGTTAAGTTGCTAATATGAGATCACTCAAATTATATTATGTAGTGATAGTGCTATGAACTTTCTGTTAAGCTGCTTTCATTTTGCATCATATGCTATGCATTCTCTTCATTTAATTTAACCTCTTTATTTCTGACTCGACTCATTTTTCAAGCAATGAAGAGATGTCCAGTTCTATTAGGTGACAAGCTTTCTCTTGTTTCTATTGTTGATATCAAAATTAATCCTTGGAGGTATGATAAGATGCAGGGCCTTACTTCAATTACCTTATATCTGTTAAAACTTTTATGTTGAGTATGTGGTTAATCTTGGAAAAAGTACAGAGTAGAAGAGATATATTATATATATATATATAATAAATATATATATATAATATATTATATATATATAATATAATTAATATTAAAAATTATATATGTTATATATAAATATATACATATCTGTTAGGTCTATATGTTTGTAACTCTCTTAGGACAAATACTTCTATGTAAGTTTTTCTGTAAGTAACCTGTCTCTTGATAAGAGTAGGGTATTGAAGTTTCCCAGTATCAGGGTATGAGGAAGATATGTGATTTAAGGCATAGTAGTGTTGCATTTACAAATTTGAGTGCTTGCATATTTAAGACATAAATGTTAATATTTTAAATGTCATCTTGTGCATTTATATGAGTATTTGTTGAGTACATTTGCCTATCTTTCTTGGTTTGTTTTGAATTGAAGCCTTTTTTTTTTTTTTTTTTTTTTTTTTTACATTGTAATGACTACATCAGTTTGTTTCTTGTGTCAAATTCCTTGAAATACCATTTTCCAACCCTTTACCCTGAGGTAATATCTATCCCTGATATTGAGGGGTGTTTCTTCAATGCAGAGAAAGACAGATCTTGTTTTTCATCCATTCTGTTACTCTGTATCTTTTTTTTAGGGGGGGAGGTATAGAAATGAGTACATGGATATTGAGAAATATCAATTTCTAATGATTGTTGATTTGTGCTATTTTGTTGTTGTGATGGTGGTTATGTGTGTGTGTGTGTGTGTGTGTACTGTGTACATGTGCTTTTCCTCTTGTCATTTTATTGGTGTGCAAGTATTTATTTCCTTGTTTTCATGACGGTAGTCAGTCTCCTAATGGTGGAGTTTTTCTTCTTGAACTTCTAAGATTGGATTTTTGGATAGTTTTTTTTTTCTTTTTTTACATTTTACTTTGACATGGAATATCTTATTTTGTCTGTGTATTCTGATTGCACATTTTGCTGGGTATAGTGGTTTGGCCTCACAATTGTGTTCTCATAGTGTCTGCAGCACATTAATCCAAGCCCTTCTCCCCTTTAGAGTATCCTGTAATTCTGCCAAGGTATAATTTTAATTGGTCTTCCTTTAGATGTTTCTTAGTCTTTTTCTCTTGCACATTTTACTGAGCATTTGATGTGGGTTATTTTTCTTTTCTCTATATGTATTATTCTTAGCTTTAGTTTTTAAACTGTTTCATATTTCTTGGATGCTTTTTGTCATTTTATTTTTTTTAGATTTAACATTTTCTTTGACCAATGTTTCTTCTATTGTATCTTCAATGCCTGAGATCATGAAACTTGAATATTCTGATTCCTTTTCTAACTTCTTATTTTTTCATTTCAATAAATCTCTCAGTTTGAGCTTTCTTTATTGATTCTATTTCTTCTTTAATATAATTTATTAATCATTCAGTTTGTTAACATCTCAAATGATATCTTAGTTCCTGGTTACCCCTACACAAATACCCCATCAGGAATATCTGCTGTCTCCTTTCTTCCTTTGCCTCTATGAGGGTGCTCCCTTACCCACCCACTCTCTCCCACCCTACTGCTCCAGCATCCCCTTATACTGGGGCCTCAAACCTCCACAAGAACAAGAGCCTCCAATCCAATTGATGTCATAAAAGGCCATTCTCTGTTACATATGAATCTGGAGTCATAGATCCTCCCTGTACACTACTTGGTTGTCGTCTAGTCCCTAGGTGCAGTAAGTGGTCTAGCCAGATGATGTTTTTCTTCCTATGGGGTTGCCATCCATTTCTACTACTCCAGTCATTCTGCCAGCTCCCCTAACAGGGTTACTGAGCTCAGTCTGATGGTTGGCTTCAAGCATCCACATCTGCATTGGTTGGTTGCTGGCCAAACCTCCCAAAGAACAGCCACACTGAGGTTCCTGTCAGAAGTGTCTCTTGGCAATAGAAAGTGTTGGGATTGATGTTTGTAGACAGGATGGATCCCCAGGTGGGACAATCTCCAGTTGGCCATTCCTTCAGTCTCTGCTCCATTTTTTTGTCCCTGGTCTTCCTTTGGACAGAAACATTTTTGAGTAAAAAATTTTGAGATGGGTGTGTGGCCTCATTCCTCAACCAGGCGCTGAGCCTATCTACTGGAGTTTAGTCACTAAGGGACAATTGGGTTCATTGCATGCATTTCAGATAAAGACACTCTGTTGGGTCCTGGGAGCCTCTCATTTCCTGGAGTTTGGGACCCCCAGTGGCTATTCCCAGTTCCTCATTTGACACCACTCCATATTTTTATTTGATTCCTGATCCTTTCTACTCTCTTTTGTTCCCTCCAGTACCTGATACTGCCCACATTAATTCAGGAACACCTCTCTTCCTCCCAAGTAACCCCTCCTTCCACTTCCCATGATCATTCTGTTTCCACCCCCCCCCCCCCCAATGCAGGAGTAAACCATCCACACCCTGGTCTTCCATCCTTCTAAGCTCCATATGATCTGTGGGTTGTATCATGGACATTGTGAGCTTTGGGGCTAATATCTACTTATCACTTGTACATAACCAGGTTTCTTTCCTGTCTGGGTTACCACACTCATGATGATATATTCTAATTTCATCAATTTGCGTAAGAATTTCATGAAGTCATTATTTTTAATAGCAGAGTAGATTCCTTTTTCTGTATGTATTTTTCTATTGAGGGACATCTGGGTTGTTTCCAGATTCTGGCTATTATAATTACGGCTGCTATGAACATAGTGGAGCATGTGCCCTTGATATATAGCTGGAACATCTTTTGGGTATATGCCCAGAAGTGGTTTAGCTAAGTCTTCAGGTAGAACTGTTTCCAATTTTCTTAGGAACCACCAGATTGAATCTCCAAAGTGGCTTTACCAGCTTGCAGTCCCACTACCAATAAAGGAATGATCCTCTTTCTCCAAATCCTCACTAGTATCTGCTGTCACTTGCAGTTTTGGTGTTAGCCATTCTTTTTGGCAAGAGGTGGAATCTCAGGGTCATTTTGATTTGCATTTTCCTGATAACTAAAGATGTTGAACATTTCTGTAAATGCTTCCCAGGCATTTGAGATTACTCAGGTGAGGATTCTTTGTTTAGCATACTCCATTTTTTAATAGTTTTATTTGGCACTCTGGAGTCTAATTTCTGAGTTCTTTGTATATATTGGATATTAGCACTCCATTGGATGTAGGATTGGTAATAATCTTTTCCCAATCTGTTGGTTGCTATCTTGTTCTTTTGAGGGTCCTTTGCCTTATGGATTTGCAATTTTATGAGGTCCCAATTTTGATTGTTGATCTTAGACCATAAACCATTAGTGTCCTGTTCAGGAAATATTCTCCTGTGCCCATGTTTTTGAGGCTTTTCCCCATTCATTCTTCTATTAGTTTCCATGTTTTGGTTTATGGCGAGGTCATTTAACTACTTGGACTTGAACTTTGTGCAAAGAGATAAGAATGGATCAATTTCCTTTCTTATACATGCTGACCTCCAGTTGAACCAGGACCATTTGTTGAAAATGCTGTCTTTTTTTTCCACTGGATTGTTTTAGCTCTTTTGTCAAAGATCAAGTGATGATAGGTGTGTAGGTTCATTTATGTGCCTTCAATTCTGTTCCATTTATCTACCAGCTTGTCTTTGTACCAAATGTCACTCAGTTTTATGACTATTATTCTTTAATATAGCTTTAGGTCTGGGATAGTGATTCCCACAGTTCTTTCATTGTTTAGAATATTTTTTGCTATCCTGGTTTTTTGATTATTTCAAATGAACTTGCAAATTGCTCTTTTTAACTTCATGAAGAATTGAGCTGGAATATTGATGGGAACTATGTTGACTATATATATTGCTTTTGGCAAGTTGGCCATTTTTACTATATTAATCCAGCCAATCCATGAGCATGGGAAATCTTTCCATTTTCTGAGATCTTTTGTGATTCTTCAGAAACTTGAAGTTATTGTCATATAGATCTTTCTCCTGTTTGGTTAGATTCACACCAAGGTATTTTATATTTTCTCTTACTATTGTGAAAGGCATTTCCTTAATTATTTTTTTTTAGCCTGTTTATCCTTTGAGTAGAGGAAGGTCTATTACTCTGAGGTAATGTCTATCTTTGTCACTGATTTGTGTTTCCTATTTGCATCAAAATGATGGGTCGGATTTACATATCCAGTATTTTAGTCCATGTGTTTTATTAGTGAATTGAGTTCATTGAAGTTAAGAGACATTAAGGAAAATTGATTGTTGCTTCCATTTGTTTTGTTGTTAGAGGTGGAATTATGTTTGTTTGGATATCTTTTTGTGTGTGTGTGTTTCTTGACAGAAGATTACTTTCTTGCTTATTCTAGGGTATAATTTACTTCCTTGTGTTGGAGTTCTCCATCTATTATTTTTTAGGGCCTGGATTTGTGGAAAGATAATGTATAAATTTGTTTTTATCATGGGATATCTTGGTTTCTCTATCTATGTTTGTTGAGAATTTTACTGGATATATTAGCCTGGGCTGGCGTTTGTGTTCCCTTAGGGTCTGTAGGATATCTGCCCAGTATCTTTTGGCTTTTAAAGTCACTGGTAAGAAGTCTGGTGTAATTCTGATAGATCTGCCTTTATATGTTACTAGACATTATCCCTTACTGATTTTAATATTCTTACTTTGTTTTGTATATTTGGTGTTCTGATTAGTATGTGATGACAGGAATTTCTTTTCTGGTCCAGTCTCTTTGGAGTTCTGTTGTCTTCTTGTATTTTCATGGACATCTCTTAATTTTGGTTAGTGATGTTTTCTTTTATTTTGAATTATTGCTTGAGAGTTTATTAGTCCCTTAGTGTTCGGAGCGCCGTTTAGAGCTTTCATTGGATATTATGTTTGCTCTATTCTATAACTACTATCCTTAGATTTGGTCTCTCTCATTGTGTTCTGGATTTTCTGGATGTTTTGGGTTAGGAGCTTTTTGATTTTGCATTTTTTTGACTGTTTTGTCAACATTTTCTATGGTATCTTCTATACCTGAGATTGTTTCTTCAATCTCTTGGATTCTGTTTTTGTTGCTTGCATTTATGACTCTTGATCTTTTTCCTAGGTTTTCTGTCTTCAGAGTTGTCTCCCTTTGTGATTTATTTTCATTTCTATTTCCATTTTTACATCTTGGATGATTTTTTTCAATCCCTTCACCTATTTTTTTGTGTTTTACTGTAATTCTTTAAGAGATTTTCATGTTTCCTTTTAAGGTGTTCTACTGTTTTACCTGTTTTGTTCTGTACTTCTTTAAGGGAATTATTTAATGTCCTTCTTAAAGTACTCTATCATCATCTATGAGATGTTAATTTGAATTCAAACTTGCTTTTTCACTGTTTTGGAGTATTCAGGACTTGCTTTCATGAGAGAATGTTTTCTGATGATGCCAAATAGCCTGCCAAATAGATGCCAAATAGTTCTACGGTTCTTGTACTTCATTGTCATTATATGGTTATCTCTGGTGTTAGTTGGTCTTGCTGTCCATGACTGGAGTTTTTCCCTGCTGGGAAAAACTTTCCCATTTTTGGCAACTTTTAGTTGAATGTCTATTTTCTTGGATACTAGAATTGTTACTTCAGTTTGGTTCTTTTTGGAAAATTTCTGCAAAATTTTTTTACATCTTTTTACTTTGAGGTAGTATCTGTTTTTGTCATTGATGTGTGTTTCCTGTATGCAGCAAAATTCTGGATCTGTTTATTTATCTACCTTGTTTGACTATGTCTTTTTGTGAGAGAATTGAGTCCGTTGATGTCAAAAGATATTAAGTTCCAATTATTGTTGCTTCCTATTATTTCTGTTGTCAGCTATAGAATTATACTTGTGTAGTTCTCTTTTCTTGGGTTTGTTGTGAGATTAGATTTTTGGTTTTCCTTAGGTATAATTTCCCTCATTATGTTGTACTTTTCCTTCTTTATCCTCTGTAAGGCTGGATTGGTGGAAAGATACTGTTTAAATTTGATTTTTTTTTCATGGATTATCTTGGTTTCTCCCTCGATTGTAATTGAGAGTTTTTCTGGGTATTGTAGCCTGGGCTGGCATTTGTGTTCTCTCACAGTATGTAGGACATTTACCCTAAATCTTCTGTTTTTTAGAGTCTCTGTTGAGAAGTCTGGTATAATTCTGATGGGTATCTCTTTATATGTTACTTGACATATTTTCCTTTTTCTCTTGCAATATTCTTTCTATGTTCTGTCTATTTGGTAGTATTTTAATTATGTGACTGAAGGAATTTTTTTTCTGGTTCATTCTGTTTGGTGTTCTGTAGGTGTCTTAGATGTTTATGGACATCTCTTTCTTTAGGTTAGGGAAATTTTCTTCTACAATTTTGTTGAAGATGTGTGCTGGCCCTTTGATTTGGGAATCTTCTCTCTCTTCTATACCTATTATTCTTAGGTTTTGTTTTCTCATTGTGCCCTTAATTTCTCAACGTTTTGAGTTATATTACAGTTGTGTCAGTGTCTTCTCTGGTACCTTCTATACCTGAAATTCTTTCTTCTACCTCTTGTATTCTGTTGGTGATGCTTGCATCTGTAACTCCTGATCTCTTTCATAGATTTTCCATCTCCAGTGTTTTTTCCCTTTGTGTTTTCTTTAACGTTTCTATTTCCATGTTTTGATCCTGGATTGTTTTCTTCTATTCCTTCACCTGTTTGTTTGTGTTTTCCCATATTTCTTTAAGAGGTTTATGTGTTTCCTCTTTAATGGTGTCTACTTGTGTACCTGTGTTCTGTATTTTTTTTTTAAGGAGCGATTTATGCCCTTCTTAAAGTCCTCTATCATCTTCATGAGATGAGAATTTAGATCTGAGTCTTGCTTTACAGATGTTTTGGGGTATCCAGGGCTTGTTGTGATGGAAGAACTGGGTTCTAATTTTGTCAAGTAGTATTGACTTCTGTTGATTTTGTTTTTGAGCTTGTCTTTTGCCATCTGGCTGTCTCTGGTGTTAATTGCCCTTGCTGTCTCTGACTAGAACCTGTCCTTCCATGAGTCTGTGCTTCTGTGATCCTGTGATATGGATGTGTCAGAATGTCTGTGGTTTTGAGCTGTGACAGGAGTGTGTGCTGAGTAGGTGAGGAACCAAAGCAGAGGCTCTGCCTCATGCACAAGTGCACACTGGAAGGAGCATGGGTCTCTGGCTGGGTGGGGTATCTGCCAATTCTATTCTTAATTTGAAGACTTGAACATTTTTATTTCTTTACACTGTTTGTGCTTATATGAATTTCTTCAATGGATTAATTTCCTATTTAAGGACCTCTATCATATTCATAAAGGCTATTTTAAAGCCTTTTTCTTATGCTTCAGCTGTGTTGGGATATTCACAGCCTATGGTAATGAGATAGCTGGGATAGTGGAGATATCCTGAACTGGCAGTTGTAGTCGACTGTGTTTTTCTCTGGCCTCTTAGTATCTGGATTTGGGATGTTTATAGTTCTAGGATTTCTGGATTTGTCTTTGTTGGGGTGCATGTTTGTTCCTTGGTTTCTCTGTCCTCTCTGGATTATTAGAGAGTGTAGTTGATATGTGTTGTCTGTTTTTCTTGCCTATTCAGTTAGTGTATTCAACAAGGAATTCCTGCTGGTGTTAAAGGCTAGGATATTGTGATGGGTTGGCAGAAGTAATATGTGAGGTGCCTAGGAATTGGGAGAAGTAGTGTGGGAAAGGTGACCATGGGTATTCTGCTGCAGAAATGAGGATAAAACTAAGGAGACTATGTCTTGGGGAACAGAGATGGGGAAGAAAGTTATAGGCAGCCTACCTTGATTCTGGTAGTTTTGGCCTGTGTTTTATCATGGGTGCCTGCTAGGTTTGGGGCTGAGATACAGCAGCATGTCAGGGAAAATGTGAGGAGGAATGTTATGTGGACTTCATCGGAGATTTGGCAGTGGCAAAGGAAGTCCGCAGCTGGTATCTTGCTGTAACAGTAGGGGTGAGACTGGAAATTAGGTCACCGGAAAAGAGAAAGATGAGGACTCTAGACAGCTAACCAGGTTTTATCAAGATATAATTTTCATAGCAAAAAAAATTTCCAATATGAAATAAGAACTCTTTTCCAATATAAAATAATTTTAATATATTTACAATGTTACATAATGATCACTATCATTCAGTCATAATCCATTCAACATTTTGTAACCCCAAATGTTATTCAACAGATAATACATCTCATCCTCAGATGCTGTAATTGCGGAGACCATTTAACTTGTGCAGGCTATATACTTTGGAAAATGGAAATGAAAGTTAAAGACTATGGAAAAAATAAAGATACAAAAGGAATTGTGAAAAATGAGAGAGACAGCCACCTACTATGTTGACTTTAATTATTACATAGAAAATCTGTTGACAAAAAAGTCAATCTAGGCAGAGACTAGCTTCAAGTCAAAATTCTCTACTGACCTTCTGAAGTCATAGAGGGAAATAGGGTGGATTTCAGAGTATTATGACTGAAGTTCAGCCTCCATGTGTGATAGTTATGTTGACATTCTAAAAGTTGAGACTGATGTATCCCTTCTTATATTCATCAAGGCATTTTTAAAAGTAATCTTTGAAGAAGTGTCTCTCTATTTCAGAGAGTCTCTGTAATGGCATAATACCAGCTCATACTTATGTTGATAGAACCCACTGGTGATTGAACTTGCATATGATTCAAGCAGATGTGAAGGAGCTCAGAGAACAAAACTGTGTGAAATTAATACTATCCCAAGGATCATTAATTCTGTTTAACTTCAGAGACAGTTAGTGATTGAAATTTAGAGAAAAGTAATTAGAAACCACATCGGGATGACCAGAATACTTTCTTGCTAAGTGGTCAACAATATATATTGAAAATTTAATGAATAAAAAATTATTTAGGAATTCAACAAGGGACTTTTAAAAACCTGAAAGTCATTGAATATTTATACACATAAAGTTAATTTCCAACCCTATCTAGTAAGTAATCTGGTAAGTCAATCAGATGAGCTGGAGAAATGGTAACCAAAACATGCAGTTAATGATTTATCTGTTTATATAATCATTCTTTTTTTTTAAGAAAAAAATATTTTTCCTTAATATTTTAAACTCTTGTGTGTGTGTGTGTGTGTGTGTGTGTGTGTGTGTCTTGTGTCTGTGTGCATCTTGTGTCTCTGTGTGTATGTGCCTAGGCATGTTTGTACAGAAATGCAGGAGGCTTTCAAAGACTGGGGTGCCAGATACATGCAAGCTAGAGTTGTAGTTTATATGAACTACCTATGTGGGTGCTAGGACATGAATTCCTCAAAGAACAATACAAACATTTTACTAATGAGCCATCCCTGTAGCCCTCATTACCTTTTATTCTTTATTAATTTATTTTCAACACTGTGGATTGACTTTAGATCCTTGAATATGATAGGTAACCACTTTACCACTGAACTATATCCCCAGTCCTCTTGTTTACTGTTTTTCATCTAACACTTTCTGATTAGAACATACCTATTTAACTGTGATAATTAATTTTGATTGAAGCTCACTTGCCTGTGGAATTAAATAAGAGAAATCCTTGTAAAGAAATCTATTCCGGCATTTCGGGAAGGAGTGCCAAAAGAGAAAATGTGTTCTCCTAGGGTGGGCAACACCTTTTAGAGGCATCCCACATATAAAGAAATTGAGGGGAAAAAATAGAGTTGCTTGTCTGCCTTCCTCTGCTTCCCACTTGTGAGTCAATTCTAAGGTCTTTTTCTTCTGCTGACATTCATTTTTGTTATCAGAACTCAGCTTCTTTTGCCTTCCAACAGAAACTGAATATCAATGACTCTTCAGGAATATTCCAGGTGTTCAGCACCATATTGGGGATACTGAGGTATTCAACCATGTAGAGTAGGTTCTCAATCTCTCCAGGGCACAAACAGTTATTGTTGGACTCCCACTCAATTTTTGTCAGCCAAAACAATAAATCCCTTGTAATATCAATTGAAATGTATGAGTTTTATATATCTATTGAACCACAATATACATAAAAGGAAAGGGGTATATAGAGTTTGTATGTTTTTAACAATCTGTCTTGGACTGAAAGGGTGAACCATGTACTTCCTGTGATTGGAGATTTATGTATCACAATGCAAGGAAGTGCCTCTGGAGAGACCTTCAGTTCTTTTTCATCAAATGCAGCACACAGCCACAGGACAGCATAGGTATTGATGACACTGAATTCGACAAATTGAAATAAATTGTGAAGGGTGAAAAATAAATGCATGGAACTATGTTGCATAATTGATATACATCCTAATATCAATGGTAATTTATAGTAATTTTTTCAGTATGATGTCACTGGACTTATTTTGCTCTTAGGGACTGAATATAAAATAAGATGCATTGTTAATTCAGACACACAACAAATCAAATTTCCTATTAGCAAAAATCAATACAACAGGAACAAGGAGAGAGTGATAAGGTTTTGGTAATTTGAAATGCATCTGTGTACCATGTGCATACTTGTTGCCCACAGAAGCTAGAAAAGGTTATCAGATCCTCTGAAATTGAAGGTTTGCATTATTGTGAGGGTTCTGAGAACTGAACCCAACTCCTCTGAAAGTGCAACAATGGTCTTCACTGCTGAGCCAGATCTCTAGCCAAATACTATATTTTTGCTGAAATAGTTCGACAGTCTCTAATTTTAAAATGTGTAGGTTTTTTTAAACTCAGTCTTATTCTGAGTTTCTGCTTCACTCAAATTATTCAGTACTCATAAGCAACTGTAAAAAAGGAACTAGTAATTATTTTAATAGTGGAAAATTAAATGTAACCCAATAGTGGAATTATACAAAAATATATGAGCATAGAATTTTATTTAGCCATTTGAAGTAGTAGTTAAATTAGCCCTATTGACCAAGAGGTATCCCTGCCTTCCCTATTTGTCAATTGATAAAAACACACCTCAACACACACATTGATCACAAAATACATAATCTATAGGCTGGAGAGAGAGGTCAGTTGTTAAGAGCACTGGCTGCTCTTGCAGAAGACCAAGATTCAATTCCCAGCATCTACTCAGTGGCTAATAACTATCTGTGACTTCAGTTGTAATGTATCAAATTACCTCTGTTGTCACTGCATGCAGTTATTACACAATCATAAATACATTAAAACCACTCATACACAAATAAAATAATTAAAAGTTTTTGGAAAAAGTCCTAGCTAAAAATCTCTATATAAAACAATAAATAAAAACTAAACGTGTTTGAGTTTGAAATACTAAAATGTAGAAAGTATAACTCTCAGTATTGATATTGAAAATTGAGACACCATAAATACTAAAAGAAGAGAAATAGTGTTAAGTATAATGATAATTTGTACTTTTAAAGTTGTATTCACTTGTGCAACTACCTCCATTTATACAAAAATGATAGTTGTTCACAAATCTACACATTAGCAGTGTTAAGCTAGGTGTCACTAAAATATGTTCTTTGTGTGCTCATTAGTATTGCCCTAAGTATCATTTCATTTGTTTATGATTAACATCTCTTAATGTACTCAAAAATAAATTTCTGTTTTGTGGGGAGTAAGAATTGTATTCTTTAGAGACTTGAAGTATCATGATGTGGGGGAACACATAGGGGGCCTCTACCCACTCAGAGGAGAAGAGGAGGGACAGATGGGGAAAGGATAGTGGGAAGCGCTGACTGGAATGGAAAGCAGTGATCCAGATGTAAAAAGAATAAGTAAAAATTAAAATTAAATTTAAAAAGTAGTTGTGTTTAAATAATATATAAAAATAGAAATCTTCACAATTTAAAATATTTAATCATATGCATTTAATATTACTCTACCCAAGATTCTAAGTTGACTAAGCAATTAACAGTGAAAGCAAAGTCCTCTATGGATTAAAGTTTCTGTGGGACAGTGCAAACTCAAAATGGTGGGGAAGTTTCAAAAAATAAAATGTTATTGTTTTAGTATATGAATAGTTGGAAAAAAGTTAAATAGGATATAGTTATCTGCAAAACTAAACTATGTCATGTTTCTGAAGAGTTAGAATATTTCTCTTCCGTATTTAAAAGGAGTACATATTCCAATTAATTCTTTCAGAATAATAAGCACTCAACTGGCAAAATGAATTACCATTTTGCCTGGTATCTGAGTACCTAATTTAATTTCAAGCCTAGCCTCTTATGGGAGTAACACTTAGGAATAGTCGACATTTCAAAATACACTTTATGTCTCCTGGTCCTTCTTTTCCAACCAGTAAAGTCCCCAATGTATTGTAAATCAATTTTACTGAAGAAACTTTGTAGGTCTATTAGCATATTAAGCAAATATTACTGTGAATTTCTCAAAGGAAAATTACATGATATCTATTTTTCATTGTGGAAATTTTTCATGGTTGATTTAAAACTCTATTGACCATTTATTGTGTAGTGATTTTATTTTTATTATTTTACTTCAGCCAATTTAATGTGGAAAATTCATATTAGTATTATCTTTTATCAGGACTTATACTCTGTTTTTGCTGTACATATCCATGTGCATTTTTTTAATGAAATGATATTATCACTATCTCTCCCTAAAATGTAACAGAATTAATGATAATAGTGCATTGTAACCATGTATATTGTTGTTAAGAGCCTCTATTTAGAATTTGATTTCTTATAGCATTTGCAAGTGTATAAGGTTGCCATGAAATACCAGAGATAATTAACTTCTTAAAGAAAAACAACTTGTTTGAGCTCACAGTATTTAAGTTCTTTGTACAAGTTCAAATAGATCCACAACTTTAGACCTCTGTCAATTTTGCTGAGTGCTGATGTCATAAAGGGTCCAGTCATCAAAATTGCTTATCACTGCCAAAAACAAAAACAAACACAAACACACAATCAAAAACAAAAATGGTGAGGATGCCATTGTCCTACAATGTCCTTTAAGGCCAAGTCCTCATGGCCTAAAAGCCTTTCATTAGGCTCTATTTTCTAAAAGTTGTACCAACTCTTAATAGAGATAGGTCACCAAGTAATTCATTTATATATATAATATTATGTATATGAGTATATATACATATATAATACATATATATGTATTACTTATTATATATATATATATATATATATATATATATATATATATATATAATATTTTAATAATGGAAAGATTTTTACCCCTCATGAAATATTTGTATTATTATGTTTTAAACAAATTTCCTTTTTTGGATTTTCATTTTTATTCTAAAATTGGGTAAAATGGTCTTTTAGCAACTGTGACAATTTAGCTCAAGTGGTTCATTTAGATTAAGCAAACATGTGTACCATATGCTATATCTGTAACAGCTTGTGAACCCATTCAATCGTAAAAATTCTGCTTTGAAATTTGCTAAAACTTCAAAGTAATTCCTTGTACTTAAAAGTGAAGAGTAATTTCAAACTTTGAGATAGAGAAATTAGGCTCACATGTTACACATAGAATGATTATGTCACATCATCAAGCAAGCAGCCTAAAGCCAGCAAGCTGGCTCAGGAAGTAAAGGTACCTCTCGCCAAGGCAGAAGAAATTCTCTGGAACCCACTTGCTTGAAGGAGAGAAACAATCCCCACAGGTGTTTTCTGACTGCTATGCTTATGCCTACCCACTCACTCTCAACCAGCATTAAAGAAAAAAAAAAAAACAAAAGTGAAGTATTTTTCAGACTTAAATTGTTATATGTTTGGGGGGTATTCCTGAGTGTGTGTTAGTGCAGGTGTCCATAAAATCAAGAGGAAGAGCTTATAGACTTTTGGGGAATTGTTATAGGTGTTTGTGTACCACTTAACATGGTGCTTGGAACATGGGACACAGGAAGAGCACAACACATTATCTGCTAAGCTATCTCTCCACCCACTTCCCAAATATTTTATTTTAATGATACTCTTCTAGCATCCAATTTGAGACTTCATGGGACTCTACTTCTTGTTTACTATCACTAAGCTGGAATGGAAGGAACATTCAACAGAGTTTTATGTTTTTAATTTCTATGCTAATTTGTGTGCTCAGTTGTATTGGGAAATACCCACACATTGCTAAACTTCTGTGTTTTGGATCTATGAATTGCAAAGGCATTATGAATAGATTTGTGTGATGTTCAAGGAAGCATCAGTAAGAAATAGATCAGAGACCAAAGTTTTTCGTGACTTAGATCTCAATAAAGGTGAAATATTCCAGCTATCATTTTTAATGGAAAGGGCTGCTCCTGACCTCATTTGTGAACCCATTACTGAAACAGTATTGACCATCATCTACTACATATGAGGATAGAGCCATGGATTCCTCCATGTGTACTCTTTGGTTGGTGGTTTAGTACTTGGGAGCTCTAGGGGTTTGTGGGGTTGCAATTGTCGTTCTTCCTATGGGTTGCAAACCCCTTTAGCTCCTTCAGTCTTTTCCCTAACTCCTCCAATGGGGTCTCTGTGCTAAGTCCAATGGTTGACTATCAACATCCACATCTGTATTTGTCAGGCTCTGGCAGAGCCTCTCAGGAGACAGCTGTATCAGGCTCATGTCAGCAAGCACTTCTTAGAATTGGCAATATTGTCTTGGTTTGGTGTCTGTATATGGGATGGATCCCCAGCTGGGCCAGTCTCTTGATGGCCTTTCCTTCAGTCTCTGCTCCACATTTTGTCCCCTTATTACCTTCCTTGAATATTTTGTTCCCCTAGGAAGGACTGAAGCATTCACACTTTGATCTTCCTTTTTCTTGAGCTTCATTTGGTCTGCGAATTGTATCTTGGATATTCCAAGCTTTTGAGCTAATATGCACTCATCAGTGAGTGCATACTATGTGTGTCCTTTTGTGACTGGATTACCTCACTCAGGATGATATTTCCTAGTTACATATATCTGCCTAAGAATTTCATGAATTCATTGTTTTTCATAGCTGAGTAGAACTCCACTGTGTAAATGTACCACATCTTCTGTATCCATTCCTCTCTTGAATGACATGTGGATTCTGTCCAGCTTCTGGCTCTTATAAATAAGGCTGCTATGAACATAGTAGAGCCTTGTTATAAGTTGGAGTCCTAATTATGTGTTGGAGCATCTTTTGGGTGTATGTAGAGGAGTGGAATAGATGGGTCCTCAGGTAGTATTATATCCAATTTTCTGAGAAATTTCCAGACCAATTTCTACAGTGGTTGTATCAGCTTGCAAACATACCCACAGTAGAGTGTTCCTCTTTCTCCACATCCTCTTCAGCATCTGTTGTCATGTGAGTTTTTAATCTTAGCCATTCTGACTGGTGTGAGGTGGAATCTCAGATTTGTTCTGATTTTCATTTTCCTGATGACTACAGATGTTGAACGTTCCTTTAAGTGCTTCTTGAACATTCTATATTCCTCAGTTGAGGATTCCTTGTTTAGTTCTGTATCCCATTTTTAATAGGTTTATTTGGTTCACTGGATTCTAACTTCTTAAGTTCTTTGTATATTTTGGATATTAGACCTCTAATGGATGTAGGATTGGTACTAAAAAACAAACAAACAAACAAACAAACAAAACAAAACAAAAAACCCTTTTCCAATTTGTCAGTTGCCACTTTGTCCTATTGACAGTGTCTTTTGTATTACAGAAGCTATGCAATTTTATGAGGTCCTATTTGTCTATTCCTGAGCTTAGAGCATAAGTCATTGGTGTTCTGTTTAGGAAATATTCCCTTGTGCCCCTGAGTTTGATAATTTCCTTCCCTCTACTCCTCTTGGGTGTATTTGCTTCTTATTGTCCAAGTGCTTTCAGGTGTGCTCCCATGTTGCTAGTGTATGCTCTTTCCAGTTTCTTTTTGGAGCTACTTAGAGATATGTGTTTTCCTCTTTGCACTGCTTTCATTGTGTCTCATAAGTTTTCATACTCTCATTAAATTCTAAAAGGTAATTTCTCTCTTTATTTCTTCCATGACCAAGTTATCCATTGAGCTGAGTATTGTTCAATTTACATGTATATGTGGACTTTCCATTGTTTTCCTTTTGTTATTGAAGACTAGCCTTAGACCATGGTGATCTGATAGGATGCAAGGATTATTTCAAACTTTCTGTATCTGTTGAGGCCTGTTTTGTGACCAATTATTTGGTCTATTTTGGAGAAGATACCATGAAGTGTTGAGAAAAAGCTATATTCTTTTTTTGTTTGTTTTAAGGATGAAATGTTCTATAGATATCTGTTAAATCCATTTGCTTCATAACTTCTGTTAGTTTCACGGTGTTTCTGTTTAGTTTCTATTTCCATTATCTGTCCATTGCTGAGAGTGTAGCTTTGAAGTCCCCCACTATTGTTGTGTGAGGTGCAATTTTTACTTTGAGCTTCAATAATGTTTTTTTATGAAGTTGGATGTCCTTGCATTTGGAGTGTAGATATTCAGAATTCAGAATTCATTGTTTTAGATTTTTCCATTGATGAATATGAAGTGTTCTTCCTTATCTTTTTTTATAACTTTTGTTTGAAAGTCGATTTATTCGATAATGGCTATTCCACCTTGTTTCTTGGGACCATTTGCTTGGAAATTTTTTTCCAGCCTTTTACTCTGAGTTAGTGTCTGTCTTTGTCACTGAGGTGCATTTCTTATATGCAGCACAATTCTTGGTCATGTTTAAGTATCCAATCTGTTAGTCTATGTCTTTTTATTGATGTATTGAGTCCATTGATGTTAAGAGATATTAAGAAAAAACTATTGTTTATTCCTGTTATTTTTGTTATTAGAGGTAGAATTATGTTTGTGTAGCTATCTTCTTTTGGATTGTTGGAAGATTACTTTCTTGCTTTCTCAAGGTTATAGTTTCCATCCTTATGTTGAAGTTTTCCATCTATTATCCTTTGTAGGGCTGAATTTCTGGAAAGAAAGTGTGTAAATTTGGTTTTGTCATGGAATATCTTGGTTTCTTTATCTATAGTGATTGAGAGTTTTGCTGGGTATAGTAGTTAGGGATGGTATTTTTTTCTCTTAGGGTCTGTATGATACCAGTCCAGGATCTTCTGGTTTTTAGTTTCTGTTATGAAGTCTGGTGTAATTCTTATAGATCTGCCTTAATATATAACTTGATCTTTTTCTCTTACTGCATTTAATATTTTTTCTTTGTTTTGTGCATTGGATGTTTTAATTATTTTGTGACAGGAGGAATTTATTTTTGAGTCTAGTCTGTTTGGAGTTCTATAGGCTTATTTTATGTTCATGGGCATCACCTTCTTTAGGTTAGGAAAGTTTTCTTTTATAATTTTGCTGAACATATTTACTGGTCCTCTAAGTTGGGACTCTTCACTCTCATCTACCTATTACCCTTAGGTTTGGTCTTCTCATTGTGTTCTGGTTTTCCTGGATATTTTGGGATAGGAGCTTTTTTGCATTTTGTATTTTCTTTGACAACTGTGTCAATGTTTTCCATGGTATCTTGTATACAATAGATTCTCTCTTCTATCTCTTGTGTTCTGTAGGTAATGCTTGTGTCTATGACTCCTGATCTTTCCTAGGTTTTCTATCTCCAGGGTAGTCTCCCTCTCTAATTTTTTATTGTTTCTACTTCCATGTTTAGATCCTGGATGATTTTATTTAATTCCTTCACCTGTTTGGTTATGCTTTCTTGCAATTCTTTAAGAGATTTTTTTTTTGTATCCTTTTTATGGACTTCTACCTGTTTAGCTGTGTTCTCTGTATTTCTTTAAGTGAGTTATTTATATCCATCTTAAAGTCCTCTATCATCATCATGAGAAGTGATTTTAAATCTGAATCCAGCTTTTCCAGTGTAATGATGTATTCGGGACTCGCTGTTGTGGGAGAAGTGTGTTCTGATGATACCACATATCCTTGGTTTCTGTGGCTTATGTTCTGAGCTAGCCTTGTGCCATATGGTTATCTCTATTGCTACCTGCACTCACTGTCTCTGACTGGAACCTGTCTATCCTGTTATCTTGCATGTGTCAGAACTCCTCAGAGTCCAGTTGTCTCTGTGATTCTGTGAGCCTGAGCTTCTTGGACTCAGGCTGCTTCTGGGATCCTGAAATCATATGATCCTGGGTGTGTTAGAGTTCCTGGGAGTCCCAGCTTCCTCAACTGCTGAGTGCAGTGGATTCTCCACTGCCCTGAGTATATTGTTTCCTCTAGGATGGGTTAGGATATGGTGTACTCATGAGTCCAGACCAAGCAAGAGTCAGAAGGGAAGTAGTATTCTGGAAGAGGAGTTTTGGGTGGGTAATGGGTCCTGAGTGCTCCAGGCTCCAAGCTGTAGCTCTGGGGCATAGTGTTTTGGGGGAAGGTCTTACATGCTGCTCTGATTACAGTGTTTCCTCTAGGATAGGTCAGGATATAGTGTCTTTATGAGAGCAGACTAGCTAGATGTCTGCCCAGCAAAAAGACTGTTCTGGTTTCTTGATATAACCATAGTATTTTGTTTATTTGTAGTCCACAATGAAACTTTTATAATGACATTAACTTAAGTGGATTTCTTACTATATGGACTTGCTAGTCATACATTATCAAACATAATCTACTGTGTTGGAGTAATTAGTATTTTAACTAAGTGAATAATAGAGAAGCAATGCCTGATTAAATTTGTATTATGGTATTAGTATGACCATGTCAAGTATCCCATAGCCTAGACTCATGGGAATGTGGATGTCTTCCTCTACAACTTTGAACAGTTATAAAGTCTTTCTGTGTGTTTGGATGTTAAATATGTATGTAAAATTTTCTACTCTATCTCTACTCCTATGCTATATATTAATAAACAAAGTCTGCTCCCCTTTAGACACGATTCTTACCATAATTAATGAAACTTGTCTCTTGACCAACCTGTAAAACATAAATTGATTCTTAATTTATCTGTATGTGGTAATTCCACCTCTTTTTTCAGCTGTATCCATTAACCCTATCTCACTCTTAAACTGCATGTATAAAACAGGTTAACTTTGGGAGGGAAGAGACTGAATGAATTTTCCAACAGTGAGCTCAGTCTACATATCTGAATTTTCTTTATTTCATCTTCACTCAATTCATGCAACTCCCTGAAGGTATGTGACAATAAAGATGATGAATCAGGTAAATGTTTGTAACATAGGTTCTAAGTAAATGATACCATCCATGTCTTTGAAAAGTATGAAATAAGGGCATGAACTACTCTTGTATGTCATGAACAAATAACTTTATTAAGGATGGTTATAATTGATCTTCTATGATGAACATCAGGTTCATTTCAAGACAATAGTCTTGGCTGTCAAACTTCCTGCCTTGTGTGGGGCTGTAGCTCACATGTGGGCATGGTTTCTGTTGGGCTGAGTTGTGGGTCCCATGTATCTGCCACCCTAGGTGGCTGGAGCTGTGGCTCAGGGGACTGAAGGATGGGAAGTTGACTAAGTTCACTCCACGTGCACTTGACAGATGTCAGGCTGTGAAAAGCTGCAGGACTCCACCCTGGATGTGGGGAGAACACAGTCTGAGACCCCACTTGTGCTGGAGCTCTTAGGTTGGGGGTCCCCGGACCAAAGCGGCTGCCAGGAAACCAGCTTGTCTCAGCTCCTGGGATCCCAGGCACTGCTGAGAGGCCATGGAAGGTTGAAATTGGAGGCATATGGGCTAGAAGGACCCACAGCCTAAAAGAGTGAGGGGGAGAAGCTCTGGCTGTGCCCTACAGGGTAGATTAGACTCTTGGTTGAGGTGCCTCACCTCATGGCTGGGTCATGGCAAGTTCTGCTAACTTGCTTGAGTTGGGGGCTCCGTGGCTGGAATGAAGAGAGGTTCTCAGTGGGAGATTAGATGGTGGCTCAGTAGTTGAAGGCCTTCTCCACTGTTTCCCATGGTGAAGGCCCCAAAGACAAGAGGTAGTTCATGACTTTAAAATGTTTATTGTCATGGCAGAAAGTAGATGAAGCTGTACCCTGTGTTCTTAAGGTGGGCCTGAGTTTAAATATCTTTTGAGAGTAGGAGGAGGGTTTGGGAAAGAATGCTTAATTGGTATCTCATGAATATGGAGATCTTTTGAGGCTCTGAGGCCTATAGTCACACCCTCTACCTATGCTACATGACCTATGGCCACAAACCTTTTGTGAGGCTGTAGAGGGCTGTCCTATGTGCTTGAAAGGCGTGGATCAATAGAGGTTTTCAGTCTCATTTGAGAAGCCTGGAGTCTGGGAGCATGGTAAAAGGCCTGCCATCCCTTGCAGGGAAACCTGCTGGGTCTCTGGCCATCTATACCCAGTGCTCGACCAGAAACCATGATGTCCGTTCATAGCCCTACACTCTTGTAATTAGTATAAAGATGAAAGTAATTCCATTTCTAGGATATGAAGATGAATTTGTGTAGAAGTCACATAATAATAATTGATTATAAATATAATGTACATTATTGAGACAATATTAAAAATTGAAGCTTTCATGAAATAGTAATAAAATATTGGCATATTAAGATTTATGTTACCAATATTCACAATTAACTAAATATTGAAATTAAAAAATTGTATCTGTGTATGTAAAACATGGACATTTAATTACATTGAAACAATGTTTGGCCCATATTTTCCCTTGTGTATTCTTATTTTATTAGAGTGAAAAAACAGCTTTCGAAATGTTCCACAGTAAGTATTCTTTAGAATCAGATGTAGATCTCTTGAGCCTCTCAGGCCTATAGTCACACCCTCTACCTGTGCTACATGACCTATGGCCACAAACTTGTTGGGGCGGGAGCTGTAGAGGGCTGTTCTATGTCCACATAATCCTTATGTGGAAATGATGATTTGCATTCAAGCTTTCTTCTTTTCTGAGTTACTTTTAATAATAATGGAGTTATCCTTAGAAGATGTATGATTATAATCACAGACTGGAGGTGATGGTGAACTGAAATATAATGAGACTTTAAAAACTTTTCAAAGGGAGAGAGTGGGATAGTGTTATCAAATTCATGATCAAATAATGAAGTTCAATGGACATAACGAAGATATAGGTCAAATATAGACCAGCAGTCAGTACGGAGTAAACAGATGTTACCTATGAAAATCAAAGCAAAGAATCTCAGAAGATCATGGTTCAGAGAAGCTCAGAATTACTTTTATCTTTGATGATGTGAAGCACAATCCCAGAGAACAACAATTACAGCACATCATCAAACTGTGAACATGACATCTTAAAAATACCTGTTCCTTTTATCATGGACAATGTGTGACTGCTATCCTATTGATTATTTCCATGAAGTCTGCTTTCCCTCATTTTTTCTTAATCTTTCCCACTTTCTCTAACCATAATTCTTGTTTCCTATATTCAATAATATACATCATCATGCTAACCATACACAAAAAATAAGACAAAACACTAGTTTAATTTATTTATCAACAAGTTAATATATGGTGTGATTTTTTTAAAATGTGAATTAAAAAAAAATCAGATCACACTAGTATGGAACGGACTACTCTTCTAAATATGATATTATGTGGACTCAACTGGCTTCATAAGGAAAATAGATTATAAGTTTAATCTATAAAAATGCATTTATAATAAATAATACTATTATTTAATTTAAAGAGTAAACTTATCAAATAGCTTATGAAATTATAGATTGGCTAATTTCTGCAATGTTAAATTTACTGTTATGTTTATTATATTTTGTAGACAGGAAAAAGTCTTCTTCCTTTGTGTTTTCTGTTATTTACCCAAGTAAATAACTAGTTAAGAAGAAATATTCTAAAGACTAAATGCTCTGGAAAGACATGTCTTCTTCATTAAAGTATTTTTCATTTTTATCTTCCTTTATTAACATGATTGCAATTTAGTAGTAGGTGTTAGTAAATGCCTTATGGAGCTATGAGAACATTATATAGCCAGCAAACAATCTAAGTGTGGTAGAAAATCCAATAATCACTAGATGATCTTTGCAAAATGGTGTTCTCCTCATGATGGCATATGTCATAATAGCTTGATTAAAATATTTGTTTATTAAACCACTGAAGAAGAGCTGTCAACATATGAAACTGATAAATGCTAACATTAATAGATTGGTTTTACTATGAAAGAATAATACAGCAAACACATTTTCTTCTGCCCTAAATAGTTTATCAAAATAAGAATTTCAGACAAAATATATACCGAATGTAGAAAATATTTTCATGATTATGACATAATAATAGTCATACAGTGATTTCAAAACAGGAATCAAGATGCTGGAGTGTATAGCAGGCAAGTTATTGAGCTGCAGCCCAAAATGCTAGAAAGCGTTTTTCATATTTATTTTCTTTATAATCCCTGGTATATTATAGTAGGTTTCATGATAATTAGAGTACAGTGTAAATGTTACAAGGCAATCATATACTTCTCTATATAAAACATATGAAGAGTGTACCACATTTAGAAGAAACAAGAAAAGGCAGGTACCTCAATCATAGAGCCACAACATGTAATATATTAGGTCTGAGGAATATTACTTGACCCTACAAAAAAGAGAAGAGAATTAAAACATCAAGAAGAGAGATAGAGGCAGAGGCATGGCACTATGAGAAGGGAGGAAGAAGAGATTCTGAAAAAAATGAAGATGGCAAAGGAGGAAGAGGAGCCTGAGACAAAGAAATCATCTCTTTATGGTTTCTGAGACATGTCTCTAAGCTCAATAGTCATAATATCCACAATAAGTGGATACTTAGTGTACTTGAGAAGATGGTAATTATAAGAGAAATTTCACTGAATTATGCATAAGTGAAGGAATAGGACACTACAATAACTGGCTCCCTATGAGAACCTTCCAATCTCTAGAGACCTGACTCACTGAAGCAATACACTATAAGGACGGCTGCAACATAAATGTTTAAAATGGTGTCAGGAAGGCAAAGTGGGAGGTTCAAAAGCTGTGCAAATCATCATGGTTTGGAAAGTGCCAAATATTTTCTAAGTGCTACATAGAACTCATTATTGATGTTAAAAATTGATCTCTATTAATTTTGACAGATATCAGGGCTTTAAATTATCTATAATTGCTAACAGTGACAGTTTAAAACAAAAATATGAAATAGCATTTGAATTTTTAAATTGGATAGTGATAAAATGATTGATATGATTATGTTGAAAGGAAATTCAAAACTATGATGTCCAAAATGACTGCTAAACCTAAGTAGATTTGATAGTGCATTCAGTGCAAGAGCTTTCAATGCAACTTGCAGAACATTTTAATACTGTTCATTAAAAATGTAAAGATTATTTATTTATTATGTGTTTGTATATGCTCGTGCAAATGGGCTTACTCATTTATGTGCTACAACACACAAGAAATTAAAGAAAACCTTGTAGGAATTGGCATTTTTTTTTTTCTCCCACCGTGTGTTCTGGGGGTTGAATTCAGGTCATGCAACTTGAATAAAATCATCTTATCCTCATTGAACCATACTGAAGAACTCCAAATTATTCATTTTTAAGAACTATAGTTTTCTACAATATTTAAATCTTTAGTGCTAAAAATGGAGATTGGGGAAAGTTTATTTACAATGTTTAAAAGACACTGTTGTATAGCATAGAGAAATATATTAAATATATAAGAGAACAGAATTGCATGGTAATTGAGTATATATAAATCTAAAGAGGCAAATGAAGTAATAATGAGCTAATCTATTCAAGGAAACTACCTTCCAGAAGACTATTACTTTTATATAGTGTAAGGAATAAATTTCAATATATGCATCTTTTGGTGAATTCAGCTCTGAATTCCTTTTGAGAGAACCAAGTATTAACTTAAAGTAATCACTGCATGACGTTTTATCATTTTCACATGACTCTATATTGCAATCTAAGTCACTAACAATGTATATCCAGTCTCCATGAATGGATCCTTGGCCTACACATTAAAACATCAACTACACTATATTAGAACTTGTTTCAAATCTCTGCATAAATTTAGGCCTCTGAAGACATTATCAATTTACTTATTACTACAAAGCACTTCACAAAATTTAATTTAATTTGAATTGACTTGGTTCTACAATAAATAAAAGTGATCAAATTGGGAAATATTAATATATTGTTCAGGAAAACAGGACAACTCTAAACCAATAGATAAAGTATAATAATATATAATAATAATAGTATTAATGTCGAGTACATAAGACACAAGCCATATATTCTTGTTAAATTGACAGAAGCAAACTACTGAGTTACTATACTACTTTCTAAAATTGTATTTGTCTGTATATGAATGCACATGATTGTACAAGTGTATGTGGTCCGAGCTTATAAAGGTGACTAGTAAGAAAGATGTAAATATTCAGTATTTTGGACTGTACATAAAAAATGGAGTATTTAAATGTTTAACATTAGAGTGTTTTACTGAATTTATATATATCTTTAGTTGTTTCTGTTCACAGAAAATTTTGGTGGAAGGAAGCCCAAAAGAATGATATGTTAAGGTTATCAAAGGACATAACAATCACTCCAAAATCCATGTCAAGTACATGGACCTGTGATGTTGATGGAGATTCAACGACTCTTAGCTCTTGAATGTTTTCTACAGTTAATCATACAAAGTTATATTTTAAAATGGCACTCCTCCCCTTTAACCATACTGGAGAGAATTATTCAAGATGAAAATACTTCTAATGTCACACAAGGAAAAATTGGTCTTAGATGTGCTTGCCTGGGGTCAACATACTAGATAACTTTAATCACAGATTGTTTCATTGCTATAATAAGGAACAATCGTAGGTAAAATCAAATGTGTCTAGATTAGAATCCCATTACCAAATGTTAAAATAAGAAAAAGTAAAAATTATTTAAAAAGAAAAACAAAATGCCCAAAGTAGATATGACATTCTAATAGATCTGTATTAATTTCTTGAAAGTAATAAGAAATGGAATAATTAATTTGCTATTGTATTATCAAATACAATTTGATTTGGTTTGTTTTTACTATGTTGTATTTTGAAACATCCTCTTGCTTTATAGCTCAGGCTGCCTACCAACTTCCAATCTTTTTCTGCTGGCCTCCTTAATGCTGGAATTACCAGTATGTGCCAGAAGGCCTGGACAGCAAAATTATAAAGTTAATGATTGCATTACATAATCATTTGTATACATAATATTTGTAAGCATTTATAAAAAGATACAGGTGATCCACCAGAATGTACTGATCTTTCTGACACAGATAAGTCCTAAGGCATGGGTTCTTAACCTGTGGGTTGCAACCCCCAAAGACAATGCATAATATATTTACATTAAGTTTCACAAAAGTAGGAAATTTACAGTTACAAAGAAACAAATAATACTTATGATTATAGTCACAGCATGAAAAACATTTGAAAGTTTGCAGCATTAGGTAGATTCAGAACTGGGCCATCCAAGGGTTCTTGTTAGAAGTTGTTAAAGATGAGTAATTAGAAGAAAACAGTTTGCACTATATTTTGGAAGTAAACATCAGTTTAAGACATTGTAAAAATGTAGCTTTTAAATTTTACAGCACCTACTTCTTTCCTTGAACATCAATTTCCATACTCTTTTATAATTTTTTATTTATCCCAATTAGAGCTGCTTCCTTTTCTCTTCTTGAATTATTGATGAAAATAAAATATGCTTAGCTATAGACACCAAAATGTAAGTTTTTCTCTATATTCTCATATCTGGAAAATGACAAATCAAAATTACAAGATATAAAATATATGTTTGGAAGTCATTGTGATGAGAAGATGTTGGAAAGGAACAGAGTGTATGATATTTAAGTACTGATCAGGTGAGAGCCATTGGGATTTGTTCTGATGGAGATTCTCTAAGTATTTTCTAAAAAATCAGTTTGTTTGAACTTTACAATATTCTATTACTATCCTTCTACTATGTGTTAGTTACAGACAGTGTATACATGTGAAATAATATGAGCTTGAAATAATCCTTTTCTCTTCATGCCCAAATTCTATCATCTTTAATTTGGGTTTTAAGCTTTAGGAATGTCAGAATTTTTCTTTTTTGATAGACCAGTAATACACAGAGAACACAAAATACAATCATACATGTTCATGGCAATATTACAAAACATTTATTTTCCCCAACATATGTGTTTATCAGCCAGTTTAAAAAAAATCACTTAAAATAAATGCATATGAAGCAACATTTTCAGTACAGACTATACCAAAAATGAACAGATATTACAAGGAAAAGAACTAAAATCCACAAGATGCATCAATAACCATATAAATTGTTGTTGACATTTGATTGCTTTTTTTTTAATCATTAATATTTGTATATGTAGTACAAGGATTTTCTGTACTCACAGATCCCATATGTATGGAAGAGATTTACATTATATTAATTCTGACATTTAGATAATATTCAGTCTATTTAATTGTTGATTAGTTGTAATCATATATTTGCCTGGGGTTGTTAAAACTATTTTATCTAAGAGGTCTACTCAAACAAAGGTTTCTTCTAAAAAGGAGTAAAGCTGGTAATCATCCTTACATGTTTCTCACATATAGCTTTGGGACAGATATTCTTGAGTCTTTTCCTCCCAAAACAGTTAAGCCACAGAGTATTCAATCTTTGCTGTCTTTGAATTCCACTTGGTATAAAAGAACAGTCACGTGTAGGATGCAGGATCTCAGCCACTATGAATTGAATTAAACTAAAAATTATACTGAAGAATGGAAAGAACAAAATTTTAATGTTGTAAGGCTTTATTCAGCACTTATTCAAACCTTAATTTAAAAAGTTTGAAAAGACTGTGTTGACAAAATCATTTTAAAATCAGCTAAAGTAACTCAATATCTTCAGACACCTAGACTAAGTTCAGTGATGCCTAGCTGATACTAGCTACATGATCTACCAGTTGAGTGTATTTCTCATTTAAGAGTGTCTGCTGGTATTGGTGTGAGAATAAAAAATTAAAAGCATCTTGAGACATAGCGCAAGGAATTCATGGTCAGCAGAGATCACCAACAACTTGTTAAAATTAGCCATAATAATAATAATAATAATAATAATAATAATAATAAATTTTGAGCCTCTTCAGGGGCAGAGTGACCAAACACAAAAAAGAAGCAAGGACGCAAAGGCATACAAGTCTAAACAAGCAAATGAGTAATGGGGTCATTTGGTACTCTTGAGTCCGAGGATTCATGGTCAAAAATAGCTAGTCTATGCAAATTGCTGATGTTTAAAATATCCAATAATATGTAACCGTGCCAAATCTTGCAGCTCTTCCCACACCTACCTATAAAAGTTCCAAACTTTCTGGGGTCTTGGTCGAATCCTCTGTCCCCTGCGTGGGACATGTTTCAAACTGAGGGGCCCCTCGCTATTAAACTGTCTTTTTGCTAATTGCATCAAGACCCGTCTCTCGTCCTTGGGTGGTGAGCTTATTCCCAGATCAGTGTGAGGGACTCCCCCTTGTGAGGTCCTTTCATTGGCAAAGTGTTTTTTAGTGAACTCCTTAAACTTGTTACAATAAAATATATGTAATTGCTTTTCTGCCTTGCAGAATGAAACAGATATAAATTTCTTTTTAAGAACTTAATACCATAATTGATGGGTTTCTGGATCAGGTCACAATCTATTTTTTCTATTCTCAGGTTCCAAATTTTGTTCCCTGTCTTTCTTTGACAACTACACAACTCTAAGCCATCTACCTCAAGTCATCTTAGAGAGTCTTATTCACTAATGTCTTTCACTATACGTATAAATATCTCCCTGGTTGTATCTTTGAATCATTATACATGAGACCAGGGCATGCATATAATGATATGTAGGAGAAATAACCCAATCTGTTCATCACTAGAATTCAATCACCATCTCCCACTACCAACATAAACCCAGAAAAAGGAGGATGAAAGTCAATATACCATTTCCTTCTATATTTGATGTAGTTATCCCTGGGGCTACTAAATGATATATGACACAGAAATGCAGAAAATCTCTTCTTCAGTGTAGACCTAGACAACATCTGTGTTCTTACATTCTCTTTTAATGTAATTCCAAAGTAGCAATTCTAATGTCCATTCATACTGAATATTAGCAAGTTCAAAAATTTAAAAAAAGTAAAATCATTTATTATATTGTTGCTAAATACCATTCCCTTAAGTCAGATTAGAGAAAGTGAGTAATATTTAATGGAAAAGTTAATATAACTTAATAATTTAGTATATGGGATATATTATAATTCAGCTACTCTGATATTTTCAAGAATATTTGATATGTTTTTAAGTGTCATCTAAAATACAGTTTAAACTGTTAGAAATTTCAGGTTAGTCTGATAAAAATAGTTAAAATTGTTTAGAAACCATGATTTAAAATGAAATGACTTTACAAACTACTATTCCAGAAGTTACAAATTAAGCTATGAATAGAAACTATTTAAAAATTTCCATTTGACTAAAAGAAAAAAAAAATTACAAGACTAATTTCTGTTACCTTAATTTAAATTCTATGAGTAGAGGATGTAAGTATGCATTATAAATCATGAAAACATTAATAAATAATACTCTAGCCACTTCTGAAGTCTAAGTTTGTAAGCCACTTTAACTGGAATTATCAAATACTTTACTTCTCATTAGGATCATTCAAAACAATAGTGCCTTATATTGTTGTCCACTCTGAAGGCACTTTTATAAATCACTCTTCTGTCCTTCTAATTTAAAGTCTCCTTTGGCTTTCTCAGCTACAAGGTTCTTGAGTGCCTGGATGTAAAAAATGAGCAAAAGTTTTTTAAATTTTACCTCCTGATCCTGAACTAGTGATGAAGGAGAAATATGGAGCTTCCAAAACTTTTAAGAAGCTATAAACCATTGTACTCATAGTAGCATTTATCAATTTGTAACCATTGCTACAAAGCTTCTAGCAATCAATTATTCTCTGGCTCTGTGAGGGATTCATAGCTATACCTGATAAACTAGAAATCAATTTTACTGACTTTTGACTAGTTCTAAATATGTTTTCTCTTAATACATTTAAAGTGAGTAAGATTAGAATATGACTGGTTCTTAGACTATTATTTTTACATCATGAAACAATAAGTAAACATTTTTAAATGCAAGTTAGAAATATTTATCAGATTCATAAACCTGTTTTCATCCTCTTTTCTCAATAGTAAAAACTGAACAGATCCCTTTCCTTAGATATTATAAATCGATAGAAATACTTATTTAAGCTAAGAAATGATTTTTCTTCATTATTTTCCTTTAGCTATATTTTCTAAATTTCTATTTTTGATTCTTATGTTTATGAGATATAATGTCCTACAAGTCTATCTCAATAACAAGATTACATTTCAGGGAGTGTTCAAGCTGGCTAGACATGTTAATGTTAGTGTGAATGTTGGAAGAATTATAAAGTTGAAATACTATGAAAGAAGAATATTGATTTTTGAGTTTTTAAAAAACACATTCTTTTTTTAATAGGAGAAAACAAATCTGGGTTCAATGTGAGAAAATGGTGACATTTGTTAGAAAGCATTGATTATATTGGAATGTGCAAAGGGTACTGTGATTCTCTTATTTAAAATATATTTATTTATTCTTTTTTTTTTACACTCCAGACTTTATTCTCTTCCTGGTCCACCTTTTGACTGTTCCACATCCTATTCCTTCTCTCCCACTTCCAAGAGGATGTCCCCACTCCTCTACTCCAACCCTAACAGACCTCCCCACTCCCTGGGACTTCAAGCCTCTAGAGAGTTAGGTGCACCTTCTCTGACTGAACCCACACATGGCAGTCCTCTGCTGTATATGTGTTAGGGGACTCATATCAGCTGGTTACACTGCCTGGTTGGTGGATCAGTTTCAGAGATCTTGGAGATCCAGGTTAGTTCAGGCTGCTGGTTCTCCAACAGGGTTGCACTCCGCCTTAGCTTTTGCCAGCTTTTCCCTAATTCAACCACTGGTGTCACCAGCTTTTGTCCAGTGGTTGGGTGTAAATATCTGTATTGGACTCTTTCAACTCTTTGTTGGACTTTTTTGAGGGCCATGATAAGCCCTTGTTTGTAAGCACACTGTAACATCAGTAGTAGTGTCAGGCCTTGAGATCTCCCCTTGAGCTGTATCCCACTTTAGGCCTGTTACTGGACCTTCTTTTTCTTAGACTCTTCCTCATTTTTGTCCCTCCAGTTTTTTCAGACAGGAGCAATTCTGGGTCAGAGTTTTCGACTGTGGGGTGCCAACCCCATCTCTCCTCTTGATGTCTTGTATTTCTACTGGAGGTGGACTCTAAAAGCTCCCTCTCTTCCCACTGTAGGGCATTTCATCTAAGATTCTTCCCTTTGAATCCTGAGAGTCTTTCACCTCCCAGGTTTCTAGTACATTCCCTCCTGAGGTTGCCTGTTTTCATTTTTCTGCTCATCCTCACGACTTCAATACTGTTCTACCAGTGCAATACCTGATCACATTCACCTATCCCCTCCCTGTTCCATTTCTCATCTCATTTTTAAAAAGGAAATGTAGATGCTGTGTTCCCTACATGAAATAGATCCAGTAATGTCCCATTTTCGGTGAATCTGCTTACATCCTGTATAATTAATTTTATTATCACATGTTATAGTTCAATATTTTCCTGTAAACAAACTTTGGCATATAACAGTTGCTATTGCTTAAGTTTTAAAGAATTTTATGATTAAAAGAGTAATTATAGTAACAGAATAGAAAAAAATAAAATGATGATATGAAATCAGAGCAACTGAATGAAACTCAAAGGAAACATGAGTTTTCTGAAAAAACACATAACAGAAAAATATTAGAAAATTCCCTTTTTAATATCAATTTTATTATAGATTTTTAACAAGTCACATTTTAGATATTTTTTAAAAGGAAAACCAAGTATCCTTGAAACAAGAAGCTCAAATGGCCTCAAGTTATGTTTCCCAGGACTATAAATTAGTTATAACACAGTAAATGAACTTTATAATAGAGCATTTTGGCAGGTGCCAACTTTATTAAGAGAAAAACAATGAAAGAGAGTCCAACATCTTTGTTGTTCCTAATGTGAGGGATGTAAAGCTATTATGAGATAAACATGTCTTTAACAGGAATTTAATAATAAGCAAATTGTGTGTTTGTGGCTTCCTTAAATATTTATATTTGCATTTATAAAATCCTGAAAAGAAAAAAAGAAATAAGAAAAGGGAGGAAAAGGGACAGAAACTGTGTTTTAGTTAGGGTTTCTATCACTGTGATGACACATATGAGCTAAAGCCAGTTGTAGAGTATAATTTTTTTTTCAGCTAGGGAAGATGCTAACAAAAATGTGCTGCTTACAGACTTGCTCCAAGTATCTTGCTTGCCTTTCTTTCTTATAAAACTCAGGTCCATCAGCCCAGGGATTGTACCACCCAAAATGGGCTGGGCCCTCCTACATATTTTACACACCTGATCTTTCAGAGGCATTTTCTTCACTGAGTTTGATCCTCCCAGATCACATTAGCTTGTGCCAAATAAAACTATCCAGCACAGATAGATAGAAAGATAGATAAATAGGTAAAATGGATGGATGGATGGATGGATAGATATATAGATGATAGATAGATAGATAGATAGATAGATAGATAAATGAGAGAGGAGAAAGAGATGATAGAGAAAAATAAAGGAATACTAGGTGACAGAGATAACTAGATGGATGAGAGACACATGATACTTATGTATTTCTGTAGGAGATTAAAGTAGTATTATTTATGAGTTAAGATGCTATATTTCCTGGCATCTCAAAAATGGATTATTTACTTATAGAATGACGATAATACACAGAATATATAGCAGAAGGGTAGATTTCACAAATTCTTGGTTATGTTATTAGTACCAAAAAAATAAATTACTAATAAAAATTAAGACAGAAATCACCTGTTTCATTTTTTATACTAAGTTTAAATAACCATATTATCACACTTGTCCACAGTATGAGATAATAAAATCAAAGCTTGAAGTTCATTGGAAGTTCCTCACAAAACTAAAAATGTAATACAGTTATTAATATAAGATTAAGATAGCTATCCTGATGTTAAGGGCATAGATAAATAATATTTTTAAAAGGCATTAACTAATAGTTAAGATAAACAGAGTAATTGTCAGTCCCATAATTACAGAGAGAATGAAAATTGAGAATTGCAAATTTAAGACCACACTGGAATACATACATGTTTAGTTGTTTTGAATTTTTTATAAATCAGACCTAAACCAATTTTTAAGGAGGAATGTGACTTTTATTCTTTGGGTAGATGGTTTTGGAAGCATTCTTCAGATGTAAATGAGCACATACATCAACTTGCAAGATACTACACAGAAAGAAATTTCATTATTTCATTTTCATTTTGTGGCATAACTATCAAAGTGAAAAAATATTAAAATAGAAGTCTGACAGATGAGAAGATCATAATATCTTCTAGAGTAAAACCACAGCTCGTATTGATTCTATATTTTTGATCATTTCCATATTATGATTTCATTTGAACAAATAGGCACTAAAAGATAGGACTGAGAATAAGATACTTCTCAGTTGGTAAACAAATACATTGTCAGTAACATAAAGCAGATTATTTGAAAACAGCATAAAATGAATCCATTTATCAAGTTTTTATACTGAAATGGTAGTTGAAAAATAAACCTTCCTTTTCTAGAGAATAATGAAAACATTTTTCTTTAAAATATTTTAAGCTATAGATTATATCATCATTGAGGTAATAAACATTTCTTTCTTATTTGCTTATATAAGTTTTTTAAGCCATAGAATGTAGCCAAATGTGTACTTTAATGTACTGTCCTCCTGCCTCTGGTTCCTGGGTGCTGAGGACAGATGTAAACACTTTATAATTTCTAAAGTTGTTCCCAGTTTGCTGTGTTATCTCATTTATGTACATATTTTTAACTAACAAAAAATTTAGAAGCATAAATTATTCATTATGTTAAATAAAAGATAGTCTATTAGCATTCAATATATCTAAATCAACATACTCTATCCTCATACCCAGAGAACAACCATGACAGTGGGGAAGAAAAAGTAACCAGGATACTCAAATAGATTATTCTCTATGACAATTTTATATTATTGGCTTTAGTCTCATCAGCTTAGGGATGAATCTTGATACGAGCAATGATCCAAAATACAATTGATGTTAGTGATGTTGGTTGACTGAACATTTCTGTGTAACTAATATTAACTAGAATGTTATAAGGTGGAAAAGACACAAAGCAGTGAGAATGCAAATATGCAATAGAATAAAAAGAGACTGACATGTTGGCATCATCTTTAACAGGATGTTAGGTAATCTGATTCAGCTGATTAATAACCTGTAAATTAAAATCAGTTAAGAGACTATTTGTTAAAAGATAAATATCGCCGGGCGGTGGTGGCGCACGCCTTTAATCCCAGCACTTGGGAGGCAGAGGCAGGCGGATTTCTGAGTTCGAGGCCAGCCTGGTCTACAGAGTGAGTTCCAGGACAGCCAGGGCTACACAGAGAAACCCTGTCTCGAAAAACCAAAAAAAAAAAAAAAAAAAAGGTAAATATCAATGTAGTATTTCCACATACATACATTGAAGACATTCTATTTGTGGTTTTCTTTTTTTTTTTTTTTTTTTTGGTTTTTTCGAGACAGGGTTTCTCTGTACAGCTCTGGCTGTCCTGGAACTCACTCTGTAGACCAGGCTGGCCTCGAACTCAGAAATCCACCTGCCTCTGCCTCCCAAGTGCTGGGATTAAAGGCGTGCGCCACCACCGCCCGGCTATTTGTGGTTTTCTATGACATCCTGGTAACTTTTAATAATAATCACTGGTAGTTCCCAAGTTGCTTATGATTTTTGAAGCCCTTGTTTATTTTCCAATGTATTTCACATATTTAATTTTATTAGTTTTTCCCATGTTGATCACACATAGAACCACATTAATGAAGGGGAAATTACACACAAAACAATATCCAAGCAATGGTAAATATGAAAGTTCGTACCATGTTTACTGATATCTATGCTAATTCCATAAAATCAAAACTCATAACTCAGTAAAACAGGCATATTATATATTAAGCATCTTTCCAAAGTACTTTTTAATTCAGATTCAAAGTGCATCAATTATAGCCAGGTAGCATCAAAAAAATCCCAGATCTACATTTCACTTTCAAGAGGAGACAATGTGAAGAAGATTTGAGAGGAATGGTTTCTCTTACCACATTAGGAGGAAAGTATAGAAAATTTCTCATTCTGTGAAGAACTGGCTTATGAACTATGACCTTGAATAGATGCAACAACAGCCTTGTCAGTCTCCTGGTTCCAGAAATATCACAGAAAAACCCTCTTACAAAGTATAGTATGATAAAAGCGTGGATAAGAGAAGATTTTTAACTTATCTTTTTTATGAAAATGTGTAATTTGTGCTAGATAAAAAGAGAAAATAAAGATACTTTAGTAGATTATTTGAGGCCCATGTGTAAGCTTAATTTTTCAAAACCCACTTTAATTAGGATTCTTTGATGCCTAAATCTCCCTTCTAGCCCACCAGGTAGAGGTAGGGGAAAGGAAAGAATAATAGTTAATTGTAGTTGTGGGTATTTTTAGGTGTATTTTTTGGGGGAAATTCAAGTCTTCAGTGTCAGTATATCAGCAGTTGAGTCCATAACACCAAACATGAATTAGTAGTGTCAGTTCAGTCCAATCAGCAAACACCAAACATGAGTCAATCTAGGTGTGCAGTTTATATCCATAATTATCGAGTTGTATTTTCTTTGACTAGTCTTATTTGGGTTGAAGATTTACCACAACAAATTGGTGTCCAACTTATTGCTTAGAACTCAACTAACCTGAGATAAAAGTTCACTGTCCCCCAATCCCTGAATATGGCTCGGGCAGCCTTCTAGGCTGCATCAGAGTGTATTGAAAGCTGAATGGGTCTGAGGGGCCTACAAAGAACTGCAGAGAGGCTCCCTCCCCTAAACCCCAGACGTATTGCTATGGCCAGGGGCAAGAGCACCACCTCAGCCTGCAGCTGGTCTTGGTCAGTGCCCTGTAAAAACTGCAAGGAGGGACAGGTGATCCTAAAACACAACTGCCTGCGAGGTAGTTTTCAGGCAGAAACAGTGAACTGAGGGCTCCGGACCAGGTAATTCTTTGATATAAAAAAGATATAAAACCTTTTGATACTTAAAAATGAGAAACACAGTAACTATATTTTGGGATTTATGTGATGATATTTTGAATGGTTGGGCAGGAATTGACTTAGGGAATTTATCATTTATCAGTATTGCAATATTTATTCTCTTGATTTACTATGTCTTCTCAAAAGATAGAGCCCTAGATAAAAATTCCATGCCTTGGAAAAGAGATTGCAAATAACAATAGAACTAAAGGTTCAGGATTTTATTGTTCAAAATAAGCAAGAGAAAGAGGAGAATGAAGGTTGGAGACAGAAGCTGGAAGAGACGCTAGAAAAAAGAATTCGACAATTCACAGATCAGACTCAACAGCAAGAAGATAGAGATAAATTTGAGAAACAAAGTGTAGAAGATAATTTGCTAAAGCTAGCAAATCAAAATAAGGCATGGTGCAGTATTACAATTACAACATAAAAAGAAGCTAAGATTATGTTAGCATGGCTTAGAACAGAAGATACAGGAAATTATAGAGCAGCATGATCATCAGAAAGAGAACCTTATGACTTGGCAACAGGGCTTAGAGGAAACAGTAGAATTGAAGGCACAGGAAATTATAAATCAGAAAAAGAGACAGAAAGATGAAAATGAAGGTGGGAGACAGGAGCTTGAAAAGATGATAGAACAAAGGATGCTCATATATCAGAATGAGGAGCAGAGAGAAGATAATGAGGAATGGAAGCAAGACTTGGAGAATAACCTTTTAAAATTAATCAATCAAAATAAAATGGACAGTAAAATATCAGAGTTACAATATAAGGAAAAATTAAAATTGTTGAGGCAGAACCTTGAACAGAGACTAGAGGAACTCAGGAACAGGAAGAGCGACAAAAGGAGAGATATAAAGCATGGACACAGACCTTAAGGGAGGAATTTAGAATTTCAGTTAAGGAGAATACTCAGGTAGAGACAAAAGAAACTAAAGAAAATCAAACAAGGGTTACTAGAAAACAAACTTTAGTCTTCCCAGTTAATAATATACAACAATGACCTCCAGAGTTTGATTATCCACAAGGTTATCAGGAATTTGAATTGCAACCTGTGGGTGTGGATCTGAGAAAAGTTAAGGAAAGTGTCACTAATTTTGGAATGTATTTGCCATTTGTAAGACAAATCCTGACTTCTTGGGTAAAAAGATATGGCAAGAGAAATACTAGAACCTGCTGAAATTTACAATGGTTTACATGGTGGAGAGATGAGGCAAGGGAAATAGCATGACAAAATAGAGCCAGGGGAAGAGATATTTCCATAGACCAACTGCTTGGTGAAGGTCGCTTTTCTGAGGTAGAGGTACAGGCTCTATATGATGAAGAAACTCTAACATTGTGTCAATTGTCAGCCTTAAAGGCCTGGGACAAAGTCACAGAAACAGGAAAAAGACTTGAACCATTTACTCAAGTCATACAAGGCCCAAAAGAAATCATCCCAGACTTTATACAAAAGCTAACCTCAGCTGTCGAAAGGAGTGTATCAGACTCAGCTCCAAGAAGGTAATAATTGAGTCTTCGGCTTTTAAAAATGCAACTGCTGAATGCACGGCAGTAATAAGACCACTGAGGTCAAGGTCAACATCAATAGAGGAGTTGATTAGATAAACAGCTGATGTTGGATCTTCATCAGTTGATATGATTGTAATTGGATGACCCAAGATTTCAAATGTTTTAATTGTGGTGAACAGGTCATGTCAGAAATGACTTCAGGAAAAACTGAAGTAATACAAAAGAGGGCCTATGCCTTCTGGAATATGTCAAAGATGTGGCAAAGGCTGACATCTGACTAGGGAATGTAGAGCAACAACAGATTAATGGAGCAATACCCTGTCAAAAACTCCCAGGGGGGCCTCTCAAAGGTCCCAGTGCCAGGCAGGGAGAGTTCTCTTCCTCAGGACAATTAAACATCATTGCTTCAAAAACAGATGTTCAGAGACCAGACATGGCTGAGACAAGTCTTGTAGATAATTCAGAAGGCTTCACTGGGAGCCAAAAACGAATATTTTGGCAAACTTCTATAGAGGATCAAAGACCAAAACTAAGAATACTAGTGAATAATACTGAGATTGAAGGGATGGTTGACACTGGGGCAGTTGTCACCATTATTTCTCCAAATTCTTGGCCGGAAAGTTGACCACTTCAAGAAGTAGACATCCAGTTTCAAGGAGTTGGGACTTTATCCCAAATAAAACAAAGTACCTGATGGCTTAAATGTATAGGACCAGAAGTTCAGGTAGGAAAACTGAGGCCATATGTGGCTGATATAGCCATTAACTTATGGGAAAGAGATCTATTATAGCAGTGAAAAACCCAAATGAATATACCCTCAGTATCATTGTCTACTTATGAAACCCATCAGGCTACTAATAAAAGTTTAAATTTAGAAAACATCATCAAAGATGTCACAAACTGTCCAAGCTGTCCATAAACAATATATGGCAGAGGCTGAAAATTTAGCTCTACCCCGAGAAGTCATTGCTGCCAAGACCACTAAGGTGGTTGACTGACCAAGCCATTTAGATTAATCAATGGTCTATCACAAAATAAAATTTACAGACATTAGAACAGCTGGTCCAGGAACAGCTGGAGGCTAAGCATATAGAAGAGTCTACCAGTCCTTGGAATTATCCAGAATTTGTCATTAAAAAGAAATCTGGAAAATGTAAGATGTTGACAGATCTCAGAGCAATTAATAAGATTATTCAGCCTATGGGTTCCTTGCAGCTTGGGATCCCATTGCCTTCTTTGTATCCTAAGGAATGGCCCATCTTTTTGATCTGAAAGATAGTTTCCTCATGATTCCTCTACATGAATGTGATAAGGAAAATTCTGCTTTCCTTAACCATGTTAACAGCAAAGGTTTAAAGAAAGAGTTCTCTTAACTCTTGACAATAAGCCAAGGAAATTGTGAGGCAATGCCCTACTTACTCATTATATAACAAAATTCCATTGCCTACAAGAACTAACTTTAAGGATACCCAAAGAAATGACATTTGGCAAATGGATGTATTTCATTTTACAGAATTTGGTAAACTTAAATATGTGCACCATACTATAGACACATATTCAGCATTTCAATGGGCAACTGCTTTAGCTTCAGAAAAGGCTGATTCTGTAATTACAGATGTGTTAGAAGTCATATCCATTATGAGAATACCCATACAAATTAAAACAGACAATGGTCTCGCATATATCTCTAATAAGATGAAAAAATTTGTATATTATAATATAAAACATGTTACAGGTATATCACACAATCCTACGGGACAAGCAATTGTGGAAAGATATAATCGAATTCTAAAGGAGATGCTTAATAGGCAAAAGGGATCAACAAGAACCCACAAATACAGATTATATAGTGCTTTATTAACCTTAAAGTTTTAAAATGCTAAATGAAGAAAACACCACAGCTGCTGACAGACATTGGATGGTGGAAAAAAACTACTGAACTAAATCAACCTGTTTATATTAAGGATATTGTGACATCAGAATGGAAAGTGGGAATTGTGTTACACTGTGAGAGGGATTATACCTATGTTTCCACAGGAAAAGAAAAGCTGTGGATTCCTTCCAAGTTGATAAAAATCAGACATGACAAAGGGAGACCTCCTGAACACCTTGGTGACACAGAGGAAGAAAAAGGAGAGTAACACAACAAACCAAATAGGTGATGTATATATATATATACACTTATATATATATATATAGTGATGTTTATGTCTCTTATGTAGAGACAGCTCTGGAACTGTTGGGACTAAAATATCTATATACAGCCAAGAACACTTATTGGGTAATAATTTCTCATGACTTGTTAGTACATACCACCCTTTATGAGGACATGTATATAAAGTTATTAAATTTCAGTTTGATTAAGTGATCAAACTAACCAGCAGAAAGGTAGTCATCTTTCTTTATTGATCTTCATTGACCAAGCTGTGTACCCTGCATGCTCCATATGAATGTCCTTACAGGACTGCCTGCTGCTTTTAAGTTTTATATATTGCAGGATGAAAAGAAGAGAAAGACAGCCCTAAAAAGATTCATACTCAGGGATGCTGAGACTCCAGAATCTTCTATTCAGTTTTGCACTTGGTACTACTGCAACTACTTCAAAGCTGCTTCTTTTAAAGACTTGCTTCTAGAACTTTTCCAGAACAGCTAGCTTGGCTGTCCAGCCTTTCAGACTGTCACAGTCACAATGTTAGCCAAGCAATGAACTTTCTCAGCACATAGTGACTGCAATGCAAATGATGCTCACTAGCTCTCCTTTGACTAAGCCAATTTTCCTATTTCCCTTTGTGCCCTCAGATGGGAATTCTTCACGCAATTCAGCTGGAAGTAGACAAAAGATCATTGTTCCAGTTCCTTATTTTAGCCTGGATGGTTCTGGTTACTTTAGAAATGTATATATATATTTGTAAAATAAAGACTAGAGCCAGTGATTTGGCAATAGAAGGGGGCGGAGAAAAAGGCTTGGGGGAGGAGAGAGAGAGAGGAAGGTGACAGAAAAGGAAGTCGATGGAGGAAGAAGACAATGGAGAAGTAAGATGATGGAGGAACAGGAGATGGAGGGACAATGTAGGAGAAACATGTAGCCTGGAAAAACTACAATTTATAAGGGATCTCATAGCTGGGGAATAGAGTAATGTAATGATAAATCTGCCCAATCTACATGTGACATTTATATCCATAATTATTGAATTTTGTTTTCTTTGACTGGACTTATTTGGGTTGGAGATTTACCACAACAAAAAAAATAACAGAAGCTTGTTCTAGAAGCAAATGTGAGGCTCTACTGAGTCAGCACAAGTCTTTGGAAATAGCAAGAAGCAGCCAGAATACTATGAGATGTTCTTGGGTACATTTCTCTCTACAAAGTCATGACAAATGAAGATCAATAAAAACCAGCAGCAAAACATTGCAAGATAAACCAATGCAAGAACATTGTCAGTGAAGACCAGTGAAGCTTTCCGAAGTGAACCAATACAAGAAGATCCTCTCAGGCGTCTGCTTCAGTAAAACATTCTTTCATGTGTCTGCTTTAACAAAACATCCTTTCATGTGCCTGCTTTAGTAAAACATAAGACAGTTTCTGGAAAATCATCACATGACACAACTGTGACTTCAAAGAAATCAGAGATTTCCACTTCACCTGTGGAATTGGCTTATCTTCATTTTTCAGAACATAGCTTTGTAGTTTGTCATAGTTACCTATATAATGAAATTTATTTTGTGTTCATGCATAAACCCATTCCATAAAATGATATGAAGTTGAAGTTCAAGTAAGTGTGTGTACCTGTGTGTATGTGTGTGTGTATTCATTAGAGAGTCAAAGAGAGTAAGACAGACAAACAGAGAGAGAAGGTTAAATTTCATCCTTTGAATAAAATATTTTTGGCCTAAAACATGAAATTTAACTATGATAATCGTCAGTTATCTAATTATAAAACTTCTCCTGTGTGTAATATGAAAAGCACAGTTTTTCTTATTGAATGATGTTAAGTTGAAATTCAGAAAGGAAGCTATCAGCACAGCAAATAGAGATATACAACTACTGTTTCCAATTTCATCATTATTGAATTGTTACTTTTGAAACAAAGGCCATAGTCATACCACTGACTGTACTTCTAGCATTGTACTGTGATGCATGCAGGGACTTAGTGGCCAAAGACAATATTTTATTTGCCTTGAATTTAATTTCATTGTGAGAAAGTCAATTTATGATAAAATATAAAGCGAAAAGAGTTTTTCTAATCCTGTGAAAATCTTGTAACTTCACAAAGCTATTTGGTTTTATTGAGGTATAACACAATGCACAGTAGTTCTAAGTGAGTAGTTTAAAGATGACAGCAGGATAGAATAAATAGAGTAGGCCAGAAATGTTTTGTAATTATTAGCCAATGGATCAACATATTATTTTTTAATGGTTTGTGTATGCTTGGGGCAAGTAATGGCACTAGTAGGAGGTGTGGCCTTGTTGGAATAGGTATGGGCTTTAATACCTAGTCCTAGATGACCGGAAGCCAGTATTCTGCTAGCAGCATTCAGATGAAGATGTACAATTCTCAGCTCAGTCTGCACCATGCCTGCTTGGATGCTGTCATGCTCCCACCTTGATGATAATGGGCTGAACGTCTGAACCTCTAAGCCAGTCCCAATTAAATGTCATCCTTATAGGAGTTGCCTTGGTTGTGGTGTGTGTTTACAGTAGCAAAACTCTAGGACATATTTCATTAGTTTTAATGACTAAGCACTAAGAAGTAGAGTATTTTTATAGATCATTAGAATGATCGGTAGTCAACTGCATTTTAAACACTGTAATATATTAAATAAAACGATAGATTTTGATAGGTGCCATATACTTATATGTCTAACAATGGACAGTCAAATGTCAAATATTAGGTTAATTTCAGAAAATAGTTAAGAAATTATTTAAGAAAATACTTTTCAAGCTGGAATTGAATTTAGATGAGTTGGAAATATAAAGTCATGTTAGAGACAAAACAAATAATACCTATAGAAGTAAAGTAGGTTCACTGAAGTCACATAGTTTTAAGTTAAAATATTATGATGTGGATTTCAAATGTTGCTTCATTCCATTTGTCACTAAATTTGAGTCATCAAAACAAATATACACACCTTCCCTTCTTTCCACTCATTAGACACTGTTTGTGAATGCTGTCCATTCAGATAGTGTGATCATTAGGATAAAAACATGGAAATGAATCACTAGTGACATTCAAGTTCTTCCAAACATGTGTGGGAAAATGAGAGTTTTAGACAGGGCCCTGAAAGCAAGGATCTTTTTATGGACCTAATAAAAGAAATATCAAGTGGAAAGATGCTCTGGAAAACATCTCTCTCTAATGTACTCACTGAATGCTGTTCAATGACAGTGATGTTAGCTTTACCTTTGATGTTCATCTCTGACTGAGCAACCTGACAAACTAGTGCTTTCCATCCCATCACCTCTACTGAATATCTATTTTCATTTTCACACAGTGTTTTATCTGACTGTGTTGAGAAGATGGTTGATCAATGGAGAAAAGTTAGGTTACCCAGAGGGGGAAAAATGAATCAATTCAAGATGAGTGTTCAGTGTCTTAGTTAGGGTTTTATTGCTATGAACAGACACCATGTTATAAGGACATTTAATTGGGGATGTCTTAGAGGTTCAGAGGTTTAATCCATTATCACTAAGGGAGGAACATGTCAGCATCCAGGCAGACTTGGAGCAGGAGGAGCTGAGAGTTCTACATCTTCATCTGAAGGTCTCTAGCAGAATACTGAATTCCATACAGCTAAGATGAGGGTCTTAAATCCCACACCCAAAGTGAAACACCTACTCCAACTAGGCCACACTTATTCCAACAGGGCCACATCTTCTAATAGTGCCACTTCATGGGCCAAGTATAGTCAATAACATTCCACTCCTTGTCCTCCATTGGCTTTTTCAAACATATGATTCTCTAAGGGCCATACTTAAAACATAACATAATGCAAAATACATTTTGTCCAATTTCAAAAGTCTCCATAATCTATACCAGTCTCAATAATGCTAAAAGTCCAAAATTCAAAGTGTCTTCTGAGGTTAATCTAACCACTTAACTATAATCTCTAAAGACAGGAAACCAGCTAGGCAAACTCCAAACTTTTCATCTCCATGTCTGATTAAAATATAGTCTTCAGACCTCCAACTATTTTTTAATCTTTGTTGACCATAACAAAGTTCTTTCTTCTGCACTGGTTCCATTCCCTGTTAGCTGCTTTCATCAGTATCTCATGTCTCTTGCATCTCAAATATCTTGGGACCTCCAAGGCAACTTCAGTGTTACAGCTTCTTATTTCAATATCTGTGATCCAAATATGATCTTCTGGGCTCCTCAAAAGGGCTGGAATCAATTCTCTAGGCCTGCCCTCTGTAGCACCCTAAGCTCAGGTTGATCCACTCCATTGCCACTGCTGTTCTTGATAAACATCCTATGGTACTGGCACTCTGTCTTCTACTGCAACTAAACTTTACCAATAGCCTCTCATAGGCACTTTTCATGGTGCCAAGCCTCTATTCATTTGCATGACCTCTTCAGTCCTGGGGTGTCAGCTGCAACTGAGACTTCACCTTCACCAATGGCCTTCCATGGACTCTCACCGTGTCAAGCCTCAGCTGTTCTTTGTGATGGCTTTATTCCTTCAAAACCAGTATCACCTGGGTGATTCTCACATATTACCATGTATAGCTGCAGTTTGAGGTACATCTTTGGCTATCTCTGGAACACAGTGTCTTTGTGCTCTCAGAAAACATTTCCTAGGAGATTTCATCTCATCATCACCATGATCTTGGTCTCTTCTTAATCACCAATGATTTCTTAGCTCCAACTAACCACCATTAATTATCTTAATAATGCATTTTATTCTGGACTCTAAAGCCAGAACCACACGGCCAAAGTTGATTGCTGGGGCTGGAATATGGCTCCCTTGCTTTATTACATTATCACCACTTTCTGTTTTCAAAATCCTCCACTGCCTAAGCTTGGCTGTTCTGGAACTTGCTCTGTTGACTGTCTTTGAACTCATAGATCTTCTTGCCTTTCTACTAAGCACTGGAGTTGAAGGTGTGGTCCACTAAGCCTATATTTTAAGGTTTTCTTTAACTAGAACTTGAGCTGTTCTAGGCTGACCTTGAACTCAGAGATATGCTTGTCTTTGCCTCCTGGAATTAAAGGCTTATACTACCATGCCTGGACTTAAATTACCGGGGTGAATTTTGACATAAGGTCACTATTCCCTTAATTCAATTTAATATTCTTGAACACAGGTTTCAGTTCCATTTCACTTTCTGATGCCCATTTAATATTCAGATTATATATTTTATACTTATCCTTTCTCAGCTTAGTATGCTTATTTGAAAAGCTCTTAATGAAACTTAACCAGAGAACAAAGTCGGTGATGGGTGTTTCTAAGACTTCCCTTGTTAAGGCAATTAATCAGAGTCTCTTCACCTTAGCCTCAGGTAACTTTTTGAACAAGGGCAAAAAGTAGCCTCATTCTACACCAAAATAGGACAAAATCAGAGTCTAGACCACATATTGATATTCTCCAATGAAAACTATTGGGCCAGGCCTGCAAAATTTTGAATCACTCTCAAGAACCAAGTCTTCCATATTCTTACTAGGGTAGCCCATTAAGCCCCATTTAATGCACTCCACTGTTTTCCAAATCAAAAGTCCACAAATCCACATTCTTCCAAATAAATTCATGGTCAGGCCTATCACAGTAATACCCCACTCCTGGTACCAACTTCTGTCTTTCTTAGGGTTTTACTGTTGTGAACAGACACCATGACCGAAGAAACTCATATAAGGACATCTAATTGGGGCTGGCTTAGAGGTTTAGAAGTTCAGTCCATTATCACCTAGGCGGGAACATGGCAGCATCCAGGCAGACATGGTAAAGGAGGAGCTGAGAGTTCTACATCTTCAACTGAATGCTGCTAGCAGAATATTGGCTTCCAGACAGCAAGGATAAAGGTCTTAAATCCCACAGACAAAGTGACAATCCTACTCCAACAAGGCCAAACCTATTCTCACAGTGCCACACTTTCTAATAGTGATACTCCCTGGTCTGAGCGTATTCAAACCATAACACTCAGTGTACAGAAAATACATTTGTGGATGATAGGAAAGCATTTCTGAGACAGCACTGTAAAGGAGATGTTTTGTTGTTTTAAATTTTGTCACATGGGTACACTTATATGGGAGCAAGTTTATTATATGTCATAAACATTAAGCAAGTGTATGTGTGTCTTTCTGTCTATGTATATGCTTTCAGTAGAGAGTCAGAAAGAGACAGAGAAAAGAGGTCATAGTTTTCATTTGAATAATAATTTTTGAACCTCAAACATCAAATACTCTTGCTTCCTAATTTACATATTGTTCACAAAATTTTAGCACAATAGATATAATTATACACCCAATAAACACATATACCATAATCTCTCCTTCCCTCCCTCTCTCTCTCTCCTCCATCCTTCTGTCTTTCTCTGTCTCTCTCTCTCTCCTTCCATATTAACATGCCTATTGTTGTTACAATTTTTCAAGTCATGTTTTGCCAGCAATATTCTTGAAATATTATGATGGAAGCTTCTGTGATTTTCTAGAAGACAATCTCACATCAGATTTCCTGATCTTCAAAAGTTTATAATTTTTACATACCTTCTTCTGAGATGTTCCCTGCTCCTTTGGTTCAGTAGTTGACTATCCAGTTTTATGTCAGAGACAACTACTAAATTAAACAATATTTGAAATATTATGAAATTTAGGAATATAAAATCTGCTGTGTTTGGAAAAAAGTCCAGATTGGGAAAGGAAGCCGTTTTTAAAAATTGGTTATTTTACTAATTACATTTCTGATGCCTTCCCCTTTCCCCATTTCTCCTCTCTAGAAACCCCCTATCACATCCTCCCTCCTCTTTTTGCTTTTATACCATTTTGATTACATGCAAATATTAAGGTCAGTTCTAAGTTGAGGAACTAGCAATACAATAGATGAAAATAGTCAAGGAACAAGCATGACAATAAACACAAATAGTCAAAAAACAAGCAAGAAAATAAACAAAATTCCATGAACACCCCTGGGATCACTGTTACTAAGGGCTTATCAGGATGACCAAACAGAGTTATTAAATTAACTGCCTGTCAAGTCAAGGATGGGTAAGAGTGTTCACAGAGCCCTACCAACCTAAGACAGAAAAACATGTTTTTGGAAAATGCATATTCAATGATGGGTATGGGAGGCATTCTTGTTAGAATAACCTAAGTCAGGCTTAGTATTGTTAATGAAATCAAAAAGGAGGAGAGGTAGACAACTTTTGGAGCTGCTTGGCAAGAATCTGACATGGGCCAAGGACAAGGAAATGGGCTGCTTTGCACGAATATGATACTGGTCAAGAAAAAGGAAGTGGGCTTCTGGCAGGAATCTGACAGTAGGCTAGAACAAAGAAATAATTTCAGGCAGGAATCTAAACATAAGGCTAAAACAAAGAAATAATTTCAGACAGGAATCTAAATATAAGGCTAGAACAAGGAGGTAAACTTCAGACATGAAAATGACTGTGCTAGGAAAGGGAAGTTGGCTCAGATATTTTGGTCATCCTGAAAAGAAACCTTTTAATAATGGTTTTATTTTTTGTTTGTTTGTTTGTTTGCTTTGGAACAAAAAAGGTACCTACAAAATGTTCAAATCTTTCAAGAAGTCTTACTATTCTTCCTAAAATCCAATCCAACCTTCTGATCTGCTTTGATTATTTGGAATGGTAGCTCCTTGTTCACTACCTTAGAATAGTCAATCTCAGAAAAATTCAGGGATGCTTTTTTTCTTGTGTCTTCCCTGATTCCCAGGGTTTCCCCTGCCTGCTTTCTTAAAACAAATGTAGACTACTTTTCCAGGTCTGGATGTGGTGGTCTGGATCCTCCCACATGAGGAATAACATCAAGAGGCAACAAGAGTTTACACATGAATAAACCTCATAGATTCCCTGCTGTTTTCATAGAATCTAGCTGCTGGAAAATATGGTAATGTCTGTAGAGTTTTTATGATATAAACAATCCAATACACACCTATGCAGTTTCACATGGCATGTAGGCAACAAGTAGTTACTAGGGTCCTAACTCAAGGTAAGTGTGGCTTAAGAGTGCTTATTGGCAAGAATCATGACTTTACTAAATGAGAAACCTAAATCCCTTTCTTTGCAAGCCCCACTGTTCTGCTAAGTTTCCTGGCAATTTAATTTAAGCTTGATATTCCTCTTCATTCCATTTGTGAAAAGGGAATTTCAATTAAGAAAATACCTCCATCTTATTAGAGTTAATATGTGGGCCAATTTTTTTGATTAATGATTGATGTGGAAAGGTGCAGAACACTGTAGTTCTTGCAACCCCTAGGCATGTAGTCCTTTGTTATATTAAGAAAGCAGGCTTATCTAGCTTTTTTGGAGAAGGGAAGACACAAGACAGAAAGTCATGTTCCTCCATGATTTCTGCTTATAGGTTCCTGCCCTGACTTCCCTCAGTAGCAGACTATGAGCTATAATATGCAATAAATTTTTACCTCTCCAATTGGTTGTTTTGGTCAGGGTATTTATCAAAGAAACAGAAAGCAAATTAGGAAACTTAATATACATGTTTTTGAGGGTTTTTTTCATACTTTCCTAGAATATCTTCAAAAACTCCTGGATAAAAGTCATGCCCTCATGGAGACAGCTTCGAGAAATGATTGTGTATGGTGGTACCAAGACACTGCTGGCCTCCTCACTGGCAGTGACAGTATTAACTTAGGTCACACTCAATTTGAAATAAGCACAGCATATACAAGTGTATAGTGAATCGAAACAGAAGGTAAAACTAGGTAAATTTCATCTCTTTCTGTTTTTAGGGGAAATGAAAGTGCTGAACGGTCACTTGAGACTGGGAGCTTTTGTGATTTTTCTTTTTGATTAAACTTAAAGTGGTGTGTCACTGGGCCAAAGAGCTTAACAGTAAATGAGAAATTCAGTGTGCGTTGTTACAGAACAGAGCTAATCCCATTTCAGGAAAGAAGCTTGGGAATTTGGTGATACACGAAGATTGGTCAGCTGTGAATAGCCCTAAAATACAGAATAAACTCGTTTTAAGTTGACAAAACCTGAACAGTTTTCAATTACTTAGCTGTATATAAATCACATTTAGTTAAACTTACAAAAATGGTGGCAGAAAATACAATGAGATAGAATTGTACTAAAAAGGATGTTAGATTTTCTTGGGAACACATAAAGAAAAAAAATTTATTCTTTGCCTTCAAGGTAGTATTTGATAGGGTTACTTGTGAATCTGCAGAACAAAAGAATATTGAAATAAAGAAGTCAAGAAAGAAAGTAAAAGGAAATGGAGGAAAATGAGGAAATACAAAGGAAAACTGTTACAATGATCATTTCTGTCATTTCTGTTGGGTCCTTACATAAGCCATTTTACATAAGACAACCATATCTTCCTCTTGTTTGACTCATTATCCTTTCTTTACATCCTGTGTCCTCATCTGGGTGAAGTGCTCACTGATGCACTTTAATACTGATGTATAGGAAATGAAATGCACTGTGTAAGAAATAACACTATTTTATGTACCCCTTTATTTTTCCACTTTAGTACATTTTGCAAAATGATCAGCACATACATTTGGAACTGGGTAGTGGCTAGTAGTGACTTCTGATGTTAATTCTCCAAATATCAATTAATCTCTTCATCATAGTCACCATTATCACCTAAGAGGAAATGCCAAAATGAGTGTACTAGCATCAGTATAAATCTAGTGCTAATAACTGAAAAATAATATATAACTTCCATATGCACTTACAAAGATGGACTACTATAGTTAGTTTTCTTAAATCATGAATAAATTCTATGCAAATTAAGCAGAAAAACATAATTACAAAGGTGATGCATGTTAGTTTTCAGTAGCTGCCAGACATCAGTTGAGAAAATAAGATAATCATGGCATTTTCTTTAATTCACGTAGCACTTAACTAATCACATATTTAAATGTCATTGTTGTAACTCAGGTATTCTTTCAAATGCAATAATTCCTCATCTCTGGAAATTTAATATTCTATCCATTAACCAAAATCCAAATTCAGTTCAGAATTCTCTTACTACTATGGAACTATCAAGTATATCTACTAGTCAGTGCTGATTTCATTATATATAATGTTTTACATTACATTTACAGTTTAACTGGTTTTATATTTATATTTAAAGAACATAGTCACCACTGAAATTTTTTTTTCAAATATCACGTGCCATCTCATATACTTTAAAAACCTCATCAAAATGTGTTATCCTTGGGACATAGAACATTCCTGCTTCAAGGTTCCATATGAGGGCATGCATCAAATTTAAGGAGAAAGAGAAGCTAAAATACATTTCAGACCTACCACATTTCAGAAAGTGTTTTTTTAAGATTAAAGAAGAATCTCAGACATTCTCAGGATCATTTGAGTATAAGGGCATTATAGGTTTGCTTACAATGTATAGCTGATACTCTAGCTATAGACTTGTGAAATAAAATGCCAGTGTTCACATACAAACTGGCATTATTTAATTCTCAATAGAAGGATCATTGACTCTTTATTTAAACATGAAGTAAAAAAATAAGAAACAAACTTAAGATATATTAATATATTTTCCAGGGTATGTAAGCAATTTTTAAATTATTTATTTATTTATTTATTTATTTATTTATTTATTTATTTATTTTTACACTCCAGATTTTATTCCCCTCCCAGTCCATCCTCTGACTGTTCCACATCTCATACTATTCTCCATACTCCCCTGTCTCCATATGGATGTCCCCACCTCTTCATCCCACCCCAGCAGACCAATAAACTCCCTGGAGCCTCCAGTCTCTTAAGGAGTAGGTGCATTTTCTCTGATTTTACCCAGTCCCAGGAGTCCTCTGCTGTACATGTGTTGGGGGTATCATATTACCTGGTGTATGCTGCCAGTTGGTAGACCAGTGTTTGAGAGGTCTTGGGTATCCAGGTTAATTGAGACTGCTGATCCTGCTACAGGGTTGCCCTGCTCCTCAGCTTCTGTCCATTGGTTGGGTGCAAATTTCTGCATCTGACTCTTTCAGCTGCTTATAGGGTCTTTTGGGGGAACAGTCATGATAGGTTCCTTTTTGTGAGGCTCTTTCCTACTTTCTCTTCTACTAGATTCAGTGTATATAGTTTTTTGTTGAAGTCTTTGATCGACTTGGACTTGAGCTTTGTGCAAGGTGACAAATATGGGTTTATTTTCACTTTTGTACATACAGACAGCCAGTTAGATCAGCTCCACTTACTGAAGATGCTCTTTTTTTCCATTGTACATGTTTGGATTCTTTGTCAAAGATCAAGTGTCTGCAAGTTTGTGGTTTAATTTCTGGGTCTTCAATTCTATCCCATTGATTAATGTGTTTGTCTCAGGACCAATATCACTATTGCTCTAAAGTACAGCTTGAGGCCAGGGATGGTGACTCCCCAAGATTTCTTTTATTGTTAAGAATTGTTTTCTCTATTCTGTGTTTTTGCCTTTTCAGATGAATTTGAGAATTTCTCTTTCCATGTCATTGAAAAATTGTGTTGGGATTTTAATGGGGGATTGTATTGAATGTGTAAATTGCCTTTGGTAGGATGGCCAATTTTACTATGTTATTTCTGCCAATCTGTGAGGATGGGTGATTTCTTTATTTTCTGAGATCTTCTATTTCTTTCTTGAGAGACTTGAAGTTATTGTTGCACAGACATTTCACTTGTTTGGTTAGAGTTACCCCAAGATATTTTATATTATTTGTGGCTATTGTGAAGGAATTTGTTTCCTTAATTTCTTTTTCATCCTGTTTATCATTTATATAAAGAATGGTTACTGATTTATTTGAGTTAGTTTTATATTAGGCCACATTGCTGAGGTTGTTTATCAGCTGGAGAAATTCTCTGGTAGAATTTTGGGGTGATTTATGTATACTATCATATCGAATGCAAATAGTGATACCTTTATTTCTTCTTTGCCAATTGATATACACTTGATCTCTTTTCATTGTCTTATTGTTCCAGCGAGCACTTCGAGTATTATGTTGAATAAATATGGTGAGAGTGTGCATCTTTGTTTTGTCTGCAGTTTCAGAGAAACTGCTTCAAGTATCTCTCCATTTAATTTGATACTGACTGTTGGTTTGTAGTAAATTTATTTTATTATGTTTAGATATGGGTCTTGAACTTTTGATCTCTCCAGTACTTTTAACATGAAGGGGTGTTGCATTTGCCAAATGCTTTTTCAACATCTAAGGGGATAGCTGTGAGTTTTTTCTTTCACTTTGTTTTTATAGTGGATTATGTTGATGAGTTTTCATATATTGAATCAAACTTGCGTCCCTGATATGAAGCTTATTGATCGTGGTGAATGATGGTTTTGATATGATCTTGGACTCTGTTTCCAAGAATTTTATTGAGAATTTTTGCATTGATATTCGTAAGTGAAATTGGGCTGAAGTTCTCTTTTTTTGGTTGCATCCTTCTGCAGTTTAGGTATCAGAGTAATTTTGCCTTTATAGATTAATTAAACTGTTCGCCCCTTTTTTTTTTTTTTTTTTTTTTTTTTTTTTTTTTTTTTTTTTTTTTGTGCTTGGGAGGATTTTAATGACTTCGTCTATTTCCTTATGGGATATATGCCTGTTTAGATAGTTTACCTGCTCTTGAATTGACTTTCCTATGTAATATCTGTGTAAAAAACATCCATTTTTTTCTAGATTTTCCAGTTTTGTTGAATATAGGCTTTTGTAGGAATATCTGATGATTTTTTGAATTTACTCTGTTTCTGTTGTTATATCTCCCTTTTCACTTCTGATTTTATTAATTTGCATACTGCCTCTAGGGCTTTAGTTAGTTTGGCTAGGTTTACCTATATTGTTGATCCTATCAAAGAATAGCTTTGGTTTTGTTTATTCTTTCTGTTTTCTCTTTGTTCTGTTGGTTGTTGCGAGTTGACATTCTGCCTTCTACTCTCTTGAATGTGTTTGCTTCTTTTGTTCTCAAGTTCTGAGGTGTGCTTTAAGTGGGTGTCTGAGATCTCTCCGTTTTACTAGGGACATAGTGCTATAAATTTTCCTCTTAGCATGCTCTCATTGCATCTCATAGTTTGATATGTGTGTCAACTTTCATTAATTCTAGAAGTCTTAGTTCTTATTCATTTACCAAGTTTTCTTGAGTAGAAGTGTTCAGTTCCATGTATATGTGAACTTCTGTTGTTTATGCTCTTATTGAATACACCTTAGGCATTTGATTGACAGGATGCATGGGATGATTTCAATCAGTGAGGCTTTTTGACCATATATGGTCAATTTTGAGAATATACCATTAGGTTTCAGAAGGTATATTCTTTGGTTTTAGGAGAAATGTTCTGTAGATATCTGTTAAATCCATTTGGTTAATAACCTCTATTAGTTTCACTGTGTATCTATTATTTTCTGATTCAATGACCTGTCCATTGGTGAGAGTGAGATGTTGAAGTCTCCCACTATTATTGTGTGATATTCAATGTGTGTTTTGAGCTTTAGTAAAGTTTCTTTTATGAATGTGGGTTCCCTTCCATTTGGGGCATAGATGTTCAGAATTGAGACTTTCTTTTGATGGATTTTCCCTTTTACAATTATGAAGTGTCATTCCAAATCATACTTGATAAATTTTGGTCGAATGTCTATTTTATTGGATATTAGGATGGCAACTTCAGCTTGTTTCTTGGGATCATTTGCTTGGAAAATTTTTCCTCTCCATTTATACTGATGTAGTGTTTGTCATTGTTATTGGGGTGTGTTTCTTGCATGCAGCAAAATACTGGATCTTTTCTGCATATCCAGTCTGTTACCTTATGTCTTTTTATGAATTGAATCCATGAATATTGAGACATACTAAAGACAAATGACTCTTGGTTCTTGTTATGTTTGCTTTCCTAGCTGGCTTTATGTGCTTGTGGTTCTCTCCTTTTGGCTTTGTTCTGAGATGCTTAATATCTTATCCTTTCTTTGGTATAGGTACTTTCCTTGTGTTGTAATTTTCCTTCTAGGATCCTCTGTAGGGCTGAATTGGTGGATAGATAATGTCTGAATTTGGTTTTGTCCTAGAATATTGTGTTTTGTCCATCTATTTTGATTGAGAATTTTGCTGGGTATAGTGGCCTAGCCTGGCATTTGTGTTCTCTTAAAGTCTGCATGACCTCTGACCAGGTTCTTCTGGCTTTCATGCTCTCTGATGGGAAGTCTGTTGTAATTTTGAGAGGTCTACCTTTATATGTTACTTGGCCCCTTTTCCTTGCACCTTTTAATATGTTTTCTCTGTTCTGTGAGTTTAGTGTTCGGATTATTATGTGATAAGAGGATTTTCTTTTCTGGTCCCATTTACTTGATGTTCAATAGGCTTCTTGAACCTTTATAGCCATCTCTTTCTTTAGATTGGGGGAATTTTCTTCTGTGATTTTGTTGAAAACATTTTGAAGTCCTTTGAGCTGGGAATCTTCATTTCCTCTATTCTGATTATTCTTAGATTTGGTCTTTTCTTTGAGTCCTGAATTTTCTGGATGCTTTGGGTTAGGAGATTTTTAGGTTTTGAATTTTCTTTGACAGTTGTGTAAATCTCTTCTATTGTATCTTCCACATCTGACATTCTCTCTTCTATTTCTTGTATTCTGTTGGTGATATTTGCATATGTAATTCCTGATCACTTTCCTAGGTTTTCCATTTCCAGGCTTGTCTCCATTTGTGTTTTCTTTATTGTCTCTACTTCCACTTTTAGGTCTTTGACTGCTTTATTCAATTTCTTCATCTGGTTGATTGTGTTTTCCTGTATTTCCTTAAGGGATTTATTTGTTTCCTCTTTAAAGGCTTCTACCTGTTTATTTGTGTTTTCCTATTTTTCTTTCAGTGAGTTATTTATATCCTCCTTAAAGGACTCTATTATCATCACTGTCTGATGGGTCAGTTGCCCTACATGCCACAGTGTCCCCAGGAAGTGTTCAGATTGTGGAGTCTGTTTCCCAGTCGTCCTGTGTACAGAGGAGTTCCTTGGATGCCTTCATGCTGTGTTGTCTTCAGGGGGCCATACAAGGTGGGATCATTTGCTCAGTTGCCCTGTGTGTAGTATGATCTCCTGTTATGCCAGTTGCCCAACTGCTCTGAGTGCAGCAAATCTTCTGGGATGGCTCATGATATGGTGTCTTCAGGGGAACAGCCTAGCTAGCAGTCTGTCTAGCAGAAAAGATTGGGTGGAAGGGGAGTAGTATTCAGTGGGTGGGGGTTTGGAGAGTTGAATGGGTCCTGAATCCACTGAGATTCCAGTGGCAACTGTGGGATTTCAAGAGCATTCTCACAAACTGCTCTGAGTGTAGTAGATCTTCTGGGATGGCACAGGATGTGGGTTTTCAGGGGAACAGCAGCCTGCCACAGCAGGAATGACCAGGAAGAAGGGGTAATCATTTATGAAATAACAGTTCTTAAATAGTAATGCAAACATAAATTTCTGAAACTGGAGAATCAAATATCATTACACTTTTAAAGAAAATCTTTGCTTTGAAACAGAAATGTTATGCAAAAAAATAAGCACAAGAATGTTTCTATTCTTGGAAACATGTCCAATTTCCACTAGTTGTTGTTGTAAAATGCTAATATTACTGAATATTAATTATATATATATATTTAATATACATGTATGTATGTATATATGTATGTATTTATGGACAGATGGATTCATGTACACTTTACACAGGTTCTCATTAAATAACTCCAGCTTCCTTGGAAATCTCTATGTAAATCAGGATCAGAGATCTCTCTAGCCCTGATTTCAAAATGCTGATACTAATGGTGTGCACTGTCACTCCTGGCATAATGATTATATAGCTGAAGCTATCAGTTCAGTGGACTTTTTCCTGTCATGTTACTCAGTAACTGTACTAATAGTTGAAGGTTGATTTTTTTCACCTTAGATAAAATATTCCAGTATTTTAATGGAAAAGAAACATACACAGTTTAGTTAAATGGTCAATATATGATGCTCTTTCACTATGTGTTTCCCAAGATATGATCATATCATCTATAGATTGATTAACAAATTTAAATTCTGGACCTAATTAACAGTTGAGATGATACGGTATCAAAAATATCATGAGAGTTGTGTCTGGAGTTTAAATTATAATCCTCATTACTAAAGTCTTCTGAGCCATGTGCCCCTTACAGAAACTATATATGACCTCATAAATATAAAAATTAAATTACTTATTCCTCAATCCATATATTGTGTTTCTGTCAAATGTTGCATTGCAAATTGATGTTTATTATTTTTATTGAACTATGAAAGTCTATAGCTATATATAACACCCAGCTTCACATTTCAAGATCAGTTCCATTTTATTGATGTTCTTCTATACATTCTACTAACCCTGAGCATTAGTATTATGAATTTCCAAGCTGCCACTTTGTAATTTTTCAAAGTAACTATGGTTAAATCTCCCATTTAAATTTATACTCATTTGTTTGTTCTACTTTTGAATGAACCATTTAAGATTAAATGCTGCATAAATCCCTGAACTCTAGAATTCAGTTTTAGAGGATGTAAATCATGGAAATTTGACACACTGCTCACTTAGTCAGTTCAACATGTCTGTGTCTCTATGAAGATGGATGGAAGAAGAGATCCATTCAGATGCAGACTGCAGAATACCTTTGATTTAAGACTAAAATGCATCTTTATATAAAACATGTGCTCTTCATGAATAGAACCATTTTATACCCATCTAATTCAGCTTCTTGAACTCAACTTTTCAAACCACTTCGGTGAGTGACTTAGAATGTCTTGTATGGGTGACTATATTGATGTGTTACCAGAGCTTTTTTTATTCGAGTGTTTTCTGCCTATAGATTACTTAATACCACAATTACATTTCATCCTTATATAAACAGCTCTAACAAACAGTGCTCTCCCAACCCAATCATGTAATCCCTATGTATCATTCAAGGTCAGCCTCTAGTTCTTTCTTATTCTTTCAAAACCTTACTCACAGTACTATCTTTATTTTGAAATTTCAAATGGTCTTATTAGTTTCATTGCATTAAAGTAAATTAAAATATTATTAAAAAGAGAGAGGAGAAGGTAGAGAGGGTACTGGGATACACACAACATAAAAACATAAAGGATGACTATCTGAGTGTATGACATTCCAGCTTGAGAGAACCATAGGGCACAGAGTGGCAATGAAGGAGGAGATAATCAGGACAAACTATAATGACCCATGTTTGAAATTCATCATACTGATAATCATTCCTTATCATATAAACTTTAAATTAATTAAAAATTTTGAATTTTTATTTTCTATACATATAATTTCATTTAAACAAAACTTTCTATTAATTTTTTGTGAGAGGGGAGAGGGAGAGAGGCTCTGATGGTGCCCCGATGGAGAGATGAGTCTCTTCATCAAGGCCACTCACTTGGCTGGGTCACGGCTAGCTCGGATAGCTTGCTTGAATTGGTGGTTCTCCATGGCTGACCACAAAGACAAGAGGAAGTCCATGGTTTTAAAAGGTTTATTGTCATGATGGAAAGTAGATGAAGCTGTACTCTGTGTCCTCAGGGAAGGTCTGATGGTAAATACCTTTAATAAGGGTATGGGAAGGAATGCTTAATTGGCTACACCTTCTGGTCTTTAGGTATCTCATTAATATGGAGCTATCTTGAGGCTCTGCAGCCTGTAGTCATGCCCTCTATCTGTGTTATGTGACTGAATGCCACAAACTTTTCTTTGGGAGGAGCTGTGGATAAGTGAAAGGAATCAGAGCCCAGAAGCAAGGCCAAATATCTACCATCCCTTTAGGGTATCTGGAGTTTGAGGCCTGTGCTCAAGCAGGTACCCAGCTGCCTCTCACAACCCGCTGCCCCACAGCATGGACACAGATATGGCCTTCATTTGTAGCATGAGCTGGGACTTCATTGTGGACTCATGTGGTAGGACTAGCTCCTCACAAATGATTATTCCTCTGCACCCTTGCACCTCCACTTCCATTTCTTCTCATAATGCTCAAACTTTTCCTCTAATCCTCCTCATGTTTGGCTTGACTTGTGGTCTATGAAGAACCAATACTTTAGTTATGTTTGTTAAGAAACAGATTTTCAGTGTTCACTTGATGATTCTTAAACAATACCAGCCATAGAAACAACACAGGGATCTCAGATGACCAATTTCTTAAGGGGAAAATGAAAGAACTGAGATAGGCTGACTCCATGACAAACTTCAAATTGACAGTTAAGGAGACTAGGCCTAAATCTCTGTTTCCAAGAACTGGGCAAGTCCAGGTACAGCAATTACTAGAAAATTCCCAGGCCTTGGATAACCACTCAGAAACTTCCCTACCATCAAAAACTGCTCTACCATCTGGCCTGACACAAGTACAATGGATCAGCAACAGTTTTCAGGCTTCTCTAGCAACCATTTTCAGTTCCCGCCCCCCAGACCCCAGATATGGTTCTGGCATGTCCCTAGATATAGATCCAACCAATTGAATTAAAGGTCACCTGACCCTTAATGGAATTTTGCTAATGTGCTTTAAATTGTGCCTGTGAGCTCACTTGGGGGACTCCATCTTGGTAAATGGTAGACCGTAGCTTGTTGGACTTCTGCAGAATAAAACACTCTTTGCTTTTGCATATTATTTGAATTTTGCATATCATTCTTTGATGAATAATGGACTTTTCCATCATCATGGTGGTAAAAATTGTAGGGTCAATACAGACATAGTGTTGGAGATGGAGATGAAAATTCTACATCTTAAGCCACAGGCATTAGAAGAGTACTGACAGCTCTTGTTTTCAAAAGTCATTCTCTTCAAGAATAAGAACTGCCTAAACTCCAGCTTTGTTTTTGTTTGCTTGGTTTGTTTTAGTGTTTTTGGTTTGTTTGTTTGTTTGTTTGTTTTCTCTGATGTACTTTGACGAAGCAGTGTTTGTAATTCAGAGAAATATTTCTTTTCTTTGGTCCCATTCTTTGAAAAGCAGATACGTATTTGTGTCAGGAATTTTCCTGCCCATTGTATTTGTAGTGGAGCTCAGTGATTGGGCAATAGAAGAGGTAGATGGAGCTGGTAGTTAGGAGGAAGAAGGAGAGGAGGAGAAGGAGAAGCAAAATAGAAACAGATGTGTTTCTCTAGGAGTCTCGGGTATTATTTATATCTAAAGGTTAGAAACTGGGTTAACAATTCTGAATGGGTGGGCATCTTGTATATTGAGCATTTGCTAATATATAAATCTATTGGATAATTTTAAGCATTAAGAGTCTTATTTCTACCAGGTACAGGAATTGTAATATCTATCACATGAGAGTGGCAGAGTTGGCACTTGAACCATGCTTAGAGCCATAGACTTTACAGAGTTGGCTGGCAAAGACAGCAGCCATGCTAATGTCTGGTGGAGCCAGGGCCAGTGCTCCTGGGCTGGTGTCTCTGCCATGGTTAGTATGGGAACAGAGAGCAGGAACATGGCAGTGGCCAGTGAGCTAGCTAGAGCCATGATGATTTGTTAAATATCTTCCACTATGGTTGTTGAAGGTCCTGATGCATGTGTTTTTGCCTTTGATACCTGACCTAACATGATTCAGGTTTGAAGATTCTGGAGTCTTTATCATTTTAAACTTCTGGGTGGTTTTGTTTGTAGCAGTGGTAGCATTGTTCTTAAGTGCTCACAGGAAGCTTCTACTATTACCATTGTTTCTCACTGCTCTGTTGCATGTTCTGCAGGTAATTAGATGCACACATTTGGAGGGTTTTTGAATAGTTTTGGAGGTACTTTTTGAATAGTTTTGCTTTTGAAAAAGTGAGTGTATGATTTCTTGCTTCTCAATTTAAAAGTTTCTGTATCATGGACATCAATTGGATCTTGGGTTTGAGGTTCACTCTTGAGTTATCCAGGATCAACAATTGAAAACATTGTGGACATGTTTCTTGAAAGGTGGTATTATCCTTATGTATTGAATTGTAGACCTAAAGAGCTAGGAAGCCTGCTTGGGAAGCTAACCACCAGGCCTAAGGGTCTATTTCAAGGTAGTACTCAAACTCTTTGTTTTTTAAGAAGTTCATGGTATTCTGTCATGGTAGCCCAGTCAATCTATTCCAATGTTGAAAGGCATATTACCCATTATTTCTCAATCAAATTAGTAAAAATAAATATTAATATTATTTCTAAACAAAATATTATGTAAAATATTTCATTTTCTTCTAATAACTTTGTCTGTTCCAAAGTATTTGTGTCCAAATGTGTAAGATGAACTTTAGTAGTTAGAAGTGTGATTTCTGGAATTTCTTGAATGACTGATGTGGTACCATGTGGAGAGGAGAAGAGGCTGAGTAGGATAATAACACTAGGATGAACTCGATGTTCTATTACAGTATTCTGGGTGCTGAAAATTGAATACATCAGAAGAACTTTTCTGTGATAAACTTCTGGGGGGGAATTTGCCACAGTTTACTTTGACCCATTGTGTATCCTGATCGTGCTGAACCAGGATCTTCTGAACCTCTATGGATCAACAACTGTCTCTCTGGTTCCCAGAATTAAGATTAGTGCTGGAGTAGTCCTGATAGATCTGCTCAGAGAATGTGCTAGAATGAGCATACTCAAGAAGGATGGCCTGAGCTGTGTTATTTTCCTCTGTGCAAACCAGAACCAGTCTGCTCATAGGTGCTCTGGATTTGGCCTAGAAGTGGAGTTTCTTTGCCAATTGTGACAGGACATGAACTTGGAAGCTATAACTGTGTGGCCATACATGAGCTCTGGGGTGTTCCTGCTACTACCAAACATTAAAAATCTATATAAAATTTTCAATTGTACAACAAAATTTCATGAAAATCTGAATTAATGAAGTTTAAAAGCAGGGTGTTACAGTAACTAGTCTTTTGACTGAAAGATCCCATTGCCTTTGCCGTTTAGACTGGAAATTCACTAATCAATTATTAACTCCATGATTGAACTAATGCTGGACAAGGGTTTATCATGCTAAATTTTTCTGTCTTGAGCACTTTGAGAATATACAATTAAACAGAAAACATTAAATTTCATCCTTTATCAATTAACAAGTGAAGATAAAATAAGAATTTATATAAGACAAAAAAGTGATAGAGTATAAGCTACTACTTCACAGCTAAATGAGTATTAGAGTTATTGTTTCCTTACTCCTTCCCTAGAGGTAATACTTTAATTCCAAATAGAAAAACTTGTGGAAAGAGGTATTCTTTATACTCAGTCTCAGAGAATGAATGAAATAAAATATCTGTCCATGTGGCCAGGGGAAAGCCTTCTGATTCTGATGGGAATTTGGACAAGATGTTGCTACTCTATTTCCAGGAAAATGAATGGCAATGAACTTTTGTCTTTAGTGTGACTTAACACTGCTGTTAAGTCATTCTACAAGCTCCCTAACCTTTTCCAAAAGCATCACTCATCAACAGCATCAGCAATGCTGACACTGACTTTGCTCAAGGTATAATAAGGTCATGGATTGCATACTCTCATGAGGTTAAAACAAGAACCCCACAGCTTACTCTGCCTTTAATTTCACCTGTTCTCTGAATATGATGCATGTTTTATAAAGAAAATATTTGACCTACAATATCACTATTAGAAGTTGATAATAAAATAATAAATACTTCTGAGGAAGGAAACCATTCTTTTTTTTTAATATGAAAAAAATTTGTGTTAACATATAGGCAGCTTTTTTCATCAGAAACATTCTTCAATTATGGAGAAATCAAATTAAGAAACATTGTTTGTCCAGTCATAGAATAGGTTATTTTAATTAGAGTTTTTCTCTGTTTGTGCAACCAAAACTACGAAGTGCTTTGCTTTAAATCACTTTAAATCACACTCTTCTTTCATAGTAAGGAAATCTTTCACAATATTTAAGATATTCTTTTCATGGCATGGTGTGGGCCTGTATACTATAGGCTTTCCACGGAGATCTCTGGCCTGGCCAGGTGCAAGCGTTCAGACAAAGGTGAGAGAGCATGAGCAGGGAGGGGGAATTGCCTCTGCTGCCTCTTCTGTTGCCTCTACCCCTGTCTCCACTCCCACTGCCTTAGTTGTCCAAGATGCTGCTCTCATCACTCTCCACCGAGTCATTTGAGTTAAGCCAGAAAGAGGCCAACTAGCCAGCAAGGAGTGCAGGGAACCTCCTGAATGCATTTCAGGAGAGCAGATCCCTTCCCAAGTGGCAGTGTTACACCTCTTATGACAGATGCTTCAGACAATGGAGTAATTCTCATATACCTTTATTCCTTCTGGATAGGATTTCAATATACAGTTTTGGGTAGATCAGGATCTGACAGCAGGTACATCATATTGTCTTGGTCTGAAAGCATGGGGAGACCTTATCTACATGTGGAAGGACCTAGGGCACTATTCCTACATGATCGATGGCCATAGACTTCTCTGTGGGGGGCTGTGGGGAGCTGTAGCTATGTGAAAGGAGCCAGGAACCCAGAAACATGGTCAAACTCCTAACATCCCTGAGGGTTTCTGGGACTCAAAGCTTGTGCTCAAACAGGTACCCAGCTGCCTTTCACAACCCACTGCCCCAAAACTTCCCCTTTTTCTTTTATAAGGAAGAGGTATCATCAGAATAACTGTCTCCTAAGTGATTTTTGCAATACTACTCATCTACTGCTTTAGAAACTGAATGAGACAGGGTGCCAAGAGAAGCAAGGTTTCAATAGCTCGTATAAGGCCAAAGAGGGGAAAAATACAGGCTACCAAGAGGTTAGAATACCAAGGGCAAGGGGTATTGAGAGTATAGAATTCCAGGAGGTACCCCCAAGTTCCTAGAGCATTTGCATATCTTGCTCTACCAGCCCAGATTCATTGACATAGAAGCAACATTCCTACCCCAGCAAAACACAAGTCCCTCCCTGTTGGGCTGTGGTGTATGCATGGGCGGGCTTCTTGTTGGGTTGAATTGAGGGTCCTGGGTCTGCCACACCCCAAGGTACTAGAGCCATGTCTCAGAGAGGAAGAGGCATGAAAATTTGACTGTGTACACTCCATGTCAGCACTGGGAAGAAGTTGGGCTGTGGGAAGGTGCAGGAGTTCACTCCAGGGGTGAGGGAACACAGTTTGTAGTCCCAAGGTGAGTGGAGCTCTTGGGTTGGGGCTCCCTGGTCCAAGGCAGTGGCCAAGAACCAACTGGTCTCAAGCCCTTGGGCTCTCAGGCACCACTGAGAGGCCACTGAAGGACTCAGATAGGGCATAAAGGCTGGGTCAACCTGCAGCTGAATGGGGGAAGGAGAGAAGCTCTAGCTGTGTACCATAGGATGACACTCTTGGTCATCACAACTCGCTTGGCTGGTTATGGCTGATTTGGCTTACTTGATAGAGTTTGTGGCCTCTGTGGCTAGAAGCAAAGAGAGGTCATCAGCAGGATTAGAAAAGGCTGTTCAGTTGAAGACCTCCACGCAGGCCCCAAAGAAGAGAGACAGTCTGTGGTCATAAAATGTTTATTGTCATGGTAAAAAATGGATGAAGCTATACCCCATATCCTTAGGTCGGCCTGAAGTTAAATACCTTTTACAAGGATGAGGACCTGGAAAAGAATGTTTAATTGCTCTATCCTCTGCCTTTGTATCTTATTAGTATGGAGATCTGTTTTGAGGCTGTGACCTGTAGTCACACCCTCTACTTGTGCTGTGTGACCATGGCCACAAACCCTCTTTGGAAGGGGCTGGAGCTATGTGAAAAAGAGCCAGGGACCCAGGAGCAAGGCCAAACTCCTACCATCCCTGAGGGTCTCTGGAATGAAAGTTTGCACTCGACCAGATACCCAGCTGCCTCTCACAGACAACTGCCCCACACCTCTCTGTTCAGCAGTCAGTAAGTCCAGGGCTCTCCAGTTTTGGAAAGCAACTCCTGCTAAGGAGGTTATCTGATGTTGAAGAGATTCATAGCTGTCTGTAGTGGAAGCTATTGCCTGGTCAAGTCACTGGCCAAATGTTGTGTTAGGACAAAGGCTGCTCCAGCAGTTCCTGTAGCACTAAGTGAGGTAGCAAGTCCTAGTATAATGAGCAGAGGGATGAAGATCTTTCTCTTCTTTCAGCTTCTTCTCATCTGCAAGGCAAGTTCTTCAGGCTCATAGAAATAAACCTGGGGACAATAATCACAGACATGCATGCAGGAGCCTTGAAAATGAGGGTCAATATAGGCACCTGCAGTGTCTTTGCACCAGAGGTCAGGAGAGTTAACGCATACAGATTTGGTGATGGTAATGTCACGGGCACATGTAAGATGGGGTTTTGAGGAGGGCCCTACAAGGCAAAGAGGGGGAGATCAAAGAGAGGGATGTCCTGTGCTTTCTTTATGGGTAGGGTTCATGGAGGTCATGAAGGGAAATGTTAATGGGAACAGCTGCTAACAATGGTCACGAGAGAGAAGTGTAGAAAAAGCATTGGGAGGAGTTGGGTGGATTGTTAAGGGAAGGAGGTCCACTGCATTTTGAATATACTGTAGTCAGGAGAGGGTAGCTCATAGTTTCTCCTGAGACTGATTTTCCTGTTGGATAATATTAGAATGGGTAAAGACTGATTTGGAAGCAGGAACAAGTTCATGGAAGACATGAACATCATCTTCAGGGTATTTGGCATAGCCACTGGGGTAAAGTTTACCCATGACTCCAGTTCACCAACATTCATTCTATGGATCCCTGATGGAAAGCTGAAATGAGTTTTAAGATTGGCAAGCATGGTGCCACCATGGCTGGTGAATTTCATTCTGCTGGTCCAATATCTGCAACCTCCATATGTGGAGACCTCCTGGAGACATTCACTTGTGTTTCAGTAAGGAAAGCAGAGAAAGGAGCTGGGGATAGTGGAGATGGAATCTGGGTGTAGAGTAATCTCAATCAACATCCTTCAAGTGAGCAGTCCTGGTTTCTGATTGCTTTGTTGTGTCTTGTAGGTTTCCCTAGCATAGAATCTCCAGTGGTAGGTGTTGGGAAGGCTAGGGAAAGGCTGGGCAGTAGCAGAGTTAACATGAAGAATGACAAAAACAGCCAAGATTATAGAGGAGATTGGAGCTTGTGGAGTGTAAATGGTCTGGCCAGCAGTCATCAGGTCATGGATGTCCTTCCAGGAGATTCTGCTGTCCCTCTGGACACAGTGTTTGTTCTGCCTTCTCTTCTTCCTCTGTCCTTGGTCTGCTAGCAAGAGGTGGGCCATCTTCTTGGTTGGTTGGTTGGGTGCTGTCAGACATTTCTGACCTTAACCCAGATAGGATTAGGCAGGTCCTATGAAAAAAAGCAAGCAAAATTCTCCTGGTTGTAAGTAAAGGATCTTGTCCCTTCCAAATTCCATCCAGAGGCTCTCATCATCATACTAGGTTGGGAGGGGGGAGTAATTTTGGTGTGTGCCAATGGAGGGAAATAGGAGGGTGTTTTGAGATTTTGTAGATGTTAAATATGTTTAGGGTAGTCAGGGCTATCATTAATTGTACATGAGGGGAATAAGTGGTTGCCTTTTGTTTTAAGAATTGGGCCTTTAGGGTTTGATATGTTCTTTCTATTATTCCTTGGCCCTGAGGGTGGTGGGAAATTCCAGTATGATGGGCTATTTCCCAGCATATGCAGAAGGTTTTAAGTTCAGAGCTATTGAAGGCAGGGCCATTATCAGTTTTTATCTGTTCAGGAATGCCCATGATGGCAAAGGTAGAGAGCATATGGTGAATTAACCTTTTTGAGTTTTCACCTGTTTAGGATGTAGCCCATATAAAATGTGAGTATGTATCTACAGTGACAAAACCATATTTTTCTTCACCAAATTGGGAAATATGAGTGACATCTATTTGCCATAAGGCATTGGATTTGAGGCCTTGAGATTGGTGCCCATGGTTTGTAAAGCTGAGGTGGTAATGACATATACACAAAAGGAGAATGTTTTTATCATCTTTTGGAACTGAGTAAGAGGGATGTGTGGTTAGCAAGCATGAAGTCCCTTTGTATTTTGTGTGTGTGCATGAATGAAATTGGTCTGCTTGCTCATTGGAGGCTATGCATGTCCCTGTTGAGGTGGTTTGGTCAGTGAGTGCATTTCCTTCAGATATAGGACCTGGCAAGCTACTTTGAGATTGAATATGCTGGATATAGATGGAGGAGATTCTTTCTTGTAGGACGGCAGAGACATGTATGAGTAGAGGGGAAATGGTTTGGCATCTAGTGGAGGGGTTAGTGAGACTTGTCCTATATGACTGGAAGGCATAGATCGATGGAGGTCTGTGGCTTCATGTCAGGAGCCTGGAGTCTGGAAGCATGGCAAAATACATGCTGTCCATTACGATCACCTGGGGTCTCCAGAAATTTCTAGCTAGTGCTTGACCAGAAACCATGATGTCCTTTCATGGTCCTATAACCTTCCCTATATGCCCTAAGATTCAAAATCGCCCCTCACACAATTCAACTTATTCTTTTCTTTGCATTTTTAAGAACAGAGATCTCCCTTACCTCAATATGCCCCTTGAATCCACCCTGTCCTTCCCAAAAAATTAACTCTCTCCTTCCTCCAGAGGTTTTTTGGCAACCTCAATTGGCTATGACTCCAGCTCCTCCTTCCCACAAGCACCCTTTAACCCCTCTATAGGCCACAGAGCCTCAAGACAGATCTCCATATTAATGAGTTACCTAAAGGCCAGAGGAGCATAGACAATTAAACATTTCTTCCCAGACCCTCCTCCTTGCAAAAGGTATTTAACCTCAGGCCTACCCTGAAAATACCAGGGTATAGTTTTATCTATTTTCTGCCATGACAATAAATATCTTAAGACCATGGACTACTTCTCTTCTTTGAAATCTGCCGTGGGGAACAGTGGAGCATGCCTTTGTCTATTGAGCCACAGTCTAATCTCCCACAGAAGAACTCTCTGCATTCCCAGACAGGGAGACAACCAAGCTGAGTCAACCATGACCCAGCCAAGCAAGTCACTGCAACTAAGAACTCTTTTCCCTGTAGGACATAGCGAGAGCTCATCCCTCTCCCTCTCTTCTTCAGCTGCAGGCCAATCTAGCTGGTATGCCCCCAGTTTGTTCCCAGCCTGAGAACTAACCAGTTCCTGGCTGCTTTTGGCCTAGGGACACACCCAAACCAAGTGCTTTGGCTTCCTCTGGGATCTCAGACTGTGCTCCTCACCCTGAACAGAGTCTCGTGGCTTTGCATAGCCTGATGTCCACCCGGCTCCAGCGTGGTTTCAGTGTGGAGTGAAAACAGTCAAATTCCCATGCCTCTGTCCCTAGGAGAGGCCCTAGCCACATGGTGAGACAGAGACAGGATCCACACATCAACCCAACAGGTCCAAAATGCACACTAAAACCCAACAGCTTAGTACCTTCTAGAAAACAAAATATTAATTATGGTATTAGTATCCTGTTTAAGGGTCACAAGTATCTTTCTTTTATTAGGTTTTATCTCAAATAGCCTCCATAGGATAGTTTTCAAGAGTCAACTTCTTTATTTTTCTTTTGATAAATATGAAAATTTATTATATGTTTTGTAATAGAAATAGAAAAAAATGATAAGTAGATACTATTTAACACTCTTTTAAATATCCAAAATGGAGAATTGTTAAATTGTCAAGTGTTGGAAATAATATTAACCAATGATTGTTCTTACACTTTAAGCAACATTTTCAGCAAATCTGTTCAAAACAAACACATAAGACAAATATCAACGATAGGAATACACAGAGTTGTACAATGCAGCGTTATATGTCCATGAAAATGTCTTCCCTACATTTTGTAATTACGAATGACTTTTAGTTATACCAGGATTGAGGAAATAATTTCAGAAAATCCCGCATATGGTAGCATTTTTAGCCCAAGCAAACCTGCTAATTTCTGAAGTTTGTCCCATTGAACTGTTGAGTTTTTTTAATGAGTAACTCTCTGGTTATATGACACAAATTTACTTCTTTGAATATTTATTTTATTATTTTTCTTTGTGTGTGTGTGTATGTGTGTGTGTGTCTGTGTGTGTGTCTGTGTGTGTGTGTATGTATGTGTGATAAAATCACAGATACTGGTTACTAGTAATTTTTGTCTCCAAACTCCAATTTCATGGAAACCCTAATATCAAAGTTGATAGTATTAGAGATAGACTTTTGAAAGGCAAATAAGTAATGAAAGTAAACCACTCATGTTTAGAATTGGTTTCCACATGAGAAGTGACACAAGATATTTCTTCTGGCCTTTGTCACGTGAATACTCAAAAGGAGACAGAGAACTGGAAATCACACATGAGAGATGTATGAATGATTCTGTTTGAAAGTAAATACCTTTATATCTGTAATGAAAACTATGATATTGATTAAATATTGTCTGGTTTTGAAATTTCAAAAAATGATATATTCTCAATAGTCAAATAGTATCAACCAGCACTAGGATAGTACCCTGTGTGTAGGAACACTTATCTATACAGTGTTAGTGAAGAATCATTGGCAATATTCTTCATAGATTAAGATTGAATTGTTATTAATTGCTATAAAAAATAGTTTAAATGTAAAATGAAAGTTTGTGTGTATAGCTTAACATATGTATGATAATACATTATTATTTTACATTGAATTTTATTTGCTTTGGTTCTAGACAAATCATATACTGACAATTAAATTTGTATTGAAACTGGTAAATAAATTTATACTCCTTACATGACAATGGAAAAACTGACTTAAGGTAAAGATATGCTACTCTTTTCTGCTCATGTACATATACCTGACATCTTTGAATATGTGTATTTTATAAGGATAATAAATGCATTAGAGTGGGAGAGGCAGGAAAAATAAAATGAAAAGAAAAAATGGGACAGATGAGACAATATTAGAGGAGGGACAGAAGGATCAAAGACAATTAGATTATAGAAAACAAAATAATGTAACAGATGATCAAATGGACTGAAGTCAGGCATGTATTTTTAAATCCTAGCTCTGGAACGTGGAGAACTTTTATTTTTATTTTTTTCAGATGTTATTTTCTTTGTATTATGAGTATGTTTTTGTGAGTCCATTTGATAAGTATATAAAATTACAAATGAAGTTTATACCTTAGTAGATTTAAGATATGTATTAAATGAGTTAATATGCTAGCATGTATTTACTAAAACAAGTCTTTACAATATATACACATTGATAAGGCATATAATATGGTAAAGGACCAAAATTATCACTAATTCTGTGACAATCAGGTAAAAGAAAAATAATAATCCAAGTTGCTTTAGATGTGGTTTAATTATTTGCAGTCTATAAACAAATAATAGATGGAGAATTAGGAAGAAAAAGTATGATATTTGACTGAAGCATATTAGCAAATCTCAAGGTTTATTTTTTTAACAGAAGCTGGAGAATAGGGAAGATATTAAAAAAAAAAAAAAAAAAAAAAAAACAGAGGGTGAGGTATTAACTCCTGGTAAGGCTTTGGGACAGAGAGAGTGACATGATTCCTGCCCCTAAAACAAGTCCTTAGTGTGAATTGATGGCCGTTGTGGCCATACAACTTGTTTGTATAATAATGTACATATTTTCACATTCCTCCAAGAAATGTCCTCCCTAGTAACATTAATGACTCCATGATACTCAGACAGATGAGTCCAGGAGGCGTGGCTAATGTCTCAGCAACATGGTAAATGCTGTGACCTTAGGTACAGCACTGAGACTATGAGAAAGAACTCTAAATACAGTCCAAAAATATGTAATTTCTCAACTATACAAGAATATAATAATGCAATATGAATTATGAGGGGATTCATGAATCTAAAAGAACGAAGGCAGCTACATTAATGAGACAGCTTCTCAGAAAGATACAAAGGCAAGCACATACAAAGCAGAGAAATTTCTGAGGTCAAGGTCAGCCTAGGACAGAGTGAGGTTAAGCCCAAGAGTGGTAGAAATGATAATTTCAGAGCAGGGTCCCACCCAACTATCTTATCCTCTGTGTTTAACAAAGGCAGACAGATCTCTGAATTCTTTTGCAATGTCAAGGAAAAAATGTATGCTTGCTGTCTCTTAAGAATCAAAGGGCTGGGGTCAAGAAATGTTGATACAGAAAAAAATCAAAAGGAATCCTGGAGCAAAAACTAGATTGGTATCTCAAATAAAAGACTGGACCTGTGTTTTACAGGAGATGAGCTATCCAGAGTTTTTTTTTTTTTTAGAATTAAAGAGAACTGTATGGAGAACAGACAGGCAGACAGACAGACAGACAGACAGACAGACACACACACACACACACACTGATACACACACACACGCAATCAGTACAAGAAAAGAGATCTCTCAGAATATCACAGGTCTTCAGCATGGATCCATGATTTGACTTTGAGCTGATCCCCAACACTGTTTCTCTCAAAACACCTCTCCAAGGGCTAGCTACTAAAGTGTCAGGCTAGTCACTCAGAAATGGAAAAAAATGTTATGGCATAGTTAATGAATGTGGGAAAAAAATGAGGATTTAATCTCAGGCAAAGAAACAATTTTCTCTTTCCTGATGTTTCAAAGGAAAAAAAAAAGGATTAACAATATTGTTTGGAAATACTGTATATTTGAGATCTCCTTAAATTTTCTGAGAAGTAGATCTCTATATCATCGGTCTCAAGAATAAATTTATTAGAACACAGAAAACAACCCTGGGTCAGGTTGCTTTCAGACATAGGTCATATTCATACATGTACTTTTCAAGAAATTTGATGAACTAGGTAAACTTTAGTTAAACATTTTAAGTTCTTTTTCTAGCAACTTATTTATATTTATTAGTGACAGGAAAAGAATCAGAATCTAACCATATCCTAGTTGGATTTAAAACCTGGTCAGATAAACAGTGGTTTTATAAACAAACAATCCAGCTACCTTATAGGAAATTCCTAAAATATATTGTTTTGTATTCAACATTGTTTATTGAAATATCTAAACTTATTACAATAGAAAACATATATATTGATGATCTTTTGGCCAATAATTGTTGATTCCTTATGATTTGGTGATGGTGCTGGTGCTTGTGTGTGTGTATATGTGTGTGTGTCTGTGTGTGTGTGTGTGTGTGTGTGTGTGTGTGTGTGTGTGTGTGTGCGTGCTTCCCTCTTTTTGCTTTTGCTAGTGTGAGGTTATTATTTTTTTTTTGTTTGTTTTCATGGGGCCACTTAGTCTTCTGAAGTTGGAGTTTTCCTTCTATTATCTTCTCAAGGGTTGGATATATAGAAAGATATTGTTTAAATTTAGCTCTATCATAGAATAACTTATTTTGTCCATCTATGTTGGTTTAATGCTTTGCTGCATATATTAGTCTGGGATGACATCTAAAGTCTCTTACTGTCTGTGGCACATCAGAATGTCCAGGCCCTTTTGGGTTTCTGAGTCTCCGTTGAAAAGTCAAGTATAATTGACTTGATATGCCTCTATATGTTATTTGGTCTAGTATGAGGCAAACCTAGTCTACAAAGTGAGTTCCAGAATAGATAAGGCTGTTACACAAAGAAACTCTATACCCAAAACAATCCAAAACAACAAAATGACAAAAGATTATATGAATTTTAAAGTATAAATGTTTAGTAGAAAAATAAATTTAAGATTTTATGGATAAGATTTTAAGATGTTTATGGATAATAATTTAAGAATTTATGGATTTTATGTGATAAAAACTTGGTTTTCTTGTACAATCTATTCATTATTTTTTATGCTTCTATATGTTCATAGGCATCTCCTTTAAGTTAGGAAATTTTTTCTATGTTTTGTTTAAATACTTCTTGGGCCTTGAACGGGATATCTCCTCCTTCTTCTATACATATTATTCTTATTTATTGGTCTTTTCATAATGCTCAAATTTCCTGAATATTTTGTGTCATGAATGTTTTAAATTCAACATTTTCTTAGACCAATATATCTATTTCTTCTGTTGTTTTTCAATGCCCGAGATTCTTTCTTCCATTTTTGTTATAGTCTTGATGAAACTTGTCTCTGTAGTTACTATTTAAATACCTACATTTTTGATTTCCAAGATTTCATCACATTGGTATTTCTTTATTGATTCTATTTTCAATTTCAGGTCTTTAACATTTCTTATTTCTTATTTATGCTAGGTATAAGTCTGAGTCTCAGGTAAGAGGAGAGAGAGAGGAGAATTTCTTCAGGCAGTCTACGTGGTCTTCTGGCAGTTATATCTTGTGATTTAGCATGTTGATATGTTGGAGTTGGGAGCTGGGATACAGTGTTGAGTTCATGAGAGGAGGTTAGGAAGGAATGGTCTGTTCAATCCATAGGAGACATGGACAGGGGTTAGTGAAAGCTGAAGATGATTTATTGTAGTGCTGAGAAGACTGCATACTAGGCCTGATGGAACAGAGAACAATGCTAGAAATGTTACTTCCACTTAATATTCAATTTCATTAGTTGCCTTGCATTATCTGTTCATGCATAAGATCACAAAGCTTAGCCAGTCTTATCTTCCAGTAAGTAGTGTCAGTGTTGAACTGCATCAGCAATTCTCATGGCATTGTTATTGTATTTATGCAAGGCTTACTCAATGATTCATCAAAAATGCCATTCCATGGACCACTGAAAACAGGCCAACAATTAGAGCCATCCCCCCTTTCCAAAATAGTCTGATATCAGGATCATGAATTGGTTCCATAAAATTTTAAATTTATTTTTCTACTAAACATTTATATTTTAAAATTCACATAATCTTTTGTCATTTTGTTGTTTTGGATTGTTTTGGGGATAGAATTTCTTTGTGTAACAGCCTTATCTATTCTGGAACTCACTTTGTAGATTAGGTTGGCCTCAAACTCATAGAGATCTGTCTGCCACTACCTCCCAGGTATCAAAATTAAAGGTGTGTACCATCACACCTAGCTAATTCATATATTGTTAACACTTTTATGTAGTCAGTTTTATCTCAATCAATAGTATGTTGGGATGTTTCTAATCATTACTATTTAAAATAGAGTAAGTCACAAGCAACAGTAAATTAAACATGGTGTGTTAAATATATGTTTTTGTTAACTTCACAGCCAAATAGAATATTAGGCTAATAATATAATGTGTGGATTTGCAATAGTGAAGATAACATATGTACATTAATTTAAAACAAACTCTGCTATATTATTATGACCTAAAAGTAGGAGGCTTTTGAGCTTAAATATTGCTATTGAAATGGTATCAAAAGAATCCTCTGCAGAAAATTTTGTATCTCTGAATTAAAACTCGAATGGAAGCCAAGTGCCTTACAAACAAAGCTTGAAGACAAAATCCTATGTATTATGTTCAAATGATACCTGCTGTACATCATACAAAATTCATGTACTTACTTTAAATAGTACCATTCTTAGCAGCATGGAACTTGAACACTTGGAATATTGGAAACACTTTCTTTTAAAAGGTCATTTTATGAGTTGGTCTAATGAGTCAAGTTTCTGGCCAATGAGGACACACTCAAAATAGCTCAATTCATTGAATCTACAAGTAGAAAGCAGGGAATTTTACATGCATTCATGTTTAAACAACTCTGTCTTTTAGTCCTGGTCTCTTCTTAGCCTATCTGGTACAATATTTTCCCTAAGAACTATTTAAGTAATAAACATATAATCAGTTTATTTGTTAGATAACTTTCTTCACCACAAAAGTATCAATGTGTTATATATGTTTCATATTAGAAATATTTTACAAAAAAAAGTAAAGTACTGGTAGTTCTTGATCAGAGGTTTCTACTTATTTATAACATAAGGATGTAGACTATAATGTGACTGTACACATAGCATCGTTTAGATTATATATATATATATATATATATATATATATATATATATATATATATTCCAATTTTATTTTCATTATTTCAAAAGTATATGTTACAAACAACAACACTATATATAAAATTTTAAAAGGTTGAAAACAATTATAAAATTTAGAAATTGACATTTTTAGATTTAGAACCTATTACCATAGTCACTTCCTAGTATTGAATGGTTCTGTGCAAGTGTGATGATGTTCAGGTAATGGCAGGGTTCTACTTCATGAAAACTCTGCTTCTAGGAGAGACTGTCCTGTTCCTGGGGAAGGAGACTGATACTACTCATGTCATATGGTGTACTGAAACAATCTCAACAGCAGATTTCAGCGTACTGAAATTTTTTTTAGTTAGAAAGAACAAATGTTAGAGCAAAAAGATTGAAGGAGAAATAAAGACTTAGCTGACAACTTTAAGGATTAAATGTATTTTTATTGTAAAATTTCAAGCATTATATAACTCCTTAATCTTCATAAAAGTCAAAATATTTCACAGTATCATTCTTTAACATACATAGTACTTTCTCTTTCTCTATTTCTTTTTCTTTGTCTATGTGTGTATGTGTAAATTTTTATCACAAAGTTATATGTAACTTGGTTTTCCAAATGTGTGGCCATAACACACTTACCAAATAGTTGTATTGTTCATATTTATGGAGAAATGTATTTTATCTGCTGATCTCAAAATACATCACAAAAGGAAGCATCTGTCTATGAAATGCACTCAGTTCATGACAAGTGAGGCTAGGACAAGTCTGTTAATGGAATCTATTCTTTAGATTTTTACCAGGTGGTAATTTTTATCATCAGAAGTCAGTATGCTTCCAGAGGTTTCAAATAAAACTTGATTCAACAAATCTGTAAAAACATGTTTAAAAGTTTTCTAAGCTATTTCAGCTATTTTTAAAGAAAATGCAATCTTGTTTCCCAGCAACGATCAGAAGTGAGGAATTGTTTATTAGAAACATTAAAGGGAAAATTTTGCATACAAAGACATTAGAAATTATAGAAAACTTAGCAATTCAACATTTTGAGTTTAATTAAATGCAAGTTGTTAACAACTAAGAGAAGATGAGATGTTATTTGTATGAACAAATCTTGAAAGCACTAAATTTGTAGAAGTATAAATGTTTCAGAAAGGTAAATATTATGTTATGATTATAATTAAGAGCTAAGATAGTTTATCTAATAACTTTAAGCTATTGTCAGATATGGGATTATTATCTTTTCTCAACCATCTCATTTATGGATAACTCTTAATCTCAATTATGTTTATTTATGATTAGGTCTAAATTCATACAGTAGCCATTTAAAACATCCTAGAATATCCTACTAGTAATTTAATGAAAAAATCACTTCTGGTAGTTGTTCCCATTATTTATATTTTTAAAAATACAAAGATGTCACACATCCGAAGCAAACTGAAATGACCAGTCATAGTTTAACTATTTTTTCCCAATTGACATTTTTCGTCTTCTGGGTGGCAGAAACTATTACAAACCTCTATTATTTAACTAGCAGAAAAGTCAATAATAGTAATATCTCATACTTTTCTTCCCTGTTTTCCACTTGCTATAAATAATGAAGTGAGCAAGGTATTATAATATGTAAGAAAATGTAAGAAAGAAGGTTTTGTAAGTGAGATTTAGTGTTAACATCAATTGGAAGTGTCATTATTAATCATAGACTTTAAAACTGGATGAATTATAAAAATTAATTCTATGTTGTAAGAGATAGACCACGTTCCCACTTCAGAACTCTGACTAGAAGACCCAGTTCCACAACTGTTATGTATGTGCAGAGGGCCGAGGTCAGTTCCATTCATGCCTTCTAGTTGGCACTTCATTCTCTATGTGCCCTTATGGGCCCAGGTTAGTGGATTCGGTATGTTTTCTAGTGTCTATATGTGTCCATGACTATATTGCTTTCCTTTGGATCCTTTTCCCCTAAATGTGCTGCCTTGTCTAGACTAAATAGAAGATTCATATAGTATTACAGCAACTTGATATGCCAAAGCTGAATGATAAAAATGGGAAACCTCCCTTTCCCTAAGGAGAAGAGGTTGCTAGGGGAAATAAGTGAGGTGAGGGAAGGATTAGGAGGAAAGGACAGAACATAAGTTGCTATTGGGATTGTTATTAAGTTATGTAAATAACTTAATAAATAAAAACATCAAAATTAGCTAATTTTTAAAAACCTAAGTGTGTACAAAAAAATTAACTCTATGGATTGGGATATAGTTTGCTTGGCAGAGTGCTCATTAGCACATACAAATACCGAGATTTGATTCACAGCATCTCATACAAGGGGCATGTGGTACATGTTCCAATCTTGGAAATTAGGAGATACAGGCAGATGAGTCAAGGTTTCAAGGCATTTTCATCTACAAAACAAGCACATGGCCAGACTTAACTGTCTCCTGTTTTCTCATACAGAAACTTAAAAAAAAAAAAAAACTCCACAGGATTTTGCTTACTCCAACATTTAAAGGTTATTATAACCTTGTTTGTTTACTTAAGAAAACTTTCCTTAAATAGTTTGTGTTTGTGTGTGTGTGTGTGTGTGTGTGTGTTTGTTGGGGGGTGTATAACAGTACCCATATTTTTACTTCCTTCATGTGGTTCATCTTTACATGGTGTATTATTTGTTACTTAGAGTGCTGATAAAAAACTAGAATCCATGTTCTGTGCCCATAATGAGTGTAGAGGCCCCAATGGGGTTATAGTCAACAAAGAAAAAGAAACTAATTATCAAACTCCAATTTAGAATTGCATGTCTTTGTCTAGAAAAGACTGAGCATGGACATACTGGAGTGAGGCAAACAAAGCCTTTTATGGTCTTCCTTAAGAAGTCTTGTTACCCTCCACTCCAAACAGTGACTGCCTAGATACAAAACCAGCCATGAAACTATAAAAATTGTAGTAAAGATGCTAAAGTGAAGCTCTCCATAATGGTTGGCTTCTGGTAGGGGTGTGGGTTGGGAATAACTCAGTTTTCTTAAGGGGGAGGGACACTTGGAATTTCACGATATTCAAGAAAGTATATGGGCAATACAAATTGGACTTTTTTTCATTCTCTTTTTTCATTCTTCTTTATTGTGTGTGTGTCGTGTGTGGGGAGCACATAGGTGGGGAGTGGACCTGGGTGGATGGAGAAGTGTGATTGTGTTGCATGATGTGAAATTTCCAAATAATCAATAAAGTATTACTTTGGAAGATAAAAAATCTTGCTTTATTTGAATAGAAATTTATGTGATTCAGTAAGAAACTAACTATATTTAGAAATGAATATGCATGCTATTATAATCATTGAAAAAATGGCCATACTTTTAAAGGAGATAGGTAGTTAATGTCTTGAGAGAGTTAGAGCTCTCAGCTGAAGTTCTATGATCTTTAGAGAATGGAGAATTTATTAATTTTTTTATTTACCTTTTGATACAGCTGCTAGGGCTTGTGGTGATGGCTTCAGGGCAAGCCATTTTAAGCTTTGTACTTTTTTACCTTTCATTGTATTCACTCTTCCAGTCTGATATTTATTTGTAGGTATGCTTAGGAACCATTGTTCCTTTTAGTGTACAATAGTCTAAGTAAATTATACAGGTTAGTATGTCCATTGCTGTCATCCTTGGTCAGATAACTTCTAGGCAGTTTACATATACAAAAAACATTAAAACATGAAGTTAAATGAAATTATTTTCTGTAATATTTGAAATTATATTATACCGAGTTCCATTTTAGTAATAATAATTCAGAGACATAAGAAGTTTTTAAATAAAATTTTATTTTTGTGATTATAATATAATTATAAAATTTATCTTTTTCTTTTCATCCTCCAATATAACCGTGACTACACTCCTTCAAAGTAGTGGCCTTTTTTACTCCATATTGTTATTTTATGCATATATGCATGCACATATATATTATGCATAATATATCTACATACATATATGCATATATGCATAAAATAACAATATATATTGTTATATACATATATGTCTATATTTATTCCTAAATATGTTCTGCTCAGTACTTATAATATTATTTGTATATATGTTCATAAGGCTGAATATTTAGCAATAGACTACCTGTCCCAGTGTGATCTGAACAAAGAAAACAAAAGTCATACTGAACTGGACAGTGAAAAATCCATGAAAATTCAAGAATTTAAGAAACTATAGGTAAATGAGAAAAACTGAAAGCATAAGTGGGATCTCCTCCTAAGATCGCCTTACGTTTTCTCCTCAGAAGTGCCTACCTATTGTTTTCCAGAAATTTCATTCTTAAGGAAAAACTACCTATATCACACTGGCATATGCTTTTCTTCTAATAACACATAAAAATGACTGAAATCACTTAAAATTGCCCAAAGTAAAAGGAATTTGTTTTAAAGATAATATGAAAAAATTTGCTGATTATTAGAAGTTCAATGAAAAAGTGATCAAAATTAAGGATACTTAATTTCATTATTTCATAAATTAAGATATATCATAGCATATAAAATATGTTAAACTGAGCTATAAAATATAAGTAGAAAGAGGAGAAAAGAAAGGCTACTCTGGCCAGGGAACCACCTCCTTAGTATTTCACTCCCAAGTAATTGACAGGCCACTCTGTCCAGAGATCTTCACCTGCCTCTCACCCTCTGTGAATTCAATAACCCAGTCTCATGCCTAGATCTGCAGCAGACCAACTGCAAAGATCCCATCTCAGTTAGGGTTTTATTGGCACACTATGTCCAGAGTAACTCTCATAAAGGAAAAAAATGTAATTGAGGCTGGTTTACAGTTTCAAAAGATTAGTCTATTATCATTATGGTGTGAAATATGGTAATATACATGTAAACATAATTGTGGAGTAGCTGAGAGTTCTATTTCATGATCCAGAGCTAGCAGAAGGAGACTGTGTGCCACACTTTTCTTAGCTTGTAACAGGAAACAAAAAAGCCTGTTCCTACAGTGACACACTTACTCCAACAAGGTCATTCTTTCTAATAGTGTCACTTTCTATGGGCCAAGCATTCAAAAATATGGGTCTATTGGGTCCATTGCTATTTAAACCACAGCATTCTACTCACTGTCCCCTATAAGCTTGTAGCTATACCATAATGCAGAAATGCATTTAGAACAACTTTAAATTTGTCCATAAAAATTCACTGTCTTAACCCTGTTTAAAACTCAAAAGTTCAAAATCTCTTCTGAGATTCATCCTATCCATTAACTCTATTCTTCTGTAACATCTAAATAAAATAAAATCACATATTTTCAACATATAATTGCACAGAATATACATTACCAATCCAAAAGGTAGGAAAAGGAGCATAGTGAGGAAATATAGGATGAAACATTAAAAAACAGCTGAACAACTCTAAACTGTGTTTCTCTATATTTGATATCAACGTGCTCTTCAGATATTCAACATTTTTCAGTTTTGTTGACTGTAACACATTTCCTTTTCTTAGACAGTTTCTTGAATCTTGGAATCTTGAAGGCAATACATGCTTCACTTTCCAGCTTCACACAATGGCCTCTTTGAGCCTCCACACAGAGACAACCCTCCCACATACCTGACTTTATAGTCTTTTCTCAGTCACAGAGGACAAATCCATAACCTTTTCTTCAGTCATTAACTCGCAAGCCAGAACAACATGGACACAGGGCCAAAGTTCTGCTGCTTGCTGGGTCTGGAACATGGCGCCTTTGTTCCTTCACTGCCTCCCAAGTCCTGCATGACTGAAGTAGGAGGTAGAGGGATAGACTTTATGACACAGTTCCTACCTCTGGCACAGAGACAGCAGAGTCTGGGCTGCCATGAGTGTTGATGACTGCTAGTTTGTAAGACTTGTTTGTATAATAATACATAATACTTTATGTTCTTCCTTCAGGGAATGTTCTCCCAGCTAAGATAATGATTGCATGATAATTAGAAGCAACAAGAGTTCAGAAGCAAGGGTATGTCTAATGTCCTAAGCAAAATGGTAAACATTGTAACCTTTAGGACAGCCCTTAATTCTGTGCGAAGAAGCTCTAAAAATATGAATTTAAAAATATATAAGCAGGATTTTCAACTATGCAAAATATAAGGATGTCCTATGAATTATATTATGAGCTTCATAAACTGAAAAGAATAGAGGCTTCACTATGAGCCATCTTGTCAGAAAGATATTTTAAAAGACAATAAAGAGATCAGAGGAGTGGTGCTCAAAGGCCAAATTCCATCCAGTTACTTATTGTTTGTGCTTAAAAAGGCAGGCAAATTCTAGAGTTCAAGATGAGCCTGGAATAGAACTTTTTTAGACCTAGCTGGGGTCAGGGTAGGCGAAAGAGAATGGTGATCTCAGAGATGGATCAAACCTGGCTAGTTTATTGTCTGTGGTGACAAAGGCAGGTAGATCTCTGAATTAGTTGCCATGTTAAAAAAAAATGTACTTGTTGTCTTTTTCAACAAATTAAGGTTCTAAGGTCATGAAATGTTGATTGATTGAATAATCAAAAGGGAAACTAAGTTTAAGGACTGAAATGATATGTAAATAAAAGATTGGGCATTTTTGGTCTGTAAGAGAAGAGGTAGCAAAGAGCTATTGCAGTTTTCTTTTTGGAATTTGTCTGTTGAATTCTCTGACTTTGTTCAGAAAACCCACTTGATTTTTTCTAGCAGCTTTTCTGACTTTGGTGGGAGATCCCATAACCTATCCAGAGAGCTTTTAGAATTTTTTCTAGCAAAGAGAGATGTCTCTATCATAATGCTGTTTCTAGCAGAGAGCTGTTTCTAGCAGAAAGCTATCTGGAGAGCCATGTCCAGCATAATACAGGGCTGTCAGCTTGCAACCACGATTGCCTTTGAGTCACTTAAGAACTTCTGGAGATATCACTATCCCTGACTTCAATCTGTACTACAGAGGAATAGCAATAAAAACTGCATTGTACTAATATAGAAATAGACTGGGAGATCAAGGAATTGAGTCATAGACCCAGAAATAATCCCACATAACTCTAGACACTTGATTTTTGACAAAAAAAAAAAAAAAAAAAAAAAAAAAAGCCAAACCATACAATGGAAAAGAAGAACAATGTCGAACAAATGGTGCTTGGTTTAGTTAGGATTTTCATTTCTATGAATGGACACCATGACAAAGGCAACTCTTATAAAGAACATTTATTTCTGACAGGCTCACAAGTTCAATGATTCAGTCAATTATCATCAAGGCTAGCAAATAACATAGCAGCATATAGGCAGGCATGGAGCTAGAGAAGTAGTTGAGAGCTCTACATCTAGTTCTTAAGGAAATCAGAGTAGACTATCATCTGGGCAGCTAGGAGGAGGATCTCAAAGTCCACCTCTTAAAGTGACACACTTCCTCCAACAAACCCACACCTACTCCAACAAATCATTACTTCCTAACAGTGCAACACCCTGGGTTAGGCATGTTTAAACCTCCACATTCCACTTCCTGAACCCAATAGGCTGATTCAAACACATGAGTCTAAGGAGGCCGTACCTAGCTGTAGCATAATGCAAAATACATTTAGTCTATTTTCTAAGGTTCTATTGTCTATAATAGTCTCAATAATGTTAAAAGTCCAAAAGTCAAAGTTTCTTTTGAGATTCATTCAATCACTTAACTGTAATCCCTATAAAGTCAAAGTCAAAAAGCAGAACACATATCTCAAACATCACAAGATATATGCTACCATTCCAAAATGTCATAGTGAGAAAATACTGAACCAAACCAGACCAAAATCTAGCTGGATGAACTCCAAACTCTGCATCTCCATGTCTGATGTCAAAATGCTCCTCAGATCTGCAATTCCTTTTATCCTTGCTGATTGCTGTTGGCAGAAATGGCCTTCAGCAGCAATAAACTTTGTTTCCTTGATTGGTTCCACTCTCTATTGGCAGCTATCCTCAGCAGGTATCCCATGGCTCTGACATCTCAAACATCTTGGGGCCTGTTCTGATTTGTATATTCTCATCTCAGGAAGTAGCACTATTAGAACATGAGGCCCTTGCTGAAGTAGGTGTGACCTTGTTGGAGTAGGTGTGTCACTGTGAGTGTGGGCTTTAAGACCATCATTCTAGCTTCCTGCAAGCCAGTATTCTGCTAGCAGCTTTCAGATGAAGATGTATAACTCTCAGCTCCTCCTGTACCATATCTCCCCAGATATTGCTGAAGAGTTAATAGAATTTCTACCCCTAGCAGACTGGCAGATAGAAAAGAGCTAAGAGAGCAGGTCAGCTAGTTCTGGGGCTTTGTGTTCAAAGAACTTGGCTGATGACAAAGTAGATGATATGGTTGAATAATATTGAGTTCTTGAGAAAAAAAACATATACTTCCCCATGATTGTTCCTTGAACCCTGTCACATGCTAAATAATAGGCTGGGACTTTCCAGTGTCCCCCCTCACTCCCCCTGGTTTGCATTTTTTTTCCTTTAAATACCCTCCTCTCCCCAAGCTGGGGGTGGAGCTCCTATGCCCCTGCATGGGTTATGAGTCTGGAGCTCAGCAAGCTGATTTCTTGAAATATACTTCTTGCAGGTTGCAACAAGATCAGTGTCTCATGAGTCATTGGGTGGCTGTGATCTCCTGTGGCTTGAGTGGGGGTCTCCCCTCTCAGGGTACCTTTCACTGCCATATTCTCACCTTGATTATAATGGACTGAACCTTTGAACTTGTAAGCTAACCTCAATTAATTGTTCTTTTTGTAACAGTTGCTTTTCTCATAGTGTCTATTCACAGCAGTAAAACCCTAAGTAAGACAGGGCCTCCAAGGCAACTTTAACTTTATGGCTTCTTGTTCCCACGTCTGCAATCCACATATGAGGTTCTGAGCTCCTCCAAAAGGCTTGGTTCACTTATTTAGCTCTGCTCCCTGTAGCTTTTTAGGTTTCCAAAGACTCTGCTCAATTGTGTTCTTGGTGATCATCTCAGGGTACTGGTATCACCAATTTTCTGGAGATTTCTGCTGCAACTAGGTCCCACCAATAGCCTCTTATAGACTCTCTTTGTGATGCCAAGCCTCAGCTTCTTTGCAAGACACCATCAGTCCTGGACCATCAACTGCAAGTGATACTGCACCTTTACCAGTGACCTTCCCTGGCCTCTCAGAGTGCCAAGCCACAGCTGTTCTCCATGACCATTTCATTCTTTCAAAACTACTACCAAGTATGGTTGATTATTACACAATTCCAAGTCCAGCTGCAGCAGAGGGTACAATCTTGGTTATTTCTGGAACATAGCTTCTTTGTGGTCTCAGAAAACACTTTCCTGAAGATTTAACCTCAGTGATGCTGGCCTTTTCTTAATCACATCTAATGTCTTAGCTCCATCTAACCAGCACCAATTGTTCTAGTAGTCACATGTAGTCCTGATTCAAAATCCAGAACCACTTGGGAGAATTTTGCTTCTTGCTAGAGATGGAACATGGCCTAAATTTTCTATTACACCATCAACAGCTTTCTGTTTTCCAACTCCTTCATGGCCCAAGCTTTTCTGTCCTGGAAATTGCTCTGTAGATTGACCTTGAACTCAGAAATCTGCATGGCTCTGTCTCCTGAATGCTGAGACATAACTTGCTCTATACCAGTCCGCCTTGAATTCAGGAATCTACTTGCCTCTATCTCCTGGGATTAAATGCTTGTGTCACACCCCAATTGCAAAATCCTCAAAGAGACCACCAGGGACCAGAACTTCAGTGCAAGCATATGAGACCCTTTATTCAAGCTCAAATTTGGGCCAAAAACCTTCCTGATGCAACAGAATAGGAGAACAGCCCTGAGGTATAGGGGCAGGGTGGTTTATAAAGGAGAAAACTACATGGGGGTTTCCAAGCTTTGGTGTTACATGAGAGGGTAAAGGAATGTTGGTCTTTAAGTTAATTGGTTTACAGCACATGGCTAAACCATAAGGAGGGAACATACATCAAGAAGGAGTGTATTGACCTGGGAAGGATTTCTTTTTTCTTAGTCCATTCTGTTGTGATCAGCTAGCTACAGCTGCTGTCTATTTTGCAAATGTGAGGGACATTTTATAAATTTTCTCAAGGGTGGGGGCAGGTTAACTTAGAATGGAGTCTTAAAAACAAAATGGACTTTTTTTCTGCTACTCTAATCCCTACACTTGTGTTTTCATTCCTGGATCTAAGGTTTTCATGGCCATTATCTCTCAACAGGAGATCATATGTAAGGAGAGCAAGGCAGGGAGAATAGAGATTTGCAATGTGAATGGGACAATCGCTAAGACTTGTCAGATACCTGGGAAGGCCTCAGTGGTCATTGGGGATGACTCTATCTGAGAATCCTAGAAGTAGGCAAAGTGGAGCCTGAAGAAGCTACTCCATGTAGCCTGACCCAGATTGATATCTATTTCCAGGGGCAAGACCCAGTCCCTGAAACTATTAATTATACTCTGTTGTGCTTGCAAACAGTAACCTATCATAACTGTCCTCAGAAAGGCTCAACCTAGTGTCCTATTGAAGGAGATGCAGAGACTCACTAGAAACTTTAGATGGAGCTTGGTGAGTCTTATGAAAAATTTGGCAGAATTATGGAGGGACCCAAAGAGACAGGGACTCAAAATGAAGACCAACATGTCAACCACAGACAGAATCATCAACCAAAGAGTCAGTTTTGACTAGACCTAGGAACCCTGAATAAAAGAGAAGCTTGGCCTTCATGTGGGTTTCCTAACAACTGAAGTAGGGACTGTCCTTGAGCCTGTTCTCTGCTGGCCTGTGAACCCTGTGCCCCTAAATGTACCTCCTTCTCTGTCCTCAGTGGGCAAGGATGTGCCTAGTCCTGCAGTGACCTGCTGCACTGGTGGGGGGGCGGTTGGAGTGGTGGTTTTAGTGTGTGTGGAATAATAACCAGAGGGTGGTTAAGAGAAGGAGAAGGTGGAATATAGGGAGGACTTGCATGAGTGGTATTGATATGAGTGAAAAGGAAGATATTGAGTTGAAAAGTAGATAAATAAATAAATTTTAAAAAGAGTGCATGTCTCCATATAAACCTCTGTAACATATATATGTGTAGTGCCTTCAGAAGCCACAAGAGAGTATTGGATCCCATGGAACTGGAGTTGCAGATTGTGAGTCACTATGTGAGTGCTGATAATTAAACACATGTTCTAGCAATAAGTTTTTCTTTTTTTTTATAATTGCCAAGCATCTCTCCAATTCTTTGTTCCTCTTCTCAAACTAAAAAATATGGATAATGATTTAGGAAATCATGCCTTATCATTTAAAATGGTATTTCTAGTCGTGATACATATATTATAAAATGCACAAAATGAGATATGAATAATGATTATTTTACCAATTACTTTACCAACTTAACATTTTATTTAACACTACTTTAGTGGTCTTCATAATCATACAGATGGACATGGATTCTGATTTTTGTTCATGATAAAATAATTATTTAGAGATACTCTTAATTTAATTTTGTTCAGTTCATTATATGTGGGCATATTTCATACATAATTCAAAATTACACCATTATAACTGATGTTTTTCTGAGCAAATATTTTACATTTCTCTTGGGTATATTTTTCTTAGTTTCTCTAGGCTATACACTTAGAATTTTAATTGCTGAATTACATCATACGAAAATTTAAAAGTACTTAAAATTCCTGATTTACTCTCCAATATGGCTAAATATATTTAAACCTCCTTAAAATGTTTATAGGATTTGAAGCCCTTCATGCAGTCATTAACATTGTGTAGCAATTTCATTTGATTTAATTTTTCCAAACTAATTGGTATAAGATTATGTAAACATAAACATAAATTGTAAATGTATATGAAAATCCTTTGGCTAGCCAACAGTTTTTACTAAACCATTTAATTTTCTTTATTACTTTTTTATATTTCTTGTTAAGCTTATTCCTCCTGAATATGGAACTTTTATTCAGATTTTCAGAGGAACTCCCTGTTGTTTCAAATGCGTAGTACATTATTGTATATTCAAGCATTATGTGTTGATTCACTTTTTTAATTTGCATAAAAATTTAACTTACATTCAATTAATACATTTTACTGTCCTTCTTATTACTTCTTTCAATTTTTGAGAATATAAGACCATTGCATCAGTTCTTCTTACCTCTTCCTCTAAGTAAATAATGTAGTCTCTTATATACATTTCTATGCCTTCTTGAAATTCATGACCTCTTTATTCGTGAACTATTTTTACATGCATATATGTATATGTAAAATGTAAAATTAAACCTGTTGAGTATGTAGAGTTATTTATTCCATTTGCTTTTTTTAATAATTAATATTTTACTCATTTTACATTCAATCAAAGTCCCATCTTGTCCTAGTCCTTCCAAAACTCAGCCCCTACCCATCCTCCCTCCATATCAATTTCTTGGGTACCAATCCATCTTGGCACATCAAATTGTTGCAGGACTAGGCACATCTACCTCTGATGACTATTTTATTTCTCTTTCTGATGAGATTCTAATTTCTCCCCTTGGGCCCTACTTCTTATTTAGCTTCTTTGGATCTGTGGATTGTAGTGTGGATATCCTGTACTTTCTGGCTAACATACACTTAAAAGTGAGGACATTCCTTGCATATCCATTTGGGCCTGGGAAGGCTGACTCAGGATATTTTCTAGTTCCATCTACTTGCCTACAAAATTTATATTGCTTTGGCTTTTAATAGCTATTATTCCAGTGTGTAAATGAACCATATTTTCATTATCCATTCTTCAGTTTAGGGACATAGAGTTTTTTGGGTTTTTTTTTTTTTTTTCAGTTTCTGTTTATTACAAATAAAATGGCAGTGAACATAGTTGTGCAAGTGTCTTTGTGTGATGGGAGAGTATCTTTTGGGTTTTTGCCCAGGCATGGTCTAACTGGGTCTTGAAGTAGAACTGTTCCCAGTTTTCTGAGAAACTACCTAAATGATTTCTAAAGTGGTTGTATAATTTGCATTCCAACCAGGAAAGGAAGGGTGTTCCCATTTCTCCACATCCTTGCAGTGACCCAAATACTGTGCTGTTTAAGGCATACTAAAATATAAAGGCTGTTGGTGTGCGTGTGGGGTGTGCGTGTGCGTGTGTGTGTGTATCTCATTCAGGAATGTAAACCATTGAGGAAGGTAGCAAACCCACACCAGGATTTATTAATGAAATAGATGGATATGATTGCCAGCTGAAAGTTCCAGAAAAAAATCTTCAACAAAATCATAGGAGAAAATTTCTTTAAACTAAAGAAAAAATGGCTATAAATATAAAAGAAGTTTACAGAACTCCAAATAGATTGAACCTGAAAAAAACAAAAAATCTTCCCACCACATAATCATCAAAACACTAAAGATAGAAAACACAAAAAGGATATTAAAATCTGCAAGGGAAAAAGGCCAAGCAAAATTAAAGAAGACCTATAAGAATAACACCTAACTTTTCAACAGAGATTTTAAAAGCAGGACGGGCCTTATTAATTGTCTTTTGGACCCTAAAAGACATCCACAAATGTCAGATTACACTACTATACCCAGCAAAACTTTCAATCACCATAGACAGAGAAAACAAGATATCTCATAACAAATTGAAATTTACATAATATCTTAATTTATTCTACCTCCCAATGATAATCTCAAGTTATTGCTTACTAAATACTTTATTCTATCTTTGCTGCTCTGGACTCAGTTGGGCAGCCCTCTAAGCCATGTTCTCCTGGCTCCTTTACATGGTGAATATGCATCTCTTTCCTCCACAACTCATGTTCTTAGGCATGGTGTCTCTCTTCTCCTCCACACTCTTCTTGCATGGTGGATCTATTATTTTTTGCCATACTTGTGGTCCCAAGTTCAGGAAAATTTTAAAGGCCAGCCCCTGTCTGCCCTTCACAGCTATTAGCACATTCCCAGAAACTATATGTAGACATGGTTGTGTAAACAGTTTTTTTAAGGAATATAATTAGAATTGATAATACAAGCAGCTACATTTCCCCCTTTTCGACCACTTAAAAAGAATGTTTTCTCTCAGATATACTTCGAACATAATTATAATAATTGTGTAAATTATAAGGTATAATATACACATATAACATACAGTTCATTATGTTTCGCACTACAGAGAAAGTATTCTATCATCTATCCTAACTTAAAGAGTTACAATTCTGTACCTCATTCAGGTTTAATTGTATCTTGCAATACCATCTGAAAACTATCCTTACAAATCTAGAATATCTTCTGTAAGGTTAAAAACTTAAGTTCAGTTATGAGACTATAACTAGTCTTCAACAGTGTCAGAGATCTGAGAAGGAATTAAACATTATCTGAATATGTAGGAAGCACAAAAACATAGCTTCCAAAACTTATAGAATTTGTAGAGACAAATTGGACAGTCCCCAATATTCATTACAACATTGGGAAATCTGTCTTCATCATTCTTTTATCTTTTTTCTTTTTTTATTCTTTATTATATTTATTTACATTTTAAATGATATCCCTCTCCCACGTTCCCCTCCACAAGACCCTTTTTCCTTCCTCTAGCCCTCTGCCTCTACAATGGTTCTCCCCAACCACCCACCCACTCCTGCCTCAGCTCCCAAGCATTCCCTTACCCTAGATTATGGAACATCCGCAGGATCAAGGAGCTCAACCTCCTAGTGATACCTAATAAGGAAATTCACTGCTACATGTCCAGCTGCTCCCCCTATGTGTACTCTTTGGTTGGTGGTTTAGTCCCTGAGAGCATTGTGGAGTCTGGTTGGTTGATATTGTTGTTCTTCGTATGGGGTTTAAAACCCTTCTCCTCCTTCAGTCCTTGCCCTAGTTTCTCCATTGAGGTCTCCATGATCAGTCTGATGTTTGGCTGCTGCATTTGCTTATTGGTCAGGGTCTGGCAGAGCCTCTCAGGGGACAGCTATACCAGGCTCCTGTTAGAAAGTGCTTCTAGGCATTAGCAATAGTGCTTGGGCTTGGTGTCTGCAGATGGGATACATCCAGTCTCTGGATGACCTTTCCTTCAGTCTCTGCTCCACTATTATCCCTGTAAATTCTTTTGACAGGAGGAATTCTGGATTAATATTTTTGAGGTATGTGGGTGGCTCAATCCCTCAGTCGAGGACCATGTCTATACACTGGATATGGTCTCTACAAGTGCCACCTCCCCTTTGTTGGGTATTTTGGCTAATGTCCTTCCTGTTGGGTCCTGGGATACTCTTTGTTCCCTGACATCTGGGATGTTTTACTGGCTATCACAAAAATTTCCCCCTCCCCACTACTACTCCCCTCATTTCAAGTTCTTGACCCTCTGTACATCTCCCCTATCTCCTCCCATATCTGAATGAGTACCCTTATTTCCTTCTCTCACTCCCTCTGCTTCCCGAGATTATTTCCTTCCTTCTTCTGAGTAGGACTGCAGCATCCACACTTTGGTGTGGTCTTCTTACTTTCTAGGTTTCCTATGGTCTGTGAGTAGTCTTCTGGGTATTCCCAGCTTTCTTTGGGCTAATATCCACTTATCAGTGAGTATATACCATGTGTGTTCTTTTGTGACTGGGTTACTTCATTCAGGATGATATTTTCAAGTACCATCAATTTTTTTTTATTTGAAATTTTTTATTGGAAATTTTTTTTACATTTCAGATGTTCTCTCCTTACCCCTATTCCCCCCCTCCCTCCCAGGAACTCACTATCACTTCCCCCCTCCTCCTGTCTCCACGTTGGTGTACCCCCCTCCACCCTCCCCTGTACCTCACCTCCCCACCCTCGAGTATCCCCCCCCACGACGTCCAACCTTCATGGGACCAAGGATCTCTTCTCCCACTTATATATAGCTCCCTTGCATATATAGCTGGAGACATGGGTCCCTCCCTAAGCGCTCCCAGGCTGGTGGTTTAGACCCTGGCATCTCTGGTTGGTTGGGATTGTTGCTTTCCTCATGGTGTCGCGAATCCTCTCAACTCCTTCAGCCTTCACTCTATCTTCTCCATTGGGAACCCCATGCTCAGTTTAATGGTTAGCTGTGAGCATCTGCCTCTGAGTATGTCAGACTCTTGCAGACCTCTAAGGAGACAGCTATATCAGGCTCCAGTCAGCATGTACATCCTGATATCCACATCAACCTCTACCTTTGGTGACTGCACATAGGATGGATATCCAGGTGGAATGGTCTGTAGACAGTCCCTCCTTCAATTTCTGTCCTGCACTGTGTCTCCATATTTGCACCCTTGAGTATTTTGCTACTCCTTCTAAGAAGGACTGAAGGCTCCCCTATTTGGTCATCATTCTTCATGAGCTTTTTGTGGTCTGTGAGTTGAATCTTGGATATTTCAGGCTTCTGGGCTAAAATCCAATAATCAGTGAGTGAATACCATGTATGTTCTTTTGTGATTGGGTTACTTCACTCAGGATGATATTTTCTAGTTCCATCCATTTATATAAGAATTTATCAAATTCATTGCTTTTAATAGCTGAGTAATATTCTATTGTATAAATGTACCACATTTTTTGTATCCATTCCTCTGTTGAGGGGCATCTGGGTTCTTTCCAGTTTCTGGCTATTATAAATAAAGCTGCTATGAACATACTGGAGCATATGTCCTTGTTATGTGTTAGAGCATCTTCTGGATATATACCCAGGAGTGGTATAGCTGGGTCCTCAGGTAGTGATATGTCCAATTTTCTGAGGAACCGCCAGACTGATTTCCAGAGTGGTTGCACCATCTTGCAATACCACCAACAATGGGAGAGTGTTCTTTCTCCACATCCTCGCCAGCATCTGCTATCACCTGAGTTTTTTATTTTAGCCATTCTGTCAGGTGGAATCTCAGGGTTGTTTTGATTTGCATTTCCCTGATGACCAAGGATGCTGAACATTTCTTTAGGTGCTTCTCGGCATTCGCATTTCTCAGTTTGAGAATTCTTTGTTAGCTCCTTACTCCATTTTTTAATAGGGTTATTTGGTTGCCTAGAGTCTAATTTCTTGAGTTCTTTGTATATATTGGATATTAGTCCTCTATCGGATGTGGGATTGGTAAAGATCTTTTCCCAATCTGTTGGTTGCCGTTTTGTCCTATTGACAGTGTCCTTTGCCTTACAGAAACTTTGCAATTTTATGAGGTCAAATTTGTCCATGTTGGTCTTAAAACTTAAGCCATTGGTGCCCTGTTCAGGAAATTTTTCTCTCTGCCCATGTTTGAGGCTCTTCCCACTTTCTCTTCTATTAGTTTCAGTGTATCTGGTTTTATGTGGGGGTCCCTGATCCATTTGTGCTTGAACTTGTAAAAGAAGATAAGAATGAGTCAATATGCATTCTTCTATATGCTGACCTCCAGTTGAACCAACACCATTTGTTGAAATGATGTCTGCTTTCCACTGGATGGTTTTAGCTCCTTTGTCAAAGACCAAGTGACCAAAGGTGTAGGGTTTTATTTCTGGGTCTTCAATTCTATTCCATTGATCTACCTGTCTACGTACCTATATCATGCGGTTTTATGACTATTTCTCTGTAGTATAGCTTGAGCTTTGGACGGTGATTCTGTCAGAAGTTCTTTTAGTATTGGGAATGGTTTTTGATATCTTGCTTTTTGGTTATTGCAGATAAATTTGAGAATTGCTTTTGCTATCTCTGTGAAGAATTGATTTAGAATTTTAATGGGGATTGCATTGAATCTGTAGATTGATTTTTGTAACATGGACATTTTTCACTACTATTATCCTACTGACCCATGAACATGGGAGATCTTTCTGTCTTCTGAGATCTTACTCAATTTATTTCTACAGATATTTGAAGTTCTTGTCAAACAGATATTTCACTTGCTTGTTTAGTGTCACACCAAGATATTTCCTACTTTTTATGACTATTGTAAAGGGTGTTATTTCCTAATTTTTTTTCTCAGCCTGTTTATCCTTTGATTAGAGGAAGGCTACTGATTAGTTTGAGTTAATTTTGTATCCAGCCACTTTACTGAAGTTGTTTATCCTTGTAGGAGTTCTCTCATGGATTTTTTTGAGTCACTTATGTATACTATCCTATCATCTACAAATAGTGATATCTTGACTTTTTCTTTTCTAATTTGTTTCTCTTTGACCTCCTTTTGTTGCCTAATTGCTCTGTGTAGACCTTCAAGTTTATATATTTAATACATAGGGGAAGAGTGGATAGTCTTGTCTTGTCCTTGATTTTTGTGGGTTTACTTCCAGTTTCTCTTTGTTTAGTTTGATGTTGGCTATTGGCTTCCTGTACATTGCTTTAATTATATTTAGGTATGAACCTTGAATTCATGATTCCTCCAATACTTTTAGCATGATTGAGTGTTGTATTTTGTCAAAGGCTTGTTCAGCATCTTATAAGGTGATGGTGTGGTTTTTTTTCTTTGATTTTTTTTATTATATAGAGGATTGCATTGATGGATTTCCATATATTGAACAATCCTGCTTCACTGGGATAAAGTCCACTTGATCATGCTGTATGATCATTTTGATATGTTCTTGGACTCAGTTTGTAAGAATTTTATTGAATATTTTTGCATCAATATTTATAAGGGAAATTGGTTTGAAGTCTTCTTTCTTTGTTGGTCTTTGTGTGGTTTAGGTATCAGTGTAAGGCTTCATAGAATGTATTGGGTAGTGTTCCTTCTGTTTCTACTTTATGAAATATTTTGAGAAGTCTTCTTTGAAGGTTTGATAGAATTCTCCAATAAAACCATCTGATGCTGGTGAGTTTTTGGTTGGGAGAATTTTAATGACTGCTTCTATTTCCTTATGGGTTATGGGACTGTTCAGATGGTTTATCTGATCCTAATTTCACTTTGGTACCTGGCATCTGTATAGAAAATCATTCATTTCATCAAGATTTTCCAGTTTTGTTGAGTATATGCCTTTGTAGTAGGATCTGATAATCTTTTCAATTTCTCCTGTTTCAATTGATATTGCTTCCATTTTCATTTCTAATTTTGTTAATTTAGATACAGTCTCTGCACCCTCTGGTTAGTCTGGCTATGGGTTTATCTGTCTTATTGGCTTTCTCAAAGAACCAGGGTCTGGTTTTGATGATTCATTGTATAGTTCTCTTTGTTTCTACTCCATTGATTTCAGCTCTGTGTTTGAGTATTTCCTGCTGTCTACTCCTCTTGAGTATATTTTTTCCTTTTTTTTTCCCTAGAGCATTCAAATATGCTATTAAGCTCCTAGTGTATGCTTTCTCCAATTTCTATATGGAAGCACTCAGAGCTATTAGTTTTTCCCTTAGCATGGCTTTCATTGTGTCCCATAAGTTTAGGTATGTCATGCCTTCATTTGCATTAAATTCTAAAAATTCTTTAATTTCTTTCATTATTTCATACCTTACTAAGTTAGCACTGAATTGATAGTTGTTCAGCTTCCATGTGTATGTGGGCTTTTTGTTGTTTTTGTTGTTGTTGAAGAGCAGTCTTAGGCCATGGTGATGTGATAGGATACATGGGATTATTTCAGTCTTCTTTTATTGGTTGTGGATTGTTTTAGGTCCAATTATATGGTATGGTCCATTTTAAAGAATGTTCCATAGATATCTGTTAAATTTATTTGGTTCATAACTTCTGTTAGTTTCCCTGTGTCTTCTGTTTCCATGATCTGTCCATTGGTCAGAGTGTATTGTTAAAGTCTCCAAGCATGAATGTATAAAGTTCAACATGTGCTTTGAACATCAGTAATGTTTCTTTTACAAATGTGGATGCCATTCCATTTGGGGCATAGATGTTCACAAATCAGAGTTCCTCTTGTTGGATTTTTTCCTTTGATGATTATGTAGTGTCAGTCCCCATTTTTTGATATTTTTTGAATAAAATTTTATTTCTTTGGATACTAGAATTGCTACCCCAGTTTGTTTCTTGGGAAAATTTATGGAAAAATTTGTATAGCCTTTTACTTTGAGGTACTGTCTGTTTTTGTCACTGATGTGTGTTTCTTGTATGCAGCAAAATGCTGGCTCCTGTTTATTTATCTAGCCTCTTAGTCTATGTCTTTTTATTAGAAATTGAATTTATTTATGTGGAAAGATATTATGGACCAATGTTAGATGCTTCCTGTTATTTGTTGCTAGGGATAGAACTATGCTTATGTGGTTCTCTTATTTTGAGTTTGTTGTGAGATTAGTTTTTTGCTTTTTCTTGGATATAGTTTCCCTCCTTGTGTTAGACTTTCCTTCTATTATTCTCTGTAGGGCTGGATTGGTGGAAAGATATTGGTTAAATTTGATTTTGTCACAGAGTATGTTTGTTTCTCCCTCTATGATAATTGAGAGTTTTGCTGGGTATAGTAGCCTGGGCTGGCATCTTTTTTTCTTAGAGTCTGTATGACATTTACCCAAGATTTTCTGGCTTTTAGAGTCTCTGTTTAGAAGTCTGGTATAATTCTGATGGGTCTCTCTTTATATGTTACTTGACATTTTTCCCTTACTGCTTTCAATATTCTTTCTTTGTTCTGTTAATTTTTTTGCATTAATTATTATGTGACCTGAGAAATTTCTTTTCTGGTCTTCTCTGTTTGGTGTTCTGTAGGCTTCTTGTATGTTTATGAGCATCACTTTATTTAGGTTATTGAAGTTTTCTTCTATAATTTTGTTGAAGATGTTTGCTCTCCTTTTGAGTTGGGAAACTTCACTTTCTTCTAATACTATTTTTCTTAGTTTCTCTCTCTCTCTCTCTCTCTCTCTCTCTCTCTCTCTCTCCTCTCTCTCTCTCTTTTATTCACCTGCAATGATGTCTGTTATGGTACCAACTATACCTGAGATTCTCTCTTCTATTTTTAGTATTCTGTTGGTGTTGATTGCATATTGCCCTCTGCTCTCTTGCCTAGGTTTTCCATCTCCACAGTTGTCTCCCTTTCTATTTTCTTTAATGTTTCTGTTTCCATTTTTAGATTGTGAAATGTTTTGTTCAATTCCTTCATCTCTTTGTTTGTGTTTTCCCATACTTCTTTAAGGGATTTATGTATTTCCTCTTCAAGACATTTACTCATTTACCTGTGTTCTCCTGTATTTCTTTAATGGAGTTATTTACATCCTTCTTAAAGTTTCTTATCATTATCATGAGATGTAACTTTAAATGAGAATCCTCCATTCAGGTCTGCACCTGTGCCTGGGGCAGCCCTAAGGCTACAGCTCTGCACCCAACCCCCCAAAACCCAGAGGAGGCTGGACTCCCAGGAGTTCTAACATGCCCAAGAGGTTAGGTGAATATACTGCAACTCCCTATTCCAAATAGGAAGTAATTTGGGACCCATGGGGACCCAGGAAATCCCTCAAGGCCAGTGTAAGAGGATCTTTCTGGTCTGTGCCTGCCCCTGGAGCAGTCCTAAGGCTTCAGCTCTGTACCCAATCCCCTAAAACCCAGAGGAGGATGGACTCCCAAGAGGTCTAACACATAGGAACATAGGATATAGGATCACAGGCTCTCAGGAGTTTAAGCACACCAGGATTTCAGGATAGGAGAAGCAGTCTGACTACGAGGAGCTATCACAAACAGGGTCTCAGGATCTCAGGATCACAGGATCACAGAGACAACTGAACTCTGAGGAGTTCTGACACAAACCAAGATAACAAGACAGACAGGTTCCAGTCAGAGACAGTGAGTGAAAGTAGTACTAGAAATAACTAGATGGTGAAAGGCAAGGTCAAGAACATAAGTAATAGAAACCAAGGTTACTAGACATCATCAGAACCTAGTTCTCACACCATAGCAAGTCCTGAATACCACATGACACCAAAAAAAAAAAGCAAGATTCAGATTTAAAATCACTTCTCATGATGATAATAGAAAATTTTAAAAAGGACATAAATAGCTCCGTCAAAGAAATATAGAGGAACATATGTAAACAGGTAGAAGACCTTAAAGAGGAAACACAAAAATCTCTAAAAGAATTACAAGAAAAGACAATCACACAGGTGGATGAATTGACCAACATGATTCAGGACATAAAATGGAAGTAGAAACAATAAAGAAATCACAAAGGGAAACTAACCAGGAGATAGAAAATTTAGGAAAGGGATCAGGAGACATTAGATGCAAGCATCACCAACAGAATACACGAGATAGAGGAGAGAATCTCAGGTGCAGAAGATACCATAGAAAACATTGGCACAACTGTCAAAGAAAATACAAAATGCAAAAAAAAACCCTGCTAATCCAAAACAACCAAGAAATCTAGGACACAATGAGAAGACCAAACCTAAGTATAATAGGTATAAGAAAGCAAAGATTTCCAACTTAAAGGGCCAGTAAATATCTTCAACAAAATTATAGAAGAAAACTTCCCTAACCTAAAGAAAGAGATGCCTATGAACATACAAGAAGTCTACAGAACTCCAAATGAACTAGATCAGAAAGAAATTCCTCCCTTCACATAATAATCAAAACACCAAATGAACAAAACAAAGAAAGAATATTGAAGGTAGTAGGGAAAACTGTCAAGTAACATATAAAGTCAGACCTACCAGAATTACACCAGACTTCTTACTAGAGACATTAAAAGCCAGAAGATCCTGGGAAGATGTCATACAGACCCTAAGAGAACATAAATATCAGTTCAGGCTACTATACTCAGCAAAACTCTCAATTACCACAGTTTGAGAAACTAAGATATTCCATGACAAAAACAAATTTACACAATATCTTTCCAAAAATCCAGTCCTACAAAGGATAATATAGGAAAACCACCAACACAAGGAGGCAAATTATACCCAAGAAAATGCAAGCAGGTAATCTTATTCCAACAAACCCAAAAGAAGATAGCCACAGAAACATAATTCCACCTCTAATAACAAAAATAACAGGAAGCAACACTCACTTCTCCTTAGTATCTTTGAACATCAGTGGACTCAATTCCCCAATAAAATGATATAGACGAATGGACAGGATACATAAACAGGACCCAACATTTTGCTGCATACAAGAAATTCACCTCAATGACAAAGACACACATTGTATCAGAATAAAAGGCTGGAAAACAATTTTCCAAGCAAATGATCTCAAGAAACAAGCTGGAGTAGCCATTCTAATATCGCATAAAATCGACTTTCATCTAGAAGTTATCAAAAAGATAAGAATATACACTTCATACTTATCAAAGGAAAAATCACCCAAGATGAAATCCCAATTCTGAACATTTATGCACCAAATCCAAGGGCACCCACATTCATAAAAGAAACTTTATTATAGCTCAATGCACACATTGTACCTCACACAATAATAGTATGAGACTTCAACACCCCACTCTCATCAATGGACAGATCATGGAAACAGAAACTAAACAGAGACAAAGTAAAACTAAGAGAAGTTATAAACCAAATGGATTTAGCAGATATTTATAGAATGTTTCATCCAAAAACAAAGACTATACCTTCTTCTAAGTACCTCATGGTACCTTCTTCAAAACTGACCATATAATTTGTCACAAAACAGGACTCAACAAATTCAAGAAAATTAAAATGATCCCATGCATCCTATCAGATCACCATGGAATAAGGCTGATCTTCAATAATGATAAAATCAATGGAAAGCCCACATGCATGTGGAAACTGAACAGTGCTTTACTCAATGATAACATGGTCAGGGAAGAAATAAAGAAAGAAATTAAAGACTTTTTAGAATTTAATGAAAATGAAGGCACATCATACTAAAACTTATGGGACACAATGAAAGCTATGTTTAGAGAAAACTCATAGCTCTAAGTGCCTACAAAAGAAAACTTGAGAGAGCACATACTGGGAGCTTGACAGAACACTTGAAAGCTGTAGAAGAAAAAATAAGCAAATGCACCCAAGAGTAGTAGATGGCAGGAACTAATCAAACTCAGGAAAGAAATCAACCAAGTAGAAACAAAAAGAAGTATACAAAGAATCAACAAAACCAGGAGTTGGCTCTTTGAGAAAATCAACAAGCTAGATAAACCTTTAACCAGACTAACCAGAGGGAATAGAGAGAGTATCCAAATTAATAAAATCAGAACTGAAAAGGGACACATAACAACAGAAACTGAGAAAACTCAAAAAATCATCAGATCCTACTACAAAAACCTGTACTCAACAAAACTGGAAAGTCTGGATGAAATGGACAATTTTCTAGACAGATACCAGAAACCAAATTTAAATCAGGATCAGTTAAACCATCTAAATAATCGTATAACCCCTAAAGAAGAAATAGCAACAGTCATTAAACGTCTACCTACCTAAAATGGCCTAGGACAAGATGGTTTTAGTGTACAACTCTATCAGACCTTCCAAAAGGATCTATTACCAATTCTTTATAAACTATTCCACAAAATAGAAACACAATGAACACTACCAGATTTGTTCTATGAAGCTATAATTAAGCTCATAACTAAACCACCTAGAAAACAAACAATAAAAGAGAAATTCAGACCAATCTCCCTTATGAATATTGATGCAAAAATACTGAATAAAATTCTCACAAATTGCATACAAGAACAATCATTGAAGATGGTCAAATTGGCTTTATCCCAGGAATGCAGGGACAGTTTGATACTTGGAAATCCATCAATGTAATCAACTATGTAAACAAACACAAAGAAAAAAAGAAACACATGATCATCTCACTAGATGCTGAGAATGCATTTGACAAAATTCAACACCCCTTCATGGTAAAGGTCTCTGAAAGAACAGAAATCCAAGGCCCATACCTAAACATAGTAAAAGCAATATACAGCAAAACAGTAGCCAACGTCAAACTAAATGAAGAGCTTCTTCAAACAATCTACTAAAATCAGGGACTAGACAAGGCTAAGCACTTTCTCCCTATCTAGTCAATATAGTACTCAAAATTCTAGCCAGAGCAATTAGACAACAAAAGGAGATTAAAAAGATACATATTGGAAAGGATGAAGTCAAAATATCACTATTTGCAGATGATACGATAGTATGCTTAAGTGACCCCAAAATTTCCACCAGAACTCCTAACCCTGATAAACAACTTCAGCAATGTGGCTGGATATAAAATTAATTCAAACAAATCAGTATCCTCCTTCTACTTAAAGGATAAGCAGGCTGAGAAAGAAAATAGGGAAAAAGCACCCTTCACAACAGTCTCAACTAATATAAAATATCTTTGTGTGATTTAATCAAGCAAGTGAAATATCTGTATGACAAGAACTTCAAGTCTCTGAAGACAGAAACTGAAGTAGAAGACGAAAAGATCTCCCATGTTCATGGATTGGCAGGATTAATATAGTCAAAATGGCCATCTTGCCAAGAGCAATCTTCAGATTTACTGCAATCCCCATCAAAATTCCATCTCAATTCTTCACAGAGATAGAAAAAACAATTCTCAAATTCATTTTGAATAACAACAAAAAAAAAACACAGGATATTGAAAACTATTCTCAACAATAAAAGAACATCTAGGGAATCTCTGTCTCAGACCTCAAACTGTACTATAGAGCAGTAGTGATAAAAACTGCATAGTATTGGTACAGAGATAGGCAAGAAGATCAATGGAATAGAATTGAAGACCCAGAAATGAACCCACATATCTATTGCCACTTGATCTTTGACAAAATGGGCTAAAACCACTCAGTAGAACAAAAGATAGCATTTTCAGAATGTGATGCTGGTTGAACTGGAGGTCAGAATGTAGAAAAATGCAAATTGATCCTTTCTTATCTCCTGGTATAAAATGCAAGTCCAAGTGGATCAAAGATCTACATGTAAAACTTGACACACTGAAACTAATAGAAGAGAAAATGAGGAAAAGCCTCGAATACTTGGGCACCTGGGAAAAGTTCCTGAACAGGACACCAATGGCTTATGCTCTAAGATCAAGAATTGACAAATGGGACCTCATAAAACTGCAAAGCTTCTGTAATACAAAGGACACTGTCAATAGGACAAAATGGCCACTAACAGATTGGGAAAAGATCTTTACCAATTCTGCGTCTGATAGAGGGCTATTACCAAAATTTAAAAAGAACTTAAGAAATTAAACACCAGACAATCAAATAAACCTATTAAAAATGGGGTACAGAGCTCAGTGGAGAATTTTCAACTGAGGAGTATCAAATGGCCATGAAACACCTAAAGAAATGTTCAACATCTTTAGTCATCAGGGAATGCAAATCAAAACAACCCTGAGATTCCACCTCATACCAGTCAGAATGGCTAAGATTAAAAACTTAGATGACTGCAAATGCTAGCAAAGATGTGGAGAAAGAGGAACACTCCTCCATTATTGTTGGGATTGTACGATGGTACAACCGCTCTGGAAACCAGTCTGGCAGTCCCTCAGAAAATTGGACATAGTGTTACCTGTGGATCCACTCCTAGGCATATATTCATAAGATGCTCCAACACATATCAAGGATATATGCTCCACTATGTTCATACCTTATTTATAGTTGACAGGAGCTGGAAAGAACCCAGATGTTCTTCAAGAGAGGAATGGATGTAGAAAATTATGATACATTTACACAATGGAGTACTACTCAGCTATTAAAAACAAGGAATTCATGAAATTCTTAGGCAAATGGATAGAACTAGAAAATATCATCCTGAGTGACGGAACCTAATCACAAAAGAACACACATGGTATGCACTCATGAATAACTAATATTAAGCCCAGGATCTCAAAATACCCAAGACATAACTCACAGACCACATGAAGCCCAAGGAAAAGAAAGACCAAAATGTGGGTCCATCGATCCTTAGAAGGAGTAACAAAATACTCACAGGAGCAAATTTGAGACAATGTGTGGGGTAGAAACTGAAGTAGAGACCATCCAGAGACCACCCCACATGGAGATCCCTCCCAGATGCAATCACAATATGCAAAAACAGTTGTGGATGTCTGGAAGTGCATGCTGACAGAAGTCTGATATACCTGTCCCCTGAGAGGCACTGCCAGAACCTGACAGATGCTCTCAGCTAACCATTTGACTGATCACAGTGTCCCCAGCAGAGGAGTTAGAAAGAAGACTGAAGGAGTTGAAGGGGCTTGTGGCCCCATGGGGAGAGCAACAATATTAACCAACCAGAGCTCCCAGGGTCTAAACAACTAGCCTGGGAACACACATGGAGGAACCCATATCTCTAGCTGCATATGTAGAGAAGGATGGACTTGTCAGGTATCAGTAGGAGAGGAGAGCCTTGGTCTATTGAAGGCTGGATGCCCCAGAGAGGGAGAATTTGGAGGCAGAGAGGTGGGAGTAGGTGGATGGTTGAGGGAATACCCTCATAGAAAGAGGAGGAGGGAGGATGGGTTAAGGGGTTTCTGGTGGCGGGGGGAGAATGGGGAAGTAGATAACATCTGAAATGTATATAAATAAAGTTCCCAATAATAATATAAAACTGAAAAAGAAACAAATAAACAAACAAAAAAGATAATGAAAATGGCTGTCTCAGTTGAACATTTGAAATATTTTAGCAGCAATATAACATTACCCATACCTTGTAATTGTCAAGGTTAGGAGACTCGGAAAGGGCCAATGGAAATTTAAAACAATATTTTCATAAAATAAAAAAGGAGAGGATATGTTCCCCTGTACCACAAATTGATTTAAATCATATTTTTTAATTTTTATTTTAATTTTTTTAAAAGAATTAGATGGCAAATAACTTTGTACTGAGTATCTAGGACACTCTACAACTAGGCATACTTATACAAAGGTAAAAGGGAAGGATCCACTTACTGGTATAGGGCATGATCCTAATCAGGTATTAAGTAAGGGGAAGAGGACATGTTTGTGGGTTTTTGTTTTGTTTTGTTTTGTTTTTTTCTGCAGGATGCTGAAGGAGCATGGTGGCTGCCCGAGTGACAAGTGAGACATGCTGATGCCAGGACAAAGAATGATGCTGACCTGTGAGCTTGCTGAGTGCCCTGACAATGGTGACTGGAAAGCTTTATTGGACATGTGTTCCAACCCTGTAATTACCTATACCCTGATGGGACAAGCTACCTGTCTCAAGGCTTTAGATCTTGTGGAACAGAGAATCAAAAAGAGAAGTTATAATGACTCTTGTATTGTTCTTAAATGTGACCAGTTATTCAGATTCAATCACGTACTGGTCTAGAAATCAATCCAATATTGGAAATAACAAATTTCATTTGGAAGGCTGGATCTGGACATTTTCAGAGACATATATGGAAATTAGCTGTAGTTTTCTAAGATTTTATGTTAGCAAGAGATAAAGTTGGGGCAGGACCTGGATTTCAAACAGGTGTTAGCACATGTGTTAAGATTCTTTTGTCAAGTTAAAAGTACTTTTGTTTCTTCTACAGTATTTAATGTAAGTTGCACTGATTGTACACCTTCTAATTGTGTTTGTGTTTTGAAATCTGGCATGTCAGTTATAAAGGTCTATCAATCAGCTTTTGTTTTAGTGCCCTGAGTATCACAGAACCTTGATATTCCAAAAATAGCTTGCAAGTACTGGAAGAAATGAGTCAGGCTTTAAGCAGAAGCAAGATTATTGCTAGTATATCAGCTTTGATTACATTAGTTGCTAGCACTACTGCTTATGGAATTGCTTTTACACAAGAAGTTAAGACAGCTAATTTTGTTAATCATTTAGTAAAAAATGTTACTAATGTGTTGAATATACAAAACTATTTAGATAGTCATTTGGAAGAATGGATTGATGCTCTTTATCCTATTCAAATTATTGGAAGGAGGTTCAGAATTTAAGGGTAAGGAGTCATCTTGAGTGTCATGCCAAATACCTTTGGATTCATGTTAGTTGTAAATGTTACAGTGGTATTCATTATAATTAGGAAGAAGTTTGCAGACACTTGCATTGTATTTCACATAATTCTAACACCTCTCTGGATGTTTTACCATTATATAGTGAGCTTATGAATTTCAAGAATAGTGCTCTGCTGAGCATTAATGCAGTATATACTGCAGATAAAATTACCCCATGGCCTGAGATGAGTATTTCTATTATGGTCAAGCTTCAAGTATGGCATATATAGCTTGATCATGCTAGCCCTTTTTGTCCTGGGAATACTTTTATTTCTGCCCATCATGTTAAAGCTTGTCTTTAACAACATCAACATGTTGGCAGCCAAAGTACACGGCTTGAACCTGAAAATGGTCCCCCAGACAGAGTTATTAAATTAACAGGCTGGAAAGCCAAGGATGGGTAAGATTCTGCACAGAGGCTTACCAACCTAAAACATAAATGCATTGCTTTGGATAATGCATATTTCACAATGGGTAAGGAAGGCATTCTTGTTAGAAGTATCTAATACAGGATCAGTGTTGTTAATGAAATTAAAAAAAAGGGAAAGACAAAGAGCCTTTGGGGTTACTTGGCAAGAATTTGAGATGGGTCAAGGAAAAGGAAATGGGCTGCTTGGCAGGAATATTACATTAGCAAAGGACAAGTAAGTAGGCTTCAGGCAGGAATGTGACATTAGGCAAGAACAAGGGAGTAATTTCAGGCAGGAATCTAAATATTAGGCTAGAACAAAGAAGTAATTTCTGACAGGAATGTAAATTTGAGCCTAGAACAAGGAAGTAGGCTTCAGACATAAAAATGACTTTGGGTAGGAGAGGGAAGTAGGCTCACATATTTTGGTCATCCTGATAAGCCCTTAGAAACAGTGACTGCCTTTTGCCATTTGGCTATCTCTGGTGTTAGCTGGTTTTGCTGTGTCTGACTGTAACTTGTCTCTCATGTGATCCTGTAAGCCTATGATTTTAGGTATGTCAGCACTCTTAGAAAACCAGCTCTCTCAGGACAGGATTTTTGTATGGAGAGATGTGGCTCATAGTCAGGTCCACAGAGCAGATGGAAACTGCAAGAATCCCAGTCCAGGCTGCTCTGCAGTTCCTGTGTTCTGGGACTCCAGGTGGTTCCCACTTTGGCCAGGTATTGGAATAGTAGTAGTAGGCTTAACTGTGATCTTAGATTTGTCAGTACTCCTGGGAGACCAGACCTCTCAGGGTGCGATTTGGGTGTGGCAAACTGTGGCACAGGGATAGATCCAGGGCACAGATCACAAGTGGAAACTGCAGTCTGCCTTCTTGCCCAGAACCATCTGGCAGACATTAAGTGAATCAGAGATTATGAAGGAATAGCTTACCCTATCTTGGCAGAGCTTAGTAATATAATATTATAGATCTGTACATCTTTTTTTTTTTTTTTTGTACAGCATTTTGTCTTGAAATGAAATTAGGGTATTTCTTACCCAGTGTCTAGCTTGCCACAATTAAAGTGACTCTAATTGGAGGTAATGATATTCAATAGTTTCTTTGAAGTGGGATGTGTGTTACTGTAATGAGCAGATATGTCTCCTAGTCAAAAGGTCTATTAGTACTACAATGGTTTTAAATGCCATATTCTGTCGATCTCAGATGCTTTGAAGGCCAACTACCTATATATTGTATAACTGAGTTGTTAAACATTGACGACTCTTAGCTATTTCCTACTTGAATAATCTTGAAAATACTTTATGGCAATTAAATCAGGATCTAATATTAACATGAGTTTAGTATTTCACCTTTAACTTGCAATATTTAATAATCTTAAACAGTTTTTAATAACAGCTATTAGAAAGACTGGGTCTAAGCCTCCTATTCTTAAGTGAGTCATATAGATACAATACCTATCTAAGAGTAAAGATATTAATTTTAAATTTTATATGAATAGTCAAAGATTCTGTACCAATGTTAGAAAATAAAACTTCAATTCTGCATCAAAATGTAAAGATTTCTGCCAATGTGAGATTATGACTATAAAATGTTTTGTTTAAGAGTAAATTTAAGAATCCATTCTCATTTATTTAATTTCTTGTAATACTACTCTATCCTCTTTTTCTTTTCAACCCCTTTCCCTTTACTTAACGATATGGTAGAGAAGAGGAAAGTAAAATTAGACATCCTTCAATTTAACTTCTCTCTTTAGTTTCTTCCCTGTCCAAGATTCTGACCATTTCCAAATTATCCCTAAAAATGTCAACCTATCTATAATTTATTTTAAAAAAACATAATCAGACACCCAAAACCAAGGAATCTGGTTTACAACTCTCCATAGCTTCTTCCTGCTGAATTGGGGCAATTAATATTTTTAAGGGGTGAAGAGAGGTAGAAAAATTGGAAAAATTGGTTAGACTTAAGAAAGCTAGCTTTAGCATATGTTATCTAATTTCTGTATGCTTAGAAAGTTCAGAGTTTAAGTGAAGTTCTGACTGGATCTGTCTCAAAGGCTGAATGAACTGAAGTAGTTAGCATTTTCTTTAACTAACGTATCAATTTCTTCTATAGTATCTTCTTTGTCTAAGATTCTCTCATCTATCTCTTATATTCTCGTGGTGATATTTGCATCTGTAGTTCCTGTTGTCTTTTCTGTGTTTTCCAACTCCATAGTTGCCTCAGTTTGTGTTTTCTTAATTTCTTCTATTTCCATTTTCAAGACATACAGTTTCATTTATTTCATTCACCTCTTTGATTGTATTTTTTTGTATTCCTTTCAGCAATTTATTTATGTCCTCTTTAAAGGCCTTTAGCATCTTTATAAGATTGGATTTAAGCCGGGCGGTGGTGGCGCACGCCTTTAATCCCAGCACTTGGGAGGCAGAGACAGGCGGATTTCTGAGTTCGAGGCCAGCCTGGTCTACCGAGTGAGTTCCAGGACAGCCCGGACTACACAGAGAAACCCTGTCTCAAAAAAAAAAAAAAAAAAAAAAAAAAAGATTGGATTTAAGGTCATCTTATTTCCCTTTGGCAATGTTATGGTATCCAGGGCTTGCTGTTACGCTTGGAGAACAACTGCAGCCTGTATTACCTAGAGAACCACCGGTTCCTCCTTGCCCAGTGATGACAAAGGCAGTCTCATTCAGCTACCAAAGCTGGCTTGCTAAACCTCTCAACAACCATCCCTTCTGAAAACAGCTAGAGGTACCACTCATGATTAACTGACTCATCCCTAGTTGACTCTGCCACCAATGACCACAGATGGAAAACACCAGTCAATCTTAATATTGTAAAATCATCCACAGGACACAACCTCTGGGCTCAGAATATATTAGTTCCATAGCCAAGCTGATAATCCCTTTCTCTATGTCATCTCCTCCTCTTCCTCCCAGGACCTGGAAAACTCATCTCTATATCTTCACCCAGGGATTGACTTCTGTCACTTTTATTTACCCAATCAAGAGACAATTAAGCAACCTTCCCCTACAGACCTTTAGCCATCTCTTTGTTTGTTGTGTTTGATGAAAGCTCCTGAAGAGCTGGCAGGACTCCTCAGGGTAGAAGGCAGAGCCATGGGTCTGACAATGGAATTTAGTAAACAGCATGCTGCTCACCACTGCTGCCTTCTCATTGTATAGATTATTATTGATCACATTGACAATTTGCATCCACTAAAAATGAAAACACTGAGAATAATTTCAAGTAAATATACATTTCTCTTGCTTACATTGTTGGAGGTGAAATGTCTAAGATAAAGGCTATGCATATTTTAAGTATCAGTAGATTCTATCAAGTTTTTATTACAAAGAAGTATATCAATATACATTTGGTACAATCATGTGAAAATGTTTAGTCTTTTATATCCACACTATAAATTTGTTAATGTTTTTTGAACATTATTTTTGTTAATAATGGATATAATCAATGTATATTATATTTAAAATTTTAATTTCTGCTTTTTATTGTTTGTGAACTTTCTTAGTTGTAAAATAGGAGTAATGTTTTCCCAATGCTTTTATGCTTTGTTTCTACATTTTTTCTATTAATGTAGTAAATTATACTTATTAATATTTAAATTTACAGTCAAAGGTGTTTTTGAAGAATGACATGCTATTTGGTAAATATAGAATATCAACTGATACATACATTAAACCCTGCTTTCAGTTCTCAAGGCTCTTACCAAATGAAGACAGTGAGGGTATAGTAATGATTGAATGTCTTAAAAAAATGGTAGTAAAAAACTTTACACTATATTTGTACCCTGAGAATTATGCAAATAAAAATGTTTTGTTTGTCATGTTCTAAGACTATTTTCCTTTTGTATTCTAGTGATACAAGCAATAGAATTTACTGTTAATGATATCACTGCTTAATAGGCCAGTGTATAAAGGTTTCACCCTGATAAAAGTAGCATTGTGTCCAATGGAGAATACATGTGCTTCGGGTTCTCAGTTTCTCACTGTATATTTAACCCTTAGAACTGGGCTGGTAGATATATCTTCTCATGGGTGTTGCTATTTAGTAAATTCTCTCCTTTGTTAGTTTCTTTGTTAGGGAGTTTCAATGTATATTAAACCTCACCCACAGTCTCGAACTATTTACATTACTCTCTAGACGACCTGTCTGGTTGTTTGGATCATGCTCAGTTGTTTACTAACAGAAGGAAATTTCACTTCATTATAATGTGGAAATCTTTCTGTGGATGAAATTCATTTTGCCTACATTCATGATAATTCAAATTATCTGTTAATATGTTGCTTTATGATTTTGTTGCTTCATTTAATTCAACATTATTTTGGTCTAATAAGTGTGTTAAAAAATATGTCATCATAATTGTATGACTGCCCATATGTATATATACACAACACTAGAAATGTTTATTTATATTTCTGGATGTGGTTACATTCACTTGAATGTGGCTGACCCACCAAGAACTATTCTATAGTACTTCTAGTGACTATGATTAAGTGCTATGCACAAAATCAAATCCTAGAGGAAAGTTTATTATAGCTTGTGTTTCCTATAGGACAGTCAGTAATAGTAGGAGAGACATAGCAGCAAGTGACTCATACAGCCATCTGAGTAATTGGATCTTCAACCACAAAGATGTAGTGGAGAAAGTGAATGAAAAATAAGGTTAAAATACTTAAAATCTCAATTACTGCCTTTAATGATGTCCTTTATATAGCAAGACTTTCCAACTTGGTTCCATAGTTCTCAAACAGTGTCACCAATGAGGAACAAATGTGCAGAGTGGGAGCCACTTGGGCTCATCCCTCATTCAAACCATCATATTATACTCCCTGACACCTATTGGCTCATAGTCATATCATCATGCAAAATACAGTCTAATTTTAAAAGTCCCCATAGTCTCACCATTATTTTTCATTTTCAAAGCAATTTCTATACTTAATCTAGTGTGGAGAAGGAAAATTTTGTGTAGTTTCCAATAAAATTGTTGGGATTTTATCTTGATCCATTAAATGATCAGTTTTGAAATAGTCTGTGACTTTTTAAGTGGATCAAGGACCTCCACATAAAACCAGCTACACTGAAACTAATAGAAGAGAAAATAGGGAAAAGCCTTAATCACATGGGCACAGGGGAAAAGTTCCTGAACAGAACACCAATGGTGTATGCTCTAAGATCAAGAATTGACAAATGGGATCTCATAAAACTGCAAAGCTTCTGTAAAGCAAAGGATACTGTCAATAGGACAAAGTGGGAACCAACAGATTGGGAAAAGATCTTCACCAACCCTACATCTGATAGAGGGCTAATATCCAAGGTATACAAAGACTGAAGAAACTAGATTCCAGACCATCAAATAACCCTATTAAAAAATGGGGTAGAGAGTTGAACAAAGAATTCTCAACTGAGGAAACTTGAATGGTTGAGAAGCATCTAAAGAAGTGTTCAGCATCCCTAGTCATCAGGGAAATGCAAATGAAAACAACACTGAGATTCCACCTCACACCAGTCAGAATGGCTAAGATCCAACACACAGGTGACAGCAAATGTTGGCGAGGATGTGGAGAAAGAGGAACACTCCTCCATTGTTGGTGGGATTGCAAGCTGGTACAACCACTATGGAAAGCAGTCTGGCGATACCTCAGAAAATTGAACATAGTGTTACCTGAGGACCCAACTATACCCTCCTGGGCATATACTCAGAAGATATTTCAACATGCAGCAGGGCCACATGCTCTACTATGTTCATAGCAGCCTTATTTATAATAGCCAGAAGCTGGAAAGAACCCAGATGTCCTTCAACAGAAGAATGGATACAGAAAATGTGGTACTTTTACACAATGGAGTACTACTCAGCTATTAAAAATAATGAGCTCATTAAATTCTTAGGCAAATGGATGGAGCTAGAAAATATATATCATCCTGAGTGAGGTGACCCAATCACAAAAGAACACACATGGTATGCACTCACTGATAAGCAGATATTAGCCCAAAAGCACACAATACCTAAGACGCAACGCATAAACCTCATGAAACTCAAGAAGAAGGAGGAAGACCAAAGTGAGGGTGCTTTTGTCCTTTTTAGAATGAGTATCAAAAGATTCGACCAGAGCTCCCAGGATCTAATCCTCCAGCCTGAGAACAGACAGGGGCAAGTTGTCCTCTGAGAGGCTCTAACCAGCAGCTGACTCAGACAGATACAGACATCTAGAGCCAAATAGTGGATGGAGCTTTAGGACTCTTATAGAAGAATAGGCGGAAGGATTGTGGGCCCTAAGGAGATAGGAACTGCACAGGAAGATCAACAGAGTAAACCAACCTGAACCCTTGGAGCTCTCAGAGACTGAATCACCAACCGTGGAGCATACCTAGTCGACACAGATTTAGCTCCATGGGCTGTACCTAGGCCTCCCTGCACATATGTTGCAAATGTGCATTTTGGTTTTCATGTAGGTCTCAAACATCTGGAGTGGGGGCTATCCCAAAACATATAGCCTGTATATGGGGTATGGTCTTCTAGCTGGGTGCCTCATCTGGCCTCAATGGGAGAGGAAGCACCTAGCCTCTCAGAGACTTAAAGTGACAGGGTGGGGGATACAGGAGGAGGGGGTACTCAGAAAAGAAGAGATGGGGAAGGATTGTGGGAGGGGTGACTGGGACGGGTTATAAAGTGAATACGCAAAAAAATAAAATTAAAAAAAAAGATCAGGAAAAAAAATTATTATAACAATATTTTATAGTATATAATAAAACATTATTATAACAATGAAAAAAAAGAAAGTCCTATCTTTAATTTTCAAAGCAATTTGTAGGCATATGTAGAACTATGAAATTTTATTATATTTATACATTAAATATACATATAATATACAGAGAGAGGGAGAGGGAGAGAGAGAGAGAGAGAGAGAGAGAGAGAGAGAGAGAGAGAGAGAACTATGAGATATATAGCTCTATGAGATTTTATTAGCCATGTGAACAATTTGCATTGGCACAGTTTCTTTTACTGTTAGCAATTTCATACTTATAGCACTTCTTTCTGATAACTCATTATGTTTTAAGACCATTAGTTTACTTTTTTATTTATAAAATGTATCCTGCATAGCTCACCCTGTTCCTCTCTGTATAGTTTAAAATGTGGCTCTCATTGCCATCTAGAGGTGCTTCTTTTCTCTTTGATTATTTTGTTACATTATCTTTTCTCTAGTGTTTAAGATTTGTCATATTTTCATCTAATGTAATTACTTATTCATTTGAGTTAAGTGCAACAACTTGCTCTTTATTTTCTAAGTGCTTCATTTGCTTTCTAATCTGCTTCTACTTTTCTGCTTTGGTGTCAGTTAATTGGTCACATGTACTGTATATAGTGTACACGATGGCAGATGCTAAGAAGTGCTTGCTGACAGGAGCGTGATATAGCTGTCTCTTTAGAGGCTTTGCCAGAGCCTGCCAAATACAGAGGTGGATGCTTACAGCCAACTGTTATACTGAGCATGGAGTTCCCAATGGAGGAGTTAGAGAAAGGACTGAAGGTGCTGAAGGGGTTGTCAACCCCATAGGAAGAATAACAATATCAACCAACCAGACCCCACAGAGCCCAGGGACTAAACCACCAATCAAAGAGTACACATGGAGTAACCTATGCTCCAACGGCATATTTAGAAGAGGATGGCCTTGTCGTGCATCAATGGGAGTAGAGGCCCCTAATCCTGTGAAAGCTCAATGCCCCAATGTAAGGGAATGCCAGGGCGAGGAAGCAGGAGTGGGTTGGTGGGTGGATTCGGGAGCACTCTCATAGAAGCAGGGGAGGGGCATGAGATCGGGGGTTTCCTGAAGGGAAACAGGGAAAGGGGATAGCATTTGAAATTTAAATAAATAAAATATCCAATTTTTTAAAAAAGTAGTTATCAGGAAATAAGAGAAATTGAACTTAGCACCAGCATTCATTGTATGGATAGAACTTACTCTATCCTTCAGGCTTTGTTGCCCTAAATTCCTACCATACATTCAAACTCTGAGCCCTAGAAAATCAGGGTTTTTTAAAGTGTTGCTGTATTTTGTCACAGCTATGAGAAAAATAACTAACATTCTAACTATGTAGTAATTACCAAAGTAAGGAAATAACTATGGCCAGCATGGCCAGCTCCGTTACAGTAGCCATATAATACACATCCAATATTTCACTCTGTCCTTGTTCGCCACTTGATCCTGATTTGTTGTTGTTGATTTGCTTGTTTTGTTTATTTATTTTTCTCTTCTATAAGATATTTATTTTATTTTTCAAGATTATGAAATCATCACATCACTTCCTTGTTACAAACTCATTATGTAATTCTTTCAGCTCTCTTTCAAATACATGGGCTTGTTTCTTTATTGTTATTATATACATATATGTATTTACATATTCTTAAAATGTACATGTACAATAATATGTATATTTTAAGGTTGAATGTTTGCAATTGTTTTAAATAAAAGTGTGTAGCCAACCTTTGACCTGGGGCGGACCTGCAGCTGGTCTGCTCCTGTGGAAACACCGGATCCTGAGACATCCTAGAGGGACACACTGCACCCAGAGCAGAGGCTGGTCTGCTCCTGTGGAAACACAGGATCCTGAGACATCCTAGAGGGACTCACTGCACCTAGAGCAGAGGCCCGCCCCTCCGGACTATAACTTCCCTTGCGTCCTGAGCCTGGTCCTTTGGCCTGGGTCGGACCTGCAGCTGGTCTGCTCCTGTGGAAACACCGGATCCTGAGACATCCTAGAGGGACTCACTGCACCTAGAGCAGAGGGTAAGACACCTTGCCCAATACCCCAAAGCCCAGAGTTACAACTGGGAGCCAGGTGGGGCTTAAGGAACTAGCAGGCACCCAAAGCCCGCCCCTCCGGACTACAACTTCCCTTGCGCCGGGAGCCTGGTCCTTTGGCCTGGGGCGGACCTGCAGCTGGTCTGCTCCTGTGGAAACACCGGATCCTGAGACATCCTAGAGGGACACACTGCACTCAGAGCAGAGGAGCAGGGGACACTTAGCGGGTCTGCGCCTGTGGAAACATCTGATCCTGAGACATCCTAAAAGACCTACTGCATCCAGAGCAGAGGGAGCTTAGGATCACAGGAACACAGAGACATCTGGAATCCTAGGAGATCTGACACAAGCAAGATAACTGGAAAGACAGACTCCAGTCAGACACAGTGAGCACAGGTAACACTAGAGCCAACCAGATGGCGAAAGGCAAGTGCAAGAACACAAGCAACAGAAACCAAAGTTACCTGACATCATCAGAACCCAGTTCTCCCACCATAGCAAGCCCTGGATACTCCATCACACAGGAAAAACAGGACTCAGAATTAAAATCACTTCTCATGATGATGATGGAGGATTTTAAGAAGGACATAAGTAACTCCATTAAAGAAATACGGGAGAACACAGGTAAACAGGTAGAAGCCCTCAAAGAGGAAACACAAAAATCCTTGAAAGAATTGAAAGAGAACACAGGTAAACAGGTAGAAGCCCTTAAAGAGGAAACACAAAAATCCTTTAAAGAATTTCAAGAAAACACAATCAAACAGGTGAAGGAATTGAACAAAACCATCCAGGATCTAAAACTGGAAATAGAAACAATAAAGAAATCTCAAAGGGGGACTACTCTGGAGATAGAAAACATAGGAAAGAGATCAGGAGTCATAGATGCAAGCATCACCAACAGAATACAAGAGATAGAAGAGAGAATCTCATGCACAGAAGATACCATGGAAAACCTCGACACAACAGTCAAAGAAAATGCAAAATGCAAAAAGCTCCTAACACAGAACATCCAGGAAATCCAAGATGCAATCAGGAGACCAAACCTAAGGATAATAGGTATAGATGAGAGTGAAGATTCCCAATCTAAAGGGCCAGTAAATATCTTCAACAAAATTATAGAGGAAAATTTCCCCAACCTAAAGAACGAAACACTCATAAACATACAAGAAGCCTACAGAACACCGAACAGACTAGATCAGAAAAGAAATACCTCCCGTCACATAATAATCAAAACACCAAATGCACAAAACAAAGAAAAAATACTAAAAGCAGTAAGGGAAAAAGGTCAAGTAACATATAAAGGCAGACCAATAAGAATTACACCAGACTTTTCACCAGAGACATAAAAGCCAGAAGATCCTGGTCTTCTATTATACAGACCCCAAGGAACACAACATGCCAGCACAGACTGCTATACCCAGCAAAACTTCAATCACTAAGATTGAGAAACCAAATATTCCATGACAAACCAAATTGCACCATACTTCCCAAAACCAGCACTTCAAAGCAAATTATGGAAAACAGCCAACACAAGGAAGGAAACTACAACCGAGAAAACAGGAAGTAATCTTCCAACACCCCCTAAAAAGAGCTACACAAACATAATTCCACCTCTAAAACAAAAAACAGTAAGCAATCAACATTTTTCATTAATACCCTTAACATCAATGGACTCAATTCTCCAATAAAAAACAGACCAGACTAGATACATAAACAGGACCCAAATTTTGTTGCATAAACAGAATACCTCAGTGACTAAAAGCTGAAATTACCTCAAGTAAAAGGCTGGAAAACAATTTTCCAAGAAAAGGTCCAAAGAAACAAGCTGGAGTTAGCCATTCTAATATCAAAAAAAATCGACTACTTCAACCAAAAGTAATCAAAAAATAAGGAAGGACCATTCATAACTCATTAAAGGAAAAATCTACCAAGATGAATCTCAATTCTGAACATCTAAGCTCCAAATGCAAGGGCACCTACATATCATAATAAGAAACTTTACTAAATGCAAAGCACACATTGCACCTCACACAATAATAGTGGGGATTTAACACCCTGCTCTCTCCAATGACAGATGTGAAATAGGAAACTAAACAAAGACACATTGAAATTAGCAGAAGTTATGGACCAAATGATTTAACAGATAACTATAGAACATTTCATCCTAAAGTAAAGGAATTACCTTTTTCTCACACCTCATGAACCTTCTCCAAAATAGACCATATAAATTGGTCACAAAACAGTCCTCAACAGATACAAAAAGATTGAAATAATCCCCTGCATATCAGACACCAGACGAAAGGCATGGTCTTTAATAATGACAGAACCAAGGAAAACCACATCCAGTGAAACTGAACATGCTCATCAATGATGACTTTGCTCAAGGAAGAAAATAAAGAAAGAAATTAAAGACTTTCTAGAATTTAATGAAAATGAGGAAACATCATACCAGAACTTGTGGACTCCATGAAAGCAGTGCTAAGAGGAAAACTCATAGCTCTAAGTGCCTACAAAAAGAAATTGGAGAGAGCACACATTAACAACTTGACAGCACACCTGAAAGCTCTAGAACAAAAGAAGCAAATACACCCAAGAGGAGTAGGCGTCAGGAAATAATCAAACTCAGGGCTGAAATCAACCAAGTAGAAACAGAAAGAACTATACAAAATATCAACAAAACCAGGAGTTGGTTCTTTGAGAAAATCAACAAGATAGATAAACCCTTAGCCAGATTAACCAGAGGGCACAGAGACAGTACCCAAATTAATAAAATCAGATCTGAAAAGGGAGACATAACAACAGAAACAGAGGAAATTCAAAAATCATCAGATCCTACTACAAAGGCCTATACTCAACAAAACTGGAAAATCTGGATGAAATGGACAATTTTCTAGACAGATACCAGGTACCAAAGTTAAATGAGGAGCAAATAAACCATCTAAACAGTCCCATAACCCCTAAAGGAATAGCAGCAGTCATTAAAATCTCCCCACCAAAAAAAGCCCAGGACCAGATGGTTTTAGTGCAGAATTCTATCAGACCTTCAAGGAAGGCCTAATACCAATTCTCTTCAAACTATTCCACAAAATAGAAACAGAAGGAACACTACCCAATTCGTTCTATGAAGCTACAATCACACTCATACCTAAACCTCACAAAGACCCAACAAAGAAAGAGAACTTCAGACCAATCTCTCTTATGAATATTGATGCAAAAATACTCAATAAAATTCTAGCAAACTGAATCCAAGAACACATCAAAACAATCATTCATCATGATCAAGTGGGCTTTATCCCAGGAATGCAGGGATGGTTCAATATTCGGAAATCCATCAATGTAATCTACTACATAAACAAACTCAAAGAAATAAACCACATGATCATCTCATTAGATGCTGAGAAAGCATTTGACAAAATTCAACATCCCTTCATGGTAAAAGTCTTGGAAAGAACAGGAATTCAAGGACCATACCTAAACATAGTAAAAGCAATATACAGCAAACCAGTAGCTAACATCAAACTTAATGGAGAGAAACTTGAAGCATTCCCACTAAAATCAGGGACTAGACAAGGCTGCCCACTCTCCCCCTACCTATTCAATATAGTACTGGAAGTCCTAGCCAGAGCAATCAGACAACAAAAAGAAATCAAAGGAATACAAATAGGAAAGGAAGAAGTCAAAATATCACTCTTTGCAGATGATATGATAGCATACTTAAGTGACCCCAAAAACTCCACCAGAGAACTCCTAAACCTGATAAACAACTTCAGCAAGGTGGCAGGTTATAAAATCAACTCGAACAAATCAGTAGCCTTCCTCTACATGAAAGATAAACAGGTTGAAAAAGAAATTAGGGAAATGACACCCTTCACAATAGTCACACATAATATAAAATACCTCGGGGTGAATCTAACCAAGCAAGTGAAAGATCTGTATGACAAGAACTTCAAGTCTCTGAAGAAAGAAATTGAAGAAGATCTCAGGAAATGGAAAGATCTCCCATGCTCATGGATTGGCAGGATTAATATAGTAAAAATGGCCATCTTGCCAAAAGCAATCTACAGATTCAATGCAATCCCCATTAAAATACCAACTCAATTCTTTACAGAACTAGAAAGAGAAATTCTCAAATTTATTTGGAACAACAAAAAACCCAGGATAGCGAAAACCATTCTCAACAATAAAAGAACTTCTGCAGGAATCGCCATCCCTGACCTCAAGCTTTACTACAGAGCAGTAGTGATTAAAACGGCCTGGTATTGGTACAGAGACAGGCAGGAAGATGAGTGGAATAGAGTTGAAGACCCAGAAATGAACCCACACAACTATGGTCATTTAATCTTTGACAAAGGAGCTTAAACCATCCAGTGGAATAAGGACAGCATTTTCAACAAATGGTGCTGGTTCAACTGGAGGACAGCATGCAGAAGAATGCAAATCGATCCATTCCTATCTCCTTGTACAAAGCTCAAGTCCAGGTGGATAAAGGATCTTCACATAAAACCAGACACACTGAAACTAATAGAAGAGAAAGTGGGGAAGACCCTTGAATACCTAGGCACAGGGGAAAGTTCCTGAACAGAACACCAATGGCCTATGCTCTAAGATCAAGAATTGACAAATGGGACCTCATAAAATTGCAAAGTTTCTGTAAGGCAAAGGACACTGTCAATAGGACAAAATGGCAACCAACAGTTTGGGAAAAGATCTTTACCAATCCCACATCCGATAGAGGACTAATATCCAATATATACAAAGAACTCAAGAAATTAGACTCTAGGCAACCAAGTAACCCTATTAAAAAATGGAGTAAGGAGCTAAACAAAGAATTCTCAACTGAGGAAATGCAAATGGCCGAGAAGCACCTAAAGAAATGTTCAGCATCCTTGGTCATCAGGGAAATGCAAATCAAAACAACCCTGAGATTCCACTTCACACCAGTCAGAATGGCTAAAATAAAAAACTCAGGTGATAGCAGATGCTGGCGAGGATGTGGAGAAAGAGGAACACTCCTCCATTGTTGGTGGGATTGCAAGATGGTGCAACCACTATGGAAATCAGTCTGGCGGTTCCTCAGAAAATTGGACATATCACTACCTGAGGACACAGCTATACCACTCCTGAGTATATATCCAGAAGATGCTCTAACACATAACAAGGACATATGCTCCACTATGTTCATAGCAGCTTTATTTATAATAGCCAGAAACTGGAAAGAACCCAGATGCCCTTCAACAGAGGAATGGATACAAAAAATGTGGTACATTTATACAATGGAATATTACTCAGCTATTAAAAACAATGAATTTGATAAATTCATATATAAATGGATGGAACTAGAAAATATCATCCTGAGTGAAGTAACCCAATCACAAAAGAACATACATGGTATTCACTCACTGATTATTGGATTTTAGCCCAGAAGCCTGAAATACCCAAGATTCAACTCACAGACCACATAAAGCTCATGAAGAATGATGACCAAGTAGTGGGGGCTTCAGTCCTTCTTAGAAGGAGTAACAAAATACTCAAGGGTGCAAATATGGGACACAGTGCAGGACAGAAACTGAAGAAGAGACAGACCATTCCACCTGGATATCCATCCTATGTGCAGTTACCAAAGGTAGAGGTTGATGTGGATGTCAGGATGTACATGCTGACAGGAGCTTGATATAGCTGTCTCCTTAGAAGTCTGCAAGAGTCCGACATACTCAGAGGCAGAAGCCCACAGCTAACCATTAAACTGATCACGGGGTTCCCAATGGAGAAGATAGAGTGAAGGCTGAAGGAGTTGAGAGGATTTGAGACACCATGAGGAAAGCAACAATCCCAACCAACCAGAGCCCCCAGGGTCTAAACCACAAGCCTGGGAGCACTTGGGGAGGGACCCATGGCTCCAGCTATATATGCAAGGGAGCTATATATAAGTGGGAGAAGAGATCCTTGGTCCCATGAAGGCTGGACGTCGTGGGGGGGGTACTCGAGGGTGGGGAGGTGAGGTACAGGGGAGGGTGTGTGGGGGTACACCAACGTGGAGACAGGAGGAGGGGGAAGGGATAGTGAGTTCCTAGGAGGGAGGGTGGGAAATGGGGTAAGGAGAGAACATCTGAAATGTAAAAAAATTTTCCAATAAAAAATTTCCAATGGGGAAAAAAAAAGTGTGTAGCCAAGAGCTATTGCTATCTTCTAATGTGTGATAACTACTTATTTTATTTCCCACAATAGTGTGTGTGTGTGTTTGTGTTTTCATTTCTGCAAATAACTTCATTGGAAATTACTTCTAAAATATCTGAATTTTAACTTCTACTAATTCTTTGCTATGCTTTTCTTATATAAAGGTGCTTCTTTCCTAACATACATCTTTCTGATAAATGCAATAGAAGTAAATTTATGTTTTCTCATTAGTTATGTATATACAACTTCTTGGTTGCTGTATGTAAAACAAAGGATACTGTCAATAGGACAAAGCGGGAACCAACAGATTGGGAAAAGATCTTCACTAACCTTACATCTGATAGAGGGCTAATATCCTAGGTATACAAAGAACTGAAGAAACTAGATTCCAGACCATCAAATAACCCTATTTAAAAATGGGGTAGAGAGTTGAACAAAGAATTCTCAACTGAGGAAACTTGAATGGTTGAGAAGCATCTAAAGATTCAGCATCCCTAGTCATCAGGGAAATGCAAATGAAAACAACACTGAGATTCCACCTCACACCAGTCAGAATGGCTAAGATCCAACACACAGGTGACAGCAAATGTTGGCGAGGATGTGGAGAAAGAGAACACTCCTCCATTGCAAGCTGGTACAACCACTATGGAAAGCAGTCTGGCGATACCTCAGAAAATTGAACATAGTGTTACCTGAGGACCCAACTATACCCCTCCTGGGCATATACTCAGAAGATATTTCAACATGCAACAGGGCCACATGCTCCACTATGTTCATAGTGGCCTTTTTATAATAGCCAGAAGCTGGAAAGAACCCAGATGTCCTTCAACATAAGAATGAATACAGAAAATGTGGTACATTTACACAATGGAATTTTAGATTTTTTTCTTAATTCTATTTCTCTACACATACATTGCAATTTTGGTAAGTGTTTGTTTTTTATGTTTGGTACATACATTATTACAAAATTTATATCTCAGATCTTAGGTTACCTTTTCTCCTTGATATTCTTTCATTGTTTAGTTTAATATAGATATAATAGAGGTGTTTATAAAACTAAGCTTTAATCCCAATTCTTTTTTTGTTGTTGTTGGCTTTTTTTGTGGTGTAAGATGTAAGTCTACATTTGTTTAGTTTTTAGGTTTAGTCTGAGTTTCCTCACCACCATTTATTGAATAGTCTTTTCTTTTCCCATTGTGTGGTATTAGTACAGCTAACAATTATTATATGAATATATGTATAGAGTATTTCTCAAAAACAGATACTTTTGTAAAATTTACATGTTCTATACCTGTATTGTTACAAAGAGAATGGGCAAAATGAGTGTTTCAGAAAAGTATGTTGTTACATCCATTTATTTTTATATTATCTTAAGATAGTGCCCCATTTTACATTTGTGCTTGTGCTATGACTTTTTCTGTTGGATGGTCTAACTCCATTGAAAAGCTCTCACTCTCTTAATGGATTTCTTACTCTAGAAGATGTATCAAAATTCTGTAGATCATCCCGAGGCTTGACCTCAACAGCATCAATCTTCTTTCATTTAGTTCTTTAGTACATTATTGAAGTTCTACATTCATTTCTTTAGTAGTAGATTGATCCAGAGTTTTCACAATTTATGGATCTGTCAATATTTTAAATTTAAGCTACATTCATATACTCATATCTCTAATTTCCTTCTTCCAGTATCTCAGCCTTCATAGAATTCTCTTTTTTTCACACTTTTATTAGTTCTCTGTGAATTTCACATAATGTACACCAATTCCATTATACTCCTCGTTCTCTCTTACCCATCCTCCATCCTTGCAACTTCCCCAACCACAGAGAAAAAATTCATTGGGGAAGCTGTAGAGTGTTGTACTGTGTAGTATAGACTTTTACTCACATATTTGCTTGCAAATATTCATAGCAATGATGTTTTCATTTCATGCAAGGCCTCTTGATTCTGCTAGTCAATATTGGGACTCCCATTGGATATCCTGTGGTGGCCTGTTTCACAGAGACCCTGTAGATTTTTGATATGTAGATTTTTGATATATAGAATACCTTCATGTGCTATAGTAGTTCATTAATAGGATAGATGTTGAGGTGGACAAATTCAAAATCCTAAATCAGGGTCAGAGAGGTATGAGCCTTTGAGCCTCCCAGCTCTCCCTTTTTTATGCCCTTGAAGTGAGCTCAACAACAAACCCCTGCCTCCCTACAAGCTAGGCCAGCTTTAACTTTACCTTGCTGCCAATGCAAGGTTTAGGGCCTGCTATCTCTAGTGTTGCAGCTGTTGAAGGACATGGCCAAATCTTCTACTCTCATGACAACAGGGCCCAATCTCCTGCTTGTGATAGCTGGTAAGAGACAGTGGAGTAGATGAGTACATCTCTCCCTCACCTAGCAGACAAAAAGCAAGCTGCTCACATGTAGTGCTCATATCCAGGGCCAACTCTACTATGCCTCCCAGTTGAAGTTCAGGGCCAACTTTTTCAATTACTACAGTGGTGATGGACAGGAACAGTTCTGCTCTCATGATCACAGGGCTAGTTATCATACATCCCATAGGTACCAAGGGATGAGGGTAGTGAAGCACTTCTCTCCTTTGCCTATGGTGCATGAAAGCAATCTATTTGCGGGGATAGACCTCTCAGGCTTACACTCTCAGGATCAGCTCACTCAAAGACCCCATAACCCACATCAGGGTCAGCTCCTCTGTACTGCTTAGGTGTGGTGCAGAGCCTGCTTTCTTGAGTGTTACTGTAAGGGTGGGTAGGTCCAGCTCCTGCTTTTATGACCCCAGGGCCATGTCTCTCACATACTATAGGAGGTAAGGGACAAGAAGAAAAGGGTGTATTTCTCCTTTGTCCTTGAGACCACAAGGGAGACTTGTAGCAGGTTCAGCACTTTGATGCTTGTGTCCTCATCTACAATTATCACAATGTGTGGGGGTCACTATCTTGTTTTTGCAACTAGCTAGGGTTGAGGTAAGGTCTTCTGCTCTCATGCTCCAGGGTCAGCTCTCTCACGAACCCCAGGTGAGAGTTGGAGTCAGTACTTCATAGCCATACATCAACATGTGCTCTGGTAACATCCCAGACCAGAGACATCCACCTGGACTTTGGTTGTAACAGACTCCTGTTGTTACATGGCCCACAGAACCAGATATTGCCCCTCCTAGCAGCATATGTCAGTACCCTATTATTGTCACAGGTGGCATAACTTGCTACTCATTTCAGACTATTCCTCACTACCCTAAAGTCTCTAGTACTGCCTCTGTTCATTGTAACCACATCATTTTATTTCTCTTTTTTCTTGCTTTTCTCTATCATTTCCTTTATTCTTTTAGTGGGGCCTGGGGTCTCTGAATGTCTGAGATTATTGCAGGAGTTGTCTCAAGAGTGATATATAACACTTGTAATTTATGGTATAGGACAGGAATTATCTTGGGCACAGTCTGTTTCACAAGGCCTGGGCAGGACCAGACTGGTGGTCCTCTCAGGCCAAGTCCCTGTTAAAGCACTTTGGTGTAGGATTAGATGTTCAAAAACTTACTTTTAACAAGGGCTCTCAATTGCTTCAACTCCACTTTTAGGCCACTGCCCAAAGATATGGGAGAAAAGTTGGTAAAACGACAAGGGGATGTGGATCTGTTTAAAAGAAGTTTTTGGGGTGATTCTGATTTCCATTTCTCAGGATACTATTCCAGTTCCATAGTGTCAGGACAGCAAACACAAATCAGCAGTGGTAATATGATCTAGCAGAAACTTCCAAGCCTCCACCAAAGCAGCATGCGTGAGCAGGATCAACTAGGTACAGGAAGCTAGGAGAAGTTCTTTGCTTTTTTTTCTCAATGAAGCAAAGTTCAGTGAAGAAACAGAAAAAGGCAGGAGATCAAAGAAGTGTTGCAAAGTTAGGTATTCAAGTGCACCAACATTCTTCACTGAGTCCTATTTATTCTATTTCCAAACATAATATGTCCTCCTATGGGTCTTGCCTTAGCAAATCAACACATGAGTTAACCACAGCAAAACACCCTATGAGTCTGCCTTACCAGGTGAGTCTGCATCACAGGACCCAATCAGAAACTTCCACTTCATCCTGCAACAGGACTGGTAGCCATCTCAGGCTGACTTATTTTTTCAGGAAATATAGGGCCACTATTAATTTGCTTGTTCACAGGTCAGAACACATCCTAGACCTAATCTCTCTCCTTTCTGACACCTACTGATGCACATGTGATAGAGCAACCACACCTACAATGCATCTAGGGGCAGAAGTGTGTAGCCCAGAGTGGCCGTGATGATCCTCCTGCCTCCACCTCTTTCAGCAAATCCTTCTATAATGATCTCCATAGCATTCTTAATCATAAACCTCATTGTTAATAAACCAGTTAGTTGCTGTTTTGGCTTTAAAGCTATCATATCGTAAAGAGAAATCAAGTTCTGTCCTATTTGTGATTAAATCACCATTTCTCAATAATTGGGCTATGTCTCACCTGTAAATGATTATATACAGCCTATTCCAGGAAATGGCAGCCATTCTGTTTGTATAATGAGGTTGTTCTGACCACACTATACTCATGCCTCTGTTTAAGGAGTTTGCTATGACTAACTTGTTTCACTTATGTTCTGAAAACACCCTACTAATGGGATATATATGTATACCTTCACCATATTCAGACCACTGAAACATACATTGGGGAGGTATGTGCTGGGCTGGATATGTTCTGTTGACTACAATAAAATAAGTTTGTTCTATTGTGGTTAGTTGGATTAGTGTTCTTTTACTTTTGCCATAACATTGCCATAATCCCTTCTACAGGAAGGTAAGATGGGCCCTAGACATGTGCCTTGCTAGGAAAATTAGAGGATACAGAATATACAGCTATTTTTTCTCATTTTCTTCTCAAACTAATGAAAGCACACCTGATATTTAACTATTTAGTTTTCATTTCTGAAAGTCTTTTTAAAGACATGTTATACTATTTAAATGTATAATTAAAGTGTTAAGCACTTGAAATGATAGGGTTTAGAAGTTATAAAAGTATACTCTGATGCTTTTTAAAGCAGAAGCTTTTTCTCTTATTTATGGTAGTCATTTACTATCTACTCAAATTTGGAAGTAACCACATTCTAAAGTTTATTATTATATTGGGAGCACAATAGCAAGAGAGCAGACATGTTGCTGAAAAGATATATGAATGAATATACCTCATCCAACAAGTGATGAACCAGTGTTCCTCCATCTTAGGCTTAAAATCTAACTTGTAGTAAAGAAAAATTAGGATCTGGAGTCCTGAAGGTGGAGTGCAGATGAGATCCAATCTTTTCTTCTCATCAACAACAAGCAAGTCATAGAGGAGCCCACCTGGTAATTTTTGGTTATGTCCAAGTTAGGCCAGAGCCACCAGTTCTATTGTTGATCTTCCTTGGGACACTGGACATGCCATGGTGAAAATGAGAGCTGAAAAATCAGAGAGACCTGGTACCTGAACATACTTTGGCAAGGTTTCAATGATTAGGCTCTACCACAGAGCCAAGGAATTCTGAGAACTTTCTGAGATATTGTAGGCCAAAAGATTGGATAGATCCAGCACAAAATGTCAGGCATTTTAATCTTGTTCCCAAGCATGCCACTTGGGCAGCTTTATGCTCGTCTCCAGTCCAAGCTAAAATCTGCTCCTGCTATTTACGATGGCTATGTTGACAGCCAGGTTCAAATAGTCTTTCTGGACATAGAATAGAATTTAGCTGGGATTCAAATATCATTGGGGTATAAGTATTGTTGAAATATCTTTTAAGACTATGTTCTGAGTTGAAATAGAAGTCAGAGAGGCCTGACCTAACTGAAATAGGGAGTCTCTAGTAAGTTCTAGGTACCTGGGTTGTTCAGAGAGTCAATTGAGATAAAGCTTCCTATTTGTTTTAAAATAAAGTTGGTCCAACTGGTGAAACTCTGAATGGCCACATTGTTGTCATTGGGGGGGGGGGGAATCTGTGTCTTGTGTTATGTTTTGCTCTTTTTTTGTGTTTGAAATCTTGGTGTGACAGAAATAGATAATGAGTACCTACATTTCATTTTTTGCTGTCTCCATCACTTATGTGCATTTAGGTGCACTTATTAATCTTTTCCTGCTGCAAGAAGACTTGGGAAACTGACTAAGCTCTAGCTGCTCTAGATCCCACACTGCTGGGAGGTAAGGTTGACAATTCTGCTCCCAAACATGCTACTTGGGCAGCTTTATTCCCTTCTCCAGTCCAAGCTGAAATCTGCTCCTACTGCTATTTACTATGGCTATGTTGATAGCCAAGTTTCAAATATTATTTCTGGACAGAGGATTGAATTTAGCTGGGATTCAAATATCTTTGTAGTATAAGTATTGTTGGAATATATTTTAAAACTCTGTTCAGCTCTGATGGAGAGATGGCTCAGTGGTTGCCGGGCAGTGGTGGCACACACTTTTAATCCCAGGACTTGGGAGGCAGGGGCAGGCAGATTTCTGACTTCGAGGCCAGCCTGGAATACAGAGTGAGTTCCAGGACAGCCAGGGATATACAGAGAAACCTTTTCTTGAAAAATCAAAATAAATAAATAAATAAATATCTGTTCTGCTGTATGAAAAAACTGGCTCTGAAGTTCAAAATTTTCTATCCTATGTCAGATGATTAATGTGACTTTCTGGCAAAAAATAAATCAACTTTGGGAAGCTAAAATAATTTAGAATATTAGTTTTATTCAACTAATATTAACTGTATCTCAAGATTTGTAATTCTTTTAAATGAACTTTCTGTACCTTGTGATTTATAGGCTTACTTGACATGGTTAAAATATATGTAATTCTTGTTGGAAAATTGATTTAAAACTTATAACACAGGTTTAATAGTTAGAAATCTAAATAGGTAATCTTTAAACAATGATCCAATCCATCAATGTCTATAGTTCTTGAAAGTCTCCAAGCTACAGTAAACTTTCTTTTAATTAATTAATTAATTAATTAATTAGTTAACTAACTAACACCCCAAGTGCTACTCTCCTTCCTAGTCCCTCACTCATACAGTCCTTACCCCTATCACCCCTCCCCTTGTTCTCTGAGATGGGGACCATAGGAATTCATCCCACCTGGCACATCAAGTCTCTGTCAGATTAGGCACATCCTGTCCCACTGAGGATAGACAAGGCAGTCATGAGGACTGAGCTGCCTGTCAACTATGTATATGCTGGAGGCCTTCTTGCAGTTCATGATGAGCTTTAGTTAGTGGTTCTGAGAGTTCCCAGGTGTCCAGGTTTTTTTGACTCTGTTGGTGCTCCTATAGGTTTCCATACCCTTCAAGGCCTTCAATCATTCCCCCAACTCTTCCATAAATGTCTCTGACCTCCTTCTAATGATTTGGTTGTGGTATTTGCATCTGTTTCAGTTGGCTACTGGGTAGCGCCACTCAAAGGACAGTTTTGTAGACTCCTATCTTAAGCATAACAGTGTCATTAATAAGCCAGTGATTGTTGCTTGCCCATGCATTAGGTTTTGAGTTGGGCTGGTATTGGTTGTCCTTTGGTCTCTGCATTTCTTTTAGACTGGACAAGTTTTGTGTTTGAAACTTTGTGGGTAGGTAGGTGTCCATATCCCTCCACTGTCAGTCCTGCTTGGCTACAAAAGATGACCTCTTCAGATGCCATGTCCTCACTATTAGGCATCAGTTTGGTCAACCATACTGATTCCTGTGAGGATAGCTTATCCCAGGTTTTTAGGAATTCCTAGAGATTCACATCTCCCCCAATTTCAGACAGTTGCAGATTTCCATTCATCATCCTAGCCCTGCAGGCCTCTCTTTTGTCTCTCTTCACACCCTATCCTGCCTCCACATTCCTCTTTCCCCACCATTTCTTCCAGCTTATTCCATCATTCCATCTCCCCCTATGATTATTTCCCAGAAATAGAATAGTTGGGTCTTCAGGCAGAACTATTTGAAATTTCTGAGAAATCCCAGACTGATTTCCAAACCAGTTGTAGAAGTTTGTACTCCCACCAGCAGTGGAGGAGTGTTCCCTGTTCTCCAAATCTTGACAGCATATAGTGTCCCTTCAGTTTTTGATCTTAGCCACCTGATTGGTGTAAAGTAGAATCTCAGGGTCATTTTGATTTGTATTTTCCTGATGCCTAAGGATGTTGTGAATTCTTTTAAGTGCTTTTCGGCCATTAGTGATTCCCTTTTTAAAGAATTTTGTGTTCAGTTCTGTCCCACTATTTCTTAACTGGGTTGTTTGGTTTGTTTGAGTTAATTTCTTGACTTCCTTATATATCTTGAATATTATCCCTCTGTCAAATGTAGAGTTAGTGAAGATCTTTTCCAAATCTATAGGCTGCCATTTTGTTCTTTGCTTTACAGAAGAAACTTTTCAGTTCCTGATGTCCCATTTATCAATTGTTGATCTTAGGACATGAGCCATTAGTGTTTTGTTCAGGAAAGTGTCTCCCAAACCAATACATTCAAGGTTATTTTCCACTTTCTCTTCTATTAGGTTTAGTGTATCTGGTTTTATGTTAAGGTCGTTGGACTTCAGTTTTATGCAGGGTGATAAATATAGGTTTATTTGAATTCTTTTACATACAGTTATAACAGCACTTTTATGAAGATGCTTTGCTTTTTTCCATTGTATGGTTTTGTTCTCTCTGTTGAAAATGAAATGTTCATAGGTCTGTGGGTTTATTTCTGGATGTTTGGTTCTATTACATTGATTTACATTTATTTTCCTGTACAAATTCCATGCTGTTTTGATCACTATTGCTCTATAGTACAGTTTTAGGTCATGTATAGGTATTCCTTCAGAAGTTCTTTTAGTGTTCAGGATTGACTTGACTATCCTTGTATTTTTGTTTTCCCATATGAATGTGAAAATTACTTTCAAAGTCTGCAGGGAATTGTATTGGAATTCTGATGGGAATTGCAATTAAATCTGTAGAATACTTTTGGTAATTTTCATTATGTTGATCCTACCAATCAATGACCATGGGAGATCTTTCCATTTCTGATATTTTCTTCAATTTCTTTTTTTAGGGACTTGATGTCCTTGTCTTACAGATCTTTTATCTTTTGGACAGAGTTGTACCAGATATTTTATATTATTTGTGGCTATTGTAAAGGGTATTGTTTTAGTGATTTTTTTCTCTGCCCATTAATCATTTATATAAAAGAAGGCTACTAATTTTTTTGAGTGAATTTTATATCCAGCCACCTTGATAAAGTTGTTTATTATCTGTAATAGTTCTCTTGAAGAATTGTGGGGGTCACTTATGTGTAATATCATCTACAAATAGTGATACCTTTACTTCTTCTGTTCTTTGTTGCATTCCCTTTATCTCCTTTTGTTGTCTTATTGCTATAGATGGAACTTCAAGCACTATGTTGAATAGATAAGGAGAAAGTGGACACCCTTGTCCCTGATTTTAATGGGATTGTTTCAAGTATCTCTCTATTTAATTCATTGTTGGCTATTGACTTGCTGTATATTGCTTTTATTATGCTCAGGTATGTTCCTTTAAACCCTGATCTCTCCTCTACTTTAAAAAAAATGTTTTATTATTTACATTCCAAATATTGCCCCTCTTCCCAGTTCCCCCTTAAAGAGTTCTGAACCGCATTCCCCTTTCCTATTCCTTCAAGAGGGTCCTCTCTACTCCTTTTACCCACTCTCCCCTCACTTCAACCCCATCCACAGCTCCCTTCCCTAGGTCATCAAGGCTCTATGGGTTAGGTACTACATAATCCAATGATGCCAGACAAGGTAGTCCTCTGATATATATGTGCCGGGTGACATGGACTAGCACTTGTATGCTCTTTGGCTAGTGACTTAGTCTCTGGGAGATGTCAGGGGTCCAGATTTGTTGATACTATTGTTCTTCCTAGTAAGTGGTGTTAGATATTGTCAGTTTTCAGCATCTAATGAGATGATAATATGAGCTTTGTCTTCCAGTTTGTTTATGTAGTAGATTACATTGATGAATTTTTATATATTGAAAAATCCCTGCATCCCTGGCAGGAAGTCTACTTGATCATGGTGAATGATGTTGTTGATAGGTTCTTGGACTTTCCTGGCAAGATTTTATTGTATATTTTTTGGGTCAATGTTCATAAGCAAAATTGATCTGAAGTTCTCTTTCTTTGTGGAGTATTCATGTTGTTTAGGTATCAGGGCAATTGTGGCATCATAGAATGAATTAGGTAGTATTCCTTCTGTTTCTGTTTCATGGAATAGTTTGAGTAGTATTAGTATTAGCTCTTCTTTGAATGTCTAGTAGAATTGTGCAGTAAATCTATCTGGCCATGGCCTTTTTCTTTTGGGAGACTTAATGACTGCTTCTTTTTCCTAATGGCTTATGGGGCATTTAACTAGGTTGCTTGATTTTGATTTAACTTTAGTATATGGCATCTGTCTAGAAAATCATACATTTCATTAAGATTTTTCAATTTTGTGGAGTACAGGGTTTTGAACTAAGACCTAATGAAGTGTTGGACTTCCTCAGTTTCTGTCATTATGTCTCACTTTTCATTTCTGATTTTGTTACTTTGGATACTGTTTCTGTGCCATTTAGTTAATTTAGCTTGGACTTTGTCTAACATGTTAATTTTCTTAAAGAACCAAAGGTTAGTATTGTTGACTTTTGTCTTATTCTTTGTTTTAAATTGATTAATTTCAGCCCCAAGTTTGACTATTTCCTGCCATCTACTCCTCTTGACTGCATTTGCTTCTTTTTTGTTTAGATTTGTCAGGTGTCTATTAACATGTTAGCATGATATTGCTATATTTTCTTTATGAAGGCACTTAATGATATAAACTTCCCATATAGCACTGATTTCATTGTGTTCCACAAGTTTGTCTTGTGCCTTGATTTTCAATGAATTCTAGAAAGTCTTTAATTTTTTTCTTTATTTCTTTCCTGATCAAGTTTTCATTGAATAGAGAATTGTTCAGTTTCTGTGATTATGTGGGACATCTATTGTTTCTGCTGTTAAAGTCCAATCTTATTCCAAGATGACCTGATAGAATGCAAGGGATTATTTCACTCTTCTTATGTTTATTGAGGCTTGCATTGTCCACATTTATATGGTCAATTTTCTAGAAGGTTTGGTGAGGGGCTGAGAGGAAGGTATATGAGGTAAAAGGTTTGGTAGTCATCTTTTAAATCCTCTTTTTTCATAACATCTGTTAGTTTGATGATCTGTGTGTTGTTGAGAGTGGGGTGTTAAAGTCTGCCACTACTATTGTGCAGGCATCAATGAGTGATTTGAGCCTTAATAAACTTTCTTTTATGAATGTGGGTACCCTTGGAAATATGTTCAGAATTGAGACATCATCTTGGTGTATTTTTCCTTTGATGAGTCTGAAGTGTCCTATTCTATCTCTTTTACTAATTTTTCGTTAAAAGTCTCTTTTACTAAATATTAGAATATATACTCCAGCTTTTTTTTTTTTGGATCTATTTGCTTGGAAAATGGATCTACTCTGTGGTAGTGTCTATCTTTGTTACTGGTTGTTTTTCTTGTACACATGTTTACATTTACAGTCTGTATTTTTTAATTGGTGAATTTAGTCCACTGATGTTGAGAATGTGAGAGACATTAATGATCAATGATTGATAGTTTCTGTTATTTTGGTGTTGGATATATTACTGTGTGTATGGTTCTCTTCTGGTTTTGCTCTGTAGTTATTAATTTCTTGTATTTTCTTGGGTGTAGTTACCTTCCTTTTATTTGGGTTTTCTTTCTAGTATCCTTTGTAGGGCAGGTTTAATAGAAAGGTATTGGTTCAACTTGGTTTTTTCATGGAATATATTGGTTTCTCCATCTATGGTGATTGAGTGTTTTGCTGGGTATAGTAGTTTAGGCTGACATCTGTAGTCTTTTAAGGCCTGCAAGACATTTGTACAGGATCTTCTGCTTTTTTTAAGTCTTTGAGATATGATTTTGACTGATCTGTCTTTATATGTTATTTGGCCTTTTTCTCTTATATAGTTTTTGCTCTGTACAATTAGTGCTTTGACTATTATGTGGCAGGTACACATACTTTTCTAACTTAATGTATTGATTTTCTGTAAGCTTCTTATAAGTTTATAGTCATCTCTTTTTTAGCTTAGTAAAGTTTTGTCTATGACTTTGTTGAAAATGATTTTTGGCCCTTTGAACTGGAAATATTTATCCGCTTCTAGTTCTATTATCCTTAGGTTTGGTCTTTTCTTAGGGTACCATATTTTTAGCATGTTAAATTAGGAGATTTTTATATTAGGTATTTTCTTCAATTGATGTGTCCATTTCTTTTGTAGTATCTTTTACTTCTGAGATTCTTTCTTTCATCTCATATATTCTGTTAGTGATGCTTGTGTCAGTAGTTCTTATTCTTTTTCCAAGGTTTTCCATCTGGAGGATTACCCTCATTTGTGTTTTCTTATTGCTTCTTTTTCCAGTTTTTGGTCTTGTTTATTTCCAGTTTTTGTTTCAGTTTGGCTTTGTCATGGAATACCTTGGTTTCTCCATCTACGGTGATTGGGCATTTTGCTGGGTATAGTAGTTTAGGCTGACATCTGTGGTCTTTTAAGGCCTGCAAGATATTTGTCCAGGATCTTCTGGCTTTTAGAAACTTTCTCTGGTTTATTTACTTCCTTTGCCTGTTTGGTTGCATTTTCCTGTATTTATTTAAGGGAATTATTTATATCCTTTTAAAGGTCTCTATCATCTTTATGAGATGGGATTTAAGATCAAAGTCTGTGGGACCAAGAAAGGCAGCCTGATTTTTGATTGAGCTAGGTTTGAAACCCCAGTGTCCCCTGCAAGGGACAGTAGGTGTTTTGCCACACTCCCAGACTCCAGACTCCTGATACTAGACCACAGCTCTCCATCAGTTTATGTTCTTCATTCATGTAGGACAATGCCCGCTAGCCCCTCCACAGGTAGAGGGCATGACTACAGGTCATGGAGCCTCATGAGAGATATCTATATTAATGAGATGCCTAAAGGCTAGAAGGGCTTAGCAATTAAACTTTCCTTCCTGACCCTCCTTCCTGCAAAAGAAATTTGCCCTCAGGGCTATCCTGAGAAAATGAGGGTAAGGATTCTTATCTATTTTCCACCATGACAATAAAAGCCTTAAAATCATGGACTGTTTTTCTTCATTGGGATCTGCTGTGAGAAGTAAAGGAGAAGGCCTTCACCTATAGAGCTACTGTCTAATCTCCTGCAGAAGACTTCTCTGTATTCCCAGCCAAGGAAACCACAAACTCAAGCAAGCTTCTGGTGACCAAGCAAGCCAACTGCTGAGACAACTCTCCCCAAGAGGCACAGCCAGAGCTTCTCTCACCCTCTCTCATTTGACTGTGGACAGATCCAGCACATGAGCATCCACTTCATTCTCAGCTCTTCTGCAGTTTCCAGTGGCACCTGGGTGCCCAATTGTCTGAGAATCAGATTGTCCCTGTCCTCCTTACAGGCCCGGGAAGACCCCCCCCAAGCTAGTTCTGGCTTCCCCTGGGACTCAGACTGTGCTCCAACCCTCAGAGTGGTGTCTCTGTGGCTTCTCACAGCCCCCAAACCACCTGGCACCAGCATGGGGTAAGTGAAATCATACTTCTCTTCTGTCTCCCTGAGAAGTCCTAGTCCCATGGTGGGGCAGATTCAGGACCCTCACTTCACCCAACAAAAGTTTAGTTCATTCAGGGTGTTAGGATACTCTAGGCTTGCTGCAGTGGGAGAGCTGGGTTCTGATGGTACCATATTGCTTTGGCTTATGTTGATTATGTTATTGTGCTTGCATTTTTCCATCTAGATTTCTCGCTCTTCAGTTAGCCTGAATGTGCCATGTGGGAGGCAGGTGGAGCTGTGAGTCTATAGTTTCAGCATGTCTGTGAGTCTTGTTTATAAAACTGTTCCTTGTGATACAGGCAGACCTGTGGCATGGGGGACAGTAGTTGCTCCAGGAATACCTCAGGTTCAGGATAGGATAGAAGAAGAAACTCTGACTTAGTGAGGGTAGAGCCCATAGCTGCTAGGATTGCTGGGTCCCCAAAGGAAGTATGCTTAGGATGGCTGCATGGGGATGTCTCACCTGTATGTGTCAGGTTAAGCTTGCCTCTCGGAGGCAGGTAGAGCTGTGGGGTGGGTGTGGGGGGGCTGTGATCACATCTCTAGCCAGTACTGGTATAGGGGCAGACTGGGCTAATCTTGCTTTTTATACTTTGTAATTCTACTTCTGACTAGCTGTTTTTCTTAACTAAATAATGTCAACAACAACAACAACAAAAATTGTTTTATTGTTAATAACTCACCCTGAGGTAGATTTGCAGCAACATACAAGTTCCACACATCCAACAGAGTCACTGTCAAAGTTAGGCCAGATTTTCTAAATATTATAAATAGAAGTATTCCTACCTTATAATCCAGTGAGACAATGACCAAAGCAGCCTACGAAATAGCCTTTAAAATGTCTCTCCTTGCCTCAAATATATCCAGGCTACCTGTGACTGATTTAGGAATGAATGACCAAGTTCTGGTCTTTGTTAACTTTGATAATTGGGTCATATAAGAAATTGTGATATTCTGTAATGGTTCTCATGTAAGAACCACAAAAATAAAGTTGCCAGTCTCTGTATGGACTGGATATATAATATGTATTAAAGAAGTTTCAATTCAAGAATTATAATAGTTTTAAGGTTAAACTTAGCGAGAATAAGACTATAGACACGTAATCTTATAAAAGTTACTAAAACTGCATACTACATTAAGGTTGGCCAGACTTTTCAAGTTCCTAATTCTCAGGAAAATCTCTCAGAGTTTCTGAATCTGGCACATGAAGGCTGATGCTCTTCTATGTTTCAGCTGAAGATTCAGTGTTGTTCTTTATGATAACCAAAGACCTAAAACCTCTGCTACCAACAATGCTATAGAAACCAAGGAGTCTAGGTTAACTATCTAGATTGATAAAGTTATTTTGATTATTGCAGGGAAATCTAAAGGGCCCACACGCTGGCACTCATAGACATGATTTCTCTGTTGTGTTGGGTGGTGTTGTTCCCACTCGTCTGCCACAGCTCAGTTGGCTAGAACTGCAGCTCAGAATGGCAGAAGCACATGGGATCTTTACTGAGTCAGTTCTGCACACAGCACTGGGCAGGCACTATGGGGCCCCACCCCATGAGGGGAGTTCCTCACTCTGGTTTGGCAGGAGGGGTGGTGGTGTTGCAGGTGGTTCAGGGAATGTTAAACATATATCACAAGTGTTAGGGAGAAAGGAAACATTTAAACAAAAAGCGAAAAAATTTTGGTATGAAAAGCATGAACATTGTTGTGTTTAGGTGTTCCTGTTAGGGAGAAAAGCATTAATGACAGGTTTAGAAGCAGTGTGGAGAGGGACCTGTTCTGCCATGTAGCATCTGCTCTAGTAGAGAGGTCAGGGTATTCCCCATTTGTTTTTCTTAGAAATCCTAAATGTAGAGAAGGAGAAAAAAGCCAACTTTGAAAGAAAAGCTCAAAACAAGAAACATAGGGGCTTGATAGGAGAGTCAGAAGGAGTGAAAGGCTGTGTAACAGATTAAGCCATGGTGGAGCATGTGGAGGCTGGCTTGGAGCCAGCAGCTCATGGGAGAAGCTGTCAGTCAGTGTGCAGTTTCTCCAGGCCCCATTTGGCATTTTAACTGTGAGAAAGAAAGTGTCTGAAAACAAAGAGGGGAATTTTTTACCCAAGTAGAGAAGTGTTAGAATGAGGGTCTAAGTGACACAAGGGTGGTGAACTCCAAGCAGGGTGTTGCTTCTCAGGCAAGCAGCTGAACTATTTGGCTGTAGCCTGTTGCAATTGACAGAGGAGGAGGGGAGAAGTCTATGCTAGCGGGGTGTGTCTGAAAGACTGCCTCTGTGCCAGGGATTAGAGCTGGAGTCTGTGCTCCTGAGAAACTAGCAGGCAGCATGCAGAAGACTGACCCCTGGGGGAGGGGCAGAAAGTGAAGATTAGGGAGTCTCCACTATCTTGTCAAGTTGGAGAACACATAGGGAGAGAGAGAGAGTCTTAGTCTTTTTGAACTAGGCAGGAGCTAGTGGTAACTAAATATTAGAGAGAAGAGGCTAGCCAGGAACACATGGAGAGAGAGAGAGAGAAAGAGAGGGAGAGAGAGAGAATTGGGAACAGAGAGAGGAGTTATTCAAGGTCCCTGGAGAGGTTTTTTTTCCATGGGCACCAGTGGGGGTGCTCTTGAAGCTGTGTCTGCATGCATCTTTCACCACCTGTGGAGGAAAATATGATGGCTTGTGCACGGGTTCATACAGGCGTGAGTTCTCTGTTGTGTTGAGTTTTAGTTCCCATCTGTCTTCTGCCGTGGGCAGGTGCCTCAGGGAGGTGGTCCTCCATAGAAAAGCAGAAGCACATGCGGGATATTCAAGACTGGTCCCCTTGCATGCTGCACCTGGTGGGCCCTGGGCTATGAGAAGCCGCCAGGGTACACCCGGATGGGAGTGAACTCAGTCTAAGTTTCCACAGGTAGACAGAGCTTTTCAAGTTGGAATCCCTGGGCCCAGAGGTGGCCGGGACTGATTGGCCTCAATTCTGGGGGTCCCAGGTACTGCTGGGACATGGCACAAGGGAAACGAGGAGTACGCAGGTGCGCAGCCGGCCTACAGGCCTAGGGAGATGAGAGGGGAAGAGAAAGGGATGGTGACACCCTGCGGGAAGTGCTCACTTGTTACACTTGTTTGCTGGAATGTTTCCTGCAGTGTTTGAAGATGCAGGCCCCACAGCAGAAATGCAGAGAAGCTTTCTGAGGGAAATTAGACATGATTGCTTGATAGTTGAGACCTTTTCTGAGTTTTCCCACAGCGGGCCTAAAATACATGAGGAAGTCCAGGGTTCCAAGAGTTTTATTGACATGGCAGATGATAGATGGTCTGGATGTGCACCCCCACTTAAGTCAACTACAAACTTATTTAAAGGTGATCTACGCAGTATAAGCATCAGGATTAGAACTACTAGCAGACATCACGGGTGTTTCATTTTTACCTGGAAAGGAAAAAGAAGGGAATTCTCAGGGATATTTCTCTTCCCTGGAGTCAATTGTTATTCCTTATTTATCTTGGGCCTAGCTTTGTGGGGGTATCTATTTATTTCATTAATCTTTTTGGCAGCCATTTAGCTGTGCCTTCTGTGGTATCAAACAGGCGTATCAATCCTTGGCCCCATATGAGAACTGGTCCAGACATTCCGTTTAAGGTGAGAGATCTTCAAATAACTATGGCATAGTTTTTATTGGTCTCAGCGATTCAAGCAGTCAGCAGCAGATTTGCCATGAGCTTTTAGTTTAGAGAGTTAAAAGTAATCAAGGCATGATGGAGAAGAGAGTGTCGGAGACTCTTTGGGGGGTACGTTTCCCTCTTTATTTTTAAAGCCATTTTGCAGATTCTTAAATCAGCAGAAGTGCAGCAACTCTCTTTCACACTCAAAGAGTCATAAAGCATATTTAAGAAATATAAATTACATAAAATCTCTTTTACAAAGACTGTTTGAACAGCACAACTAATCAGTCTATATATATTCTTCTACTTTTGTAAAATTACTCCTATTTTGTCATTTATTGTTGAGAGAATTAGGATTTACGTCTCTCTTGAGAATATTAAACAGAGACTTAAACTCTTATGTGGTGAGCTTTACATAAAGTCTTAGCCAATTAGCATCTCCTAGAAACTTTAAAAAATAATTTGAAATAAGTAAACTATCTTTTTTATTTTTGCCAGACCATTATGGCTTTTTTTATTGAATATTTTGCGTATTTACCTTTCAATGTTATCTCCTCTCCAATTCTCCCCCCAAACCCAGTATCCCATACCCCCTCAACCTATTTTTATGAGGATGTACTCCGAAAATCCTCCCAAACCCATCTCTCTGCTCTTGAATTCCCCATCACTAGGGAATCCAAACTTTCAGGGACCATGGCCCTCCATATCCACTGATGCCTGACAAGGCCACCCTCAATTACCTATACAGGTGGATCCCTAAGTCCCTCCCTTTGTGTTCTCAGGCTGGAGGTTTAGACCCTGGGAGCTCTGGTTGAATCTTTAGATACTCCTTCTAAAAAGGACCAAAGCACCCACAGTTTGGTCTTCCTTCTTCTTGAGTTTCATGTGGTCTATGCATTTTGTCTTAGGTATTGTGAGCTTTTGAGCTAGTGTCCACTTATCATACCATATGTGCATACCATAGGTGTTCTTTTGTGATTGGTTCACCTCACTAAGGATGATACTTTCCAGCTCCATCCATTTGTCTAAGAATTTCATGAACTCATTGTTTTTAATAGCTGAGTAGTAGTAGTACTAATCTGAAGAAATCCCCCATTTCAAAATGATCTCCAAAAATTGCAAAGAGCTTTATTAGACTTGATTTACTCTTTACAATAGAAAAGACTGTGTACAGCTTTTGTCTGTGTACAACCCTAAAAGAAGAATGTTGCTTTTACATAGACAAGACAGGGATGGTTAAAGAGAGCATGAAAAAGATCCAAGAAGGCCCTGAGAAAAGACAGAGAGAGAAAGAGTAAGATGAGAGAGGGTACAAGAATTGGTTTTCAACCTCTCCATAGTTGTCAACCCTACTTCCTCCCATCTTGGAACCATTAATTGGATTGTTTTTGCTGATTTCTTTTGGTCCCTGGGCCTTAAATAGGCTGACTAACTTTGTGAAAAAACAGATAAATAATTTGGTAATAAAACCTATTCAGATATATTATAATAAGTTAGGTATGAAGGACCACAAAACTCAAGGTTGTTACTCTATCCAGGGTGTTCCCAAAACCCATCTCCACCCAACCTAAAAGAGGGGACTTTTGCCCTAGACCAAGCAGAGAGGGGCTACCCCAAACCCCTCTGACTGGCTATCTGAATTCTTGCTTAGGCTGCAAGGCTAAGCACTGCAAGGGAATATAAATAAAAGTTAAAAAAAAATATCTCTTGGGTTCTGTGAGGGACAAGCCTGACTGCATAGTGGTTGATGTCAAAAGTATCCCCTCTCCAGGAAAAAGACATCGGGATGGGTATGGCCCTCATGTCTCACTGGACAACGACAGGAGGACTGGAGCCATTACAAGGTTCCCTTCAATTACTGGAGGTCAGGTCTCTATCCCCGCCCTTGCAAGAATAGAATCCCTAAGGCCCTTCTATACTTAGAGAAGTGAGGAGATGTCAGGAGCAGCCCTGCTTATACACTCAAGGCCTACAATCAGCCATAGGCCTAAAATCAGCAATAAGCCTGGCATACATACATGCTAATACAAAGTATTGGGTTTCTGTGGAAAAAACACTGAAACAAATGGCTATAAGCTATTGTAAATAGGCAGCTTTTGTAGAAATTTACCACCCTGAGTAATCATAGACTTTGTAACTAGTTAGCCTCAGTGGATAGTACCAACTTAGATAAGGACAAGTGAATCATAGGCAGAGTCATAGTGACCTGTCCCTGAACCTTCACCCAGCTGATACCCTGTTCTGAAAGATATCTGTACTCCCCCTGAACACCTACACTCCAGTGTCATCACCTTCCTCATGTCCTGCCTTTTGGTGTTTTTAACCTCTGTGTGAATAAGTAAAATTTACGATTTGATTTAAATAAATAAAAAAAATTTAAAAAGGTGATCTATACTATGCCAGCCACAGGTAGTACTACAAAATCAGAAAGTGCTGGACTTGTTGAAATTACTGTAAACAAGATCATGTGATGTGATTGCTCCTTTTCTCTTCAGTTGGGTCACAAACCAGATAATTCTGATGAATGGCCTGTTGCCAAAGCCCCTCCCAGTCATTTCTTAAAATTAAGCCTTCATTGCCCCTCATTATCAACAAAGGGCTGAAACCTTTAGGTCCAAGGGTGTTCCCTGGCAAAGGGAAGAAAATTATTTCTATACTATCTATTTACATGCCAACATTTCTACTCACATCTGTGGCATTAACACAAGGCCACACCTACTTGTACTTACGGGAACCATTGTTGTTTAACTCACCACTACCACAGTAGTTTTTCCAAGCCTTCACTTTTCAATTGTCTTTCTTAAGGTTTTAGCTTTTTATGTTAAGAGGGGAGAATATCTCATAGTATTTTTTGTTTTTCTGACCAGCATTTAGTTAGCTTAAAATGTTTGAGAAACATGAACTAATTTATACACAAAAGGAAGAGATTTTTTTTTATAACTGTTTATGAAAATATGTCATAGTCTCCATTCTTACATTCGGATTTATTGTTTTCCTATCTTTCTTCTTTCCTTTCTTTCTTTCTCTCTCTCTTTCTCCTTCTTTCATTCCTTTCTTTCTCCTTTCTTTTCTTTCTTTCTTTCTTTTCTTTCTTTCTTTCTTCTTCTTTCTTTCTTTCTTTCTTTCTTTCTTTCTTTCTTTCTTGGTTCCTGGATTCCTGGATGGAGAGTTTTCTAATTTAATTGGTGATATTCTTCTTTTCTCATCGAATATTATCAATTTCCTAACAATCATTACATGGATATTTATATACAAGTTTATTTACAGGTTCCTTGCTGTTCTATTAGTTAATTGTTCTGTTTCTATGCTTGCACTCAATGTGTTGATTATTACAACTTTAAACATTTGAAATACAGAACACAATGTCTGCAGTTTTCTTTCTCAATATGGCCTTACCTATTGTGAGTCTTTGGAGAGAAGAAAAGAGGAATACAGCATGCCTTTTTGCAAGAAATTCATATGGTTAACAATGAATTCACTTCTGAAATAGCAATGCTGGTTCGTTCATTGATGGCTACAGCACCATCACAAAGTGATTTTTGTCTTAAGCTTTTATGCTCTAACACTGTGGCAGACTGAATTACAATTCAGAATGTGTGGGGAAGTCACAAACATTGGAGCCACAGCAAATGCTGTATCTTTTTTAAATATTAAAGTTCAAGTATATACTTTCTTTCCTTATTCCATTTATTTGTCTTTCCTTCTGTCAAAGATAGATCATCCAGTACCTACTTCTTCCTCCATAAAGTTAAACTAAAGTACCAAGTATATAGCTATATTTTGAAGTGACTGACTTTTGTGGAACACTAGGACTTAGTAGGACAAAACATGGAATAGTGAAACATTCCAGGAACTAGATGATCACTCTGTTGTGCAGGAATGAGAGCTGAAGAAAGCCTCATCAAACTCTCAGTGTGGAAGGATAGAGCTGAACTATAGGAGAATTGTGTAATCTTCACAGGCTGGCCCTATTTCACTTAGATGACCTCAAATCTGCCCAGCAGTCATGCTTGGTTGGACAAATGTTTTTATAACAGTTTTCAAGTGAACACAAAGATTTCAGCAGCCAGGAACAAACTGGAGAATGAGGCCACTGTGTGAATTTGTACTTTTGTCAAATCAGAAACATCACTTTACATTGTACATTTTTAAGAGTTTCATTTTGAAAAACAAATCTCTTTGTGTTGTTAATCATTTATAGTTTTTTGTGTTATAGTTTAAAATCTTAGTGTTTTCTTTAGGATCTATGTATTTAGTAGAAACAACACTTTTAAATAGTTTGTAATTTATTACCTACAGTTCTGTCAGGTTTTATTTTACAAATCACATTGCCAGTTTGCTAATTAAATATGTCATGATTTTTATATATTTGTGCTAAATTCTTCTGCAAAGATTAATCACTCTTCCATTGATTGTTTTCACTTTGCATTCAACCACACACCCCGTTTTTGCAATGCTGGAAATTGAACCTAAGACCATGTTGATGCTAGACAAAAATATTCTCCCACTGAGCTGTTATATCCTCTATCCCATTTTACATTCTAACAGTCAATGTTACATTAGATTTTATTTTATTTATTAGGTTTTATATGTTTGTGTGATTAATTTTATGCATATCTCTAGCAAGAAGCATACAATTTAACATTTTAAATTAGAATCTCTATTAATAAAACAATGTAGTATGTTTGATTTATTGGGTTTTCTGATATTGATTTATTGGGTTTTCTGACATGCTCAGATTTAATTATACTGTTTTATTTTGTAAACTTCTGATTGGCAAATTTTCTTTAGTTTTGTTATTGGGCTCCTTCACAAGGCTGAGCTCACTTTGCTTACATTAATTTAATTTTCTTCTTTGTTATTTTGAGTGCTGAATATTTTATTTCTATTATTTAGTAAATATGTATATATGTATGTATATTGTATGTATGTATGTATATATGTATGCACATATAATTAGATATATTATTAGGCATTGTGCAGAGGCTCTCTTCTAAGTCTATGGAAGTTATTAGTACCCAATATCTGGTGGGTAATAGAAAGTCATTAAATTTTCTTTCAAGGGTAATCCAATGTACCTCTTTTTTTCTTGTGGAAGTAATCATGTAGAACTTATGTTCTACATAGCATCAGTTCAAGATTCAAGAGAATTTCTATTAGAACCTACTTAATTATAAAAGGAATCCAATTACTAAGCTATATATAGCATGGAGTTTTATGTAGTAGCATTTGGCAAATGACTTCACATATTCTGGAAGCACTTAGATGTGCCATTTCCTCTGCCTCCCCCAACCACCCTACCCCTTGTATTTTGCTATAAACTTTTGTTTTTGGTTGTAAGACTCTGTATTTTCATGTTTTTATTATTATGTTATCAATTTTATTTAGAGCATGTTATGATTACTTCCATAGTGGGCTACTATAATATTCAATATCTAATAACTGCTTAAGTAATTTTACTTAAATAATTTATACTTAGAGTGTAGTAGTTCTTGATAATATCCTTCATATCTGTCTTATACTGCTGGGTTTATTTTCCTTCTTGTTCATGAGAAATCTTTACAGTTCTTTCAGCAATATTTAATTACGTTTAATCTCTTAGTCTATGAATAAATTAGCATATTTTGTGGAATTGAGTAACAAGAGCATGTAAATTGTTTTATAAGTTTTAGAAGTACATCTTTAGCTTTTTTCATAATTTCTGTATTTCACATAGCACCCAAGTAGTATAAGTTTCAGTAGAAGATATACTTTGTTTCCCAATAGCTAGAACTTCATTCAATCCATAGAACTTTGATCACTTTTTCATTCACTTACAAGTCAATCTACTTCACTGCTGAAGATATTTTACCCTCGCACCTAACATAGATTATAATTTCTGGATAGCAAAATTTCCCCCATTACTGGAAGCACAATAAAATGTGTTCATAATAAATCACCCACGTATGTGCAGAGCTCCTTGTTTTAGACAAACTCCTTCTTTTGTCTCTTCTGTGATAAAGCCCATACCCTTGACTCTTCTTAATATTTCAGCCCTTGAGGTATCCTTCTTTCTGAAAGCCAGTCCAGCTACCAATTTTCAATTAAAGTACCTAAATTCTTACTTTGCTAAGACTTTTTTTCCAACAAAGCAAATTCCTTGTTTGGTTGTCATACATTTATCTTTAAACAATAATACATTTTATTTAAAGTGTTTAAAAAGTTTAGTTGCTTATAATAGTTAAATATTACTATAGTTAACATCATAAATATTATTTTAAAATATTTATATCACAAAAATATTTATAAATTTGTTTCCAGAATTAATAAATTAGAATCTTAATTTTTTATTCTAAGTTCATCATGTGTCCTAAATTTGAATTTATTTGTAACCACTTTTAATAGAACTTTAAGGACCATTTTTTGAATCTTCTTTTTGTATGTAATCTCTGTGTAGATAACCAGTTAAGATCGGTAATACAAAATTTTTAATAACATTTAATTTATGAATTAAATGAAACTTACTTCCAATTTTAGGAGTTGCTTTTGAAGAACTTAACCTCAGCCAGAGCACATGATGCAGAGATGTGGATGAGTTTTGGTTTCTGGTTTAATGATGTCTCTTACATTTGCCATTTGTTTCAAATTTCCATAGTGACAAAAACAACCAATCCATGAGTTGCCCAAGACCTGTTAATAGAGTTTGGTTCTTTTGAGCTGCAGATAAAGTAGCAGTGGCCTTCTTGGTCCTTCAGTAGTTTTATATACAGTGCTAAACACAAGAAAAGAAGAATGGACTCCAGACCCCAGACTCCATTCTTTGCACAAGAGTGCTGGCTTAAGAGTGCATGCCCTTCTTTTGTGCTTTCTCTAATAACTAAATACAGAGTACCATAAAATTTTGTCTACCTTCCTTTTCTTCTCCCAAAATAACCAAATATGGCCAAATTACAAAATAGACAGACTGTACCTGTCTCACTGGAAGTTTCCCAAATGTAACTGCAGTGACTTCAGATGAAGTATGAGGGACCAGATTGTAATGAATGTAGTCCATGACACACTTCTGAACTTCCCTAAGAAATTAAATAGCTCTCACTACTCAATTCTCACTGACTAATAAATTTCATGTTCTATATAATTCTTTTGTAGTATTACATTAGTGTCTATGAAGATTCAGTGTTAGAACTAATTCAAAATGAAAAGCAATTTTTTAAATTTATAATCATTTTATGTCCATTAGCATACTATAAATGATTTTATTTCCTCTTTGTGCACAAGTTCAAACAAGTATTATTGCTTGAATTTCTAATTCTTTTTTTGTTTCTTGGTAGAGATACAAACACACACCCAAGAAAGTAATCTGATGAAAGAGGGGTGCCAGAATCACTGTCAGAGTTCTGTATTGCTCTGAAAGTTCAACCATTTTCTTAGTTGCTCAGCTGGAGGCACTTTGAAATAGGTAGGGAAAACTTTAGTTTGGAATGAACAATGTGTTATAGCAAGAAATGAAGAGCCATTTTCTTTTAGGCAAAAAGTAGTTATCTCTAAAATGCTGAAAGATTCACTTAGCAGACTCCCAATTTTCAGCAAACAGCATGCTATATAAACACTTGGAATTTAATGTTTTATCTTCAAACATATGTGCTGCAGTTAAAGTCTATAGCTTTTCTCTACTGTGGAATATTAGTGGAAGGAAAGTGACTTTCTTCCGTCATGATGAAATAAATATAGTCAGCAAGCAAAAACTGCACAGGCAGAAAATTCTAAGAAAAAATAAATGGTTAAGACAAGTCAATGATTCTCTTCATTTGGAACAATTTTCTGTTGTTTTTGTCTACCAGGACCATATATGTGTGTGTGTGTGTGTGTGTGTGTGTGTGTGTGTGTGTGTGTGTGTGTATGTGTTGTGTGTGTGTATGTATCTGTTTAAATTATCAAACTCAAGCCTGTGCATCTCATAGGATTACATGTCAGTAACCATAGTTATTAAATATAGCATGGCTTAAAATCAGAAAAATGATCAAAGTCCTGGACAAGTATTATTCATATGCAACACATTCAATTTTTCAGAAATGCCCTCAGATCCCCTAGGAAAATAATGTTTTTCACTTGTGTTTATATATTTTATATCCCTCATATAGAATAAATGCATACTTAAGATAGAATTTGTACGAAATTTCAAAAGTTGATTGCCCTGTCATACTTTAAGGAATGTACTAATATCTAAACTTTTTATATTGTTTGTTTTATTTATATGAAATTTCAAAGAGTATTCTCTTGCTGCTAACATTATAAATTTGATGGTGATGCATACATGATTTTACTCTTACATATGTTCTTATGTTGCTCTTTTTATTTGAGTTTGTTTGTCTTTATGTTTTGTTTCTTACTTTCTGTGCCATTTTTTCCGTATCTCTGGATCAGTCTTCTGGATTTCTAGTCACAGCTCAATTAATTTAATTGTTATTTCTGTGACTTTTAGAGTGAGAAAAATATTTCCATTTTTACATTTCAATATTTTTATTTTCATAATATCTTTCAAATTGAGATAAACTTTATATGCAAAATGTGATTTCACCATATAAATCTATTTGCTTTCATTACATTTGTCTTGTTTAGAAATATTCCACTTATTAGGGAATACATACGTACATGTATTTTGGGGACTGCGTTACCGCACTTAGGATGATATTTTCTAGTTCCATCCATTACCTCCATAATGTATGATGTCCTTGTGTATAATGGCTGAATAGTATTCCATCATGTAAATGAACTACATTTTTTGTATCCATTATTTGATTGAGAGACATCTGGGTTGTTTCCAGCTTGGGCTATTATAAGTAAGACTGCTATGAACACAGTGAGAATGTGTCCTTATGGAATGCTGAAACATTTTTGGGTATATTCCCAGGAGTAGTACAGCTGGGTCTTCAGGTTGAGCTATTTCCAATTTTCTGAGGAACCACTAGATTTATTTCCAGAGTGGGTGTACCAACTTGTACCAGCATTGGAGAAGTGTTCCACCTTTCTCCACATCCTTACCGGCATATATTGTCTCTAGAGCTTTTGATCTTAGCCATTCTGATTCAAGTAAAGTAGAATTCAAGGTCACTTTTATTCCATTTTCTGGTGATTAAGAATGTTGAACATTTCTTTAAGTGCTTCTCAGTCATTCAGATTTCTTGTTGAGAATTCTCTGTTGAGCTCTTTACTCCAATTTTATTTTTTATTTCCTTTTTTCCTTAATCATTTTATTTATTTACAGTTCAAGTGATATCCCCCTTCCTGGTTAACCACACACCAACATCTTTATCCTATCCTCCCTTTACCTCCTTCTCTTTTCCTCTATGAGGGTGCTCCTCCATCTATTTGCCCATTCCTGCCTCCCACCCTAGCATCCTCCTATGCTGGTACATCAAGCCACCCTCCTCTCCCATCAATATCAAATAAGGTTATTTCATTTTGGGAGGCTAACTTCTTGAGTTTTTTGTTTTTTGTTTTTGTTTTTAATGCATTTTGGATATTAGCCCTCTTTTGGAAGTAAATTTAGAGAAGATATTTTCCCAGTCTGTAGGTTACCTTTTTGTCCTATTGATAGTGTCATTTGCCTTAATGAAGCTACTTATTTGCATGAAGTTCATTTGTCAATTGTTGATCTTACAGTACAAGCATTGGTATCCTGCTCAGGAAATTTTCTCTTGTGCCAAAGTGTTCAAGGCTATTTTTCCCTTTCTCTTTTATTAGATTCAGTGTACCCGGATTTATGTGATCATGAGTGAGGTCACCCAGATCCTAAAGGGCTTGCATAGTATGTAATAATTGATAAGTGGATACTAACCAAAATTTCAGAATACCCATTATACATACAACTTATAGCACTTAGGAAACTTAACAAGAAGAAGGCTCAAGTGTGGATTACCTGAAACCAACTCAGAAGGGGTGCAAAATAATCATGGGAGGCAGAAGGATACAACAAACAGGGTGGGAGAGGAAATGAAAAAGATGCATAAGAAGGCTAGGTTCAAGCATGGGGAAACAGGAGGGATGCCAGAGGGCCAAGAGAATGAATAGAAATATAATGAAGAGGGAGACGGGGGCAAGAAGAATCTCTAGAAAGTCCCAGAGACTTGGGATGTGAGAGGCTACCGAATTCAGTAGGAATGACATTAGTCAAAATGCCCAATAGTGAGGAGATAGAACTAGAAGAGACTACCTCCAGTAGATAACTTTGCCCCCAGTTGAGGCAGAAGTCCTCCCACCCAACATCAAAATTTTTCACCCAGAATTATTCCTGTTTAATGGAAATGCAGGGGCAAAAATGGAGCAGGAATGACAGAAAGACCACCTGTATTTTGTAATCTCTATTTCTTTTTTGTCAGATTTAGGATCATATGACTAACTACTCATCAAAAAATACAAATATATTGATATGCCTATCTCTATAGATGTGTGTGTGTGTGTTTGCTCATATGCATATATACATGTGTGTCTTGTTTTGTGTGTGTGTATGTACTGAACATCAATTCCCTTTTAATTATGAAAAGGTCTTGTGAACAATATAATTTTCAAGGGTCTGCATGTCCCTTTTAATTAAACATTCACTCTTTTCTCTCTGAGAGGTTATTGTACTCTAACTTCTTTATCTACCAATTGTTCAAAACTTTGTATATAGAATTTCAGATATAATCTTTTTATATAGATGGATTTCATGTTTCAAGTAGTTGGACATCTTTAGGTTCCATGAGGTACATACCCTTGCTTATAAGTTTTTTCTTCTGTTGGCATGTTTTCATCTGTTTCTGATTTCTCAGTCTGATTCTTTTTAGAGTCTGATTTGCAAGTTCCAAGACTATTTGGCTGTCATCACTTTTCTACTTATATGTGGCCTAGAATAGTTTCCATTTTTATACTTGTGAGAAAATTATAACTAAAAAATGATATATTTTGCCAATAGGAAAAGAAGTTCCACATCCAATCTCATGTTTAGTCCATATATCAGTGAGTTTGTATTAACTTGTTACCAATATTTTGTGTGCTAACCTCAAGGAACTTTTATTCATAGTTTAGAGCAACACAATCTATGCTTAAAAAATAAGTACATAACAATATATTCATACTAATTGATCAAGTAATACAATTGTAATTCTCAGGAAATAGAGAAATTAGTGTATGGAAAACAGAGAACACAAGAAAATGTAAAGTTTCATGATCTTCAAAAATGGGTTGAATTTCATGTCTGCTATACTAAACAATGAAAATAAAATGTTTATAAAATGTTTACTAACAGTTCAGAGATATACTAAAACTTGCAAAATTTTCATCTACTTCTCACCAGAGACACAATGGTCTTTATAATTTTTCTTCAGTTTCATAGATGGAAAAACTGGCTCACAATCGCACCTCACTTCTCTAACATCACACAATCAATAGTTGAATTCAGTTTTGAGATAAAGAGTCTGACAACAAAGCTCACAATCATGAATAGTAAATGATCTTATCTTATTTAGTGCCATTTGGTTAATATATTCCCAAGAGATTAGAAATATACCCTGCAGGATGGGTCTGATAGAGAATTTACAAAGTAAAATACATTGTAATAAATCTGATCTACTAATTCATATTAGGCTTCTCAAACCAAGTCAGCAACAAGAAGAAGACCCTTGAAGTCATCTTGCTCTATTTCCTAGCCATCATCATATGAATGATTCTGCTGTGCTATGCCATGCAATCACTCATATGTTGGACTGACACCTCTATAACGTACACTCAATTTCTGTTTGTCTTTTATTCATAATTTTTAGGTATACTGTTCACAGCATCCACAGTCTGACAAACAATGGAAGTCATGCTCATATTTGCATATATTCAGCTTAAATTTAGCAAATGGTTAAATTCTCCTTAAGGATCTTTCGAAGATCTTTCACTATCATTTATAATGAAATGAAATTTATGTACTGCATGTATCTGTGTGTATGATAATACTTATTTTGAAAGCCAAATATAAATTTTCAGGTTTATAATACAATGATTTATGTACTGCATGTATCTGTGTGCATGACAATACTCACAGCAGAATGAATAAGTCATATATCTTAGATCTTGAGTTACAGAAATTATAAGTCAACCTATATGGGTTTGGGAACCAAACTCAGATCTTCCTGAAGCCCAGTAAATATTCTTCTTCACTGAACCATCTGTACATTCCCTACCAAATATAATTTTAATTGTCATATACAATGTCAGAAAAATCTAGATTCATCTATTAAATCACTTAACTGAAGAGGACACTTAAATTTTTGTGCTACAATTTTGAGCTTTAAGGCCTTCAAGATTGATTAGTGGGTAAGGGTGTCTTCCTTTCAGTCTCATCAACTATGGATTAAAAGGATCAATTTTGATAACTAGGCTTACGAGGCCAATAACTTTGCATTCTGAGCTATTTTATCTCTTCATCTAAGATTAAACAAGATCTGTAATGCCATTCTGAGATAATACATAAGTCAACAAAGGATTTAATGTATTTTAATTCAAGACAACTTTACAAATCATGTGACCCCAATAGCCCTTATTCCAGTTCCAAATTTCTGAAATGTTTTTCCTCAAAGAATGAAGTAATCCTGCAAGGTGATCACCTTAAACACTGCCAGTGAGCATATCCTCTTCTTGGGAACTAAAGAAGCAAGAATCAGTGATTTACACAAAATATGATTCATTAATCCTTTCAGGATTCAGATTCTCATTAGATGGTTCAGAAGTTAAGAGCACATGCTGCTTCTTACTTTGGCACAACTTTCATTTTTAGCACCCACAATGAGAATCCAACCATAATAAAATTCCAGGAAATCCATCATGTAATTCTGGCACTTGTGAGTATTTCAAATTAAAGATATGTGGTTCACAGACATACCTACAGTAAACAACCACTCATGTACATAATATTAAAGAACATTAATCTTAAAACCAATTCAAATAGTGATGGGCACGGTCTAAACACATATTTCAGATAAGTATCACTTGTTTTGACAGTTATGTTTAACTACAATGAAGGTAACATGTCACATTGTATGTGTTATATAATTATTGTTATAGTTATCTATTAATTTAATTTGTTCAATTTATGAACAGAGAAACTATAAAATTTATATCATCCTTAGTTCTTTAAGTCAAATGATGAGTCAAATGAGTTTATTTTTATTTTAAAAATGTTTGATCTCATTGTTATATATTTCACAGCAGTTTTTACTACAAATACTAATGTTTTTATAAGTCACATGGCATCTGACTTCTGAATTCTAGCACTAGATAGATAATAATGATAATCTGTCTCTACCATACTAATGTGCTTTGACATCTACTGATGTTGGGGTAGATTCTGGGACATTTAAGAGGAAAAAGCCTTAATGAAAATGTTCACATTAAGTTTTATAGTCCATCCCTACTTCCTGTTTCTATTTGCTTCAAAAGACTACTGAAGCAATGTAACCAGTCCATGCCTTTCCAGTGCAATGCCTTCTCAAATATTATCGATTATATTCTCTTGACTATAAGTTAAATCCTTCTTCACTTAAGTTACTTCTTATGTGTATTTTGTCATTTTGTCATAGTAATGAGTAATGTAAGACAGATGTGTGTATGTATACAATACTTATAAATATGTGTGTGTGTGTGTGTGTGTGTGTGTGTCACGAAAAGATGGATGATAGAAAAGTGGAGAGAGATAGGGCAGTAAAATAAGACATATTTTGCTTTGTAATAATTTAACAAGTTTAAATAATACATTTTTGGTGGGGTATTAGTACTATTTGAATGAAAACTAAATAAACAAAAAAGGAAGGACATTGCTGCTCTTAAAGAAGGTATAGGAGAAAATTAATTGTAGATAAAAGGAAGACCAGTGGCAGGGAAAACTGGGAGAATTCATAGTGAACATGACACTGATCTGAGTCATGTAAAGAGATGGGCCAGGGAAGAGAAGAGAACCAGGAGATAAAAGGCATAGGTAATGAAAAGGTGAACTATAGAGAGAAAGACATCTGGAGTAAGGACAGCTCTGCCTATGAGCTGGAAAAGTTTAGAGTAGGAGCTAGAGTATGACAGCCATACCCTTAGAAAGTTCAGACTGAAGAATGTGGCAGAATCTGGTAGCCAGGACCACATTGATGTTTTTTTTATTTTTTAATTTTTTAAATTTTTCATGGATATTTTTTTACATTTCAGATGTTATCCCCTTTCCAGATTTCCCCCAACCCAGAAACCCCTATACCAACCCCTATCCTAGGCCTCTCCTTTGTTTCTGCTTCTATGAGGATGTGCCTTACCCACTCATCCACTACCAACTCTCTGCCCTTGAATTCCTCCACACTGGGGCATCCAGCCTTCACAGGACCAAGGACTTCTCTCCTACCTATGCCCAACAAGGCCATCCTTCCCTACATATACAGCTGGAGCCATTGGTCCCTCGCTATGTGCTCCCATACTGGTGGTTTAGACCCTGGGCGCTCTGGTTTGTTGGTCTTGTTGCTTTCCCCATGGAGCTGCAAACTCCTTCAGCTCCTTCATTCATCTCTCTAACTTCTCCATTGGGAACCTCATGATCAATGTTCAATGTTTAACTATGAGCATCCACCTCTGTATATGTCAGCCTTCGGCAGACCTCTAAGGAAACAGTTATATGAGGTTTCTGTCAGCATGAACTTCCTGGCATCACATCAACGTCTGCATTCGGTGACTGCACATGGGATGGATACCCAGGTGGAGCAGTCTCCGGATGGTGCCTCTTTCAGTTTCTGTCCCACACTTTGTCTCTGTATTTGCTCCCATGATTATTTTGTTACTCCTTCTAAGAAGGAAGAAAGCACCCACACTTTGTTCTTCATTCTTCATGAGTTTCATGTGGTCTGTGAGTTGTATCTTGGGTATTGCAAGCTTTGGGGCTAATATCCAAAGATATCAGTGAGTGAATACAATGTGTGTTATTTTGTGATTGAGTTGCCTCACTTGGGATGATATTTTCTAGTTTCATACATTTGTCTAAGAATTTCATGAATTCATTGTTTTAATAGCTGAGTAGTACTCCATTGTGTACATGTCCCACATTTATCTGTATCCATTCCTCTGTTGAAGGAAATCTGGGTTCTTTCCAGCTATTGGCTAGAAATGGCTATTATGGACACGTGTTCTTGATATATATTGGAACATCTCCTGGTATATTCCCAGGAGTGGTACATGCCCAGGAGTGGTATATGCCCATCCAAGAGTGGTATAGCTGGGTCCTCAGGTAATGCTATGTCCAATTTTCTGAAGAACTGTCAGACTTATTTCAAGAGTGGTTGTATCAGCTTTCAATCCTTTAGCCAGGTTTAAGTGTCTAGCATTAACAACCTACCCTATTAGTTTTTCAATTGTTCCTGTAGTTTTTGTCCAAGATATGTCCTCTGAATAGGGTCATGCTCAGGATAATGAAAGGTTGATTTAATATTTCTTATTTTATTAATTAGGAAGAAAGAACTGTGCAAAGTAATTGGTTAAGACAAAACCTTTGATATGTGATAGATGAACTTCACAACTCTCAATAAAATCAACTTTAGACAGAAATGTGTGAAGATCCACCCTTCATTTATCACAAAAATATCACATATCACAAAGCCTCATGTAAATCTTAGTACATCTCAAGCCAACATAATAAAGGTTGAAGGGACTACTATGAAGCATGAAATCTTCTTTCTCCTAACAGGATTTTTTGTTTTGATTTGTTTTGCCTTTCAACAAAGGCCAGAAACTACAGACTGGAGATAAACAAAAGATTATTCAAGAAAATTTGAATACTTCCAGTCCAAAACTTAGCCTTAGGGCAAGTCGGAAACTCGAGGCCCCACCCCTAACTAGAGACAACCTGACTCCTTGGATATTCATTATAAGCAGGCTCCTAGGTGAGACCACCACCCCTGCTCCAATATCTAGCCTGTTACCTTGCCACAGGGCCCAGGAGACTTGGCACCTATCTCTCACGCCTGAAAACATCTTCTTTCAGGTCTACAACTTGGCTAAGGGCAGATAAGGCCTGCTCTAACATAGCTCACAGATTTCCACCTTCCTACAAGGAGGAACAAGCCCCAGTCAGAAACAGCAAGTACAGTTAGATAAAGAGATAATCAGATGGCAAGAGACAACTGCAAGAACACAGACAGCATAAACCAATGTGATATGTCACCATTAGAACATGGTTCTTCCACCACAGCCAGCTCTGCATACCCTAACATGACTGAGAAGCAAGGGAGATATAAGTTTCTCAAACTCAAAGAAATACTAGAGAACACAGATAAACAGGTAGATGCCCTTAAAGAGAAAATATATAAATCTTTAAAGAAATACAGGAAAATTAAACAGATGAAAGAATTGAACATAACTGTTCAAGATCTAAAAGTGGGAATAGAAACAGTAAAAAATTCACAATCCTCACATTGAAAAACCTAGGAAAGAAATCTAAAGTTAGAGATGCAAGTATCACCAACAGAATACAAGAGTGAATCTCAGGCATAGAAGATATCATAGGGACATTGACAAAACCATCAAAGAAAACACAAAATGCAAAAAGGGCCAAACCAAAAACATACAGGATATTCAGGGCAAAATGGAAAGACCAAACCTAAGAATATTAGGAATAGAAGAGAGTGAAGATTCCCAATTCAAAGGGTCAAAAAACATCTTCGACAAAAATCATAGAGGAAAACTTCCCTAATCTAAAGAAATAGATGGTCATGAATGTTCAAGAAGCCTACAGAACATCAAATAGATTTTACTAGAAAAGAAAATCCTCTCCTTACATAGTAATCAAAATATAAAATGCATAAAACAACAACAACAACAAAAAGAATTTTAGTAAGGGAAAAATTCCAAGTAATAAATAAAGGCAGACCTATCAGAATCACACCTGAATTTTCAGTAGAGACTCTAAAAGCCAGGAGATCTTAGAGAAATGTCATGCAGACCCTAAGAGAATCCCAAATGCCAGCCCAACCTACTATCCTGAGTAAAACCAAGATATTCCATGACATAACCAAATTTAAGCAATCTCTCCACTAACCCAGCCCTACAGAGGATACTAGAAGGAAAGCTCCAACACTAGGAGAAAAACTACACCCAAGAAAAATCAATATATTAATGATTTCACAATAAATCCAAAAGAAGAGAACCACGCAAAGAGAAAACCACTTCTAACAACAAAAATAATAGAAACCCACAATCATTTGCCTTTAATATATCAAAATCACTGGAGTGAATTCCCCAATAAAAAGACATAAGCTAACAGACTGGATACATAAACAGAACCCAACAGTTTGCTGCATATGGGAAATAACCTCATTGACAAAGACAGACACTACCTCAGAATAAAAGGCTGGAAGTTTTTTTCACAGGCAAATGGTCCCAAGGTACAAACTGGAATAGCTATTCTAAGATTAAATAAAATAGGTTTTCACCAAAAGTTATCAAAAGAGATGGGGAAGGATAATTCATACTCATCAAAGGAAAAATCCACCAAGACGAACTCTCAGTCCTGAACAGTTATATCCCAAATGCAAGGGCTTCCACATTTGTAAAAGGGAAACATTACTAAAGCTCAAAGAACACATTTAACCCTACACCATAATAGTGGGAGACTTCAATACTCTAATTATTGAACAGGTCATGGAAACTGTAACTAAACACAGTCATAGTAAAATTATCAGAAGTAGCGAACCAAATAGTTTTAACAGATATCTACAGAACATTTCAACCTAAAACAAAGGAATATACCTTCTCAGCAATTCTCTTAAATTGGCTATATAACCATGTACAAAAGTGCCACAAGATATACAATAAGATTAAATCATCCCATGCATCTTATCAGATCATCATGGACTAAAGACAGTCTTCAATAACAACAAAAATGACAGAAAGCCCACATACTCAAGGAAGCTTAACAAGTCTCTACCGAATGATAACTTGGTCAAGTAAAAATAAAGAAACTAAAGACTTTCTAGAATTTTATGAAAATAAAGGAACAGCATACTCAATGAAATGGGATACAATGAAAGCAGTGCTAAAAAGAAATTCATAGTACTAAGTGTCTTCATAAAGTAATTGAAGAGATCCTATACTAGCAACTTAACAGCATATCTGAAAGCTCTAGAACAAAGTGAAACAAACACACCCATGGGTAGTAATGGGAATGAAATAATTAAACTCAAGACCAAAATCAATCAATTAGAAACAAAGAGAATGATACAATGAATCAACAAAACCAAAAGCTGATTTTTTGAGAAAACCAAGAAGATAGATAAACCAATATCCAAGCTACCTAAAGGGCACAGAGATCACATCCAAATTAAGAAAACCAGAAATGAAAACGACATAATAACAGAAACTGAGGAAGTTAAAACAAAACATCCAATCCTACTACAAAAGGTTGTACTCAACAACCCTTGAAAGTCTAGAAGAAATGGATAATTTTCTAGACAGATACCACCTATCAAAGTTAAATCAAGACCAGATAAACTGTCTAAAAAGTCTCATAACTGCTAAGTAAATCGAATCATTCATTAAAATCTTCCAACCAAAAAAATCCCAGGGCCAGATGGTTTTAGTGCAGAATTTTATCAGACCTTAAAAGAAGACCTAATACCAATACTTCTCAAATTATTCATGAAATAGGAAGGAAGGAACACTACCTAATTCACTCTATGAAGCCATAGTTACATTGATCCATAAACCACACAAAGACCAACAAAGAGAAATTCAGAAAAATTTGCTTATGAATACAGATGCAAAAATACTTAATACAGTTCTCACAAACTGAATCTAAGAAAGTATCAAAATGATCATTTAACAGGCTCAGGAAGACTTCATCAAGAGTTTCAGGGATTTTTCAATATAAAAAATCCATCAAAATAATTTGCTATTTAAACAAACTCTAAAAATCACAGACTATCTCACTAGATGCTGAAAAAGTCTTTGATAAAATACAACAACTTTATGTTAAAAGTCACGAAGAGATCAGGAATTCAAGGCTCATACCTAAATATAAAAAAGAAATATACAGCAAACCAACAGCCAACAATGAATTAAATGGAGAGAAATTTCAAGAAATCCCACTAAAATCAGGAACATACAAGGCTGCCCACTTTTTATTTATTCAGTATAGTACTGTAAGTTCTAACTAGTGCAATTAGACAACAAAGGGAGGCCAAAGGGATACAAATCAGCATTTGAGGAAGATAAGTTACCACTATTTATGGGTGATATGATAGTAATGTAAACGACCCCCAAAATTCTACCAGAGAACTCCTAACCTGATAAACTTCAGTAAAGTGGATGGATTTAAAATCAACTCCAGCAAATAAGTAGCCTTCTTTTACAAAAAGGATAAAGGGCTAAGAAAGAAATTAGGGAAACAACACTCTTCACAATAGTCACAAATAATATAAAATATCTTGGGGTAACTCTAACCAAGCAAATGGAAGTATTAATATCTTATATATAACAAGATCTTCAAGTCCCTTAAGAAAACATGAAAAAGAACTCAGAAGATGGGAAGATCTTCCATGCTCATGGATCAGAGGATTAAAATAGCAATATTGGCCATCTCTCCAAAAGCATCTACAAATTCAATGGAATTCTCATCAAAATTCCAACTCAATTCTTGCCAGTGTTAGAAAGAGCAAGTTTCAACTCATGTGCAATAACAAAAATCTAGGATAGAGAAACAATTGTCTATAATAAAAGAACTTCTGGAGGAATCACCATCCATAACTTAAGCTGTACAACAGAACAATAGTACTAAAAACCACATGAAATTGGTACAAAGACAGACATGTTGTGAATGGAATAGAACTGAAGACCTAAAAAAACCCCATACTATGTTCACTTGACATTTGACAAAGAATCCAAAATCATACAGCAGAAAAAAGACAGATTTTCAATAAATGGTGCTGGTCTAACTGGAATTCTTTAGGTTGAAGAATTAAAATCAATCCATTTTTATCTTCTTGTACAAAGATCAAGTCCAAGTGAACAAACAACTGTACATAAATCCAATATGCTGAATCTATAAGTGATAAAGTAGGAAAGAACCTCAAACACATTGGCATAGGAGAAACTTTCCTGAACAAAACACAATGTCTCAGGCTCTAAGATCAACAATTGACAAATAGGACCTAATGAAACTAAAATCTTCTTTTTGTCAAAGAACACTGTCAATAAGAAAAAAAATGACAATCCACAGATTGGGAAAATATCTTGACCAACACTGCACCTGACAGTAGGCTAATACCCAAAATATATAAAGAACTCAAGAAGTTAGAATCCAGAAAATGAATCACCCAATTAAAATGGAGTACAGAGCTATACAAAGTATTCTCAACGAAGGAATCTCAAATGGCTAAGAAGCACTGTAAGAAAAGTTCAACATTCTTAGTCATTAGGACATATAAACACATAAATAACCATGAGATCTACCTTACACCTATCAATCAGAATAGCTAAGATCAAAATCTCAGATGACAGCAGATGCATTGGAGGATGTGGTAATAACAGGAATATTCTCTCTTGCTGGTGGATTGCAAGCTGGTACAACTACTTTTTGCAATTAAAATGGTGGTTCCATAGAAAATTAGAAATTGTTCTACTTAAAGACCACCAGCTTAAACCCTTGACACATACCCAAGTATTTTTCACCATACTATATTCATAGCAGCCTGATATTTAATAACCAGAAGCTGAAAACAACCTAGATGTCCTCAATGGAAGAATGGATTCAGAAAAGTTTTTAATTTGCACAGTGTAATACTACTCAGCTATTAAAAATGAGGACTTCACAAATTTTGCAGCTAATGGATTTCGAACTGAAAATATCATCCTGAATGATGTAACCAAACCCAAAGACATACTAGTATATATTCACGTAATTGGATATTAGCCCAAATGCTCAAAATACTCATGATATATCTCCCAACCATATGAAGCTTAACAAGAAGGAAGGCCAAAGTATGGATACTTTAATCCCATTAACAAGCTGGAACAAAATAACCATAGGAGGCAGAGGGAGGGACCTGAGTAAGAGATGGGAAGGAGAGGGTTAAAGGGGGGAGCAGAATCAGTTATGGAAAGAAACAGAAGTAAGAGGGCTGGGAGAATAAATAGAAGTATCTAGCAGTGGGGGGCCATGAATGGGGGTGGGAACCACTAAAATGTCCCTGATGCCAGGAAGTGAGAGCTTCCTAGGATCCAATGGGATCCTTAACCAAAGTGCCCAATCATGGGAAGATAGAACCTGAAGAGTCCCATCTAGTAGATAGACATGAGCCCCACTTGATGTATGGGACAAGTCCATCCTACCCAAATATTAACCCAGAATTGTTCCTGTGTAAGGGAAATGCAGGGATGAAAATGAAGCAGAGAGTGAAGGAAAGTCCATCCAGAGACCATCCCAAAACACAAAGATAACAAGAGAGACAGAGACAAAGAGACAGAGAGAGAAACAGTGACAGAGACAGTGTTAGTGAATCTCAAATTTTTACATTGATTCATGATGTTCTTGTCTTTTATTCTCAAATAATGTTTCTCTACTTACTCGTTTTCTCTTTTCTCTCTGTCTTTGTTTCTCTCTCCCACTATAAATTCATGATGACTTATAAATACAGTTTTATATATTATATAATGTATATATATTATAATAATATAATATATTATTGTACATATTATATTATATTTAATATATATTAAATATTGTTATATAATTATAACATTTCTCAGTCCCTTTTACTTCCACTATACTCTCTCATATACCTCATCCCCTTCAATATCATGGCCATGTTATTCATATGTCTGTTTTCAGGGCTAACCTTTCAGCACTTGCAAACCAATTGGTATGTATGCTCACCCATGTAGAAGGCCAGACTCTCATTAACATATTTCCTTAGGTCTCTATAATTATTTTGTAAGGTTGAGTCTACAAGAAGTTTTCCCATTCACTTTGTCATGTCAATTGATGTTGTACTTGCTCAACTCACATTGGGGCATCCATGTCGGCAAAACTTTACAGGTATAAATTTTGGCATTATTGGATGAATCATTTCCCAGAAAACTGCTTGGCTTTTACAATCATTATATGTCTTTAAAATATATACAAATAGCAATTAGAAATATTAATATATATTTAATGAAGATCAAAACAGAAAATTGATGATTTAAGAATACTGTAAGTAGATATGAATATGTCACCAGAGTCATAAAATCTTGCAAAAAAATTAGTTCTTATACATAATGTCGGATATCAACTTGCAATTGCAACACTCCTTGGTTAGCTGTATGCAAATATTAACTGTGCATATATTTAAGAAGTTGAGGAAGAAAATACTGAAGCAGACTCTGCACATGCATGTACATCTTTTGCATGAAATATTCGAAGAACAACTCACCCTATTGCCTGCTAGGCACTGGTAGACAGGCCAGTCTGTTCTCAACCTGGCATACTCTGATTCAGAGCTCTAAAATCGCTCTCTCCTCCTGGATTACTAAGTTCCCAGGGCTCCCTCCTGCCACACCTACCCCTTTCTTCCAAATTCCTGTGGCTGTCTGGGGTGCACTCTTGCACACCATGCTCTGCTGCTATACCTTTCTATGGAACCCAGTTGAGTCTATGTGTGAACCACACAATCTTAGTTTAGAATCAGCAGGTAACACAATTCCTGGTCACAGAACCTAGCATCCTAATTTTGTAAACTATAAATCCTTGAGTGGCAGATCCTGATTGATCCACCATAAAAACTGACAGCCTCCGGCTTCCTACATTCTGTCTGCCTACCTTGTTCCTGCCATTCAAAATGGCAATCTCTTTCTCCTACATTCCCTCTTTCTCCCCAAGACAGGGAAGTCCTAACTTTTCACCCAGTGATTGATCCCTTGTAATCTTTATTCATTAGGGGAAAATTCCACGACATACATGGAAACTACATTTAGTCTAAAATGTATGTTGATGGTGATGTAAAAATGCTGAATATATTTTTCCTTGTGTCACAATATTGCATTCATATTTTCCTTATACTGACAAAGTTTTGGTTATGTAACTGTTCCCATTGTTTTTGAACTGTAATATCATGACTCAGTTTATTAATGTGACAGACTTCTACTCTGTATAAATCATAGGTATAGTGAATAATTCTACATCTGGGTAATTTCTTTGTGAATTTTTGTATAAAAATGAATTTCTGCTATTAATAATTTCAAAGAAACCATTTCAACACTGCATATTTCTTTACTCTGTCATAGAGCATTAAAATATATACTGAGATGAAGACTTCCCTTCCATCAGAAAGAGTAGATAAAAATCAGCACTTTCAGCTCCCTGAAGGTATCTGTTCACAATATTTAACCTTAAACTATCACTGAATTTCTCTGTAATAGTGAATGACTAGGATATGAAAGACATTGACATATGCTTTTATTCTGGAGTATCACTCTGTTGTATATTCATTTTAAGGCTTGAAATAACCCTATAGATTAACCATTTCATGGGCAAAAACATTACCAAGTTTTCTTGACTATATGGAACTTCATTACAGTCAGCAGAGTGTACACAGCAGGTACTTTCTCAGTGTGCTTTGGACTATGCTATGAAAACCCTGAAACCTAGAATTCATGGACATAGTAGATCAAATTTGCCACCATCTTTTTCCAATTACAATACTGATTTTAGCTCTAATTTTTTTGGCCAACAAGGATACTCCCCAGGGCCTGCCTGATACAGCCTTGTAGAGAAATTTAATCCAGTAACATGGCTGCTTTGTGTGTGTATTTAGGGCAGTTTTACCAGGAGAGCTATACAGAGACAGATAGCAATGAGAGCACGCTAGACAAGAAGGATAGATAAGGAGCCAGAAAGTGTAGTATTGCCAAAGTGTAGTATGAAATGAAGCAGAGTAATTTAGTCAGAAGCCCCAAGAAGCTTTTTTCCAGGTTTGGGGGGAAAAAAAACTTGTTCCTGGCTTTCCCAAGGGCCAAAACTATCACTTTTTTTCCCCATTTGGGAAAAAAAATGTTTTTTGAAAATTTTTAATTTAAAAAAGCCTTTTGGGGGTAAGCTTTTTTTTTTCTCTTGTTTTGAGGGAAAAAGCCTCTTTCCTTTTTTAGGAAAACACCCTTAACAAATCCCCCTTTGACAAAATTCCTCTTTAATTTAAAATTTAAAGGTTTTTTTTTTTCCCAAAAAAAACCCCCAAAAATTCCCAACTAAAAAAAATTTAAAAACATTAAAGATTTGCCTTTCGTTGTTTTAAAACCCTTTAAATTCTTTTAAAATGTGCGCCGGGGGGGGTTTTCTCTGCTTTTTTTTTGGTGGGGTTGGGGAAATGCTAGCTGGGGCTATGTTTTTTTTTTTATTGTTTCAAATTTTGTTTTGTTTTTCCCAGCCTTTCTGCCAAGAAAACTTTAATAAGTAATCCACTTTCTTTGGGGTTTTAGAAGAAGAAAATTTCAAAGTTTTGGCCCTTAAAATTTATTAAAACAGTATTAAGGCACTTTTTTTTTAAATATTTTTAAAAATTTAATTTTTTTTTAAAAAAATTTTATAATCAAAAAATTTGGGAACATCGTTTCTTCCCAAATTTCTAATATCCTATTAAAGAATTTTTTCCCTTTTTTTTGGAAATTTAAATTTTAGCTTTAACTGGGTTTTTTTTACAAAATTCCCCTTTTTTTAAATTTAGGTAGAATAAAAGCAATATTCCTAGAAAAACTTTAAAAATTTCCTTTTCCCCGGGTAGAAGAAAATAGGATCTTTGCAATGCTAAAAAATAGATTAAAAATGTTGCCTTTTAAAAAATTTTTTTTAAAAAATTTTTTAATTTTTTAAATTTTTTTTTTTACTTTTGAAAAACAAAAAACCCAAAAAAGATAATCCCTTTTATTTTTTGAAAAATTAATTATCCCTTTTTTGGATCCCCAAAAAAAAAAATTGGGTTTTTTGACTTTTTTTCCAAATTGAAAATTAAGTAAATAAAAAATTTTTTAAAGCCAAATTTTAGTCTATTTCATCACTTCAACATAAGAAAAATGTTAAAGTATTCATTCTATAAATGACTTAAGTCCATAACCACGAAAGAAGTAGAAACAGTCATTAAAAGTCCCCCACCAAAATAGTCCAGGTCCCAAAGATTTTAGTGCAGATTTATCAAAACCCTTTAAGGAAGATCTAATACCAATTCTTCAAACTATTCCACAAAATGAAACGGAAGGAACACTACTAATTCCTTCTATGAACCACACTTTCGTTTATACCTAAACCACACAAAGACCAACAAGAAAAGAGAACTTCAGACCAATCTCCCTTATGAATATCGATGCAAATATACTGAATAAAATTCTCTCGAACCAAATCCAAGAACACATCAAAACACTTATCCATCATGATCAAGTAGGCTTTATCCCAGGAATGCAGGGTTGGTTCAATATATGGAAATCCATCAATGTAATCCACTACATAAATAAACTCAAAGAAAAAAAACACATGATCATATCTCTAGACGCTGAGAAAGCATTTGACAAAATTCAACACCCCTTCATGATAAAAGTCTTGGAAAGATCAGGAATTCAAGGTCCATACCTAAACATAGTAAAAGCAATATACAGCAAGCCAGTAGCCAACATCAAACTAAATGGAGAGAAACTTGAAGCAATCCCCTTAAAATCAGGGACTAGACAAGGCTGCCCACTCTCCCCCTACCTGTTCAATATAGTTCTGGAAGTCCTAGCCAGTACAATTAGGCAACAGAAGGAGATCAAAGGGATACAAATTGGAAAGGAAGAAGTCAAATTGACAGTTTTCAAATTGAATTCTTTTTACTACCATTACCATTATTGATCAATTAAACTAAATTTGTTAATATCTACAAACCACCTAATTGCAATTGTAATTTTCATATCATCTTGAAGAGAACAGAGAAAATAAATCTCTAATTGATATCTAATTATACTATATTAATTATTATAATTTTAATTATCTAAAATTCTAATTATTTAAGCAATTTGTAGAAATGAAGCCAAATCAAACCACATTTTAATATTTAGATACAAGTATGTTTTATAATAGATACTTTTGATGCATTTAGTACTAGGTTTCATGTATTTTATTTTTTTATTTACTTATCTACATATTTATTTTGATACTAGGAATAGAATTTGAGAATGTATACATTCCAAGAATAATCTGGCATTTTTATTGATAATATAAATAATAGCATCAAAAAAACACTGAAACTATTTGGATAGTGAGGAAATTAGAAAGTAATGAAGTTACCCAAGTTCTTGATAGTATTTTTGTCAAGATACCCAGAGTTATTTTTAATGGTTTTAGATAGACATCAGAAGGAAGCAAGCAACAGTGACAAAGAGAATTTTTTAGGGTAAGTTCTGGAGCAGCAGAGAGGATGTCCACAGGAACAATTTTCATGGTGATTTCTTTCAAAAATTGTATAGTTTTATTAGGCTGCTGCTCCTGTACAGAGACATTGGTGGTCATTGAATACAACTGAGAATTTTCACAGAATTCTGCCTTCTGTTCTTAGCATCAGTCTCAGTCTCACCCAGCTCTGTGGTCCCTTTGGGTGTTTAGTCTCCCTGCACTTGTCTCAGAGGCAAAGTCATACAGTGCTCAATCAGGCATTCTGTGAAAATGCAGTTGTCAGAAACTTCTTTGAAAATTTGCCAGGGTACAAGCAGTTTCAAACTTAGCCATTAGTGGACCATCTAACTTTCAGGTTTTCAAGGATGAAAATCATAGTAGGGCCATAAGGGTCACCCACAATTTTTGACAGTGTTTTTTTTCCCTATATATTCTAGGCTTCAAATGTCTATATGTTTTTGATGAAGAATTTCAAGATGGTTTTTGCTATTTTTTTTCTCTTTAGGGTATCAATGTTGTCAAGCCTATACTGACCTTTATTTAACTTTAAGTTTTTGTGGCCTAGAAAGACTAATGTTGGCATCACAGCCTTTAGGGTGGTCTAATTCAGCCTATATCTCAGGTTTGCTGTTCAGGACTGCTGCCTTTTCCTCCTCTAACTACAGTGTTATAACAACTAGCCTCCCTCATGTTGATAATTCTAATTCATACTCTCTCCTCTTTATCTAACTTCAATATATTTATAATATTTCTAAAACTGTAATCATTTTGATCTTTTCTCATTGCATAAGTCTTTTCTAATAGACAGTAGAGAGAGGAGTGGCCAACATCCAGAATTTACTGTTGCTTTTCTTTTCTCTTACTAATTTTTGTCTTAGAGTTTTAGACCAACTGTCCTGTGAATAGCATCAGGAATTCTGAAAAAATGGCTCACAAATGAGCATTATTTGCTTGTGTTTACACCCCATGTTTCCTAGTTTATCTCTTCTTTACCATGTATTTCTGGCAGTGTTATCTCAATCCTGTAGTTATGTTCATGGAAAGAGAACAAGGAGGATACATAACTTGATGTTATTCTTATCTACATCTATGTAGTCAGTAAGAAGTTAGCTTGGGCTACATAAATCCCTGTCTCCAAAGCAGCTTGAAAAATGATTTGTTGTGCCATCTGAAGGAATATGTAGCACCTCTTATTGTTTCTGTCTGGTAAATCAATGCTTATTTTATTTTTCTCTCTGTAGAGTTCACCAGTGTTTCAGGTATCTGTGAGTTACATGTAAGTCATTGATTCCTAGTACTTGTTGCCTTTAAATAAGCTAGTTCTTTGTTGAAAAATATAAAGTGATATTTCCAATTCTCTCTGGATTTAAAGTTGCTGCTTTCTAAGGGAATCCAAAAGAGTAAAATTATTTTTGGATTATGTATCTGGTTTTCCCTATGCTCTATCTTAATTTTAATGACTAAAATTAGTTAGTCAGCGAACAGATAGTAATAGGTTAATTTAGTCTCTTTCAACTCTGTTAATAAGACTCTGTATCATTTAATACTTACCTTTAACAATTGATTTACTTTGGTAGTAGTTAACTTATTTTGAATATCTATTACTATGTAAATACAGCATTTAAAGTAAATGAAGTATTTAGAATAAATATAGTATTTACTGAAAATAAAAAGAAAAATGTGTACGTTCCATTCAGTTCTAATTTCTCCTACCTACTGTCCTGTGTTACTATGATGCTTTCCATATTGTAAATTTTTCACTCAGTAACTTCCAAGTCCTTTTATATAACTCATAAGTTCTACTACCCTTGGTCTCAGCCACAGTTTTATAGCTGAGAAATAGTATGAACACCATGAAAACAGTAACTCTTATGCAGGAAATCATTTGAAGGAGTCTGACTAACACTTTCAGAGGTTTAGTTCATTTCTGTCATCTTTGGGAGCATTTTGCCATGGAGTCATATATGGCATTTAAAAAATTGAGAGAGGTTTACTTCTGGTTCCTCAGGCAGCTGGAAGAGATAGACTCTAAGCTTGGGATAGGATTTTGAAACTTCAAAGCCTACCTTCAGTGACACAATTCCCCTAAAAAGGACACACCTCCTACTCTTTAAATTGTGCCACTCTCTGGTGCTCAAGTATTCAAATCTATGAGCCTATGGGGGCATTCTAATTCAAATCCCAAATACTGACACCATCATTTTCTTTAAAACACTTTTCCATCTCACAGGCCCATTATAGTTTACTTGCTTTTGTGCAATGTTTATTTTAATTTATTTCATTTATTTTATTTTGACATTATAATTACAAATTTCCCTTCTTTTTCTTCTCTGTAAACCAACCAATATATCCCTCTTCACTCTCCATTAAATTTATGACTTCTTTATTCGGTAATTTTTATTCTACATATGGGATATTTGTGTGTGTGTGTGTGTTGTTGTTGGTATTGTGTGTAGTACAGTTGGTTGTTACCTATATGAATTTATTCAGCGTTGGTATTTTACCACTCTACAAGTAATTGACCAGTTTTTCTCTGAGGAAGACCAAATTTCCTGATTCCACCTTTTATTAATTGTCTATAAGCTTTCATGTAGAATTGAGGACTCTAACAGTCCTATCCATCTATGATACTATCAATGGACAACCATGGCATGGTAAACCTAAGGGTGCCACAGAATCAATGACTTTCTATTTGGACTTCAGACCTGATCACAAGAGGGAAATTATGGCTGGTACTGAAAACTTAGCTAACCACTCACTGCTAATGATTTCATGATGTTAGCGGGTAATTTATAATCATTAATTTAGTAAAACAATATAATCCCTAAAAGTAATCTATAAATATTTTTCATTTTATCCAGTAATAAGTTTAGTCTTTATCCCTCCAAAGGAATCCTAGCTTTACAACAGATGGAACCTCCTTATTAAACCACAGCCAAGAAAAATACAAAGTTGTGGGGATCCCATTCCCAAAAGATACATCCTCAAAACTCTCCCAATCTAAGTCTCAGGGAACACTCAGAGAATGGAAATGAAATATTTTGTGAGCCAGAGGATCAGGGACTTTGTTATGAAATTGTGTCTCCCAATAATGTCAAATTATACACCTAGAAGGTCTCACCAATACGACTGCCCAAACAGAAGCTGAGGAAGGATGCTCTAATGACATAACCACTAATAGCAACATTAAAATAGGTGTACCTTATATTTAGGAGGTATGAGTTTTATATGGCACAGAACATACTATGTTTGTGTTACTAAGCCTGAGTCATCTCAATGAATTTGTTCAACTTCTACTAATTTGCCTGCAAATTTCAACTTTTTCTTTATATCTGAATTTAATCCAGTATGTATATGGACCACATTTTCAATTTCCATTCATCATTTTTGCTGGACAATAAACTCTGATTCCACTTCCCTTGTATTGTGACGAGAACAGGAAATCAATGTATGTGGATGTATGTCTTTGAAGAGTATTTGGCTTTGTGCAGAGAGTACTATGACTGGTCCACCAGGTAGTTCTATGTTTAGTTTCTTGTATTTTTGTTTTGGTTTTTGTATTTTAGTTTTTTTAAAGCAAATAAATAAAATTCCATGTTTATTTCTATGGAATCTGTAGCAGTTTACCAAATACAGTGTACATTGCAGACAGACTTAGTAGTGTTCAGTATCATTTTCTTCTTAATATTAGGCCTTCTGACTGAGTTGAAATGGAATCTTATATTTAATATGCATTTATCTGATGACAATGATTACTGAGTACCTGACAATTATTTATGGACCATTTGCATATCTTCCTTGTGGAGTGTCTTTTCTGTCAAGTAACCTATTTTTCCATAGACAAAATATTGCCTATGGAAATAGTGTTTATTTATTTATTTATTTATTATTCATTTTTAGTTTTTAGCTCTTTTTGTATTCTAACTATTACTCCCTTTCTTAAGTATACCTGACTTTTAAAAAATTCTACAGGCTGTCTATTTACTTTGTTAACGCTGTCTTTTGCTATCTTTCTTAATTTCATTTAATCCCATCTGTCATTTGGTTTTTTGGTAATTTCTATTTAGAGTTTATATTCTGGAAACTTTTGCTTACATCTATACTCAAGTGTTTTTATTTATATGAAAGATTTCTAAATGGTAAGTAATAAGAAATGGCTTGGAGATGTACTAGAAAGAATAACATATTATATGTATTTACATATAACTATATAATTATATCAATATAATATATATTTTCATTTGGGGAAAGAGGGCTCAGTTATCAAGTGCTTTGTACAGAAATATGAAGCCATGAAGTTGAGCCCCAGCACACAGATAACAAGCCAGGCATAATAGTGTATAATTGTAATACCAGACCTAGGTATGCAGAAACAGAAGTTTCTCTGGAAATTGATGTATAGCCTTTCTAACCTATCCCAAACAAGAGACCATGTCTTAAAATAATATGTTGGAGGATCCTGAAGAATGTCACTTTAGGGTGATTGTTAGTGTGGTCATTACCACACATACAAAACTGTAGTGAACACCAGATTTTATAAAAATAAAATGAAATAATGTCTTTAAATCAATAAAAATTATTAAAATAATTCATAGAATTAAAACTAATAACACTAAGGTCTTGCACAAACAAGTATGGCATGATGAAAACAGATGAAAAGATGTACTTTTTATTTTAGGAAACAAGCCTTAGAATTTGGTGATGTGAGGATTATTAAGTCATTATCATGATATTCAAAAAGCAAAATTGTTCACAAAAATTTATTCCAATCATTTCAAATATGTAAAGTAAAAAATCAATCACTTAAAATCATTGCTTGCCATGGTGGCATATACTTGTAACCTCAGGCTGTTATGAGAGAATAATTGTGAGCTTTAGGGCTGCCTAGGATCCATAACGAGACTTTATAACTCCCAAAAATGAATCTCTTCAAAACCAAGAGAAGCACAAGGGAAGAAATGTAGGTGACTTTAAATAAGTTAAATAAATAATGTTGGAGGAGTTAATAATTAAAAAGAATCTCTTGAAAGAATTGACTTGAAGCATAAGGGATTAGTACAGGGCAAGCATAATAAGCACTAAGGGTAAGTTCAACAAACAGTTACCATAGCCAACATGATTTAAGAAATGAACTTCAGAAAAAGTACATCCTTAGTTAAAGATGATTAGAACATAAGACTAAGGTGCTCAATGAAGCATAAAGTTAGAGTAAATATTCATGCAATGAATAAAATTACCAGTGTTTATTTAAATTTTTTCATAGAAAATGAAAAGTCTATAATACAAGATTTTAAAGTGATACTGTTAATGACTAAGCCAAAAACTCATTTTAAACAATGAAATGAATAACTAATACTTATCATATATAATAGGACTAAACAGAAAAGAAAATGTGTGTCTGGGGTTATGCATCAGTGGTAGTGATTGCCTGTCATATGTGAGACTGTGTGCAATTCTTACAAACACAAAATAAATAAACAAAATTAATGGAGAAGTTATAGACCCTATAGGAGAGCCACCTACATCAATTTTATTAAATCTATCTAATGCCCAATTGTTTTCAAAATAGTTACTTTTATGCATATATTTGCACACACATTTTATATGTATATGTTTATGTATATGTATATATATATATCATCAAAATCTTATTTTTTTCATTAGTTCTAGTCCACTGCAGAAGTTTTCTATGGGTCAAAATCAACAGAAAAAGTCACCATAAATATCTGGCTCCAGACAACCACATATATCTAAAGGTCCAAAAAATTCTTTGAAGTGGGAGTAGAAAGAATATATGAGCCAGAGAACCAGTCTACCTGCTTCAAAGTAGTGTCTGCTGTACATGTCAGTCAGGAAAATGTAATTGAAATCTCAAAAATATGGCTGCCTAAGAAAGACCTGCATTAGTTGACACACTAATACCAATATGTAAGCTTCACAAGATCTCTCCCTTGGAAAAAGATTAAAAAGACAAACAATTGAAGCTGAAGAACTGAGAATCAGTTTCTACTGACAAGAGGTCCATGTTAATCAAACCCAGTGGTCAGTCATGAACACATGTACCCATGCATATTTGTGTGTGTGTGCGTGTGTGTGTGTGTGTCTGAAACAATATTACAAAAAGTCATGAAATTGATAGTGAATGGGAGATGACATGGGAGAAGGTTGAAAAAGAGAGAAGGGTAAAAATTTTGTAAAAATAGTCTTCATATATGAAAGTCTCAAAAACATCAACTAGTAAATTAATTTTTTTCCAAAAGTATTGTTGCTTGAAAGATGGCTAAGATGTTAAAAGGGTTTTCTCTCAGACAAATGACCTGAATTCAGTCCCAATGACTCACACAGGGATGAGAAAAAATTGACTCCCCAAGCAGTTTTCTGACTCCTCATATGCAGCATGGTACATATCCTACCTCTGAATGTATAAGTAAATATAACAGAAAAACTTTAAGAAGAGCTAGAAATAGGGTCAGACATTAAGAGTATTTGCTGTTTTGTACGAGAACCTGAGTTAGGTTGTCATGCTCACATGGTGGCTAGCAACCATATGCAACGTCAGTCCCAGGTAATCTGACCATTCTTAATTCCATGGGCACTTTGTGCATTAATTACACAAATAGAAACATATTGGCAAAACAACCATACACATACAATAATACAAAAGCAGTTGTAGTGGCTGTTCCTAGTTGTCAACTTGACTATATATAAAATGAACTATAATTGGAACAATTGGAAGGCTTACCTGTGATCCTGATCTTGTGGCATAGTGGCTATGAAAAGCTTAGGCCCATGCAAGGTAGCACATGCCTTTAATCCAGATTCAGGTGTGATGATACACACCTTTAATCTGGGCCACACCTCTGCTGGAGATCTACATAAGGACATTAGAAGAAGGAAGACTTGTTCTTCTTCGCCTGCTTGTCTTGTAGTACTGAGCAACTGCTAGATACTTGGACTTCCATTCACAGCTGCTTCTAACCATTTTTAACCTTCGGACTACAGACTGTAAGTCATCAGCAAACTTCCTTACTATACAGAGACTATCCATAAGTTCTGTGACTCAAGAGAACTCTGACTAATACAACAGTCTTTAATATTTTTCTGAAAAATAACCTTCAAATTATTTTGTTCCCATATACATGTACAACATTTAAAGTTCACGTCATACAGTAATCTCAACCATTTCAAAGCATGGCAGCACATTTTTCATGTATCTGTGTTTTAAGACTGCAATAAAATTAAATCTATATGAATAGAAAATGAAATATTGTAAAAGGAAATGCTTTACATGTTATCCAACATTGTATCTGAGTTTTCAGTTAGGGCAGTTTTTAATTCAGATTTAATTTATGAATTTTCAGATAACCTGTGTACAAGTTCTTTGCCAGATAAATATGCTAGAAATCTCTTTTCTTATTCCATCACTTCTTCATATAGATATTAAAACAACTTTTAATTTTAATATGAAATAATTGCATTTTCTTATACTGTTAGTACTTTATATACACTATTTAAATAATATTTGTTTATTCCAAATGTACCTAGATTTCCTGATGTTTTCTGTGAAAGCCATAAAGCTTCAAAGATTATGTTTTATCTTTATGTATAAAAGTATCAGTAATATGGGAAATCAAAATAAGTCTTGCATATCTGTCCCTTGATTCCTAATACTATTTGTTGAAAAAAAAATCATCCTTTAGGAGCTGAATTGCAGCATTTCTTTGTCACAAATCATGGACCTATTACTATTTTTCTGCTTTTAGTCTTTTGTTTATTCTGCTGCTGTTTGTCTTTCACTGACAAACACAGCGATGTATTAAATAGCATACACTTATAATGAACATAACATCTAAACTATCAGTATTTCTGCTTACTTTGTCTGGCTGTTCTTGATTGTACTCCTGTCTGTTTACCCACACACTTATTAGAACAACCTAAACAAATGAAAGAAGAAAACATACTAGGATTTAAGTTTTGATAACATTGGAATTGTAGAATAATTTGGAAACAAATGTCATTGTTCTTATTTTTGCATCATTCTCTTCCTTCCCTTTCTTCACATGCACATTTACATAGATCTGTCTAATAGGCAGTACACTGAAAGATTTTAGAAGTTACTGAAAGGACCCCCGAAGGGAGACCCTCACTCTGGTCCGGATTGGCACACATCCAAGGACACATGAGAGACCATCTTGATGCAATCAGCAAAAGGCAGTTTAATGGCGAGGGCCCTCAGGTCTAAATGTGTCTCACGCAGGAGACAAAGGAATCGACCCAGACCACAGAAAGCTTGGGACTTTTATAGGCAGAGGCTGGGGAGAGCGGGAAGATCTGGCGCCGTTACACATGATTGGATATTTCAAACATCAGCAATTTCATAAGCAATCATTTAGGTGGGCAGGATGACTAGTTATTTTCGACCATGAAACCTCGAACCTCCCAGGGAGGGAGGAAGAGAGAAAAACACCAGATGGCCCATTACTCACTTGGGCTTGTTTAGACTTGTCTAGACATGTCCTTGTTTTCTTTTTCATTTTTGGTCACTCTGCCCCTGGAGGGGCTTGATATTATTATTATGACTAATTTTAATAAGTTGTTGGTGGTCTTTGCTGATCATGAATTTTTGTTCTATGTTTCAAGATATTTTTAATTTTTATTCCACAGTTACATTTCTTAGAATTTAAGATAGGTTTTATGTTGTAGTATTGAGTTTAATTCAGATGGCTTGTCACTTGCAAACAATATAATTATTAATATTGAGAGCAATTAATAACAGTATTGGAAATGTTCCTTGAAAGTACTACTGGAGGTGATCTTTTAATTCTTTATCTATTTAGCTTTTGCTCATTTGAGAACAGGTAATTTTAGGTGTTACTTTTCCTTAGTTAAGATATATCAATATAGATGAAGATATTTCCCTTGAATACATCTTTGAATATCTCAAAGAAACTGAAATTTGAATCACTGGACTGAGTAATGAAGATTCCCCCCCTTACCAAAACAGCAAGAATCACAAGACAGTTATCTGAGTTCTCAGATTACAAAATTAAGCAAAAGAAAAGATAGCTGTATACATTCTCTTCTGTAACTGACATACAGACTCTCAGGTTTGTTCATCAAAGCTCCTGGTCATCAGTCAGTCTTACTTGACCATTTCTCTACATAATCATTTTCAAATTTAAATCACAGAATGAGTATTTTACTCCCATATTGCCTTATTTGTAGGTATTCAAACACAGACCCCACAAGAGCCCAGGCTCACCAAGCATAGAGATTGCCTGACATAAGAATTCAGTCCCCTTCTCCACATCCGCTCCAGCATCTGCTATCACCTGAGGTTTTGTTCTTAGTCATTCTGACTGGTGTGAGGTGGAATCTCAGGGTTGTTTTGATTTGCATTTCCCTGATGACTAAGGTTGTTGAACATTTCTTTAGGTGCTTTTTAATCATTCGAATTTCCTCACTTGAAAATTCTTTGTTTAGCACTGTACTCCATTTTTAATAGGATTATTTGGCTTTCTGGAGTCTAATTTCTTGAGTTCTTTGCATATATTGGATATTAGCCATCTGTCAGATGTATGATTGGTAAAGATCTTTTCCAAATCTGTTGGTTGTTGTTTTATCCTATTGCCAGTGTCCTTTGCTTTACAGAATCTTTGTGATTTTATGAGGTCCCATTTGTTAATTCTTGATATTAGAGCATAAGCCATTGGTGTTCTGTTCAGGAACTGGGTTTTGTTTTATTGCCCTGAATATTATAAGACCTTGGTATTCTGAAAAAATCTTGCAAATATTGGAAGAAGTGAGTGAGACTTTATGCAGAAGCAAGAGGGTAGTGGGCTTGATTATTGCTGGTATAACTGATTTAATTACATTAATTACTAGCACCAATGCTTCTGCAATTGCTATGGCACAATAACCTTAGACATCTAGTTTTGTTAATTATTTAGCAAAAAAAATGTTACTAATAGTTTGAGTATACAAAGGGATTTAGATAGCTGTTTGGAACAGCAGATTGATGATCTTTATCCTATACAAACTATTGGAAGGCGTGTCAGAGTTTAAGAGTAAGAATGAATCTCAAGTGTCATGCCAAATACCAGTGGATTTGTGTTACTTCTAGAATTTACAATGATAGTCACTATAATTAGAAAACATTTAAAGACACATGACAGGTATTTGACATAATTCAAACAACTCTCTGGATGTTTTAACTTTGCATTATGAGATTATGAATTTAAAGAATGCTCCTCTGCTGAGGTTTGATGCTGCAGATACTGCTGATAAAATTATCTATGGCCTGAGGTCAATATTTCCCTTTTGGTTAAGTTTCAAGAATGGCATATATAGCTTGATCATGTTAGCCCATTTTGTCCTGGGAATAATTTTATTCCTGCCCATTGTGTTAAAGCCTGTCTTTAATAACATCAACATGTTGGCAGCCAAAGTACATAGTTTGAACTGAAAATGGACCCTCAGACAGGGTTATTAATTTAACAAGTAAGATTCTGCACAGAGCCTTACCATCCTAAGACATAAGTACATGGCTTTTGATAATGCATATTCCATGATGGGAAAGGAAGGTATTCTTGTCAGAATGAACTAAGACAGGGTCAGTCTTGTTTATGAAATAAAAATGGGTGAGATATGGAGACCTTTTGGGGCTGCTAGAGAGGAATCTAACATTGGTCCTCAACCTAGAACTGACCTTAAAACTTTCATGTAATTAAAATGGTATAAAAGCAGGTTTGGAAAAAAGGAAAAAAAAGAAAAAAATATTTATATGCCCATGGACATTTGATATTTATTATATAAATTTAAGATTGGTTTGATTTGGTCAAAAATATTAATGTAAATAGAATGAAAAGGAGAGGCATATGGTCATATAAAGTACATAGGATAATTTTTGGCAAATTTAAATGGCTTTCTGAACAAACGTTTTGAATAAAAATGATCATCTCACTCAGGATGATATTTTCTAGCTCCATCCATTTGTCTAAGAATTTCATGAGCTCATATTTTTAATGGCTGAGTAGTACTCCATTGTGTAAATGTACCACATTTTCTGTATCCATTCTTCTGTTGAAGGACATCTGGTTCTTTCCAGCTTCTGGCTATTATAAATAAGGCCGCTATAAACATAGTGGAGCATGTGGCCCTGTTGCATGTTGAAATATCTTCTGGGTAATACCCAGGAGGGGTATAGCTGGGTCCTCAGGTAACACATGTTCAATTTTCTGAGGTATGCCAGACTGCTTTCCATAGTGGTTGTACCAGCTTGCAATCCCCAACAAGGAGGAGTGTTCCTCTTTCTCCACATCCTCGCCAACATCTGCTGTCACCTGTGTTTTGCATCTTAGCCAATCTGACTGGTGTGGGTGGAATCTCAGTGTTGTTTTCATTTGCATTTCCCTGATGACTAGGGATGCTGAGCACTTCTTTAGATGTTTCTCAATCATTCGAGTTTCCTCAGTTGAGAGTTCTTTGTTCAACTCTCTACCCATTTTTTAATAGGGTTATTTGAAGGTCTGGAATTAGTTTCTTCAGTTCTTTGTATACCTTGGATATTAGCCCTCTATCAGATGTAAGGTTGGTGAAGATCTTTTCCAGTCTGTTGTTTCCTGCTTTGTCCTGTTGACCATATCCTTGCTTTACAGAAGCTTTGCAGTTTTATGAGATTCCATTTGTCAATTCTTGATCTTAGAGCATACGCCATTGGTGTTCTGTTCAGGAACTTTTCCCCTGTGCCCATATGATCAAGAAATGAGTACAAAAGAAAAAAGAAAAAAAAAGAATTCAGTTTTTTATGTGAACCAATTCTCACAACAGTATCTTCACTTGTGAATATGCATTTAATATATAGTAAACACTGATCTGTTTTATGAATCCTGACTAGTGCACATTTCTTAAGACTAAGCTTTCTTGCTATTAACTTATTCACAACATACTATAAAATTTCAGTCATTTTGTAACTTTGTGTATATTCTTATATTCCTGAAGATAATTATGTCAAAGCCACAATTACATCATTATTACATTTAATATAAATTTATTATTATATATAATTGAAGTAAAATAATTAATAATGAACTAAAAAACAAGTCAAATTCAGGGAATTGAGCTAATACTGAAGACCATAAGTAAGTGATGTTTAAATGGATTTCCCATTTCTGACTCTACCATTATGTTTGTCAGCATCACTGGAAAGTTCATGTTGTAGAATAGCATATGCCTCATTCTATTAGTTACCAAATATAAATATTAACTTAGAATATTATACTTTCCAAGTAAAATGCAGCTTGTATTTTAATGCTAATAGAAAACCATTTTAAGATTTTGTTAATTATGATACACTATTTTTTAGATGTTTCAAATAAAATAAACATGATTTCAGAAATGTATATATACATGAGAGTATAGTTTATTATATTTTATTCTTATTTTCTGTTTTATACGCTCATTTCTTATCAAAATGATTAAATGAGGGTGACAAATCATGACTTGAATATATAGCACATGGAAATAAACAATGATAAAATGAAAGGCAATTCATTCTTATGTGTAAAACTGACACCTTAGTGTGGCTGAACTTGCATACTAATTAGATGTAAGTTCTGACAAAGATTAGGTAAATGAAAAATTCTAAAGTAAAAATGGAGTTTAAGGGACAAATTTGCTTTACATTATATTTATTCCTAGTTATAATTCTCTGGAGCACTATGAGAAAACTGTAATTTCTTTGCTTTTGGTGATATTCTAATTATGATTTTATGATTGTTTAGTTTTTTGTTGCTGACCCTGATATTACTACGACTTAGCTATTTATGTCACATGAATTTATGTCACACAGATTAGTCCCTTTTGTATCATCAATGCTTTTTTATGTTTGTAGGAACTATTTTCTTATCCTCCTGAAGATAAGTGTGGTTATCTGTGAACATTTTTCCTATATTCATGATTAAATCTCTTCATATAGGGATAGGTCTTCACTCATTGCTTAACTATTTCAGTTTTCCCATTCTAATTATACCTTGTCTTCAAATGTTTATTATTCACAGATCTATTGTTATATGTGAGAATGGAATATCAAAACCAGACTGTCCCTCCTTGTTTGTGGAATTTTTTTAAATTACTTTTTGGCTTCATTAGAAAGGAATGAAAGAGTTACATTTATTATCTAATGGGTCTATCAAATATTTGTATTTAGAAATACATTCTCTGATTGAGATGTTTTATTTCATTTTCCTAAACAAAACCTCTGAGAAATGTGAAAATATATTTTCGGTGAGAAAGACACACATACACACACACATACAGAGAGAGAGAAGAGAGAGGAAGACAAGAGAGACAAATACAAAGACAGAGATAAAACAAAAGACTTTGTGTCTAGAAAGTCATCAGCTTAAATTTTAACTCCAGAGTACTTTTAATAGTCACATTGTTTAAATTTCAATTTTTTGTACTTGATAATCCCATGTCTGGAGACTTACTGGAGAAAGCAAAGATAATGTCACTATTTCTTTAGCTAATTTAAAAATAATACTTATTTTTATTTATGTATATATTTATGGATATGTGAGGGCAAGGACAAGCAGAAGTCAGAAGAGGGCACTGTATCATACCAGAGTTGTAGGAATCTTTGTTTCCCTATGTGGGTGGTGGAAACTCAATATGAGTCTTACTGAAGAGCATTAAGCATTCTTAAACAACATGTCATCTCTCCAGCTTTTTTGATTTTGTCAGATGCTGAATTAACAACGATCTTATTCTTAGAGGCTACTAGTTTCAAGTAAACCATTGTACTCTCCTCGTTTATGTTGCTATTATTTTCTCTTTCTCTCTCGTCTCTCTCTATTTTTTTTTTTTTTTTTTTTTTTTTTTTTTTTTTGGTTTTTCAAGACAGGGTTTCTCTGTGTAGCCGTGGCTGTCGTGGAACTCACTCTGTAGACCAGGCTGGCCTCATATCAGAAATTTGCCTGCCTCTGCCTCCCAAGTGCTGGGATTAAAGGCATGGCACCCCCCTCCCCGCCTCTTTAATTTTTTTATTTGTACTATCTACAGCTTGTTATCAATTGCTTATGGTTTGTACATCTATCAATTTTACCACTTAGATACAATCTTAGGAGAGGGGTTATATCAATATTTATTTCTAATGTATGTTCATTTATGCAAAAGATTACGATTAGTTTTTAAATTAGTTTTTCAGTTAAAATCATAATTTCTTTTGATTTTTTCTTTCTTATTTTTAAATTCTGGACTTCCTCTTTATTTTTAATTCAGATTGCTTGATTGTATTCTTGTTTGTGTGTGGTTCAGAGGGGTTGTGTGTGTATGCTTTCTAAAGACACAGAGATATGAAAGGTTGAAGTTGAGGTGTTGGAGAAGGATCCAGAAGGTGTTGGGAAAAGGCAACAATGATCAGAATGTATTCTATTAAAGACACTTTTTACTAACACAGTTCCTAATTTATGCTTTCCAACTGAGAATAAATTAATAGTCTCAGGATATCCCAGAGAGTTCTTATAAATATTATTAAATATACAAATATAAAGTATTAATTAGCATTATCATGAAAAAATATCTAGAAACAAACATCATGTTTCAGCTGACATGATTTAAGCTCTATTCTGAATTTGTGAATTGAAGCATAAATGCATCAACAGGAAATATTTATAGCATTTCATGGAAGACATGTGGCCAGCATAATGCCTATAGGAAGTTTTCCAGTAGAGAAATATTACCATAGCTCTCCTCAGATCTTATACAATAAATTCCCCAGAGCTTTGCAATAGCAGGGATCAACACAAGTTTATCTATGATTTTATTACTTGCTTGGCATTATATAGTTCCATCATAATTCAACTTTAAATTTTCACAGCAAAATAAAATTAGAAGCTATGTTTGGAAAGAGACATGGCTTAATATAAAAAGTTATGTGTAAATATATTCATAATAAAAAGAATCACTTTGCTCATTTTTTAAGGTTTTTAAAAGGAATAATGTACACAGGACTAATCAAAAAATACTACAAGAGAAATAGAGATATTGTTAAATTTTATCTTACACAATAGTATCCAGGGAATAATAACTCAGTGCCATGTTATATATTAAGCTAAAAGAAAATAGAGTTTTAGAATTCTAGAAAGGAAAGCAAGATACACAAAAGTGATAAGTGCAAGCATGATTCAAATTAGTGAGATTAAAATGTATTATCTTTGTGTATTTATCCTCTTCCAGCTGCAACTAGGAAGCACTGGGGAAGCAGCATGTCTACAGATGAGAATTCATTCAGTAAAATATGACTTTCCTATGCAAAATATAAATTTGTATCAATTTAAAATAGTTGTATCTATGCCTCCTTATCCTCAGTTACTTTTTGCTAGTAATAAATGATATTTTAAAATGATACATTTTGGAGTGGCTTATTCTAATGCGACAATGTTTTCTAGCATTTATAATTATTTGTACTACTATATCATTTTATTCATTTAAATTATATATCCTCAGTACATCCCTATATTTGTTAATTATGGGAATATACAAGATATCAATATTTAACAGGATTGTGATTAAATCAATTTAATTACTGTCAGTACATACATATCCCAATACATAATTCCTTGTAATTTAAGAAGAACAAAATAGGAAAGTCTTTTTGACCATTCTCTGACAATTTTCCCTGTTAAGGTATATAAATTTCACAAAAATTCTCTCATCTTTCCTTTTTTAATTAACTGACTTGTTTATATCCCAAATGTTTCCCCACTTCACAGAGTTATGTACCCCATCCCCTTTCTCTTTTGCTTCTGAGAGGGTACCACCATGCCCCCCTGTATCCACCTTTTCTAGGGTATGAAATCTCTGCAGAGTTAAGCATTTCATCTCCCACTGGGCCAGATCAAGTAGTCAGTCCTCTGCTACATATGTGCCAGGCAGCCTTGGACCAGCCCAGTCTTTGGTTGGTGGCTTAGTCTCTGGTAGCTCTCAAAGGTCCCTGTTAATTGAAACTGTTGATCTTCCTATGGATTTTCCATCCTCATCAGTTCCTCAATCTTTTCTCTAACTCTTCCATTTGTGTCCCCACCTAAGTCCATGTGGCTGGCTGTAAGTATCTGCATCTGAGCTCAGTAGAGCCTCTCATATAATAGCCATGTTAGGTCCCTATCTGCAAGCATGACACAGCATCAGTAATAGTGTCAGGGATTGGTGCCTGCTCATGGAGTGGATCCCAAGTTATTCAGTTATGCCAGTCACTACATGATCATTGCTTCAGTCTCTGCTCGAATTTGTCCCTGCATTTTTTTTTAATACAGGAACAATTCTGGGTGAAAATTTTGAAGGTGAATTAGAGTCGCCATCCCTCTACTTGAGGCCTATCTAATTATTAGAGATGGGTACTTCAGGTTCTATCTCCTCACAATTGATCATTTCGGCTAAGATCACCCACATTGAGTTCTGGGTGCCTCTCATATCCCAGGTTTCTGCGACTTTCTAGAAGTTCTTCTTACCATTTACCCACTACTCCTGACAGCAGAATATTTCCATTCATTCTCCTGGCCCTCTGGGCTTCTCTCCTGTCTCCTTGCCACTACTACTCCCCCCAACTTTTCCCTTCCTCTCCCCTTCCACTCAGGACCCTCCCTCCCACTTCCTCCATGATTATTTTGTTACCTCTTTGAAGTGGAATTAAATAATCCTCTTCTTTCTAGTTCGATTTATATGGCCTGTGGGTTGTCTAATGGACATTTTGTACATTTTGGCTAATATCCACTTATCAGTGAGTACATAACTTGCATGTCATTTTGGGTCTGGGTTACCTTACTCAGGATGCTATTTTCTAGTTCCACACATCTACTTGCAAAATTCATGATGTTCTTGTTCTTAATAACGGAATAGTATTCCATTGTGTAAATAAACCACATTTCCGTATCTTTTCTTCACTTAAGGGACATCTGGGTTGCTTCCGGTTTTTGACTATTATGATAAGGCTGCTATAAACATAGTGAAGTAGGTTTCCTTGTAATGTGAAAAGGAGCAGTATAGTATTCAGGTAAAATTTTTTATAATTTTTGAAGGAGCCACCAGATTGATTTCTAGGGTAAGACTTTTGAGAGTAGCAATTTGAGAGATGTCCTTCTTAAAGAAAGTCCTTAGAGATTTAAAAACACATATTACCAAATTACCAAGCTACCTGCAAGTCAAAACTTAATATTTGGTATACAAGTAAAATTGGTAGAAGGGAATCAGGCATCAACCTTGAAAAACATGGATGGGTATCTTCTCAGAGAATATAAAATGCTTTTATAAGGACAGAAGGTGACCAGGAAAGCAAGACTTTTTGCCCAGTGAGGTCTTAATTTTCTAGTGTATATATTATATTACTTTTTTTTCCATGTGACATAATATTTAAAAATCTTTATGAAGAAGCCACATATATAATAAGAATGTGTTACAACTTTTGTCAGTAGAGAGCATCATAATTATGAAAAAATAACATACTATCCTTATAACCAGATAAACTTTTGCTATACATTCCAATAGTCAAGATTGTTTTAAAACCACACTTGAAACCTCTAGAAAAAATTTCCACACCTTGATATAGCATTCCAGATTCTTACACTAATGTGTTTGCCAAACTGATTTTATGATTTTCTTCTCTTCTATTCCTAAGTATAAAATTATGTGCAATATTTTACAGATCAAAGCATGATGTACATTACTTAATATTTGTCAATCAAATTTGGTCCAGATATTTAAAAGAAATAATTGTATCTTTGATTCAAGAACTATGTTTTGCTTCAATAATTGCAGTAGACCTTGGTCTCTCCCTCTCCCTCTCCCTCTCCCTCTCCCTCTCCCTCTCCCTCTCCCTCTCCCTCTCCCTCTCCCTCTCCCTCTCCCTCTCCCTTTCCCTCTCCCTCTCCCTCTCCTTCCTTCTCTGTGTCTCTCTCTCCATTTGTTTTGGTATTAATTTAAACCTTCAGATAATTCTGTAAATTTCATTAAAATATACATGGTTTATGTTATATGATACACAGAACTAACAACTTGCCCCAGTACCACGGGTGTTGAACTGGGATCAGAAGACCTGCAAGAGAGAACTGAGGGAGCAAGGGTATGCAAGAAACCGACAGCCTGCCTGGAAGTCTGATCAAGCTGTCAAATTTTAATTTTTCCACATGGGGGTTATATACACATAGAAGCAGGATATGGGGAGGGGGATGATGTACGGTCTTCTTTGATTCTGAGGAGCACAGGTAATTTCAGGGGGGAGTAGAATTGTTCTCCAGAACAGGATATTGGGTGGGTGAAGAGTTCACAGTAGAAGCAGGGCAGAGCAGGTCACTATGTACCTGTGCATAAGATCTATTATTCATTAATTCTTATCTAAGTTAGTACATTCCCACCAAAGCTACCTGTCCATTAGATCTATTATTCATTTGTTATTATCTAGGCTGGTACTTTCCCACCAGAGCTACCTATCTACAAGATCTATAGCTATCTCTCTAGGGTTAGTGCTTTCCCACGGAGACCAAGATTTTGTGTCAGTAGGCATGTATGGCTGACTTAGGCCATTAATGTATAAGTAAAGTCACTCCCAACAACAACTAAGTGATAGAGTGCTACAATGTTATCAGAGGTTATGGATTTGAAAGTCCAAAGACATCATGTGCAGATAACATTGTAAACATTTGTTGGAATATTCAATCCAAAGAGAAAGAAAAATGTTGGAGACTGTTATAGAGAGAAAAAGTAAGGTGAAGGACAGCCATAGAGAGAGTTCTGTTGAACAAACACAAAAATCTGAAAAGCAAATTGTATAAATTATTATTCTGTTAATGTTTCAAAACCAGTTGAGGGAAAATTTCATTTTGGTTCACAAATTGAGGTTGCACTCCATCATCCCAGTAGGAGAAGCTTTAAACAGAGAGTTTGTACTCAGCTGGCTTTGTTCTTTCTATTTAAATCAAATGCTAGCCTAAAGAATAGTATAGTCCATATTTAAGGTACATTTTGTTTAAAGATATTATACTTATGTATAATATATACACACAACTACCTTTAGACACACCAAAAGAGGGCATTGGATCCCATTACAGATAGTTGTGAGCTACCATGTGGGTGCTGGGAATTGAACTCAGGACCACTAGGAAAAACAGGCAGTGCTATTAACCATTGAGTCATGCATTATTTAAAACCTCAAGGAATTTCATCAGGGTAATTTCTCACAGGTATGCCCAGATGCCTGGATCTTAGAAGATTCTATATCCTGTCAAGTTAATAATCAATATTATTCATCCCACTGGCTTAAACAATATTGTCCAAATTATTTTTGTTTATGATTATGTAATCAACACCATCTTATTTTTCAGATATAATGCATAATTAAATAGCTTTAGTAATTTGAAGGGTGCTATTTTATTATAAAATTTATCATGTCAGAAAAGATTTATACTTAATGTATTTGTATGGTTTTTAGTTTAATTTGGGTTATTACAGGGACTTAAGCATAAACCTATAATAGGAAGGAGAAATATTTTTTTCACTAATTAATACTGTATACCTATTATATATATATAATTTTCTAGAAGGAAGTAGCAATTCTAACCCTTGCGCTATTTACTTTAGAGTTTGATATCAACTAATGCAGAATTATCATGTCATAAAAATCTAGAATATTATTAATTAACATTGTAGGAAATAATTGAACACATTCTGAAGATATAGCTTAATATTTACTAAACATTAACTACAGTAAATCAATCACACAGCTGTTATAATTTGCCTTTTTTCCAGGATTTAGAAATGACCTTTAAAAATATCAATCATTCTTTCAGTCATAGGCTCAGTTATAATATATGTTCACTGGTGAGTTAAATTACTCCTTTCAGACCAACCACTTTTCAATAATGAATATCTTAGAGCATGGAGAAAGTTAAAAACAATTTTTGATTGCTCAGGTGAGGGTCGTATGTTTAAGTGGTAAGAGGAAGAGAGTCACATGTGTTTGTTTTTTCAAATGTTGCATATTTCAATTTAGATTTTCAGCATCAATAAGGCCCCTGTATCATTTCAAAATTTATCTACAATTCCCGTCTTTTCCACATTAGAAATCAGTATCAACAGAAAAAAAGAAATGAATGGAGGGTAAAATCAAGATATTGAAAAAAAAACAAGATAAAGTAAAAACAGAAAATGAGGTAAGCTTTTCTGTATGACTAGAAAATTGCTTTTGAGGTATAATCAAAGTAAATAGAAAATGATTTGAAGTCTTGCACCATCACCTAAAAAGATCCATTTATTCTTATCTTTATGCTTATTCAGATTTATAGTAATATTTATAGCCTTATACAAGGAAGTCAGTGACAAAACATTTTCTCCTTTTGAAAGTTACAGGAAAATGAAATAGGGAGCAACCCAGTGGTTATGGTTAACAGAACAACTTACAAAGTATTAGGGTAAAAATCCAATATATTAATATATTTTATATGAGGGACTTTAGGGCATAACCAGGATATGTCCAGTTTTCTTTGACCAAACTCTATGAACCAATGCCTTTCAACCTGTAGGTCAAAACCACTTTGGGATACATATCAGATATTTACATTATGATTCTTAATGTTGCAAAATATAATTATGAAACATCAAAAAATAACTTTATGGTCGGGATAACCATATCATGAGAAATTGTATTAAAGTATCACAGATGAAAACTTAAATTTTACGACCATATAAAATTTAAATGCAATAAATATATAAATAAATGGTTGGTTACAAGTTAATGAAAGAATATTTCTAATGATGAAATATAATTGAATAATGAAAAGATATTAGCTTAGCAATTCATATGGCGATTCTGCTATCACATTCTATATAAATATCAATAAAATAAATCATAAGTAGTACATTTTATTCTATCATTCAAAACTTAAAATGTAGGTTATGTAATTATTTATTGTATTTTGTCATTTTCTATTTGTGTTTATAAGCTTTATATGTATTCCCAGCCTGCTTAGGCCAGAATTACAAAATAGAATAGAATTATTCAATTTTACAAGGTGAAATTTCATCTTTTATTAGAGAGGTTGATAGTTTGATGCATATTTTTATTATATTACATTGGGTGTCTTGGAGTTCACTAGGTATCCCAGACTAGCTTTGATCTCAAATGTTTTGGCTTTTGACTCTTCAATTTTGGTATCAAATTAATGTATCATTGTATCCAACATGAAAATTAGTTTGCTGTCAGTTTTCAAGGTCATAAGTCAAGGTATCATCAATGTATCAAGGATGAGTTCAGAGTTCACAGCGGTTTCTTTCTATCTTACATGTAGGTGTCTTCTCATTAAATAGATACTCAGAGATCAAGAGTTCCCATGAAAATTCTTTTAGTAAATATAAGATGATTTTAAAAACAGGGCTGTCAAGGTGGTTCAGTAGGTGAAGGTGTATACCATAGAAACTAAGGACCTTATTTTGGTTTCTGGAATCCACATGGTAAAAAAAAAAAACAAAAACAAAACAAACAAAAAAAAATCATATTACCAAACAACTTGTTCTATAACTTCTATTTGTTCTCAGTGACATGGATATACCTACCTTACAAGCTTATACAGATAAACACACAAATAAAAGAAAATATAGTATAATTATTGATTTGAAGTTTATTTTCAGCATACCCTTGAGATTAAACTGATAAAATTACCACCATGGTGATCCTGGTACATGAACTAATATTCAATTGTTGTTGATGAAACATGGGAATTTTAATAGAGGAAATAGAGACACATCCACTAATTTTAGTGTGCTATCACTGGAAATTCAAATAGGTAACAAAGCTTTGAATACTCACGGAGTGTTTGGCTCAGAAAGTGTTAAGATTAGTTCTACATCCTTCAATATCTACTTTGTTGTGCCAAAGTAGATTCTGAATGACACGGATATATAGATTTGCACTTTTTCAAAATTTGTTAATTTTTCAATACAATTTTTTAACTACAAGAATTTTCTTCATTCATTTCTTAATGCCCGTGTTGCCTATTTGTAACCAAGCCAGCAATTTCCCTACTTCTATAAAACTAGCTGTCTGTTACATAATCTATTTAGTGAGGTAGGCACATTGCCTTGAATTAATCAAGTACCAATTAGATGTAGCCAATTTCATAGTTAATTGATGTAAACACATTAATGTTTTTCACTCTTTTAGAGGGACAAAAATTATTAAGAATTCTGATGTCTAAGTATACTATATTTCTCATTTAAATACTTTTAAGATGAAAATAAAGTGACTAAATATCATTTGTGTGTAGAATCCCACTTCTTCTAATCCCTTGAGAATATTTTAAAGTAGTTACTGCAGAGTAATACCTAATGCAAGCCTCCTAATGAGTGTCTGTGAACACAACACTTATGGACAACACTTTTTAAACTCATTTATAGCTAATTATATGTAGGTTTCTCTGATCTATTACTTTAGTATGAAGACAATATATGTTTAGTAATTGTTAACATGTTAGACAACTCATTTGAACCACTTATGTATTGTTGCTTCCTCAGTTGATTAATCTACAAAAGGAATACTCAAAAAATTATATAGTTAACATCAAATAAATTACCAAATGAAGCATATATGGATAGCATGGAAAACACAACTGTTGTAATCATCCACATATTAATAATACCATACATTCAGTTGACTCACAACTGAATGAATTTTAGTATTTATGCTCAGTATGTCAAATTTATTGGTTATCTTCATTTTATTGGAATGATGCTGCACATGAGGCAAATCATTAAAATATTATGTAAGTTTTTCTTGGCCTTTGCAACTTTTGACAAAAACAACTCTTGTTGGGTAATCTGTTATACAGTTAGGATGCTCACTATATTACAGAGTAAACGGTACATAGCAGTAATAATTTGGCTTTACAATAAATTCATGGAGTCCAAGAGGAGATATAAAGGAGATTATGCACAGAATATTCCATGAACACTGTAAATAAGTAGGTTACAATGATGTTGGATGTCAAAAAGGAAACATTTCTTTAGAAAATATTTTTATTTATGTATTTTGTTGACTTTATAATTCTATAAGATGTGTTTTGATTATATTCAGCTTCCTTTCCAAAACCCTCCAAAGATCCACCATCTTCCCTTTCCATTCAAGTGTGTGTCCATTTTTTCTATCAACAATATACTGCAAACCCTTCTTCAAATGCTTAGAAATTACTGGAAATGCAGGAGAAGAATGAGTATAAGTGCTAGAGGTAGGAGATAAAAACAAAGCAAGTGTATTTCCTAGACAGCTGCATCCATGGAATAACCATGTTTGTGACAATGTGCATTACACCTAGCAAACACACATTAGATCAAATCCTAGCTTAGAGAAGGGATTTGATGCTCCCAGTCTCAATCAAGGAGTTCTTGGCAGTTGTCACCCACTGGGTGATGGAGGGCTAGTTTTATCAAGAGTATAGCACACAATTAAGTCCACCTTTCTACTGAAAAGACATATATCTGAGAATATTTGGGCATCTAAAAACATGAGAAATAAAATACACACATATGTGTCCACTTTCTTTTACATGCAATCCCAGATTTGTTTTCCATTGCCTGGGCTACATCTCTTCATAAATACCTGGAGGCCTACTTCCATCTGGGACAACCAACATTGCTTGCTTCCCTGTAAGTCTCTTTCCACCTAAAGTTAACTAGAGGTCTGCTACCATCAAGGACTACCAGACCAGCCAATAGCAGGGGCAAGAAGATCACAAAAGGGCAGCATAAGAGCATAATCAACAAAATTCAGAGCAAACAGGCACAATCAGACCCCTTCTATCCTACTACAACAAGCTCTGAATCATCTCTTAACACATATAAAGAACAACAATGTGACCTTAAATCTAATCTTATGATGATGATAGAGGCTTTTAAAGAGGAAATAAATACATTCCTTTAAAGAAATACAGAAAAAATATAAATCAAACTGATGAAGAAAATGAATAACCCACTTCAAGACTTAAAAATGGAAATAGAAGTAGTAAAGAACACACAAACTGAAACAACCCTGGAGATGAAAAACCTAGAAAAGAAAACTTGAATTATAGGCATGTATATATGTGTATAAGAAACAAGAAATCTAAAGTGAATCTCAAGGCATAGAGTATATGGATACAATGGATGAAATTGTTGATCATCAGTAAAAGAAAATGTTAAATTTAAAAAGTTCCTGACCCAAAAGATCCAGGAAATATGGGATACTATGAAAAGGCTAACACCAAGAATAATAGGAATAGAAGAAGTAGAATAAGTAGAAGTTTAAAGTCCCAGAAAAATATCTTCAACAAATTCTTCATAAAAGAAAATTTTCCTAACCTAAAGAATGAAATTCCTATAAACATACATGAAGCTCAGAGAACACCAAATAGATTGGTACAGAAAAGAAAATCCTCCCAATACATAATAAGCTGAACATTAAATTTACAGAACCAAGAAAATATATTAAAAGGAAATAGGGGGAAAAAGTCAAGTAACCCATAAAAACAGACCTATCAAGATCATGACTTCCAACAGACACTCTAAAAGACAGAAGAGCTAGAATAGATTTCTTGCAGACTGTAAGAGACCACAGATGTCAGCGCATACTACTATACACATCAAAACTTTCAATCATTATAGTTGGAGAAACCAATATATTCTATGACAAAAACACATATAAACAATGTCTTTCCTCTAGTCCAGCCATACAGAGAATACTAGAAGGCAAATGCCACAATAAGAAGGTAACTAGACACATGAAAACAAAATAATGTTATTGACTGTCTCTGTCTTTCTGTCTCTGTTTCCTCTTCTTTCATACACACATACACACACAAACACATACAAACACACACACAAACTATAACACCAATAACATCAAAATAACAGGAACTAACAATCATTCATCATGAGTATCTCTCAACATCAGTGGACTAAATTCCAGAATTAATGAGCAAAGGCTACAACAGTGGTTACAGAAAGAGTATCATTCTGTTGCATACAAGAAGTAGAGCTCAGTAACAAAGATAGACACTAATTCAAAATAATGTTTTTGCAAGCAAAGGTACCAAAGAAACAAGTTGAAATAAGTATTCTAATGTTAATATCTAATATTAATACTTCCATTGGAGGGCCATTGTAATATTAATATTTAATAAAAATGATTTTCAACAAAAGTAATCAAGAGAAGGGAAAAGATACTTCATATTCTTCATAGGAATAAATCCACCAAAATGTCTTAATTTTGAATATTTATGCCTCAACTACACATACATTCATAAGAGAAACATTACAAAAGCTTAAGTCACACATTGAAACATAGAAAGGAATAAAAGACATTCTAGAAATCAATGAAAATGAAGGTACAATATACCAAAATGTATGGAACATCCACACAAATAAAAGGAGTGCCACAACGAAAGATTATAGCATGAATCACCACCATGATGAATGTAGAGTGTTTTCATACCAGTAATTTAAAAGTAAATCTCAAAGCTCTAGAAAGAAAAGAAGCAAAGACACCCAAGATGAGTATGCAGCATGAATTAATCAAACTCAGAACTGAAATCAATTAATTAGAGATAAAGATAAAAATACAAAGAATCAACAAATTTAAATCAAGAACTGGTTCTTTGCAAAATCAACAAGATAAAGAGACCATTAGCCAAAGCAATTAAAAGTCAGAGAGACAATATCCAAATTAACAAAATCAGAAATTGAAAAGGGAGACATAACAACAGAAATGTGGAAAGTCAAAGAATCATTTGATCTTATGTACTTGAAAAGCAGTACTCTACAAGATCGTAAAATCTAAATGAAATGAGATATTTTCTAGATAAATATCAATTACCAAAATTAAATAAATATCACATAAACTACTTAAAATTCCCAATAAATTTTAAGGAAATAGAAGCATTCATTTGGACCTGGGCTTTTAGGGGGAGGAGCATTTAATGATGCCACAGTCACCCTGATAACTAAACCACATAGTTTAAGAAAGACCAAAAGAGAGAGAGTAGAGAGAGAGAGAGAGAGAGACAGAGAGACAGAGAGAGAGAGGGAGAGAGAGAATTTCAGACCAATTTCCCTTATGAACATTGATGCAAAATCTTCAGTAACATACTTTCAAACTGAATCTAAGAGTACATCAAATACATCTTCCACCATGATCAACTAGTCATCAATCCGAGATGCAGTGGTGGTTCAGTATATGAAAATCCATTAATTTAATCCACCACCTAAACAAATTGACAGAAAAAGTCACACAGGATCATCTTAGTAGATCCTGAAATAGTCTTTGACATAATTCGATACCCATTAATATTTTTAGACTGGGAGAGATAAGGAATACAAGGCACATAACTAAACACTGATGAGTTTTATCTTTTACTGTCTATTGTAATGCTAAGTGAAAGTCCCCAAGACCTAGAATATGCACATAACCCTATGACCCTTGACCCTAAGTTAATTCAGATTAGTAAATAAAGATGTTAACAGCCAATAACTGTGCATAAGAAATATTATTGGTGTTTGGATTTCCTGGGCTTAGGGGGAAATGAGGACCATGAGAAAAAAGAAGAGTAAAGCAGGAGGAGGGAGAAGCAGCCATGAGTTAAGAGTTAAGAGACATGGCTGTCAGAGCTACCAAATTGGAGCTAAGAGCAACCGAGGTAAACCATAGTAATTAGTAACTCGGGGTTATCGATAGGAAAATAGATTCTTACATCATGGGGGTAGGCAGCTGTTGTTTAAGGCATATGGTAAATATAAAGACTGTGAGTGTGTCTTTCATCTGGGAACTGAAATATCAAAGGTGGGGAAGAAAGCTCAGGCTGAGATTTAAATAATTTCTACTACAAAACAGAATTAAGACAATGTACAGCAAGTTGATGGTCAACATGTGCTTAAATAGAGGAAAACTTAAAATAATTCCACTAAAATCAGGGACAAAGAAAGATAAAAATGATAAAGAATATATAGAAGAAGCGAAAGAGCCCATTAAGGATGTATAATTCAACATAGTAAATGACATCTATCAAAATGCAATTACATATTCCATAAAATCCCACAGAATTCTATAGGAAACTAGTAAAATCTGGATAGCTAAAACAACTTACAAATACAGAGACTTCTATCAATATGTCATATTTCTAAATTTCAAACTGTACTATAGAGCAATAGTAAAAAAATTCTGCAGCATATTATGTATAAACAGATAGGTTGATCAGTGGAATCAAATCAAAGATACTGAAATAAACCACACACTTGAGGACACTTGATAATCTCACAAAGAAAACAAAACCATACAGTGGAAAAAAGAAAGTATCTTCAAGTGGTGCTGGTCAAACTGGGTTGTCTGATGTAAAAGAATTTAAATAGATCCATATTTATCACTCTGCCAAAACTCAAGTCCAAGTGAATCAATGATTTCAACATAAGACTGGATACATTAAATGTGAAGGAAGAAGATAGGAGATTGAATTGATACTGTAGGAAACTTTTTAAATAGAACACGAGTGCTCAGACTCTAAGATTAAAAATTGATAAATGGAATACCATGAAACTGGAGAGCTTCTCTAAGGCAACAAATTCAGTCAATATAATAAAACACCAGCCTTCAGATTGGGAAAAAACTTTTACCAACCTTACATCCTCAGAGAGGTAATACCAAAAAATCATTAAATAACTCAAGAATGTAGACATCATCAAACCAAATAATCCAATTAAAAATGTTGTATAGATCTATACAGAATTCTCATGAGAGAAATCTTGAATGGCTTAAAAGCACATAAAGAAATGTTCAATGTCCTTAGTCATCAGGGAAATGCAAATCAAAATAACTCTGAGATTTTACTTTACACCCACCAGAATGGCTACTAAACATAAACTCAAGTGACAGAACATGCAGTCATGGATGTGGCACAAGGGGCACATTCTTCCATTGCTTGTGGAAATGTAAAATTGTACAACCACTTTAGAAATCAATTGGAGGTTTCTCAGAAAACTTAGAATAGTTTTCCTTGAGACCCAGCTATACACCCCTGGGCATATACCCAAAATGTACCCCACTATACCTGAGGGAAACTTGGTCAACTATATTCATAGTAGGATTTTTTGTAATAGCTAGAAACTGGAAACAATCTAGATGTCCTTTCACTGAAGAATGGATAATGAAAATGTGGTACCATAATGAAATATCATTCAGTTATTAAATAAAAAGACATCCAGAATTTTGCAGGCAAATGGATGGAACTTGGTAATATCATATTGAGTTAAGTAACCCAGAGTCAGAAAGACACATATGATATGTAATCACTTGTTAGTGGACATTAGCCATAAAATAAATAGATTTGGTAATAAGAAATTCCAAAATAGGATGGTGAGTCTCACTCAAAAGGGGAAACTAAATAGTCATTGGAGGTGAATAGAAAGAGGAAACTGGGTAGAAGTAGGGGTTATGAGGGGAAAGAGGATGATGATTTCGTGTGGGGATGGGGACAAAGATGACTGAGAGTGAGAAGAGAAATTGTTATGGGACATCTCTAGGACTATCTGGAAGCATGTGACAGGTGAGGATCACAGAGACTACGGGATGACTAAATCTAAGAATGCTATAGGAGGGTGGTGTAGAGACTAAAGTGGACACATTCTGTAGCTAGGCAGGATTTCCAGAGGAGGGAGGAAGACATCAATCCACCCACCAAAACCTTAAACCCAAAATCTTATTTGCCTAGATCATGTACAATGATAAAGATGGATCAGAGAGTAAGGAAAAGTCAAACCAATGACTGGAAGAACTTGAGACCTACCCAATGGGAAAGGGCCAAACTCTGACACTATTAATGATACTCTGCTATGCTTGCAGATAGGAGAGTAACATTAAGTGCTCCTGAGAGGCTTCATCCAGTATCAAATGGAAACAAATGCAGAGATTCATAGCCAAACAACAGGTTGAGCTCAGAGTGTCTTATGGAAGAGTTGGAGATGCAGATGAGCAAGTCAGAATAGTTAAGAACAGCACAAGAAGACCTACAGAGTCAACTTACCTAGACTGATAGGCACTCACAGATACTGGGTCACCAACCAGGAAACATGCATGTGGCTTACATAGCCCCTTACATACTTGTAGCAAATGTAAAGGTTGGTCTTCATTTTGTTCCCTTAACTTGGAGAGTGGGGTCTGTCTAGGTTTCTGTTCCCTACCCTTGAATCCCCTTACCCTACCTGGTCTGCCTAGTTGGGCTTCATCACTAGAAATTGTGCCTAATCTTTTGGGAACCAGATGTCCTAGTGTAGGATGGTATCCAAGGAATGTTTTCAGTTTTTGAGGAGAAGGGAAAGGGACAAAGGGGACAGGGATTTTTAAGTGTGGGACTGGGAGGAAATGATAGAGAGTAGACTATAATAGAGATGTAAAGTGCATAAAAATAAATTATTTTTAAAAAATTACACATTTATGTAATAAGATGAAGTGGAATCATTTCTATTTGCAGATGAATGATGTTGTGTATAGGAAATCCTCAATATCCTCCCTAAACTAAGACTGTTAAAGTAATGAGGTATGTTCTATAAAGACAGAGATGGAATATTAATATAAAATTCCCCAGTGTTTCAACAAACCATTTGAACAGGGAAAAACAACAACAACAAAACAAAAAGAAATAAAACAACAACAACAAAAAACATGTCATGTTATAAATTTCTCAGATTTCTGTCTTTAAACTCAATGCCCTATACCACATTTTTAATAAAGCAATTGAGAAAATACAACTGTAGCTATTTCAAACATAAATATTTACTTTAGTGACTAAATTCACATGTTCTACATATAAAATGAAAAATGAGAAATGGTTCTTTAGAAACCAAGAAGAGGATAATTGCTCTGTAATGTAGAAGAAGACACCAAGAATTCAAATAGATGAACAACCATGACTAAAGCACCTACTGAATTGCTGAAGAATGATCAGATGAATCTAGAAACAGTCTCCAAATGTTTTTATGCTTGTCTTGGTTATGGTTTTTATCATAACCATGGTGTGAACAGACACCATGACCAAGGCAAGTCTTATAAAGGAAAATATTTAATTGGGGCTGGCTTGCAGATTCAGAGATTCAGTCCATTATTAAGGTAGGAGTATGGCAGCATCTACATAGGCATGATGTAGGCAGATCTGAGTGTTCTACATCTTGAACTGAAGGCTTCTAGTGGAAGACTGACTTCAAGGCAGCTAGAACTAGGGTCTTAAGCTAGACACACCTACTCCAATAAGGCCATACTTTCTAATAGTACTACTCACTGGATCAAACATATATAAATCATTAGAATGCTGAAATTAACTTCCAATTCTTGAAACAAAATGGTCTCTTCTTGTCTTATAATCTGTCTTACCTATAAACAACTCAAGGTCCAGTTTAGGTTTCTAGTCACCAGGCATCCAAGACACAACACAAAGCAAATATGTAAGAAATATGGAAGAAAGCTCTTAGCAGAATTAAATAAAATAGCTCAGCAATTCATAACAGGTCATTCTTTTTTTTTTTTATTGGAAATTTTTTATTGGAAAATTTTTTTCACATTTCAGATGTTCTCCTTACCCCATTTCCCCCCCTCCCTCCCAGGAACTCACTAACCCTCCCCCCCCTCCTGCCTCCACGTTGGTGTACCCCACCCACCCTCCCCTGTACCTCACCTCCCACCCTCGAATATTCCCCCCCCCACGACGTCCAGCCTTCATGGGACCAAGGATCTCTTCTCCCACTTATATATAGCTCCCTTGCATATACAGCTGGAGCCATGAGTCCCTCCCTAAGCGCTCCCAGGCTGGTGGTTTAGACCCTGGGTGCTCTGGTTGGTTGGGATTGTTGCTTTCCTCATGGTGTCGCGAATCCTCTCAACTTCTTCAGCCTTCACTCTATCTTCTCCATTGGGAACCCCATGCTCAGTTTAATGGTTAGCTGTGAGCATCTGCCTCTGAGTATGTAAGACTCTTGCAGACCTCTAAGGAGACAGCTATATCAGGTTCCTGTCAGCATGTACATCCTGACATCCACATCAACCTCTACCTTTGGTGACAGCACATAGAATGGATATCCAGGTGGAATGGTCTGTAGACAGTCCCTCCTTCAGTTTCTGTCCTGTACTGTGTCTCCATATTTGCACCCTTGAGTATTTTGTTACTCCTTCTAAGAAGGACTGAAGGCTCCCCTATTTGGTCGTCATTCTTCATGAGCTTTATGTGGTCTGTGAGTTGAATCTTGGGTATTTTAGGATTCTGGGCTAAAATCCAATAATCAATGAATGAATACCATGTATGTTCTTTTGTGATTGGGTTACTTCACTCAGGATGATATTTTCTAGTTCTATCCATTTATATAAGAATTTATCAAATTCATTGTTTTTAATAGCTGAGAAATATTCCATTGTGTAAATGTACCACATTTTTTGTATCCATTCCTCTGTTGAAGGGCATCTGGGTTCTTTCCAGTTTCTGGCTATTATAAATAAAGCTGCTATGAACATAGTGGAGCATATGTCCTTGTTATGTGTTAGAGCATCTTCTGGATATATACCCAGGAGTGGTATAGCTGGGTCCTCAGGTAGTGATATGTCCAATTTTCTGAGGAACTGCCAGACTGATTTCCAGAGTAGTTGCACCATCTTGCAATCCCACCAACAATGGAGGAGTGTTCCTCTTTCTCCACATCCTCGCCAGCATCTGCTATCACCTGAGTTTTTTATTTTAGCCATTCTGACTGGTGTGAAGTGGAATCTCAGGTTTGTTTTGATTTGTATTTCCCTGATGACCAAGGATGCTGAACATTTCTTTAGGAGCTTCTCAGCCATTTGCATTTCCTCAGTTGAGAATTCTTTGTTTAGCTTCTTACTCCATTTTTTAATAGGGTTACTTGGTTGCCTAGAGTCTAATTTCTTGAGTTCTTTGTATATATTGGATATTAGTCCTCTATCGGATGTGGGATTGGTAAAGATCTTTTCCCAATCTGTTGGTTGCAGTTTTGTCCTATTGACAGTGTCCTTTGCCTTACAGAAACTTTGCAATTTTATGAGGTCTCATTTGTCAATTCTTGATCTTAGAGCATAGGCCATTGGTGTTCTGTTCAGGAACTTTCCCCCTGTGCCTAGGTATTCGAGGGTCTTCCCCACTTTCTCTTCTATTAGTTTCAGTGTGTCTGGTTTTATGTGAAGATCATTTATCTACCTGGACTTGAGCTTTGTACAAGGAGATAGGAATGGATCGATTTGCATTCTTCTGCATGCTGTCCTCCAGTTGAACCAGCACCATTTGTTGAAAATGCTGTCCTTGTTCCACTGGATGGTTTTAGCTCCTTTGTCAAAGATTAAATGACCATAGTTGTGTGGGTTCATTTCTGGGTCTTCAACTCTATTCCACTGATCTTCCTGCCTGTCTCTGTACCAATAGCAGGCCGTTTTTATCACTACTGCTCTGTAGTAAAGCTTGAGGTCAGGAATGGAGATTCCTCCAGAAGTTCTTTTATTGTTGAGAATGGTTTTCGCTATCCTGGGTTTTTTGTTGTTCCAAATAAATTTCAGAATTTCTCTTTCTAGTTCTGTAAAGAATTGAGTTGGTATTTTAATGGGGATTGCATTGAATCTGTAGATTGCTTTTGGCAAGATGGCCATTTTTACTATATTAATCCTGCCAATCCATGAGCATGGGAGATCTTTCCATTTCCTGAGATCTTCTTCAATTTCTTTCTTCAGAGACTTGAAGTTCTTGTCATACAGATCTTTCACTTTCTTGGTTAGATTCACCCCGAGGTATTTTATATTATGTGTGACTATTGTGAAGGGTGTCATTTCCCTTATTTCTTTTTCAGCCTGTTTATCTTTCATGTAGAGGAAGGCTACTGATTTGTTCGAGTTGATTTTATAACCTGCCACCTTGCTGAAGTTGTTTATCAGGTTTAGGAGTTCTCTGGTGGAGTTTTTGGGGTCACTTAAGTATACTATCATATCATCTGCAAATAGTGATATTTTGACTTCTTCCTTTCCTATTTGTATTCCTTTGATTTCTTTTTGTTTTCTGATTGCTCTGGCTAGGACTTCCAGTACTATATTGAATAGGTAGAGAGAGAGTGGGCAGCCTTATCTAGTCCCTGATTTTAGTGGGAATGTTTCAAGTTCTCTCCATTTAGTTTGATATAACAGGTCATTCTTAAAAGTGACTTACACAAATAGACATTAAAAAATGGGTTGTAATGGGGAACATTGCATATTCCTGATAAGAATATGCAATGGTCCTGAAATCATCCAGAAATAACATATTTAGAAAGAACAGAACTTGGTTACAAGACCTGGAAATGTATGTTCATGTGCATTACAAAGCCTGGCATTCTCAACATAAAAATTTTAATAGAGGATTGACTTTGGTTGTTACTAACATTATATCAGTTTTTGAAGAAGTATATAATTTGTAAAGCTCTTGATCAGTTTATGGCTTCATTTCTAACAATCTCTTGAATATGTACATTTAGTAGTTTGAAGGAAAGACAAAAAAGAATTTATAATGTTTTAATTATATATCATCTGTTTGAATTAAGTTTTTCATGGTATATCCTAAGTGTAGGAGAACACAGCTGTCCCTCGCCATAAAGAAACATCTGTGATGTAATTGCAGTTGTGTACACCATCAAATTCCTTTAAGGAGGAAAAATTATGTACAACATTATTTTTGTGCAATGCGAAGATCATGAAAATGTTTATAAAAAATAACAAGTGGCAGAACTCTATTGCTGACTACTCTCTGTGGAAGAAATTCTTGTAGTGCTTTACCAGTCAGAAGTGAAGTTTAGTTTGGCACAATATTAGAACTTAAAAGATATTTTCAATATTTTAAAGTCTCTTTATAGTAAATACTATAAAATTAGATATTGTACTCATTTTTTTTATAAACTCTTTACAATTTGACCGGACATTTCTCCTCACTAATTCAGGTTCTAGGTACATTTTCTAGCAAGATCATTTTCTTGAATACAAATCAGAGTAGAAATAATCTTCATGGATTTAAAGAAAGGTGAGTCACTTATCCTGTACATTTTATTCATAATAGACATTCATTCCAGTAATCTTTGATATATATGGTAAAATGACCAAGCATTTATAAATTCATGAACATTGAATTATAATTGTATATGCTTTACTTTGTTAGTTTTTAAAATTCAAGAACTATAGAACATAAACTTTAGTTCATATCTTTTAAAAAATTAAAGCCAGATTAATGTATTTTGATTGCTTAAAATATTATCAAATGCATTCACTTGGTTGTAATTTGAAATACTTTAATCTCACTCATAACATTGCTTTCCTGATTTAAAGTTAAAATTAATAGCGTTATTTGTATGTATTTTGTTACAAGACTAAGACCAACATTTTTTTCCATAGGTTACATTGTAAAGTTTCAGTAAATGATCACCAATCATTTGTTATTTTGGTAAAGTATTCTACTCTAATCCTTACTCAAATTAGACAGTAAAATAACAATAAAATGACTTTAAAATACCTAAGTATGTATAAGAAAAACTGTCAAGAAATTAATTGTTATGGAACATGCATATAACCTAGTACTTGCAAACATGCTGGTAAGGATCCTAAATTTGAAGCTAGCCTGGGCTATATAGCAAATTTGAAGGCATGCTGTATCACATAGTGGGATCCTGTATAAAATTTAAGATTATGAATTAGAAATTATGCTAGGCAAAATGGATTTTCTATTGTTTTCTTTAATGTTTCTTAAAAGTACTTTGTCCAGGAATATCAAGAAAATATCACAGAGATAAGAAAAAAACAAGTTACCAGGAATACTGCTGTCTCCTAGAAAATTTAAATAGTCAGATCTCCACACAGATGTTTGGCTCAAGAGTCTGAACCTGAGGAATCTTCTTGGACTTCTCCCACACTTCCTCCTACAAGCAATTCCCAGTCCCTGTTCACACAGGTTCTGAGGGTTATTTGAAGAATGCTGTAGCCCTGGCTAAAAGGTATCAGAAAAAAGGAATTTTAGTATGTTGCCTGGAGATTGTTCTTTTAATGTATTGGTGAAGAATGTAACTTCTTTTTGCTCTTTTCTGGGGAAGCTGCCTGAGGCTAAGATGAAGAGATTTAGATTGGCTGCACTGAGGAAGGAGATCTCAAAAAACCTAGCATAGACTCTCTTCTGTGATTCACTCTTATGGAGAGCACTGTGATGGCGTATAGCAAACTGAAAAAGGGAAAATACAAAATCTTGTGCTTAAAGATAGTAAATGGAATTAAGGGGCAAAATCTCATCCAGCAAAGCTTATTATTGATATGTTTGTAGTTGAATAAGGGATGGTTATATCATGTTAAGCATTATTATGACCTTGTCATTGATTTCTCTGGGAGGTAAGAAGATATGATTATGTGTTGAAAGGGAGGGATTGTGTTAGCTATTTTCAAATGTCAATTAGACAATGTCTGGAATGAACTATAATCCAGAATTTATAAAGATCTTGTTAGAAAGTAATGCAAACCTTAGTTCCAGGTGTGGTCTTGCTCACCTTTAATCCCAGCACTTAGGAGACAGAAGCATATAGATCTCTGAATTCAAGTTCCATCTACAGAAAATGTCCAAGGATGGCCAAGATTAGGCTGTGAAGGAGTTTAGAAACAGAAAGGTGGTGACGATGTAATAGAGGAAGCATCATAGACCCAGCAAGCAGCGTAACTTTGCAGATTCAGTCATGTTGCTCTGGCTTTAGTATCATGAATAGAAGGGCTTATTGGGACATTTGGTGAAGCTTAGCTGGAAATTAGTGGTGATTAAGAAGAGATCAGCATCATTGATATCAAATTATGGGGAGGTGTTTTCTTAGAGCAAAAAGAAGTGGAATTCCAGAGATAGGCATCAAGCTAGCAGCGGAACTTGGTAATATGTAAAAGTCTTCCAGGTATATGGTTTCAAAAGCCTGAATGGGTCACTCAGAGAAGCTGAGACTATGCTATGATATATCAGGAAATGTCATTAATGAAATTTTAGCCTTGGTTACAGTTGATAGCCTAGAACTGGAGGGATCATGCAAAGAATTTGACGGTCGGCACCATGAAGAGAGCATATGAGAGACTATTGGTGAAACCTAGTAACAATGAGAAGCCCCAGAGTATTGGAGATACCAGTACCAGGAGATGAACAACAAGAACAGGAATAGCAGTAAAATAGAATAAACTAGACCATAGAGCACAACAGAGGGCCAGCCCTTTTCAGGAGCCTAGAAGATCATGTGTAGATCCTGGAAATTGAATCAGGAAGGTGTAGAGTTGAAGTTGCCTTGAAGACCCTGTGATGGTAGAGATGCCAGAGCCATGGGATACCTTGTGGGGCTGCAAAGGGATGGTTTTGTCTCCCTAGTAGAGCACTAGGACTGAGATAGCCAGAGACTCAACAGGGACATGACCTGTCAGAGATGACATGCATGTCCCCACACTCCTGGATTCCAGACCCCCAACATGAGGCCTATATCCCCCATTATCCTGCATCTTGCAGACAGGTTTGGCTCAGAGTAGCTCCTGCCAGACAAGTTTTGTATCACCATCCAGGTAGAGGGCATGACTAACAGAGATTTCATTATTTCTTCATGAGTCAACTAAGGGGGGGGCATAGCTAATTAAGTTATTCCTACCCAGTTCCTCCTCTTTCCCCCGCCCTATTTAAGCTGACTTCCCCTGGCTTTTACAGGGGGCACGCACATCTAGACCCAACTATCACACCATGAACGACAAACTTCTTAAGCCCACAAACTCCATGTGTATTCTGGGGCCTGCCATGGCCAAAGCTTCCAGTCTTTGGAACCTTGGATTTTCTTGTGTATGTGGGACCTGCCAGTGGGGAAGCCTCCAGGACCCTGCTGCCACCAGCCTATCCACAGGTCACTTCTGTACAGGCCTGGGGCACCCCCCACAATACCTAATGAGGAAACTTATTCATGGGAAGTGGAACCAGCACAAGAAAAAGAATAGTGTTGCAATCAATGACTCTGAAAGGAGTTGGAAATCACACATAGAGATAGAGAATTTGGAGTTTGACCAACTGTTTTTGGTCTTGTTTTGGTACAGTATTACATGTTGGTATCACTATGACATTTTGAAATGATAATGTATATCTGTCCTATAATATACTAGAAAATTTGATCTATTTATTTCAATTTTATAGTTAATTATACTTAAGGGTTTCTTGAATCTCAGAAAAGCCATTGAACTATGAACCTTTAAACATTGATGAGACTGTGAGAAGGAATGGAGACTTTTGAAGTTAGACTAAATATATTTTGCATTATGCTATGACAACATATGGCACCCTACAGGCTCATGTGTTTCAACAAGTCTATGGGAGCCAGGGGGTAGAATATGGTGGTTTGAATATGCCTGGTCCATGGGGAGTTTCACTGTTAGGAGGTTTGGCCTTGTTCAAATAGGTATTACCTTTTTGGAGAAAATGTCACTGTGTAGGTGGGCTTTGAGGTCTCCTAGTGCTCAATTGTTTTCCCAATGTGAAAGAAAGTCTCTCCTGTCTGCCTTGTAATCAAGATGCAGAAGTTTTGGCTCCTCAAGCACTGTTTGCCTGCATATTGTCATGCATACTACCATAATAGTAATGTATTCTACTTCCCAAACTGTAAGCCTGACTAAATTAGATGTTTGTGTTTTTAAGAAGTGCCTTGGTCTCATGTGTCACTCTGGTAGCCATCATGATGCCAGAACAAAGAATGATGCTGGCCTGTGAGCTTGCCAAGTTCCCTGACAATGGTGACTAGGAAGCTGTGTTAGACATATGTTCCTGACCCACCATTGCTTAACTCTACTCCTGATGGTACAAGCTGCCTTGCCTCAAGGTTTTAGACCATTCTGGAACCGAGAATCAAAAAGATAAGTTATATTGACTCTTGTATTGTTTTTAAATGTGACTAGTTATTCAGACTCAATCCTGGACTGGTCTAGAAATCAACCTGATATTGGAAATAACATCTTCATATAGAAGTCTGGATCTGGACATTTTCAGAGACATATGTGGAAGTTATCTGTAGTCTCTTATATGAAGATAAATTTGGGGCAGGACCTGGATTTTAAACAGGTGTTAGTACATGGGTTAAGGTTCGTTTAATTGTCAAGTTAAAGTTACTTTTGTTCTTCTACAGTATTTAATTTAAGTTGCATTGATTGTACACCTTCTAATTGTGTTTGTGTTTTGAAATCTTGCATGTCAGTTACGGGAATCTATCAGTCAGTTTTTGTTGTAGTGCCCTGAGTATCACAGAACCTTGGTATTCTAAAAATAGCTTGCAAGTACTGGAAGAAATGAGTCAGGTTTTAAGCAGAAGCAATAGGGTACTGGGTTTGATTACTGCTGTTAAAACAGCTTTAATTACATTAATTGATAGCACCACTGCTTCTGCAATTGCTGTGATACAAGAAGTTAAGACAACTGTTTTGTTAATCACTTAGCAAAAAATGTTACTAATGTGTTGACTATACTAGAGGATTTAGATAGGCATTTGGAAGAAAGGACTGTTGCTCTTGTCATATTCAAATTATTTGAAAGAGGTTCAGAATTTAAGGTAAAGAGCCATCTGGAATGTCATGCCAAATACCTATGATTCTCATAATAACTTTAAAATTCTTGGTAAAGGTCAACGTGTGATGGCAAAAGTTAAGATTCAATCAAAGATGGGATTGATACCATGTAGCCATAATTGAGTTTCTATTCTGTAGAAGGAGGTCAAAGTAACACTAACATTTCCTGAAGAAATTTTAGAAAATGGCCCATGTCCCAAGGCTTGACATAGGATGTTTGTAATATATTTCATATTAATGACAAAACTTAGCAAATAAGTTAAAAAAAAATAACTGGTGGTAATTAATCTGTGTTGATTTCTCATTGCATATGTAAAGCAGAACAAAATGATTTAACAAAAAAAATGGAGGTTATTAATCAGTGTTGGTTCCTCATGCTATATCTAGAGCAAAACAAGGAATAACAACAGTGTGTGAACTATTTTGTAAGCATATTAAAAAGGTCAATATGGTTTAGCTCACAGCCCAATAAAAACAAGTGAAGAAATCTAAGAAAAAATATTCCCCTTTGTCCATTTATAATTATTTCAGCAAAAATGAGGAGAGAAGTAACTATTTAGTGCGATTTGGAAGACAGAGAAAGTCACAAAATAACTGATTCTAAAGAAAATAAATTTCAATTACAATATAAATACTTATTTAATAATATTTTATAGGGGATTTATCTGCTAAGACTGAATATATCCAAATATTTATGGTTTCTATGAAATTATTGTCAGCTAATCTGTAAATAAAAATTCTCATGGAGAAAATTAAAAGAGCAGTTGTATTTTTAACTTGCATTTTGGTGTTGCTCTTTGGAGAGTTGCTTAGAATATTTTAGTCTTTAATATTTTATATTGAACATGAATACAACTCAACAAATATGCTATGAGTGGTCTACTCAAGTAAAATATCTTGAAAAATATATTAAATAGTATATTAGCAAGACTTCTAACTCTATGACAAATATTAAAAATAAAAATATTTTTAAAAACATTACTTCCTATTAATGACATTAGAAGTTTCAAATCATGTTTTCCTTGCTCTGCCACATAAAGTCTGTGGTAGCAATTTAGAGAAGTATGTGGTGGAAGAATTACTTGCATCACAGTGGCCAAGATGCTCAAGAAATAGATAGGGGAGGAGCCAGACTCCAGAAAAACACTCCAAGGGAATTTTCCACAAAACTTAAATTTCTTCCACTAGGCTCTTCATCTTAAACAAAATTTGAATGACTAGGTTTATCACATGGTGATTGAGACAGTGAAAATCTTAATGAGAACCTCCGACACCAACACAAGTAATATCAATGTATGTCTTTATAAAATGTTCCAAGAAGTGCTCTGTCTCTCTGTCTCTCTCTCTCTCTTCTCTCTCTCTCTCTCTCTCTCTCTCTCTCTCTCTTTCTCTCTCTCTTTCTCTGTGTTATGTGTTTCTATATTTGTGTGTGTACATGATTTTGTGTATATACATGTCTGTGTGTGGGTTCGGTGTTTGTGTTCATGTACATGCTTTTCTGTTTGATCAATTGAACTTAGGTAACAAATGAAAGGACTCATTCTTGAAGTAAACTGAATCTTCCTTTCTCCAATTAATTACCAATGTCTTCACTTAGGGATAGGGCCTTATAAAATGTCCACATCCACATTAGCATGTAGTCTCCTGTGGTCATTAGACTGGTCTATTTTATTCAAGCATGTTGTTGAAATTTTAGACATGTAGCATTCCCCCCATGTGTATAGAATACTACATTTATGATGGTGTACTGATTCTCTACTACTCACTAACATTTTGTGCATCTCCTTTTCTCTGGTGTTTCCTAAGCTTTAAGAGTAGGAGTTATAAATGCATAAATATGGAAAGGTCAAAAGAATTTATTTAGTAAAATTACAGTAGTTGGTCCTTTTTTGCAATTATGAACTTTCTAGCTCATGGAGAATTGTCTTGGTTGGAGAAACAGGCATAAAATTTCTATTTATTGAGTAGGATTTAAGGTCAGTTAGAGAGCTGTTGGTTGTCCCAATATGAATGTCACTGTGTAGTTTTGAACAAGAATTATTCCCGTAGGATCATTTATTTGAATGCTTAATTGACCAAGCTACCTCAGTCAGTTAACAGGGTCTCAAGGGAGAAAATGAAGATTGAAATGAAAAAAGATAATTAGACAACATTATAACATGATTTCAGCCAGTGCTGAGGCTGAAGTGAATTTATTTTTATCCAGTCTGCTATTTATATATATATATATCATTCTAGGTATACACAAAGAATATGGTCAGACCTAAGGCATAAACAAGGTAGTTAAGGAGCATAGCAAGTTTAGACAAAGGTTCTATGATTACTGTCTTCAGGTTCTTAACAAGACTCATCAAGAACACATTTCTCAGCTCTATTCATCTAGAGCCTACTTCCTAATCCTTGCTCAATGTCAAACTCCTGCCTGATCCTACTTCTGTGTCCTGGCCCAATGCTAAATTCTAGCAAAATTCCTAGAAGCAGGCCCAAAAGCTCTCCACATCCTCCCATTTTTTATTTCATAAACAAAACTGCATCATTCTTAGGTTGTTCTGATGAGAATGCCTTCCATACCAGTCATAGAATATGCATTACCAAAAGCAATGCATTTCTGTCTTAGGTTGGTAAGGCTCCAGAATCTTTCCTGTCATTGACTGCCAGCCTATTAAATTAATAACTCTTTCTGGGGATCCATTTTTAATTTTGAGCCATGAATTTTGGCAGTCAACGTGTTGATGTTGTTAAAGTAAAGCTTTATTATAAGAGACAGGAACAAATGTATTCTCAAAACAAGAAGAGTTAACATGATAAATCTATGTAAGCCATTCTTGAGGCTTGACCAAGATGAAAGTACTGACCTTAAGCCATGAGTAATTTTATCAGCAGCATCCGAAGCATCAAAATTCAGTGGAATAGTATTCTATAAATTCATAATATCATTATGCAAAGTTAATGATATTCTAGAGTGGTGCTAGAATTATGCCTAATATGCTGCAAGTCTTTGAATTTTCTCCTAATTATAGAGACTGCAATTATAAATTTTAGAAGTGACAAAAATCCATTGGTATTTAATGTGACCCTTAAGATGGCTACTTACACTTAGACTCTGAGCCTCCTCTCCAATAATTTGAATAGTATCACAAAGAGCATAAATTTGTATTTCCAAATACCTATCTAAATCTTCTTGAATACTCAGAGCATTAGTAATTTTTTTCTTTTTGTTAAATGACTAACAAAAGTAGCTGTTATAACTTCTTGTGTCAATGCAATTGAAGAAGCAGTGGACAGTGGTGCTAGCTATTAATATAATCAAAGCTGCTATACCATCAATGATCAAACTTACTACCCTCTTGCTTCTCTTTATAGCCTCACTCACTTCTTCCATTATTTGTAACATTTTTTTTTTCAGAATACCAAGGTCCTGTAATACTCACAGGCAATAAAAAAGGGTGGTTGATAGACCACCATAATAGACATGTCAGATTTCAATACACCAACAGAATTAGAAAGTACACAATCAATGAAACTCAGATGAAATATTATAGAAGAAACAAAAGTAATTTTAACAAGACTAATAAAAGATTAAGAGCCTTAACACATGTACTAACACTTTTTCAAAATCCTGATCCTAGTCCAATTTTATCCACTGCAAATATAACTTCATACAAGGCAGTTATTAATTTCAAATGTCTCTGAAAAATGTCCAGAATCAGCCTTTCAAATGAAGACCATTATTTCTGATATTGGAATGATTTCTAGACCTGTCCATGATTGAGTCAGAATAACTACATTAGAGGGAAGACAAGGGCTATTATATGTACTGTAGTTGATTAATTTTTTGAAGGCAGTATCAAGTCTCCATTTTCTCTGTCTCTCAAGGTCTAAAAGAATGAGGGAAGGCAACTTGTCTAATCTGGGATATAGGCAAGCAAAGGGGGATCAGGAACACATGTTCAATACAACTTCCCTCCCATCATTGTCAGAGTACTCAGCAAGCTCAGGGTCAGCATCATACTTTGTCACAGAATCAGCTTGTCTCACCAAACACTCTGGCAGCTATCATACTCCTTAGGCATCCTATAGAAAAAACACAAACATGCCCTCTTCTGCATATTAACACCTAATTGGGATAATGCCATATGCCATTATGTGGATCCTTTCATTTCACATAGCTGTGGCATTACCCTCACTAAAGTGCCTGGACAGTTCAATATGATTTCTTAAATGTACTATAAAGTAAGGAAGAATATGTTCTCTTAAATTTAGTTGTATTTGCATAAATAATTGCAAATTTTGAGAAATTAACAGTAGCTAAAAAAGGAACAGTTTCAAGCAATTGAAAAACATGAGCTATATATTGGCTATCTGTATACAAATGAAACCCTTGATTTTTCCACATTTCAACAGCAGCAGTTAGCGCAGAATTCGATTATTTGTGCTGAATCTGGGGGAACCTCAAGAGAATGAACATGTGATACAATTAAATATTATGCCTTCCCATTAGATCAGTCATCTATAAATACAATAAGCACATTCTGTATGCCCAACATGCATAAACATACAGAAAATACAAAAATATGTATAGAGGCAAATTGTAACAATTTGTCTTTTGGATTATGATTATTAGTTTTGCCTGAAATGTTTGCATATGCAATAAGCCATATATCAGTTTTCTCCAATAACAAATTTAATTGCTGTTTGTAATAGTAATAAATATTTCATCAGGTTCTTTCCCAAAATACTTTCATGATTCTATCCTAAAATCCAGCCACAGCTGTATAATAGGGTGTTAAAACTTGGAAATGAAGAAACATGAATCCATATTAATGGTCGCTTCTACCAAAAAACTGCTGTGGATGCATGAAATAGCAAGAATGCAAACAGCCAACAATTGGCCATAGTCTATATAATGTATCTGTTGTTGGCTAATAGATTCCTGTACTTTCAGCAAAGCTATTGCCCTCATCAGTTAATTATTGAGGGGAATTAGGATTCCTGTCCCGTTTGAGAATATCAAACAGAAGTTTAAGTTCTCCTGTGGTAAGCTTAAGATGCGGTTTTAGCCAATTAACATCTACCAGCTTTTGAAAGTCATTTAAAGTAAGTAGATTGTCTTTTTTGTTTGAATTTTCTGCACCACAATTTGTTTAGGATATAACTAATGTCCCAAATATTGAATAGGATATTGCCTTTGAATTTTTTCTGGAGCAACAACTAATCCCCAAGATTTTAAAGCTTGTTGTGTAAGAGTAGTAAAACTTCTTCAGAGGGATCAGCTAATAAAATATCTATATAATGAATAATATAGTCGGAGGCATTTAAAGTCCTGACTCTTGTACTAAAGCAGGGACATATTTTTGACATAATGTATTGCTATTGGTCATTCCTTTTGGTAAAACATACCAATGATATCACTTCAGGGGTTCTTTAAAATTAAAAGCAGGCACACTAAATGCAAAAATTGTAATCATCAAGATATAAAGGAATAGTATACAAACAAACAAACTTTTAAATCTTTGATAAATTTTATTTTATTTTTTTAGAATGGCAGCTGGGGTAGATAATCCAGGTTGTAATGCACTCATAAATTCCATAGTCTCATTAGCCTTTTGTAAATCTTGCAATAATCTCTATTTGCCCGACTTTTTTCTTAATTACAAATATGGATGAGTTCCAAGGAGAATTAAAATCTTGAACTTGTGATTGAATTATAAACTGAACTAATGGAACATTGGCAGCTGACTATAATTTTTAAGTTCTGTTTGCAATATCAGAGCATAATCATAATTTTGGAAAGAAAAACTCAATTTTTAATAATAAAACAATCTAGTCACTCTAAAATCAATACAAAATGTGTTACTTTCATATTAAAATGTTTGACTATCAGTTCTAATATATGAATGCATGACAGTGCAGATTTTAATACCTCATTAAAGAAATCCTCTCTTTTATAAGCCTAGTTTCTAGGACAAGAATTACATAAATTATCCCAATTTAGAGGTATCATTGAGAGACCTATCTCCCTGGGTTGGCTTATACCATGTGTTGCTGTTCTGAATGACTCCAACCCTGAGTTACCAGTTTTAAGCTAAATTTCTGTTACCAATGTTGTAAATTTTTAACCATATCCAAAAATTTATAAGGCAATAATCTATAACCAAGACATGAAGAACATATTTATAATTTTAAAACCTGTCAGAAACAAACAAGTGGCTATACACATTTACTTATTTCGACTAGACAAAATTCTTACTTTTTTTAGCCGTTATTTCAGAAAGGAGCATCTTGTCACCTGCTAAATCCAACAATTACAGTTACATGTTTTACTGAAGATATCTTGCTAGACTGTCATTGTCATAGTTACAGAATCTACAGATGACTAGGACTAGTGATTGTGTTTCTTTTCTCAATTGGGATATTATTAAATCTAATCTTCAAAAATAAGTCTTCCAAGTCAGGTTCAGCTGAATTCCTCCTGGTCCTGTGTCCAAAGTATGTGATCCACTTTCAAGGTTCACACTTTAAAGAAGTGGGAGTCAATTAAATCCAATGGCAGCAGTCTATATTATTGTCAGAATCTCTTAAAAAACCCTTGATTAAAAACTCAGAGATATTTCCCTTAATTAGTGATGGATGATTTGTTAGAGTCTACATATCTTGAGAGATCATTGTCATTCTATGCAGTAGTTTAAGTTACATGTATGTGCATATACACACACACATAATGATTTTTGCTTTTTTTAATTTTTATTTGTTTGTATATCTGTATGTATGTGCAGTGCATGTTGTGTGTCCACATAAACAGAAAAGCATATTACATGTGTTTTTGAGCCATCTCATATGGGTGCTACAAATTGTACATGGGTCCTTTGAAAGATTAGAAATTGCTTTTAACCTCAGAGCAATCTGTTTAGCCCCTAAAAAATTCATTTTTAAGTAACTTACAAAACAGTATTTTGCCCTCCTGAACTGTTCCTACTTTGGTAGGAACATTTTTACTTTTTACTTTTTTTTTTTTTACTTTTTTTAAGTAGTTACTCCAGGTTTTATGCTCACATCTTAAAATTTGAAGTTAGGGTTCACAAACAAGAGCATTTATCTTTGTAGTTCTATGTTACATCACTCAGTATAATATTTTACACTCCCATCCATTTATCTACATATTTCATTTTTTAATTTGCAATTGAATAGAATTCAGTTATGTGTATATACAACATTTTCATTATCTATTCATCAGTTGAAGGATATCTAGGCTGCGTTCTTTCTATTATATTGCTAATATAGCATTGAAAATTACCAATGTAATATACCTCTAGTGTCTATTATATGTATTATCTATATACAAAAGTCATAGTATAGAAAGGTCACATGGTAGATCTACTATATTTTTAAGAATTGCCCACACTCATTTCCTTAGTGGCTTTACCAGTTTGTAATTTCTTAAGCACTAATGGAAAGTCCCTTCACCACAACTAAATTATCAACATTGCTGTCAGTTTTCTTGATATTAACCAATTCAGACTGGGTAAAACAAAAGTCTCAAATTAGTTTCTTCTATCCTCCTCCTCCTCCTCCTCCTCCTCCTCCTCCTCCTCCTCCTCCTCCTCCTCCTCCTGCTCTTCCTACTAATCTTCTTCCTCCTCTTCCTTCTTCTTCTTCCTCTTCTCTTCCTTCATTACTATCTTTTTTCTTTTTCCTACTCATTATCATCATCCTTTCCCCCTTTAATCTTGTTTATTCCTCCATTTTCTACTGAAAATTTCTACATTTAAGATTACAGTCTTGTAGGAGTATTTTATTGCTATGATCCTTTTACAGAACAAAGTATTTGGCTTTCCCCTACATCTCTGGTAATATAGTCTCAGGAATCCTTTAAAACAAGTATTGTCATGAAGGGATTCTATCTCATTGACTCTAATCATTATCGTTGTTCAGTACCCACGAGGGTTGTGCCGTTCATTGCACCAGCATAGTTGTATACAGGAAGCATTTTAGATCATAGGGCTTGTAGAAGATTTGGCATTTGCCTTTTTAAAACACCTCTCTGGTAGCATGCAGTGTATAACCCATGAAAATGAACACTAGATATTAATAGTGAAGGCTTTAGGTAAGATGAAGATGGACTTCTCTATATTCAATGAGCAGTAAAGGTGTTATCTTCAGCAATATGCCCTTATTGTCAATTGGTGGAGAGCAACCAATAGTATTGGGAATAGCATAGGTTGCTTGTGAGTCCTTATTGAACTGATTTGGATAACTATTCCATAAGATGTAAATCATTCTCCTAATCACAATATTCATTTCTTGGCTAGAGATGTCCAGTGAGTGCTCAGTCTTCCCTATTTTTTGTTTGCTTGCTTGTTGTTTTTGTTTGCATGTTTTTTGGTGATTGATTTTTATCACATACATATAGGCACATATTAGATTCTATAGTATCTAGGTTTCATATGAACTCTCAATTGACTCTTAGTTTTAACTCACAACTTTTATTTTATTGCATATCACAGCCCTTCATCTTCCCAATTAATCCTCTTGTTACAGCTTTTCAATTCATACACATTTTCTATTTATTTTTCCCTTTCCTAATGTGATTAATTCTATTTTCCTTTCCTAGTGAGATCCGTCCATCTCCACATTTCATAACACAATATCAAATATCTGTGGTTACGTGGATATTATTATATTTACTGAAGATTTGGCAGCTAATATCCACATATATACAAATATATTCCACAATTTTCCTTTTGGTTAGGAAATTACTTGCCATGATCTTTTCTTCTACCTCCATATATTTCCAAAACCTGTAAATTTCATCATATAATTTTTTAACAGCTGAATAACACTCCATTTGTAAGTATACACAAAACTATTTTCTGTATTTATTTATCCATGGAAGGACATTTAAATTGTTTCCAACTTTCTGGTATTACAAATAGAGCAGCAATGAATGAGAGTGAGCAAGTTTCTCTCAAGTAGGATGAAGCATCCCTTGGGTATATTCCTAAGAGTAGTGTATCTAAAAAGTGAAGTTTATCTATTCCCACCTTACAGAGGAACTGTCAGTTTGATTTCCATAGTGGCTATACAAATATGCATCCCCACACTCAAATAATGTGTGTTTCCCTTACTGCATACCCATGCTAGCACGAGCTGTCATTTGTTTTATTGATCTCACCCTTTTGACTGATGTAAAACAAAATCTCAAAATAGTTTTGATTAGCATTCCCCTGCTGACTAACAGTGTTAAACATTTCTTTAAGTGAATCTCAGCTATTTAAATTTCTTTTTGGGAGAATTCAGTTTAGATCTGTATCCTATTTTAAAATTGATTTAGTTTTTCTTGATGTCCAGTTCTTTTCATTTAAAACAGTTTATTAGCTAGAAGGAATAGCTATACTCAGAAAATTGATTATTCATGGGAAGAATGCCAATAGACTAATACATTGGAATTACCATATTTTTGTTACTATTTGATCATGTTATCAAGTATATCAGTATTTTGATTAAAATTTAAAATCTAGGTGAAGTTGAAGATGTTCAATATATTGTAAGCTATTTAAGCATAGTGATAGAAAAAATAGATGTGTTTTATATGAAAACTCTCTTCACAATTTTAATGTAAGTCCTAAACTAATATAAAAATACAGTTGGTTTTAAAAGTCATAGAAACAAGAAAGTGAGAGTATTATATGCATATTATATAGTACACTAATAGAACACAAAAAATTAATGATAATCAACATGTGTTATATTGTTAATACATATTACATGTATGTATATATTTAAAATTATTCAGTATTTTCATTGTCATTATTTTTCATAGAAACATATGCTTTAAAAACAGTATTTGTTTAACAAATTGGCAGAGAATATTCTCATTAGGGGAGTAATACAACCTTGTATCATAACTATTACATACCCCTCTTCACTCCCATTCCAATGGCTTTTTCTTTTACTTCTTCACTTTACTTCCAATTCACTGACCCCCTTCTCATTGTTCCCTTCCACAATCTTTTCCCAATTCTTCCTGTTTACTACTCCTCTGAGCAGGTGGTGATCCCTAGCTATCCCCCATCTCTGTCACATCAAGTCTCTGTGAGTTTGGCACTTCCTTACCCACAGAGCCAGACAGGACAACCTAGCTAGAAGAACATATCCCACAGACAGGCAACAGTTTGGGTAATAGCACTTGCTCCAGTTGCTCAGGACCCACCAACATGAAAACGAAGCTGCATATGAGCAGGCAGGTCGAGGTCCAGAACATGAATGTTCTTTGTTTGGTATGTTTAGTTGGGTACAGTTTAGTTGATTTTGTTGGTCTTCCTGTAGAGTTACTATCTCCTTAGGGGCCACAATTCTTTCTCCTATTTATCCATAAGTGTCCCTAAGCTCCATATACTGCTTGGCTGTGGGTATCTACATCTGTCATAGTCAGCTGCTGAGTGTAGCCTCTCACAGTCCAGTCAGCAATCATAACAAAGTATCATTAGTAGTGTTAGAGATTTGTGCAACCTCATGGCATGGGTCTAAAGTTGGGCCGGTTGGTTATTTGTTGACCATTTCCTCAGTCTCTGCTCCATCCCCCACCCCTGCATTTCTTGTAGACTATAAACTTTTGGGTCAAAAGTTTTCACAGTGGATTTGTGTTCCTATGGCTCCATTGGAGTTCCTGCTTGGCTTCAGGAGGTGGCCTTTTCAGGGTCCACATCCACAATGCTGTGAGTCACATCTAAGTAGAACCCCATTGATTCTTCAGCACCTTCCATAAACTAGGGCTCTGTCTCTTTCTGGAGATACCCATAACCTACCCATCAAGTCAGCTGAAGTTTTCCATTCATTCTCATGGCTATCTGGCCATCCAATCTGTCCCTCTTCACACCTGATCCTGAAGCTCTTCCTTTATTCCCCTCCACATCTCCTCTCTCACCCAGGTCTCTCCTTCCATTTCTCTATTTTGACTATTTTATTTCCCTTCTAAGAGATGTCCAAGCATTCTCCTTTCTCCCTTCCTTCTTGCTTAACTTCTTTGGGTCTGTGGATTATAACACTGATCTCCTGTATTTTGTGGCTAATATCCACTTATAAGTGAGGAGATACCATGTATGTCTTTTGGGGACTAGATTGAGTCATTCAGGATGATATTCTCAAAATCCATCCATTTACCTGCAAAATTCATTATGTCCTTGAATATTCCATTTTATAGATGAACCACCTTTTCTTTATATATTCTTCATTTGAGGGGCATTTATGTTCTTACCAGTTTCTAGCTATTATGAGTAATGCTGCTATGTGCATAATTGAGCTAGTGACTTTGTGGGTGGTGGGTTATCTTTTGGGTATATCCCCATGAGTGACATAGGTATGTCTTGAGTTAGAACTATTCTAAGTTTTCTGAGAAACTGCCAAATTAATTTACAAAGTGGTCGTTCAAGTTTATACTTCCACCAGCAATGAAGGAGTATCCCCTTTGCTCCATATCCTTGCCAGCATGTGCCATCACTTGAGTTTTTGATCTTAGTCATTGTGACCAGTGTTACATGGAATCTGAGTTGTTTTAATTTGCATTTCTCTGATGACTATAAACTTTGAAAATTTCTTTAAGTGCATCTCAGCCATTCAAGATTTCTCTGTTGAAAATTTTTGTATAGCTCTATGCCCTATTATTTAATTGGATGATTGTGTTGTTGGTGCTTAACTTCTTGGGTTGCTTATTGCCCTATGTCAGATGTAATGATGGTGATGATTCTTTCCCAATCTGAAGGCTCTTGTTTTATACTATTAACAATGATCTTTGCCTTACAGAGGCTTTGCAGTTTCATGAGGAACCATTTATCAATTGTTGGTCTGAGAGCCTGAGCTATGAATGTTCTGTTCAGAAAGTTGTCTCCTGCATGAATGACTTCAAAGGTATTTCTGACTTTATATTCTGTGAGATTTTGTGTATCTGGTTTTATTTTGAGGTCTTTAATCCACTTGGCCTTGAGATTTGTGTAGGGTGATAAATCTGGATCTATTATCATTCTTCTACATATAGACATCCAGTCACACTAGAACTATTTGTTAAAGATGTTTTCCCCATTGTATGTGCATATATATATATGGGTTCTGTATTAAAAAAAAAAAAAAAAAAACCAAGTGTCTATACATGTATGTGTTTAGTCTAGATATTTGCTTTGATTGTTTAATTGATCAACTTATCTATTTATCCACCAATCTGAGGCAGGTGGTTTTTGTTTGCTTGTTTGTTTATTTGTTTTTATTACCATGGCTCTGTAGTATAGCTTGAGGTCAGGGATGGTGATACCTCCTGAAGTTCTTCAGGATTGCTTTTGCCATTCTGGGTTTTTTACTTTTCCAGATGAATGCAAGAATTGCTCTTTCTGTGTCTTTGAAGAATTGTGTTGGATGTGTGTCTTTGATGGGGATTGCATTCAATCTGTAGATTGCTTTTGGTAGGATGGTCATTTTTACTATGTTAATCCTACCTGTTGATGAGTATGGGAGATCTTTCCAACTTCTGGTATCTTCTTCAATTTCTTTGTTTACTGACTTGGATTTCCTGTTGGTTAGAGTTTTACCAAGATATTTTATATCATTTGTAGCTGTCATAAAAGGAGTTGTTTCAATAATTTCCTTCTCATGCAGTTTATCTTTTACATTAAGGAGAGCAACTAATTTTTTGAGCCAATTTTATATCAAACCACCTTGTTGAAAATGTTTATCATCTGTAGATGTTCTTTGGTAGAACATTTGAAATTGCTTATGTATACAATCATATCACTTGCAAATAGCAATACTTTGACTTATTCCTTTACAATTTGTACCCATTGATCTACTTAAGTCTTTTTCTTCTTCTTCTTCTAGGTAGAACTTCAAGCACTCCGGTGAAGAAATAGGGAGAGTGTGGCCAGCTTTGTCTTGTTCCTGATGTTAGTAGAATTTCTTTTAAATTTTTCCCCATTTAGTTTGATATATATTGTTTTCATTGTGTTAAGTATGTTCTTTGTAACCCTGATCTCTCTAATATTTTTAATATGAAGGTGTGTTGGATTTGTCAGATGATTTTTCAGCACATGATGATAGTGTGATTTTTTTTCATTCAGTTTCTTCATATTGTGGATCATATTGATGGATTTTTGTATATTGAGCCATCCCTGCATCTCTGGGATTATACCCATTTGATCATGATGGTGTTGTTGATGTATTTCTGGATTTGGTTTGTGGGTATTTAATTGAGTATTTTTGCATCAACTTTCTTAAAAGAAATTGGTCTGAAGGTTTTTTTTTTTCATTGTTGAGTCTTTGTGTGTTTTAAGTACCAGGGTAACTGAAGCTTCATATCATGATTTTGGCAATCTTCTTCTGTTTCTATTTTGTGGAATAGTTTGAGAAATACTTGTCTTAGCTATTCTGTGAAAGTCTGGTATAATTTTGTAATAAAATCATCTGACTCTGGACTTTGTTTTGGTTGGGAGACTTGTAATGACTATTCTATTACTTTATGGTTTATAAGGCTGTTTAAATAGTTACCTGGTCTTGATTTAATTTGTGTAAGTAGAATCTGTCTAGAAAATCATCCATTTTGTTAAGATTTCCCAATTTTGGAATATGGGCTTTTGAAATAAGCTCTAGTGATTCTTTTAATTGTCTTGGGCATGTTATTATGCCTTCCTTTTCATTTCTGATTTTATTTAAATCATAATCTTTTAGTTAGAATGGCTAAGGGATTTTCTATCCTGTTGATTTTTCTCAAAGTACCAGCTCTTGGTTCAATTGATTCTTTGTGTAATTATTTATAACTGATTGTGTTTAGCTCTGACTTTGATTACTTACCACCTCCAATTCCTCATTGATGTGTTTGCTTCTTTGTTTCTAGAATTTTCAAGTGTATTTTTAAATTGCTGTTATGAGAAATTTATAACTTATTTTTGGAGGCATTTAGTACTATTTACTTTCCCTTTAACACTGTTTAGATTCTGTCCCATAAATTTTGTTTTGCTCTGCCTTCATTTTCATTAATTCTAGAAAGTCTTTAATTTACTTCTTTATTTATTCCCTGACCCAGAGATCATTGAGTAGAGAATTGTTCAATTTCCATGAGTGGTTTGTGTTTCTCTTATTAAAAACTAACGTTAATCGATGGTGGTCTGATAAGATACAAGGCATTATTCCATTTTTTTTATGTGTTGAGGCTTGTTTTCTGACCACTGTATGGTCAGTTTTAGAAAAGGATCCATAGGTGTTGAGAAGAAGATATATTATTTGTGTGTGAGTATGTGTGTGTGTGAAATATTCAATAGATGTCTGTAAAGATCATTTGATTCATAATCTCTGATAATTTCATTATTTCTCTGTTTAGATTTTATCTAGATGACATGTTAGTAGGTGACAATGAAATGTTGAGGTCTCTCATTATTAATGAGTGGGATTTGATGAGTGATTTAAGCTTTCACAATATTTCCTTTGCAAGTATTTTGGCATGCATGATCGGAATTTGGATATCATCATGGTAAAATTTTCTTTTAATGAATATAAAATATGTCTTCTGTGATTAATTTTGGTTGACAATCCTTTTTATTATATATTAGAATGTCTACTCCAACTTGTTTCTTGGCTCCAATTGCTTGGAAAAACCTTGTTTCAACCTTTTACTCTGAGATAATATCTACCTTTGTTGCTGAGGTGCATTTCTTGTATGCAGCAGAATGATGGATCTTGCTTTTTGATCCATTCTTTTACCCTGAATCTTTTTAGTGAGGAATTGAGTCCATTACTATTGAGAGATAGTAATTACTAGTGATTTTATTTCCTGTCATGTGGGTGTTGGTGGTGTTAGTGTGTATGCATGTGTGTGCATGTGCATGTGCGTGTGCGTGTGCGTGTGCGTGTGTGTGCGTATGTGTGCGTGCACGCTTTTCTTGGTTTTGCTGGTATGGAATTATTTATTTCTTGTGGTTTTTTTTTAATGTAGTTATCCTCTTTGGGTTGAAGTTTTTCTGCTAATATTTTCTGTAAGTCTGGATTTGTAGATAATATATTGTTTGAATTTGTATTTGTCTTGCCTTAAAACATTTTTTTTTTTCCATGCATGTTGATTGAGAGTTTTGCAAGGTATAGTATCTGTGGATTTTTAGAGATTGCAAGATAGCTGACCAAGCTCTTCTAGCTTTTAGGGTCTCTACTGAGAAGTTACATGTAATTCTGATAGGTCTACCTTTCTATATTATCTGCACATTTTCTCTTGCTCCTTTTAATATTCTTTCTTTTATTCTGTGGATTTTGTGTTTTGATTATTATGTGCTGAGAGGAGTTTTATTTCTGGTCTAGTACAGTTAGTTTTCTTTAAGCTTCCTGTATGTGTATAAACATCTCTTTCTTTAGGTTGGGAAAGTTTTCTTCTATGATTTTGTTGAGAAGAGTTTCTGGGTCTTCGAACTGAACTGACACTCTTCAACTTTTCTATTCCAGATATTCTGAGCTTAGATCTTTTCATGGTATCCAAGATTTTCTGGAGTTTTTTTTTTTTTTTTCCCTTGAGTAATGAACATTTTATATTTAACATTTTCTTTGATTTAATTTCTTCTAGTTTATCTTCCATGCCTGAGATTCTCTCTTGTATCTCCTGTATTCTGTTGGTGATATTTTCATCTATTGTTCTTGTTCTCACCATCAGGATTTTCATCTCAAGGATTTCCTCAGCTTGTGTTTTCTTTATTGCTTCTACTTCTACTTTCTGGTCTTGTACAGTTTAATTTATTTCCTTCTCCCATTTACTTATATTTTCCTGTATGTCTTTAAGGGCTTTATTTGTTTCATTTTTAAAGACCTCTATCTGCTTTTATTTTCTTAAGGTATTGCTTCATTTCTTCTCAAAGACCTTTGTCATGTTGATTAGATTAGATTCAAGGTAATTTTTTTGTATTTTAGTTGTGTTAGGATATCCAGGGCTTGCAGTAATGGGTTAGCTGAGCTTTGAAGGTGTAATATTTCCCTGACTCTTGCTGACTGTTTCCTTTAGAGGACTTTTAGCCATCTGGATAGTTTTGGTCCATGGACACTCTTGATGAAGTGCATATTGTTTTGCGGGATGAACTTCAATTTTCCTGGTATGTCAGGTCTCTAATGGTTTCTTTGAACTTTAAGGTTCAGGACACCTAGTTCTGTATGGTTCAGGAGCCTCCATTCCAATGAAGGACAGCAGAAAGGTGGCAGGAGAATGAAGGATTCCCTGGGCAGGCAAGCTACTCAGGGAAGCTTGAATAGGCCCAGATGTCTCAGACAGCAGGGAAGAAAGGTGATGGAAGGGAATGTAATCTGTATGGTTCAGGATACACTTGTCTGGAGACTTTTCACAGAGAGAGAACTGGGAGAAGAAATCTTGATGGCCATTTTTTTTGTGAGATTTTTCTTCTTTTCTTTTTTTTTTTTTTTTTTTTTAATTTTGGATAATAGCTCTCTATCAGGTATGTAGTTGGTTAAAATATTTCCTCATCCTGTCACCTGCACTTTTGTCCAAATAATCCTGTTTTGCTATAAAGAACGTTTTCAATTTCATGAGGTACATTTTGTATGTTTGTGTGTGTGTGTGTGTGTGTGTGTGTGTGTGTGTGCAATCAGGGTCCTATTTGGAAATTCCTTTCCTTTGCCAGTGACATCATGACTATACCCACTTTCTCTTCTATCAGATTCATTATATCTGGTTTTATGTTGAAGTCTTTGTTCTACTTGGAGTTAAGATTTTATAGGAAGATAAATATGGGTCTATTTGTATTTTTCTATATAGAAGGATCTTATTTGACAATTTGTTGAAGATGCTAGCATTTATAACTAGTTTGTATTACTGGCTTCTTTATCAAAAAAATAGGTTTTCATAAGTGTGTAGACATATCATTGAATCATCAATTCAATTCCATTGAACAGTGTTTCTGTTTTTATGACAACATCATGCTATTTTGTATCACTATAGTTTTATATCACTATAGCTTTGTAGTAAATCTTGACATTGGGATGGTGATAGCTTTAGATGCTTTTTTGTCATTCATACATGCTTGCTAGTATGTATGTCTCTATGTGTCTGTGTATGTGTATGTGTGTGTTCCCATATGAAGGTAATAACTAGCCTTTCAAGTTATATAAAGATCTAGGTTAGAATTTTGAAGACAATTGTATTAAATATGGAGTTTGCTTTTGGAAATCTGTCCATTTTTAATGATATTAATCCTAACAACCCTTGACTATGGGAGATCTTTCCATCGTCTACATGTTGTTCAATTCTTTCTTCACTGTCTCCAAGTTTTTTTGTTGTTTGCTTTTCTGTTTCGCTTCCCTAGTTAAAGTTGTCTCAAGATATGTTAATGGATTTTGAAGATTGTTTTGAAAACTATTGTTAGTTTGATTTCTTTCTCATTGTGTTTAACATTTGTACATATGGAGGCTACTGATTTTTGTGAGTTAATTTTGAACCCGTCTACTTTGCTGAAAGTGTTTATCAGATTTAGGAGTGTCCTTGTAGAATTTCTAGGGTCACTGACATACAATTACAACATTTACAAAGAAAGATACTTTGACTTCTTTTTCAAAATACTCTTGTTCTCTGTCATTGATTCATTGCCCTAGCTAAGCTTTCAAGTATTATGTTGAATAGTTATGGGAAGAATGAAAATCTATGTCCTATTTCTCATATAGTGGAAATTATTAGTTACTCTTCATTTATATCAATATGTTGTGTGTTTGTTGTAAATTACCATTATTAGGTATATCAATTATATACCTAGTTTTCAATACTTTTATCATGAAGTGGTGTTGAAACTTGCCAACTATCTCTCTTCTTACAACTAATGAGACAATCATGTGGTTTTCATCTTCTTGTTTGTTTATATGTTGGATTATATTAATTGATTTATTTTTGTTGAACTATCTTGGCACCTCTGAGATGAAGCCAACTTGTTTATAACAATAAACTGTTGATGTGTTTTTGGATTTGATTTGCAAATATTTGACAGAGAATTTTTGTATCTATATTCATAAGGGAAATTGGTCTGAAATGTTCAGATTTTTTGGACTTTATGAGGTTTAGGTATCAGGTTAGTTTTGGTTACATTAAAAGAATTGGGCAATGTTCCCTATGTTTATATGCTGTGAAATAATTTGAGGAGTACTAGTGTTAAATCTTCATTAAATGTCTGGTAAAATCTGTACTAAAAGTATCTGATGCTGGCCTTTGATTTTGATTGTGAGAATTTTAATTACAGCTTCTATTTTAATAGAAATTTAGATCTGTTTAAATTGCTTATCTGATCTTGATTTAACTATGGAAGGTTGTATATAGTGTGAAAAAATTCATTTATTTTTAGGTTTATATCTTACTGGAATATAAATTCCTGAAGTATGTCCTTAATTCCCAGAGTTCCTTGGTATCTATTTTTGTGGTCTTTTGTCATCTCTAATTTTATTGTTTTGGATCTTGTAATGTTCTTTATGCTTTTGTTAATTTGGCTAAGGTTTTTTCAAACTCCTTGATTTTTCTCAGAGAATCAAATCTGTGGTTTTTTGATTCTTTGTATATACAATTTTGTTTTGTTATTTTTATTTTATTGATTTTACTCTGAGTTTATTTTTTGCTATTCATTCATCTTTTCATTTGTTCTCTTTTATTTAAATAAATTTCAGGTTTGCTATTAAGTTAGTAGTATGAGACCTCTTCTATTTTACTTTTTTAATATAGACACATAATGCTATGAACTTCCCTCCTTGAATTAACTTCTTTGTATCCCATAAATCAGGACATGTTGTATTTTCATTTTCATTCATTTTTAAAATTTTTTAATATTGTTGGTCTTAGTCTATTTTTCATCCAGTTGTGATTTGTTCCTTTTTCATGAATAGGAAAGGTTTTTTTTTTTTGTTGTTTGTTTGTTCCTTTCATTGTTCATATCCAAGATTAGTTTGTCATAATTAGATAGGATATAGGGTGTTAGTTTAATAATTTTGTATTTGTAGTACATATTTTGTGTCCTGTGTATGCCATCAGTTTTGAGAAATTTTCATGAGTTAATGAGAAGTTATCTGTTTTTGGTTTTTGGTGAAATAGTCCATGAATATCTATTAGCTTCATTTGATATATGATGTTATATATATTTTAAGGGCAATACTTTTATAATCTATTTTAGCATATCTGTTATTAGTGTATAGAAAGTCTCTGTACTTTTGTAATTTTACATTTTTTATTACTATAATCAGTGTTTTTCTCTCGATGCTAAGAAATAAATTTTTGTACTAATGACATAATAAACATTTTGTAAAAGGTAAAAATCTATCTTTGCTAAATAGGCTAAAGTTCATCATACCAAAATTTTATGCCCCCAAATAATGATTCAATAATTAGTATTTGAATAAATCATGGCTAATAGCTTCTTAGTTTTGATAAATACATTAGTCTGCACATCCAATCATGCAGAATTCAAGAAGAATTAGTCTAAAAATAACTGTATACCAGATATAAGGAATATGTTAAATGAAGATAATTAATGGAGAATCCTAAAGGTATTAATACATACCAATGTACCATGGATAAGAAATTCTTAAAAGGAGAGAAACTTCTTTTGTTACATTATCTCCAAGCTGCCAGTATCAGTTTCCATTCATGAGAGAGATTATTACTAAGAAAATATTAGAGTCGTTTGAACACATAGCACTATAATATCATGACAGTCAGTCTAATGACTATCGCGGTAAAGTAATTGAGATTATACACAGCAGATACATAGGACATAAAGGATAATTCATTCCTCAGGCACAGCAGTGCAATGCTTGCTACTCATCATGCTACTCATCTTACTTTACTATGGATTAATTATTGTTGATTAACATGTCAAAATGGATTATGGATAAATATAATGTATCTGTTTCTAATATAGTCCCTAATCACTGATAATAACTTTCAAAGTAAGGACAAATAACACCAAAAATAGCCTCTTTTGGATATTGAACATATTCCTTGGGTACAATATTTTTAAAGTATATACAAATATCAATATGCTTGAGTTCAATAGGTTGGTTTTCTGATAATTTCTAGTAGCCTATCTTTGCCTGTGAACCCAGAAATATTCTCTTACACAACTTTCTACACTCTGTAAGTAATAATAAAAGGAGCTACAGTATTACATACCTTTCTTTAATTCTCATCATAGTCTCTTTATTTTATCTGCATATTAATTAATATCATTTGAGCATATTTTGCATAATTGCTTTTATTATTTGTTTATTTTTATCTTTTTGCAGAATACATTACTTGCACTCTCTAGATGTCCATATCTTGTCACATTTAATGAAGTACAAATTTTCTTCTCAACTCTTCAACTTCTAATCCAGAGGATTATATGAAAAAAAAAATTCTTAAAATTCAATGTAGGAAAATTTAATATCTGAAGTAGGAAGATATTTTCACCATCATCATGACAAACTTATATTTTTTATCTCATTCATTCATCTTATTATTGTATGTCTGATTTAGAATTATCCGTAACTATTCTTTTAGGCACTTTGTGGTGATATTCTTAACCTTATTTTATTTCAGATATTTTTCAGTACTTTTCTCATAACTATTTCCTCTTCTTTCAGTTGCAATAACATTTCATTTTATTTTTATATTAGATTGCTTTCTTCCTCCCCTGCATTTTTATGTCTTTCTAATGTTATACACAGATATGCACATATGTGTGCTTGCCTATTCCAAGGTATGCCTCTTGTGGTCAGAGAAGAACTTGAGAAAATCAATTCTCTCCTTAAATTCATTTGGGTACTCTGAATTGAACTCAGGTTTTCAGGTTTACCAGCACCTATGCATAGTTGGTGGCTTTGGAGTTAATAAAATTTTCAGCTTCATATTCTGATACACTTTCTATTTAAAGATAACTAGAATATACTTATTTTTTTTTTACGTTTTTTTTTTTTCAATTAACAGACAGAATTAAATATCATTCTGAGTGAAGTAACCCAATTATAAAAGAACACACATGGTATTCACTCACTGATAAGTGGATATTAGCCCAAAAGCTCACAGTACCCAAGATACAACTCATAGATCACATGAATCTCATGAAGAAGGAAGACCAAAGTGTGGGTGCTTTGGTTCTTCTCAGAAGGAGTAACAAAATACTCATGGGAGCAAATATGGAGACAAAGTATGGGACAGAAACTGAAGAAGGGGTCATCTGTAGACTGTTCCACCTGGGTATCCATCCCATGTGCAGTCACCAAAAATAGATACTGATGTAGATGCCAATAAGTGCATGCTGACAGGAGCCTGATTAAGCTGTCTCCTTAGAGGCCTCTCAGACCCTGACATATACAGAGACAGATGCTCACAGCTAACCATTGATCTGATCAAGGGGTTCCCAATGGAGGAGTTAGTGAGAAGACTGAAGGAGCTGAAAGGGCTTGCGGCCCCATGGCGAGAGCAGCAATGCCAACCAACCAGAGCTACCAGAATCTAAACCACTAGTCTAGGAGCGTGTTGGGAGAAATCCATGGCTCCAGATGTATATGTAGGGGAGGATGGCTATGTCAGGCATAGGTGGGAGAGGAGGTCTTTGGTCCCATGAAGACTGGATGCCCCAGTGTTGGGAATTCGAGGGCAGGGAGGTGGGAGTAGTTGGGTGGGTGGGTACAGGACACACCCTCATAGAAGCAGGAGGAGGAGAGATGGGATAGGCAGCTCCTGAGTTGGGGGGAAGTGGGAAAAGAGTATAACATCTAAAATGTAAATAAAATATCCAATAAAAAATATTCACCACTGTACTTTACACCTTTTATTGATACAAAACATCTTTTTAATTTAAATCATTGAATAATGAACCAAATTAATTTCACACACTCCAAGATTATGTTCCCTAATATTTCCTGAAGAGTGTATTCATAATACCAGATAAAACTATAGATATTATTTATTCTGTTTGAAGTCCAAATGGGAGTCTTTCCCTACAACTTTGTATATCTTGCCAAATGCAATTTTCTGAACATCTTGAAAAGTATTTTTTAAAATCCACTTCCATTGCCTTAATATCATTCAGGTTTACATACTTACTGTCTTCTATTTTTACAAAGCTTATTCTACTCAAAATAACCAAAACATAATTGAAATGTAATTTACTACTTTCTCTGGCCATCATCCCCTTGTTTTATTGAGAGCATCAGACACTGTGTGCATGCTACAAAAATGGAAGGTTTTTCCTAGCTCCTGATTATTAGGTATAACTCAAAAATTGGAATCTTTAATTCTATGCCAATTTATTGCAAATATTGAAATTTTACCACAATTTGAAAACTTACATATGATCCAAACATTAGATATAAATGCCTATTTCTTTGTTTCTTATTACTTATTTATTTTTCTAAATGTGATTTTTTTAAAAAAAAATATAAATAGGAGAATATTCCTTAATGCTAACTAAAATCTTATATTATGTACCCACTCAAGGATGTGCATTTTAACATTTCAAAGCTGTGATATAAACAGAAGATAGAGCTGTGTCACCATTTTAATTTTACAAATAATAAAATGGAAGGTGATAAAGTTTAGTACTAGGGAGGAAATGAAGATTTTGATGTTATAGACTTTTAAGAAATTTGCTGTCTAAATATGATATTTTTATTTTAATCTTCTTTTTTTCAAGTCTTACTTTAAAAGCAGGATTTCAAAGAAGAAAATAAACCATAAAATCATGGATGTTTTTATCATCCATAAAACAATCTGTGCACTCATAATTCATTTGTCAGATATCTAAGAAATTGCAAAAACTAATGTGTTAATTCAGATATTTTCTGCTTCTTAGCCTTTGGTAGCCTCTTGTTTTAAACATATTTTTTGTTTCTGCAATGTCTTTGGCATCATCATACTATTTTTACTTTGAGGCCTTGCTTAAATTTCTCACCTATAAATGAACTAAAATATTTCAACAGAAACCTTTAAAGTTTATTCCATTACAGAATGTCCTAGAAGATATTTCTGTTTTTTTTGTTTTTGTTTTGTTTTTTTGTAGAAAAAAAATGCATAATTTTATTAGGGTAGGAAACTAACCTAAGGTACTATCTATTTTGAGCAGACTTTTTTTTTAAGCAGGAAGTGTATTTAAACTTAAATTCTGATAGGACCTGGGTCTTGTTTCTGTAAGAGTGGCATAAACTGCTGAATCATGTTAAATACTGAATATTGACCAATAGTGGTGGTTTGCTGAAGGCCTGGAAAATGTAACTGAAAATGTATATTTTGAAGAATCTAAAGATTTTGAAGTGGGTTTTGAGTTACTTCAAGGAATATGAATATAAATCTACTAAAAGAACATTTTTTTTCCTATCTGGAACATTTGTTCTGTAATCAGGAATAAGAGACTATATGGAGTCTTTTCTCATAGCATGCTTTTAGTTACATTGAAACTGTTTGCATGGAGAATGTTTTAATTGATTTTATGATTTATTTTACTTCCAGCATTGGACTTACCAGTTATATGTTGACCTGAATAAATTCTGCATAATTGAACAGAAGTTGTATGATAAACATTTGCTTACACAAATTTTAACAACAAAATAACTATATTACAGTAAGGTAAACGTTTGGCCAAACTATAATACATTGTTTGTGAAACTGTATGTTGCTTTCTATTTCCTTCCAGTTTATCCTAAGCCTCACTTTAGTGTCCTCTTTTATCTGTCTGTCCCCTTTGCTTTCTCCCTCCAAACCTTCTCATACACCTCTGCTTGATTTCATTTAAACATATGACCTTTTTTCTCATTAATTATCACATGTGTGTGAGTATATGTGTGTGTGTATGACTATGTATTTGTATGTATGTATGTTTGTATGTTTCCAGATAAATAATAAACAACATGACTATCTAAGTAGGACCTAAACAAGGATAATAGCAAAATACATGATAATATGGAATTTTTTTTATATCCTACACAAAGAATTGTAGGAAATAATTAGAGAAGTAAACATACTACCAAAAATATGGGAAACAGAAACAACTTCCTGTTGGCTTCTAAACTTTCTTGCTTACTCATTTTGTTGCTAACACAGAAAAGTTTATTCATGCTGAAAGTTTTATCTAGGCTTCTATTCAGTGAAATAAGCATATGAATGGTTGGTGAGTAGCTTTCAGGGAACTTTCAAACAAAGTGAGACTCTTGATAATCCATATTGCAGGTGTCTTAAGATAAAACAAGATAGAATTTTAAAAAGATTCTGATATGTTAGCATTTTGAGCCAAATGAAGGAAAAAAATTTCAATGATGAGAAAAAAAATGCACTTGGAGTCTCTTTTGGTTTGCTTAAGCTCTGGTTTAGCTCATTGTAGGAATGTGGAATTATTTGAAATTCACATTATGCAGTTGTCTATATTATTACTATAAAATAATTTTGTTAACTTTCAGCTACTATAATACACTGATCAAGAGTTAATATTTTAATGCTTATTTGGGGTCTTTATTCAAAGAAATGTATAGTGTTCTATCAGGATACTAATATTATCTCATCACAAACTTTGTATTAAAATTATAATGATATAAACAAACTTCTCCTAGGAGACCTTAAATTTCTACTTCCACAGATGTTCCTACTCCTAGGAAGGCATGTGTAGATTTGTAGAGCTGGAAAGATGAGATTGTAATGACATGATGATAACTTCAGAATGGTAGTCTAGAGGATGAAAATGAGAAATTAATGCTTTACATTGAGCAATTTTCTCATAATTGAACCGTGCTACTTTTCAGGTGAATGTTGCTGCCTTAGATTTCCAGGAAATTGGTGATTATTGTTGTTTCTTGAAAATGACAGCTCATTAAGATGACTATCTTCTCTTCTGGCAGTCTTACTTTTTAAGATGTTTGTTCATCTAAAGCACATGAACAAAACAAGAGAACTTTTATAAATTGCTTTTGTTCATGTACAATATAAATCAATTGAATAAGTCACATTGAAGTATCTTGTGTACAAGAAGACACCACATAAGCTACATAAGACAAACACACACACATATACACACACTAGGACAAATAGAATTCACACAATTTATGTAACAGCATTGTAGTACACAAAGAACGGAGATACACAGATCTATGTGTAGTCAGATCTATGACTCATGGTAGTTCAATGTATTCTTTTATTTAAAAAAAAAAAAAAAGAAGAAGAAGAAGAAATAATCAGTTTTTTCCAAAAACATTATTGACAAAAAAAATCTAAAGTTTTAAATTTGCTTCTTAGTGTCCACCAGAGTTCCCTCTCATTTTTCCAAGTTCCTTTCTTGCCAGGGTCCAGCTTGAACACAACTCAGGGGTTCTCAAGGACTAAAGATACCTGGTAGGCAAATAAGGAAACACATAATTTGAGGTACAAACTGACAGGTTTGTTCTTGCAGTGATAGCTCCTGAACTCAGGAGTCAGAGTGGTCTCTAGACTTTACTCAGCCCCAGTCTTTTATTTAAATCATATAAGGAAGTTGGATTACAAAGTTCATAGATGGGTTGATAAATGCTTCTCTGTTTTCCTGTGCCAACAGTTTCTTATGATACAGAGTAGTATAGATGTAGAATAGATAAAAGGAACTATAAAATCTCAAACATAAAAATTTTATACCAAGCACAATATCTCCTAACCACCAGTCTCTAGTGAGGTCAAGGTGAAATAGGGGTAGGGACTGGCAAAAAAGTGTTCCATGTCCACCTATCTCAACTGTGCCTTTTCAGTCATTGGTATCACTGTCAAAGTAGCTTCTTTCCTCTTTCCAGTCATCAGTTCATGGGATTTCCCCAGAGTTTCTGGTGATAACTCCAACCATAACCATATCCCCTAGGTGAAATTGGACCATTGTGCCTCATGTAGTCCTCAATGGCATCAGGGAATGTCATTATGCTTCAAGGAGGTCCAGTTTAGGAAGTGAACCATTTCTCATCCTAGGCTCTGCCATTGTCCAGAGTCAGGGCAATCCAAAAACAAGATGGCATTCAGAGGTTGAGTTTGCATCTGCACAAGCTACAGGGTGCTGTACATCATCCCTCTGACATCACTATAGGCATATATTTTTCATGACCTTCTTTAATAAGGGTACAACCTCCACTCTAGCCCACCATCCACCAGAGGTAGTGGAAAAGAAAGGTTATGAAGATATGGAGAAAATGGACTAGTTTAGAAATAGTTCTTTGAGGTGATTCTAATTTTCATACTAATAAAAAATTAACAAACAAACAAATAAAATAAATTTAAGATGTGGTAAATACATTTAGATTTACAAAAATGTTTTACATTTAGGAATAAATGTATTTACAGTTTCTTCAACATTTTTGGAATTGCTGGTGCAGTTTTATACTTAATATAGCTGAGTTATTGCTACTTAAAAAAGCTAGAGATCAGTTGTTTGCATTATCCTTATTCATGCCCTAGATGACAATTTGGTTTCTTTAAATTCTACTAATTTAACTGTAATAAGAAACCAACACATATTTCTTTATACAGAATCTCCACCTGGATTGCAACATGCAACTGAAATAAAATGATCTATAATACCTGAGTACATTGAGGGATGAGAGAGGGGGTAATAGATGTAATGACTAGGTAGTATGAGTCATAATTGTGGAGAAAATTGAGTGCATTCCATGTTGGAAGCCCAAGAAGCTGCAAGACTTGTTTAGTAAATGCATTAGATAAGATAGCAAATTAGTTCTGGTTGAACTGTTTCCATTCCATAGAAATTGTGGATGCTGTTGGATTAGACAAAGAGAAATTCCATTTCCTGACTTATGACAAAAAAATAACATGTACAAACCTTATAAAAAATAACTATTAGAGCTGGTTAAAATATATTAAGATGATTCATTCTGAATCCTCTAGTTCACAAAGAAGTTCTAATGTCAATAATCAGAAATGTCACAACAGAGCAAAGACAAAAAGGTACACAGAAAGGTTGTCCCTAAGGTCAGTCTGCCCTGGGTTTCATTCAAACTTCAGTGATAATAAATTTCTTATGATGAAATACAGGAGAGAGACAATGCTGACGATGTAGCTTATCAGAAGATGCTATATAAATCTGGAAAAAAAATAGTGAACAGAATACAAACTACACCCAAGGAAGATTGCATGCCTGCGACCTTGTCCAGAGTGGAATGGGAACAAGAAAAAATACAAAAGCAAACAGGAAATCTGAACATAGACTTTGAGATCATGAGGCATTTTGTTATTAGTTCATTGTTTAAAAATTTTTAAGGCAAAAATGGAATCTGATGTTTTCATGTCTTCCAATACTCGAGTGCTCCATATACAAATCTGGAGAATGACAGTTCCCAATAGTTATGAGACATGTCACTTATCAAGGGATATGAGATGACACAAACTAACAATGCCACAGGTCAGAGACACCAGGGTAAGAAAATCAGAAATTATAATGAATATATTTCTTTAAAAGATTAGAAATTCAGTTTCTATGAAAAAAGTATAAAAGTCACCCCAATATAGAGGAGAACACTTCCCTTCCACCAAATAGCAATTAATTTGACCTATCACACACTAGTAATGGTAGGTAAATTCATGAAATGGGTGAAGAGTATTTAACAGTCTTAGAAAATATAATTATCAATCCTGAAGAATATGTGCATTACAGATATTTTGTAATAGAGAAAATCAGAACAATTTCAAATATGTAATAACTGAACAAAATTTTACTAGAGAGAGTGGAAATAGAATAACCTAGAATGAGAAGCATAAAATTCAACAGATTACATGCAAAAATAAGATAGTAAGTACAAATTTTTTAACCACATGACTATACTTAACAAGTGCTTATTGATTATCCTACTATTAATATCAAATTTATAGAGTTAAAGGCACTAAATAAATTTTATAAAAAAATTAGGACTGTACAGGTATATACAGATTAACAACATGGTATAATTATGAATTTTGGAGTACTAGTAATTATGTTGATTTGTAACTAACAACATTTATGAGTAAATTTGTATTTCACTAATTATATAACAATGTAACCTTAACATCTACAGGAAGTCAATAAAATAAAAATGGCAATTAATATGTCTATAGCAAACAATAACATTAATTGAAAAATCTAAATATGGTGGAATAAAATATATTAAGAACTGTGGGACAAAACCTTGTATGATTATTATATGTTATTTAAAAAAATATTCTATAAATGTTTCCTGGATTCTAAGCATCTGCTTAAGATTTCTCAGGAGCATTGAGAAACTTTAATGAGACAGCAATTGTTGACTTACAGTCCTTTCCCTAAAGATATTTACAAAGACAAGTCATCAATTAAGGATTTGGCTGCTTTTGGAAAGATTTTGGACATTCTATTAGTAGAAGAAGGCTGTCAGATAAATAGGCTATTATAAATGAGTTTGTATATTAGGAATACAATGTGATTAAATAATAAAAGTAAAAACTAAAGTACCAAGAGCTGGAAAGATTTGTACCTGTACACCCTAGAAAAGCTGATTGCCTGTATGTGTTTTTGGAATGGGTATTAAAAAATTTAGACAAAGAACAGGGCTGATGACTTGGTCAGGAAAGTGCTTGCTATGCACTCATGATGTTCTAATTTTGATTCTCAAAATTACATTAAAAGTCAGGGATGATGGCATTAGTCTGTAACCCTAAAGATAGGGAAAAATACAAATAGATCCCTGGAACTTATTGATTACTTACTTTAGCCAATTATTGAACTCTAGAATCAGGGACAGATAATTTCAAAATAACAAGTAGATCTCAGTTGAAGAAAACACTCAGTTCCTACTCCTGAGTTGATCTGAAAACATACAAACACAACAATGTATGCATGTGCATACAAACTAATACATAATCACATATACACTATATATTCATACAAAAAAGATAAAATGCATTTGAATATATTAATAATTTTAGTGATATTGACATAATAATGGTTCCATGACACTTTTCTAAATTATTAAGAATACTTCAGTTCTCTATTGAAAAGCAATGCTAATATAAAGGCAAATAGCTCTAATTTTATGTAGTTTGACCAATGAAAGACAAAGCTAATGAAACAGTGACTATGGAAAGTATCTGTTCTACAAAGGATTATGTCCTACAAATTGACAAACAGTTGTTTTATTGGATATTTTACTTATTTGCATTTTAAATGTTATCCCTTTCCCAGTTTTCCCTTAAGAAATCCACTATCCCATCCTCCCTATCCCTGCTTCTATGAGAGTACTCAACCACCTGCCTACCCACTCCTGCCTTCCAGGAGTGGCATTCCCCTACACTGGGCATTGAGCCTTCCATGGACAAAGATTTTAAGGTCAGAATTCATTTTTTATTTTTTCACTTCAGAATAATGATAGGAAAATTTAAAAGTTTGAAAAGCTTCAGAATATTCGAAGTTCTTTGCTTTAGAATTTTCCCATGGAATGTTTTACATGAAGCTGAGTTTAATTTTGTCCTCAGCTCTGAAAATTAATCTAGTGCTCTTAAAGCAATAAACAGACACACACACCACACACACACACACACACACACACACACACACAGAGTGAGAGATAGAGAGAGAGAGAGAGAGAGAGAGAGAGAGAGAGAGGAGAGAGATTGAGAAGAGAGAATCTCAAGAGCTATAAGCCTTCTTAATTCATTTTGCCTCAATGTTTCATCTATAATGTTTCAGATTTTAAAATATCTGCCCAAAATATGACAGTAAAGATCAAGGCAAAAACGGCCAAGTGATTTATGACTTTGACAATTACATTTTCTGCTTTCCATCATGAGTTTCCAAGAAGCTAGTATGACAATTTCTTTTTATACTTTATCTGATAGAAAACCTTGTAAAAAATACACAGGCAGAATAATCTGGAGAATTATGTGGGAATGATTAAAGAAATATAACCAAGAAAAATTAATCTTACATAACACTAATGTGCAGTGTTAAATTTTATTTGTATTCATTTCAATTATTTTTGAAAGAAGCTGAGAGTTGGATTGCTCCATACTCACCTGAGATTCAGGCTTCTCCTTCCTGTACCTCCTGGCCATCTCCATTTATAATTATTATATTTTTGTTAATTTTAATTACAAGTGAACCTTTGTTCTCAGAAAATGCTAGAGTGTGTAAAGTGCAGAAGACTTTCTGAAGGAGGTAATTGACCTGTATCTCTCTAGGGGAGTCAGCAAACAAGATAGAGGTAAGATTCCTCAGTGGTATGGCCACTTTGGTGTCACCCAAACTCCTTGTAATTCCCCACTCATCTTCTGTTAGTAAACCCAGTAAACTCAAATTCATTAATTCCCAAATTTTGACTTTGGTAGAATTGTATTTTGTTTGCAGTCAGTGTCTTATGAGGTAGAGGTAGGTGTTTATTTACATCTTACCAAGGAAAGAGTACTCATATCTGTACTCTTAGATATTTCCAAGTTTTCTTTAAATTTTTCCTTTTATTTTGCCAGTGTGCCCTTCCCCCAGCTTTGAGCAAGCCTGAAAGACCTTGTTTACCACAACAGATCAAGTGATAATATCTAGGTGCAGTTACCCACCTTGGCTACATGGAACTTAGAAGAAAAATTGCCACTGGGATTGCCTTGAGATATCTCCATCCATGACCAAGAACGAATTATCCTACCCATCTCTGGTTTGAACCAGAAAGGGTTCTGGTGGGGCCTATCCCTTTAAATTGAGAGCTGAACATTAAAACACTGAGCCTTGATCAAAATACTTTGTCTTGGTTCCATCTCTTCTCACCCTCCATCCCTCTTTCATTCCCAGTCCCCCTTTCAGGTGAACCCAGTTGATCCATGGCCACAGGCAGTTACAGGTGGTTCCCAACGAGGGGCCTGTAAACAAGGGATCAGCTGAGGAACACTGTCTTAGGTGGAGCTCCACAGAAAACAGAACAAGAAGGAGAGTATCCTGCACACTTGCTGAGCAACAAACAGCATTGATGCTAGCTAGTTATGGTTGTGTTTGCAGGAAGTGTGTCTAAGGGGATGTGGTCTAGGTTAAATAGATGTTGACCTGACGTCGACCTCACCTAGGAGGTGACAGCAAATTATGGGACTGGAGAATTCAAAATAGGCATTCGCCCTGCAGCCTAAGAGCTGCCCCAGGCAAGAAGAACAAGGTTAGAAGAAATTGGAAAAACTAAGAAAACAAAGCAGGATACTAAGGTGTAAGTATCAATAGCTGCAGCTACACCTCCTAAAGAAAGAGATGAAGAGTTAGATCTTGAATATGAGAGAGAGAAGGGGTTGCAGAAAAGAAGTTGTCCTCTCTTTGAGCTGTGCCACCAAAAAAAGAATGAAAAGGCTGTTTCAGAGCTCTCCTAGGAACAGGAGAAAATTCGGGAGATGAGCTGAGTTTCTCTCTGGCTTCCACAGGAGAAATCCTTAGTTCTGCTTTCTTTGTTCATTGTTTGTCCTTGTGCGCCAATGTTCACATGTGTCATTTATCTGTTTTTGTTTCATTGCTTAAATGATTGTTGTTCTATGATTCATGTTAAAAAAAAATCACTAAAACTGCTTGATCCAACCCTTGATCTAGTTTAATTTGGTTTTAAAAGCAGTCTTAATATGCACAACATATGTGGGTCCCCAGTTCTGGAGGGTGTCCCATGATGATCTCCCAGCTGAGGACAGAGTGAGAGCAGGAGGGTCCTCTACCCACGTCTCCACTGTCTGTTGGTCTTCAGCCCAGCCTGGTGTGAGAGGCCTGGGCCAAAAGGGTGAGAGTGCAAGCAGGGAGGAGAGATTGCCTGCCTCCGATGCTGCCTCTGCTCAAGTCTCCGCTGTCACAGCTCGGTCACTCCCAGGTGCTGCACCTGTCTCTCCACGCTGAGCCACCTGGGCTGGGCCGATAGAAGCTGGCTAGCAGGCAAGGAAGCAGCTTGGTGCCCCAGGAAGGTTCCGGGAGAGCGGATCTCTCCCCAAGTGTTACAGCTCTTGAGACAGAAACTCTCAGACACCAGGATGATTCTGAACACCCCTTTACTTCTCCTGAATAGAGCCTTTATATACAGTTTCAGGGTGGGTTAGGGTCTGACAGCAGATAACGCCTATTGGCTTGGTCGGAGAGCTTAGAGATATCTCATCTACATGTGGGAGGGCCTGAGGCACTGTTCCTCGATGACTGATAGTCATAGACCTCCCTTTGGGAGAGGCTGTGGAGGGCCGAAGCTGAATGAAAAGAACCAGGGCCTGGGGGCAGAGCCGAACACCTGCCGTCCTGATAAAGGTCTGGGGTTCAAGGCTTGTTCAACCAGGCACCCAGCTGCTTCCCACAGCCCACCGCCCCACAGTCTAGCAAGAGAGAGAGTGGTGATGGAGGGGTGAGAGACACAAAGAATGGAGACAGACAGAGTCTGATCAAGGTTTGTTTATTGAAAGGAAATCCTGGGCATTTATACCTTTTACCATGTACCTTGCCCTCATGGGGAAGCTCAGCTGAAGGTACTATTTCATTTGCCTAGCATCGTGGAGACCTCATGCACCTAGCTGCTGGCAGCACTAAACAGCAAAACAAGAAGTTAATCAGAGTGTGCTCAGCTGTTGCAGGCTGTTAAAAACAAGTCTCTTGTCAGGGTATATGACTGGAGATGACTGTAAAGATGATAACCACTTTCGGCTAAGAGTTAGCTCCCAACAATCCTCAAGTAAGAATTCCTTTTGTTACACAATTGGCTTATGAGAATGTTAATACTGGCTGCCGAATAGCTATCAGACCACACAAAGCAAAGACAGACTTACATAGATAGATTTGTCTTTACGCTTAAATTGAGCCCTCATACAATCAGGGTCTGGCCATAGTTGCTGCCTTACAAGGGACCACTGTACAAGCAATGCTTGTACAAAACCATAAAGATAAAAGATGTTTTAAATGTAGAGATTTTAGGTCATTTTTAAAATGACTGTCTCAGGAACAAAGATACAAGCAACAATCAGGTCATTAAGGTCATGTGCCAAACATTTGTCCATGGTGCAGGAAGGATAATCTTTGGGCCAGGCTTCAGGTATGGGCTGAGATTAAGAACATTTACATTTAAATTAAAGCTATACACAGAGTGGGAAGGACAAAAGCTTGTGTGACAGACATTCCTTTTGTTTTGGTGATCAAGACCAGCCTTTAGGAGGGTGTTTTCTGAAATTTGCTTATTGCCTTTCTTGTTCCTTAGAGAGGGGTCAGCCACAGGCCTGAAGACATTCACACAGACAATTTATGGGCCAAAAGTTATAGATAGTGATTATGCTGGAGAAATTAAAATTATGGCTGCTTCCCCCATGATATTAAAACCTGCTCAACTTGTTTTAGTTCCCTTACATTCTCAAGATTGTAAAAGTTTTGCTTTCAGTATTAGAAGCCAATGAAAAGGTATCAATGGGTAGTTGTTCCTCAGGGCACGGGTAATAGTCACACATTATGTCAGAAATTTGTGACACAAGCCATTCAGCCTGTAAGACAGCAGTGGCCGGTGATATACATCATACATTACACAGATGATGTTCTTCTAGGAGGAGAAGATCCTCAGGACTTGCTTTTATATTACAGAGATTTACAACAGGCATTAGCTGATAAAAGACTACAAATAGCTCCTGAAAATGTACAAATCCAAGATCCTTATAGTTATTTAGGTTTTAGGCTTATAGATCAAGCCATTTGTTGCCAGAAGATAATTATTTGTAGAGACAGTTAAAAACATTAAATTATTTTCAATAGCTGTTAGGTGATATCAAGTGGCTTTGTCCCTATTTAAAGCTTACTACAAGAAAATTGAAACCTCTATTTGATATTCTCAAAGATGGTGCTGATCTTACCTCCCCTCATCTTTAAATCCAAAAAGATTGTTGGCCTTTCAACAAGTAGAAAGAGCCACTAAAAACAATTTGTTACTTACATAGATTATTCCGTGCCTCTACATTTGCTTATTTTTAATACAACTTATACACCTACAAGATTGTTATAACAAAAGGCTCTACTCATGTGGATACATTCAAAGACATCCCCTAAACATAACATCCTACCATATTATGAGGCAGTAGCACATATGATTATACTTAAAAGAAAATAGACACTGATTTATTTTGACAAAGAGCCAGACTCATTATTAAGCCTTTTAATGCAGATCAAAATACTTGGTTAAACCAACATAATACAAATTAGTTGCTTGTTCAAATAGAATTTAATGACATTATATATAATCATTATCCTCCAGATAGATTGATACAATTTTTAAATGTACATGAGATTATATTTCCTAACATGACTTCTTTACAACCCCTACATGATGCTCTTTTAATCTTTACTGATGGCTCCTCTAAAGGATGAGCAAGATATCTCATAAATAATCACCAGGTAGTCATAGAGATTCTAAGACTCTCTGCACAGTTAGCAAAACGACAGCAGTTCTAAATGTTTTTCAGTCTACAAATGATGCTTTTAATATTTTTACTGACAGCCTATATGTGACTCAATCTGTCCCCTTGTTAGAAACTTGTGGTGTTTTTCAGTTCAATACACCAGACAGATCTCTGTTTTCACAACTATAAAAACTCATTCTTACCAAAAAATCCCTTTTATATTGGCCATATAAGACCTCATTCTGGTCTTCTTGGACCTTTAGCTACAGACCATGATCATATTGACAGATCTCTAGTAGGAGAAGCCTTAATTTTAAATCCTGTTACATTGGTTAGACAAGATCATAATAAATTTCATCTCTCTAGTCACACCTTAAGGCTCCTACATAAGATCACTAAAAAACAGGCTAAAATGATTGTAAAACAATATCCTAACTTTCTTTATCTACAGTTCTCCATTTAGGCATTAATCCAAGAGTCCTTATCCCAATCATAATATGCCCATTTGGCAAATGGACGTAACTCATTACACAAAATTTAAAAAATTAAAATATATACATGTCTGTATTGACACGTGCTCAAAATTCCTTTTTTCTTCTCTATAATGGGAGAAGCCTCTAAAAATGTAATTGATCATTGCTTACAAGCCTTTAATGATATGAGATTACCTAAAGTCATCAAGACAGACAATGGGCCAGCCAATACTGGAAACAACTTTATATCATTGTATAAGGAATTTAATATTGAACATAAAACTGGAATTCCTTATAACCCAACAGGACAAGAAATATTTAAACAAACACATCACACTCTAAAAAATTACCTCCTTAAAACTAAAAAGGAGGATTTATACTCCCTCAAGGTAACCAAAAGCATATCTTGATTTTGTGTTATGTGTTTTAAATTTTTTACAAACTGATGCTAAAGGTCAGTCTACAGCAGATCACCACTGGCATCCTGTCATTTCCAGCTCATTTTTCAGGGTCAAATGGAGAGACCCCCTTATTAATACATAAAATGGTCCCAACCCTGTTTCAATTTGGAGTCATGTCTCAGTCTCTGTTTTTTCATAAAAGAAAATAGAGCCTGATAGCTGCCTAAAAGATTGGTCCAGCAAGTGTACAAAGATCTTGAGCCTAATAATTATGATTATGATGATGAAGATGGCTCAAAATCCTTTCAGCCAGCTGATTTAAACTGGCATGTAGTCTCCAGAAATACTTAAAGCCACCCACTATATACCTGGTGGGGAGACTTTGTGTCTGATCTCTGTCAACCAGCAGTTGGGTTAGATACTGGAACATTTCTGCTTTCAACCTTATTTTCTATATTGCTTAGATAATCATGCTACTTTTAACCTTTGAACTTTGTGTTTCAAGAAAATAGATTGCCTTCACACAAGCTTGCTCTCAACAAACCCCAAACCCATACATTCATCATGGCAGTTATCCATCGCTATGAAAAATTGCATCGAGTACATGCTCACAGGTCCTTTGGTCTGAATGTGGCTTTGGTCTATTTGGGAAAGAGTGTGCCAATGATGGCTGGTTAGTCAAAGATGGGTAAGAGTGTTCTTGAGCTCCTATAAACCTAAAACAAAGGCATACATCAATATGCTATGTATGTTTTCCTTGAAGACAGGTAATATAGGAGCAATATAGATGACAACCTAAGCCATACACCGTTGCCTGGCCACACTTTACTCTAAATGGCATGAAATCTTGTACCCCATCCAGCTGGTGACACTGCTCATCTTTAAAAAACTAAAAAGGGTGAATTGTGCCTTTCCCCCAGCCTTGAGCAGGTGTGAAAGACCTTGTTTACCACAACAGACGAAGTGATAAGATCTAGGTGCAGTTACCCACCTTGGCTACATGGAACTAAGAAGAAGAACTGCTCCTGGGCTTGCCTTGAGATATCTCCCGCTGTGACCAAGAATATATTATCCCACCCATCTCTGTCTTAAGCCAGAAAGGGTTTTGGTAGGGCCTTTCCTTTAAATTGAGAGATGAAAATTAAAACATTGAGCCTTGATCAAAATACTTTGTCTTGGCTCCATCTCTTCTCACCTCTCGTCCTCCTTTCATTCACAGCCCCCCTTTCAGGTAACCCAGTTGATACGTGGCAGCAGGCGGCTACAATTTAAATAAATTTATATGCTTCTTTTGCTTTATTTTTGACAAGATCTTATATTACAGCTCAAACTGATTGCTATCTTGTGATACTCTTACCTTAGCCTCTCTCAAACTAGGTTTGGCTATGTACACTATCATATTAACTTTCAATTACAATTTTGAATAGCAAAAAGTAACATTTCATCACTCGTTTGTCTATAGCCTATTGCTGATGCTAGGAAGCATCATTCTCTTTCAGAAATGGTTCTGTTCTTTGAGCATTTTCCTGTTTGGGCTTTTAGAAGTAAACCTTAAGAAAAGCAGAAATGAGATTAAAATCCTGATCTTGGAAAATACGAGTTAAACTAAAATTTGCCAAGATTGTGTTCTGTTATGAAAAAATTAGAAAATTATTAATTTGTCTGAGATTTTATTCAGAAAATAAAATTTATAATAAAGGCTTTTATTTGTCAAGAATCAGCTGAGTTTCTACCTTCCATCTCTGCAAACTGTTCTACTGAATGAGATCTCACATTTATAACATATCATTTATAAAATATAAGCATTTTAAGAGATCCTACAACCAGCTATTTTTCCTTGCTGTATTTACTAGTGATGTTATAAAAAAAATATTCTCTGTTTACTTTCCTTATTCTCAATATTGCACTTTATGTAAACCTCAGCCTCCACATCTATCATTTGCTCTATAATATTTTGGAAATCAAAGACTGTTCATTGTTTTCCTATTTTAATGAGACTGGAGATAAATTTCAATCCTTTGTCATACCAGAATACATAAGCCTTGTGAATGCTCAAGCTAGACCAAATCCTAACATGTAGATACAAAATCTAATCATTAGCATTGGTTAATAGCAATTAAGAGTTTCTGGAAGGGGATACTGTTTTCTTTAAGCATTATCAACTATGCTCCAGTGGAAATCCACACATTAAAAAATATATGGGTAGCACTGTAGCAGGAGGTATTAGAAAAAAGAACCATCCAGCTAGATCACAAACTGCTGCCATGTTCCTGCTCTGAGGCCATTTTTCTAGGCAAGCACTCCAGCAGGACCAGAGCACTTGAGCTGGTTTCACCTCGCTGCTATCTCTAGCTTGCTCCCATAGCAACTGGTTGCTCTGTTTCCAGCTCATCCCCGGACCTGCTCGTCCCTTCACATCCATAACAACCTGATTGCCAGAGGACCCACTTCCCAGTAAAGTAAAACTCTAAAACTTAAAGATTAACTAAAAATTTATAAATTAGCAAATACTTAATGCACAAGAAGCCCACACAATTAGAATTGTTATTCCAATTACCTACTTTTTTGATATGAATAACTAACAGAGTCTGATAGAGACAGGAGAGTGACATCTGCAGCCATTTTGCCTCCCCTCTTCTTCTCTCTTCCTCTCTCTCTTCTTAAACCTTCCAACTCCTAGCTCTACCACTATTTTCCCTATCCAATGACAGAGCTCCACTGCAAATACATTGGCAGGAAATTCCTGCCACATAATGCAATTTGAACTTGATTGATAGAAAACTTAAAGTACACAGTTTTGTAAGTAAGGAAAGAGGTGTTAATCTTAGAGAATTGGATGGAGGCAATGAATATGATCAAAACACATTTTACTTAATTCTCAAAGATCTAACAAAACTATGCTTCTAGCATCTATTCTTGACTTGATTTGTTATATGTTATTGACAATTTATAATATGCAAAGCATTGTACCAGAAATCATATGAGCCTTAAAGGTGAAGCCACAAATTCAAAACACAAATCAGAAGCTCAGAGAATGTGTGTGGAAATCACTAGAATAAGTTCAAATATGAGTGTGTATTGAATAGTAGTATACTATCTCCAACTGAAGATGAAGAAATTAAAAAAAAATAATGAAGAAGAAAAGGAGAGAACTTCTGATGATGTATAGTTTGATTTCTTGATCTAAAAGTAGAAAAATAAAAAGTAAAATCTCACAGCTTGGACCTAATTCCATATAAAGAAGTGGGGCAAATGAGTTAAAATAGAGAGACAGTAATGTGAAGAACATGGGGTTGGGTCTAGGCAAAGAAAAGCAATTTGTAATAATTTGATTTTTTTTTTACTGGATATTTTCTATATTTACATTTCATACGTTATTCCCTTTCCTGGTTTCCTATTTCTCTTTCCTTCTATGTGGGTGGATGCTTTGGTCCTTCTTAGAAGGGAGAACAAAATACTCAAGAAAGGAAATATGGAGACAAAGTGTGGAGCAGAGACTGAAGGAAAAGCCATACAGGGACTGCCCCCAACACCAGGGGATCTATCCCATATACAGCCAACAAACCCACACACGATTGTAGATGCCAAGAAGTGCATGCTGACAGGAGCCTGATATAGCAGTATCCTCAGAGGATTTGCCAGAGCCTGACAAATACAGTGATGGATGCTTGCAGACAACAATTGGACTGATCATGGTTCTCCAATTGTGGAGTTAGACAAAGGACTGAAGGAACTAAAAGGGTTTGGAACCCCATAGGAAGAACAACAATATCAATCCACCAGGTCCCCAGAGCTCCCAGGGACTAAACCACCAACAAAAGAATACACATGGAGCAATCCATGGCTCCAGCTACATATACAGCAGAGGATGGCCTTGTTAGGCATCAATGGTAGGAGAGGCCCTTGGTCCTGTGAAGGCTTGATGCCCCAATGTAGAGGAATGCCAGGATGGGGAGGTGGGAGTGGGTGGACAGTAGGGGAACAGCCTCATAGAAGCAGGGGAGAGGGGGACGGAGGATTTCTAGGGCGGAAACTGGGAAAGGGGATGACATCTGAAATGTAAATAAATAGAATATACAATAAAAAAGATTTAGTTTTAAAAAAACTAAAAAAGATATTTTATTTATTTTTGAAAATTTCAAACATATATGTAGTGAAATATTTCTGTACCCACCACCCATTTTTCTCCTTAATTCCCAAAAAGGCCAGAGTAGATTATCAATAACTTTTGAGTTTTTAGAGAGGCAGCAGATTCTCCCTGGCAAAGTTACCACTACCATCACTACCAACAAGAAAAATACAATGCAGGCTTTTTCCATTCCTCTTACTCATTTATCATACCTTAACTATATGATACATTTAAAAACAAAACTATAACAGATATAGAAGATTCACTCTTACTGACTAGCATTCAAAGTTCCAGAAAATGTTACACAGGCTAGTGTAGAAGAAACATAATGATGTCAAATAGACATCATATAATGATAGAAATCATATATAATATGCAATTCCTCTAAGTTAAAATGATTCTGCACAAGAATTTGCCCATCCGTAACTAATAAGAGATGAGGGAGGGATCAAGAAGTCGTGCCCTTCTTATGATGAACTAGTTTTTAGGATAGGGATATCTACCTAGTTTCCTTGTTCCAGCACCAACTTGGGTGGATCCCTCTTGCATGACCAGCCAGAGGGCCAAACTGGCTACCAGAAGTATAGTCCCCAACAGATGAAAACCCCCTGGACAATCTCAGGCCATATCAACCAAAAGACTAGATAGGAAAAAGAAATCAAAGAACAAAGTCCATGTACAACAAAGACAATCTCAGAAATAACTACCTAGACATATAATCATCTCAATCACAAATGCCCAAAAACCACCATAAGAACACAATCAACAAGAGCCAAGGCAACATGTAAACACCAAAGCTTGGCTATCTTACATTAGCAAGCTTTGAATATTTCAGCAGAACTGACATGACATTCAGAAGCTTCTGTAAGGCAAAGGACATACTCAATAAAACAAATCTGTAACCTATAGATTGGAGAAAAATCTTCAGTAAACCCACATCTGATAGAGGGCTAATATCCAAAATATATAAAGAATTCAAGAAACTAACCAACAACATCAGAAACAATCACAAAATGAGTTATAGAACTATGTTGCAGGAATTTTCCTGCCACATTGTATTTGCAGTGGAGCTCAGTTATTGGGCTATAGAAGAGGTGGAGCTGGGAAAAGGAAAGAGGAAGGGAATGGGAGAAGGAAGAGAGAAGGAGAGAATGGAGAAGGAGAGAGCAGAAAATGGAGGCAGACATATGGGTCTCTATCAGTCTTAAGGTTAGATATTGGGCAACAATGCTAATTTTATGAGCATCTTGTGGAATGAGTATTTGCTTATATATAAATCCATTGAATAATATTTAAGCATTAAGAGTCTTCTTTCTACCCGGTACTATGAGGTTGTCAGGTATTGTCTGCTCTGAGCCTAGAACTATGAGGGTGGTAGAGTTGACCCAAAGGCCTGCTTGGAGCAATAGAGACTATAGGCAAAGGCAACGGCAACGACAGCTTTTAGTGGGTCCCAATCTGGCACTCCTAGCTAGCTGGTGTTGTGTTGGAACGGGGACATAGAACACCAAAATGGCAGCTGTTCGGGAACTAGTCAAGCTGTATGCCAGTTTTTTAAAATTCTATTGCTACAGAACTAAACAGAATTCAAAAAGAGGAAGCCTGAATGGCTGAGAAGCACCTAAAGAAGTATTCAAAGTCCTTAGTGATCAGAAGAATGCAAATCAAAATGACCCTGAGATTCCATCTTACACCTATCAGAATGGCTTAGATTAAAACCTCAGGTGACAACACATGTTGGCGAGAATGTGGAGAAAGAACATTCCTCCATTGCTGGTAGGATTGCAAACTGGTACTACCACTCTGGAAATAAATCTGGTGGTTCCTAAGAAAATTGGAAATAGATCTACCTGAAGACCCACAATACCACTCTTGTGAATTTATCAAAAGATGTCCCACAATATCACAGGGACACATGTTCCCCTATGTTCATAGCACCCTTATTTGTGAAAGCCTGAAGCTGTAAACAACCAAGGTGAGGGCCCAAGTGAGGACACCACAGTCCCAGTTAAGAGGGAGCATAAAACAACCACAAGGGGGTAGGAAGGGAGGAACTGAGAGGTAAAGGAGGTGGGGGTGGGTGGAGAGGCAACCATATCTGGTACGTGATGTGGGGAAAGGAATGAAGCCCTGAGGGCCAACAGAAAGAATAGAAACAGTCATCTTAGGAGGTAGGAGGTTGGAGATAACCTCCAGAATGTACCAGAGACCTGGGAGGTGAGAGACTCTCAGGACTCAAAGGGAGGAATCCTAGATAAAATGCCCTACATTGGGGAGAGGGAATTTGTAGAGCCCGCTTCCAGCAGAAAGACAGGGCATTGAGTTAGGAATGAGGTTGTTATCTGACATTTAAACTCTGACCCAAAATTGTTCTTGTTTGAAAGAAATGGAGGGATCTAAATGGAGAAGAGCTTTAGGAAAAGAAGGTCCAGCAACAGGCCCAAAGTAGATTCCAGCTCAAGGGGAAGCCCCAAGGCCTGACAGTATTACTGAGGCTATGGAGTGCTCACAAAAAGGGAACTATCATAACAGCCCTTTGAAAGACCCAACAGGCAGATGAAAGAGTCAGATGAAGATATTTGCACCCAACCAAGGGACAGAAGCTGCTGACCCCTGTGGTTGAATTAAGGAAAGTCTGGAGGAAGCTAAGGAGGAGGGCAACCCTGTAGGAGGACCACTAGTGTCAATTAACCTGGACCCCAGAGATCTCTCCAACACTGGATCATTAGTCAGGCAGCACACTCCAGCTGATATGAGGCCCTCAACACATATATAGCAGAGGACTGCCAGGTCTGAGTTCAGTTAGAGAAGATACACCTAATTCTTAAGAGACTGGAGTCCCCAGGGAGTTTAAGGTCTGGTGAGGTAAGGGGTGGTGGGAACATCATCATGGAGAAAGGGGGCAAGGAGGAGGTATGGGATGTGGAACAGTCAGAGAGTAGATAGAGATGGGAATAAAATCTGGAGTATAAAAAAAAGAAAAAATAAATAATAATTAAAAAACAATTTAAATGATTTGAGGGTAAAGATAAGGCTCAATAGCATAAAGTTCATGCCACACAGTCAAGCATGCTTTATTTGAATCTCTAGATCCAATATAAGCCAGCCTCTGCAGTGCATCCCAATACACATACAGTGAGTGTCAAAGACAGGAGACTCATCAGAATCACATAAAGCCAACTACTTTGACATCAGAAGCTGTGAACAGCAAAGAGATCCTGCTTCCAACATGGTGAAAAGTGAGGACAGACACACAAAAGTGAGGTTGTTGTTTTTCTTCCACACTTATATTTAGTGTATACGTGCACACACACATAACCTACATCAAAAAAGTATTAAAGATACTTTCAATCTTTCCCTGAATATGGATAACAAAGGTAAACATAATTGGTAAAACAGGTCAAAAACTACTTTAATCCAGAGGCTTTGAAGTATCTATTTTGTTATGATCCCTGATCTACTGCTTCCCTTTGTTCAATAACTGTAACAAAGTTACATGATATTTCAGGAATTTAGTTTTTTTCCAGGCTATCTGGCTATCAGAGTACTTTGTAAGTTCAAATCATCAAGGTGTTTGTTTTTATATTACTTTCTTGACTTTTAATTTAGTAAATCCACATAATAATGTGCCCAGACTGTCAAAGTATATGAATTAGTCCAATGCTGTATCTAGTGGATATTTTATATTCACTACACTAGTTCTTAGTTGCACATAGCAAAACTAATTTGCTAAAGCAGAAAATCAACCATCAAAAAAAATGAGATGGAGTTAGCTTACAAGATATAGGGATGGTAAGGAAAGAGAGAGATAGAAATAAATTAAAAGAGGTATAATGACCATGCCCAGCTGAAAAACCACAGATTGAAATCATGACAAATTTCATAATGAATGGGGCAATGTAAAATTTCCCAATTCACAAAAATTATTAATGTTCAAAGATAAAAACCACTATTAATCTCATTTGATTCTTATCACGCATTTGTACCAAATCATCAAATTTACCACATGGAACATGAAAATAAAAATAAACTTTAATTCTCAGAATTTAAAATAGATGAGGAAAAAATATAGTATAGAAATCTGGGTCTCTCTCTCTTTCTCTTTCTCTCCATATATATATATGTTGTGTGTGTGTGTGTATGTTACTTTGAGTACTTAAAACAAATTTGTTTTTTAATTACAAAGTCTTGCTAGAATCACAGGAATTACATAATAATCAATTCTTATGAGGCCATGGTTGTCTTCAGTTCTATGTTAATTTATAAGAAGACATGTAAGTATGGGCACTTAATCATACTGTGTGTGTATGTTTGTATGTGCAAGTGTCTGTATATATATTGTTAAGCTTTTCAAATTGGCCCATGACTGATATTACAGATTCTACATAGTGAGTGATGCATTTTTAAATATATTTATCAATTTTACTGTAAATATTAAAAATAGAAAGTTTAATCTTATTTTCTAAGCTAGCAAGCTTTTAATATATTTGAATTAGACTTTGAGGCCACAGGTTTTTGCATAACAATAGTTAATGGAAAAATTGTCACATGAATATTAGTGGTAAGAGAGGAAAAGATTTCAATTTGACTATTCATCATCCATCCTTGCTGATCCAGTACTCATATGTCCTATGATAGGCTGGAATGTGTTACTAAGGACATAGAAACCATTAGCTTTCTTATAGCTAACATATATAACTCTTCTATAAACAAATTCTTACAAGTGGAAGCTATTCATTTCTTTGAAATGTTTCCTGTATATGTTACTTACATTTTATTGGACTTATTAACAAATGAAATAAGATTTCATTGCTGTTTGCAAAATTCAATTGCTTTTTCATAAATCAAAAATAATTAAGGCAAAATATTTTTAGACCAATAGATTATGTGTGGTCATAAAAGTATGAAAAGAGATAAAATATTAATATTTATAGTTCATGATGAAGACTCATTCAGTACATTTTACTGAGTATATGCGGAATTATATTTGGAGCAGTTAAAATTTAACCAGTAGTACAATTTCCCCATTTAGGTCTTCAAAAAAAGAAATGAAAATTGTGAACAAAGACAAGGCTTGACTGCAGTTTTTTAAACCTGGTTCAGTCTAGTGACTTCAGTAATAAATGGCAGCTGCACTCATTGGCTTTGTATTCCTTTCTGAACATCTCCTTATCTTTGACACTGCAAGAACAGGTGTTTAAATACATTCTTATAATAAATTGTTACTGACAACTAAGTATTTCCATGTTGTTAAGACACAGTCACAAATGAAATGATTATTGAGTAGGTGTGGCTCTCCATTAGATAGAATATATGAACAATTGCGTAAAATCTGTCCAACATAAAAGAGAGGGAGGATCTGATTAATTTATTTCTAGATGACTATGTTAAAATAAAAAGCTACTTTTGAGAGCATATATTTTTCAACCTTCAATAATTTATTTAATATTCACAAAGCTGGATATCTGTTTAACTGACAGCTATCATACAATCTCTATATTGTCAGCCAAACAAACTGACAATCATCTAAACTGGTGGTCATTAAATTTTCCTAATGAGGTCCTTTAATATAGTTCCTCATGTTGTGATATCCTTTGACTATATAATTTTTTGTTGCTATTTAACAACTATAATTTCTGACTCTTCCTAAGAGTCGATGTTAATATCCAAGATGCAGGATATCTGATATGTAATCCCCAATGGTGTAATGTTAATTATTAATTAATATATCTAAGCATGGGGGTTGCTACTTGACCCAATGGTTTATGTTCTCCAATGAAACACACACACAGCTTTTATATTATTATATGTCTTAAGCAGCACAATAGCTGGGCAACTGCCTAGCCTGTAAAATGCTAGAATCTACCTTCCACCAATAATTCTGAGTTACTACTTATTAATATCTATGTTCCATCCTGGCTGCTCTGGATCCATTTGTGCAGCCCTTTTGACACATTTCTTGGCCCAGATTCCAGGGTGCTCTCCTTCTTTCTCTACTACATAGTGGCCTCTGTGCATCACCTTTATGCACCCTGTCCTAAAGTATGGTGGATCTCTCTCCTCCTCTTTCTAGTCCCAAGCCTGAAAATCCTAAAATCCAACCTGTGTCTGTTCTCTCCAGCTATTAGCTGCTGGCATCTTTATTTACCAATCAGAACTAACTGGCAGAAAGTTCCCAGAAGCTACATGAAGACTCTGTCATGCAACAGTATTTTGGGAAACATACTTAGCATTCTGAAAGCAAGAAACTATAAAAATGTATCATGACCCAGAGCTTGAGAATGACTAATCTTAAATAACATACACTTTAAAGGTCATTTCCTCTTAATTGCAACCCTGAACAATGCTATTATTAGGAGATTTTAATCACTGTATTTTTTTCTTCTCCCTTCCCTCCTTTCTTCATCTGTTCCCTCCTTCCTCATTCTCTTCCCTTTTTCTTTCCTTTCTGACTTATAACTCATTTCTTCAATTTTATATGCTTTCCTTTTCATTTGTTTTGCTTGCACCTCTAAAGTGTACGAACATTGCTGGATAATGGAAAATGGCTCAGTGTAAGTTATGAATGAAGAATGGTACATACAAAACCAGAGCAGGAATGGCACATTGATTATCTGGGGGATGCTCTATTTCATTAATGAGAAGATAATATTCATAAGAGGTGAGAGCCATGATTGTTGAGTGATATGGAAATGAAAATGCCTGACAAAACAGAAAATTGTAAAGACATCACAATGAAGCTCAGCAAAGAAAATTGGAGTAGTTGCTGAATAACTCTCAATGTACACATGATTCTTGAACAAATTAGGTGTACAAGTATTGTTTCTTGGAAGTAGAATGTAGATTGAAGGATATAATTACATAAACTTAGCTAATTGTAAGGAAACAAAGAGTGGAATTTTTATATTTGTACCAATAAACTTTCCACTTTTCCCATACAACTTACCATTTCCACAAACAGAGGTACATTCATGCTGCAGATTGTATCAAAAGTCAGTACAACACACCTAACCAGAGATTTATGTATTTTTTCTAGAACTCACCCAAGCACTAATCTATGCTTTATGATAATCTATGATATCTAAGCTCTATAATAATGATTATAGTGTTTCTTAAATAGATTTTATGGTCCAATTTATGGCTCTACTGGTTCTTTAGGCCAAGTATTTTCCCTGGCTTAGCTATATAATATCCTGCATAGTTTATGTCCTTAGGCAAGAGAAGATACCTTGGCTTGACTGTGACAATAAAACTGCCATAGTGACTGTTGATATTATTGAGCATGAGACTGAATGCAGATGGAAATATGGAGAGGCATCATTGTAGCTTTATGAAAAACTCACTGAAAGTCAATGTTAGAGAAAATCGCATGAAATGAGATAACTATACAAACAAATTCTAATTTTTTTTTACAAATCATATTTCATTTTATATGTGATTTTGTTTTATAACCTATTGAGATGTAAATACACCTAGGCCCATATACTAGAATATTTATCAATTCTTTCATTATGTCTACAGACACACATACACACTATATTTTACTATATTATTTCTGAAAATAAGTTTAAAAAGGAATCCAAGAGATATTTGGAGCAAAACTTAGTTTCATTTTAAAACAAATTTGTGAAATCTTACTCTTTAAACAACTATTAATATTATTATCAAAATAATAAGAATCCCTAAAATTAAAAACCCTACTTTTCAACCTATGTAATAAGGATATGTTGTGTGTGTGTGGTGTTGGAAATAAACTGATGTACCTCCCTTATAATTATTTGCCAAACTAGTTTTAATGAGTATAAAATCTCTTTATATATTATAATGGGTATTTGGAATATTGACAAATATATTTCCTATCTTTGTCTTCTGTTTCCTACTCTTTCAGCCCCATCTAAAATCATATTTATACTGGATCTGTAGACATCTTTGAAACTTTAGTCTTTTATTAACTTTAATGTAGATAAGAATTTCATATCATATCTCCTCTTCATAATCAACAACAAAGCATACTCTTATTGCTTCTCTTATACCTATGATACTTTTCATCACATGCAAAAATTAAGTTCATCCTTTCTCTAACTTGTCTGGATTCTTTTTTAAAACTCATTGTTTAGTCATTAGGTGTTCCATTCTTTCCCCTACTACATTTTAATAATTTTATATTTATTTAGTTCTTCTTTCATCTTTATCTATAGCTCATTCTCAATACCTTCATAGAGTGATGTGTAATACCCTTGTTTAAAGTGAATTTTATGATGAATGGAAGACATGGTATATTTTCATTAAATATGTCATATAATTTTATTAGCTTATTAGTAGGTAGACCCATGAGATTGAGCACTGCATTAGACTTGGTCTACCCTATATGGAACATCTTTGGGAATCATCTTTTTTTCTGTTACTGTTTTATTCCCTTGATTGACATTGTCATGGTCTGGGATTGTGTACCCCAGTAAAGTAATAACTCATAAGCTATATGGTGGTGATTTTGCTTTGCAAGAAAAATTTATAAAGTCACTGTAATATTAGTAAATATCTAATTATTCTCCTGAGAATTTTTTATGATAGTTTCTAGGACTGACAATCTTTGTCTTAAAAAAAAATCCCCAAGAAAATCTCTAGCCAATTTACCAACAAATTGTTCTTCATGAAATACAGATTTATTCTTTCCCTCCCTCTCACAACTATATCTGCTACTCTCTTATATTTTTGTATTCAACTTTTTTCTTCTGGTGAGCTTTAGACCATACTGTCTTTAGCACATTACTGCTTTTTTCTACAGCTATCATCTCATTTCTACAATCATCAATTGCTAGTATGAAATATTAATAGTTTAAATTCACACTACTTCTCCATACATCTTTCTATTATAATTAAAGAAGATTGTACTGGCCTTCAGGGGTGGATCATCAGTATTTTTAAAAATTTATAACAGTTGAACAACAAAGAACACAAAAGATTCACTCTGATTTCAACTGGAAATTTAGTAGAGTCATGTTAACCTTGAAGGAAAAAAATAAAAATAGTGCTGTGGGTGGAAGTATTGTCTTGTACTTACTTCTTAGATAATTATTTCTTTGGGAAATTAAGAAAAATCTCTGCTTGGAAAAGTTGAATCCTTTATATTTTGTCATTATTTCACATTGGTAAATTTGTCTTAAACAAGGTAATTAAAACAGAGGTTCCTGTTTCAGCTTCTAAAGGTAAAAACATGGAAATTATAGTAATTATAGATAGTCAGAAAGTTACTGAAATAAACAAAAAAACAGATGTTTAAGACTGAAAAAATTAACAATAAAAAATGTATGACTTATCAGAAGGAATAGGGACATACTGTAATTCTACTGAGGGTCTAAGTAGTGGTAATTACTTCTAAGATTGCTGTTGATGCCAAAGCAATAGATAGTTTGCTGAATATTATGCTTTTATATTAGTGATTAATGTGGATATGAGAATTTTTAAATGTCAGAATAAAAACTTGATTCATCAGGCTGCTTGCATGCAGATGAATCAAAATATAGGTCAGTTATTAATGAATTTAGCTTTTCATATTCATGCACTGAATACAATCTTTGCTTAACATTCCATCAGAGTTTATTGTAATTCACTGCTGAACAAAGCTATCCTGTTTTTCATGTAGACTACTGGCACACTAAAAGGGACATTAAACCAATAATAAATTAAATAGTAATGCAATTAAATACTAAACATGTTTTTTAAGTTAACTTTTGACTAAGCCACAGTTTAAATAGGGGCTCCAGGAAAAACACTGCAAATACTGTCTAAAAAGAGCCTGTATATGTATGTGTTTTAGTTTATTAGAGTGTTGATGTATAGAAAGAAATTTTAACATGTGTAAGCACATTTCCATAATTGAAGAGATGATATTTAGAGAGACTTCCATGTGATACTAAGGGTGGAAACACAATGAATCTTTATTGTGACAATTGGTCAAAATGATATAAAAATCAGTGTTAATCTCATACATAGAAATATTTACAAAAAATACTACTATAGAGATCTACAATGAATCAAAATACAGAATTTAGAGCCAAGACTCATTAAATACATCTGTAAATCACTTCTGAACTTAAAGATCAGAGAATGTTGCAGAAGATGGGGCAGAAATCTTTTAAGAGCCAGAAAATTAGGGAGTTTGCTGTAAAAGTATTGTGGGATTTTGGGGGTTTGGGCAAAACTGAGAGCCAGAAGAAAGAATGGAAACAGGCAATCTCAGGAGGTAAGATCTTGAGGGACCATCTAGAATGTACTGGAGACCTGGAAGGTGAGTGACTCTCAGGACTCAAAGGGAGGGACTTTGGATAAAGTACTCTACAGTGGGGAGAGGGAACTTGTGGAGTCCACAGTAATCAGTTAATTTGGTGAATACTAGCTGTATTTATATATGAGGAACCTGAGGGACACAGCAGCTAGGCTTTGAGAGTTGAGATTTACCTTCCATGTATCAGAGCCAAGTCTTGTGGCACTTCTGTTGCATAACTTCAGTCTCTTCTTAAAGAACATTCATCACATTTAAGCCTTTTGGCTAAAAACTCTTGTTTAACTTACATGTTCTATCTAGCTTTTGCTTATTCCAGGGCAGCTTGCCTCAGGATTCCAGAATTAATTCTCTATATTTTCTCCAATTTTCTAATCTAGTCTCATTTTTCACATTTGTTTTAATAATCCAAGCCATACTTTTTATACTAACAACAGACATTACTGGCATCTTCCCTACTTGTAGATACTTTGCAAACCAGAAAAACAAGTTGTTATCTCTCATATCCATTTGAGAATGTAATTTTCCTTCTCTGCTTCATTCTTTCCAGAGAAATTACTAAAATGTATGTAAATAGTAGCCTGAGTTAAAGAATGTGTCATTCGGAAGTAGAAAACACGTTATGTTAGGATGGAACAAGATAAGGTTTGCTATAATGAACATACAAAGCTATAGATTTTACTGTGATGTTTCTTCCTTTGTACATTATTCTCAGAATACATGATAGCATATGTTAATATTTTAGGCTGCTGTAAAGTTATTCTTGCAAAGTCAAATTCTGTTAAATAAAGGACCAGCTATAAGAAGAATTCTAATGCATGTCATCATCATCATCACCACCACCATGACCACAATTACCTACTTCCTGATCACTATTGTTATCATCACCATCATTACCATCCTACATATTATCATTATAATAATCATTATTGCATTCTCAGTGCATGTCTAAGATATTTTGCTTATGAAGCCTCTCCAAATTGGATATATTTACATATTTACCATATGTATTTATATATTATAAATTTAGTAACAGAATCCTTTTATATATACAATAATAAAGAGATATATTTTAACACAAAAGTACAAAATTGGATATATAAAATACATAATTGGTTATATATGAATTATAAACTTAATTTGCATAGTCACAATTAGATACAAATGGTCAAGACCGTGGAGGTCAAATATAACAGAACGCCAAATTTATTTCAGAAGATGGATTCGGTAAGATGAAAATCAGGGAATAGAGAAATCAAATCCTGAATTTTTTTATACATATACCAAAATGTTCCAGTAATCAAACAAAAAAAAATTATGAATATTTTTAAAGGAATACAAACTCAAAAAGTGTTCCCTTTAATTTTTTTTTTTTGTCAAGTGTCACAAGAGAAGTCATACTATTACACATAAATATGCCTCAAAGTGAGGTAGTGATATTTGAAAATGCCATTAAAAAAATGAATGAAATTAAAGAAAGAATAATACTAAGATAGTTCATGAACCATGCACTAAAGTAAGAAATATATTAGTTTAGAACAAAAATTCTTTACCAACTGATGAAAGAACTAAATAGGGAGATATCTTTAAGGAGCTGATAGAAAAAATTTGAAAGCTGAATTGTTAAATTAGCCAAAATAAAACCTATATTGTTAAAGTGAAGATGTAAAAGATAGAAAAATGTACAAAGTTTACTCTACTTTTATGGTCTAAAAGTTATGATGATTTAAACTGAAGCTTTTCTTTAAAACCTATTAATTTTACCTATTAATATATGCAAAAACAAAAATCATAAAATCTCCCTAATTGTGGAAGAAATGATTCATACATCAAACCCAACCTTGAGAAATGGAATGGGAAGCGCTGTGAATTAGAAACTGGATTACTTCTGATGATCTCAACTTCCTCTCCATAAATAAAACAAATATGTATAATTTTATCAAAATTTTCATTTGGATTGAGATGTGATATTACTCTATATTACAAACTTGTCTTAAAATAATGGTCCTCTTGGAGTCTACTGACTGCTGAGAGGGTGGCATTTACACCCATCCTAATATTTCAGAAATTTTACTGAAAAAAGCAAAAATATGTCAGCTTATTAGATAGAAAATATGAATCTTTTAAAGATATCAATTATACCCAGACATATTTTTGTAATTGGTAAATAAATTTTAAAGTCAGTAAATAAAAAATATTTCCATGAGTTCTTAGAGTATTTGACTCGAAAATACTTACAGAGGTAATGTAAAATAATTTACTTACAAAGATAATGTAAAAATAATAACTAATAAATTTATGGGAAGACATTTTTAAAAGGCAAATTTCCTTTCAGATATAAAGACATATATAAAGATAATTATAATGTTTGGAAATCAGTATAGAATCATCAAACAACACTGCCATTTGAAATTATTATGAAGGTACTGAGCCATCTGAATACATGCAGTAAGAGAAACTGAATGTTTTATGAAATGACTGCATTCTTATTGACAAGCAGGCATAAACGTAATTGCAGATAAGTTTCTAGGAAATTAGAAAATTACTAGGAAGCACAAAAATATGGTGGTTTGATTGAGAATGGGCCATATAGATTCATGGAATTGAAGTCTTGCTCATCAGGAAGTAAATTTGTTTGAGAATACTACAAGGATTAGGATATGTGACCTTGTAGGAATACATGTGACCTATAGAGGAGGTATGTGTAAGTGTGACAAAGAAAATAAACCAATGGTTATTCCTGTTCATGTTAAAAGCATGGATACACTTGTAAAATGCATTCTAAATATATTTTACAGATAATATAGTAATTAGGGAGCTACCACCTGCAAGAGCTGCAAACTCCATTAATAAAGTGAGAAAATAACCTTCCTTTCTCATTAAGTAAGTTAGAAATTGTATAGGTATAGATCTCCAGCGTAAAACTACTTCACATTATAGATCTGCTGCACGTCAGATGGCCATGGCCATCCTCTGGATGATGTGCATTCCAATCAACAGAAGAGGAAGCTAACCTTTATAAAGGATCACAAATGAGAGGTTCTGAGGGGAGCCCTCAGTCTAATGTATAAATAATTTACCAAAACTTTATTATCCCTACATGTATTTGCAAATAAAACTAAGTGGATAGTCAACCTCATTCTGTTATAACTAATAAATTAGACTACATCAAAATAAATTTGAAAACCCACAGCAATTAATGTTGAAGAAAGCCAAAGGAATATCCATAAATATTATTAATTATCTATCCATCTTTCATCTACCAAATATATCACACTCTTATAAATAATATGACTCAACAAGGAAATGGCCAAAGAAAATATGGGCAACTAATTCTTATATGAAGAAAAATAAAATTTAACAGACACAAATCTAGTAAGCCAAGCTATTAATTAGAGAAATTTAAATGTTTAAATGAGATGCAAACTTTGTTCAGTCATGTTTGCTTGAGTGATTTAACCTTCAATATTGTAAAAGTCACAACAAATATTTTAGAAATTTACTTTACCATGCTTATTGCACTTACAAAACCGGAATTTATAAATAAATAATTATATAAAGCATGACCTATAATTAGTATATTATCATTAAAATATCTAGATATATCTTATTCTATACATATAAGACACAATTGTCAAATAGAGAGAATAAAAGTATACAGTTATTGGAAATGTTTGGAAAACCAGATGTGTGTCTGCAAATCAGGTTGTCAATTTGGAAAGCTAATTTAATAAACTCAATTAAATTTAGGACATTGATTCCTCTATGGCAAAAACAAATCCATCTTGTAGTCCTTTAGTCTCACTGTTTTAAGGCTCAAAACGTAGAAAGCATTTAAATACAGCATGCCAGTCACATGCAAAACTATCATGTAGTTAACAGTTTGTGCTTACATTCCTGTGTATCCAATTATACCACACACAGGAAACTACTAATGAAAATTATTTTTCTAACAAAAGTAAATTAAAGAAGCAAACATTTTATGTACATCTATATAATTTTGTTCTGTGAACCTTTATTTAATCAAATATTAACATTTACTACCAAATTACTCAATCAAAAATGTCAATAATTATATATCATAAAATATAAAAAAGTTGCAGTAAAAATAGAAAATCATCAACATTTATAAACATAACACCATGAAGTCCAATCAAATCATTTAAAACTACATTTGAATGTTAGATCAATTAATCATTAATTAGCTATACAGTTTTATGTAAAGCTTACAAATTTCATATAAACTTTTGTGATGGTTAATACACACACACTAAATTATACATATAATATAACATGCTAAGTATATTTAATGTTATTTATGTTTATATATGTTTGACCATTTCAGATTAGTTACCCATCAGGGAGCCTGTCATTGAAGAAGAAAATTTTTCCTATCTAAACAGCCGTTAATTGTCTTTTACTCTTGGTCTATAAGTAGGACCTCATGGGAATTCCTCTATCTACACTGGCATATTAACAGGTAGTATTGATGTGTTGGTTTTCATAGCATTCAAAAGATATAATACTTACATAGAATAATTTCATTATTCTCTATTTCAGTAGTTAATCAACATAAGATTTGCTCCAATTTTCTGTTATTATTTACATATTTTACTAACTTCTTTTTAAATTTAATATTTTTTAAATATCAAACATATTACTCATCTTCTTCCAACTACCTCATCACCAATATTCTATCACAACTTCTATGTTTTTGTTTTTTTTTGTTTTTTTAACTTATGATTCTTACTGCATCTACTAAGAGCTGCCTCCATGTGAATGAATGTAGGGCCACTTACTGGAAAATGGGTGGCCATATCCTAAAAAAAAAAAAAACTCCTTCTCCCAGAACCATGCATTATCAATATCTCCTCAGCTGGTGGTGACACTTTTTGACTACCTTCCAAATTCATACTGGAAACCTTTTACTATATGATCATGTAGAGGTCTCTTACAGACTGTTAAAACTACTGTGAGTTTATATGTATCCTGTTGTCTTAAAATGGTTGCATTGGAGTTATCTATTGCCTCTGGCTATTACAATCTTTACTATTCCTCTTCTACAATAATACTTTAGCTTTCATTGGAAAAGTACTATGTAGAAACACATTTATACTGAACATTTGTGGTCCCTTATTCTCTGTATGTGACCAGTTATAGGTTTCTCTTTTACTGTTGTCTACAGCTGAAATAAGCTTCTCTGATGAGTACTGAGAGATGTACTTAGCTACATGTATAGCAATTAGAAGTTAGTAGTCTGTTTAATATTATCTTTATTCAACAGAATAATAAATAGATGGAGGTTCTCCTAAGGCTAATGACCTGTTTTCACACAGGCTCTTAGGCTTATAAAGGTGCCAGGCATGCTTACTATTTTGTGAAGCTAGCTTATTAGTTGCATTAATGTTAGAAAAGTGTATACCCATTTTTAAGTCAGAGTTTAATCATAGATATATTAAGTTCAAATTGTATAGCAGGAAAATTCAAGGCTCAGGTTTACCAAGTTACAATCAACGTTAATCAGAAAGTAAAATTACCTTTTTACCCAAAATAGTGTTGATTATCATGAATCAAGCTAGGGTGTATCTAAATCGTACTTCAAACACATTAGAATCATTTAATAGGCGCTCAATAACACGATGAAAGCCTGCCTTCCTCACACCAGAAAACATGAAGCATTTTAAAATTTTACAAAATGCTCAGAAAAATGACGTTTCCATAAAAGCTGGCTGCTGCTGTTGTGCTGCTGGACTTTCAACCCCAAACACAGAAGCATTTTATCTCCACTATTCCATACTGTTCTTGCCAGTTGGGGAAAGAGTATTTAAATTGCAGTTTGCTCCAGTGCGGTTCGTCGAGAATTCATGGTCTTTGAATATATTTTGGATAAAGTTGCATCCATCATTCAAATACAAAGTTAAGAAAGGAATATTTCCCTCATACAAATATGCATTGTTCATCTGTTTCCCTTTAAAGCAGTTAGCCCACTAGGAACACAGAGCAATTCTGTTGGATATGTGAACAAGTTCCTGTGTGGATTAGTGTTAACTCCTGAAGCAGTAATAAAACACGTTTTGAAAATAGTTGAAGCTTTAGGTTTAAAAAAAGTCATAATAATGTGTTGCTGATGATAGAGAGTCTAATGGTATATAATGATAATCATGAAGACAGTAATGATGACGAATTACAGTGTGATGGAGACTCGAAAAGAAAGGCAATGGTGTTGATGCAAAGTGATACAGTTTTGAGTACTTGTAAAAAATGCAGGTAGCTGCTCACTCCAGTCGGCTTCCTGGGCCTGTGTAGATGCTTCAAAGAGAGTGACGATGTTGCCTCTTTCCTGCTGCTCCTGAAAAAAATACTCTCCACTATTTCAGAATAAAACTGTCTTAAGCTACATCAATGTAATCCTTTTGTCAAACTTTGGTAACTTAAAATTCTGGAGAAGCCACTGCCACTGTGACTCAAGGTCATTATCATCTGCTGCCCTTCAGATGCACTCCTGTACTACTTGGAAAGGCTTCTAATGTTCTTTCGAGCCTGGTGATTTGCTCACTGATAAATTTATTTTTCCCACTTTACATATATTCTTCTTTTTGTCTATTTTGAATAACTCTATTGAGAGTTTCTGTTTCCCTTCATTTCCCTTTTAATGGTAGTTCCCTCTTTCCTTTTTTCCTTCCTTTTTCTCTTTCTTTCTTTCTTTCTTTCTTTCTTTTCTTTTCTTTTATTGTTTTTGTTTACTTGCTTTTGATTAGCCTCAGCAAAAATGGGAGGCAGGCCCTATGTTTTCATTTTACCTTCTCTTACTTGTGCACAGATGAAATTCTCCAGCCAAGCAACATTCACGTAAAGTCTTTCCAATGTCCCAGCCTCCTGTCTTGTTGTAAAAGCCAAGTATAAATGGACTTGAAACAGAACACAAATATATCTAAAATAGCAAGGTTAAGCTAAAGACTGTGGAAGGGATATGACTCATAGAAATATATTGCAGCCCTCAAAATGAGTGTGAATTCATTGATCAGATAGATACATATATTTATACTAAAAAAATCTATATAGCAGATGTAAATAAGTTATTTAAAGTTACTAAACAGAAAAAGATCATAATAATAACCAATAAATAATCTAGAAGTTAATATCTAGTAGATAAATAACAAAGTCTGTGATTTAAGGAAGTGACCTGCAAGTCCAACCTCATTTCAAATGGTCAGTAGAATGCTCCACTATTCAGTCAGAAATAAGCAAATGTCATTGCAAGGATGTGAATGGTGAAATAAAGGTTGCTGTTCAATGGTATTTATTCATGAGAAAGAAAACAATAATAAACTAGCAATGGCAATCACAGGGAAAAACAAACAAAAAATCCTGTGGTTTGCAGCTGAAAGTCCGACTGATGCTAAATTCTAATAAGCAGGAATGAAGCACATTTAAAAAGCTCTGATTTAATACTACAAATGTTTTAAGCTACCTGACAATGAAATATAGAGACTTTTAATGTCAGAATCACATTAATTGAAATTTATTATCTGAAAAATATAAATAAGAGATGAAATAGAATGACAAGTGAAATTTCAGGTATGCTTGCTCTATTTTTTTTTTTTTTTCTATTGTAGTTCTTTTTCTCCTTTGGTATTGGTCCTGTGGATTCAACATAGGAACAAACATCAAGCAACAATCAAATCTACACTGCCCCAATCCTGTATTAGGTTTCAAAAGAAACAAATTACTTTGTAATTTCAATATTTCGATTCTGATAATATGAGAGAGCCTGTTAAATCATTGTGTCTAAGCAAATACTTAATGATTGAATTATAAATTTGTTAACCATAATTTTTAAATATAGAAATAACTCTGAGAAGTAAATCATCTTTCTTCCTGATTCACATGTAATTACATGAAAATAACTAATCTCAATGATCATAATTTGAAAGCTAGAGTAGAATAACTTATTTTCAGATAGACATCTATTTCAGTGCAAGTTGTTGAGTTACTTAACAGTGGACTTCACCGTTGTGAAAAGCAGCTGAAACTAGTAATTTTCTTTGGGTGTGTGAGCCATCTTCTTAAAGATAAATTTACTTTGTCAATAGATACTCATCTTCAGGTTCACTGTAATTTAAATGAAAATTAAACTATATTTGTTATAATGTATAAGGAGTAGAATATGGATAAAATAATAGAGTTGAATAATGAGCAGAGATTATTCAACCCAATAGAAAAGTATTAATTTCAAGAAAATAGTTTGATAAAATATCAGCAGTGTATATGGTCATGTAGCTCATTAGATATTTTACTTTTTGAGATAGTAATGTATATTTAAATGTTTGGCAAATGAAACTCTTGATCTCTTTAATAAATTTTTCTTTTAATAAAATCCTAAATACATTTATGTATCTTTTAACATTACAAGATAATATCTAATGTTATTCTGCATATAAAAATCAGCTGAGCACGATCTATTAAATTGACACATTTTACTTAGCATAAATTGACAGTTAAGAATAACAGCCTTAAAATGTCTGGGAACCTGTGGTACACCAACTCATTTTCAAAGAGATTTTTTTTATTAGAATGTCATTAACAAATAAAAGCATATTTATTAAAGGTAATCAATAAAGGCAATAACTAAAAGCAAACTAAATCTCTAACAAGAAGAGTTTATAAATAATAAATACATTACTATATCATAATATTCAGACTTTCTCATACTGAAGGGTGAGCATGATGGGCAGAGAACTCTAAGTACAAAGGCTGGTAAGTTATTATATGTGAAATTATTGACTTTGTATCTCACATAAATTATAGAAATTTTATATTCTCAGAGCTACAGTCCTTTAATTCAATGAACAATTGAAGTATATTTTTTCCTCAGGAAATGGGAAAATTCTCAAGCTGTTTTATTTGTCTTCTCTGACAAAATTATCATTTTGTATAAGGAGAAAAAAATAATTTAACTTGCTTTTCAGGAGGTTACTTGATAGTTGCTTGACTCAATCACTTTTTGCTTGGGACTGCAAAATATATCCCAAAGTTTATTTTCCTTATTCTAAAGGAATTTTCACCTCTTGGTAGCTTGGAAGCAACATGATGAGAGAGGTCTTGTTTATCCAAAGAATGCTCAAAAGTGCTCCTCTCATCCACAAGGTATGACTGCCTGACACATCCTTCTACAGCACCTATGCTGGCCACAAGCATTTAGTCATGTCGGCCTTTGGGAACTGTGTTAATTATGTTTCTGTTGCTGTGTTTAAAAGAGAAAGCACACCATGAACTAAAGCAAATTATAAAAGCAGATTTTTTTGTTTTTGTTTTTGTTTTTTTAATTCATGGTTCATCACCCTCAGGAACAAGTCCATTCAGGCAGGAATGAGGTGAAACATAGCTGAGTGCTCTCATGTAATCCCCAAACAGGAAGTAGATAACACTAACTCAAAATACCAAGTCTTTTGAGCCCAAAATGTTTCTCCAAGTAATGCACATCTTTCAGCAACACCTTATTCAATAATGCTCCCCTTAGCATCCAGAAACTGCAGTCTTAGAGATACAAAATTCCAGACTTATTTAGTCATCCATTAAACTTTCACAAGGAATTTTAGGATCCAAACAAATCCACCTCATTTTAGACCTCTTGCAAAGCATGTAAGAATTTAGTAAATCTAACCAACTCAGCCCCCAAATCATCTCTGTTCTTTATTTTTTCTTTATTTACTTGCAACTCCAGTAGGAATTTCAGTATATGAATTTAAAACGTTTTTCGTATATTTTAATTACTATGATAATGTAATATATCAGTAATTTAAGCTTAAATGGCTTAAGATGATTTTCTTCCCTAAATTTCTAGCAAAGATTGTATAATTTAACATTTAAATCTTTTCTGAACAAATGAAAGAATGTATAATTGATGGTTTATCTGTCCCAGACTACAAGGATTCATATTCAGAGTTAAATGAAGTGCACAATGAATCCTATCACTTAGCTTACTACATCTACTACTAACACAACAGAGGCCATGGCAGTTTGATCCCTATATTTAAAAAAAAATGAACATACACATTTACTGTAATAAATGCAGCTACCAAATGTAGGAACCATAACATAACACTTTCTGCTCAGGACATCAGCAGTCTCATGAGATATTTTCTTTCCATTCTGTCATTAGTGAGAGATTTTTCAGATGGGTCAAGAATTTCAATCTTTTAGATTCCCAATGTCTGAGTGCTGCTCATATAGGATGATTCATTGGTATTGTAAAATGTCTACAGGAATAATAGAACATTACCTCCTGTCAAAACAGTGGATTGAATCTTCATCACATCAATGTGAAGACACACAACTCTCACCAGAGTTTAGAGAAACCAGTGGCAACACAGAAATCAATCATCTGTGCTGGAAGGTCCAGGCTCCAGAACTTGTAAGTAGCCATGGATATGCACTTTCATTTCTGCTTAGAGAAATTTACAAAGTGGCTGTGCTTGATCTCATTTTATCACATCTCAGAGTAAACTTTCAAACATTGGGATTTTGAAAATTTTTATGTATAATAGAAAATAACAACACCTCACCTTGATCTCAGGCAGCTTCAGAATGTCAGGAATTGCTTTTTTGTTCTTTTCCTTTAAGTCTATCTACATTTTAAAGTTAGATAATTGAAACATAAATTTTTATGTGACAAATCAAGCTTTAAATTAATAAACCTATAAAAAAGCTAGTCTAAATTTTTGAAGAATATAAAATATACAACAATATTTTTGTACTAAATGTTGGCTAATACAACTTTAAATAAAAAAAATGAAATATCATTAACAAAGGGAGTTAGTGAAAAGTTCATATTTGATTTACATGTCTCCTCAGAAGGATTTTGCATGGAATGAAATATAGAAGGGAAAGGTGCTGAAGAAAACATTCAGTATTATTTTATATTAACTCTTTAGAAAGATATTCGTCCTTTCTTCATCATATAATGGCTTATAAGTTTTGAATCTATGTTCAGTATGTGCAAATGACACAAAACTTCCATTTTGTTCCAGCACTTGTTTAGAGATTACCCACAATTAGTCTTTATAAAGCATTCCCTGATACATACTCAATACTGAGAGTGTTGAGTACTTACTAACTCTTCTTGCTAAAAGCTGCTCAATACAGCTTCCTATTTTCTTTAGTCCCTAATACTTCATGTAAAAATAAATACTTAAATGCTTAAAAATATATTGACACCCAGTAATTACATTATAATAACCCCAGACATGTACCTTCAAATTTTACATCATGTTTGTTTGTGCCCATTAATGTGCAAATCTATGCACGGCCTATATGAAAATGTAAAGATGCATGTATGTGTGTCTCTTGTGTGTCTGTGTGTTTTTCTGTGTGTCTGTGTGCCTATATTTACATGTGGGTGTACTTTTCCTACGAGACACTACACTCAGGAATTTTTGACTCCCATGCTATACTACTGAGGAATCTGGTGTCCTAAGTTCATTCCATTTGAATTCACATGTTTGACTGTCATGATTTTTTTCTTTATTCAATATTTTATTTATTTACCTTTCAGGTGCCATTCTCTTTCCCCATCCTTCACCCCATTAATCTCCTATTCCATCCCTTCTCTTCCTTTTTTGCCTTTATACTGTTTAAATTACATACAAGTATTAATGTCAGTCCTAGGTTGAGAAACTAGCAATACAATAGATGCAAATAGTCAAGGAACAAGCAAGACAAGAAACCCAGATAGTCAAAGAACATGCACGACAGTAAACAGAGTCCGTGATCACTCCTATGATTACTATTTATAAGGGCTTATCAGGATGAACAAAATATCTGAGCCTACTTCCTTGTCCTAGCCCAAAGTCATTTTCATGCCTGAAGCCTAATTCTTTGTTGTAACTTAAGATTTAGATTTCTGCCTATAATTACTTCTAAGTTCTAGCCTAAGATTTAGTTTCCCACCTGAAATTTCTGTTTTGTTCTAGCCTAGGATTTAGATTTCTGCCTGAGTTTACTTCTTTGTTCCAGCCTAATGTAAGATTCCTGCCTGCAGTCCATTTTCTTGTCCTTGGCCTATGTCAGATTCCTTCCAAGCAGTCCATTTCCTGGACCTTGGCCAATGTCAGATTCCTGTCAGGCAGCACTCTAAAAGCACTCCACATCTCCAACTTTTTATTGCATAAACCAGACTGAGACTGTCTTTGGTCATTCTGACAAGAAAGCCTTTCTTACCCATCATAGAATATGCATTATCCTATGCAATGCACTTATATCTTAGGTTGGTAAGACTCTGTGTGGAATCTTTCCTGATCTTGGCATGCCAGCCTGTTAAATTAATAACTCTGTCTGGGAGTCCATTTTCAGTTTCAAGTCATGTAGCTAAATTGATTTTGTCTCTTCCACAGTATTTATTGTAAGTTGCATTGACTGTATAATTTCCAATTGTGTTAATGTGTTAAAACCTGGCATGTCTGTTATGAATGTCTATCCAGCTTTTGTCCTACTTCCCTGAGTATTAGAAAACCTTGATTCTCTGAAAAAAGCTTGAAAGTGCTGGAAGAAGTGAGTTAGACTTTGAGCAGAAGCAAGTGGGTTTGATTATTGCTGGTATAAGAGCTTTAATTTCATTAACTGTTAGCACTACTGCTTCTGAAATAGCATTGACACAAGGAGTTAAGGCAGCTATTTTTGTTAACCATCTAGCAAAAAGAAATTTACTAATGTATTGAGTATACAAAGGATTTATATAGGTGTCTGTAGCAAAGGATTGATGCTCTATAGCCTATTCAAATTATTTGAAGGAGGTTCTGGGTTGAAGAGTTAGCAGCCATCTCAAGTGTCAAGACAAATATATTTGGAGTAGTGTTACTTCTAAAATTTACAATGATTTTATTATAATTAGAAAAAAAGTTTAAAGACACCTATATGGTATTTGGTATAATCCTAACACCTCTCTTAATGTTTTAACTTTACATAGTGAGATTATGAATTTAAAAAAATGCTGCTCTGTTGAGCTTTGATGCTGCAGACAATGTGATAAAATTATCCATGGCCTGAGGTCAGTATTTCCATTTTGGTCAAACCTCAGGAATGACATATATACCTTGATCATGTTAGCCCATCTTGTCCTGGGAATACTTTTATTCCTGCCCATTATGTTAAAGATTGTCTCCAATTCACATGTTTGAAATCAAACTCCTTCAAGCTACCTCTGTAAATGTTTTATGTAATAGGGAGACTATCTTGAAAATAATAGTAGAAAGAGTATGTTATTGGATATCTGTGGAAAATCTTTGGGATATAACAGGCATAGCACCTAATGTAGTTCTAGAACTTGAAATATCCCCAGAGATGGTCTTTAGGTTGTAGTGGACTGACAAGTCTTAAAATATCACTCTTCTGAGATCCCCATCAATTCTTCAGTGTGTGGGCACACCATCTACATTGTCCCTTATTCTACACAGTTTGCTCACTGTATCTTTGTATTCTATATTTTTTTATTCCCCATAATGTAGATTAATTCTTCTAGTATTTATTCATTTAACACAGGACAGAGAAATGTTTGATTTTGTGCTTATAGAAGAAGCACCAGTTATTTGCCATCTCTCCAAAATATTTAAATGAGGAATGAATAAATTAAATACTGAACCTTCCAAAATTCCAATTTATGTAATCCTTCAGAAATGTAGTTGTTTGTTGATTTCTTTCTTTATTAAATATGTACTATTCTGAGCTCTTTTATTTATACTATGTGCTCCTTCCAATTTCCTGTCACTTCAAGCCTGTCATCTTATTTTCTTCAGTTTTATGTTTTATTTTGTGCATAATGTCTTTCATATGCATCAATGGATGTCTGTTCCTTCTACTGAAAGTCCATGGCACTTTATTAATTTTATATTTTTCAAATTTATTACTATGTTTTTTTTCATTTCTAACCTTTGATAATGAACTACTATGAGCAAATGTCATTAATACCTACTACATCATTTATAATTTTAGGTGGGATGTAGATGAACTTATCTATTCACAACAGTCTCATTTGTATGAATAAAATTATGAAATTTTCAGAATAAAGTAAGCAAGATATAAAAGGATTTTAAAGTTAATATTTATAAATAAAAAACATATTGGGTAAACCTATTTAATCCAACTGCAATTTTGGTGGTTTAAACATCATTCATATGAAATATTACTTCTAGGTTAATATAAAAGTGCTTCAGATTTTCTCTTTTTCTTTATATTAGGGACTTAGAATAATTCTTTGCTAATTTTTAACTAGAGGAAATTTAAGGAAGAAATTTTAGGTGATTCCCTGCTCAGGATGCTGCAGAGGGGCTCTAAATTTCAAAAGTTCAAAATGTTTCATTTAAAAAAGCAACATTTATTTGACACATTTTATTTATGCCAATGAAAGTCAATTTTGAAGAATACTCAAATCAATTTATATGTTCATTGCAAAATTAGATCAAGCATAAATTAAATGTTTAAAATGATACAAAAAAGCAAGATGCCTATATAACTAGCAGACTATGTTATGAATATACCTAGTATTAAGGCAACTCATACAATATACATTTTGATGTGGACTAGTTTACTTCTAAATATCTGGAATAGATTAATCCATCCATACTTAATGGTACATATTGATTTATCATAAAATATATTTCAAAACTGAAAAATCTACAGTAGGGTATAAAAAAATCTATCTGCTTAGAAAAGATAAAACAAATTCCCCTTTTTTATTCAGTGTTATTATCCAATGGTCACTATTCTTTAATTAGATACTTACTATCCATTGAAGCAAACATAGTATTGGCATTAAAATCTAAAAAAAAAAAAAAAAAAAAATGCTTTAGCTGTCTTAACCAAACCAAAAATACAGTTCTGATATTTTAATCATAAAAATGCACACAAAGTAAAAGACCTGAATTTATCCATTTGAAGATTTCAGTTACAGTTAAAGTTGATTTTTATAGATATTTGATTCCAAAGGCAATTTTGATCTATTTCCTTTCTGAATTCACTGTTTTCTAAATAAACTTTTATTTCTTCCTTCATGTTTTCATTTTTATTAGAATTCACTGCTTTTTTCAAAACCTATAAAGTCAGATTATTATTGTTCAAACAATATCTTAAACTTTGAGGCAAGCATGTTATTCAAGCAAAGGTATAACAAAATGTTACATCAGACAAAATATTTATCTCATTTGTTTTATTTTTAAACTTTTATTTATATTAATTTTAGAATGTTTTTTACATTGTTAGATTGTTGCATGTCTCAGTGCATTCTCTTAGTATTATAAAACATTCTTTATTCCATTCTAAGCCCTCATGCATTATATTAAATTCTAACAATTTTCAGAAAAGACTGCTACAAGAGTTACAGAAACTGTGGTGTATTTGCTCAAATAGTACCAGCTTGAAACAGTGCATTTCCTCACAATGTCTGTGCCTTGGAGACATATATTTTCTGTTCCATTTGTTATCTTAGTTCTTCTGCCAGGATCACTGGTTGCTGCCAGAATTCAACTCTTTACAATATAGGACAGAGGTCAACAGTTTTTTGTTTGTTTGTTTGTTTTCTAGTTCTTGGGGGAAGTCATTCCAATCCTCTATTCCCAGGTATGAGGCTGTTTCACCATGATAGTTTCCTCATTCCTGCCATTGACTACCTCTTCTCATTTTCCCTAGATCCATTGTTTTTTCCTCTACCAGCTATCAGAGAAGGCCTGGATTCTGAAGGTCTTATGTGATTAAGTCAAACCCCATGAGAATAAATTTCAGTTTTTACTACCACTCTATCAAGAAACAAGAATTAAAATTTAGTACTGAAATTTTTAACACTCCTCCCCTTTTCATGGACTAAAGGCACAGTGCATTTGTAAGTTCTAGATGTGCTGAAGTCTCCTCCCTTGATGAACACATGAATTTAAAGGAATTCTAACAGCACACAACCTGCCTTATCTTTTGTTCTTTTCCTGTCCTATATTTTAAATCCTATGAAATATCCTATAGGGAACCCACTTTTTCCTCACATATTTTTTTTTTTTTGATCTACAGTCCTTTATAAAACTTCATGTAACCATCTGGGAGAATGTTGTTTTCTCATAGTGAAGTTTTTGTTGTTGTTGTTTTCGTTTATGTATTTAATTATAGGTGAATTTTGTCAATTGGTTTTTTATTTATTATAAAAAAAAACAGTATCTCTTACTAATTCTATTTATCTGGCTTTTTTCAATGATAGGATATTCTGAGAAGCAGATCATATATATTATATATATATATATATATATATATATATATATATATATATCAGAATTCTGTCTCAGACTCAGTGTTTCTTACAGAAAATAGGAAGGGACAGAAAAATAATATAACACTTCAAGTGCTTGCCAGACAATAGAAACACAGAGAGGATGGAATTTGAGAGTGTTGGTTAGAAGTCCCTTGTATATTATGTGTCCTTTTAAAATTTACAAGTGTATGACCTAGCCATGAAGTGACAGCACACATCAGGGGAATCCCTAGACTCATAAGAGTGGTAATGCTTTACTGCAGTCTAATCTGAGACATTATTTTTATGATGAATGAAATTTGAGACACAGAACTGGGATTCCTGTACTTTCTGATGGCTGCAATTTAAGTAGAGCAGTATATGGAAGCCATATTTCAATCTGGTTTTGATCTTAATTTTTTGGTGGTTGTTGTTGTTGTTTATAAACACAGAATCTGTCTGTCTTTTTCTTCCCTTTGTCTGTCTAGAAGTCTACTCGTTCTAATTGTTGTTTGGGGGAAAAGTAAAACTGTAGTTTTGTTCTTGAATATTTGTTTGATGTCTAGGAGGTCTATTATAAAAAGACAAAATGTTGTTTTCCTTTTATTTGTGATGTTACTATCTTAAAGAGCAGAAAATGTGGGGCAAGAAACCTTTAGCTTTTCAATTTTAGTATGTGATTTGTCCAGTGAAGGTGGATGTGTCAGTGTGGGTGAAATTGTGGGTCAGGAGGTGAGAGTGGGATGGTGTATGGGGGCATACCCTCATAGAAGCAGGAGGAGGGGGGATGGGATAGTGGGTTTCTTGGTGTGAGGAGAAGTATATTACATCTGAAATGTAAATAAAATATCCTATAAAAATGAAAAACAAAAAAGAAACTGGATATACTAGCAGCTCAACAGCACATCTGAAATCTCCAGAACAAAAGAAACAAATACACACAAGAGGTTAGGCACAGGAAATAATCAAACTCAGGGCTAAAATCAACCAAGTAGAATTAAAACAAACTATACAAGGAATCAACAAAACCAGGAGCTGGTTCTTTAGGAAAATCAATAAGATAGATAAACCCTTAGCCAACCTAACCAGATGGCACAGAGACAGTATTCAAATTAATAAAATCAAAAGTGAAAAGGGAGAGATAACATCAGAGACTGAAGAAATTCCAAAAGACATCAGATCCTACTACAAAAGGCTATACTCAACAAAAGTGGAAAATATGGATAAAATGGATCATTTTCTAGACAGAAACCAAGTACTAACACTAAATAAGGATTAAATAAACAGTTCCATACTCCATAAAGAAATAGAACAGTCATTATAAGTGTCACAATGAAAAAAGTCCAGGCCAGATGGTTTTAGTGGAGAATTCTATCAAACTTTCAAAGAAGACCTAATACCAATACTCTTCAAAGTATTCACAAAATAGAAACAGAAAGAACACATAATTAATTCATTCTTTGAAGCCTCAGATATGCTGATACTTAAACCATGAAAGGCCCAACAAAGAAAGGGAATGTCAGATGAATTTCACTTATGAATATCAATGCAAAAATTCTCAATAAACTTTTTAAAAACATAATCTTAAAACACATGAAAATGATCATTCACTAAGATCAAAAGCTTTCATCCCAGGGATGGTTCAATATATGAAAATCCATCAATGCAACCCACTACATAAACAAACTCAAAGAGAAAAAACATATGATCATCACAGTAGATGATGAAAAAGTACTAGACAAAATTCTATGTGACCTTCATGTTAAAAGTTTGGAAAGATCAGGAAATCAAGGCAGATACCTAAGCTTAGTAAAAGTGATATACATCAAAGCAGTAGCCAACATCAAACTAAACAGAGAAAAACTCTCTTCTTGTCTATTCACTATAGCAATTGAAGTCCTAGCCAGAGCAATTAAAAAGAAAAGAAGGTCAAAGGGATACAAATTGGAAAGGAAGAATTCAAAATATTAGTATTTGCAGATGATATGATAGTACAGTTAAGTTATCCAAAATGTAACCAAAGAACACAAATAGCTGATAAACAACTTCAGAAAATTGGCTAGATATAAAAATAACTCAAACAAATCAGTAACTTTCCTCTACTCAAAGGATAAATATGCTGAGAAAAAAATTAGGGAAATGACAGCCTTCACAATAATCACAAATAATATAAAGTATTTTGGTACAACTTTAACCAAGCAACTGAAAGAAGTATGACAGAACATCAAGTCCCTGAAGACAGAAATCAAAGAAAACCTCTGAAAATGGAAAGATCTCCCATGCTCATGGATTGGCAGATTAATATAGTAAAAATGTCCATCTTGCTGAAAGCAATCTACAGATTCAATGAAATACCTGTCAAAATACCAACTCAATTTTTCATAGAGTTAGAAAAAGAAATTTGCAAATTCATTTGCAATAAAAAAAAACACAGAATAGTGAAAACTATTCTCAACAATAAAAGAACTTCTAGGGAATCATCATCCCTGAGCCCAAGCTTTACAACAGAGCAATAGTGATAAAACTTCCATGGTATTCTTATAGAGACAGGCAGGAAGATCAATGGAATAGAATTGAAGATCTAGAAATAAACCCACACATCTGTGGTCACTTGATCTTAGACAAAGAAACTAAAACAGTTGAGTGGAAAATGGATAGCATTTTCAACAAATGTTGCTGGTTCAACTGGTAGTCAGCATGTAGAAGAATCCTTGTATAAAGCTGAAGTCCAAGTGGATCAAGGAACTCCACATAAAACCAGATATCCTAAAACTAATAGAAAAAAAGTGGGGAAGACCCTGGAACACATGGATACTTGGGAAATTTTACAGAACAGAACACAAATAGCTTATATTCTAAAATCAACAAGAGACAAATGGAACCTCATAAAATTGCAAAGCTTCGGTAAGACAAAGGACACTGTCAATAGGACAAAATGGCAACCCACAGTTTGGAAGAAGATGTTTACCAATCCTACATCTAATAGAGGGCTAATATCCAACATATACAAAGAATTCAAAAAGTTATATCAGAGAATCAAATAATCCTATTAAAAATGGCATAGAGCTAAAAAAGAATTCTCAACTGAGGCATTTTGAATGACCAAGGAGCACCTAAAGAAATGTTCAACATCCTTAGTCATCAGGGAAATGCAAATCAAAACAACCCTAATATTCCCCCTCACACCTGTCAGAATGACTAAGATCAAAATCCCAGGTGACAGCAGATGCTGGCAAGAATGTGGAGAAAGAGGAACACTCCTACATTGTTGGTAGGACTGAAAGCTTATCCAACCACTGGAAATCAATCTGGTAGTTCCTCAGAAAATTGGAGATTATATTACCTAAGGACCTGCAGTATGAGGACTTGGGAGTAAGAGACATGGGTAATGGAACAAATGGGACAGGATCAGGTCTGTTGAGAGTTCGGGGAGATCTACAGAAGGTTATGAAATTGAACAGAGTTTTATAACAATGGGGAATGGGAAACAGGTGTAGCCATTAGTAAGTCCCAGATGCCAGGAATGCAAGTGACTCCCAGGAACCAATGGGAATTACATTACCTCAAATACCCAACAATGGGGAGAAAGAACCTGTAGAGACTACTTTCAGAGGATAGGCAACACCCCTGGTTGAGGAATAGAGTCACCCAACCATCTCCAAAATTTTAACCCAGAATTGCTCCTCTCTAAAGGAAATACAGGGAAAAAGAGGGCATAGAGACTGATAGAAAGGCCTTCCGGAGCTCCATCCTATCTACAGATACCAATCCCAGAAATTATTGCTGATACTAAGAAATTCTTGCTGACAGGAGCCTGGTATAGCTGTCTTTTGAGAGGCTCTTCCAGAGCCTGACCAATACAGATGTCAATGCTCATAGCCAACCATGAGACTAAGCACAGGGACCCCAATGGAGGAGTTAGGGAAGGACTGAAGAAGCTGAAGGGATTTACAACTCCATAGGAAGAAAAACAATATCAACCAACCAGATACTGCAGAGTTTCCAAGGACTAAATCACCAACAAAGAGTACACATGGAGAGACCCATGGCTCCAGCTCCATATGTAGCAAAGGATGGCTTTTCTGGCATCAATGGAAGCAGAGGTCCTTTGTCTTGTTAAGGCTCTAGTGTCCAGTGTAGGGGAATGCTATGAGAGTGAGGCAAGGGTAGGCGAGCACCTCTTAAAAGGTCTTAGAAACAGTGATCATAGGAGTTTCATGGAATTTTGTTTATTGTCTTACTTGTTCTTTGACTACTTGTGTTTATTGTCTTGCTTTTTCTATGACTATTGCATCTATTGTACTGCTAGTTCCTCAACCTAGAACTGACCTTAATACTTGCATGTAATTAAAATAGTATAAAAACAAAAGGGAAGAGGGGAGATAGGACAGGGGTTTCTAGAGAGGGGATATGGGGAAACGGGATGATATCTGAAATGTAAATAATAAAATATCCAATTAAAAAAAGAAGCAGGAATAGTAGGGATGGGATGGCTTTGCAGAGGAGGAAACTGGAAAAGAGGATAACATTTGAAATGTAAACAAAATAACCAAAAATAAAAAAATAAATCTTGATAATGAACAAGTGATAAGGCTGTATTTAGATAAAATTTCATTTATACATATATGTTTGGTACCTAATGAAAGCACTATTAAAAAATGTTTAATATTCCATTTTCTGAATTGTGCAGATTGTATATTTATTAATAAATATGCACAATTCAGATGCAAATAAAAGGATATGAAAATATTTAATGGTTAAAATAAGCATAGGACTTTCACTCTTAATCTTGAAGTAATTAACACTATAGTTCAGGGAATATGTAACTTGTTTATTAGGATTCCATTGTTTAGATAATTCTTGATTTGTTGTGTAATTGATCTGCATTTTTGCATGGTTCAATGGATTTTTATCCTAAATCATCCCTCCTCCTCTGCTTTACAGAGTGTGGCTTAATTATTTATTTTGTTTACATAAGCTAATCACTTATTCTTTCCCTTATACATGACGATCTATTTGCATTATAGGTTCATAAGAAAAAGTATATTTAAAGTACTGGCATGATTTAAAAGAATATACTACAACCACACAGTTACATTTTAAAATCATTTTAAATATGTGTAACTTTAATTTTTGTCAATCCTTTCCTATTTCATTTTGGAATTTAAAATATCCTATCTGTTGAAAACTATTACACTCCTGCAGTTTATTCAACTTTCTTCTTGGTGAAATTTCTTCCAAATGCATGTATTGGAGAAGGTAGTTAAATTGTTCCACAGATTTTTCCTCTTTGCTAGTGGAACAATATATTATTGATCAGAAAAATTTCTTTCATTAGATAAGTTGCTTACAAAAAAGAAAACAGTCTTATTCTGTGGATAAAAAATCTTCATATCTTTTTACACAGAAAGAATTATGTAGGAAAGATATAAGCACTGTCATTAAGCATCCAGGTTTTTCTAATGGACAGAGTTTTCTGTTGTTGTTTTTGTTTGTTTGGTTAGTTCTGTTTTGTTCCCCCCCCCGAGAGAAGAAATTAGACCAATCAATGTTAGTTACAGCAAATGGTTAGATAAGTCTTTTCCATTCAATGAAGATAAATGATCAATTGGCAAGAATTTTGCAGATTTAAATCCTGGTCTAGGAAGACATACACACAATTATAAATGACTTTACACATAACCTCCTACAAACCTCTTATCCTCAATGAAGAAGTTGAGCAAATTGTTCAGTAGTATTTCTATTAATCAGCTCCTCATCTAGCACTAAATCAGAACCTTCCACAGAGTTGAGTATGTATATGAGTATGAAAGGAGTGCAAGGTTCACTGATAATAACATGTATTCCCACCCAAGGTCATTCAATTGGAAGTCGGCTATTGGGCCAAATGAATGTGATTTTCATGAAATATTAAGTTGTACAAACTAAATATTCTCTGAAGTATAGTGTTAATGACTTCAAGATTAAGAGTGAAAATCCTATTCTTTTTTTAATCATTACATATTTTTATATCCTTTTCATTGTATTAAATTTAAAACTTGTTCTTTAAAAGGAAATTTTACTCCTCTATGAAATTTGTAGTTTATCCCATGTTCTATTAGACTGGATTAAGTTGTTTATGGGGTCAAAAAGATTTAGTTAGAAACTTTCTTGTGAAATATTGGAAATTAAAAAAACATCAGCCTCAACCAGACTAAAAGTTCATGTCAATAATCTATGCTTAGAAGCAAGGAATGAGTGCATTAATTTGAATATATGCCAAGTTTAATTTATGAACTGGGCAATATATACCCAATTATGTTAAATTGCTTTATGTATGACATTGACCCATGTAATTACTATTTTCTTTGAAAAATAGCAATTACAAGAATTCATCAGAAGATAATTTTGCAAATAATTAAGATTCATAGAGATGTTCTAGTTTGCAAGATCCATGTTTAAAAGAGAAAATATATACCACTCTTTTGCTGACTACGTATTCAAAGAAAATCTAGCAAATTGAATTCTAGATATACAATTTCTCTGTGGTGCAGATATTTCATTTGGTTCTATAGTGTTTTTTTTTTTTTTTTTTTTTTTATAATGCAGCTTCTAATGAAACATGTCATTTTATTACTACTTGGCCTTTTATTTATATTCTTGTCTTATTTCTTCATTAACTCTTAACATTTACAAAATGTAGCTCATTTAAACTTCAGCTTTCGATTTAAAAAGGAAAGCATGTTTAGCAACATCTCGATCACTAAGTTTCTTCTTTAAAAATCATAATGAAAACCAGGTTTGGTTATTTATACAAGTTATTCACTGGCAATTGTGTGATTGTAGTTTGGATCTTGACTATACCAGAAAACCTTTTATGCTGAAGGATTTCCTTCTATCTTCTTGTGTCACATAAGTTGTCAGACCCATAAGGACATAGAACTTAGAGGACATAAATTGAGGCATCATTGATTCTGTTTCTTTGAAGGAGAATATAAACTTTATTTATTCCTCTTTCTCACTCTGCTCCCTGACTTCTATGAAATAATCAGTTTCTTCAGAAAAACTTCAGGTCTCACAACTGACCAAAAGTGACAATGCAAACAAAAATAAACAGAAAATGAGAGAAAAAACCACCACTTTCCTTGTTGAGCTACTTGTCTCTGTTATATTATCAACCCTACCAAAACAAACAGTGATGGAGAGAACATATCCTTTTTATGATTACTTTACACAGTATTTCAGGAGCTTTTGAAATTGGATTGTCGAAGAAATGTCGAAATTGTTGAGTGAGAAACCTTGGGAAATCTCTAAATGCTGAAATAGTTTAAATAGTGTGACTCTGTAGTATGATGATAAAAATATTGGTTGTAAAATAAAACAACTGAGAAAATTTCAGAATTTGTCAAGAACACAACAATTGCAACATGTAACAACAGATTCATTTCCAAGACTGGTTTGAAAAGAGAGTCCTGGAGCACTTTTCTTGTACAGAATACTTAAGTCTTTGTTTCCTGAGATTAGTGCCCTTGTATTCTGCCATTAAGACATTCACAGGTATCTGTAGCATAGTTCAAGAACACTGGTGCAGGTTATGTTTGCTGGCAAGCAATGGCATCATCTTCATGGTAGTAGTTTTTTAGATTAGTAAAATATAAGTCATTGCGTCAGATAGGCTTTTTTCAAGATTTCTAGTAAAAACTTGGATGTCAGGAATTGTGCAACTGAGTCTCAGTCCCAGGGCCACAATTTCTGGCTAGATAATAAAAAGAAGCAATATTTCAGTAGATACTTCAAGAGCCAAGAAACACCAGATATATGAGACATGCCAAGGTAATTGTCAGTCAGCAGAGTAAAATGTGTGGCCATGTGGATTGCAACCAACAAGGCCACAAGAACATAATGTTTGACCTTCTGCTACTCGCTGTCATAGTAATTAGACAGAGGGGATTAGTGTTTTCTCAGCTGAGTGTCTGTTTCATTTGGGACTGTTTCTACATTTATATCACACCACTTTGAATAAGGAATATAAGTTTGATGTCTGCCATACTATTGGGTCATAGAAACATGAAATTATCTTTTTCTATTTTTAGAGGGGATTGCACATGCATATGCTGGAGTCTTAGAGATGTTAGACGTAGAATTTTGAATAATGCTAAACTGTTAAGATTTTCTTCTTCTTTTGTATATTTTTATTTTTGGTAATTGATTCTTTTGTCACAGAGTGAATTGAGAGATATTTTCTCTTTTCTACATTTCTATTAGGGTTTGTATAGAATTGTTCTTATCTGGTAGAATTTACCAATGAAACCATTTGAACACTGAGTTTTTCACTACAAATTGAACTTCTAAAAATAAATGTAATGTTACTCAGAATAAAAAGATTTTAGAAATCTTAAGTATGGATTATGTGTTGTAAGATAAATGTGAGTTATTTTGGGTGCAAGGAAATTTTTTTTCCATATCTTGAATGCTTCCCAAAATAACCCATATATTAAGTGACTTCTTGATACTCAGCCTGAGGAGCTAATGAGAACTAGGGAAAACTTCAGATTGCATGATCTATGACAGTATTTTTCTCTATCCTTGAAAGAAAAACCAAGATACCAGTCTCTTTCCCATTTTCTGCTCTTAAGGAACAGTTCTTCTGTATCATATTTATATCCTATGACAAAGATAATAGAATCAATTGATTATGCCCCAAGCTACCTGACACATGCCTCAAACATGAATATTGCCTTCATAATCTTTGACACACCCCTGAGGATACAAAACCTTAAGTTCACTTTTTTCTAACTTATCTGTTCATTTCTTTCCACCCATTTTTCTCAGCCATGTGCTACATCTTTTTGTCTGCTGATAAAATTACATGATAGGATTTAGTGTAGAAACTGTAAAAATCAGCATGAATAACCTAAAATATTAAAACTAAACAAACATGTGACCTGGATTTATAATTTCTAGGTATATAATCAAAAAAAAATCTGAACCAGCAATGTACAGAATTACATATATATGAAGCTATTATACCATTTATAAATACTAATATGTTCAATCCTCCTAGGCATCTATCAGCAGACAAAGATAAATAAAATGTGCCATGTATACCCAATGGAATTTAATTCAGCTGTAAAGAACCACAAAATTATATCATTTTCAAGAAATTGTTAGTCATGAAGATTTTCATGCTAACCAAAGTAAGTCAGGTTAAGATAAATATTGGATTTTCTTTTGTATATCAAAATAATATGATATGAAAGTCTAAGACAGACTACATATGAGAGAATGTGGGTGGAGAGTAAAAGAAGAAACAAAAAGTCTAACTTATGTAAATACAAGAAAGACTATGATATTCAAGTGTAAAATTGTCATAATAAAATCCATTTTTATATATTTTCATTAAAATCTTGAGAAATAAACATAAATATCTTTGTTGCTTCAAATATGATCTATAGAGGATTTTCTACCCAAATGCATATCAGTCATGTGCATGTGCTCTGGAGAATTTCTAGAGTCAAATTATGTCAGTAGGTTCCTAATTACTAATACTCTGTTAAATTCTGAATATAACTCTTTAGTTTTATAGCTTCAAGGAATCATTTTGCAAAGATTAGGAACAGGTTTCTCAGAGTGAGAAATAATTATGAATTTAGTTATTTCTGATGAATGGTTGCTGATAGTTTCTTTCAATAGGCAAGATAGTAAATAGGTATACTTTGGTTATAATATGTAAATCATATTCATTTTTTATTGTTTATGGTATGTCTCTTTTTTTTGGTTTTGTACAAGAATTTTAATCTCTAAAAAAACCACAATTTTTTTCCAATTTGTTTTACAAGAACATAGCGAAACCTCATTTATATTAAGATCATTTGTTTTAAACTCCTTGTCTTAGAAGTCTGTTGTTAGATATCTTATGATATTTTTAAATTTTTTATATTTTCTTTGTTTTAAGTCTGATATATTTAATCATCTGATAAGAAAGACTAATTCAGATTTTTAAATATATATTATATATATTATAATGTTCAGTTTAATTGTTGAAGTAGCAAGCAATAGAAAAATTATTATACTCCAAAAATTATAGTAATAAATATCTTAAAAATAACTGTGTACTTCCAAACTCAAGTAAACAGTTGGAATAACTCATACCCCTGTTTTGATTCCTCTGAGAGCAGTTCTATTTTTGATGCACAAAGACACCTAGGGTACAACTGTATTACTTACTTTATGTTAAAGCCTCAGAGATTTATTTGCTCCATTTCATCTTTGGCAGAAACTGAATTCCAATTTTTATTCTTAACCTGAGACTTTTTCAAAACTTGTCAGCCCTTTTGTTTCCTTTTTAAAAATGTTTAATTTTATTATTTTTAATGTTGTCTTAGTGTATATATTTACTTGTGGGGATGTGCAGGTGAGTGTATGTACCCAGGAAGGAAATAGGCATAGGCGTCTCTGGAGTAGGATATACATAAGGCTATGAGACACCTGATTTGATTCCTGGAAGTGAGCTAAAGTCCTCTGAAAGAGGAGAAGTAATTTTAATGGCTGAGCCTTCTCTCTAGCCCACTTTGTCAGTTTTTGTTTTTTCTTTCTTTCCTTTTTCTTAGATTTTTACATTTACTTGCTCATGGAAAAAACAAAAATAAATACATAAAATAAAACAAAGAATAATATTTGTAATCTATACAACAGACAAGCAGTAAATAACCCTAAGAAAGAAACTCAAGCAGAGTCTGGTGTTGTATCTTTATAAATAAGGCCCTCAGGGTTGAATTTGGGGAAGGACAATCACTCAAAGTTCAAAGCCATCATGGGCTACATAGTAAGATCTTGTCTCAAAAAGAAAAATGAAAATTTAAAAAGTACTGGAATACATATAGCTCAAATGGTAGAATATTAGAATTCTTGGGACCTGGCACCATAAGCCCAGTGTGGTAGCACATGCTTTTAATTTCATCATAGTAGAGATGGAGACGGGTAGATTAGAAGTTTAATATCATGCTTGGGCAAATCTAGGCTCAAGAACCTGTGAAGGACGGGAAGAGATAGGGAAGTAGGAAAGGAAACAATAAATAAAATGTCATATACCAAAATAATAAATACAAAAATCCCATTGACACACATGAATAGTGCATATAGCGTGCAAGCTGTTTAGAGGTGATGGTGATGGGGAGAAAATAAACAACTTTGGCCTAACTGTCTTTACAGTAAAAACTGAACCCCAGTTTAGTCTGTGTTTACCATTCTTCATTACTCTTGTTACTCTCCTTGCTTTAGTCAGACTGCATTCAGCTCTGAATAATTCTAAATTGTAAATGCTAATTTAGTCACTTTTTTTCCATGTAAAATTACTTTTAATATTTTCATACATCTGTACAATGTATTTTGGTTATATCTTCCTCCACTCCCCATTTCTCAGCATCTCCCAGATACTCTCCATATCCCTTGTCCCTTCCCAGCTTAAAACTGTATATCCTCTTTTTTGCTTCTGTACTATAAACCCAGAGTACAAAATTAGTGCTTATAAACTACACATGGGTATGCAGTCATCACTGGATTGTAGGTAAACTATTAGGGATATGCCCACGAAGAAAACTTCCTTATCAACCAACAGTAGCTTCTCATCTAGAAGTATGCCTTGTGAATCTCTTTTACCTTACCTTATCTTACCTTATCTTATCTTCTTACCTGACCTATTATTTATATTGCTTTTTTATTTATTTACTTTGTATCCTGGTCACTGCTTCCCCCGGCTTCCTTTCACCTCCTCCTACAATCCTTTCCCCCATTCTCTCATTCCCCTATTCCCTTCTCATTGGCACATCACTTCTCTTCAAGGTTAGGCACTTCTGTTCCTACTGAGTCCAGAAAAGGCACCTCAGTTGGAATAACATATTCTAGGTACAGACAAAAGTTTTCGGGATAGCCTTCCCCCTCCAGTTGTTCAGGAACTACTGAAAACCTAGCTCCACATCTTCTATATATTAGTGGAGAGTGCTAGGTCCAGCTTGAGTATGTTCTCTGGCTGGAGCTCTTATATTCTCCAGCCTTCAAACCTTCTTTTATTCTTCCATAAAAGTCACCAAGATCCATCTACTGTTTAGCTGTAGGTGTCTATATCTCTGAGTCTGCTGCTAGGTAGAGCTTCTCACAGGACAGCCATGCTAGACTCCTGTTTCTAAGCATAACAGAGTATCAATAATAATGTCATGGATTGGTGCTTGCCCAAGGGATGAGTTGGGCCAGTTATAATTGTATATACCCTCAGTCTCTGATCTATCACCCATGCCTGCATTTCTTGTAGGCAGGATATATTTTGGGTTGAAAATTTTGTGGATGATTTGGTGTACCTATCTCTCCACTAGGGTTCCTGACTGCCTAGATGAGGTGGCATCATCAGGGTTTATATCCCCAATGTTGTTAGCCACAGTTAAGGACACCCCCATTGATTCCTGTGGCTCTTTATCACAGGTCTCATCTTGGAAATGTCCCCAACTCCCTGGCCTTGTCAGTGCAGATTTTAATTCACTCATTGATTGTTATTACATATGCATATATATGTGTGTGTGTGTGTATGTGTGTGTGTGTGTGTGTATCCCTAAATATATTTCCTTTCATCTATATAATGCTACCTACATATTTATTTTAAGGGCTGACAATTTAATAATAGGTAGCCATCTGTTGCGCTTTTCTCTTGGAATGACACCTCTCCATGTCCCAAGTTTCTTTAGATCCCTATAGATATTTGGATTGAGTAAAAGCCTCATCATGGATTTTACTTTGTAAAAATTTGCATTTTCATTAGTATTTTCCTTGTTAAGCTCACATTTGGGCAGTTATGTTGGTAAGATGTTATGCATGTAGTTTATGATATTACTCTGTGTCTTAGTCACTGTTTTGTTGCTATGAAAAAATACCATAACCAGGAAAATGCCTAAAAAGAAAAGATATAATTTGGATTTGCTTGCATTTTCAGAGTTTAGACCATTATCATAATGGTGTAAAGGAATAGATCCACACATATCATCCTTCACAAAATGCAAGTAAAAATGAATCAAAGATATCAACTTAAAATCAGAAAAAATGAACCTGATAGAATGTAAGTGGGGAATAACACTGAACTCATTGGCATAGGCAAAGACACACTGAACAGAAAACAATTAGCACATAAAATCAATAACTGATAAACAGAACATCTACATGTCAAAGGGTACCATCCTTTGAACAAAGTACCAACTGCAAGCCCAATTGGTGCCAGATATCCAAAATATATTTAAAAAATAAAAATCTAGATATCAAGCAACAAACAACTCAATAAAAAATGGGGTCAAAATCTAAAGATAATTATCAGTAAAAAATAAAATAAATGAGAAACACAGAAAGACATGTATGATGTCCTTACCCATCAGATAAATGAAAACCTAAACTACTTTTAGATTTCATCTTATACTTACCAGAATGACTAAAGTCAATAACACAAAGGAAAGTTTGTGGTGTTGCTGGTTTCATGAACACTCATGCATTGATTATGGGAATGAAACTTCAACAGCTACTGTGGAAATCAGTGTGGTATCAATCTACCTCAAGATCCAACTATACCCTTCTTGGTGTATACCAACATTATGCCTCATACTACCACAAGAAAAATTGTTCGACACTATTTATTGCTGCTTTATTGAGAATTAGCCAGAAACTGTGAAAAAATCTAGAATTCTCTCAAGAGATGAATAGATAGAGAAAAAGGGGCACATATGTACATGAAGTATTATTCAGTCATTAACAAAATATATGACATCAGAAAATTTGCAAGTAAATGGATAGAACTAGAAAAAAAATCACCCAGAGTGAGCTACCACCAACCAAGAAAGATAAATTTAGTATGTTTCCATTTATATTTGAATAATAGCTGTGTAATCAATGATAACCAAGGTACAATCCTTAGAACAGCAGAGATTAGTTACAGAGTAAAAAGGTAGAAATATGGATAGGTCCTGTTAAGAAAGAGAAACAAAATCCATAGGTAAGAGTGGATAAGGGGTCGGTTAGATCAAGTAGTAGGCAGAAGGGAGAGTGGAATGATATACACAGGGGAAAAGCTATTTGAAGGGTAGTATAGAAACCAAATGGAGATACACACACACACACACACACACACAAACACACACACACATAATTTAAGAAGACCAAAATCAAAATGTAATCATCAAATAATGGAGACAGAGTCACAAATGGATGTCACTCGTGACTGAATGAAGCTTCCAGTACTGATATTAGATTACATATAATTTAGCCAAAAATGTTTTATGGAAACCTTCAAGCAACCCAAGCTATTGCTATCCACAAACTGGCAACAAGGCATCATTGGTGCAGAAAACACCAATACAAGACACTGTATAAAAAAAAAATAGTGTTGGTGCCTACATAAAACATTCACTTTTAACATTAAGCATCTTTGGCACGAAAAGGTACAATTTTGACTACCAAAAGAGAAATGTAAACACCAAGCCAGCCACATACCCTTTGATCTTCAATGACATCTTGTCTACAGAATATACTAGAGCAATAGTGGTACAAATCTTGGGTAGTAATCATCCAATATCTAGTTTTATTTAAGGTATGCTGCACCGGTTGGAATCCAAACTGAAAACTGCTTGAGTGGTCAAGAACCAAAGACTAGATAGCACAGGGGCCTCAAGAAAAATCAAATACTACTGGTCTAAAAACAGACAAACAAACAAGCAAATGAAGAATGTGGTGATAAAATGACTCCCAATGCCAGTCTTTGTTGTGCCACCTTTTAAAATATTTTCCACAACAGGTGGCCAGTAACCTGTTGGGCAAGAATCCACTAGAAATTTAAGATTAGTAGCTTGAGAGTTAAATTTTCATTATCTATGTGAAAGAAAGGTGGTGCTGGAACCAGACCCATGGGCTCAAGCATGGGAACCTTGAAACAAAGAAATAGGGCTCTGAGGTCTCCTGCTGTTGACAGAAACAAGATGGTTGCTCTGAGTCACAGAGCTAGAGTATGGAAGCTGCCTACATCTTGGGGCAGTTATTGCTTTAAGTTTGAATTCATAATATATATATATATATATATATATATAGTCTGAATTACATGGGGAATTTTTCCAATGATTCAGAAGGAAAAATTATTCACTGACTCCAAGTAAGAAGGCAGTGATAATTTCCTGGTATAAACAGGTATTAATTAATAATGTCTGTGGCTCCAAGTAGAGAGCTTGACAGATAAATATTATAACAGGTATTAATTAATAATATCTATGGCTCCAGGTAGAGAGCTCAATAGATAGATAGTATAATAGGATGACTGTTGTAGGCAAGAGCTTAACAAAAGTAAAAACTACTTGCTTCCTGTATGCAGATATTAGTGAAAATTTGAATTAATAGTTTTAAAGATTGTATAAAGATAGATTGCTCTATTAAGTCTTACAGGATACTCCAATTCTGTCTAATGTGGGCTCCATGGGAATTTTGAGTTTTAACACTAGTTTGACTATCTGCCTGTTTTTAAGCAGGTATGGATAGAAGTATAAATCAAATTTTAAAGATGGTATGGGTCCTTCTGGACTGAGCTGGTGCCCAGAGCAGACTTTGGGCTCTAGCTCTGCTCCAGACCTACAACATACAGAAGAAGCTTGACTGCCAGGTACTCTAACATGCCCGGGATCATAGGTGAAAAGGCCACAATATCTTCCCCAACACCCCAACATCAGGAGTACCTGGGACCAGCAGGATCCAGGGACAAAGGAACCCCTGCTTGGCCAGTGACACAGGTCTCTTCCGGTCTGAGCTGGTGTTCTGAGCAAACCTTGGATAAGAGCTCCACATCCATACAGAAAAAGGTCGATTCCCATGCACTCTAACATGCCAAAGATCATTGAATCTCAGAAGGTTGGTCACACCAGGATTTCAGACCCAGCATTTTGCTGCAAGAAGGAAATGCATCTCAGTGACAAAGACAGATAGTACCTCAGAGTAAAAGGAAAGAAAAAATTTTTCAAACAAATATTCCCAAGAAACAAGCTGGAGTAGCCATTCTAATACAGAATAAAATTGATTTTCAACCAACAGTTAACAAAAAAAATAATAATAATAAGGAAAGACACTTCATAAACATCAAAGGAAAAATATACCAAGATGAACTCTCAATTCTGAACATATATGCTCCAAATTAAAGAGCAACCACATTCGTAAAAGAAACTTTACTAAACCTCAAAGCATACATTACACCTCAGACATTAATACTGGGAGACTTCAACACCCCACTCTCAACAATGGACAGATCATGGAAACAGAAACTAAACAGAGACACAGTGAAACTAACAGAAGTTATGAACCAAATGAATTTAACAGACATTTATGGATCATTTCATCCTAAAATAATAGCATATAACTTCTTCTCAGCACTACATGGTACCTTCTCCAAAATTGGCCACATAATTGGTCACAAAACAGGTCTCAACAGATACAGAAAGACTGAAATAATCCCATATATCCTGTCAGATCACCATTAACTTAGACTGGTTCTTCAATAACAATAAAAACAACAGAAATCACACATATATGTGGCAACTGAACAACACTGTACTCAATGATAATTTGGTCAAGGAAGAAATAAAGAAAGAAATTAAAGACTTTTTAGAATTTAATGAAAATCAAAGCATGTCATACCAAAACTTATGGAACACATTGAAAATAGTCCTAAAAGGAAAACTTATATTTCTAAGTGCCTCCAAAAAGAAACTAGAGAAAGTATATGATAGCAGCTTGACAGAAATCCTGAAAGCTCTAGAAAAAAAAAAAAAAAAGCAAATACATCAAAGAGGTTTAGGCAGCATGAAATAATCAAACTGAGGGCTGAAAACAACTAAGTAAAAACACAACGAACTATACAAATAATCAACAAAACCAGGAGCTCATTCTTTGAGAAAATCATCATGATAGATCAAATCCTTAGTGAGACTAGCCAGGGTGCACAGAGACACATCCAAATTAATAAATTCTGAAGTGAAAATGGAGACATTACAATGGAAACTGAGGAAATTCAAAAAATTATCAGATCCTACTATAAAAGTGTATACTCAAATTGGAAATTTGGATAAAATGGACAATTTTCTAGACAGACACCAGGTCTAAAACTTAAATCAGGATCAGATAAACAATCTAAACAGTCCCAAAACACCTAAAGAAATAGACAAAATCATTAAAAGTATTCCAAACAAAAAAACCCAGAACCAGATGGGTTTGAGCAGAATTCTATCAGACCTTCAAAGAAGACCTACTAGCAATTCTCTTCAAACTATTTCACAAAATATAACCAAACGGAACACCAAATTCATTCTATGATGACACAATCATTCTTATACCTAAACCACCCAAACTCCCAACAAAGAAAGAAAATATCAGACCAAATTCCCTTATGAACATCGATGCAATAATACATAATAAAATTCTTACAAACTGAATTCAAGAACAAATCAAAATGATCATTAACCATGATCAAGTAGCTTCATTCTAGGGATGCAGAGATGGTTCAATATATGTAAATCTATCAATTTAATCCACTAAAGAAACAAACTCAAAGAATAAAACCACATGATCATTTCATTAGATCCTGAAAAAGCATTTGACACAATTCAAAATGCCTTCATCTTAAAAGTCTTGGAAAGATCAGGAATTCAAGTCCCAGACCTAAATATAGTAAAATCAATATACAGCAAACAGTAGCCAACGTCAAACTAAATGGAGAGAAAATTGAAGCAATCTGACTAAAATCAGGGACTAGACAAGACTGCCCAATCTCTCTATCTATTCAATAAAGTAAAGTAAGATAACTTAAAGTTCTAGCTAGAGCAATTAGACAACAAAAGGATGTCAAAGGGATACAAATTGGGGAAAAAAAGTCAAAATATCTGTATTTGAAGATGATATGGTAGTATATTTAAGTGACCCAAAAGTTCCACAAGAGAACTGCTAAACCTGATAAACAACTTCAGCAAGGTGCTGGATATAAAATTATATCAAAGAAATTAGTAACCTTCCTGTAATCAAAGGATAAACAGGCTGAGAAAGAAATTAGGGAAACAACACCCTTTACAATAGTCACAAATAATACAAAATACCTTGGTGTGAAACTAACCAAGCAAATGAAAGATCTGTATGACAAGAATTTCAAGTCTCTTAAGAAAGAAATCAAAGAAAATCTCAGAAGATGCAAAGATCTCCCACTCCCATGGCTTGGCAGAATTAATATAATAAAAATAGACATCTTGCATAAAGGAATCTGCAGATTCAATGCAATCCCCATCAAAATTCAAACTCAATTCTTCATAGAAATAGAAAGAATAATTTGCAAATATATTTGGAATAACAAAAAACCTAGGATATCAAAAACTGTTCTCAAAAAAAAAAAAAAAAAACCAAAAACAAAAAAAACTTCTGAGGAGTCATCATCCTGACCACAAGCTGTTTTACAGAGCAATAGTGATAAAAAAAAAAAAACTTTATGATATTGTTACAGGGACAAGATGGAAGATCAATAGAAAAGAACTGAAGACCCAGTAAAGAACACACACACCTACGGTCTCTTGATATTTGATGAAGGGGGTAAAACCTTCAAGTGGATAAAAAGACATTTTCAATAAATTGTGCTGGTTCAACTAGAGATCAACATGTAGAAGTATGCAAATAAATCCATTCTTATCTCCTTGTACAGATCTCAAGTCCAAGTGGATAAATTACCTCCAAATAAAACCAGATACACTGAAAATATAGAGGAGAAAGTAGCAAAGAGCGTCAAATACATGGGCATGGGCAAATTTTCCTGAACAGAACAGCAATGGCTTATGCTCTAAGACCGACAATCCACAAATGGTACTCCATAAAATTCAAAGTTTCTGTTAAGCAAAGGACACTCTCAGTAGGACAAAATGCCAGCCTAAAGACTGTAAAACGATCTTTACCAATCCTACATCTGATAGAGGGCTACTATCCAATATATACAAAGAACTCAGAAGTTAACTCCAGAGAATCAAATAACCCTATTATAAACTGGCGTACAGAGATAAAAAAAAATTTCAACTGAGCATTTCGAGTGACTGAAATACACCTAACGAAATGTTTGAACATCCTAGTCATCAGGGAATTTCAAATCAAAACAAACCTGAGATTCCACCTCACACAAGTCAGAATGACTAAGATTAAAATTCCAGGTGACAGCAAATGTTGAGTAGGATGTGGAGAAAGAGGAACACTCCTCCATTATTGGTGGAATTAGAAGCTGGTATGACCATTCTTGAAATCAGTTTGGCAGTTCCTTAAAATATTCGACCCAGCTATACCACTCCTAGGCATATACCCAAACAATTCTCCATCATATAACAGAGTCACATCTCCACTATGTTCATAGCAGCCTTATATATAATAGTCAGAAGATGGAAAGGACCCTGATGTCCTTCAACAGAGGAATGAATATGAAAATGTGGTACATTTACACAATGGAGTACTACCCAGCTATCAAAAGCAATGAATACATGAAATTATTAGGCAAATGGATGGAAGTAAAAAATAAAATGTAGAGTGAGATAACTCAATCACAGAAGAACACACATGGTATATATTCATTGATAAGTGGATATTAGCCAAAATGTTTGGAATACTCAAGATACAATTCACAGACCACATGAAGCTTAAGAAGAAGGAAAACCAAAGTGTGGGGTGCTTCTATCCTACTTAAAAGGGGTACAAAATAGGAGATCAAATACCTAAACAAAGTGTGCAGCAGAGACTGAAAGAAAGGCCATCCGTAGACTGCCCCACCTGGGAATCTATCCCATTTATACTCACCAAACCCAGACACTATTGTGAATGCCAAGAAGTGCTTGCTGACAGGAGCCTGATATAGCTGTCTCCTGAGAGGCTCTGGCAGAACCTGACAAATACAGAAGTGAGTGCTTGCAGGCAATCATTAGATTGTCCTCAATGGGGTCTCCAATGGAGGAGTTAGAGAAAGGACTTGTGGAGCTGAAGGGGTTTGCAACCCCTAGGAAGTATAATAATATCAACCAACTTGATTCCCCAGAGTTCCCAGGGACTAAACCATGATCCATGAGTATACATGTAGGGGCCCATTACACCAGTAATGTAGCAGAGGATGGCTTTCTTGGGAATTATGAGAGCAGAAACCCTTGGTCCTGTGAAGGTTTGATGCCCCAGGGTTGAGGAATTCAAAGGCCTGGAGGTAAGAGTGGGTTGGTGAGTGGGGAAACACCCTCATAGAAACAGGGAAGAAGGGATTGTATAGGGGTTTTGGGGAGGGACCAGGAAAGGAGATAACTTTTAAAATATAAAGAAAATATCCAAAAAAGTAAAAAGAAAAAAACGATGATATAGGAGGTCTGCAGGATAACTAATTCATATTCTTTGAATGTTGTCTCCACTGAAATTTGGGATTTATTTCCTGCAATGGCAAAATAGAAAATGTCTAAGAATAGGCACATACAGTATTTTAGTTTACTTCATTTGCTTTAGATTGTTTTAATTTTTAAAATGGGTATGACTTTGAGTTTGTGGTTCTATTACTCCTCTGAGAGAGGTCAAAATAAAGGTTTTTCTGGTTGCTTTCTGAAGTATATACTGATTTCAGAGAAAAGTTTTGTCTTTCCATTTTTACAAAAGGTGATTATTGTCTATACACCTTCCAGAGTATTATGGATCTGATATGATGAAGGGAGACCCCATGAAGAACTAGATTACAGAGAATCAAACAAAAAAGTTATCTTGATGATACTAAAATTTTGTTTTGAGATTTGTATATTACAGAATATAAGTCTTCATTAGTAACATTGTATGATACATGAACTGACCTGCTTGAATTCCTGATGTCTTGAACTTTCAGCTGGATCCAGTCAGAACCCAAACATCAGAGATTAATCAATCATCACTGTGGCCTTCTTAAGACCAACCAATTACCCCATTTTTCTCTACCCTTTCCACACCTTCAAAAAATTTCATCGCCTATGTTACTGGTATATCTTACAATCCTAGGGATCAAATAATTTTAAAACAGATCTAATCACACATTAAAGGAAATGTTCATAGAAAGGAAAATATAGGATCTCCCAAAATAGATTAAATGTTTTATTGACTTTAATATTTTTTATTTAATAAAATATTTTATTTTAATGTCAATGAGATAGGTGGCACAGCTGCTGAAAAATACTGGATTTTAGAAATGACTGCTAAAATAGATCAGCATATATTTGTAATAACTTCTGAATTATAAGAAGGAAATAAGTTGCATTGTGGGACAAGTTTTGTCTTTGTTTCAACCAGAGATGAAAATCTATGCATTCCACCAAAATTAATGAAGATAGGTTGGAGATGATCTCATTCTGTTGACTACAGAAATGAAAAAGAAACAGAGAAGAAGCCAGGCAGTGGTGTCTCATGCCTTTAATCCCAGCACTTGGGAGGCAGAGGCAGGTGGATTTCTGAGTTCGAGGCCAGTCTGATCTACAGAGTGAGTTCCAGGACAGCCAGGGCTACAAAGAAAAACTATGTCTCGAAAAACCAAAAAATAAATAAATAAATAAATAAAATAAAAATAAAAAAAAGAAACAGAGAAGAACAACAAAGCAGATAACATGAATGATAATTTCTCTACTTAATAAAATCTCTAAAACTGGATGAGATATGAAAACATGTCTGTGTATCCAATATATTTTGTTGGCTATGGAAATCTCAGGATTTACTATTATATGCCATTCTTTCAGATGGACATGGTTGGAAATTTATATTACAGTTTGGTTAAACAGTCCAAACTGATTTATATACTAATAGATGCCTTGCTCCTGCTCTTTAGCTGTATTACATACAGATTTTTACAGTAATAATGCAGAAAATTACCTTTGAAACTTTATGTTTTCAGAGTAAAAGTACCAGACACCAGAGAACACAAGACAAATGGCCCACTTATCCTACCTGATAGAGTCCCTCAATATTTTTCCCTCAACGACCTTAATTCTGCACAATTTCACGTATGATAAGATGGTCCAGCTTTATTCTCTGTTTAAGCCAGAACTATAGTTAATCCCACCATTTTTCCATCATACTGGGCAACAAATGATAGAGTTAGTTATCCAAGGATTTTGCCATTATTCCAGTTTTCTTAGGGTTCAAAGAACATCACTTTCAAACAGCAAACAGAAAAATCTATGAAAATGACACCATATTCCCCAAAAATGGGTTGAATAGTTTTTGGTTGTCAGTAAATGATAGATGTTTGTTATCATTTTACATAGGTTAGTTGTAAGTTTTCAATTGTCTGAGTCTGGAAGGAAACAAAGTAAAGGAAATTAAATTCAGGATTTTTTTCTTTCTATTTCCTTTTCTATCCTTCTTTCAATTATAATTCTAGGGAAAGAGGGAGGAGAAGAAAAGAAAAAAGGGAGTTAAAGAATGTTAGGACAAAAGAGTAGATTACCAAATCTACTTTTAAAGGAAATAACACCAACAAGCCAATTTTTTTTACATTGGGTCATTATATGTTTTATACAAATTTAAGTTTAAAATCTGCTATAACATACTCTATTTTTATTTTAACTCATATTTGAGGTGTTGTACATATTGAACTCTTTTAAAAATGTGATGTGAGGTCCTGTTACATGAGAGTTGCTTTGAAAATTGTTTAGAATAATTAAATATTTAATTTGGTAACCAATCAAACTTGTAGTCATGTTAGGTAATAGTTTAGTTAATTATAGAATTTTATTTAGTTTTTTCAGATTTTTCAAAGTTGAACAATAGTGAATAGCTGGAAACAAGAATGGATATGCTACAATCAGAAGATGGTCTTCAAAAACCTTAGATATCTATAGAATATGGCATTTTAAAATGTTTATATTAACATAAGGGTTTTTTGTATCATGACCAGGAGACATTTTTACTTCTGCAGCACCCCCCATTCTAAGTCAAAGAAAATGATGATCATTCAAGAACCTCCTTATAATATTTGTTTTAAATATGGGAAAGCTGCCACCAGCCAAAAACCTAACCTTGCTCAACTACAGACAGAATACTGTCTAATCTGGACAAGCAAGATGCAGAGAAATCTATTACTGAGCTTTGCCAAGACAGGAAATGTAGTACTTTACAATTCCTGCTTAGTAGAAAAGTCTGTCAGATATTCTGGGATAGAAGCTGAAGATAATGCTCCAATGACTGATACATTTTGATTGACTGTCCAGAAATCCAGCATTCTCTGTATTTTCTATACTTTAGAAGCTCTTGCTCTCCTTTTCCTACATAATCAGGTAATATTTATTCTTTTTCCAATTTCTGATGGGATCAAAGATTCTATAGTTATAGTATCACAATTAACCTTAAGTTGTTTAGGATTTAGGAAAATGTTTCAAAGTCTAAAAAGATGGCTTTAGATTTATAATGCATTTTACTAAGAAAGTGGTTAAGGTATAGAACTCTGAACTCACCAAGATAGGATAGATAGTGGAGTATCCCCTCTGAGTTTGCTAGATGCATTTAGACTGAACATTATGAATGCAATCTTAACTGTCAATTTTCATAATTGTTATTACTTTTGATGGTTTATTATTGTAAGACAAATGGCCTTTTATTGGTCTAAAAGTGGATAAATATAAAGAGAATCCCTTGTATACTGTATGGAAGAATCACTTGTCAATAAAATGCTGGTAGTTTATTAGATGAGGTAGGAAATAGGAGTGAGAGTTCTGGGAAGAAGACAATAACTTTGGAATAGAGTTAGGCATAAGAAGAGATTTACTCCATAGTCTGAAGAGAAAAACACATGAAACTGAGCAGAGGTAACCAGTGATCTGTCAATCATAGAATAGAATAAATGGGCTAATAAAGTTATGAGCTAGTCAGGAAATTGGATAAAGCTTGTGGCCTAGGCATTTATTCATTAAATAATAAGTCTCACTGTTCCTATTTTGGGAAGTGAGGGCATGGGTGGATAAGCCTGCAGTTACACACTAGTAGGATGCCTGGGTACCAAATACTTACCAAAACTACTCCAGTCTTTGAAGAGAAGAAAGATTCTGGAGTCTAAAATCAATCCTAGCAGATAATAATGTAATCAATCATGTCTGTTTATTGAATATTTATAACTATTCCTAAACTTTTTTGTACATGAGCTGCTCGTTGACTGATAAGTGCATTCATATGTTATGAGGTTGAGATGTCTTTATTCCACAAAAACTGAAACTACAATATTCTGATTATTTCTGAAGTTCAATGTAACTCTTCAACTGGCTATTCATAGTGACTTTGGTAATAAAAATGTTAACAAAGTTTAAGACAAAATCTAAGTTCTGTGAATTCCATCTGACAAGGTTCAATCTCCTGTGTAAAGGAATCAAAGAAATGAGTAATGGGGTAAGGACTTAAAAAAGAAATTTAGTCAATGTGGCTATGTTGGACAATGTAAATAAAAAAATCTTTGTTTTTGCAAGTTAATATTCTAGGAAATAATAGGAACATTGATATGTTTATAGAAAAGGGAAAAAAAGGGATTGGCCGTGCCATGGATCACTGTTAGATGTTAGAGAGACCAGTGGGACTGACTGCTTATTGTCTCAGTTCTGGTTGTTACAGGAAGTTCTTCAGTTGATACTATTATCATCATTTGTGGGGATCCATCTGTTTCCTTTGAGAGATTGTTTCTGCTCTGAATTGAAGCCTTGGTTCCTGTCATGAGTCTGCCATTCTGGATGATCACATTATAAAATCATTAGTCCTTGCATGACTTGCAGTTGCTTGAAGATGATTTTTAGTCTGCTGTCATAAACCTGTATTCTGCTTAGACTTTGTAATCTAAGATAACCAGAGAATGGTTTGGGAGGAAAAACATGTTTAAAAGGCAAAATGGAGACAGAGAAATAAAACAGAATTGATTAGGGCAATGCCTTCCTTCAAACTAATGGCATCAAGATAATTGCATACTCACTCCTATGAGCCATTCTTTCAAATTACCAAATCTGAGGCAGGGCTGTTGTTCAGGACCTCAATATTGTAAAGAGCTTAACACAATATGTGTACTTATTTCATCCTGTTCTTAAGACAGAAATTAGAAGGTAGATTTTCCTAGTGTCTGAACTCTTGACACTGAAGTGTAAAGTTAACCCTGAATAGTTAAGAGTTTTACTAGAATTGAACTGAAACAGTCTTATGTAGACAGTTGGATAATTCATTACTGATGTAGGGAAAAATACTCACATATCTGATGTTAGAATTATGATAGTAACAACAGATCTGACATTCTAATTGAATTATTGTGATATCATCATCCAGCATAATCCATGTAACTTTATATTATTCTAAAATTTCATGATCAAATAATTTAATAGAATAGACTCAATTAATGTCATGACACATAAACTTGATTATTACAGGCCATGTGTCTTAGTAATTTATTTCTATGTGCTTCTCTGTTAAATGTATTCTGATTTATTTTCTGTAGGTAATAGAGACTCTTGCTTTTTGTTTTGTTAATATCTTCAGATTTCTGTGCTTGTAGTGACCTCCACTAAGGAATATATTGATTTGTCTATTTGGCATAGATATATCAAAGCTATATTGCTTCTAGAAAGCTATTTTCTTGGTCTAGAAATCTCAGGAAATGGCAGCACTGAGAATGCCTGACCTAAGTGTAAAGTAAATGTACTTCTATTTTTATATTTATTGTAAAAGTAATGGGATAATATTGGCATACTCTGGGAGGTCAGTAAACATTTACCAAGTACCAGTGACAAAGCCCTTATTTACAAAGGTAACTTGAAAACAAAGTGAAAGATAAAATAGATCAGTTAAGACTTGGAATTATTGCTGGCACTGGAGAAGGCCTTCAGCCCAAAGGTTTACCATAAATGAGCATCTCAACTCATCATTTGCAGGTAGAATAAAGTATCTTACATGAAGTATTTATGATTAGTAGAATTTTATTTCTCACACTTCTGGAAGTACAAGACCAACACACTAGCAAATGAGGTAATGACATCATCTTGTTGTTGAAAGAAGTAGAGTGTAAAACTTAGACAGATAAAATCCTTTAATATATGAGAGAGGAGATGGAAGACAAAAAGAGACAAGATTCTCTAAAGCAAGAGTCTTTTTAATAACATTCATCACATCTGTCAAGGCAGAAGCTTCAATCCTTTTCAGTAGATTACTCTTTTCAGGATAGCTAAATGTAGAGGACTCAGTTGTAATATGAATTTAGGGGAATAAATATAAAAAAGAACACTGCACAAGAATACTTCTATTGGATATAATGTGAAGATGATGGAGGAAACAAAAAGGGAGAGGGTTAAACATAGATTATCAATACATAAATTAATGATATTAAAAACCATTTTCTTTTTTTAATTTTAATTTTTTTTATTGGATATTTTCCTTATTTACATTTCAAATGCAACCCCCATTCCAGGTTTACCACCCAGAATCACACTATCACATCCCCATGCATCTGTGAGTGTCTTCCTCCAACTACCCACTCACTCCTGCCTCCATGTCCTCATATTCCCCTACACTAGGGCATCGAGCCTTCATGGGATCAAGGACCTATCTTCACATTGAAGACTTACAAAGCCATCCTCTGAAAATGAAGCTGAAGGCATGGGTCCCTTCATGTGTATTCCTTGGTTGATGGTTTAGTGTGGCTGTTGGCTCATGCCTGGCCATGGGCCCTGTTGAGCAGAGTTGTGGATCCTGCATGTCTACCATGGCTCAGGGAGGCAGAAGCACCTAAGTTTGATTGAGCTCCCTCTACACAGTGCTGGTGGATGCTGGGCTGTGAGAAGCTGCAGGATTCCACCAGGGCATGAGGAGATTTCAGTCTGAACTCCAGCAGGGGCAGAGCTCTTGGATTGGGACCCCTGGACAAAAAGGCTTGTGGGGATCAACTAGTTTCAGACTCCTGTGCTCTCAGGGGCTGCTGAGAGCTGAGGAAGAGTTGAAATTGGGGGCATGTGGGTTGGACCGGCCACAGCCAAGAGGGGCAATAGAGAGAACTTCAGCAGCATCCTGCGGGTAGGGACTCTTGGTTACCAGCACTCGCTTGTCCTCAGAGGAGACAGCAGTGACAATCTAAGGCCACCTCCACGGTTCTCTACTGCAGGCCCCAAAGATGCGAGGAAGTCCATGGTTTTAAAAGTTTATTGTCATGGCAGAAAGTGGATGAATCTGGCTGTACTCTCCTGAAACTCAGGGCGACTCGAGTTAAATAAGGGAGAAGAGGTCCTGGGAAGGAATACTTAATTGGCTACGCCCTCTGGCCTTTAGGTATCTCATAATTATGGAAATTTCTTGAGGCTGAAGCCTGTAGTCATGCCTCTACCTGTGGAGGGGCTGGTAAGGGGAATTGCCCTATGTGACTGAAAGCATGATCAATGGAAGCTTAGACACATGTCAGGAGCCTGGGTCTGGAGCATAGTGAAAAATATGCCATCCTTTGCAGGGTTCCAGCCATTCTAGCCAGTGCTCTACCAGAAACCACACTATTCTTTTCATGGTCCAACAGTTTAGTCCCTGAAAGCTCTGGAGATCTGGTTGGTTGATACTATTTTTCTGCCTATGGGGTTGAAAACCCCTTCAGCTCCATAAGTTGTTTTTTTTTTTTTTTTTTTTTTTTTTTTTACTAGTTAAGGATCCCATGCTGAGTCCAGTGGTTGGCTGTGAGCATTCAACTCTATATTTGTCAGGCTCTAGTAGAGCCTCTCAGGAGAAAGATATATCAGGCTCCTCTCAGGATGCATTTTTGGCATCCAAAATAGTGTCTGGGTTTGGTGACTGTACATGGAATAGATCCCCAGGTGAGGCAGTCTCAGGATAGTCTTTCCTTCAGTCTCTGCTCTACATGTTGTCTTAGCATATGCTCCCATGAGTAGTTTGTTCTGCTTTCTCAGAAGAATTGAAGCACCCACACTTTGGTCTTCCTTCTTCTTCAGAGAATAACGTGATCTCTGAATTGTATCATGGGTATTCCGAAATTTTGGGCTAATGTCTACCTATCAGTGTGTGTTCATCATGTGTGTTCTTTTGTGATTGGATTACCTCACTCAGGATATATTTTCTAGTTTTAATAATTTGCCTAAGAATTTTATTAATTCATTTTTAAATAGTTGAATAGTACTCCATTCTGTAAATGTGCCACATTTTTTGTATCCATTCCTCTGTTGAAGGATACCTGGTTTATTTACAGGCTGCTGTGAACATAGTGAAGTGTTTGTCCTTGTTATATGTTGGAGAATCTTTTGGGTATATGCCCAGGAGTGGTATAGCTGTGTTATTAGGTAATACTATGTCCAGTTTTCTCAGTAACTACCAGATTGTTTTTAATAATGGTTGTACTATCTTGCAATCCCACCAACAAAGGAGTAGTGTTCCTCTTTCTGCACATCCTTGACAGAATCTACTGTCACCTGAGTTTTTGATCTTATCCATTTTGACTAATGTGAGGTGGAATCTCAGGGTTGCTTTGATTTGCAATTTCCTGATGACTAAGAATGCTGAACATTTCTTTAGGTGCTCCTCAGCTGTTCAGTATTCCTAAGTTGAGAATTCATTGTACAGCTCTGTACCCCACTTTTAATAGGGTCATTGGATTCTCTGGAATGTAATTTCTTGAGTTCTTTGTATATATTAAATATTTGCCCTGTATTGGATGTAGAATTGGTAAAGATTCCAATCTGTTGGTTGATATTTTGTCCTATTGACAATGTCCTTTGCCTTACAGAAGCTTTGCAATTTTATGAGGTGTCATTTGTCGATTCTTGATTTTAGAGTATAAGCCATTGGTATTTTGTTCAGGAAATTTTCCCCTGTGCCCATGTGTTCGAAGCTCTTTACTACTTTCCACTCCTGCCTTTCTTTGTACCAATACCATCCAGATTTTACCAATATTGCTCTGCAAAACAACTTGGGATCAGGGATGGTGATTCCTCTAGAAGTTCATTTATTGTTGATAATAGTTTTTGTTATCCTGTTTTGTTTTGTTTTGTTTTGTTTCATTACAAATGAATATACAAATAGCACTTTTTAGGTGTGTGAAGAATTGATTTGGAATTATGATGGAGATTATATTGAATCTGCATGTTCCTTTCTGCAAGATGGCCATTTTTACTATATAAATCCTGCCCATCATGGGCATGGGAGATCTCTCCACCTTCTGAGATATTCTTCAATTACTTTCTGTATGACTTGAAGTTCTTGTCATACAGATCTTTCATTTGCTTGATGAGAGTTACACCAAGGTATTTATATTATTTGTGACTACTGTGAAGGATGTTGTTTCACTAATTTCTTTCTCAGCCTGTTTATCCTTTGAGTAGAGGAAGGCTACTGATTTGTTTAAGTTAATTTTATATCCAGCCATTGACAGACATTGTTTATCAGGTTTAGAAGTTCTCTGGTGGAATTTTTGGAGTCACATAAGTATATTATCATATAATCTGCAAACAATGATATTTTGACTTCTTCCTTTTCACTTTGTATCACTTGACCCATTTTGTTGTCAAATTCTTTAGCAAAAACTACAAGTATTTTTTTTAATAGATACATAGAGTGTGGGCAGCCTTGTCTAGTCCCTAATTTTAGTAGGAATTCTTCCAGTTTCTTTCCATTTAGTTTGATGTTGGCTACTGGTTTACTTTATATTGATTTTGCTGTGTTTAGTTATGGGTCTTTAATTCCTGATCTTTTCAAGATTTTAACATGAAGGGGTGTTGAATTAAGTCAAATGTTTTTCAGCTTCCAATGAAATCATCATGTGGTTCTTTCCTTTGAGTTTGTTTATGTAGCGGATTACATTGATGGATTTCCATATATTGAGCCATCTCTTTATCCCTGTGATGAAGCCTATTTGATCATGGTGAATGATCATTTTGATGTGCTCTTGGATTAAGTTTGCAAGAATTTTATTGAGTATTTAAGGGAAATTAATCTGACATTCTCTTTCTTTGTTGGGCCTTTGTATGGTATAGGTATAAGTGTAATTGTGGCATTGTAGAATGAATTGGGTAGTGTTCCTTTTGTTTCTGTTTTGTGGAATAGTTAGAAGAGTACTGATATTAGGTCTTCTTTGAATGTCTGATAAAATCATGGACTAAATCCAGATGGTTCTATCCTCATTTGTTTGGGAGATTTTTAATGACTGCTTCTATTTCTTTAGGAGTTATAGGACGGTTTAGATTGTTTATTTGATCCTGATTTAATTTTAATGCCTCATATATTTCCAGAAAATTGTCCATTTCATCCAGATTTTCCAATTTGATTGAGCATAGGTGCTGTGTTAATGTGGGTCCCACGTCACCTCTGTAGTACTCAACACATGATGGTGCCAGGCAGGTGTAGGGCACTGGGAAGCCTTGGGACCCCGCTGTAGGGGTAGGGAGGGCTTTTGGGCCTCCATGTGCTGCTGGGAGCCACAGAAGAGCTGAGAAAAAAGTAGGTGCCTGCAGGCTCTATGTAGCCTGCAGTCGAAGTGGAGAGGGGAACTCCTGAGGGAGGAGAGTCCTCGGCTTGTTGAAGAGGTCAGCTTGCTTGGGTTGGTTGTCACCATGGCTGGAAATGCAGGGAAAACTTCTGCAGGAGAGTAAAAGATGACTCTGTAGGCAAAGGTCTGTTCCATTGTTCTCCACTGAGCACTGCAATGAAAAGAAGCAGTCCATGGTTTTAAGATATTTGTTGTTATGGTGGAAAAAAGAAGACAAACAGTTTTTTCAGGGTGGACTTGAGGTTAAATATCTTTTGCAGGGAGGAGGGTCTGGGAAAGAAAACTTACTTGGCTAAGTTCTTCTCGCCTTTAGGTACCTTATTAATAAGGAGATCCGTCTTGAGTATCTGTGGCTGGTAGTCACGCCCTCTACCTGTGGAGGGGCTAGTAGGGACTTTGTCCTTATGTGACTGAAAGACACAAATCTATGAATGGCTATGGCCACATGTCAGAAACCTGAAGTCTGGGAGCATGGCAAAATGCCTACCGCTCCATAGAGTCATCAGAGTCCCATCTGGGGCACCTCAGGATCACCTGGGGTCTCTGGTGGTTTCTAGTTGGTGCTCAAACAGAAACCAGGCTGACTTTCACAGTCTGAATATAGGCTTTTGTTTAGAATCTGAAGATTTTTTTGAATTTCCTCAGTTTCCATTGTTATGTCTCCATTTTCATTTCTTATTTTATTAATTTAGATACTGTCTCTGTGCCCCCTAGTTAGTCTAGCTAAGGGTTTATTGATCTTGTTGATTTTCTCAAAGAATCAGCTCCTGTTTTGTTAATGCATTTTATAGATCTTTTTGTTTCTACTTGGTAGATTTCAGCCCTGAGTTTGATTAGTTCCTCCTGCCTATTCCTATTGGATGTATATGCTTCTTTTTGTTCTAGAGCTTTCAGGTTTTCTGTCAAGCTGCTACCATATATTCTCTCTAATTTCTTTTTAGAGGCACTTAGAGATATGAGTTTTCCTCTTAGGACTGCTTACACTTATTCAAATAAGTTTTAGTAAGATTTGCCTTCATTTTCATTAAATACTAAAAAGTTTTTAATTTCTTTATTTCTTTCTTGACCAAATTATCATTGAGTATTGTTCAGTTACCACATAAATGTGTGATTTCTGTTGTTTTTATTGTTATTGAAGAACCAGTCTTAGTTCATGGTGATCTGACAGGATGCATGGGGTTATTTCAATCTTTCTGTATCTGTTGAGGTCTGTTTTGTGACAATTATATGGCCAATTTTGGAGAAGGTACCATGAGGTACTGAGAAGAAGTTATATGGTTTTATTTTAGATGAAATGATCCATAAATATCTGTAAAATTCATTTGATTCATAACTTCTGTTAGTTTCACTGTGTTTCTTTTTAGTTTCTGTTTCTATGATCTGTCCATTGTTGAGAGTGGGGTGTTGCAGTCTCCTAGTATTATTGTCTAAGGTGTAATGTGTGCTTTGAAGTTTAGTAAAGTTTCTTTTATGAATGTGGTTGCCCTTTCATTTGGAGCATAGATGTTCACAATTGAGAATTCATCATGATAGATATTTCCTTTGATGAATATGAAGTGTCCTTATTTATGTTTTTGATAACATTTGCTTGAAAGTCAATTTTATTCAATATTAGAATTGATTCTCCAGTTTGTTTCTTGGGACTCTGTCTTGGAAAATTTTTTTCTATCCTTTTACTCTGAGGTCACTGAGGTGGGTTTCCTGTATGCAGCAAAATACTGCGTCCTGTTCAAGTATCTAGTCTAGTTAGTCTGTGTTGTTTTATTGGGGAATTGAGTCCATTGATTTTAAAAGATACTAAGGAAAAGTGATTGTTTCTTCTTGTTGCAACAAAAATACAGGGCAAAGGTAAAAGAACTGTATGAATGTTACCTCACAGCCTCCTAAAAACTTTGCTTCTATAGGGAGGTATAGATTTTTGTAGGTTTAGAAATCCTAACATGAAATCCTCCTTGTTATCTATCAAGAAATGAAGGGTTGGTAAATGAAGTTGAATTTTTTGATTTTTATTCTATGATAATGCTTGCATTGAGTCAGAGATTCTAATGAAAGAATCTCAGGATGTTTCTAACTCTTCTACCTGTTATTATTGTCTTAACTTTCTATGGTAAACTGAGGCAATAGTGTATAATGTTTTAAAGACTCAGAATAACTACAAGACTTGTACAGCCATGATTTTTTATTTACTTTTCATTACTCTACTTTTATTAGTGAACTTTTATTCATCTATGGTTCCCTATCTATCAATGGAGTGGAAATGGATTAACTCCATTACCTCTACTTTTTTCTCTAAGGAATAGGTGATATCCATATTGATGTTTGATTAAAATTCTTAGGTAGAACCCATCTAAATGGTTACATAAACAAAAAAAGGACAATGACCAAAAAATATTCTATAAGTAGAGGTCAGAACGTAATACAAACTAGATCATTAAGAAAAATAGGACTTGATATGAAATTGAAAATTTTTTCAAATAATAGTGAAATTGTGGAAATATTACAAAGTGGGAAGGGTTGTAATTTGTTTAATATATTTATCTGGGTGTTGTCTTAATATTATAGAGAAGAAAAATGATCAGAAGAAACTCATTAAATGATGAGGGAAAATAATTATGATTTTGTCTATAATAACATTGGTAAACATGGGCATAATTGGATGAACCAGAGGTATAGTGTTCTAAAGTTAAAATTATAAATATTGAAAATTATTTGAAAGTTAAATTGTGAAAACAAGCACTGAGATTAGCTTCTGTTATTATTGATGGCACTGAGAATAATTAACCAAGACAAGCTGCTTGTTCCAGTAGACCAGTTAGAAAAGCAAAAGACACAGTATGGATAAGAAACAGGCTGAGAATTTTTATTATAAAAGGGATAGGATGGTTACTGTGAAGAATATCAGGGCATGAGATAAAAAAAAAGTGCTTTATACATCTATTTTTGAAGTAATACATTAAGATACAGTTAAAGATGACCAGAAAGAGTGTAATAATTATAAACAAGGCATAAAGCTAATTTTCATAATATAAAAATGCATAAACACATGTTATAATTAAATTTATACATTTTTCTATCAATAAATTTTATAACATTTCAAAAATGTTGCTGTATTACATGCAAATTTTCAAACTTCCTTTTGAAATTATAACAAAAAGTCATCCAGAGATCAAATCCTCAATAACTCTTCTATGCATGTACATCATTGCTTTCATTTATATTTATTCCCGGTTTAAACATCTCTTCTTTCACTTGTTGGAATATAGAGGAAAAAAATAGTCTCTGTACACCCAAGGATCAAAGCTCTGTCAGAGCAGTCCTAGTACAGTCTCAACTATTGTTGAAGAAATACAAAATTAATACTTAGTAATCAATATCTTTAATTGTAGATAATCATAATACTTTCAGAGGCCTGGAATAAATCCATTGCTAATACTTTAACAAGAAATAGAGAAATGCCCAAGAAGTTAATTACAACTGGCTTAATACCACCATGTAGTCACCTTGTAATCTAGAAATGTTTTCTTTTCCATAACTAGTTATGTACTTTTTCCAAATATATCAACCTCTATACAGATTGAATGTATTACACTGGATTTTGCCTCTGCATATTTTTTTTCAAACATTTCCATCAAATTTCTTCCTTTTATCAATGAAGCATTTCATAGTGACTCATAAAATAATAAAATGCTTTTTCCAGTTTCCTGGAAAAAGTTGTAACAACGAAAGCAGATTTATGTTGCAAAACATTTGCTTGATCTTTTGATCTAGATGAAGAATGGACAAGGGAAAAGAATAGAAATTGTGAAAATATTCAGCAGGTTACTATAGTGATTCAGGAAAGAATAAAATTGGAAGTGATTATAAAGTCTTGGAATATTGATGACTGAGCTCAACATTTGGGAAATGGATTTTATAAGGTATTTAGAGAAAATATAACTTGATAGATGATAGTTGACACACTCAGATGAATAAAGTTGAATAGTTGGAAGTTGAAAATATACAAGATAACGATTGTTATATAAACTCAAATATGTTTTTCTTCATTTGTTTCTGGAATTATTATTAGATACATATGTAAATGTTGAGACAACAAAATTATTCATGGAAATTACATTTTAAGCAGACTTCCATACTGTAGGTATACATTTGAAGACCATCAACCTATAAAACACAGATAATATCAATGTTTAAAAACATGAAATTATGTTGGAATTTTGATGGGAATTGCATTGGATCTGTAGATTGCTTTTAGTAAAATGACTGTTTTTTCACTATGTTAATCCTACCTATCCATGAACATGAGAGACATGTCCATCTTCAACTGTTTTCTTCAATTTCTCCTTTCAGAGACTTGAAGATCATATCATATAGGTCTTTTACTTGCTTGCCAAATGCTGGGATGTACAGACTTGAAGGGATGATGACCTAAGCTAGCATACATAGTAATGTCATACCTTCATTCCTACTACCCAAATATACAAGCAGAAAACATTAGTAAATTAAATTTCATAAAGCCCAGAATACCTCAAGTTTTCCTTCAGCAATGTACATACTGTGAAGCATGTTATATCAGTGTTGGGGCATTTGACCACACACATAGACAAAGTAATGTCAATTACCTATAGCCTGTACATGGTCTCTACCTGTCCACAATCTCCCTTGCTAGGCATTACCTTGAGTGAGTAGGAGAAAACTTCCCACATCTCATCAGCAGGAATTTCAGGCAGTCTCCAATATAGTCTAGTTTCCCAGTATAACATCACTTACACACAGTGTGTCACAAATAAAGGAAGCTGAAGATCCTGTCTCATTTTATAGCACACGTATAGCATGTGACTGGTGATGATTCAGTAGTACAGTTTGAAAAACAAGATGAAAGTGATTTTTTGTAAATTTATGAGATGATATTTTAGCTATTATATTTCTCTTTTCCATTTCCTCCTACCAAACCTTCCTATATACTCCTCCTTGATTTCATACAGATTTTTGGCCTCTTTTTTTGTTTTTTAATTTTTAATGCATTCATATAAGCATTTGTATATACATATATATTCTCAAATATAACCCATTGAATGCACATAATGTTGCTTTTCTCTGTGCAGTTTGGGTTGTTTGTTGATCTTCTTGATGTTCAGTTCAAATTTGGGCAAGCATGTTGGTGATACTTAATAAATACAGTAAGGGGACAAAATCACACAGCACACTTCTCTGTGGGAAAAAATGGCGGGCGGCGGAGTCCTGGACCAGGCAGCGGCAGCAGGCCCAGGCCAGGCAGCATCGGCCTGGGACCTGCGTGGTGGAGGCTGCCTGGAGGCTTCCAGGCAGCCTGTGTCACATACAGGAGAAAGGTCCCATGGTTCCAGTGGCTGGAGCTTTGGTGGCGGCAGAACTCAGCAGGCCCAAAGATACGAGGAAGTCCTTGGTTCCAAAAGGGTTTATTGTCATGGTGGATGGTAGATGGATCGGAAGTACCCCCCCCCCAAACTCAGGGCAGGCTGAGTTAAATAGGGAGGAGAAGTAGGAAGGGTCTGGGAGGAGAGAATGCTTAATTGGCTCCGCCCTCTGACCTTCATAGTATGTAAATCCCAGGGCCTGAGGCCTGTTAGTTACACCCTCTACCTGTACTGTGCACTTTGGGAGGGGCTGTAATGGCCTACGTGACTGAACAATGTAGGTCTATGGAGATTAGACTGCTTGTTAGGAGCCTGAGTTCTGGGGACATAGCCGAACTCCTGCCGTTTCTCCCTTGGAGTCTCGGGGTTCTAGGCCCATGCCCAGCCAAGACAGGATACCCTTACGCAGTCCACACTTCTCTTCTAAAATTATCCAAGGTTACCCAAGTCTTGGGTATGGGGTGCTTTGTAAATATATCCTTTGAAACTTGAGGGCCACATCTCTGCACATTGATTACTTCTGATTTTCTGTATGTTCTCTGTCTGTTACAAAAAAAGTTTGCTTGATGAGGGTATATACTATATTTATATGTGAGTATATGGGCATGAAGTACTTAGGAAAGTTTTTAATATCTCTTTGGTTGAAGAGATCCCAAATCCATTTAGAGAATCATTGTTTACTGCTATGTTATGCATGACACTACTGCACCACCTTGTCATGCTGTTCATTAATATGGTTCATATGTATCATATCTGGGTGGGACGGTTGGTTACATCACATCTTTGAATTGCTTTTGGATGCCTGCTTCTATGAGAATGGAATCTAGTTCTTAATTTTAATGTGAAACCTAGTCATTAATGTTTAAAATATTATCTAGGTATTTTGCTGTTATAACTCACCAAACCACAAGAAAGCATACAGCTACATATGTGTGAAAATATGATAAAATAAGATCCCAATCTTTGGTCCTCATGTAGATACACAAACACACACAGAGAGATACACAAACACACACACACATTACATAATACATGATCTTCCTGATTGATGAGGAAAAGAACTTAAAAAGATTAACAACATAGGGAAAATATTTTCTTTATAACATAGAAATATATTGACACAGTCTAACCATTGACAGTGAAATAAATCACTTGGACAAGACATAAACAACATGTGAGCTCATCTCATTTATGTTAATTGTATACCAGAAGTTCTAATTAGTACTATAAAACTGTATTAATTAAATTTCTCATTGCCATGACCAAATACCAAAAAAATGAAAGGGAAGAAAAATATTATTTTGAATTAAAGTTAAGGAAATTTGGTAATTTAAAGAGGCATAGTTTCAGGAATGTAAGTCTGACATTCACTTTAAACCACAGTCATGAAGGAAGCAGAGAGGAATGAATGCTATTGCACAGCTTCCTTTCTTTATATAGTCTAACAGGTAGATATTCATAGTTTTACTGATATAGTCTATAAAATGCCTTATGGACATATATAGCAATTGGTCTCACAAGGTGACTTGAAATGTTATCAAATTGACAAAATAACCTGCAAAAGAAGTTATCAGCAGAAATAAAATGAGAGACAAAACTTGTTTATTGTCACATGCAAATATTAAGTAGTTCATAAAATACAACCTAATAAGTGATTTTATAAAGTCCTAAAGATTTGGTATTTCTCTTTGTAAAAAATAAAATAGAAAATAATTAGAAACTAAAAATTTAAATTTTATCAGTATGCCTAATTCTAAGTAAGGTGATCCAAGCAGGCTTTTCATGATTTTCAATATTGAAGGAGATAGCTGTTGAATTTCCCAGGTTACTCAGTTAATTGAACATTGTTACCTTCATACGTTGTAGGAAACAAATGAAAAGATAGTATGGAAACCCAGAGATGATAAATAACTGTTATTTTGAAAAATGGAAAAATATATGCAAGGCATTTTTAGCTTTTTCTATTTATTCTGTTGATATAAAGGTCCAAATCATTGATCCTTGGAGCCACAAGAGGGTACATATGTACTGGTAACAGAGGGAAAGATTTCACAAACAAGAATTACCAGGGCTTTTGAACCATCTAAAGAGAAAAATTATCGATAAGAAAAATTCAAGGTCAAATCTAGGAGTAAAAAGTCAGAATTACAAGAGATAATAACTGTAAAATGACTTTGGCTAACACAGAGCAGTAGTTGGTTGACTCAGAAATCCTCTGTGTCCTCTGTGATGAAGAAGAAAAGGGCAGCTACGACATGATTTCAGACATCAGGTCAAACAAAAACTGAAGAAAAAATTCGGCTGTAACCTCCAGTGTAGCAAAGTGCATGTCAGTTATTATGTTTTCATAAGATCTTTCACCTGCATGAAAATGAAACTTGCTCATAATCATAGTTCGAGACAAAAAGAAAGGATAAGAAATTCTGAAATCATGTAGTGTACCCAGCATTCTAGCATCAGGCCATGTTCAAAGAGAGTTAATTGTGGAAAAGGTATGGGAAAAGACACTATGAGATCTTTAACATTTATTTACAGAATCTTATGTGTTTAAAGCTGTGTATCAAACCTGAAACCAGTTTTAAAACTTCATTGTAGTAACTTAACAAATATAAATTAAATGAAGACAATGTTTAATAAAAGTATGACATTGTAAATATTGAAAATTAGAAAATAAATGTCAAAATAATTCGTTTATGTTTTAAAAATATAAGAATTATTCAGACATCAAATGATTGACTAAAGTAGTCTTCTGCATTTCGGTCTACAATAATTAAACTATTGAAGAAAAATAAAAAAAATGACCTTTGTATTAAAATGTACCAAATATTTTTCAGAAACACTTTTAGAGTTCAAACTTATTAGTTGCTGAAGGGTTCAGGCAGGTAGGCATAGGCTGAATTTGAAGGAAATTAATGGTGGTAATTAAAAATTCTGTTTGAAAAAATAAAATGTTACTTAATATTTCATATGCAAATTAGAATATTTTTTTAAAGAAACTTTTGAAAAGAAAAACAAACTACACTGCCTCTACTATCCTATTGTTTCCACAGATATAAATCTTCAACTAAGATAATGGAGGTGGGAAATAGATTGTTATATTATTGTCTAAACATGAGGACTTGAGTTCGAATTGCAGGCAAACTCAAGAAATATGGGTATTGCTTTGTGACCAGCATTAGTGTTCAGGCATAAAAGATCTTGAAGCTCATTGGCTTGGCAGCTTAGATTCAGGTTCCCTGTTAAAGTAAAACATAACAGAGCTCCTAAATGTGTTCCTTTGGCTTCTACATGGTTACATATACACATTCATCCATGTATATACAACACACATATGTACATAATTCTCCATAAATACTTACACCACACATATACTAATCACCACCAAAACTGCAAAAATACCTGAATCATATTTAATATTATTAATGAAATCTCTAATTTGGAAAAATCAGTAGGCTTTTAGAATTCTTACTATATATAATAAGTTTTCTTTACTTCATAGAATAATCAGCAATTCTGTCACCTTATGCAAAGTATGTTCTTATAGTATAGTGTTTGAATTTATTTATCAGTTAAAATTCTAAATGTATGAATAATTGAGGTTGTTAAAATCACAATGTATCATTTCATAGTTACAAAAAATTTTATTTTGATTTAATGGGTACATTTTCATTGGAAAAATAAAACAGAGAATTAGAACAGAATGTGATAGTTTATGCCTATAATCTAGTACTGAAGGAATCTATGACCAGATTTTCCCAAGTTTGATGAGGTAAGCATAGACTATATAATAAGTATGGAAAATCCTGGTAAACAGAGTAGATTTATGCTTAAATACCAAATATTTGTGAATATACAAAGGTCAAGTTATGTAAGATAAGCAAAATAAACCAATCAAAAAAAAAAAAAAAACAACAAATACTGCTATAGGTAGAGACTACAATGTTTAATTACTGTTCTTCTAACATTTATTTAATAATTGTTGTATGCTTTCAATAGTCCATGTTACAAGAGTTTATTCTGATAATTTATTTTTATTTTTACATGAACATACATTGCTGTTCATTTCATCAGGTTATAAACACATTCATTTAATAAAACACAGCCTCATTATGATACATAGTTTAAGAAAGCTAGAATACAATTTCTATTAAAATAAAGCCATAAATTTTGGATAGGGAGGGACCCATGGCTCCAGCTATATATGCAAGGGAAGATGGTCCTGTCAGGTATAGGTGGGAGAAGAGATCCTTGGTTCCATGAAGGCTGAATGCCATGTGTGGGTGAATTCGAGGGTGGGGAGGTGAGGTGGGGGGGATAGGAGAGGGTACACCCTCATAGTAAGCAGGAGGAGGGGGGATGGGATAGGGGGTTCCTGGGAGGGAGGGGGGAAAATGGGGTAAGTGGAGAACATCTGAAATGTAAATAAAATATCTAATAAAAAAAAGAAAATTAGTGCATATCACAGAGAACAAATTTTCTAAGTACTTTTGATGGACTAGGATAGAAATATAACTATCTTTCAAATACTAGAATGTTAAGTTTTAAAATTAATATTTATTTTTGAGATCATAATAATATCATTACCCTGTTGTCCTTCCTCTAAACCTCTCATAGGACTCTTCTTTCTTTTTTAAAAATTCATGAATTTTCTCACTAATTGCTGTTACATGCATATGTATATTACATATATATGTTGCATGTATGTGTATGTGTGTGTTGTGCGTGTGCATGTGTGTCGTGTGTGTGTGCGTTGTGTGTGTGTGTGTGTGTGTATTAGGTTCTGTTTTCCCTTTTCTGTCCTGCCATCAGAACCTCATCCTCCCATATAACTGTTCTGGTTCTCTTACAAGTTCATGGGTCTTTTATTAATTATTATTATATGCCAGCATGAATATGCATATATATAATCTTCCTAAATATAATCATCACAGTCTTTATAAAGCTATTTGTGTGAATGAATTCAGGGATTGGCCATTTGATATTGATTTAATAGTTAATAGGTGTGTTCTTGTCTTCCCTAAGAAGACAATTTCTCTGGTTCTCAGCATTCTTTAGTTTTCTTTACTTCTTTGTGTAGGGTGAGGCCTTGTGGTCTTTCTTTCATCGGTTTGAGTATTTCTTCCATCACATTGGCATGTCTACTGTGTTGTCATTATTCTGCTTGTATTCAGATGATCATGTAGGTGAGACTTTATGAGTGTATCCTATAACATTCGTAAGAGAAACAGTCATATAGCAAACTCCTAGACTTATGGATCTAACAATACTTCCATGTTTCTTCATTTTTCCTCCAGTCTTTCTGTAATGGTTTCAATCTGTTACAAGAAATGTACTTCATGAAGGTGAAGTTAATTAATCTGTGAGTATAAGTACAAACTTTAGAATGTTATTAGGGATTATGCTAGTTTAGAAAAGTAGTAGTTACAGGTTCTTGTCCAGTATCTATGATTTAACTATTATTGACTAGTTAGCCAATTTTACAGTATAAGGAATGGTTTCTGTTTTATTGACTAGATCGTAAGTGCAATTAGAGACTTTTTCCACATCATCAAGGTATGAATGCCATTTCTGTATTCTTAAGGTTATTTCACTGGTCATTGTTGTCATTGGCATTATAATTATGTCAAGTGTCACAAATCTCATTAATTTGAAAAACTTATATAATAATAAATATAACTAAATATAAAATAGTTGTGAACTTATATAAAATTAAAGAAACAACTTTGGATTAATTATTTAACTAAATCAATAAAGTGCTACATTATAATTTCTCTAATGCATTATTTCTCTATGTATGTATGTGTCATCTATCTATCTATCTATCTATCTATCTATTTATCTATCTAATTGGTGTATTTGCATTTGTTTATGCATGCACACAGTTATATGCAACAGAAATAATCAAAGGAAAAGTTGTTATTATATTTAGAATGATGGTCATTAGAGGGATTTGAAGGAGTGGTTACAGGAAGGAGTGTGAGGGAAGTTAGCTAGGAGGTATTGGAAGGTAGAAAGAGAAATAATATAGTTTAATTAAAACAAAAATTAAGTCACTTTTAAAATAACCACATGATTTCTTTAATTCTTATATCATATATAACAGATAAATATGCATGATTCAGGACAAATAATGCAGCTACAATCTATACAATCTTAAAACTTAAGCATAATATGTTTTCTGGTTAAAATATCTATAACAAATATTAAAACTTTATGAGAAGATACATGAGCACTGTTATATGTGCTTCTACTCTCATTACTTTGAAGAAAATAGAATTAATTTAATTTTATGTTTGGTCTATAGTTCAAAGTATCTTTGGAATATTTGTTTCTATAAATTAAACAATTTTTTGTTTTTTTTTTTTTGTTTTTTTTTTTTTGCTTGCTTGCTTATTTTTTTTTCTGTTTATTCAGTGATAGTATAACATCTTGAGTCTGGAGTCATTTATATATTACAAAACATTTTTCAGGAGCCTATTGTATGTGCCATTATTTAGTGTTTTCTCATGTGACAAGAGCATTAATTTGTCTCTTCAAGCAGAAAATTAGATGAAAATTATAAAGTTTATGATACTTAACATAAATGATAGATCAGTTTTTTTCTAAAGGAAGATGGACAAGATTTTCTCAAGAATACCAGGGCCTTTGAACATTTGGGATTTTCACTGAGAAAGAGTCTGCCAAAAAATTCTCTACACAGTATATACAACTCTTAAAGCTCAATGCTAAGAATAATCTAGTGAGCCAAGTATGTCAGATAAGAGAAAATATGCCGATAAATATTTCATCTTTATTTCTGTTTATTGGGAATTTTGAAACCTTGTCCTAAGCTGCTAATTACACCAAACATCTTTTTTTTTTTTTTTTCAATTTGATGTAACATAATAATTCTTTTATTGGCTTTCTTACATTTAACTTTCATTCTCTCAAATCTTCCACTTTTGCCATTGGGATGTTTTTCAAAAGAACTTCTGCAGAGGAAATCTTTCTTCCACTTTTCACAGGTTAGTTCATACATCCTGTTCCAGAAACTCATAAGACAGTGAAACTCTAGCAAAGAGAAAACCAGTTTTACATTTGTTGGAAATGTAAAGAACAAGTAAATGGGGAATACATATTTAAAATATAGGATAAGAAAAATTATTCTTTATAAGACTGAGGGAGCATCTACATGCAATGGGCCTTTGGAAGAAAAAACAGCTATAAAATCAAATTTACATACAGAGAGATTTACCTATATAAAATGAGAGATTCCATGTTTATCCTTGCATGAGGAAAGATTGCAGCCTGAATGTGATAAGAATTCCACAGGCAGACCAACAGAGTCAAATAATCTGGACTTTTGGGGGGTGATTAGAGACTTAAATACCAACCAAAGAACATACACAGAGAACTGGGCCTCTTCACACATATGTAGCAGATGAACAGCTTGGTCTACATGTGGGTACTGAACAACTGGAGTGGGGATTATTCCAAAAGCTGTTGCCTGTATTGTGAGATATGTTCTTCTAGCTGTGTGCCTTTTCTGGCCTCAGTGGGAAAGTATGCAATGACCCTAGTATAGACTGGATCTGGCATGATGAGAGATACCCAGGGGTGCCCCACCCACTCAGAGGAGAAGGGGAAGGAGTATGGGGAAAAGGATTATGAGAGGGAGTGACCTCTGGAAAGGGACTGAGCAGAACGTAAAATACTTATGTATAAAAAAAAAAAATAGTAAATACTCTCAAAAACAGCTCAGCAGCCTTAGTAAGAAACTTTTTGGAACTTTTCTCAAGATGAAGGCAGCACATGGTGCTTTATGTAGGGGAAGAATTGGTAGGCTGTTTAGTAACATTAGGTTTATTTTTGTAAGATACACCCAAACTATCTTTAAAGAAGCCATATCATTTCCATTCTGACTGACATTATTGACCCACCCAGTGGGTTCTTAGTAATTTGTGGGAATGAGGAAGACCGCAATCCTGAAAAAATGGGCAAGAGAGAGAGAGAAAGGACTCAAGGAAGCAATTGCTTGTCAAGAGCCATGTATTTGAGCGCAAAGCACTTTTTTATATCATGTTTTACAAGGGGAGGGGATAAGAGTGGCCAGGTTGTGGAAGAATACAGAATCTTCTTGGCCTGTGTCCTGGAACATTTTGTGGTCTACCTGCTTTTCTCAGAGACATGGTACACTGCTTTTGTGGTCCACCGCTTTTCTCAGAGACATGGTACACTGCTTTTTCTATCTGCAGCTGCCAAGCAGGATCTTGCTGTTGCCAAGCTGAAGGGGGCATTGTGCAGGTGGGGAAAGGTAGGGGGTGAGAGTAAGGGGCGAGGGTCCTGGCTCCTGATATCTACCCCCTCTCTGTTTAGATGGAGAGGGTGTCTTGTGATCAACCCCAACTATGTGAATTTAGAATTTGGAGTCTAATTATGGGGGGTCATGGACAAGCTCACAACCCCAAGATGTTGACGTGGGGTGAGCCATGTCGATGGTCAAAGGCTTTAGGCTGTCAATGATGGGCAATGTCAAGGGACCCCAAGGTGGGTGAAAGGAGGGTGAGATCCCTGTCTTAGACTATGTAGGCTGCACCCACTCCCAGCACCACACACTCCTTTCCAGCTGCATTTGGTGGGCCCCTGGGAAGTGGACCTACAATAATCCTGTCATCAGGCTAACTCACAGCCATCCTAATCCCTTTGTGAATGTTCAGGTTACCAGTCATTTGTTACTCTGGGGTGTAATATTGCCATAAAGGAAAACTCCCTGATATTAGAGGGCCACGTCAAGGGTAGGCCTTGGTCTAGGAAAAGACAATTTTTGTTGGGGTGATCAAGAGGCCAGGCAATCAAGAGGCGAGAGAAATGAGGGCAGAGCCAAGCATACCAGGAACCCTTCTTGAGAGCATGGAAGTCTAGGGGTCAGCCATAGGGGTAAGCAGGGGGGCTGGCAGCTGTGCTTGTCTCCAGCAGAATCACCTCTGGATCTTCTTCAGCCTTTAGTTGATGGTAATGAACTTCGACCGGCTTCTTGATGGCAGAATCAATCTGGTTCTTAACAAAACTTGTGAGATGGTTAAAAGCCCAGGGGCCAAACGAGAGAAGCAAAAGAATGCCAACAAAGGGTCCTAGTATACTAGGCAACAGGGTGGTGAGCCAGGGAGAGATAGAAAACTAATTCTGATATCATGACTCTTGTTGTTCTCTGGCTCTCCTTCTTTCCTCTAAACTCTTTTTGACCCTGTCCAGGCTATTTTGGACAAGGCCTATCTTATCGGAATAAAAGCAACACTCTTCTCTGAGGGCCATGCAGAGACCCCCTTCCTTAAGGAAGACAAGGTCAAGTCCTCTCCTGTTTTGTAACACCACCTCAGAAAGAGAAGCCACAGATTCCTTAAGGTCTTGTACTCCTTCCCTCAAATTATTTAAGTCTTTATCAATGGGGATTGGAGATGAGCATAGTGATTATTGGAAGTCACCAAGGAACTACACCGTGCCTGCACCAATGGCACTAATTCCTATATGATGGACAAGGTGAGGGCAGTCAGGGGTTCCTCTTGGTTCATCAGAGAAGATCCTCAATCTATAATATTGAGGAAGGACTATGGCTCATGTATAAGAAAATGTGGGAGAAATGGTAACAACTACACATAATCTCTAGATGTAAAATATGGATTAAATATATAAGGGGTCAAGACCAGAAGCACAGCAAAATATGTACCGTTGGGTGCCAGGTTGTATAAAAAGGTGTCAATTGAGGACCAATGTCTTGTTGCACACTGGAATCTAGTCTCTAGGGGGGAGCATTGGAGGGTCCCAAAAGGCAAAGACCTATTCCTGAAATGGAGCTAAGGGTAGACCTCCTTCAGGCGAAGAGTCCAAGGATGCTGCTACCATCATTGGTAAAAGTGGGAAGGGAGAAGATCTATTCCCTCATAGAAGGAGGAGTACGTGAGAATAAATCCAGCATTGTTGATAATTAGAATTGCCGGAATTGTGAATAGCCTCAAGAGAAGAATTTACCAAGGAAATAATGAGGTCAGCAAACTGAGAAGGCCTTTGGGAACAGTGAGCTGAAACATGGTGGCCAAAGGTGTCAAGGGAAATGATGAAGGCGAGGTGCCAGGGGCGGCAACCGTAGGTTTGGGGGCTGGGTTGAGGGGCTTTGAGGGGTGTTGTAGAACAGGAATGGGGCCCACTGTGGCAATATTTTTGTTGGGGATGGCCTTAAGAAGTTTTATTATAAAGGTGAGCCCTGGGTCTGAGCAGCCATATGTCCAAGTAGTGCACTCTCTCAGACACAAGCCCCATGTGAATCCTTTGGCCATCAAATCTTTATTTTTCCCCCTCTCACTAAAGGAGATGAGGAGGGGAGAACACCAATTACTTTGACATTGGATGTCATAGGGTCATCCATGGACACACCTAACTTCTCCTGCAAATATTTGGGAAGGAATTTTCTCCATAGGGTAATATAATCCCAGGAGGAGTAGGGCCTCCAATATGCATCTCCCGTAGTTTCACAGCCCCAAGATGCACAAAAAAAGTCAGAAGAATGGCCTCACTTGTAGCCTGGGAATGATCTCTGTGGGTAGGGCCAGGGCATACATAAAGGCCAGATGGATCATTGGCCAAAGAGACTCTTTTGATATAAGAATTACAGCCAGAGAGGTGGCCATCATAATTGGGGTCTGGAGCATCAACAGGCTTATCCTGGGGCCAAAAATGAGAGGGGGTTCCCCAATAAATGCTGGCCCCAGGGTGAGGGCACAAAGGTCCACCTCTAGAGAGGGCCATGAAGGCTGGGTTCCAAGCAAGAGCTGGAATTAACAATATCTCCTGCTTGGTTTATTATGACCCAGGTAAAATTATAGATCTGATATGGGGAGTGTTGGGGCTTGATAATCACAGTCGAGCAGATTTGGAGCATGAGCAGGATGAGCAAGGTGACTGGATGCATTTTTCTGAAAGGAAGCACAGCTAAGAACCATTCTCAGTGGGTGTCCCTGGGGTGGAATTAGCCAATTTTACCAGTCTTTCTGGCAGCCATCTGGCATTTTGTTCCTTGGAATCATATATGCATGTGTGTCCTTTCCTACAGATGAGGATGGGTCGAGACCATTCCATTTGTGTGTTAATGGATCTTTCCACATGGCTTTGGCATAGGAGTCTGCTGTAGTAGGGTGCCAAAATCTTTGCTGTCACTTAGTCAATATCAATGGCAAAAATTTAGATTAAATGCATGATTTAGCAGTTTTATGACATCCCCTTTGTGGGGTATAAAATACCCTGAGTGTTGTAATTTAAAGCTTTCTTTTTAAAGCCCTGTGCTTGCCCTTTCTACGAATGCCTGTCCTTGAGGGTTATGGGACACAAGGAGGTGCTGAATGTCAGGGCTGGGCACAAAACTGTTTAAAAGGTGCTGGTAAATCCAGGCCGTTGTCAGTCATTAATATCTTTGGTATGGGCCATAAAGGCAAGGCAAGAAATCACATGTTAATAACATTTTTGGTAGCTTCACAGATTTGAAGTGAGGCACAAAGGGAAAACTGAAGGTATCATCATTGCATATTTCTTAAGTTGGCCAAAAGGGGCAAAGGATAACATCCATTTGCCATAGTAACTCCTCGGGTGAGGCCACGGGTCCCCCAGATATAGCTCGGGTAGGAGGGGGTGAAACAACATTGACACTGGACAATCTGGCGTGCCTGTTCCCTAGTAATAGAGAACATCCGTCGGAGGGTCTGAGTATTGAGATGATGTAGTTGGTGGGCCTTTTGTGCTTGTTCTATAGGGTCAGGAGGGTAGGGCTAAGGTCACCAGGCTGGATTGAGATACTCGGGTAGCCCTGTCATGAGATCATTTCCCTTGCTCAGAGGCCCAGGAAGACCAGAGTAGGCATTATGTGACCACAAAGAATGGGTGAGACCTAGTTAGGATAATTTCCTGGAGCTCAACAAAAAGGGGGGATGCATTTGTGGACGGCGTATAAAGGGAACAGTTTCTAACAGAGGTACTGATTGAGCCACTATGCACTATCATGAACAAATTAAAAGCACAATCTGGAAGAGTCTTAAAGACTTGAATGACATGCAACCAATTTACCAACTTGTTCTGAGGAAAATCTGGTTTGAAAACTAGAAACCTGCCCACCTATATTAAAGGCTGCAACCCAGAAGAGGATCCATCTGTAAAGATCAAAGGTGCTTGAGGAATAGGGAGTCCCCCAAGAGGCGTTGAAAATCATTTGAGCGTCTGTAAGGAATCTTTCCTGAGTTCAATTTTTTGAGAGAGGACCTTGGTGGGGTGAAGTTCAAAACCTAAAATTAAATGTGGAGGCTGTAGCTGGACCTTCTCAGGAGCAATCTGCAGTCTGAGGTCTTGGAGGGCAGTTACCAATTCCTGACTAACTTTGAGTAGGGTGGTCTCATCCGGATCTGCCAAAAGGATGTCATCCATATAGTGGATAATATACAATTTAGGATATCTAGGATGAAAGGGATCAATGGCCTGGGCCACAAACTTTTGGCAAAGGGTGGGACTATTGGCCATGCCTTGAGGCAGGACCCTCCACTGAAATCGTGGAGACGGCCCAATGCAATTAACAATGGGGAGGCTAAAGGCAAAGCACTTACTATCCTCTGGGTGTAGGGGGATACAGAAAAAACAATCTTTCAAGTCAATAACCATCTTGTTGTAACCCTAGGTATTGCCATGCGGGAGGGGAGGCCAGGCTGGAGGGCTCCCATCGGGACCATGGTCTCATTAATTTCTCTGAGGTCCTGGAGCAGTCTCCATCTGCCTCCTTTCCTTTGTATCACAAAAATGGGGGTGTTCCAAGGGGAGGTGGAGGGTTCTATGTGGACAGCATCTAATTGTTCCTGCACAAACTGCATGGCCGCTGCAAGTTTATGTAGGGGGAAGGACCATTGGTCGGTCCAGATAGGGAAATCTGACTTCCAGGTGATTTTATCTGACTGGCATGCAGGGGTAGCATTGGCCCTTAAGAAAAATTTGAATCATAACCTAGTCCTGAGCGTGGGGTCTTTTGTGTAACAGCAATTGGGGTGGGAATCCCCTGGTTGTGTCTGCCCAAGCCTTGTCCAGGGATAAACCCCTGATCCAGCATCTGATGGGTGACAGCCGCAGAGGGGCTAAACATAAGGACCCCCATCTGACTCAATATATCTCAACCCCATAAGTTTATAGGGAGACCAGGTACATGAATGGTTTAACATGTCCAGTATTACCCTCAGGATCCTCCCAGGTTAGCAATTGGGAGCTTTAAAGGGTGTTGGTGGACTGGCCAATGCCTTGAAGGTGGGTTAAAGAAGGCTGACTGGACCAAGAAGGGGGCCAGAAGGCCTGTGAGATAACTGTGGAGTCTGCTCCTGAATAGAGAATACCCTCAAAAGTCTTGCCATTAAGTTTAAGTTTCAGCTGTGGGCGTTCTTGTGAGAGTCTTTGGACCCAATAGACATCAGAAGACCCTGGGGTGGAAGCACCCCGGGATGGGCCCAAGAAGGGTGTCTAGGTGTCCAGTGGAAGGGGAGGGCTTGTGAAAGGCATTGTCCCTGGCAGATGTGAAGGGACCCTTTGGAACTAGTGGCCAATACTTTAATTTCTCCAGAGTAATCATTATCAACGATTGAAGGGAAGATGGTAATGCCTTGGAGTGTAGCAGACGCTCTGCCCAAGATAAGATAATAAGTCTGGGATGGCAGGGGGGCCCAAAGATACCAGTAGGGATTATCTGAACTCCTCTTTCAGCTTCTAATATTGTATCGGAGGAGGCACAGAGGTCCAGTCCTGTGCTCCCTGGGGTAGCCCTATGGAGGGCTGAGGCTGGTTTGGGGGTGGCTGTTGGGAGCCTTGGTGTGGCCCTGCCTGGCTGTTCCCGAGGTTGGCAGGAAGGAGACTGGCTGAGGGGCCCCAGGCTGGCCCTGCATCCCATTTCCCGGAAGGGGGGGAGGGGATTGCCCAGAATATCAGTTTTGGAGTGACAGGCATTAGCCCAGTGTCTGCCTCGCCTGCAGCAAGGGCAAAGATTCGTTGGAGGCGGGCGCTCTCCCCTTAGTTGAGGGGGAGGACTGAGCCTTGGGTCTACCCTGAGGGCACTGTTTAGCAAAGTGACCCAGTTGACCACATCTGAAACTGACGGATCCGGTCACCCTGCCACTAGTGGCTGCTCCCACAGCCAGATGGATGACTTGTGAGACCTTTTGGGCAAAGGGATCTACGTCTTTGCAGATACGATCATCTCATCCAAGTCTTGATTTTTATACTTTCCTCGAAGGGCAGCCCTACAGTCAGAGTTAGCATTCTCATAAGCAAGCTGTTGGAGAAGTTTATTTTTTCCTAGGCCAGGTCCCAAGGATCTCTCAGCTGCCTCCAGGAGGTGAGCAACAAACTCTGAAAACTCTTCCTGATTGCCTTGAGTGATTTTAGTCAAGGGAGAAAGAACAGAGCCTTTCATAGGAATGGCTCTCCAGGCACTCATAGCTGCAGAAGAGGACTGAGCCAAGAGACCCAGGAAAATTTTTGTTGTATTTGGTTGGAGACATATTTCCCTCAACCTAGGAGTTTATCAAGCATCCATTTGTTGGAGGGTGAGCATGTGCTCGAGAGGTTGGCTTGGGCCTGAGACCTGCAGCGATCAGCCCAGTCTGACTGCCAAGAAAGAAACTGTCCCTGAGTTAGGATGGACTGGGCGATGGTGAGCCATTCATTAGGAGTTAGATATCCGCCCCCACTGAGACTTTCAAGAAGAGAAAGAGTAAAGGGGGCTTGGCACCATAATTTCTAACAGCTAAAATTTAACTTTTCAAGATGTTTAAAACTGATTTTTTTGAAAACCGTGGGGTCACTCCAGAGTCTTCATTATCGCTTTCATTTTCAATAACTGAACTAGGCTCTCTTCAGAGGAATCAGCCTCAGTCTCGAGCTGGGGGTGGGGTGTCCGGAGGATTTGTAAGAGTGACGAGAAGAGAAAGCAGGTGCAAGACGAGAAGGGAAGGGTGCAGTGAGTGTGACGGAAGGAAGGTGTGGAGAGCCGTTTGGCCACGCCCCGAGGGCGGGCGTGTGCCTTGGCTTGTCCTTGCCATTGACATCTCCTTGTATGGTGTGGGGCTGTGCAGACAGTGGCGTGAGGTTACATCTGACCGCTCTGGACCTATGGGCTCGGACCATGCCATGATCCGTGATTGGCCGTGCGGTGTACTTTTACTTCTAGGCCGCCATTCTAAGAGGCCCCAGTTTTCCAAGGCCAGCTCAGCTCCTGAGTAAACAAGTCTGTTGCGCATGCGTTCGGCAGTTGACAGTTATGCTAATTAGGCACTGGCAGTTATGCTAATGAGCTAGTGACAGTTATGCTAATGGGCCATTGGCAGTTAACCTATCTTGAGAGAACATCGGACCTATGCTAATGAGGTGTTTTCTATCTAACCTATCCTGAGCCACTTAGCCCGCCTCGGGCGGATATATAAGCAGCCCGTTTCTGCTGCTCGGGGGTCCCGTAGTCAAGATTCGTTCCTGAAATAAAGCTGTCTGAGCAGGATCCGACCGTGTTGTGTCTTACTTGCTGGTCGAGGCGGACCGACAGGAAGGCCCGAGCACCAGACCAAGCAGGGAGGGGGGGAAGTGGCAGAGTCTGCTGAGACTCAGCATCAGCAGCTGCAGGCATTGTGAGGGAGGGGCCTGTGATCAAGTGACATGAAAGGCTAGACAGAGGGAATCTTGAGGAGGGGCAGAGGAAGAGCAAAGGACTGAGAGATGTGAGATTTGTTTTTGGAGGCAAAGGATGTCTGTTAGCTCATGAATCTGAGAAGAGAGGCGGTCTGCATATCAGAGAGAGAATTAGGCAAAGTGGCAGGGAAGGCCGGAAAGGCTAGCATGGGAGGGGGTGCATAAGGCGTGTAAAAAGAGGCCAGTCAGGGCCATGCTGGGGGCGGCTTCATCTTCAAGGATGGCAGCGTCACAGGGCCCAAAGGTTCTGGGTTCGGGAAAGCAGCCAGGGGAGGGGGAGATGCCAAAGCTGTTGGCTGGAGGGTGGGTGGCAGGGGAGAAGAGGAATGACGCTCAGTAGTAGGACAAGGGGACAGAGGGAGGCAGGTTTTTGAAGAACAGGGTTGCAAAGGTGAGTGGAGGAGGAAGTCCGTGGGTCAGAAGCGGCTGAAGAATCTTAAGGTAAGGCTGAGAAATTAGGGGAGAAGAGTCGAAAGAAGGTAAATCTGGATAGAGGCGAGGCGATCAGAAGGAGGGGAGACCTGATCAGGAGGGATTTCTATAAGAGTGAAATAAACAGAGGCCTGAGACGAGGCCGAGAGGGTGAACGAGATGGGCAGGTAGAATTAAGCCAGGACTGTGAAAGCAATATTCAGCAACAGACAAATGTTGTCGCTTCCCTTATCTTTGTCTGCATCTTCAGTAATGTCCCTAATAATACCCCAAAAGGAGAAAATTGTCACGGTGACAGTAGCATCACCTTCAGTTTTAGTTTTCTCATTTAATTCACGACCTACCTTCTGCCACTTTTTGGGATGATGGTAAGACCATCAATCATAAACCAAGGACACTTATCACTAAAGACAAAAAAACTTATGAGATCCTTTTTCTTAACCCTTTTTCCTCTCTCTCTGAGCACATGTTTGAGGTCCTTTATGAAGGACGCCTCCTTTGACAGAGAATGGCCCATTCTTATGGAACAGAATGAAATGAAGCTTACCGAAGATGACAGGTCGTGGGCGACGATCACTGTCTCACTTAATCTTGATGTCACATGCATGCCTTAATGAGGGTCCATCCGAGCGGTCCATGCCTCTAGCCCCATGGTTGGGCAACACCTGATCCGCCCAGCGGGTCCTTAGTAATTCGTGGAACAAGGAGGACCACAATCCTGCAAAATGGTGAGAGGAGAGAGAAAGGACTCAAGAAAGCAATTGCTTGTCAAGAGCCATGTATTTGAGCACGAAGTGCTTTTTTATATCATGTTTTACAAGGGGAGGGGATAAGAGGGGCCAGGTGGTGGAAGAATACAGAATCTCCTTGGCTGTGCCCTGGAACATTGTGGCCTACCTGCTTTCTCAGAGAATCGGTACATGTTTTGTGGTCCACCTGCTTTTCTCAGAGACATGGTACACTGCTTTTTCTATCTGCAGCTGCCAAGCAGATCTTGCTGTTGTCAAGTTGCAGGGGGCATTGTGCAGGTGGAGAAAGGTAGGGGGTGAGAGTAAGGTGCAAGTGTCCTGGCTCCTGACATATTATGGAAGAGATATAGTTTGAACTCATTCTTATGAATAGGCATAATTTCCTGTTGAAATTAGCTGAATGTTTTTGACACTGACAAAATCACAGAGGTACTTAATTCCTTTCAAACTGAGGTATTGCTGATGTGGTAGTATAAACAGCCAGTGATGTTTCATAATAGCTTTATAAGACCAGACTGTCACATTGTCCTTCTGCTTTCTGCCATAAAGGCACACAAAAGATTTCTCACCAGACCAAATGCTAGCATTCTGACTATGAAAATCTCTATCTCTAGAACCAAGAAAAATAACTTCTGTTATTTATAAAGAACTCAGAGTAATGTAAAATTAACAGCACAGAATCCAGTAATGCACCTACTATTGTGTTTTTAGTATCATAATTTTAGGGGATAAGAAATATTGTATTATCATAGTTTCAATTTGCATTCCTTGAAGACAATATTTATGCAATATTCCCATAAGGGTTCCCTTACTGCAACTCTCCTTGTATATTTCTAAGTTGAAATATTACCTTGTAGCTGTATCCCATTGTATAGAATTTTGGAAATCATGAACATTTCCCAGTACAAGTTTAACAATGGTGACTGATAATAAGGTTTCTCTGTGCCTTTGAGACAAAATCTTCATTCATGAGACAAATTTTTAATTTTGACAGCTCAGGTTTTTACTGGCATTATGATGACCCCCTACAGGGATATACTCGAAGAGAGCAAACAGAAAGTGTGTGTTAGATGGAAGTATTATAAATGAAATGGAATAGTTCTATAAATGATAATATAACTGATAAATGGCAGATAACAAAGAAATTTAGAATATATTTTATCACGTTGCTGTTATCAATTGTTACTATGGATACACAGTATTGCTCTGTATCCATGATTGGCTTGACATGTTTATATGGCCCAAGGTGAGATAATTAATAAAAGTACTCCTGCTTAGCATTTAAATATCTAGAATTTTTAGTATATACATCAATTTTGAGTACATACATACACTTTTTATTAATGTCTCAAAAGTAAAAGACTATCAGAACTTACATATTTTACAAGATTGGTTACCAAATCAAACCATGTATAAACAAAAGTATGCTTGGAGTTGGAATAAATAGGTTTTACTTACTTTCCATGGGAACTTTCAATTTTCTCTGGTCAAATACTCTGAAAAATTAGAATTTAACTGCCAATAAGAACACAGCCTCTGCAATTCTATGTGAACAGCTAAGGAATCAACTTCTGAATGGGTGTTCTTCTGAGCTGGAATTCTTGAAAAATATCAGATGATGTTTTGGTTAAGAATCCTGAGTTAGAGAAGGTTAAAGATGTCACTAAGCCACGCATGTATCTGTAGGGGTTGGGCCTGATGCTAATTTCCTGTTCTGAAATTGGTTTTGATCTATCAGTAAAGAAGCCATGAACCAGTTGCTGGGTGGAAGGAAAGAGGCTGGATTACAGGTCCCGAAGGGAAGGTGAAGAGACACAGAGGAGGAAAGTTTTTCACCATGCTTCAGGGGGACAAAAGCTGACCAGCCATGTGAGATCTCAGGCAAAGTAGCATAGGTTCATCTCCAAGTGGGAAGTTAGGGTGTTAAACTGAGACTAAAGTTAACTGAGTAACTGAAGCTGAGGGAAGATTGAGAGATGCTGAGCTAAGAGTATTGGGAAGGGCACACTAGCCTAGAAAAGCTTAGAAGAGCCTAGCAATTGAGTCAATATGGCAGGTTGAAATTGAGAAATGTGTGTGTATCTGTGTTTTTTATCCATGGATCCAATATTCTCCAGACCGGGGTCTGGACAGGGTCTGGTAGTGCGATCTTCCCAAAGCTAAAGGCAAGGTAGCAAAAGCTGCCTGCTACATGCTTCACAGAAAATATGTTAAAAAAAAGAATGAAGTAATATATTCTTTTATATAATAATATTTGAAAAAATAAATTATATGCTCAAAAATAAAAAGTAAGATAATAAAGTAGTAGTTTTTATTGTAAAGAGTTCACAAAGTATACCATTTAAACAGTTCAATGAGGAAAATGTACAAATTAAGATGAAATGACTGTTAAGTGACTGGTAACGTCAGTTTGTCAAGATGAGGCAATAGGCATGCTGAAGTCATATATGTTCAAATTTATAGTAACTTAAAATTATCAACTTAAATGATTTTATTGTGAAAACAAGAATACTGAGACTTTTAAAGGTCAAACAAATTTTCTAAGAAAGGACTTTGAGTAGTATCATCCTTTACATGAACCCTGTGTTATTTTCTCTATTTCAAGCTATTTTTATATTAGTTATTTTCTTTACTTATTGTCTCTCTCACTCAAAACTTTTAATGATTTCTTTTATTTTGGATTTTATCATTTACATTAAAACAACATATAGTTTGTGTAATATTATTTCATATGATGAATATTCAAACTTTTATTTGTATTTTAGTCTTGTTTTAATGCAGAAGAAACTAGATTTGAACACTACCATAAGAAAAACTTAAACACTATGCCATTCACAGACCCTTTGATTTATCATCATGTCCTAATTGTAACATATGACTGAGCAATGGTGTCACAAAGCTTGTGGGAGTAGCCAAATAACATCTGACTTGACTAAAGGCCCACTCCATGAGATGGAAGCCATATCCAACACTACTTGAGAGACAAAGAATCAGAGACTAGATAGACAATAGACCTAAAGTAAAACTAGATACTACTGATCTAAAATTTTAAAAAAGGAGTATCATTAAATGACTACTAATGATATTCTGTTACATTCATAGATCAATGCCTTATTCAGTCATCATCAGAGATAAATCCTCTTGCAAATGGAAAATGATGCAAAGATCCCCAGCCAGATATTATATCAGCAGAGATTGACTTGAAACATTCAGCCATAAAATGATGTCTCCAACACATTCCTTCCCTCAGGACTCAAGAGGAAGAACAATTGGACAAGTATAAAAGCCAAAAGGATGAAACAAACGAAGAAAACAAATCCCTTTAAATCAACACCAGCAAAGCTCATATGAACTCATAGAAAATGAAGGCAGAATGTACATGGACTTTACAGGTCCACTGGATATATATCAGTACTCTGAGTTCAGTGTCTTCATGGGATTCCTGAGATTGAGAATCTGACTCATTTGCTTTGTCTGTCTGTTGTTTCCCTTGTCCAACTTTCATGTGATTGTGTTTTAAGCTTATTATATTTACATTCATTGTATTTAAACTATCTGAATGAACAAATGAAAACCTAGTCCTATTGTGAACATTATCAACTGAATTGTCACTTACACCTGGTGGAAAAATGAGAAATAGGTTTCTCCACTGGAATGACACTGGATATATCAACTACCGCAGTGCAATTATCATGTCCAGTAGTAGTTGACTAACATAATTGTAGGCACAGTTTTGTGTGTGTGTGTGTGTGTGTTGTGTGTGTGTATGTATTTCTGTGTGTTCTCATTTGGTTACAGTTTTATTATTATTATTATTGTTGTTCCTTTGTTTGTTTGTGGTTTGGGAACACTTTGTTGTTGTTGGTTTTTTTTTTTTTTTTTTTAGAAGGTATTTTAAGTTGGGTAGATGGCAGGAGATCCTAGAAGACTATGAGGGAGGAAAAGAATATGATAAAATATATTTAAATTTTCAATTCTAAGTTAAAAATATAGAAAAAAGGAAAGAAAAATGAAACTATTCCCAAGCTTACAGGTTAACTTTTCCTGGAATGAATAAATATTGTTCTCCTTTTTTAAGAAACTAAGATGAAGTGGAGTATGGCTATTGTTTATCCATCTAAAATAATTTCAAATTAACCTTTAAAAAATAAAAACAGGTGGAAAATTTCAACATCTCCAGCTATCCAGAAAATGCAAATTAAAACTACTTTTGAATTTCTTATACATGTCAGAATATCTATTATCAGTAAAATAAGAGGCAGTTTATTCTGGTGAAGATGTGAAGGAGAACCTTCATCCATTGCTTATGGAAGTGAAAACTCATATAGCTACTATGAAAATCAGTGTGGAAGTTCTTCAGAATTATGGGGATTTATCTTTCTTAAGAACCAGCTATACTACCTTGGGCACATACCCAAAGGATTCTTTATCCTACCCGGAGACAGTTACTCAACAAATAGGTAATGTAATTATCATCCCAGGTACATAACCTCAGACTAACAATGAACCCAGTATATGCCAGGGCAGTGGTAATAAAAAATGTGGGGCAATAGCCAAAGTTTGATTTCACTTCATGGTATGGAATCCATATCCAATACTGCTTAGGTGACCAAGAACCTGTGATTAGATTATCCAGGGTCCTAGGGTAAAACCAAATGCTACCAGTTTAAAAAAATCAGTATAAATAAATTGTCTGCTAATGATATTATTTACTGATAAATCTGTGCCTTGCTTAGCCATCATCTGAAGAGAGTCCTGCAGTAGATTGGAAGAATACAGAGAACAACAACCAGACAACATGCAGAGAGTAAAGACTTTGAAACACCCAACCTTAAAATATTTCTCCTCAGGGTTTATGGAACCCTGCAAAAGAGGAAGCGGAGAGAGTCTAAGAGATACTCAGTATAGAGGACATCAAGAAAATAAGGTCCCCTAAGGCAACATTATCAATACATGTATGAACTCACAGAGAATTAGAAATGGCAAGGAACAATAAGAGGTCTGTCCCACATCATTTGAGTATATATTGTGTTTTTCAATTTACTGGGTTTTTTTTGGGGGGGGGATCCCAAGTGTGGGAGTGAGTGGTTCTTTGTTTCTTGTTCCTTCTCTTAGGCTCCTTTCCTTTTGTCTTGACACTTAGCAGAAAACAGATTGAAATGAAACAAAAGAAAATGCATGTAACTTTTTGCATAGTGTATGAAATTCTGGAGCACAGATCTTTCTCTGAATGTAGATAATGGTTTCCTATTAAGGTAAAGTGTTCTCTCTCATTTTTTTGTGATTATTTTATGTAACTAATTTCCAGTTTAGTCCTATTTTTAGGGACAGACACTACCAAACAGTCCTCTGTTGGCCAGTTAATAACAATCATGAAGAAATATTAGCATTATATGAAATGATGTTTATCTTAATGATTTCTAATTTTTCTTTCATTACAACTACTAAGGCGCTCCTACTGTAATATGGGTACAATACATATCACTAAAGAGCCAAGTGAGAGCATTCAAAGTAAATAAACTTTGTCTTTTATCACTTTTTAAAAACAAAGAAAGCTATTTCTTGGCAAGGTTAAGTCATGGTTACTTTTTTTTTTTTTTTTTAAACAGAAGTCTGTATTTTGACTATCAAATAGAAATTTCAGGCTGAAATTCAATTATTTTTTGAGGATTTTCATAATGACATGTTTATCATTTTTGTTGAGTCAGATCTTGATATTTCTTAGTTTGCAGGAAAAAAAACAAAAGCTAATATTTATACTATGACCTGTTGTCTGTAAATTATTTTTTTTTAAAGTTAGCTTTTTTTTATGTGTAAGAGTCAGAATCTTTATACATGCATCTGCATCACTGTGTGCCTGCAGTGCTACAGAAGCCAGTGGATGGTGTCAGATCCAGTGGAACTTGAGCTGCTGGCAGTTAGTTAGGAGCCATGATGTGAGTGCTGAGAACTAAACAAAGTGCTTTCAACACTGAGTCATCACTTGAGCTCCTATTTATAAATTATTTCAGGCATGATCTATTTTATCTCAGCATCAGAAATTCTACTTCAGCCAACACAGACATAGCCTGTACATAGAGTGACTTATACCAAAATCTTTTATATCTTTGTAAGTTATCTAAATATCTGGTTTTTTTTTATTTTTTTTATTTTTTTTTTTAGAATTTAACAACATAGAGGGTAGACAACTGCCCAGCTTTTATACTGTTTAAGACTTATTATAAATATAAAGGTTTTCCACTTGTAAACACTTTGTGAATATACCAGCAGTCCAGTTCAATCGTGTTGAGATAGCAAACCAAATTAGCAGCAGTTGCATGACCTACCAGAAACAGCCAGGCTTCAGGTGAAGTTCTTTGCTATGTCTCTCTCAATAAGTAAATATCAGCAAAGATGTGAGTCCAAAAATGCATTGCAAAACTAGCTATGCAAGCACTTCTCACAGTCCATTAAGTACTATTTATATTCCCTCCAAACATCATTTATCCTCACATGGGTCTTCCCTTAGCATATGAGTCTGTATCAGCTGACATTACACTGCCAAGTCTGCAGAAGCAGTAAGAGATCTGCTTGCCTCTGTCTCCTGAGTACTGGGATTAAAGGCATGTTCCAACACTGCCTGGCTTTTGAACTATAACTTGCAAGCTGAAATAAACTTCCCCAATTCCCATGTTGCTTTTGGTAGCAGTGCTTGCTACAGCAACTGAATGCAACTAGATAGCTTCCTACCACCATATCCCTACCTCTGGTGATAAAAAGGAGGTCATGGGAAAGCAGGTGCTTAGTTGTGTCAGAGACCCTAGCCTGCTCTATATGCCAATAGTCCACACTCTGGGACAGTGAAATGGGTCAGAAGAACCTCAAAGAAACATGAAACTGTATTCTTAATTCTATCTCAGAGATTTGTTATTACCCCCATTCTGCAGTGTCCAGACTGTATCCTAGCCAGAGAGCTTCTTTGCTAGACTTGTTTACTGCATGTTGACTTGAAGGAAGGTAGTATCAAATCCCTCAATTATAGCATGGTAAAAATCCAAACCTTTTAAAATGTGTGCTGTTGATGAATATTTATATTGAAATGTCCACCAAAACAGACTGGGTTGTATTAAGCACTGAAGAAGAAAGAGAATTGAGATGTTAATGGTAACTGAAGTCCTGGAAGTGATAAAAGTAGATGGCCCCACTAAGACAGAGCTCATTTCCAGATTTATCTGGTAAAACCTCATCATCCCAGAGTAATCACTTATCATAAAAAGAAAAATTCTAAAATTATAGGAAAAAGGGAACAATTTTGGCACTAGTGAGTTGGTTGGTTATAACTCTATAGAAAATGCAGTTGCCCCAGGGAAAACTTTTGATATGGAAAATAGCTCAGATTTATCCCAATGTCTCTCACAATTAGCTCTTTTTTCTAAATGGGTCCATTAATCTAAATATTTCTAGGATAATTGTTTGTGGCTCAGTGATAAATAGCAAAGCACCATCTGCACATAGAATCTCTTTGTATTCTTTTCCTCTCATTATTGTATCTGGATGCCTATGGTATTCCTAAGGGTACAAATGTATTGATTAATGAACTAGAAACATTAGACACTCACTCTCTACTGAATCTAGGAAAAGTGAGTTTACAACTCTGGGTGTGCACTTTTTAATATTACCTCTTGTAGAGAACTTATTTTCTTAAATAAAATCATGGATCAGTAAAAGTAGTCCACTTAAATGTAGACAATGGTTGTTCTCATGTTTGCAATATGTATAATATTATAAGCAAATATATAATAAATGGATTGGGTAACAGAATACTAAAGACTTGTGATACTAGAAATTTGTTATAGTTACATAGCTTTGTAGGACACTTAATAATTAAATTTGTGAAACACAAAGGAAGAATTCATCTATGCAATGTGATTTTACCTGGGATTTATGATCAATCACCAGTTTCTTGTTCTTGATTGTATTCATTACTACTGTGTGCTTCCTTCTTCTTCTTCTTCTTCTTCTTCTTCTCTTCTTCTTCTTCTTCTTCTTCTTCTTCTTCTCTTTTCTTCCCTTCCTTCTTCCCCTTCCCCTCCCCCTCCCCCTCCTCCATCTTTCTTCTTCTTCCTCTGACCTGTGTCCTTTCCCTCCTCCTCTTCTTTTTGTTTTTAATGAAGTAAGAACAACATATTTGATGTTAACTTTTTAATTCTGAATTCCTTCAATATAACATAAGTTTCAGGCAAACTTTCGATGTAGAATGGATTTGCAATATATTTAATAAATATTGCATGATTTAGTGAAGTATCTAAATTTTCATTTCATGCACAGAACATTGCTTAATTTCTTGAATGCTTTCTTAATCTACATTGACTTTTCTTTTCTATCACACATAAAAGTTTCTATCTCACAATTTATAGGATCTGTGAAAACATTTTTTCCTCCTTGCTATCTCTAGTGCTTTTTTCTTTGAGCAATTTTCAACCAGGAGATCTTGGGCACTATCTTTATGAAATATACTGTCATTTATGTTAGGAATTAGCATCACTAATGTTTTAGTAAATACATTTTATCTTCTTGAGTATATGTGGTACTATACTGCTTTATAATCAGGAACATCTAGCTCCAAATGTCCCCAAGACCATGCAGTATTTGGAACTTTTAAAAATATTTTATTGGATTGCTGTTTAATAACTTCATACACATACAAACTATGCTCTGATTATTCTAACCTCTTACTTTCTCTAATCTCCCTCCTACCTGAAGTATCCTCCTTATCTCCTTCCCATATTCATCTCTGATCATATTTGTTGTTATTGTTTAGAAATAATATGTTTAAGCTGGTATTGTATGTGTGACAATAGGTTTGGAACTATCCATTAGAAATACACACTTAGTATTTAGTGTGTACAAAACTAAAAATAGTGACTGCCCTTCACCCAAATGTCTGAGTAGCCAATAGTTCATCAGGAAGGGCTAGGGACCCATAAGGACATAGCTGGCTCAAGGATGACTATTCGTAATTTTAGTGTTGAGTGGTCCCACTGCAAGTAGCCATAGTTTTTCTCAGGTCAGGAATACATTGCCTGGGCATGTTCCAAGACTGTATTTTATTATCTTTATCCACGTCTTATACTTATACTTTTGTACCTCCTCATTGATGATATCTGATCCTTCAAAAGAATGGTAAAAGTGCCTATTTAGGGATGAGCCATCAAATGCCAGATATAATAAAGAATATGTGATATTTATTTTTGTTCCTAGGGCTACATATTTCTGGGTATTTATCAGCTTCATTTTACTTTACAACTGAATAAAATTCTGCTGAGGATGTTGACCACATTTTGATCATCCATTATAACCTTAATGATTTCTAAGTGGTTTCTATTTTCTACATATTTTGAAGAAACAGCAATAAACATGGATTAACAAATAATGTTGTAGTAGAACAGAGAATAGTTTGAAATTATTCCCAGAAGAGATACAATTAGGTCATGTAGTAACAGTATTTCTAGGTTTTTGATAACTGTATCAAACATACATAGAATTTTCACATCAACAAGGTCAGTGTATACATTTTCTCAAGAGTATACAATATTATCCAGAAAACTATACTTAAAAAACAACAACAAATTCTCAATAAATTAAAAATCTAAATCCGTTGACACTTCTTTTATATAACAACAATGGAAGATAAACTCAGACTTAATAACAGAAGAAAAACATTAATAGTTTTGAAGTGATTAAATAATACTCCTAGATAATTATATACCTAAGTAGAAGTTACAGAAGGAATTATAAAGTGACTACATAAAAAAAAAAAAAGGTTTAATACACTTAAATTGATGGGATTCCATTAGTGTAAACCTCAGGGGAAATTGCTTCTATTTCCATATTCAATTTTTGACATAGTTTAATGAATTTTCTTCACCTGTTGATTGGCTCCCTTTAAAGATTTTATTTTTTCCTTCCAATGTTTGTGTTTTGCTTAATTTCTTTAATGGATTTCATTTATTTCCTCTTTAAGGACCTCTATCATCTTACTAAAAGTAGTTTTAAGGTTATTCTCTTGTACTTTTCTGTGTCAGAATATATTGTGCTTGATATACAAGAGGAAAGCTGAGTTCTGGTCTTGTCATATTGCTTGGTTGTTGTTGACAGTATTATTATGCTGGCTTCTAGACATCTGGGTTTGGAATAATTATAGATTTAGGTGCAAATCTGTGAATTTAGTTTTATTGGATGGATCCCCCTCCTTGGATTTTTTTTCCTTTTTAGTCCTCTGGCCTAAGTGACCTGTGTTAATGGTGACTGTGTGTCCTTAGTTTCAGTACTGAGTATCCACTGATGTTTTGGCAGGCTCTGTAACCTCTGGGGTCTTGTCGTTTGTGTTGCCTGGTGGTTCTGGGTTTCTGAGAAGTACTTTGGTTTCTAGGTTTCTGGGTAACAGACTGATCTGAGTAGAGCAAGAGTTTCTGGGGCTTGGGCTATTGGTGTAGCCTATAGGTTTTCAGATACTGTCATGGCTTAAAAGATGCTGGTATGGGCTCTTATAAAGCATTGGGATTCTGCCAGAGTTGTGGACTAGGTGTGTGGAGAAAAAGATAAAAGGTGTTGTTGGGGATGCTAGGCAGGCTCTGAGGAAGGACTGAACATTTTGGGGCATTATTTTACCTGGGTTTGTGGGTACAGTGGGCTTCACTGCACTGTGGCATTTGTAGCATTGTGGCATGAATATGGAGATTCATTTTGATATTTTCTAAGATGAAGTTTTATTTAAGAATATCATTAGGAGGTCCACAACTAATATCCATATTCTGTAATGTGGAAAAAATAAAATATATATTAAATGCTTTATAAGATAAAGCTATACATTTATCAGTGGGTAAAATGTATATACACATTTTCACATTTATTATACTTATATTTATAAAATAAACCAACAAGACCTTATAACCTCATGACTTTTGGTGATATGAACAATTCAATAAAAAAATAAAACGAAAAAGATAAAAGAAAGAAACTCAATCAACAAGTCAGGAAAACAGAAAAGGGTTCCAAAGAAGAAAGCCGTGGAGAAGGAGAGAGACAGTGAGGACTGTGTAGAGTTGTGGGTTGGGACTGGAGATAGCTAGATGCCTTTGTCAGATTTTCCTTTTAAAAACAACAGAAATACACTTAATATTATGTACTCCCATCAGGTTTCCCTTTAGCTGTGTAGCTAGTTTCAAGTTCCATGATATTTTTTCTTCCTTTTTAATTAAGCACTTAAAAGCATTTGAGGATTATCCTTGGAGTCTGAGTAGTTTACCCCTTGCATTTGAGAACTTTCATCATCTTCTAATATCCTTTCTAACCCCTGTCTTAACCCCAAGATGGTTTTTAGCAGTAGTTGCTGATTTGCTAAACACGACTTTAAACTAGATTGTATCTCTTCTTTTCTGATCTTTTTATGGGGAATAGACTGTCATTAGTTCTTTTTGGCATTATTTATACCTTTAAAATATGTGTGTCAAGCTTCTATTTTTATTTAACATAATTGAATGTGTTAATGCATATGTTTGCTTTGCCAAAGACCTCTTATTTTCATATGAACTAAAAGACAATTTGGTCTATCTTAATGTCACTAATACAACAACATATATTCTTGGCCATTTGATATTCCTCAGTTGAGAATTAAATTCTCATTAATGTCTGGATACCAAATGCAGCCATTAAAATCCTTAAAACAATTCTACGTGATCAGATAAAAAAAATATAAAAGACAAAAGTATCAGAATATTTCAATGATATCTTCTAAATACTCTTTTTAAAGCAAACAAACAAACAAACAAACAAAGACAATACTACATTTCGGACCTTGAGGAAACACCCAGTTGACTTCCAATAGCAACACAAGACACAAGAAGTTAATTTGTCTAATCCAAACACTAATAAACCTAAACCCAATTTTATAATCACTTTTCTTATGCTGATAAGCTGTAACCTCATGTAGGAACATTGTCTATATCCAAAGTAGACCAGACAGTATCACTGTGCCCACCTTAACTACTCTTGTTTAAATAAACTGTAAGGAAATGAGTTTTTTACCCCAGTTCTCCATATCAAACAAAAGAGAAAAGCCGAACAGCAAGAAAGACCTAATATAAAGAAAAGTGCTACAACATTCTGGGAATTAGACAATCTGTGAATTTTTAATCAATAAAATCAACAAGTCACAGCAGAAAATAGGCATGGTCTACAGAGTGAGTTCCAGGACAGGCAGGGCTACACAGAGAAACCCTGTCTCGAAAAACCAAAAAAAAAAAAAAAAAAAAAAAAAACCAATACAGGTCATAAGTACTCAAAAGGCATCATCCTAAAAACATCTAAACTCATCATAGATTAATTGTCATTAGACACTTCCAACAGGTGCAACCTAAGAAAGAAAAACAGTAGACTCAGCCAAAGCCAACATCCAAATATAAACAAGAGGAGACAGAGACAATAGCAACAACCCAATGCAAACAACAGTCAGCAAAACATGAGAGCATAAACTCTAATTTAAAGTATGAATAGATCTACTTTACATTATTTAAAATCTTGTTTGTAAATTAAAAAGCAGATAATATAAAAAGAAGCTAGAAATTCTGATCCAAAGCAAAATTAATTATTTAATAAGTTGGCCCTGAATTTAAAAAAAAAAGGAATTACATATTTACTAATTAAAAATAATAAAATAATTTTATAAGGGTATTCAAGGAACTAAATATATCCATGAAAGTCAAACATATACATGCACACACAACCACCACCACCACCATTTTCAGGCTAGGCATGGTGATGAATTGTGTATTTTTGGCTGTTGGGAGACTGAGGTAAGAGAGTTCCTATTACTTTGAAGCAGGCTGTAATGCACAGTAAGTTCAAAGTTAACCTGGACCACAAAATAGAGTATAGTGCTACATTGGATAGACACAGAGATCCCAATTTTCAAGACAGAGATAGATAGATAGATAGATAGATAGATAGATAGATAGATAGATAGATAGAATGTATGAATAAAATAGGACTATATTACCAACAGATAAAATATTTTAAAAATGAACAGTGTTATCACAAGGAAAATTACAGAAGTAATAAGTGATATTTGAAGCATTCAGGTATAGACCAGAGTAAGCAGAAGAACAAATAAGTACATTAAAAAATAAGAAATAGAAATATTTGAATACATGGAACAGAAAGCAGAGAAAAAAAAACTAAAGAAATGTATACAAAGGAAAAATGTCTGAGGATTATAAAAATTCAAGCTCAAATACTGAGGGAAATGGGGTTCATTTCTCAGCAGTACAATTGTATTTCACAAGGTAATAGCATGATATATTCTGATGAGTACTTGAAAGGAAAATAAATAACAGTAAACAATGTTATAAAGGAAAATAATTATGCTGGAGATCAGCATGTAGAAGAATGCAAATCTATTTATTCTTATCTCTTCATACAAAACTCAAGTTCAAAGGGATCAAGGACCTCCACAAAAAAAAGAAAAAAAAAAAAAAAAAAAAAGATACACTGAAAATAATAGGAGAGAAAATTGGGGAAGAGCCTCAAACACATGGGCACCGGGGCAAGTTCTTGAACGGATATCAATGGGTTATGCTGTAAGATCAAAAATTACAATTGGAACTTATAAAATTGCAAAACTTCTATAAGGCAAAGGACAACTGTTAAAGGACAAAGCAACAGATAGGGTAAAAGATCTTTACCAACCTACATCTGATAGACAGCTAATATCCAATATATACAAAGAACTCAAGAAATTAGACTACAGAAAATCAAATAGTCCTATTAAAAATGGGGTTTAGAGCTCAACAAAGAACTTTCAACTGAGGAATATCAAATGGCCAAGAAACTCCTAAAGAAATGTTCAACATCTTTAATCATCAGGGAAATGCAAGTCAAATCAACCCTGAGATTACACTCATCACATCCGAATAGCTAAGATCAAAAACTCAATTATAGCAAATTCTGACTAGGATGTAGAGATAGCAGAACATTCCTCCATTGTTGGTGGGATTTATAAACTGTACAACCACTCTGGAAATCAGTCTGGTGGTTCCTCAGAAAAGTGGACATAGTATCTCCTGAGGATCCAGCTATACCACTTTTGGGCATATTACCAAAAGATGCTTCTAATATATAAATTCACAGCACCCTTTTTTATAATTTACCAAAAGCTGGAAAGATTCCAGATGTCCTCAAGAAAGGAATAGATATAGAAAATATGGTACATTTACACAATGGAGTACCACTCAGCTGTTGAAAAAAATGAATTCATGAAATTCTTAGGCAAATGAATTGAAGTACAAAATATCCTGAGTGAGGTAACGCAATCACAAAAGAACATACATGGTATTCACTCACTGATGAGTGGCTATTAGCCCAAAACCTCACAATACTCAAGATATAACTCACAGAAGACATGAAGTTCAAGAAGAAGAAAGACCAACGTGTGAGCAGTTTGGTCCTTCTTAGAAGGAGTAACAAAATACTTAACAGGAACAAATAAGGAGAAAATGTGTGGGGCAGAAACTGGAGGAGGGACAGTCCAGAGACTGCCCCACCTGGAGATCTATCCCAGGTGGAATCACCAAATGCAAACACCGTTGTGGATGTCAGGAGGTGCATGCTGACATGAGCTTGATATACCTTTTACCTGAGAGGCTCTGCTGGAGCCTGACATATACAGAGGCAGATGCTTGCAGCTAAACATTGAACTGATCACTGGGTCCCAAATGGAGGAGTTAGAGAGAACAGTGAAGAAATTGAAGGCACTTTTGGTCCCATGGGGAGAGCGACTATACCAACCAACCAGATCTCAGAGGGTCTAAATAGCTAGCCTGGGAACATACATGGAGGGACCCAAAGTGCCAGCTGTGTATATATTGGAGGACTGCCTTGTTGGGCAACATCAGAGAGAAGTGCCTTGGTCCCATGAGGGATGAATGCCTCTATGTGGGGGGGATTCCAGGAGTGGGTGGATGGGTAGGGTCATCATCCTCATAGAAGTAGGAGGATGGGGCATAGCATAAGGGGTTTCTGGGTGGGGAAAATGGAGAAAAGAGGATAACATCTGACATGTAGATAAATAAATTATCCAATAATAATAATTATTATTATATTATTATTAACTATTATTATAAACCAGATAATGGAGTTGGCTATCCCAGTCAAGCATATGAGATTTTTTTCGGCAAATTAATAGTGCTCATATTACTGAGATTCCTTATAATTGTCAAGGACAAGGAACTATGTAAGGGGTCCAAGGAATTTTGAAACACTATCCTCATAAAATAAAAAAGGGGGAGGTTTATCCCCATACACCACAAAGTCATTAAAATCATGTTCTCTATTTTAATTTTTTTTAAATGGATGCCAAGTAACATTGTACTGAGTGTCTACTGTACCCTACAACTTGGTATACTTATGCATAGATGAAAGGGAAGGATCCACTTACTGTCATATGTCATTATCCCAATCAGGTTTTTAATATGGGGAAAAGGGCACGTTTGGTTTTTGTTTGTTTTTGTTTTTTTGTTTTTGTTTTTTTTTTTGCAGGATGCTGAAGGAGCATGGTGACTTCCAGAACGACGTGTGAGACATGCTGAAGCCAGGACAAAAAAAGGACGATGACATGTGAGCTTGCTAAGTTCCTGACAATGGTGACTGGGAGCTGTATTGTACATTTGTTCATGACCCACTTTTGCTTACCTATACCTCTGATGGAACAAGCTGCTTTGCCTCAAATTTTTGACCTTGGGGAACAGACAATCAAAAAGGGAAGGTATAATGACCCTTGTATTTTTCAGAAAGGTAATCAGTTATTCAGACACAATTGCAGACTGGTCTAGAAATCAATCCAATATTGAAAATAACATTCTTCCTATGGAAGGCTGGCTCTGGACATTTTCAGAGACATATTTGGAAGTTAGCTGCTGTTCTCTATGATGTTACACTAGTAAGAGATGAAGTCAGAACAAGATCTGGATTTCAAAAAAAATTGTTGGTACATGTGTTAATATTCTTTTCATTGTCAAGTTAAAATTACTTTTGTTTCTTCTACAGTATTTAATGTAAGTTGCATTGATTATACTCTTTCTAATTGTGTTAATGTGATGAAACTCAGCATGTCTTTTACAGAGGTCAATCAACCAGTTTTGTTTTATTGCCCTGAGTATCACAAATCTTGGTATTCATAAAAACTTTGAAATGATTAGAAGTGAGTCAGGCTTAAGCAGAATCAAGAGGGCAGTGGACTTGATTATTGCTGGTATAACAGCTTAAATTACATTAATTGCTAGCACCACTGCTTCTGAAATTGCTTTGACACAAGAAGTTAAGATAGCTATGACAGAAGTGCATTGCTTTTGATAATGCATATTTCATGAAGGTAAGGAAGGCATTCTTGGCAGAATGACATAAGATAGGCTCAATCTTGTTTATGAAATGAAAAAAGGGGAGAGGCAGTGAGCTTTTGGGGCTGCTTGGCAAGAATCTGACATGAGCAAAGGACAAGGAAATGGGCTGATTGGCAGGAATATGACATTGGACAAGGACATGGAAGTGGGCTTTAGGCAGGGATCTGACATTAAGTTAGAACAAAGAAGTAATTTCAGACAGGAATCTAAGTCTTAGGATAGTACAAAGAAGTAATTTTAGGCAGGAATTTAAAATTTAGGCTAGAACAAGGAAATAGGCTTCAGATATGAAAATGACTTTCGGCTAGGACATGGAAGTGAACTCAAATATTTTGGTCAATCTGATAAGCCCTTAGAAACAGTGATCATGGGAATGTCCACAGAACTTTGTTCATTGCCTTGCATGTTCTTTGACTATTTGTGTTTATCATGGTGCTTGCTCCTTGCCTATTTGCATCTATTGTATTGATAGTTCTCCAACCAAGAACTGACCTTAATACTTGCATATAATTAAAATTGTATAAAAGCAAAAAAGAGGAGGAGTGATGGGGTACAGTGTTTCTAGTGAGGGAAAATGGGGAAAGTGATATCATCTGAAATTAATAAATAAAATATCCAGTAAAAAAAAAAAACAAGACAGCTACTTTTGGTAAACATTTAGCAAAAAATATTACAAATGTGTTGATATGCAAGAGGATTTAGATAGGCATTTGGATCAACAGATTGCTGCTCTTCATCCTACTCAAATTATTGGAAGGAGGGTCAGAGTTTAAGAGTAAGGTGTCATCTTGAGTGTCATGCCAAATACCATTGGATTCATGTTAGTTCTAAAATTTATAGGGGCAGTAATTATAATTAGGAAAAAGTTTAAAGATACTTGCATTTAGGCTAGAATAAGGAAGTAAGCTCCAGACATGAAAATGACTTTGGGCTAGGACAGAGATATTTTAGTAATCCTGATAAGCCCTTAGAAACAGTGATCATGGGAGTATTTATGGAACTTTGTTTATTGCCTTGCTTGTTCTTTGACTATTTGCATTTATTTTCTTGCTTGTTCCTTGACTATTTGCATCTATTGTATTGATAGTTCATCAAACTAGAACTGACCTTAATACTTGCATGTAATTAAAATGGTATACAAGCAAAAAGGAGAAGAGGGGATGGGATAGGGAGTTTCTAGGGAGGGAAAATGGGGAAAGGGGATATCATCTGAAATGTAATTTAAAAAAAGAAAAAATTAAATGAGTAAAGCACCCTCCTCCCTCAAAAAAAAAAAAAAACAATCTAATATAATGTCACTAAAATACCTTACAGTTTAACTTTACAAGACAGCTTCTCATATTTCTTAACATGCTTTTGTTTAGTTTTGGTTTGGTCTGTGTATTTTGAAACATGTTAACCCAAACTGACTAAGAATCCACTATGTATTCAAGTCTGGCCTCAAATTCATGGTGATCCTACCTCAGTTTCTTGAATACTGGATAACAGCTCTGAGTAACTACACTGGGCTCATTTTTTAATAGAATTTTATTACATTAAAATCAGTTTCTCACAAAAATGACAAGCTGGCTTTAAAAATATTACTAATCCATTGTCTCAGTATGAATGTAGTGATAACTGATAGCATTACTTCATATGAATTTCAACTGTGCAAAATTCCAGGCTCTGTCCTGATTCCCAAATGATATCATTAGCCTATAAAGAAAGCATGTGTAGCCGGGCAGTGGTGGCGCATGCCTTAATCCCAGCACTTGGGAGGCAGAGGCAGGTGGATTTCTGGGTTCAAGGCCAGCCTGGTCTACTGAGTGAGTTCCAGGACAGCCAGGGCTATACAGAGAAACCCTGTCTCAAAAAAAAAAAAAAAAAAAAGAAAAGAAAGCATGTGTAGAACCATTTTGTTTACTTCTATAGAATCCTGAAGATTTAAATGATAAATTATTATGTTTTATGAATTTGTGATCAGTTAGGAGTTATGTGTGCCATAAAGTTGTTAAATTATATCAGTAAACTATGAATTTATGGGAAGAAATGAAATGGTAAGGCATATGTAGTAAAATGAGATTCTCCAGGGCTGAATCAATGACTCCATAGTTAAGAGCAATAACTGTTCTTGATTATGTCCTGGTTCAGGTCCCAGGATTCATAGAGTGAACCACAGCATTCTGTAATTCCAGGTCTATGGGATCTGGTATACCACTATTGAGCTCCACGAGTATAAGGCAGACTCATAGTATACATACATAGAGACATGTAGGCAAATGCTCATACAAATAAAATAAATATATCTAAAAATTATAAAATAATTTCCCAGAGTGAAATGAAAATTAGTCTAGTCAAATAATGTGAATTTATTCATTAGAAAAAAAACAATTTATGTCTAATACATAGGTAATATATCTATACTGTTTTAAATTCAAATGTGCATTTACACAATTATAACACAACAAATATTAATGTAGTGAGTACTTCCATAACTCAGGCCACACCTTGACTATTAATTGAACAATCTCTAAGCAAAGATTTGATTAAAAATACATTATTCATGCTAGATACTGCTTAGTTCTTTGGGAGATTTGAAAGGTTTATGAAAACTCCATGTGTTACTAAGGTTTATAATGTATATTTGCTACATATATATGTGTATATATCAGAAACTATATTTAGTAATATAAATTCATTAAAAATGAATAATTCACTTAAGCTTAAAATCACCCTATTATTTTAAAATCAATGATAATGCAAAAAATTTCAAATTTCAGTAGATGATTTTGAAAGAAAAACTAAATATTTTTCTGTGACATTAAGAGATTATTTGAATAAAGATAGTTATCAGTGCCATGTTAAATTCATGTCCTTTCATGAGTGGAGGATGATCCATCCTGTGCTGCTCTCTTTCTTCATGTCAATTATTGTATGCCTAATGGTCAAGAATACTTGAAATTCTTAAATTCTGGTCTCAGAATAGACCTTGTTGATCAATCAATGATGCACATTTATCTTTGTCCACAGTGCTGTTCTTTCTGATCTCTTATCCTGTCTAGATGATTATAACTCTTCAAGAGTTAGCCTATTCAAAGATTGTTATAGGCTAGACAAAAGAGTTTCACAAGCAGGGATGTGCACTATGTAAATGATGAAAACATTTGCCATTTAATCATAAGTTAAGTATTTTTGTACTCAGGGAGATCTGTACTCTATAAGAAATGTACTTATTTATTGAGTAAAACAATTTGAGAATTGTACTCACAAAGACTATAATGTATAGGTGAGATAAAGGTGCAACTGAGCCTGCATTAAAGATGGTAGAAACAAAGAAATGAGGTATAAGAGAATCATAACTAATATTGGAAAAAATAAAACAGTATATTGAATGTTCATTAAAAACACTATGACTAAGGAAGCCTATGTACACAGCACCTGTTTCATGTGTAGAAATTTATATTCCAAGTGTTTATATTCCAAGTCCACAAAAAGATGATGCTCTCAGTGTTACCAATGTCTTCAATAAGGAATTTCCCCATTGCAAGAAATCTTTATTGATTTTTTCATCCTATTGTTTCTTATGTCTGCATGGACAGTTGCTGAGAAACTTCTGTGCTATCTTCAAATAAATCAATATAACTTGAATGTATTTCTTATCCCGATACCAACTGACATTGGAATTCCTAGATCAGATAACTTTTATAATAAAATTAATAAGACTGGCAGAGGACTGTGAAACTTCCATATTGAAACTTATAGTCTAGCAACAATGTCAGAAGGTAATGTTCATTCAATTTCTTTTTTTTCTTTATTTTTCTCTCATGTATTATATCCCAATCATAATTGCTTCACCCTCCTCTCTTCCCAGTCCATCTCTTCATGACAATAAGACTAGGCTGAAATAAAAGAGGCAGCCTAATATGAGGAAAAGAGTAGTAAAAACAGTTAAAAGACTCAGAGACAGTCCCCAATTCTTTGTTTAATAGCCCCACAACACCACCAAGCTATACAACTGTATGCGGAGGACCTAGGTCATATATACAGAGAGAGGGCTTCTGCAGGAGATTAGAAAGTGGCTCTGTAGGCAAAGGCTTTCTCTATAGCACCAAAGGTGGATCCGGATGAAAAGAGGCAGTCCACGGTTTTAAACCATTTATTGTCATGGTGGAAAATGGATGTGTAAAACTACACCCACTTTTCAGGGAGGGCCTGAGATTACACACCTTTTGCAGGGAGGAATGTCTGGGAAGGAAAGCTTATTGGCTATGCACTCCAGGCCTCTATGTACCTCATTAGCATGGAGGCCTGTCTTGAGTCTATGTTATGCTAAGTCATTTCCTTTTCCTCTTCTATATGTGGAGAGGTTTGAGTCCCCTTACATGACTGAGGGCCACAAATCTGTAGATGGCTGCGGCTAGTGACATCAGCCTGGTGCCAGGGTGCAAGCGAAGCTCATACCATTCTTCAAGGTCTCCAGGGCTGAACCAGGAACCAGACCACCTTTAATGGTTTTAAATATACATGGTTTTATATATACATGATTTTATATGTACATGGTTATATATATAAAACCAAAAATATATAAAGAAAATTTTCTGAATCTATTTTTTTTGTATAAATAGATGGTTTTAGAGCTCACTACTTTGTATTGGACAACCAGTTAGGGAACTTATTTCTATCAGAAGCTAATTCTTCTTCTCTCAGCAGTTAACATTTGCCTATATTTCCTTGTCCTGAGTTGACCACATGAGATTTTCCTCCTTCCATAGTAGTATATATGTTGACACTGTCATTGTTCATATAGTATTGACTCAGCTATTTATGAGCCTGTAACATAGCCAATATTCTGATATTCTGGTTCTTACAATCTTTCTGCCTCCTCTCCTGTGAGCCATAAGTGTAGGAGCTTTAAAGTAGATCTATCCACTGGGCCTGGACTTGAGCAGCCACATGTTCTCTTTCATCTGAAGTTCCTGGTATCATATTTTCAGATGTGAATATACAACATGGAGTGAACATAGAATCAAGAAAGTAGAAAGGAACTGTGTGGGGGTCTTGAGAAAGGAATAGCAGAACACAGGAAATAGTAAGTAGAACATGGAAATCAGGGTGGGGACTCCAACTGTGGAGGTTGCATCGAGTTCAAGATGAAAGTAGAATATAGGAAGAGAATACATAACATAAATATTATTTGATAGAGCCTCAAGAAATCATAATATTTTATATTTACTTAAAATCATTCAAAGCATATATAAATGTATATATGTACACATACATATGTATCTTGAAGTTATGCCACTAGGGCTGACAAGGTTTCTGCCAAGAACCATAAACTAACAAAACAATTATTACCAAGCAAGCATTAGGAATCTCAATTAATCAAAGTATTCAAAGGAACTCTTAAAACTAAATAGGATACGGCTCTTGGCTCTTTTTCAGAGATCAAAAGAAAACTCCTAATGATAAAGACACCACATAGTTAGGACATAGGACCAGGATTCTTTAAGATACATATAACCTGAAAGGATTCTTGCTTCCAAGACAAGAGAATATACAATGCAAGCAGTTCAGGAAGGAAGCAGTTAGTCATACTACCATCTGTGACATTATGAACTACAATGAAGACCACCATAACAGGATATCCATAACATTTCAATAAATGGCATTCATATGTTGGTGGTAACCAACAGATTTGCAATTGGACTCAAGACCAATTCAAAGAAACCGTGATTGGTAACAGCCATTGATTAGGTAAAAATCCTACTCAATTTCCCTAGGCTAGTGACACCATGGTCTTAAAAAATAATCTACTACTGATATTTTTCTACAGCAGCATAACTTATAATTATATTCTAAATTTATTCTTATACCTTAAAATATGTATAGTTAGCATCCTTCATTGAAAAGCATTCTCTTTACAGCAAATGGAAACCATCTCAGAAAACCTCAACTGAACACAGTGTAGAAATTGAATTCCTTCTTTTAACATTATTTATCAATTATTTAAGAATTTATAACAATAAATTATGGCAAATGTTCAAGACCCTAATATTCTGGTTATATCTTACTTCTTAAAAACACAATTTCCCAATTGAAGCTGGCCAAGATTCAAGAAAATTCTGTTTCCTTTACATTGTCATTTTTAAAAATTGTGTTATATACAACCATAGTAAGTATTTAAAATGCATTGTTTCTTATAAATTTCAAAACATTTCTATAATTTAGACACCATTTGTACATGTGTTTCTATATTCACATAATATAAACTTTGTTACAGAGCAGGGGATGTCAGATCCAAGATTTTCACATCACATTTTGTTATTTTTATCCGATCTTCAAGGCTCAGTTTAAATGCAGCTTTTGACTTGATGCCCTGAATTTTAATCCAAGTCTTATTTTATGTTGTCATTTTTATTTATACTTTTTTTTTATTAAATTGACTTTATACACCTTTCTGTGTGGTTTCACATATACCAAAGACTATTTTCACAATGTAAACAATATCTAAATTCCTATTAATATCTAGAATGCAAATACAGTCTTTAGAATCCTTAAAATAACTCGCTTAACAATCAGAGCAAGAAAATGTAAAAGATAACAGAATCTGAATATTTCAGTGATACTTTTTACCACCAGCCAAAGAACATACACAGCCTGAAACTAGGCCTTCTCACACATATGTCACAGATGTGTAACTTGGACATCATGTGGGTCCCAAACACCTGGAATGGGGCTTATCCCAAAAGCTTTTGCCTGTATGTGAGATATATTCTTCTAGCTGTGGTGCCTTTTCTGGTCTCAGTGGAAGAGTAAGCCCCTAGCTTCAAAGAGAGTTAAAATGCCAGCATGAGGAGGATACCCAAGGGATCCCCACGTACTCAGAAAAGATGAGGAAGGGGATGAGGAAGGATTGTAGGGAAGGGTAACCAGGAGGGGGCCAGTAAGCAGGATATAAAGTGAATAAGTACAATAATAAAATTAAATTAAAAAAATTAAAAATCCTACAAATTTTCAAACTAGGAGAATAGCAAGAGGAAATACCTCAGTCAACTTCTAATAGCCATGCTAGAATTCTGTAACGGCCCATTCTGCCCCATGTTTAGGAGCCACTTTGTCCAGCCCTAGCTGCTGCTCTGGTCTGCAGGTCAGGGTCTAGCAAGAGAGAGAGAGTGGGGATGGAGGGGTGAGGACACAAAGAATGGAGACAAGACAGAGGGTCTGATTAAGTCTTGTCTATTGAAAGGAAATCCTGGGTATTTATACCTTCACCATGTGCCTTGCTCTTGTGGACAAGCACAGTTGAAGGCACTATGCCATGTACAACATGGAGACCACATGTGCCTAAATAGCAAAACAAGATATGTGAGAAAAACAAGATGTTTATCAGAGTGTTCTCAGCTGTTGTGGGCTGTTGAAAACAAGTCTCTTGTCAGAGTATATGGCTTGAGCTGGCTGCAAAGATGATAGCTACTTTCTGCTAGGAGATGGCTCCCTACAGAATCCCAGAGATGTAAGAAGGCAATTTACAAGTTAAGACACTAATAAACCTAATCACATTTAGTAATCACATTCATATACTATATTTTGATCATATTTACCTCTGGAACCTCAACTCAATCCACTTTTTCTATCCCACTGCTTTACCAATCCAATCTAGGTGTCCCCTCCACCACCTCTCTTCTAGCCATTCCACATTGTCTCTACAGTTTCAAATTCATATTGTCCAGTATTGCTCTTGGCAATTAGGCTACTCTGTGGTCAGGTTACTAAAGAATTCAGACTCCTCCTTAACCAGTAGGTATCAAATAATAATAGCTCTTCAGATGGAGATAATATTTCATGTATATACTCTCTTTCAGTGGTGATTTTGTTTTGTTTCAGTTTGTACATGTCTCTGATGTGGTCACAGTCACTGTGAGCTTATATTTTAACTGGCTTGTTTTGTTGAAGTCATCCTCTACCTGTGCATGACCTCCTCCCTCCATGCTTTTTTTCTGAGATGTTCCCATAGTCTTTTGTGGAAGGAAGTGCTATATACATCCCATTTGTGTCTAAAAACAGACCACAGTCTCTTAAGATACTCTGAATATTGACCATTGAAGATTTCCATGTCAATTGTCATTCACTACAAAATAGATCTGCTCTGATACAAGAAGAGAGATTCACCATCCTATAGATATAGTAATATATTATTAAAAGTCATTTTTATACTATATCTATTTAATAGAATGATAGTGTTAGTTTTTTTTTGCTCTCTTTATGAGCTATGTAGGCCATTGTTCTTGATTCCATAAACAGTCCCAAGAATAGATTATATCTTATGGAATGTGTGGATCTGTGTTGCACCTATCTTGGAGGGTGCCCAGTCATAGCTAGCATACCAGCTCAGAGAGGTTAAGTCAAAGTTTGGAACACGTAGTTATAGTCTACCCATTCCATCTAGGGCATTAGACTTTGCTGTATATAAGACCTAAGAGAACAAAGCAAAGTCCAAGATGAATAGGATCTACAAGGCTCCAGTCAGGCTTAGAGTGCCAAGAGTGGTACATTTCTTAGAAATGAAAATGAAGAGGTTTGAGCAGCCACAATGGGGCAGTGGTAAGGATCTGATGTTCCAAACTAGCCTGCTCATGGCTATCATGTCAGAAGCTAGTGCTTTGATGTGGGCTTCTGTAAGGAAGTTGAGCCTGGCAAGGCTTGCAGATCCAAGGTCTCATGAGTGCTTTGTGGGGATAGAGCCTTACTGCAAGTGTTACAGTTCACTAAAAACAACTAATCTCAGATGATCCTTGGTGAAGTAACTTGTATGCTTTATTTTGACAGGGACCGTATGAACTTCTAGGAGTGAGATGGTATTTAAGGAGTAAATACATTCTATTGGCTGAGGCTATCCTGGCGATTCTCTATTTGCATGGTTCTGTGCTACCTAACTGACTGCTCCTTAATCCATAGCAGGCATTCAGACAGGGAGGAAGTTACCTCTACTGCTTATCTATGAGATTTCTGGGATTTGAGCATGCTCCACCTCACCAGTCCTTTGTCCATCCTTCTGGTGGCATGGTCTGCCTGTCATATAAGATTCTGCTTGTTAAACTTATACAGATTGAATTCTCCATGGAATTTAGGAAATATCTTCATCTTAAATTATATATAATGAGCTCACCATAATTTTAATCAAGTGGAAGTAATATTAATTACTATTTATTATTTTATGTGTCCTTATTGGTGTTTTAAAGCCTTGTATGGCTTTGTACCACATGTATCCCTGGTGCTCACAGAAAACAGAAAAATGTTTTAAATCTTATGAAATGACAAACTGCTGTGACCCACTATGTTGGTGTTGAGGATTGCACCCAGGTACTCTTTAAAGGGCCTTCAGTGATTCTTGGACCATCTTTCAACCTTACAATGTTTATTTTTATGCTATATTACAGCTTTTTTACTTAGGTCAAAATATGCAATTTGATATCTATCATTTTAAATTCTTTAAATACACAGTATAATATTTTGGTTTTGTTATTATGTTTTGTTTTCCTTGACACAGGAGCTTTCTATGTACTATAGATATCCTAAAAATTGCTATACATACTAGGCTGGCCTTGAGCTTATAGAACTCCACTTGGTATGTCTTTTGATTACTGAGATTAAAGACATTGCCAAATTGACTGTTATTTATTTTATACTGCAAATACAAGACTCTAAAGCATGTTCCTACAAGTTTTGTATGTATATAAATGAAGCTCTATATAACATAAGTTACTCCTCCCACCACATTCCCATTAGGCTCATGGTTAATTTACATATCTTTACAATTGTAACCATAGAACATTGAACCTTACTAGTCACCTATATTGATGCATATGAATAATTATTTTTGATAGTTAAAATATATTCCATGAATGGACATATATAATTTTTAACTAATATACTAGCAGTAAACATTTAGATTATGTTTATGTCTTTATTATAATATTACTATAATGGGCATGGTAAATGCAAATATCTGTTCAAGATCACGTTTACTTCTTTGCTTGGCAAATCTCAATAATTTAAGAGCCAGAGGTGATAAAAGATCAAGGAAGCAAAGCATTTTAAATCAACATAATAAACTCACAGGGAATGAAGTAACATTCACAGGACTTGAATGGGTCTGTACTAGTTGTAGTTCTAGAGCTGAAAGAAGTATACACATGCCCTTACCCATAACCCAAATGCATCCTCAAATTAAAAACCACTTACAAATAAAAATTCAGTTTCCTCCACGGTATCATCACTGAGGAAATAACCTATTCTCTTTTTTCTGATAAATTACTGTTTTTTGTTTTATTGGATATTTTATTTACATTTCAAATGTTATGCCCTTTCCTCATTCTCCACCCCCAGGATCCCCCTATCCCATTTCCCCCTCCTCCTACTTCTATGAGGATGTGCCCAGTACAGTGCATCCAAGCCTACAGTGCAGCAGAAAATAACCTTAATGGCATCTTTGTTGGTTCCTTAACTCATAATGTCATGTCAGGGCTCTTTCATTTTGAAAAGAAGTCAACTGGGTCTATGTTTCTTGTTAGCTTCTCCTAGGATTTTTTTCCATTTGTTTGTTTTTTTGTTTGTTTGTTTGTTTTGACCAGTTATAATGTGATAGCATTTATATCTTATTTTATTTTATTATTATTATGTAAAAGGCTGTTTGTTTTATAAGAAGAGACATAAAGGGGGCAGGTCCATATAGGAGGAAATTTGGGAAGGTTAGAAAGGTTAAGGGAAGGGAAATAATAATGAGAATAAAGTATACAAAAATGATCTATAAAAAAAATTATAGGCAATTTATACCTGTCAACTAATGCTTCCTTTTTACATACTCAGAATTTAGCATAAAATATGTATACGTAAACCATACAAATGAAAGCAATAGATTCACAATCTAGAATTAAGCAAAACAAGCCCATTCTCCAAAGTCAAGTATTATCATAGGCAGGAAAAAGCATCATTTGGGCACAAGGATCCTTACAGGCTCATCTTCTAAAGAGAGGTCTTGTTAAATAATAGTCATCACAGCACCACAGAGACTTGACTGAACATCTGGTGGAACATGAAATCATGTGTGTCATGCATCACTACTATTTCTTCCTTGAAAATATCTTTTTTGGTTCTATAGAAACAGTTATCACACTTTAAATCTTCTGTTTTTAATAGAAATCAGGAAGTGAATGAGGTTCATACATCAGAGTACAAGTGAGAACGAATTTCACTAAATTCTTTGAACTACATAGGTTGGAAATCCCTTCTAAAATAAATAAATCTCACAGTATAAAGGGAACTATAAGGTTTTTTTTTTTTTTTTTTTTTTTTTTTTGGCCAGGCAAAACACATAGATTTGAACTGAAAGTGTGATTTATAGTTCTTCATATGCTATGGTTGAGAATGTTTTTTCTTATCCTAATTTTATTTGGGACATTTATCTTCTATGAAAGTATTTAAGGGTTAAAATGTTTCCTTGGATATGCATTTAGAAGGAGAGCAATAAGAGGCAATTAGGATATAAGGTCATAGTTGGGATCCTATAATTAAATAGTCCTGGGTTGTAAATAGAGGAAGAGTAAACAGAACACAATACACATGCACAAACAAATAAGTGTGCACATTCAGGTGTGGCACATGCACCACATGCACAGCACCGCACACGCACATGCACATGAAGGAACATATATGTATTCCTGTAGTTTCAATTAGCAGCTTTATCCCTTGTACTTCAATTAAAATCATAAGCCAAATAATGTATTGAAACTTGTCACTTATGATACAACATTATTAACCAAGGAAATGAGTTAGAATGTGGAGTAGTTTTAGATCACCATCTGTTTTTTGAAGCTAAATGAGGATGATTTTTATTTCCATATCCATTGAGTTGCCTTAAGACAGGAGGTGAGAGTAAATGAGAAATCTCTGCTATACAAAAAAGCAAGGTACTTTATAAGTATAATTTAGAACATTTCTGAGTTCTACAATTTGTTTCCTGTTAATCAGTGAATAAAGAATATATTTCCAAAAGTACAATCCTAGTGAGTGACTGAGCTTCCACCAGAACTCAGTTATGACTAGCAACAGGCAGGAGCCTTCTGCAATAAACAGTTAAGATTGAGGAGTCTTAAATTCAGGAATTTTAGGCAATAAAGCTAGAAATAATCCTGGCAAATACAGCCCAGTATAGCAATATAACATCTATAACAATATAATGACATGATACTTCCCAACACTATCTTATTCCTGCTTTTTGAATTTGTACAACAGAGACCACTTGGAAAATTATGCTTATCATTTCAGAGTCAGACTTTTACAGTGCTACAATCTGCATTTTTTTTTTTTTAACTACGTGATCCTTTGAAGAGTGTACCATTAAGGAACAATCAATATTTGTTGTATTACAAATCTTTAAATGGAAAAATGAGAAATGGAATATAGTATAGTTCCTGAAATGCACTAACAAACATGATTAAATAAACGTTATAGTTTGTGTCATTATTGCCTTTCACCATAATATGTTACCATAATATGTTAGCAAAATCTCTGTGACTACATGTTAAGATTATTTCATCTTTATTTTTGCCTCTTAAAATTTGGATTTAGTCATCTTGTTTTTTGTGTGTTCCTAATTTTTAGCTTATGTACTGAACTTTGAAGCATAGATCTCGGGGTATTAAGAGTAAAGAGTGTAATCTTATAGCTACACTCCATGTATTTTCTCATTTATTCAAATGTTTATTTATGTGCTCATTGACTCCTTCATATTGATGTGTGGTATAGAATTCAAAGTGGAAAATGGAAGAAAATACCCAAATCACTGAAACACTAAGAAGTTATTAACAGAACAGACACTGAATAATGTGAATTTCCTTCCCACTCTTTTCCCATATTTGCTTCTCCAATGTACCTAGACTATATTAAAACTTCCTCCTTAATAGGTTCATTCAATGAGCATGATGTATTAAGTATATAATAATATTAATTATAGTAAACACAGTGCCCTGGTGAAGAGGAGAAGGAAGGACTTTAATATATAGACAATTTATAAGGCTGGAAATGGGGCCTAGATTCTAAATCAAAGCATTTAAAATATCTCTTGTAGTCCATGTATTTGAAATGAAAAATTGATGTTTTTATTATCATAATATAGAATCCAAGGCATTTGCTTTGCTAATTCCCTTGTAGCTGGATTGAATATTGTTATGGAAGGAGTCAACACTAATATAGCTCTCAAATATTCAGTGGTGTAATGATCTCTATTTGTCTAATGAGTTTGGGTTTCCTACCTTAAGAGTACATGTTCCATGTATTATATAATAAATGTAATTCTAGAATTGTGCATTTTATAATTAAAGATATATTCACAGTTTACTTTGCAGAACTTTGTTGTACACAGTAAATATATTGAAATCAGAAATTCATTCATCATCTAGTGTCAACAAACTTCTGCTCCTCAATGTTCGACTACAATAATGGTTTGAATATTCCAATATTTGTGTCATTTTAAGGCCAGAGTTTATTCCCGTTTCCCATCTGGCTGGCTAGAACTAATCATGTAAATGAGAGTAACATCCAAATCACAGATACCCACCTGCTTCTGCCTCCCAAGAGTTAGGTGAGATTTAAATTCTGTGCCACCTTTTCCAGAACCATTGTATTGATTTTTATGTAGTTAGATTTTCATCTCTAATGATTAAATTTTCTTCAAGTGGGTTATAAAACTAATCCATTCATTGCATTGATAGATTATCTATGGCTTTCTATTGTGAAAATTTCAAGACAGATTTTAAAACACACACACACATGCACGCACATAATATATATATATTTTTTTTTAAGTGGGTAGACTCTACTTGTTTGATGATAAATGACTATTATCAAAAATATCTGCTTGACAAACTGCTCTAAGATACCTATTTAAATATATACACTGACTCTACTGCACTCCTCCCCAGATAGATTCATATTCCACCTTTTCTTGGATAATTCCATTTCAAGGGCTAGTCTCCTTTGCATGCCACTATGCTTATGAATTTGTTTGATATCAGTGACTTTGTTTTATAGAGGCAAGAAGATGGAGTGAAAACACAGGAAAAAATATGAAATTCTGACAGTATTGTGCTCTTCATTAATCTTTATAAATTCGTTTCTAACATCTGTGATCACATGTTTTTAAAAACCCCTTCTAAAAACTTCTAAAGTGTATAAGTTTTAAACGATATATTGTTATTTTTTCAGTGTTCTTAAACCTTAAGGTTGTTTCCACCTAAATACTAAAGGAGTTCTGAAATTCATTCTTTATTAACCCAAGTCTGGATTTGTATTTCAGTTAACTAATGACTAAACTGCTAAGGCTGTGCTAATAATTTAAAACTCTAAATTGTTAATTTCTATACAACAACATAACAGGAAGGAATTTTGTTTGACTCAACTGTATATTATTTTAACATTTTCTTTACATTGTTTCTAACTTAAATATTATCGTGGTTTGTATCATGTAAGCAAGAATATGTTTTCTGAAAATCATAAAACCTCATGACTCAGATTTCCTACATTTCCTTCTTGATTCTGCTGGAAAATGAAGCAGGGTATAGGTCAGAAAGTCTAAAAGAAAGAACATAATCACACCTGTAATGCCAGTTCTCTAGTGGATATGGATGTGTAATGAGATATTATTTGAAAAATAAAATAAATAACATAACTTACTTTCCTCATGTGAGAAGGTATTTTAGCCTAGATACAGTGACAAACCACTGCCACCAAAGTAGCTATTGCAAGAAAGTCATTGAATTTAAGGAAAGAAGAGGAAAGACTACAGAACCAATTGCTTTGCTTTGTGTCTATGTGACAATATTAAAGAGATGAGTATTTAAGATTTAATTAATTTGCAGAATAAATCAGTTACTGATAAAATTTTAAATTCTATACATGAAAACTGTTTATGGTATGTAGTTGGAGCAAGGCATTTTAATGTTACTGAAATTATGAGTCTATTTAATAGTAACCTGCAAATACATGTCTTAATTTCTCAAAAATTTCTAAATGTCTTTGCATTGCTTGAAGGTGAAATTTTATCCTTCTGTCATTTTTATGAATCACATGGAGAAATAGTATAAAATACTTTAATAAACTAGATTGTCTCAGTACAAAATAAATAGTAGTCCATATTTTATTGTCTCCTGTGTATTTTTAACTGACTTATAATTTTTAGTCTCTGTCATCATTCTGAAGATCACATCTTCTTTGGTTGATGTTGGAATTGGCATCTTCTCTTGTGAATATAGCTAATTCACACTCATACTGGTTAGCAGTACAGATTCAATATGCTGGGCCTCAGTGGTAACCAGCAAATTTCAGAATAACAGGAATTGCAACAGATTTTTTTCTTCAGTGACAAGTTAGAGAATTAAATAAAAATGTTTCCAATTACTGTTAAAAGGGTTTGACCTACTACTTTTAGTAAATTTAGCGAAAAGATTCATTGCATTTTACCTTGAAATCATTTCATTTTTCATAAAAGATTTATGAAGAAGAGACTAGTTATAATGATGGTGTCTAAATTATAAATAACAAAAATGGTTGATAACTTATCTTTTTTAAAAAATATATATTATGACGTCTCAATGGTGATTAGATAATTGGTTCATGTAATATTACCTTTAAAGTGTAATTAGAGAAAAGATTTTAAAATTGCATGTAGTATGCTCATGTGATATTTAAAAGAATCCTGTGAATTCAAGATTGAAAACTAAATGTCTCTATTGAATTAACAAACATGATCGTTAGTATTTATTGGTTGTTCATTCTTTATATCCCAAATATGCTTGGATTTTATGGGATATCTTGTTCCCTTAACTTCCAATGTAACCTTTATTCATTGGTTTATTTTTGTTTTTCATGTTCCATGTGTTCATATTCTAAACATTCATTTTTCTTAATCATGTATTTCCTTTTCTTTTGATATCTATTCTACTTTCCTTGGCTTTATCCACATTCACACACATATACACATGCACACACAACATACTATTATGTCAATTATATACTTCTAAATTTTTGTAAGTTTTTTAGTCACCTTGGCTATTATAATATTTTACATATCTACCATTATTTAAGAATATATTAATTGTATTTTTCTTTATACTTGAATAAATTTGTATGATTAATATGTAGTCCTTTTTAATTATCTGACCTGACCCACGGGTCTGCTTATTCATGGGGTATCAAGATGAACCGTCACCTGAAAGGAACATGGGGGGAGAGAGAATGGAGACCCTGCAGCAGGAAGTTTTGTCAAGGTCTCACTTTAATGGGGGAGTAGCTTACAATATATAGTCTTTGGCCAGGGAGAAAGGGGGCAAAGAACGGGGCGGGGATTCTATTCACTCTCAATCCAGCAGAGCACTCCGAGGCTAGTCCCAGAATGTCCTGGGGCAACGGCAATGGTTCTTTATGAACAGGAAATCCTTTCTTAGTTGTAGGTCTGGTTCTCCCAAAAGAGGTGGTTTATTGCCCTAGATCATCTCACTGTTGTAACCAGCTCCCAGGAAATGCCAGATGTTCCAGAGAGAACGTCCTTACTGACTAATCCTTCTAGAACAGTGGGCAATTCCCTGAGGCTCTCTTGGAACAGCAGGTAGCTTCCTAAGCTTGGGTCCCTACATCTGCTTCCTTTTAACAATTTTTAAATGAGGCGGCAGGTGAATGCAGATATTAAGAAATCTCATCTACAGATGAGTGGGCATTAACCAGATGGGGAAAGCATTGACCTGGTCCTCCCAGTATAATTTGTAATGGTGTCTTTTTGAGGAGGACAGGATTATTTGTCTCGTGGGCCACGTAGGATATCGAGGTTCCTAGCTGGCTGCTTTGAGACACAAGAAATCAACACCAACCTCTGTTCAACCAGGTCTGCTTTTTGGGGGACTCAGAAGTAAACAATTTTGGGTCCTTCCCCTGTGGTACCTTGTCACACACCCCTTCCAAGTACCCACGTTGTGTTCGAGCCATGCCGAAACCAACGTGCATAGATCTGAGTTCTATGCAGCTCCTAAAGGAGTTATGTCATTGCAAGACTCCCCCAAGCCTCTATCAGCCAAATTAAGTCTATGATAATGTACTTGTAGGGGTTTAGATGCCATGGAGTCAATTTTACAAAGCCAGTGAGCCTGTAAAAGGCCCAAGGGCTGAAAGCCAAAATGAGAAGCAGTAATGGAAGAGGGAAGGGTGCTAAACCTCAGAGAGGCAGAGAACCAGTTTTTCTTGTTCTCACAGTTTCTTCTAATCTCTCTCCATTCTAACCTCTCTCTGATTCTGGCCATACTGTCTCTAACTACCCTAGTGTGGTCAGTATTAAAACAGCATTCCTCCTTGGGGACATCACAGAGCCCCCTTTGCTGAAGGAAAAGCAGATGAGGGGATTTTCCCAGATTAGTGATGCCAATCTCTCGGTTTCGAGTAGTACAAGTCCTGAGGCCTGCATCAGGATCAAGGCCTCCAGCAGCATACAACATGATGACTTTTTTTTTTTTCTGGAAAGGAAAAAGAAAGGAATTCTCAGGGAGATCTCTCTTTCCTGGATCTCAATTGTTATCCATTTCATCTACAATTGGGTCTGGCCTTCTGGAAGTATCAGATTCTTTCACCAATCTTTCTGGCAACAATCTAACCACACCTTCTTTGGTATCATTCAGGCATATTGATACTTGGCCTCATATGAGAACTGAATCTGGGCCGTTCCATTTTTTGTCTCAGGGTGCCAGAGGCGATGACAGCAGATTTGCCATGAGCATCCAGATTTAGAAAATGGAGAACATTTCTAGGAGAACCCTTCTCGGGTATAACTCCCACTCTTTTGTTTTTTAAAGCCAATTTTTTAGAGTTCCTTCAAAACCAGGACAAAAGCACCAATAGCTGCTCTTCTCACACTCAGAGAGTTATGAAGATATTATTTTAAAGTTCCATGATACCTGTTTCACAATACACTGTCCTTGAAGATTATAAGAATCTTTGTAATATGAGTAATATTAAATTGTCAAGAAAACATCTCAAATGTCTGACTGCAATAGCCAGTTCCATATTCTCTATTAATCTGTATGGAACATCAAGCATAGAAAGAAAATGTAGGCAATAACTAATTAAACTTTTAGTTGCTTCTCCTGCTAAAGGCAGTTGCAACTATAAATCCTGAAAAGATGTCAAGTCAGATGTACATGTTTTAATTTTCCAAAATCAGAAATGAATAACATTATTTACCATAATTGATTAGGTATAGGTTCTCAAGAATTAATGTCATTATGAAAAACTTAAGGATATAAGTTTTTGCAATTTGACTTGCATGATCTCTAGATACCAAATTATTGTCTCAAGGTATTACTATTTTGATGATATAAGGAATAAGATTATATGGCCAATTGTTTCTGTAAGGCTTATAATCTGCCTGTTATACAAATATAAAGTTAAGAAAAGTAAATGTTTCTTAAATTAAGCTGTATTTGTAAAATTTGAGAATTAGCAATATCTAAAAAGGAACAAATTTAAGCAATATAACCATGAGCATATATATACTGGCTATGAGCATGTAAATTGAAAGCTTCATTTTTTTTAGCAATTTAAACAGTGGCTACAGCACGTAATTTAATATTTATGCTGAAGCAGGGGAAACTTAAGAAAATGAATACATGAACTAATTATATATATTGTCTTCTCAATAGATGAGGCATCTGTAAATGCAGTAAACTTCTTTTCTATGGGCTGCATGCAAATTTATAGGAAATACAAAAGCATGCATAGAGGAAAACTGTAACAACTTGTCTATACGGATAATGATTATCAAATTTGTCTGAAAAGTTTGTCATGTAATAAGCCAAATATACTTCAATAACCAACTTAATTTCTATTTGGAATAAGGAATAAACATGTCATCTAAAATGCTTTCAGGATTCTATCTTACAATCCTGTATTAACATTGCAATAGTTTCATAATAGGATGTTCAAACTTTACTTGCAGATGAAGAAAGATAAATCCACATTAATGGTTTCTTTTGCCAAAGGGCTGTTGTGAGCACATGAGTAGCAATAACTCAAACAGCCAACAATATATCATAGTCTATATAACTTATCTGTTGATAACAAACAGCTTACTCTATTTCAGCAAAGCTGTTTCTCCTTCATCAGTTAATTGTCAAGGGGAATTAGGAATTGCATCTCCCTTGAGAATATCAAACAGAGGTTCAAGTTTTCCTATGGTAAGCTTAAGATGAGGTTTTAGCCAATTAATATCTCTTAACAACTTTGAGAATCATTAAAAGTAAATCTTTCTTTTGTATGTACACCTGCAAACCAGAAAAAGGCACTAGATCCCACTACAAATTTTGTGAGCCACCATTGATTGCTGGGAATTGAACTTCAATATTTTTAGTTGTGAATCTAGCCTTTAGCTTTGAGCCATCTCTCTAGCCCCAACTATCTATTTTTATTGGAATTTTCTGTGCCACAATCCGTTAAAATATAACTGAGATCTCAAATATTGAAAAGATATTGCCTTTGAATCTTTTATGGAGTAACAAGGACTTTAAAATGTTAAAGCTCTTTTTATTAGAGCAAAGGCTTGTAGAAAAACTCCTTTTGAGAGATCAGCTAATAAAGTACACAATGAATAATAAACAATGAAGAATTTAAATGTTTAACCTTTTTATTAAAGCAAAACAATTTCTTTACATATATTAATCATTTTTTAAGGCAAACCTTTCTAATGATATCGCTGAAAGGGCTTTTAAAAATCACAAGCAAATTCACTGAATTTAAACCTCATCACCTTTACCAGGTGTAAAGGAATGGTATAAAAACAATCTTTTAAATCTATAATAATTCTATGTGTATTTACAGGAATAGCAGCCAGAGTAAGGAAGTCAGGCAATAATGCCCCATTAGCTTCATAAATCTTAAATTTGAACTTTGTTTTGGATTAATGGAATAACCAATTGCTTGTAGTTGAGTGAGAATATCAGATAAGGCCAAGTTAAAGGCCAGTCTTGTCCTCTCTTAGTCTTTGAGCAATTCTTTCACTATCAGGCACAGCTATGTCATGGAGGGAAGCAGGTTAATTTTAATTCCTCCAGCATAATCATTTTACAACTACTGGACCATAAACTGTCTGTTGTGAATGTCCTTGGGTCTGAGGCTGACCCCTCCTCCCCAAGGAAAAGCAAGGCAATAAAACGAATTTCGGAAAACACCTTTCTAGGGACTAGTCAAAGTGACCATGACAAAAGGAATATCTGTCATACAAGGTTCTGCCACACCCACTCTGTACATACCCTTAATTTAAATGTGAATGTTCTTAATCTTGGCCTATTTCCTGAGGCTTGGTGTAACAATTATCTTTCCTGCACTGAGGGTCTCTAAAAGTTTTACCAGCTGCTTTTAGCAGCTTGGCCACAAATTTTTGAAACAGTTTATCAAAGCCCTGTTTAATACTAGATAAATTTTTACTAATCCCCTTTGGTAAGGTAACTGATTCTAAGCATGGTGAGCAGCCTTTGCAACCTGTGTGCATACTCCTGCAGGCAGCTCAACCTGATTACCATTACCTTCATATTGACCTTCTCCTAGAAGCATGTTAAGATCTCAATCTACATTGCGTGCCTGAGCATTCAGCATGGTGGTTACACTGAGATCTCCTTTTCAATCTTGAGGGGCTAAATTTGCCTCTATCACTGTATCTAATAAAACTTTTAAAAGAGTAGCATCATGGCTGTGCTGCAGCTGTTAGTAACTGTTTTATTAATTTTCAATCATCTTCATCTGCTCTATCTTCTTCTTAAGCATAAACATGGTTAAGTCAAAATTTTCCAGCTCACGACTGAACGTCTAACTGCAGCCACTGGAACATTGGCAGTTTACTATATTTCTAAGTTTCTTCTGCAATCTTTGAGTGTAACCATAATTTTGAGAAACAAAACCAATTTTTAACAATGTAAACAATGCATTTTTTCTAAAATCAACACGAAGCGCACTACTTTCAGTTACAAAGTTTGGCTGTCAGTTCTTAATGCAGCTTTTATTAACTCTTAAAGAGAAATTGTTTTAAGTCCTATCTCTATATGCATCTGGCTTCTGAATGACTCTAATCCTGAGTAACCAGTTTTAAGCCAACTTTCTGTTACCAAAGTTGCAAATTTTTAATCATATCCAATAACTTGTAGGCAAATAATCTATAACCAAGACATGCAGAACATATTTATACTTTTAAAACCAGTCAGAAACAAATGAAGTAAATGCACATCTTACATACCTTTATCCAAACAAATTTCTTACTTTTCCTAGCTGTAATTTTAAGAGAACACCTTGTCACTGCTAAAGCCAATAATCATAGCCACAGATTTTTCTAGGAGAAACGAACCATCAGCTCCTTACCATAGAAGCCAAAAACAACTCTTACAATCTTTAAGAGCAGCTTTTACATCAATGAGACTATGGCAGGGCTTCTCCATGCTATACTCCTAACCACAGGTACAGGGCTCCAAAGGCCAAATGAAACTGCTTTTTGCTTTTTCTTTTCTCTCTCTCTCTCTCTCTCCTATTATATATATATATATATATATATATATATATATATTTTATATGAAACTAGTTAAAACCTGAATCAAGGCCTTAACAACCAGCAGATAAAGTTTTAACCATTTTTCTTTTTAAATATGAAAAACTGGACAACATGTAAGCAACGAAACAAAAACAGACAATTGATACATATTGGACAGATTGGAGCTCCAAGGACAGAAAATAGACAGAAAACAAAACTGAGGATCTCTCCAGTACGAGCCAGAGAAAATTTCAGGAAGTCTTCTGATTTTCTGCTGCTCCTAGGAGAGCTCTAAAATAGCCTTTTCCTTTTCTTTTGTTAAGATTGCTGGAGAGTGGACAACTCCTTTAGCCCTTTCCCTCCCTCATCTTAAAAATCTTTCTTTTTTACCCTGACTCCCCTTTCCCTGATGAGGCCTTAAGGTCTTTAATAAATTTCAACATCCAAAGACAATGGCCCATGTTAATGGGATGGCAATGACTTACCACTCCTCTGGGCTCCTGTGGGCGACGGGAGTCTTCGGAGACTCAATAATGATTTTTCGGCCGACTTTACTTCTGTTGACACGTTCCGATGAGGTTTCCGTACCTCTTGTTCCACGTGGGCACCACCTGACCTGACCCACGGTCTGATTATTCGTGGAGTATCAAGGTGGACTCTCACCTGAAAGGAAACATGGGAGAGAGAAGGAACAGAGACCATGCAGCAGGAAGTTTTGTCACAGTCTCACTTTAATGGGGAGCAGCTTGCAATAATAGAGTCTTCAGTGAGGAGAGAAAGGGGTGCAAAGAACGGGCAGGGATTCTACTCACGTCTGATCTGGTGGCTAGTCCCAGAATATCCCGGGACAATGGTTCTTTATGAACAGGAAATCCTTTCTTAGTTGTAGGTCTGGTTCTCCCAAAAGAGGTGGTTTATTGCCCTAGATCATCTCACTGTTGTAGCCTTATTGCCCTAGACCAGCCCCCAGGAAATGCCAGACGTTCTTTAAGTTCCTGAGACCTGAGACCCTTTTTAACCTTATACTGACTAAGCCTCCCAGAATAGCAGGTAATTCCCTGAAGCTCTCTTCAAACAGCAGGTAGTTTCATGGGTTTGGCTCCAGACAATTATCCATTTGTCTCTCAGCTGATAAGCACTAAACTGGTTCCATTTAGAGCAGTACACTGATGTTCTTGTATTCACAGTATAGGATATGGAAACCATTAGATACATACCCAGCAGAGGTTTAACTGGGTCATATGCTAGTTCTCTTTTTAATATATTCAGAAACTTCTGCAATGATTTCTACTAGATGTACTTGTTTTCACTCCCATTTGCACTGAATAGTGTTACTCTTTCTTTCACATCCATGCAGTACTTACTGCAGATTTCTTTTTCTCCCTCTTTCTTTTTTTTTTATTTGAGATACTCTATTTTTACTTATACTACTAGTTTTTGTACAGTGCTATAAATGGAACCCAGGGACTATGCATGCTTTCCAAGTATGCTAGTCCTGAGCTACATACATCCCCAGATTTACTCTTGCATTGATTTATTTTGTTAGTTACTTACTTACATATTTACTTTTTATTCACTTTACATCCTGATCACAGGCCACTTCCCTTCTCACTTCCCATTCTCACCCTTACCAATCCCTTCCTCCCTCCCCCTCTTCTTCCCACCCTGGGACATCTAGTATCAGCAGGACTAGGCAAAACCTCCCCCACTGAGCCATACGAGTCAGTCTACGTAGGGAGAATGGGTATCCAATAGCAGAGAACAGAGACCTAGAGAACCTGCTCCACTTGTTAGGAGACCCACATGAAGACCTGACAGCTGCAGTGCTTTGGCCTGCAAGATTAAAGGAAGACATAGACTCCGGTCATTTATTAAGAGAGAATGCCAGAACTTTTACTGAGCAGGTTCAATATATGCACCAAGCCAGGGAAGGAAAACATAAACAGGAACTCAAACTGGTGGGCAATGGGCCATCAAGTGTAAATTCCCTGCCTGGAGCACCATGCCTACTTTAGATGTTTTGATCTTAGAAAAAACCACAGAATGATACTTAGTAGACAGAAGCACATAGAAATTCTCAGCCAGGGCATGACAGACCTTCAGGGTCCTACAAAGACCAAGCTGCACATTTGCTACAAATATTTATCGGGTTTAGGTCCAGCTCCTGCATGTTCCCTTGTTGGTGACTGTGGGACTGCGTAAGGGTATTCTGGTTCTTGGCTGGGCATGGGCCTAGAACCCCGAGACTCCAAGGGAGAAATGGCAGGAGTTCGGCCACCCCCCAGAACTCAGGTCCTGAAAGGCAGTCCAGTCTCCATGGACCTACATTGTTCAGTCACGTAGGCCATTACAGCCCCTCCCAAAGTGCACAGGTAGAGGGTGTAACTAAGGCTCAGGCCCTAGAGATTTACACACTAATGAAGGTCAGAGGGTGGAGCCAATTAAGCATTGCCCCCAGAACCTTCCCCTTCCTCCCTCCCTACTTAACCAGGCCTGCCCTGAGTTTGGGGGGTACATCCAGATCCATCCACCATCCGCCATGACAATAAAGCCTTTGGAACCAAGGACTTCCTTGTGTCATTGGGGCCTGCTGGGCCTGCCGCCACTGAAGCCTCCAGCCACTGGAACCTGGGACCTTCCTCCTGTACAAGACAGAGGCTGCCTGGAAGCCTCCAGGCAGCCTCCACCTCACAGGTCCCGGACCCTGGGCCGCTGTTGCTGTGGACCCAGGGGCTGCTGCTGCTGGCCTGCCAGATTTTTCCCACAGGTGACCTGGGCTCTGTGAACTTCCACAGAACCATGTTAATTGACTTTGTTTTTTCTTGTGGTGTCTTAACTCTTCAAACTTGCTTACTTGCTCAATTCTATCCTCTCCTCTTCCACAACACTCTCTTGGCTGGGTCTCTGCATCTGCCTCCATCTTCTGCAGGATGAAGACTCTCAGGAGACAATTATGTTAGTCTTACCTTCTTGCATAGCAAAGTATCTTTAGTAGTGTCAGAGACTAACTTTCTCACAGGGGATAGTTCTCAAGTTGAACAGTCATTGGTTGGCTGTTTCCTCAGCCTTCACTTCCTGTAGGCAAGACAAATTTTGAGTTTAAAGTTTTCTAGTTGGATTGATATTTTCCTCCTTCCTCTGGAAGTCCTTCCTGGCTACAGGAGGTGGCCACTTGATTGTATGAATCTGCTTCTGGTAGGAATCTCAACTAGGTCACCCCCAAAGAATCTCATACCTTTCTCCATTCCAAGTCTCTTTGACAAAGAATTTAAAACCATACAATGGAGAAAACAAAGGATCTTCAATGAATGCTACTGATCTAACTGGATGTCTACATTTAGAAGAATGCAAATAGATCCATATTTATCACTTTGCACAAAACTGAAGTTCAAGTGGATCAAATACCTCAACATAAAACCAGATATACTAAATCAAGTAGAGGATAAAGTAGGGAAATAGCCTTGAACACATTGATAGAAGTGGCAACTTCCTGAACCTAACACAAATGTCTCAGACTCTAAGAGCAACAACTGATAAATGGGACCTCATGAAACTGAAAAGCTCCATAAGGCAATGGACACCATCAGTAGTGCAAAATGGCAGTGGCAGTCCTACAGATTAGGAAAGGATCTTCACCAACCTTACATCTGACAGAGGGCTAATATCCAAAGGTTATAAAGAACTCAAGAAATTAGACAACTGCAATTCAAGCAATCCAATTAAAATGAGGTTCAGTGCTAAAGAAAGAATTCTAAACAAAGGAATCTTGAATAGGCAATCCGCATTAAAAGAGATTATTCCCCATCCTTAGTCATCAGGCAAATGCAAATTAAGTTAACTTGACATTACATCTAGTACCCATAATAATGGCTAAGATCAAAAATTCAAGTGACAACACATGCTGGTGAGGATGTGGATGGAATAAGGGGAAGACTTTTCCATTGCTGGCAGGAGTACAAAACAGCTGTCAGATTTTTCAATGAAAGCATTCTGATTGTGGTGATATAGTAAACTTACTTTGCTTTTCCCTGTTGATAGTAACACTTTAAAAATCATAAATGGTCTGGGACCAAAAGAAATGAGGAGCCGTTTAGCTGTGCCTTCTGTGGTAACAAACAGGCATATCAGTCCTTGGCCCCATATGAGAACTGGGTCCCAGCCATTCCATTTAAGGGTAAGAGGGATCCTTCCACATAGCTATGGCATAGTTTTTATTGGTCTCAGCTATGCCAGAGGCAGTCAGCAGCAGATTTGCCATGAGCTTTGAGTTTTAGAGGTTAAAAGTAAACAAGGAATGATGGAGAGTGTTTCAGGAGACTCCTTCTGGGAGGAAACAGTTCCTCCTCTTTTATTTTTAAGTTTACACATAATATAATGTAAAGCCTTATAGACACATAAATAAATAAAATCAGCACATGAACAAGTAGTTACAGCTGTTGCAAGAATCAACAATATGTATAATACTTTATTTTTACACAAATTGGATATTGCAGAAACTATAATTTTAATTGATAAAAGGAAGTTTTCTATTTTAAAGAAGAGATCTCATAAAGACTAAAATCTGTAACTAGCATAACCAACTGGAAATAAATGTCTGAGCATAGGACATAGAACATATTGGAAGATAAAATATTAAAATGTCACTACAAATCGATCCTATTGAAATAAGATATTTTGTAGTAACTATATAATGAGAGAAAAGAGAAACAATCATAAATGGTACAACACAGAGCTATGAGCTACCTTCTTAGTTTAAATCTTTAATGAAAATGGTTTATATAATTACTATTCTATAATAAGTATAATAAAAGAAATCCTTTCTTTAAAGGATTCAAGAATACTACGAATTTCATGTGATTCTTTCACTGCATCTCAGTATCTATTTATGAAGATTTTATAATTAACATATGATCAGAAAGGCAAAAGTTAGCATAAAGAATCAAGTTTGGATTATGATATTCTTTAGAGCTCAAGACATTATAGGTTAATAGTCTTCTACATGATAGCATTTATTTTGTAATTATAAGCTTCTTGAATATAAATAAACAAATGTCAATTGTTAACACTTAGTGACTAAAATGGTAATGTCAATACTGTAAATTATAATATTTAATTTATCAATAGATAAGTTTTTTCATGTATTCATTTTTATTTTCAATCCTTAATTCTCAAATTATTTCACACATAGTACATTGACTTTAAAAGATATCCTAAAGTCAATATGTACCATCAAACAGACAATAGATCTCTAAAATTATGTGCTCCCACTTTTAACTCAAAAACTAGAAAAAATAAAATTATGAAACATTTAATATCCTGGTTACATTAGATTAAGTTGGTATATTTCAGCTTTATGATGGAAGTTTCATTTATAACTGAACATATTCAAAGGCTATTGTCAAGGCTATTGACTCTCCATAACACGTAGCCATAGCCTTTTCAACCTGCACCCAAGTTCCCAAAATAATGACTTAAGACTTCTCATATTTGAATAAATGCCTAGATTTTAAGCTTTTGGTCATCTCTGCTAATTCATAACTCAGTTATCCCATTTATTATATTCAAAGAACTGCCACATGTTTACTTAATGTCTCCTCAGATTTATGTGACCATTTTCATCAGAGTTTGAGGAGAATTTTCCCTTTTCTGAGTCTATCAGTAAAATCTTCTCTCTGTACTGGAGCTTCCACTGTGGGAAAAACTGGGGGCGGAGCAGCAAGCCCAGGCCCACTCGGCAGCGGCCAGGGACCTGTGTGGGTGTGAGGCCTCCAGGCATCCTGTCTCTCGTATTGGAGGAAGGTTCCAGGTTCCATGGGCTGGAAGCTTCTTCAGTGGGGCAGGCTCGCAGGCCCCAATAATACGAGGAAGTCCTTGGTTCCAAAAGGCTTTATTGTCATGGCGGATGGTGGATGGATCTGGATGTACCCCCCTGAAACTCAGGGCAGGACCTGAGTTAAGTTGGGAGGGAGAAAGGGGGAGGTTCTGGGGAGGAATGGTTAATTGGCTCCGCCCTCTGACCTTCATTAGTATGTAAAATCTCTAGGGCCTGAGGCCTGTAGTTACACCCTCTACCTGTGCACATTGGGAGGGCTGTAATGGCCTACGTGACTGAACAATGTAGGTCTATGGAGACTGGACTGCTTTTCAGGACCCTGAGTTCTGGGGGCGTGGCCGACTCCTGCCATTTCTCCTCTGGAGTCTCAGGGTTCTAGGCCCATGCCCAGCCAAGACCAGATACCCTTACGCAGTCCCACATTCCACCTCCATATTTCCTGCCTAGAATAATAGGCCAACAGCATTTTATTGTAGTGGATGCTTTCATAACATGAATGTTGCTTGATAAAGAGGCAAGAAGGATCTGGGAGTAAGCTTATGATTAAAATCCATCGTCTTAATTTTTTTTTTTTAAGCATGCATACAAGTTTATTGTACAACTGTATATTTACTTCCTTTTCTTTTGGTGATAAGTTCTAATTTTGTAGACTATCCTTGCTTGGAACTCACAGAGCTTCTCTTTCCTCTGTCTGTGTCTCTGAACCATGAGATCAAAGGTGCACACCACAATACTTGGATAGGTGAATATTTTATTTCCTGTTATACAAAGAAGAAATACTGTACCTGTTACATTGTTTGAATTTTATTAAAATTAATAGGCATAAAAAATATAAAAGTTTGGATCAAGATTCCAGTGATGTCTTTGGTAAAATATGTGAGAAAAAAAATTGCCAGATGAGACACTGTAGCCCAGGTACCAGCACTAAAAGTGATTCTATGATTCAAAACATATGTATATCTCTTAAAATGGATTTTACCTTTTATCAAGCACAGGCACACCCAGACAAACAGACTGGATATATAAACAGGACCCAGCATTTCACTACATACAGGAACACATCTCAATGACAGATACAACCTCAGAGTCAAAGACTGGAAAAATAATTCGAAGCAAATGGTCTCAAGAAACAAGCTGGAGTACTGATTTTAATATCAAATAAAATCAGCTTTCAAATATCTTTACTACTGCTCAAAGTGGACATTGAACCTCACAAAATAATAGTAGGAGACTTCAACACCCCACTCTCACAATGGATAGATCATGGAAACAGAAATAACACAGAGAAACAGTTAAACAAAAGAAATTATGAACCAAATGGATTTAAACAGATATCTATAGAACATTTCATCCTAAAACAAAAGAATATACCTTCTCAGCAACTCATGGTATCTTCTCAAAATTGACCATATAATCGATCAAAAAACAGGCTTCCAATTGGCATATAATCAGTCAAAAAACAGACACCAAAAATTCCACCAGAGAACTCCTAAAGCTTATAAACAACTTCAGCAAAGGAGCTGGATATAAAATTAACTCAAACAAATCAGAAGCCTTTCACTACTCTAAGGATAAACAGGCTGAGAAATTAATTAGGGAAATGACAGTCTTCACAATAGACACAAATAATATAAAATACTTTTGTGTGACTCCAAACAAGCAAGTGAAATGTCTGTATGACAAGAACTTCAAGTCTCTGAAGAAAAACATCAAAGAAGATCTTAGAAGATGGAAAGATCTCCCATGCTCATGGATTGGCAGAATTAATATAGTAAAAATGGCCATCTTGCCAGAAGCAATCTACAGATCAATGCAATCTCCATCAAAATTCTCACTCAATTCTACATGAGGATATAAAGAGCAATTTGCAAATTCATTTGAAAAAAACAAAAAACCCAGGACAGTGAAAAATATTCTCAACTATAAAGAACTTCTGAGGGAATCACCATCCCTCACTTCAAGCTGTATTAGAGAACAATATTGATTAAAAACTGTATGGATTGGTACAGAGACAGGCAGGTACATCAGTGGAATAGAAATGAAGACCAGAAATGAAGCCATACATCTACAGTCACTTGATCTTTCACAAAGGAGCTAAACCATCCAGTGAAAATCGACAGCATTTTCAATAAATGGTGCTAGTCCAACTGGTGCTCAGCATGTAGAAAAATGAAAATTTATTCACTCTTTTCTCCTTGAACAAAGCTCAAGTCTAATTGTATCAAAGAACTCCATGTAAAACCAGATACACTGAAACTAATAGAAGAGAATTGGGGAAGAGTCCTCATACACATGGTCATAGGAAAATTTCCTGAACACAACACCAATGGCTTATACTCTAAGAACAACAATCGACAAATGAGACTTCAAAAAAATTGCAAAGCTTCTTAAGGCAAAGAACACTGTCAATAGAACAAATAGCAACCAACAGATTTGGAAAAGATCTGTTCCAGTCCTATATCTGCTAGAGACCCAATTTATATAAAGAACTCAAGAAGTTAGACTCCAAAGAATCAAATAGTCCTATTAAAAAAATTGGGTACAGAGCTAAATAATGTATTCTCCATTAAGGAAAACTGAATGACAGAGAAGCACCTAAAAAAATGTTGAACATCTTTAGTCATCAGGGATATGGAAAACAAAACAACCCTGAGATTTCACTTCACACCAGTCAGAATGGCTAATATCAAAATCTCATTTGACAGCAGATGCTGGTAGGATTGGAGTAAGAGGAACACTCCTTTATTGTTGTTGAGATTGCTAGCTTGTACAACCACTCTGGAAATCAGTCTGGTGGTTCTTGAGAAAATTGGACATAGAATTACGTGAGGAATCAGCTATACTACTCCTGGGTATATACCCAAAAGACGCTCCATCATATACAAGGACTCATGCTCTACTATGTTCATAGAAGCCTTATTTATAATTGTAAGAAGACAGAAAGAAGCCACATGTCTTTCAACATAGGAATGAATACAGAAAATGTGATATATTTACACATTGGAGTACTACCCAGCCTTTAAAATGCAATGAATTCATGAAATTCTTAGGCAAATGGATGAAATCAGAAAATATCATCTTGAGTGAGGTATCCCAGTAAGAAAAGAATATACTTGGTATGCACTCACTGATAAGTGAATATTAGTCCAAAAGGTGGCATTACCCAACATAGAACTCACAGACTACATGAAGCTTAAGAGGTCGGAAGACTATAGTATGGATGCTTCATTCTTTCTTAGAAGAGGGAACAAACTTCTCAAGGGAGGAAATATGGAGGTAACGTGTGGAGCATATATGAAGAAAAGGCCATCCAGAGACTGCCCATCTGGGGATCCATCCCACATATAGTTACCAAATCAAGACACTATTATGGATAGCAAGTGCCTGCTACAGCTGTCTCCTGAGAAGCATTGCCAGAACCTACCAAATACAGAGGTTGATGCTCTCAGCCACCCATTGGACTGAGCATGACATTGCCAATGGAGGATTTAGATAAAGGATTGAAGGAGCTAAATGTGTTTGTAACCCGATAGGAAGAACAACAATATCAACCAACCAGACCTCACAGAGCTCCCAGGGACAAAACCACCAACCAAAGACTACACATGGATTAACTCATGTCTCCAGCCACATATGTGACAGAGGATGGCCTTGTTGGTCTTCATTGGGAGGAGAGACTCTTGGTCCTGTGTAGGCTCCATGTCCCAGTATAGGGAATGCCAGGGAGGGGAAGACAGAGTGGGCTGGTGTATGTTGTAGGGAGCACCCTAATAGAAACAGGGTGAGGAGGGATGCTGTAGTGGTTTCCAGACAGGAAACCAGGAAAGGGGATAACATTTGAAATGTAATTAAAGAAAATATTCAATAAAAGAAAAAAATGGAATGTTACAGAGATTACCATGGCCTTTGACAAAGGATAAATATGAAAATTCCTGAAACATTCCATATTTAAAAATAATTGAATAAGAAGTAAATGTCAATACAATACTGAGTAATGATAAAGGAAAATAGTTATTTCAAGAATACTTCTTTTTTTAATGGCTGCATCTCTTTATAATGAGAGGAATCAACTCACATTGGAATTTGTTCTTTATAAGTAAGACAGCACATCATTCTTGGTTTTGTTAAGCTGGTAACCATGAAGTTCCAAATCATTTTCTTTGGAAATACCACTGAACACGTTTATATGGAGGTAATAACTATTACCTACATGTATCTGAAAGACATAAAAGAAGAAAGAGAAAGAGGGAAAGAGGAAGGGAAGGAGGGAGGGAAGAAATGAGGGAGGGAGGAGGTGGGAAAGAAGGAAGGAAGGAAGGAAGGAAGGAAGGAAGGAAGGAAGGAAGGAAGGAAGGAAGGAAGGGAAGGAAAGGAAAGGAAAGGAAGGAAGAAAGGAATATTATTCTCCTGAATCTCCATTGTATGGCAGATCTTCTTTTTTTGTCAATACTTGATGTACCAAGCTCAGCTGAAACAGCAGTTCTGGCCCAAGACAGCACCTGTGAACTGACTTCTGTCAATCCTTATATTAGGAGAAATCAAAGCGAACAATATGGCAGAAAACATATTTCCTAGATGTATTTTTAATGCCTTTTACAAAAAGATTTTTTCTATTTATTTATATATAAAATTTTTGCCAGTTTGTTTTTAAGTGCATCATGTACATGCAATGTCTGAAGACCTTAGAAGAGGGTGGTAAATCCCCATGAACTGGAGTTTGAGATGATTGTGAGCTACCATGTAGGTGTTGAGTCCCAAAACCAGGTCCTCTCAAGAAGAAGAAGCTCTCCTAATCACTAACCTATTTCTCTATCTGGACTTAATTTATTGTACTTTTCATTAAAATCTTGGCATAGATTGCATTCCAGAGTTATATTTTATTTTCATGATGCCTGGAAAGGAGCAGAAGGAAGCCTGTTTTTGTTGTTGTTGTTTTGTTTTTTGATGATTCTGTTTTATGACTTCTAAGTTGGGAGAAAAGTTGGCATATAGTTTGATAAAGAAAAAGAAACTCAGATTGACTTTAGAAAATATGGACTATACAGTCCCCACATCTTTGCTGTGTTACAACTTACTTTGTGAATGCATTCCAGGCTGTCATTTTTGTAATATAAAAATAAAGAGGCTTAGGTTCCATCAGGGTAACACTCCCAATGGTTTTGGGCATGACTTTTTATTTCATTTACTCATCAGATTCTCCTTTCTTTAGTAAGTTCTACTGTATTCTATTTTCATATAAATACATTATAGAAGAGATAACAAAATTTTGACAAAACAATTTTCACACAGATGATGACAGTGATGTATTGTCTTTCCCATAAATACTTGTTGCCCTCAGTTATTAGCGTCCCAATTTTATTCTTTCTGCACCATAATAACCCATATGCATAATAGCCCATATGTTTTTGAGGATTTCATGTAATCAGGTTAGACCCATTATTATAACCTGTGCATTGCTGATGTCAATTGATCAACAATGATCAATTACCTTAATTGTAACTACAAAATCCTTTCATAAAAAACAAGATTAGGTTCAGATAAATGATGTAGAAAAGATGTCTATGTAACCAGAACTATGAGTTTGTATTGCCATTTTCAAAATGTGGTTAAAACAAGCTCACTATCATATATGTATCTTATATCCATTATTTGAGTATAACATAATTATATAAATTTCATTATGTAAAATATTAATCAGAAAATCTTCATTTTAAAAGATTTCTAAAGTTTCTATGAATATCATTTTGGCTAAATTTCTGATTAAATGTACCTTAGTAAAATTTGAGGGTTTTTTTTTTTTTTCAGACTCCATGTAGGAGTAAGAATTGGGTCTATAAAATTATAAGCATAAGCATTAGAACTGTGATGATTTCAGATCAGAAAGGTGATATATTAGTTTAGGTTTTGCTGCTGTAAGTGGCACTATGATCAAGGTAACTCTTCTAAAGGACAATGTAGTGCGTTTGGCCTAATGCTTAGAGAGTCTGCACATTAGACAATGAGAAATAAAGATGGTAAATAAAGATGCTAGCTGTCAATGGATGGGCAAGGAAGACAGAGGCAAGACTTAGGAGTCCTTAGTTTGGGACTGAATGAGAAAGAAGAAATTGGCCATGCTAGGAAAGGTGGAGGAGAGGAGATAACATGTCTGAGAAGAGTAAGAAACAGAAAGACATGGTTGCCACATAGAAGAGTCAGGTAAATGTGGCCCAGAGTGCTGCCCAATCAAGCAGCACTCTGCGTCCAGAGCAGCAAAGATAGAATATAGAATTTAGTCAATAATGATTCTGAATTATCATTGGGAGATGGATTATCTTCATGAAGATTAGGAAGTGGCCCAACTGTTGAACTAATTAATGCATATCAAAATATAAAAGCTTAGTTTGTGTGTCTTTTATTCTGGTAAGAAGAAAACAGGGGTATGTAACATGGAACCAGCTGCCAGGATTAACATATAAAAATATTGATTTGGGAGAACATATTAAGGCTGGCTTACAGGTTCAGGGTCTTAGTCTATTTTCATCATGGCAGGAAGCACAGCAGTATCCAGTCAGGCATGGGGTCTAGATGGGCTAAGATTTCTATATCTTTGTCCAAAGGAAACCAGGAGCAAACTATCCTCAGGCAGCTAGGAGGAGAAGGCAAAGCATCACATCTAAAGAGACACACTTCCTCCAACAAGACTACATATACTCCACCAAGGCCACACCTACTAATGGTGCCCCCCACCCCGGCCAAGCATTTTCAAAGCATCTGATTGCACTCTATTGACCCCATAGGATTATTCAAGTGCATTAGTGTATGACAGCCATACTACACATAGCATAATGCAATATATGTTTAGTCCAACTTAAAAGGTCCCATAGGCTTCAATTGTTAAAAGTTAAAAACTCAAAAGTTCTGAGATTCATGTAATCTCTTAACTGTAATCCCTTATAAAATCAAAATCAAGAAGTAGATCACATAGTACAATATCACAGGATGTACATCACCATTCCAAAATAGTAGTGAAGAAATCCTGAACAAAAGTAAGATCAAAAACAAGCTGAGCAAACTCCAAACTCTGTATTTCCATGTTTGGTGTCCAACTCCTTTCAGGTATGCTGACTACAATACAATTCTTTCTCCTCAGCTTTTCCATTCCTGGTTAGCAACTTTCCTTGGTAAATATTATTTGCACAAACTTTCAGTATTGGGCCATAACCTGCAACTGAGGCTTCACCTTCACCAATGTACTGTCCTGGGCTTTCACAGTGGTGGGTCTTAACTGCCCTTCATTACCCCTTCATACCTTAAAAACCATTACCACCTGGGTGATTCTTACACATTAACAAGTCCAATTCCAGCACAAGACACAATGCTATTGGAACATGGACTTCTTTGTACCCTCAGAAAATAATTCCCAGAAGATTTCATCTCAGTGCTGCTGATCTCTTCTTAATCACTGCTAATTTCTTAGCTACATTATCAGTATCAATTGTTCCAGAAGTCCCTCCTATTTTTGACTCTAAAACCAGGGCCACATGGCCAGAGCTGCCAACCTCTGCTGCTTGGTGAAGATGGACTATGGTGCAGTTTCCCAATTTCATCATCACGATTTTCTGTTTTCCAACTCCTTTACTGCCTAAGCTTGGCTGTCCTGGAACTTTCTCTGTAAACCATTCTTGAACTCAGAGATCTACATGGCTGTTTCTCCTGAATACTGTGATTAAAGGCATGTGCCATCACACCTGGAATTCAGCTTTTCTTCTTGCTCTGTACCATGATGGACTTAAACTCAGAAATCTGCTTGCCTTTGTCTGCTGGGATTAAATGTGTGTACAACCAAACTTTCTAAGGCCATTATTCCTCAAGATCTGGATCAAAAGCCTGTGTTCTCCATTTCTGGATTGGAATTCATTCCAGATTAAAAATCCAAAGGAAAATCAATAACTAGGTCATAATAATGCTTATGTATAATTATCCCTTCTTCAATTGGAAAAGCATAAGTTTGACTGGGTAGTATCTGTCCCAGGGTTACCACTACCTTAAATCAATTTAATAAGTCCAGGATTTAGCTTCATTCCATATAGGTTCATCCTAAACCAACTAAAAGGTTAAATCCCTTGAACTAGGTCCCCATGGATTCAAAACCCATTCAGGAACACTGTCTTCAGTGTTTCTACTAGTTTGGCCCATTAAGCCCCAATCAAAGTATTCCACTGCTTTACAGCATCCCCAAATCTACATTCCTCCAAGCATAAGAAGGATCAGGCCCATCATAACAGTACCCTAAACCTGGTACAAACTTCTTTCTTCATACCTCACATTTGGATTTTGCTACTGTATACAGATACCATGATGAAAGTAACTCCTATAAAAGACAAAATTTAATTGGGGCTGGCTTACAGGTTCAGAGTTTCAGTTCACTATCAACATGGTAGGATTATGGCAGCCTCTAGGCAGACATGGAGCTGGAGGACCTGAGAGTTCTACATTTTTATCTAAAGGAAGCCAGGAGTAGAATGTCCCCAGGGACCTAAAAGAGGGTCTCAAAGATTAACCCCATAGTGACACACTTCTACCAACAAGGCCACACTTCTTAATAATGCCACTCCTTGTACCAACCATATTCAAACCACCACTGATGTATTATGAAAATATAAGAATAAAATGAAATTGAATTAATCTGGTATATTTCTAGTAGTGGAAAAGACATTTATGCAGAAAGAAAAAGTCTAACGATATTTTAGGATTGTTTGGAAACAATCCTAAATGGTCTTTACTTTTCATATAAAAAGGTAGAGCTCTATGATAAGTGCAAGTTTCTAGTGATTTTGATGATGATAATTAACAAGGAAGCACCACTTTTTTTACTTTAAAATTATATTATCTTTGAAAATATCAAGAAGAGTCCAAAGATGGGAATAAAGTTAGTTTAATCAAATCAAGTCTTTTATTTGACTTCAATTACACCTAAAGATTCTCTGCCTCTAACTATTGTGTAGCTCCACCAGATTATCCATGCCTATATCAAAATTTTTATTGCATTCTCGTTGAACTCTTCAAATATAAGCACAATTTTTTTCATTTGATTAGCTCCTGTTTACTGAGCATCTTGCTTGTGCCAAGCATGAGTGTATGTCATATCACTAGCCTTTGTGGTGAACATAATAAAGACTTTTCCCTACTATATTAGTATGTAAATACTGAGTTTTTAGTACTTATATACTGTATAGGCATAATGACATTATTATATTATATTATTATAGACAGTATATGGTAAATAATACTTATACCTTTATGAGAAATACATTAGAAATATGAAATGTGAGGTATAATATTGGTTAGTTTAGACATGCTGAGAAACAGGTGTAAAAGTTATATCTGGTTCTTCCTCCCAGCCCCATGCTCCCAGAAACAAGACTCATATTCAATAGATATTTATAAATACCTTGGCCATATTGCTAGGATTTCCTTTTAGTGGAACATAAATGATTCCATTTATTTTAATCTACATTCTGCCATGTGGCTGATTACCTGCAGTTAAGTATTGGGTGTCACCCTTCTCATCACTTCCTGGGAATATCTGCTGCACCTCGTTCTATCCCAGAATACTTCCTGCTTCCCAGATGTTCCAGCATCTATTCTTCCATTTTCTAAAGACTATAGGTTTTTTTTAATTTTCAGGTGATGTATCAGTACATTACATAAGATATTCTCTTTACAAACAGAAACAGAATTGAACACCTGGAGGATCCTCAAAAGAGTTCACATTTAAATTGGCATATTAAAATTAATTATGGGTAGCTCATCTGAGAAATTTAAAATTCATATAGATAGGGAGATGCTACTGACACAAAACTAGTGTTTGAGAGATATTTGAATACATTATAACATCAATATTTAGATATTTTACAGAATTACAAAATAAAAACTTAAGTGGTAGAACATTGATTAATCTGGATATATTGCAACTTTACTTTTCCCTGAGTGAAAGAGATGGAATATTAGATCAGAGTGCTTAGTGCTCTCCAGAAAACTGAGATTAGATTTTTGAATGCATTCTTGCTGTCTAATTATAACCATCTGTAACTCCAGCTCCTTGAAAATAATGTACTATTCTGACTTCCTTGGATGTGGGAATCTTGTACAAAACAACACACACACACACCACACACACACACACACACACACACATAATATATATTTTAGCAATATTTAAAAACCATAAATATACATGTATAAAATATATGTATCATATATATTATATATGTATGTATATATACATATGTGTGCTATGTATGTGTAGATATATTTTCTTTGTATTAAGAACATTAACTTGTGTGGGGCACATATTAGTTCTGCTGTAGTATATCAAAGAAAACATGTTTAAAAAATTAATTATAGAAAAAAAAATGTAAGCAAAGTAGTTACTTTAATCCCTATGATGGTTCATTATTGTTATTTGGTATTAGCCACAGAAATCATAATTGTTTGTGAATTGCATGTGGCATTTCTGTTCCCATCAAAATGTGATTAAATAAAATATTTTATGCAATGATTGGGAAGTGCGACACTATGTATCTATCTGAGAAGAAGCTCAATCAAAACCTCAAAAATTATTCACAAATAAGCAGGAAACATCAAGGAATGGTTGAATTAATATGGACCATGACTAAAGAGCAAGATGCCTTTAAACTGATGTCTGTTGTCTTCTTTTTGTAGATAACCAAAAGCGATGATGATAGTCGAGATTTTCTGGTCATCTCTGAATTCCTCTTGACTAACAATTTATACACAGCCCTTCTACATGCAGAAGAAGGATTTTCATTTTAAACTGTATTTTGTTTTATTTGCTTTATTTTTTGTTTAGTAACAAAAATTAACTTGTAATAATTACAGTGGAAATTACATATTCTACTTTCTAAATGTGTCCAAATTCTAGTGATTTCATATGTGTATTTTCAAAGTATAGTTAAGAAAATGATAAATACAGCATTTAAATAATTATAGAGCATGCAGAAAGTCAATGGGGTACTATCTAATTCACACCAAAAGTAGATGAAGAACCCACAGATGGTCATATCTATCCACAACACCAGAACATGACAAGTAGAGGCAAGCCTACTTTGCATAATATATGTTTTAGCATATTAGCCAAAAATATATCTAGTCGTGACTGCATTGTTTTATAAGCCTCCATTCTGTTACATTGCTTAATATTCTAGGATTCTATGTCAGTATTGTTGGGCCCCATTTTGGCCCTGGTTTGAGCCTTGTGGACAAACCAAGCTGGAGAGATCTTTCCAATAGGCTCTTTGGAATAGAGCCTTCTGCCGTCATTACCCAGTTTAAAAACACATATTACCTTTGGTAACAGAGAAACAATAGTCAGGTTGCTCTGGCCCTAGAGGACTTTCTCAGTAAACTGATTGCCACTTTGGATCATATAAGTGGATGAGTTCCTATTCTAGACTTGAATGGAAGACACCCAAACTCTTTCTATCTTGCCCCAACCCAAATTATCCCATCGTCTTTACTGATCCTCCATTGTTGTTTTCCTCCCTTCCTCATCAGACAAATATCTATAGCCTATAAAGTCAGACCTCCAAAAAATTGAGGGCTCTGTCCAATTTTAAATAATTTTTTACAGTAATTATGGCATTAGATATGATTTCTGAATCCTTTAATTTGTTTTCTGACAGTCTCTATGTAGTAATTTGGTAGGAGCTCATTTAGGCTTGATTTTAACCCTATTACCTCCTAATGATTCATGCACATACCCTACTAAAACAAAGCAATATCCCATTTTTCTCCAACACCTTTTAGGTCATCAAGACTTCCAGGGTTCCTATCCACTGGAAAACACCTGCAGATCAACTTGCTTCTGGCTTACAATGCCGTACTGTTGCCAAGGTGACGCAGTTTCACTCATTAACTCATGTCAACTGGAGGGGTCTAAGACATAAATACTCCCAGGTCCCAATAAAAGACCTTAAAAAGATCATCAGTACTTATAGGTCTTGTCAGCCATTCTTACAGGTACCTTCCCTCCAGCCCATGGGAGCAAAACCTAGCTGCTCTGCCCTAATAATCTTTGGCAACATGGTGCTACTCACTGTTCTCCATTTCAAAAGCTAAAAATGTATTTGTGACTGTTGATACCTTCTCCCATGCATGCTGGGTGTTGGCCCATGCTGGAGAAAAATCTAAACACTATTAGCCATATGTTTCAATGTTTTGGCATTCTCAAACTTCAAGATCTAATCAAAAAAAGATAATGGCCCATGTTTTACAAGGAAACATTTTTCAGAGTTTCTCCATATGGGGAAGATTCCCCATACTAGAGGCATCCCTTACAACCAGAGAAGACAGACAATTGTCAAAAGACAAAATCAATTCCTTAAAGTCTCAGTTACAAAAACAAAAGGCAGAGTGTTTACCCCTACATGATCAGCTAAAAATAAAAGGCATTATTCCCTTTAAATACTTTAAATTTTTCAAAGGAAAATCCTCAGTTGTCCCCATTTCAAAGACATTGGTCCTCCTCCATGTCTTATAGCTTGATAAGAGTCAGATGGAGTGACCCACTGAAGGGAGCCCAGAGAGGACCAGATCCACTCCTAACACCTGCGAGGGGATTTGGCTTCATATTTCCCCAAAAGTAAAATAAGATCAATCTGGATACTGGCCAGAAATACCAACTATATACCTCAGCAAGGGGAGGCTGACAATGACATTTCCAGGGAGTCACCTTCCCTGAAAATCACCACTATGCTTCTCCCACAGGATACCCAGATGATCAAGAAAATAACCCTGCTGCTGACATGGATGCTGTTCCCCATCTTGACTTAGGGGGACTCAGTGACTCCCGAGGAGGAAGAGATACCTTTAAAAACCAGTTGTGTAATCCCTGTGACTGTAAAAGAGGCGACAAGAGCTCCAAGACAACTCGTTGTTGTGGACTGAATTTCATGGCCTATTACCCTATGTCTTTCTCCTCCTTGGCCCTTCCTTGACATTTGGGCCATGTGTGCTCAGTAAGCTCACTTAATTTATCCATTAGAGGCTAGAGGCAGTTTGACTTCACCAAGTTGAGGTCCATTATCAAAGACTTGCCTCTTCTGAGCCAGATTCTACATATCCCTCTGCCTATGAACACCCTTCTCAGTTCTCCACCTGACCAACGATGGATAAGATCTCAGATGTGCTGAGACAACCTAAGACAGGTTATGGAGCTGTCTCCTCCCCATACCCCCTCGGAGCCAGAGTGACACATAATATCCAGAGACAGGTAAGATCCCCATGTTGGGGAAAACCTAAGACAGAAGCCATGTTAACCTGTTCATTACCAAAACAAAAAGGGGAGGTGTTGGGCCTCATTTCCACCCTGTGGACAAACCCAAGCCTGGCTCAAGTTTCTATGGCCTTATGGGAATTCCTAAGCCTGGCTTGAGTTTTGAGACCTATCTCAGTCACTTCCATATTGGGGTGACTCAGCAATACCTGTTTGGCCCTGCCTGTACCCCTCCATTGGTAATGTAGAGCTTTGCCAATGGATCTGTCAGTCAGCCCACATTGTCTGTCACCCTTCCCTGACTCCTATGTCATCTCACCCCACCAAAAATCCCCTTCTTTATGCTATGAGTTTATATAAGTGAGAGGCTGATGCAATAAAGTTGAATTCCTGCTTAGACAAGACTCCTGGCCAGGTGTCTTCTTTTGGGCTGTTGACACTCACCATCCTGGTCATATCGGAAAGACCCAGCAGTTCCAGACCTCTCTCTTCTCTCCTGGACATGCAAACAAAGAGCCAACACAAGCCAAAGAACATATATGGGCTGGACCTAGGCTCCTGCCCATATGTAGAAGATATGCAGCTCCATCTTTGTATGAATCTCCCAGTAACCAGAATGGGAGTTATCCCTAAAGCTGCTGCTTCTTGTGGAATATGTTCCCTCAACTTGGCTGCCCTGTCTGGCCTCATTGGGAGAAAATACACCTAAACATGCAGAGACTTAATGTGCCATGGTTGAGTGCTGTGGGGGAAGGTCTCCACCTTCTCATAGGAGAAGGTGAGGGAGTATGAAGTGAGGGAGTGTGTAAGCAGTAATCAGAAGGAGGGCAAGTTTTGGGATGTAAAATGTACAAATAATTTTTTTTTAAAAAGATGTGCAAAAACCAGATATTTGCATAAACTTAATTCTTTTCTAATCTTCCATCTTATTTAAGATATTATGATATGTGGGAAGCACTCACAAATTATTACTATAGTAGATAATTACTGTGAATCTCAAATTATACTTTTAGTATTTTTAATTTGAATACATACCAGTGGGTTTCTTAGACATTTAAAGTAAAATATATTATATATTTAAAAATGATATCATTCATTCAATTAATCTAAATATTTTATGTAGATTTTTATTAGCATAAAATATAGATCTAGATAGTAATTTGGTTCAAAAGAATGTTATTCTAATTAAATTTATGATTTCTGTGATTCTCTACTTATTCAACTAGTACTATTTCCTTTTCCTCACATGTAAGTCTAGAAATAGTTCTATATGTTTTAATCATTATTTGAATTTAAGATCATTCTTGGTACATGTAACCTTGTCAGGTGAGATGCTGATACTAGTTTCCTAACTGGTTCTTGACTTGTTAATAAAGAAAGTTAGGAGAAAGTTGCTGTGCTAAAGGCATAGTTGGGACTTCCTTGGCTCAAGAGGAAAAAGAGGTGCAGGAAAAGGGAGAGGGAGCTTCTTCTGCCATGCTTTGGAATGAGGAGAATGTAGATTCCTGATCGGGATCATGCCACAACCAGTAAGTGGATACTTCCCTTTCACCTCTGAATAAGTATGCCTAGTTGTCGAGTGCTATAGACACTAATCAGAAAGTTTCTTGGCATCCAAATTTTAAAATTAAAAAAAAAAAAAAAACTTTAAAATAAAAAGAACATGATTTAAATAAATTTGTGGTTACTGAGATATACCACCCCCCTTTTTTATTTAATGAAGATTAAAGTTTCATGGGCACCTTCCATATTCCCTTGTCCTTGACAATTATAAGGAATCCCAGCAATATGTGTAATATTAAATTGCTGCCAAAAAGTTACAAATGCTCTACTGCTATAGCCGGTTCCATTATTTGTTTTTGTTTGTTTGTTTGTTTTCATTTTTATTTGTTTTTTATAATTATTTGGTACTTTACGTATCCTTCAAGGGACCAAAGCCCTCCTCTCCACTGGTACCCAACAAGGCCATCATCCAATACATATACAGCTGGAGCCATGGGTCCCTCCATGTGTGTTCCCAGGCTAGCTGTTTAGACCCTGAGAACTCTAGTTGGTTGGTATTGTTGCTCTCCTCATGGGGTTACAAACCCCTTTACCCCTTCAGTCTTCTTTCTAACTCCTCCATTGGGAACCCTTGATCAATTCAATCTTTGCTGTAAGCTTCTGCCTCTGTATATGTCAGGCTTTGGCAGAGTCTTTCAGGAGACAGGTATATCAGGCACCTCTCAGCATGCACTTTCTGACATCCACAACAGTGCTTGCATATGGTGATTGCACCTGCGATGGATCCCCAGGAGGGGCACTCTCTGGACGGTTGCTCCTCCAGTCTCTGCTCCACACATTATCTCATATTTGCTCCTGTACTTTATTACTCCATCTAAGAGGACCAAAGCACCTACACTTTGTCTTTTTTCTTTGGCTTCATGTGGTCTTGTGAGCTTTTGTTCTAATATCACTTAACAATGAGTATATACCATGTTTGTTCTTTTTTGATTGGGTTACCTCACTCAGGATGGTATTTTCTATTTCTATCTTTTGCCTATGAATTTCATGAATTCATTGTTTTTACTATGTTAATCCACCTACCTGATCATGGAGATTTCTCCTTTTTCTGGGGTTACTTGGATTTCTTTCTTTAGTGATTTGATGTTCTTGTCATATAGATCTTTCACTTGTTTGGCTAGAGTTACACCAAGATATTTTATATTATTTGTGACTATTGTGAAGTGTATTGTTTTCCTAATTTCTTCCTCAGTCTATTTATCATTTGCATAAAGGAAATCTACTGATTTGTTTGAGTAAATTTTATATGAAGCCACTTTGATGAAGTTGTTTAACAGCTGTAGAAGTTGTCTTTTAGAATTTTGGGAGTTACATATGTATACTATCATATCATATCATGTACAAAAAGTGATGCCTTGAGTTTTGTAGAAGCAGATAAAAATGGATCGACTTGTATTTTTTACATGCTGACCTCCAGTTCTACCAGAACCATTTGTTAAAAAATGCTGTCTTTTTTTCCACCAAATGGTTTATCTCCTTTGTCAAAGATAAAATGACCATAGGTATGTGTGTTCATTTCTGGGTCTTCAATTCTATTCCATTGATCTTCCTGCCTGTCTCTATACCAATACCATGCAGTTTTTTATCATTATTTCTCTGTAGTACATCTTGAAGTCAGGGATGGTGATTCCCCTAGAAGTTTTTTTATTGTTAAGAATAGTTTTTGCTATCCTTTTTTTGTTGTTGTTGTTATTCCAAATGAATTTGAGAATTACTTTTCTAATTACTCTGTGAAGAATTGAGTTGGAATTTTAATGGGGATTGCATTGAATCTGTAGATTGCTCTTGGCAAGATGGCCATTTTTCTTATATTAATCCTTCCAATCCATGGGCATTGGAGATCTTCCATCTTCTGAGAACTTTGATTTATTTCTTGAAGTTTTTGTCATACAGATATGCCACTTGCTTGATTAGATTCACATAAAGATATTTAATATTGTTTGTGACTACCATTGTAGTTATATAACTTCTAACCTTACAATGGTAGTCATTATAATTAGAAAAAAAAAATTAAAGACACTTTCAGTGTATTTGGCATAATTCTAACACCTCTCGGGATGTTTTAACTATGCATAGTGAGCATATGAATTTAAAGAATGCTGCTCTGCTGGGCTTTGATGTGGTAGATATTGTTTATGAAATTAGCCTTGGCCTAGGGTCAATATTTCTATTTTGGCCAAGCTTCAAGAATGGCTTATATAGCTTGATCCCTTTTTGTCCTGAGAATACTTTTATTTTGCCCATCGTGTTAAAGCTTGTTTTTAACAACATCAACATGTTGAGCACCAAAGTACATGGCTTGAACCTGAATATGGACCCCCAGAGAGAGTTTTAAAGTAACAGGCTCTCAAGCAAATGACTGATAAGATTCTGCAGAGCCTTACCAACCTAAAACGATAAGTGCATTGCTTTGATAATGCATATTCTATGACAGGTAAAAATTCATTCTTGGCAGAATGACCTAAGAGCAGCTCATCTTGTTTATGAAACAAAAATAGGGGAGAGGCAGGGAGCTTTTTGGGCTACTTGATAAGAATATGACATGGACTATGGACAAGCTAATGGGTTGCTTTGCAGGAGTATAACGTTGGCCAAGAACAAGGAAGTGAGCTTCTGACACGAATGTGACATTAGGCTTCAACAACGAGAAATTTCAGGCAGGAATCTAAACCTTAGGCTAGAACAAAGAAGTAAGTTCAGGCAGAAATCTAAATTTTAGAGTGAACAAAGAAGTAGGCTTCAGACATGAAAATGACTTTGGGTTAGGTCAGGGAACTTGGCTCAGATATTTTGGTCATCCCTAGAAATCAATGATCATGGGATGAGTTCACTGAATTTTATTTATTGCCTTGCTTGTTCTTTGATGATTTCTGTTTATTGAGGTGCTTGTTCCTTCACTATTTGCATCTATTTTATTGCTAGTTCTCAACCTAGAACTGACCTTAATACTTGCATGTAATTAAAATAGTATGAAAGCTAATAAGAGGAGGGGAGATGAGATAGGAGGTTTCTAGGGAAAGGAAATCAGATAAGGGGAAGGCATCTAAATGTAAATAAATAAAATATCCATAGAAAAAAGTGATACTTTGACTTCTTCTTTACCAATTTGTTTCCACTTGATCTCCTTTTGTTGTTTTATTGTTCTATATAGAAGCTTCAAGTACTATATTATATACATACAGGTAGAATGGGCATCCTTGCCTGTCTGTGATTATAGAGTGATTGCTTGAAGTATCTTTTCATTTATATTAATATTGGCTGTTGTTTTGCTGTAGATTGCTTTTATTATGTTTATGTATGGTCCTTGAATTCTGATATCTCTAATTTTTTAACATGAAGGAGTGTTGTATTATTCCAAATGCTCTTTCATCATCTAATGTATATGATGATATGATTTTTTCTTTAAGTTTGCTTATATAGTGAATATGTTAATAAATTGTCATATATCAAAAAAATATGCATTCATTTAAGTATGAATCCTACTTAATCATGTTAAATGATGGTTTTAATGTGTAATTGGATACTGTTTTTTAGAATTTTATTTAGTATTTTTTGCATATATGTTCATTAGTAAAATTGTTCTGAAAGTTCTTTTTCTTTGAATTAGGTAGTGTTCTTTCTTCTTTTATTTTATGCAATATTTTGAGGAATTTGATACTAACTCTTCTTTGAAAGTCGGATTTCTACCTTGGAAGCCATCTGCCCTGGGTTTAACTGGTTGGGGCTTTTTAAGACTTCTCTTTTTGAGGTATATGTCTGTTTAGATATTTACTTGTTTGATTTATCTTAATATTAGTATTATTCTTGAATTTTCATTTCATTAGATTTGTTACTGATTTCTATGAGATAGATTTTGTAGTAGTATCTGATGCAATTCTTGAAATGCCTCAGTTTTAATTATATCTCCCTTTTCATCTTATTGTGTTATTTGGATACTCCTGTGTTTTCTCCATAGCAGTGTGGCTATTGTTTTTTATCTTGCTGATTTTTCTCAATTCGATATTGTTTGCTTGATCCTTTGTACTGTTCTTACTTCTATCTTGGGTATGTTCATGTCCTCTGATTGGACTATTTCTACTAAATATCCTATGTAGGATTTTTTGCTTCTTCTTGTTCTTTTGGTTTGGAATGTTCTTAAGTTGCTTGTTGTGTCTCAAATTTCCTTTTATGGCATTTCATGATTTCGATAATTTTCAATCTTAGCTATGCTTTATTTCCCCATAAATTTATAGGCTGTGTCCATTCTCATTGGAATTTCAAGAAGTCTTTAATTTCGTTTTATTTTTCGGTACAATTATTCATTAATAAGAAATTTGTTCCATTTCAATAAATCGTTTTACTTAGGTTTGTTGTTTTAGTGACAATACTTGGTATTTTGGATATTAAATGCGTGGGATAGATTGTAATCATTTTGTATCAATGAGGCTTTTTGTCACAAATTATTGGGGAAATTTTGGAGAGTTAATGATGCTAAGAGGAAGGTTAATTCTTTGTTTGGATGAAACTTCTGCACATTTTAATCATTTTGGTGGATTAATCTCTGTAGTTTCATATGTTCTGTTTAATTGTGTTTCAATTGCCTGCTATGTTGATAATTGTAGAATTATCATTGATTTTTTGTGGTTTATTGTGTGTTTGCAGCTTTATAATTTTCTTGATAAAATTAGTTAGGTTGTCATTGCAATTTTTGTATAGATGGCTCATAACTTGGATCACATTGTATGAGCCTTTTTTTGATTATTGATTTTCATTGTCCATCTTGCTTATACCTTTGTTTGAAAAATCTATTATGTTTAGTTATTAGAACAGCTACTCCTCTTTTTATTGGGAAATTGAGTCCACTGATACTGAGAGTTATGAAAGACAAATGATTGTTATTTCCTGTTATATTAGTTGTTATAGGTGCATATATATATATGCACCTATATATATATGATTTTCTCCTGTTGTGAAATGTTATGTTGTGAGATGATTAATTTCTTGTTTTTTCTTTGATGCAATTACCACCACTTATGTTGAAATTTGCTCCTAGAATCCTCTGTAGTGTTAGATTTGTGTGTGTGTGTGTGTGTGTGTATATATATATATATATATATATATATATATATATATATATATAGTTTAATTTCATGATATCATAGAATATTTTGATTTCTCCATCTATGATGATTGAGAGTTTTGCATGGTATGGTACCCTAGGTTTGCACTTTATTCTCTTAGTTTCTGCATGAACTCTGTCCAGGTTCTTCTGGCTTTTAAAGTCTCTGTTGAAAACTCTGGTGTAATTCTGATAAATCTGCCTTTGTATGTTACTTGGTCTTTTCCCCTAACCACTTTTTAATATTCTTTCTTTGTTCTGTGCATTTAGTGTTTTGATTATTATGTGAAAGGATGATTATTTTCCTAGTCCAATTTATTTGGTATTCTGCAGACTTTTTGTAGACTCATGACCATCACTTTCTTTACGTTTGAAAAGTTTGGTTTTTTTTTTTCTATAATTTTGTTGAAGACAGTTCACTGGTCCTTTGAGCTGGAAATCTTTGTTCTCTTCTATTCCTATTAATCATTGATTTATTCTTTTCATTATTCTGTATTTCTTGGTTGTTTTGAGTTAGGATTATTTTTTAATGTTTGGAATTTTCTTTGACAGTTGTGTCAATACCTTCTTAAGTATCTTTTATGCCTGAGATTCTCTCTTCCATTTCTTGTATTCTGTTGTTGATTCTTGCATTTGTAGCTCCTGACTTCTTTCCTAGGTTTTCCATTTCCTGGATTGACTCTCCTTGTGTTTTCTTTATTGTTTCTACCTACATTTTGAAGTCTTGAACTGCTTTGTTCAATTTTTTCTCCTGTTTGATTGTGTTTTCCTGTATTTATTTAAGGGATTCATTTGATTCTTCTTTAAGAGCTTCTATGTGTTTACATGTGTTTTTCCCAAATTTCTTACAGTGAGTTACTTATATCCACCTTAATGGACTCCATTATCTTCTTGATATAGGATTTTAGGTCAGCATCATGGTTTTTAGGTATGTTGGTGTATCCAGGGTTTGCTGTGGTGGGATATCTGGGTTCTGTTGAAGCCAATGTATATTGGCTTCTGTTTCATATTGTCTTGCATTCGCCTCTTACCATCTGGTTATTACTGGTCTTAACTGGCCTGAGTGTCTTTGTCTGGAGTGTGCCTCCTGAGTCCTGTGGTTGCTGCAAATCTCCTATTAGACTTGTTTACCTGGCTGTAGCATATCTACTGGGAGCCTTCAGACTGTGGGGTTTGTTATCCTGAGTGTAGTAGATCTCCTAGAAAGCCTTTAGATTTTGGTGTGTTCAGAAGGGCAGACAAGCTGATGATCTGCCCTGGCATAAGGCTTAGGCCAGATGGGAGTTGTAATTCATTTGGAGGGGATGAGTTCAAAAGTCCGATGGTCTTTTTGGGTTTCTCAGCTGCTGAAGTTATTTGGGAGAATCCCTTAGTTAAAGGACAACAATTCAGACTACTTTGCATAGATAGGTAGTACTAAAAATGTCAGAAATCCACAGAATGTGACATTTAATGTTATTCAATCATTTGATGCTGAGACCTATCTGTTCCTGACAGTATCCCCATCTTGGTTCACAAAAGATATCGTGCATCTTAATCTTCAGGTGAGTTTATCCATTGTGGCAAGGTAATCAGTAGGCAGAAATTGCCTATTCATCTACAGACAAAAACAATGTACAGAAAAAAACCTACACTATGCAGAATATTTGACTAATAACCTTGGGCAAGACAGAGCAATCAATCCATCAAAATTCTGATTTATAAAGGTCTCTCAGAGGATCCTTGGCCCAACAGCCAAAGACAGATGCTCCAATGTTTTGAGGAAATAAGGGACTGTGTAGGTAGGCAGCTGTCTATGCAATTTATTTCATTTTTGGAAACTGAAGTGTTAGTGCTTCCTACACTTCCAGATAATATTTGAGTCACTTTCAGATTTTTGCAGAATTGAAGACTGACCATAGTCTCTTAACCAACCCAAGGTTTTGAGGAATGAAAAAGATATATATATATATATATATATATTTATATATTATATATATATATATATATATATGAGAAAATGGTTTTCATATAATATACAAGCTAAAATGAAGACATAACAGGCTTTTAAGTTAGAATAGATGCAGAGTGCTTTATTTAATTGACAATATTGATGGACTGGAAGTTAAGTGTATTTTATACTTTGTAAATTGCAGAATGGTAATAGTTGTGCTCAATTTATATCTGAGAGAAAAGAGTCTTTTAATTAGACAAAAAGGTGGAAATATTGTGGATTGCTATTTGTATTTTCTGCTCCCACAACAGGGTGCTGATCATGTACTCAGGTGATGTCAGGTGAAATCTTAATTGGTCAGATAATGCTAGAGCCTGTGATTGGGCAGTGGAAGGAAATGTGAAGCTGAAAGTTTTAGAGAAGGGAAAGAAGGAGGAGAAATGGAGAAGAGAGATGGAGAACAGAAGGAGAAGAAGATAGAGAAGACTCACTTGGCCTGGAGGAGCTGCAAATAGCTAGGGATTTCAGAGATGGGCATTAGAGTAGTGTAGTGAAATATTTTACCCAATCTAAGTGTGCAGCTTGTAATTACATTATTGAGTTGTGTGGTTTTTACATGGACATTTGGGGGTTTGAGATTTACCATCTGGATGATTATAAGTCTCTTGTGTTTTCATTTCATTGTAAACTGGAGCTGAGTGAGTGGTAGGTAGCTGGCCATGCTGTAGGCCAGCCACAGGGAGTAGATGGCCTGAGAAATGTGAGCAGCAGCTTCAGGCATTTCAGATTAAACTAGTTTGGTTAGTTTAGCAAGCTAGCATCAGAAACCAGAGCAGGAATGCCATCTTCATAGAGATCGCCATGATTTAGCATGGGTTTTATTAAAAAAAATTTCACTCTACACCTTACCTGGTGCCCTGGGTACAAGAAATCTACAGAGAAGCCTTCTTCTCTGTATGGGTCTTCTGAAGGGCCAGTGAGCTGATTATCTGCCCTGCTGAAGGTGCAGGCTTGAAAGGCATTGAGCAGTACTTCAGTAACTAAAATTGATTATTCAAGCAAATACGTAAGCTATGAGCTCCTCAATTGTTTTCATTACTAATGGTTTCAACTTTCCCCTGAAACTGAAGGAAATGTTAGAGTATTTAGCAGAAAATGTTCTGAGATGATGACTTTTAGTTTTCCTGAAAATAAAATAGTATCAAATGTGTTCACATTACCGTTTCTTGGTTAGTGTGATAACTGTAAATCTTTATCCTTACATATGTCTTTAGAAACATTTGTCTTTTGTAGAAAGTTTAAATGGAGAGGAAGTTAAATAAGGAAATTAGATGGATGTCTGTGACACTCACTACATAAAAGATAATTATTTGGGAAAGTAGAATCTTCATTTATCTCAAACCAATTGTATATTGCCCAAGAGGAAGAGTTCAAAATCCATTTTTCTGTTATCTACATAAACTAATGCATTTATTTCATGAAGTTTTATAATTTTGCTTCTTATTTCCTCTGTTTTTTCAGAAATCTAATAAAATAATAGCACTTAATGGGCTCATGTTGTAATTTTTTCAATTAACTGAAATTTTGCATTAGGCTTTCTCTCTTAATATTTAATGATCTTTCCTATATATTGTAATAATGGCCTACATTTCAGTGTTGTTTTTTTCCCATATGGACTTGCATCTTTCACTTTTATTGTGGATTCTTGTCTCTTTCCACTTTTGTTTATCTCTTTGCCCCTGCTGTCTTCATTATTCATTCACTACTAATAAATCCTTGATTAAAATGGTGGTTATTTGAATAAGTCCTATATTCATATCAAAATTTCATATTGAGTTTAACACTACACAAGATCGTCTCACATATAAAGGTGATTCTTCTTAATTCAATTTGTTTAGGCAAGAGTGAAAATGTAAACAAGAATTCTTTTTGTTTCTTTTTTCTTTTTCTTTCTTTCTTTCTTTGTTTCTTTTTTTTTTTTTTTTTTTTGATGTACTTCATAAGATGGGAGAGTTTGGAAGTTTATGCTCTGCCTAGTATGCTTGCTTTGCTAAAAAAGAAGCTAACTCACAATTTATTAATTTAATATTACATAAGTAATCAATATCTATATCAAGAAATATAGTTTAAGGTATGTGCTAAAGGTCAATTATGGAAGGAAAACAGAATGGCAATATCCAAGCTGTTGTTCTAGAGTACAATTAGTTGCTATAGACTTTTATTCCATAGCATGATGAGTAAATCAAATATTGCATGTAATGTAACAAAATGTTACCTAAAACAGCATATAAACTTACAAGTATCAGTAGTAATATAGTGATTGGAAACTATTCAGTAAAAAGTAGCAGGTGAGAAATGTATTTGGTAAGAGTTATTTTGTTTTATTAGACTTACATTGTAAGTTATAAGCTGAACAGAAACATTAAAGATGAATAGAAATCTTATATCAAATAAACAGTTACTAGTCAAATATTATACTTACTGAAATTCTTATGAAAAAAAGATCTGTAAATATCACAATTAATTAGGTGCCAATGACACCACTGTACTTAATTTAATGATGCATCTTACCTTAGATTAAGAGGTCCTTATTTTAATTAAGAAGCTTCATATAAATCTAACTTAACTGATGAAATTAAAATGAAGTTTTGAGTTAGTAATGCAAAACACATTAGCATATAAAAGAATGTCCAAGAATTTCATTATATTCAATGACTTTGCACATCTTAGAGCACCCATTAGTGTATAACTTTTAAAATTTATATTTCCAGGAAAATGTAATAGAGAATGCAAAATTATTATTAACATTATTCCAAACAAATTATTTCTTTCAATGTGACTCTAGAATAAGAAACATTTTGTTACAAATGCAAATAAATTCCTGCTTAATCCTGAAATTTATGGTATAGTATTAAATTTTGATAGTCTATTAATACAAGATATTTGTCATTTTGTTGCAACAAGGTTAGCAATTATTATAGGACAAGGGAAATGAATGAATCTGAAAGGCTACCGTACTATTTTTGAAGAATCAGTCTCTAATTCCTTATGCTGTTTGGATATTGTAGTGCCTTCACAAGTTGGTGTCATTAAGAGTGCATCTGTGGATGTAAGCTGTCTTTTGTCCAGGAAATTTGTTTTGGTCCTGTTTTTTTTTTCCAAATAAGCAGTATGCATCCTTTGGTATTTTAACCATGAAATCTATCATGCTTTTTCTGCCAAGGTACTAGAAGCTCTCATAGATGATGAGGCAAAATAAACATCAACACTATCATTCTGATTGTTTCTGTATATTAACTTGGTGATGGCAATTCAAAGTAATTAATTGTGTCTCAACCTGGAAGCAGTGTAGATATGCAGGGTATTTCATATCTCTTTATCATATAGATAAGAAGGCCCGATTTCTAGACTATAGGCATGGTAAATATTCCTGCCTTGTGTCAATTTTTCCAGATTTCCAAACATCATATAAAATCTATGATTAATATTTCTTAGACAATGGATAAATAAATTAATGAAGAGATACATTTCTATTATGTTAAATTATCATTAGACTAGCTTAGTCACATCTTTGGTCATTTATGTTACATAATTATTGCTCTGTTAGAGGATGAATGAAAAAACACTGGGTTTTTAGAGATAAATAGAATCTTCTACTACTATTATAGATTCCTATGAAACTATATTTTTGGTTTTTCCATTAAGTCTAGTAGAAATATTAACCTTAAATTAACCTTTCCACCATAGCTCTCTTATGTCTTTTGTCAATTAGGAAGAGTGATGGTACATGTATGCAAAGGGCTAGGTGTTTAAAACTAAGAATAGGAAAGAAATAGTAAGATCTCAGAGTACTTTCCTAAATGTTTTTTTAAATTTATTTAATTATTTAAATCAAATCGTAATTTACTTATTCACATAGGAGTTATAAACACAAAAAGGCAGGATGGGGGGAAGGAATGACACCAGAGCATAGGTGTTCAGGGGAAGTACAGATACTTTTCAGAACACGGTATCAGCTGGGTGAAGGTTCAGGGAACAGGTCACTATGACTCTGCCTATAATTCACTTGTCCTTATCTAACTTGGTACTGTCCCTGGAGGCTACCTATCTACAAGGTCTATGATTATTCAGGCTGGTAAATTTCCACAAAAGCCTCCTGTTTACAATAGCTTATAGCCATTTGTTTCAGAGTTTTTCCACAGAGACCGAGACTTTGTGCTAGCATGTATGTATGTCAGTCCTATTGCTGATTTTAGGCCTATGGCTAATTTTAGGCTTTCAATGTACAAGCAGGGCTGCCCCTGATATCTCCTCCCTTCTCTAAGTATAGAAGGGCCATGGCGATTCTAATCTTGCAAAGGCGGGGATAGAAGCCTGACCTCAAGTAATTAAAGGGGACCTTGTAGTGGCTCCAGTCCTCCTGCCATTGTCCAGTGAGGCATGAGCGCCATACCCATTCCAATGTCTTTTTCCTGGAGAGGGGATAATTTGACATCAACCCCTATGCAATCATTGTCTAAATGTTAATTAGTCAGTGTTAGTCTTCATCATCACAACTCATTTTTATTTGCTCACTATTATTTTAGCAGATGGTAAGGGCTATGGACCTGGCTCAACTTGGAAAATAATCAGATCTACTCAAGTCAAGTCATTTAGGAAAACTTGTTCGAAATTCTTCTCTGACTAAAGCAAAACAGTTCCTATAACATTCTTCTGGTAATCACTTCCATATCATATTGAAAATCTTACCTATATGAAGGTATTAATAAACTAGTGTCATCTCTGACTAGGATAATTCACAAGTAGCTGGGTTTTTTTTTTGTTGTTGTTGTTTTTGTTTTGTTTTCCAAGCTGACTAGTTCACTCCAGTGAATTAGAATCATGTCTTCTCCCTTTGAAGAAATGTACATGCATCTATAGAAAAGGAAAGAAATCCTAAAGGAAGGGCAAACATAAGGTCTGTTTTCCAAAGAAAGCCAAATAATGTGTCCTCAGTCAACAAAGATAACATGATTAATGGCCATCTCCAGAGAAGTGTGGAAAGTTTTAACACAAGATGAGAGGGAGGAAAATGGCCTGAGGCAATAATTTAAAATGTTGAAAGAGTCAGGTTTTTATTTAGTTTTTACTTTTTATTGTTTCATAAAAATTAAAATATCATCCAGCCCACTTCTCCACCAGGGCCAGACCATTGACCTGGCCAATATCTGCCCAAACAGTGCAGCCTGTGTACTTCCTAGGAGGTCCACAGTGACTAAGGACACAGCTAAGAATTTTGCTCAAATACCCACATCTGCTTTATATCCACACTGCCCAGCAGACACAGGACCTACACCCCACCATTCACCCATCGAGCTCTACCTCCCTTATGTCCACTTCCACACCCAGACCAGACTACTGGCCAGATACCTGCCAAAATGCTAGAGCCTGTGAGCCTCTCAGGAGTAACCAAGGCAGAGAAAGTTCACAGTAACCAGGGACACAGGAAGCCTTCTCTAACCAGAGAACCAAAAGGCCCACACTAACCAGAAACAACACTGCCTGTCTGCAAGGATACTTACTAGCTCTAACTCAGGTCACAGAGCTCTACCTGCCTCCAAGAAGGTCTGTTCCAGTAAGAGACACACAGGTCAGTTAACACCAGAGATGACCAGACGCAAGTGCAAGATGATAAGCAACAAAACCCAGCTGAAATTTGGAACCACCAGAACCAAATTCTTCACCAGAGCAGACTCTGACTACACTAACATGCATGAAAAGCAAGATAATGACTTAAAATTCCATCTCATGAAAATGACAGAGACCTTTAAGGAAATTAAAAAGAAATACAAGGAAACACAGGCAAACAGTTAGAAGCCCTTGAAAAAGAAACAAATAAATGCCTTAAAGAAATATAAATAAATACAATCAAACAGGTGAGAGAAATGAACAAAATGTACAGGAACTAAAAATGGAAATAGAAACAATAAAAAAAAAACACAAAGGAAGGCAACTGTGGAGATGGACAACTTAGGAAAGAGATCAGGAGCTACAGATGCACGCATCACCAACAGAATACAAGAGATAGAAGATAGAATGTCAGGCACAGAAAATACCATAGAAAATATTGATATAATAGTCAAAGAAAATACAGAGTGTAAAAAAGCTTCTTAAACATAATGTTATATATTATTGAAGAAGAAAAAAGAGAAGAGAAGGAAAGGAGAAGGAGAAGGAGAAGGAGAAGGGAAGAGAAGGAAGGGAAGGAGAAGGGAAGGGAAGGGAAGGGGAAGGGAAGGAGAAGAGAGAAGAAAAACAGCAGCAGCCATGCATATGATTAGCCACAGTATGGTGGAAGGGAAGTGGCTGCGTCTGCTGTCCCATGCTAATGTATCACTTCCCAGAGATACCAGCTACACCATGGTATAGTATAGAGTAGGGTTTATTTAGGGTATGGAGAGGGCAGTTGAATGAGAAGTAAAGACAGAGAAAGGAGGAAAGAGAGTGAGGCACATACAAACACACACAAACAGAGTGAACAAGTGAGAGAAGAGAGAGAGAGAAGAGAGAGAGAGGAGGCCAGCCATGAGCAAGTGGAGGGAGAGGGAGAGGAATGGGGAGAGAAGGGACAGAGAAGGAAAAGACAAAGGGAGTAAGAAGAGGAAGAGCAAGAGAAGAGAGTGAGGAGATGGAAAGCAGCCCCTTTTACAGTGAGTCTGGCTCACAGGCTATGGCCAGGTAACTGTGGGGTAGAGCCTAGAAGGAATGCTGACACAAATTCAGGAAACAATGAAAAGATCAAAACTAAGAATAATAGGAATAGAAGAGGCAGAATAATCCTAGCTCAAAGAGCCAGAAAATGTCTTCAACAAAATCATAGAAGAAAACTTCCCTAACCTGAAAAAAGAAAAAGGCCATATATGTACAAGAAGCCTACAGAACAGTAAATATATTGAACCAGAAAAGAAATCTTCTTGTCCATAATAATCAAAACACTAAATGCACAGAATAAAGAAAGAGTATTAAAAACTTTAAGAGAAAAAGATCAAGTAACATATAAAGGCAGACCTGTCAAAATTACAACAGACTTCTCAACAAAGACACTAAAAGCCAGAAGATCCTGAACAGATGTCATTGAACTAAGTAAAGGGCACAGAGACAATATCCAAGTTAACAGAATCAAAAATGAAAAGGGAGACATAACAATAGAAACTGAGGAAATTAAAACAATCGTCAAAACCTACAACAAAAGCCTATACTTTATAAAAATGGAAAATCTCAATGAAATGGATTATTGCTTAGACAGAATCTATGTACCAAAGTTAAATCATGATAAGGTAAACTATTTAACAATCCCATAGCCACTAAGAAAATAGAAACAGTCATCAGAAATCTCCCAACCTAAAAAAGTCCAGTGCCAGATGGCTTTAGTACAAAATTCTGCCAGACTTTCAAAGTACAGCTAATATCAATACTCTTCAAACTATTGCACAAAATAGAAACAGAAGGACCACTACCTATGAAGCCAGTTTCTCAGATACAGAAACCACACAAGGTCCCCAAAAAGAAAATAACTTAAGACCAATCTTGCTTACCAACTGACACAAAAGTACTCAGTAAAATACTCACAAACTGAATCCAAAAACATATCAAAACCATCATTTACCACAATCGAGTAGGCTTCATCCCAGGGATGCAGGAATAGTTCAATATACGAAAATCCATCAACATAATTCACTATATAAACAAACACAAGAGAAATAAAACATGGTTATATCATTAGATGCTGAAAAATCCTTCAACAAAACATAGTACCACTTCATGTGAAAAGTTCTGGAAATATCAAGAAGTTGTACCTAAACATAATAATAGCAACATATAACAGTCAACAACAATTTAAATGCAGAGAAACTAGAAACAATCCTGCTAAAAACCCGGGACAAAACAAGGCTACACACTCTCTATCTTTTCAGTATAATACTTGAAATTCTAACTAGAGCAATTAGAAAACAAAGGGATATCAAACGGATACAAATTGAAAGGAAGAAGTCAAAGTATCATAATTTGCAGATGATATGATAGTATACATAAGCAACACCCAAAATTCCACCAGAGAACTTCTACAGCTGATAAACAACTACAGCAAAGTGGCAGGAAATAAAAGTATTCAAACAAATCATTAGCAGTAATTTCTATAAATGATAAACACGCTAGAAAGAATGTAGGGAACCAACAACCTTTTCAATAGGAAAAAGTAGTATAAAATATCTTGGTGTAACTCTTAAGCAAGTGAAAGATATGTACAATATTTTCAAATCCCTGATAAAAGAAATCCAAGAAGACCTCAGAAGATGGAATGATTTCCCATGCTCATGGATTAGTAGGGTTAACATAGTGAAAATGACCATCTTACAAAAAAATGATCTATATCAATGCAATCCCCATCAAAATTCTAACACAATTCTTCAGACATGGAAAAAACAAAACACAAACAAACAACAAACAAACAAAAAAAAAAAAACAGGACAACCAAAATAATTCTCAATAATCAAAGAACTTCCAGGGGAATCTCCATCCCTGACCACAAGTTGCACTACTAAGCAATAGTGATAAAATCTTCATGGTATTGGTACACTGACAGACAAGTAGATCAATGGAATAGAATTGATGACCTAAAAGTAAACCCATACACCTATGGACACTTGTCTTTGACAAAGAAGTCAAAAAAATACAGTGGAAAATAGAATACATCTTCAATAAATGGCGCTGGTCTAACTGGCAGTCTTCATGTTGAAGCATGAAAATAGATCCATATTTACCACCTTACACAAAGCTCAAGTCCATACAGATGGCATACCTGTCCTTAAAATGGTCCTTCCAGCAGCTGAGTGAGACTGAAACAGATAATTACACCCAACCATTGAAATGAAGTCAGGGACCCCTATAGTTGAATTAGGGGAAGGATTAAAGAAGCTAAAAGGGAGAGTTACACCATAGGAGTACCAATAGTCTCAACTAAACCAGACCCCAAGGAGCTCCCAGAGATTGAGCTACCAACCAAGAGCATACATGTGCTGGTCTGAGGCTCCTGGCACATATGTAGCAGAGGTCTGCCTAGTCTGGCCCCAGTGGAAGTAGACGCACTTAATCCTCGAAAATCTTGAGGCCCCAGGAAAGGGAGAATCCTGTGGAGGGCAGCAGCCTCTCAGATTTTAGTAGAAAGAGGAATAGGATGTGGAACTGTGGGAAGGGACAGGATAGGGGAATGACTAGAATGTAAATAAATAGAACAGAAATTCTCACAGCTAACCATTGAACTGATCACGGGGTTCCCAATGGAGGAGTTAGAGAGAAGACTGAATGAGCTAAAGGGGTTTGAGGCCTCATGGGGAGAGTAACAATACCAACCAACCAGAGCTACCAGGATCTAAATCAACATCCTAGGAACACATAGTGAAGAACCCATGGCTCCAGCTGTATATGTAATGGAGGATGGCTTTGTCTGGCATAGGTGGGAGAAGAGGTCCTTGGTCCTGTGAAGACTGGATGCCTCTTTGTGGGGAAATTCGAGGGCGGGGAAGTGGGAGTGGGTTGGTGGGTAGGGGCACATCTTTATAATAGTGTGAGAAGGGGGAGGGAATGGGGGTTTCCGAGTGGGTGGGGAAATGGGGAAAGGGGATAACATCTGAAATGTAACTAAAATATCCAATAAAAAATAAAAGAATAAAAAAGAAAGAAAGAAAGGTTAAAAAGTTTAAAGTAAAAAGAAAGTCATGAAAATAAGAATATTGTTGTTGAGCTAAAGTCATTAGTGGAGGAGGGCAAGAAGACAAAGTGGGGAAGGCAAATGAAAACAAAGTATGACCAAGCAGGGCAGTTGCACACCTTTAATTCAAGAACTTTGGAGACAAAGGCATCTATATTTCTATGAGTTAGAGGCCACCCAAAAATACACAGTGGGACCCTTTCTAAGAAAAAAAAAAACTGTAAAATAAAGGAAAAAATGTGTGTGTGTTATGCACAAGTTACAGGGAACCCCAAAGACCACAGAAGAGCCAATTCTGATGCAAACACAAAAGGGTCTTTTACAAGCAATTTGTCTTAGACTCTCACATTCACAGCTGGTCAAAGTAAGAACTCCAAGTCTAGGGATATTGGTGTTTTATTGTAGTTACAGCAAGACTGTCAAATTTTCATATGAGTCAACATTAGTTTAAAACTGAATTCTGCATATCACTGAACAAAAGAGGCATGCTTCAAAAAGTCAGTTTCTTTTCTCTGCAGAATATCTTAGGCTATTTTTATGTTACTTGATCCTTCTATTGTAGCCTAGCTAAGGAGTTAGGGTGGGATTCATTGGATGTTTGCTCAAGTGGAGTTTGTGATTTTCCCATGAAATTGGAATTTAGCTCCTGGTCTCTCACAAAATGGAGTATCTTCAAAAACAAATTTGGATGAGTGATATATTGAACATGTCACAATAAAAATGAGTATGTCCAATCAAATTCAGTAATGGTGTTCTGGTTACAGACTCCTCAGAGGCCCATAAGGTTTTCAGAACTTTATAATGCCTAATAACTGGTGCAAAGGGACAAAAAATACTAAAATATACTTTTAACATAAGCAAAATATATGAAGAAATCAATGTTATATTTGTCATCAAGTCAGAGAAAAAGAAAAAGACAGAAAGACAAAGCTTTTTGTTGTGAAAAAGGATTTTTATTCATTAATTCATATAAAGTGTTGATTGATATGCCTGTACATGTAAAATTTGTAAAAGTGTGATAGTTTATTATCTATTATTTATTATTTATTTATTTATTTATTTATTTAATCATTTAATGCCCAGTCATGGCTGAAGAAGGCAACAGATTCCCTAGGACTAGAGTTACAGAATGTTATGAGCTACCTTGAGAAGTGCCTTGGAACACACCCTGAGCCTCTGGTAGAAGATCAGCACTCTTCAAAACTGAAGCATCTCTCTAGCCTTTATATATCTTATTTTATAAAATTGATTTTTTGTGTGTTTAAATGCAAGAGACTACATACACACACACACACACAATATATTTATAGAATATAGATAAAAATTATTCTCCTTTCATACATCTAGACTGTAGTTTCTCCTGTTTCCTGTCCTTCCACTCCTCTTAGTTTCTGCCACAGTAGGCATAGATTTTATTCAAAACCTACTTTAATGGGACTTCTCAAATGCCTCAACCCCACTTCTAGCCTACCATCCAAAGGTAGAGGAGAAAAGATGGCAACTAGGACAATAGACATCAGACCTATTTAAAAATTATTACTTGGAGTGATCCTAATCTCCATTGTCAGAGTACCAGAAATCCAGTTCATTAGTATCAGAATAGCAACAGTCCAGTTCAAAAAGTGTCACCAACTATGAATCAGCAACAGTAGCAGGATTGATCTTCAGAATGAGAAGGAGTCAGAAAGAGTAATCAGAACCAGGTGGAATGCCAGGAAAAGTTCCCTGATTGCTTCTTAACATAGTGAAGATTAGTAAAGATGTGAGACTAACAAATGAAGTGTTTTATGCAAAGCAATGCAAGTGCACTGTCACTGTCTATTGGGTCCTGATTATACTCTCCCTTAACATCATATGTCCTTTCATGAGTCTGCTTCCGCAAAATATTACATGAGTCTACTTTAGAATAGCATCATTTGGCTCAACAGAAATTTTCCACTTCATCCCCCACCTCCCTCTCCCTCACATCACCTCCTCCTGGTTTCTCTTTTAGAAGAGAAGAGAGCAACGATGATGGAGGAGAGGAGGATGAGAGAGGCAGTGTAGAGAGAGAAGAAGAGCTTCCTCCATCTTGTTTATTACAGGAGATTAGGCCTAATTCTTCATGCTTAAAAGAAAGCAGGTTACCTGCTGAGTTGTTCTAACAGTACATTCTTTTAAAGTCATTGTATGTTAGCGAGTATCCTATAAATGATAGTAAGACAGTGCACAAATAAAAATAGACTAAATCTTTGTACTTCCCATTTTAATTGGAGTAATAAATATTGAACACTAACTCTACATAATAAGAAACATCAGAACAATGGCTCCTATCTTTATTTCCATTTTATTTCCATCAATATGGAGGAAGAGGCTGGCAATTTGTGCATCTAGGCCATCTAAAGCTATACACTGATACTCTGTCTCAAAATAATTTGATGATAATTCTAGATGATGATGAAATGATGAATTATAAGATGATCCTTACTGTGAGGAAGAAAATGGGAGTGATGAGAAAATGTGGAGAGAACTAGACAAAGTGATTTTAATGTTATTTAGATTGGTGTGTAGGGAGTACTTTTGAGGTGGAAACTCTGAGAGTTAAGAAAGAGCTAGCCAAGAAAAGGAAAGGAATTGAGCTGATGTTAGCAGCTGGTGCTGAACAATTTGAGTTATAGTATAGGCATTTATGGCCCTGAAACTATGGAAAGTAAAGATAAGGAAGAGATAAATGTTACTAGATGCTGCAGTATGATGTAGGCAACAGTGAAACTGGAAGACCTTAGAGAGTTTTGAGCAGAGAAATGTGATATTGTGATATATTTTATGAGAAGACTTCAGTTTCTCATGGTGAAAATAGATTGATGTTGAACAGAAGCTAAGTCATGAAGATTCTTGGAAAATCAAGGCCCTAGATATAAATTTGTGTAGTTATAAGAAATGCATGCATTGAAAACATCTGATTTATTATTTTATCTAGTTTTAGTTCATTTCAAGCTAAACAACTTTGAAACATATTTTATAAAACATTTTTAAAATCTAAATAAATTTAATAATCTCAATTATATTATGAAAATGTAAAGAATATGTCTCTATTACACATACTTGTTTTCGTAATTAGATAATTGCAACTCCTTTTACATTAAGTATCAGAAAGCTCTAATAAATTATCATACTTTAGGCATAGACATCAGCTTGTAAATGTTGATAGTTCACTCAGAACATATCTATGGATGAATTTTTAAAGTTTCCATGATGTTCCTCTGATTCATATTAAGTTGATAGGGAAAAAAGGATTACAAACAATCAAAGAACACAGATTTTTGTTCTTTAGTGTATTTAGTTGCTTCAAATACATTCTTATTCTTTCCTTAATGGGACCATAACTACTCAACATAAGACAGGTTTCTTTTAACTTTATTATGTAGCATTGCAAGATAAATAATAATAGGAGTTTGTTTTCTCACTCTTGTGACTATGCAAGCATACTGCTTTGATCAAATTTTGTGTGAATTAATTATTATCAGTCTTATGTATACCCCTCAGGCCAACTGAAAATTCAAACAGATCAGACACACAAATGGTAAAAATAATATCTTCAAAGTGTTAATTTGAATACTATGTTGGCAGAAATATAGACCTATTCTTGAAGGATATTTTTAAAGATTTATAAATTTAGAAACATGTTTAGATGACATAAGCAAAGACAGACTATAACTACATAAACTCCTAGATATCTTTTTAAATTAAAAATGTAGCTGAAAGGATCTTGGGCCTACACACACACACACACAAACACACACACACACACACACACACACACTGGGCTGTGGAGATAGACAGACAGACATGCAGACAGACAGATAAGTGGGAGGCAGAGTCACAGACAGACAGAGAGACCCATACAAACAAATGGACACATGGAAATACATATAAATGAACATAAAGTAAAATTTTAAACCATTCCAAATCAAAGATTTAACAAAAAAATGTATTCCATATCACTGTTTTTATGGAAAATTCTTTAAAGGTTGATTAGGCTGATTTGATTAAATACTGAAAGAAAGTAGATCAGTGATTGAATCTCAAATAAAATATTTTTAAAATCTTAAATAAATTTAATGATCTCAATTATATTATGAAAATAAAAAGAACATTTCTCCATTACACACATTTGTTTTCATAATTAGATAATTGCAACTGCTTTTACATTAAATTTCAGAAAGCTCTAATAAATTGTCACCTTTAGGCATAGCCATCAGCTTGTAAAGGAAAATTAGGTAAAAGAAGAAATTAATATATTCTTGAGCTATTCATTCATCAAAATTTATCAAAGATTATACAAAAATCATGCATTCTATCTCAACTAAACTCTGATGAAGCTACTTAAAGATAAATAAACTCAATTTCACAGTACTAATTTATTCATGGGTGTATTATTCAGAGTTCTGTAGAGTCACAGAACTTATGGAATGTCTCTATATATTAAGGGAATTTATCATAATGACATGCAGTCTGTAGTCTAACTAACCCAACAATGGGGAGCTGTGAATGGGAAGTCCAAAAATCTAATTTGTGTCTTCCAGCCTCAAGAACTGGATCATAGGTGTTCCCTCCATTTATGGATGTTACTCAAGCTGACAACCTGGAATAGCCCATCATTATACATCATTGTACATATTATTATTGACCCTTTTATATGCACGTTGGCCTTAATGATTTCTGTTAGCTACACTGAAATGCATTTCCTAATTCAATGATATTTAGAAATGCAATAGCCAAGAGACAAATGTTCTCTAACAAGGACTGAGTTCTTTCTAGAATAGATTGGTTCTTACAAAAGCAAGTATGTATGAGGACTTTAGATTCCTTGGGTCTCTATATTTTTGTTTGTATTTATTGTTTAATGTACCAATGAACCTGTTGCTCCTTCTGATTGCTACCTTGGATGAAGAAGCATGAAACTCTTACTAAAATCTCAGAAAATACTGGTTTCATGATCATTGACTTTAGAATTATGAACAAATTCAAAACTCTTTATTTTGAAAATTATAATGAAATAGGTATAATATATAGCCATCTGATTTCTTTTAGCATCTAGTTGTTAGAGACTGTGACACAGAACTTTCTTAGGAGGTAATTTATTACAATAGTATGTTTTAAAGCTATTAGCTCATTTAAAATGTAAACAAAATTTTTTCTGTTTCAATGTTTGCACATGAGTGTTAAAATAGCTCAATATATAATATATATGATAGAAAAATAACTATGAAACTAATATCAATACATGTAGAATGTGTGTTACTTGAATGCTTTGCATTATTGTCTGAGATATTCACTTAATGTACCTTTTAAACTATAGTATACACTGATAAATTGATTGTGTACAGCGATTTGAGATCATAATTTTATGGTATTCGTTCAATTAATCAATAAACTATTTTTTTACTGATCATGAAATAATCCTATTTTTGTTTTGTGAAGAAATGAAACACACACCCACTTTAATGTACAGAATTTCTATTTACCCTTCCATATTCTTCTGCCAGTACCTATTCATAAAGACATTTCTAACTGCTATATTAAGAATGTTTTGTGATATTTATATTTCCATGTTACTTTCCCAGTATTTATGTCTTGAATATTTATTCTTCAGGGATGGCATAAAAATGAGGTCCAAAATAAGTAAATGATGTAGAAGAACCTCAGACTGCTAACCCTATATACAGGAATTATGGGACTGTAATACTGTAGGACTGTGAAAGGCAACCTGGTTCCTGGATGAGATAAGGCTGGAAACCCTCGTGATCCTAAAGGGACAGTAGGTGTTTCACCTGATTCCCAGGCTCCTATCATTAGCCACAGAACTCCGTAGATTTGTAGCATGTAAGGGCAGTGCCCCAAGCTCCTCCACAGGTGAGGACATGACCTGTGGTCACAGATCCTCAAGACAGATCTCCATTTTAATGAGGTACCTAAAGGCCTAGAGGCTTATCCAATAATCTCTCCTTTGGAAACACTCCTCCTTGCAAAATGTATTTAACCTCAGGTCCACCATGAAAAGCGGAGTATGGATTTACTCATCCACTTTCCGCCATGACAATAAATGCCTTAAAATTAGGGACTGCCTTTTTTCTCAGGATCCGCAGTGGGGAGCCATGGAGAAGGCCTTCTTTACATACAGAGCTGCTGTCTAATCTCACATAGAAGGCCTTTTTGTGCTCCCAGCCACAGCTGCCACCCTTGCTCAAACCTGCTGCTGCATAAGCCATTAACATTCCCTGTGGGATCCAGCTAGAGCTATCCCCTTTTACCCCTTGGCCCTGGGCTAGATCCAGCCCACAGTGCCCAAGAGACTGAGAACCAAATGGCCTAGGCCTCATTGCAGGCCGAGGAACCCTAAGCCAGTTCGAGCTGTTCCAGGCCTCAGACTATGGTTCCCCAAAGCCGAGTGGTGTCCTCAGGGCTGTTCTATGGCCCAAAACCCACCTGGCGACAGTGTGGGGTAAGTGCAGTCAACTTCCCACATCCTGCCCCCTTGACAGGTCTAGCTCTGTGATGGAGCAGATGTGTGACCCCACTAACACTACAACTGGCACTACCAATGTGGGACAAACCCAGCTGAAGGGCACCCCCAGCTTGTGTCCCACCCACAGAGACCCATATCAGAACTCCAGATTACTCAAGGACATGAGTAACGCCTGACCTAATTCAAAAGTCTAGTCCTTCCTCTGAAACTCTCTCTCTCTCTCTCTCTCTCTCTCTCTCTCTCTCTCTCTCTCTCTCTCTCCATGTGTTCTACTTTGGTGGCAACTAGACTCCATTTTCTGCCCTTCCCCATCCTCACAGCAAGGGCTCCTACACAGCTAATGGAGCTGCCTTTCAAACCTGCAGTGCCTTCTCTGAGCTCTCTGCTTCCTCTGTCTGCCAGCTAGTCCTAACCCACAGTTCCCTGAGGTCTCCAGCAGGCCAAAAGACCAGATCCATACTTGCCCTCTCACACTGTCCAGCAGGGATACCACTGCTTTAGCTAGAAACACAGACAGAACACAAATATGGGTGCTGCCTCTCACTCCCTCTGGCCTGACTGTACTATGATGCCTCTATACTAATTCCTTTGAGCTTTCTTCAAGGTTGGCCTTTTTTCTCCTTTCGCTCTTCATTTAGTATATACCAGCGAAGAAAAAAACAAGTGGGGAACACAGGGACCTGTCTGCTAGAGAACACAGCTACAATGCAGCAGAGCAGGACCCTCCTCCCCTGCACTTAGGCCCACCAAAAACAATGGGAAAAACACCGATATCCTTAACCCAAAGATTTTCAGGCTTTATTTAAATGCTTGTTCTCCCTAATAGGAATACCTGAAACAATATTTGTGCTTTGCAACCTAAAATTTTCTTTTCGTTTTAAGAAGGTAGATAGTCTTTGCCACACCTGTTGTGGACGCTGGAATTTAGACAGGGGCCAGAGGCCCTTCAGCCAACATCAGAGAATAGCTCTGGCCAGGAGGCTTCAGTTGCCCTTTCAGCTTGTCCAAATACACATGATGGTCCTGACTGAAAGCACAGCAGGAAGGTACAGGTTGCTTGTCTCCAGAGTTGGGGATGGTGGTGGGGGAAACTCACCTTTCTGCGGTATCTGTTTGTGCAGGTGTGTTGCTGTATGATCCCCATATTGGGCGCCAGATGTGGGCCAGTGCACTGGAAGCTTTCCATAGAGATCTTAGGCCTGGCTAGATGTGAGGGTTCAAGTGAACCTGAGAGAACTCAAGCAAGGAAGGGGAATTGCCTCCACTGACTCCACTGCTACAGCTGCCTCCACCTCCATCTCCACTGCTGTTGCTTCAGTTATTCCAAGAAGCTGCACCAGTCAGCTATGTGCTGAGTCAGGCCCGGATGAGCCAGCAGGATGCTGAATAGCCAGTGATGGGCATGGAAAGCTTCTGGTGGCGTTTTGGGGAGAACAGATCTCTTCCCCAAGCGGCAATGTTACAGCTCTTATGACAGAAGTTCTCTGATGACGGAGTAATTCTCACACACCTTTATTCTTTCTGGCTAGGATTCTTATATACAGTTTTGGGATGAGTCAGTGTCTGACAGTAGGTACTTCCTATTGGCTTTGTTTGAGAGCATGGGGATACCTAATCTATGTGTAAGAGGTTTGGGGTGCTGCTCCTATGTGACTGATGGCCACAAACCACTCTGGGGTGTGGGGCCTGAGGGGCTATAGCCATGTGACCGGAACCTTGGTGCCCAGGAACAGAAAAAACGTCTACCATCCCTGCAGGGTCACTGGGGTTTCTATCTTTAGCTAATCCAGGAATCAGGATACCTTTCACAGCTCACCACCCTATAACTATGAACTGATAAATCAAGAAGATTCCATGCTATGGCAAAGGAAGGATGAGATATGTTGATGACTTCTGCTTTTCCTCTCTGATTTTTAGAAATCCTTATGGAAATAATATTTCCACTATATTTATTTAGGAAACAGCATCTCAATCAAGTGTAAGAAACTCATGGTGGTTGCACAGATTTGAACAGTTTCTAGTTTCATCTCTCTTTGATTTCCCACGGTGCTACTCTGTGACAGTTTGCATTTTACTCCTCCTCCTTCATCAGTTTTTCCTGGCTTCCCAAGCATACTTAGCCTGGGGATGAACTGAAAGTCATTTTCTTGAAATTAAATGCCTTCAAAATGTAATTTACAAAGCATAAAAACTATAATCTTCCTGTCAACAAAAGTCCAATGACACAATCTGTAAAGAGAAACTATCAAGTTTAAACATTATACGTTAAGTGAGTGGGCTTTTATATTTTTTTAAATTACTCACATAGGACATAATTTTTTTGTACTATTAATACAGAGATTGTTTGTAAAACAGAAATTACATAAAAGCATCTGTATAAAGTAAAATGCTATCATCAGTTGAACTAGGAGTGATGGCGAGGCCCACTGTGTCTTAAAACAACACAAATGGAAGGGAATTTGGAATCCAATTTGAATCCAACAGGTATTCGGGTAAGGAAAATTCTGTGTAACCATGAAGATGATAAAATAACTATTCCTCATATGGTGAATAATATCCCCATTTCTAATAGTGATTTAAGATAGTACTGTAATTATGTAACTTCATTCTTAACTGAAAAGTCAAAGCTTAACAATAGTTCCATTTCATGAATTACTGATTCTTTTATTATTGTTGTTGTTGTTTGACAGTTTCATACATGCATTTACTGAAAATTTGAGTTTTTGCTTTTTGCTACAAATGTTGTGTCTCAGTCCCTCACTTTAGAATAAACTCCTCTTATAATCAAGTCTCCCTCCTACTTTGCTATCTATTTTCACTCTTTTTTCTCCTTTTTGGTATTCCCTTCTACTGAGTTACCCTATAATTATTTGCATGAGTGTGAATATTGTTGTTTAATGAAAAATGGACAACTTGTCAGTGGGTAACCACTGAAGAAAACTAACCCCCTCTTCTTCCAGTACACATTAGCTTCCATAGTCTTCCACAGGGAAGTGGCCCCTAATGAGTCCCTCTGCCATGCATGATGACAGGTGACTGCCTAAGTCTTGTGTAAATAATCCACAGCTGCAGTAAGTTTAAGTATGATGGCCACTCCCTATATCCTTTCAGAGGTTCCATGAGTCTTGGAAAGAATGATATAGGCATGACTTAAGGTGAGTATCCAACAGTAACCAAAGTATTTGAACCCTTATGAGCCTCTAAATAACCCATTTTATTGCCTGAAGAAGCTTCATTAACCAAGATTGAGAACAATACTAATCAATGAAACATCAATATGTAGAGAACAGTTTGGAGATCATTATTATTTAACAAAACAACATTTGTATGTGCTTTTCAGGGTTTAGGAATCCATTTATAATACCAGATATAACTGGCTTGTAATGTAACAGAATACAAAAATCTGAAAACAGTTAGAAACAAAAAATTTTAACCCCACCTGTATTCATCATATCTTTCCAGGATGTGTTTATTGAAAATTAATGGGATATGCAGATACACGTAGGAACAATAATGACTTTATTTCCCAGCTATGGCATAGCACCTCTCAGGTATCTGAAACTAGCCAGTAGGTAGAGAAGTTAAAGTCATGTTCAGATTGATTTTTCAATGTTACACAACCTCAGGTGTGGTAACTTTGGTAATAGGGTCATAAAATCTACATCTAGTGTCAATGACATGTATTGACCATAGCCTATAATATTTTAGAGATTTTTTTGTGGCTTCTCTGAACAGTATAGTTTATAGGAAAGTTTCCTGTACTTTATACTGAAATTTATTAAATAATATTCACCTTCTTGGAGGGCCATTGTCCAACCATGCAGAGTGCCTTATTCAATATGAAAAAAAGAAGAAAAAAAAGAAAAAATGTCTTTCAATTTATTTATACCACAGTAGATTTCTGTGGGATTTTTCTTAAGTTGTTTTCCATCAGATTTTTCTTCATCCTTAGTTTTTCTTGACTATTCACTCTAACTCCCTTATCCTTTGTCACTACTCTTATCTCTTATAAAATCTTTCTGTCCCCAGTATTCCCATATGTATTTTAATATAATTTGTTTTGCTTAGCACTCCCTTTAAGGGCACTTATTTTCCTTTCCTCTCTATCTAGTAATTCCTTTGAATTTATTGGCCTTGGAGCTTCAATTTCAACAGAAGAATCTAAGAATTTGAAGGTAGAACCTCCATATAAAATTGGAAGTGAAAAAAATTCATATGTGATTTTAAGAATTTTTTTAATTAAAGCATGATACTGTCCCTTTTGTCTCAGTTTTCTCAACAACACTTTTTTTATTTTAGCATTCTTGGCTTCAATCAGTATAATTTTTCTAAGCTCATTTTTTACAAATTTCTTAATTTCATCTTTCTTCATATATAAACAAAGTTACATTATACAAATATACCAAGAATATTACCATTTAGCAGCAGATGAATATATAGGTTGTATCCATTTCCTGGCTGTTGTGAATAGAGTAGTGACAAATATGGATTTGCATGTTTATTGTGCATTTCAATTGCTGTGAAAAGACACCATGATGAAGGCAACTCTTATAAAGGACAATATTAATTTGGTGTTAGCTTACAAGTTCTGAGATTCAGTACATTATCATCAAGGCAGGAACTATGGCAGCATCTAGGCAAGCATGGCTCTGGAAGAGGAAACGAGAGTTCTACATAATATTATGAAGACAAATATTAGAAGACTGACTTCTAGGCAGCTAGGAGGAAGGCCTCTCAAAGCCCACCCCATCAGTATTAATATTTTACTATGGAAATGTGGGAAGTCTTTTCTTTTTTAGTGTCTTCTACAATTTATTTATTTGATATTATAAATTATCATTGTACAAGTGCTTCCTTTCTTTGAAATATTTTATTACAAAATACTTTTGATGCTGGAGTTTGTTTACTGATACTTTTCCATAGTTTCACTAAAAAGTATTTTCAATGAATTTGGCAAAGAATTCATGACCTTTATCTAGTTGAAGAGTTGATATATGTTGTTGTTCTTTGATACTATAGAGATCTTTATGCTTCATTCATTTATAAAACTCACTTTACTTGACCAAGTGCTTCAATTCTTTAATGCTGTCTCCAAACCTTGGTATTTTGTCATCCATATCTACAGGCAAACCAGGTATGGCTTGGTTGGAGGTAGGTCTAAAATTGCAGAGATAACAGGTGGTGAGGCTGTGGACAGAAACTCACTTGGCACTGTTAAACTGTATTACTGAAGCTAGACCTGATTCTCTGGAAAAGGCCTTACCTCAATTCCTGTTTTGTTTTGTTGTTTACTACTTTCCATTTTCTCATAACTGCATGTTGTAAACTGCATGACTCATATTCAAACCTTAATAAAGAAAAGAAAAAAACAATACACAATACACACTTGCATTTACACATGTGTGCTCATGCATGGGCACATACACACACACATACACACACCCATGTAACACACAAGAGCACATACATACTTGATAGTCTGAGCATGTGTGGGAGATTGAATTATTTTATCATTTGTGATCTTGCCTCTGTCCTTTTGTCATGATAGATATTCCCCAACCACTTTACAGATCTAATTGTGTTATTTCCACCTGAAACTAGAATGTGATCATCAGCTTGTTTTAATCCTTTTCTAATATGTCATCCATTCACTGACAAATTGGACATTCCCAGATAATGTTGATTACAACTCTAGCTATGGTTTCCACGAAGAAAAGACATGTGCTAACTTAAAGAGTTTAGAATATGTGTTTAGATATTTAGATGATATGTTGTCACAATTGACTGTGTGTTTCTTTCACTGTGAAATGGATATTGTATGCACCTTTTCACTTACACTACTGGAGTGAGAAAGGAATTTTGAGGTGACATCATGCTCAAAATAGCTGATTTGTACCTCTTATAAACATCCATGTTCCAGGAACTAGGAAATGTGATTGGAAATGAGAAGTCTATCCAGAAATAATAATCACTCTACATCCTTGCTTACCCAGTTAAACTCTTCTAAACCATATGAACTATATAACAGTGTTTCTAAATGAATCATTATTCATCAAGTCACAGTGGTTTAAAAATTTTCAAGGTGACAGAATGTCTTCAAATCACAGATATAAAAAAAAAAAAGAAAATTTGCTAAAATTATAAACTATACTCTTTATAAGCTCACAAACAGAAAATAATAGAGATGTGAATCTATGTCAATTAATTAAAGTCTTCAGAAAGTTTGTTTTTATGACACTGAGTTATAATTGCTTAATTTAATTTTGTATCAACCAGCATATCAAATGTTTTCCAATCTTTCCACTTTGCAGAAAAAAGATTTTGTTCATGTAACTAGAGTATAAAACAGATAGTAGGTGATCTCAGGTTTTCAAAGCATTCCTCTAAAAAGCATCAGAAGTCACATTTTATACAAAACAAGTTTGACAAAATATATAAAATGTCTTGCCTACCCAATAAAGGTGATACTGGTTATATTAAATGAAATGCTAGAGCAAATAAATGTTGCCAAATATTATAGACATAACGGTACAAGAGCATAAATGTTAGAAATAATATCCAATGCAACATTTTTATACATGTAAGAGGAAAGGCATTAGCATATTACTTTTCAATAGATAGCAAAAAAATACAATATATATTTATGCAATATACAAATCTGGCTTTTCAATCAGCCTTATAATAAATGTCATTTTATTGGTTATAACATTTAATTTTTTAAAGAAAACATTAGTAAAAAGAATAATTTTCAAAATTGAATAAACTGTGAAAGAGAATGACGTGTATTTATTCTCTCCCTGAAGTCACAAATATATACTTAAAAGATTGAATCTGGGTGCTCCATCTTTAGGTCCATACCTCTACATACAATCGTGGATCTACCCTCTCATGCCAGGGCCATAATTCATCCTGTCCCTTTGGGAGGCCTGCTGCCACCCTGAACAACCAGGTGAGATACCCATATCCTGAAGCCTGCCTTCTGAGACTCCAGCAAGCCCAGCAGCCTTCAGGTCTGCACATTTCCCTCTGTAGTCCATCTCCTAATTAAGATAGGATACCCACTTCCCAATACCCTCCCTGCTTGCACCCTAGTAAGCCTGAAGGATTGAGGTCCAAAATTTCCCTCTGCATTCAGTTTGCCCATCCAACACTTCTATTTACATTCCTGGATGTGCATTTAACTCCCAAAACTGCAGCTAAACATGCATCCTAGGAAGTCTGTGGCTACCCGGGACAACAATATATCATGCCCACACTCCAATCTCCCACCTACTGGAAACTCTGCAAACCAAGGAACCTTGGGGTCTTCTTTGTCTCCTCTATGCTCCATCTTCCACCAACACCACTAGCAACAATCCTCCTCGGAGAGTTCTAATACTAATGATTTAAAAGTACACCTGAAAGCTCTAGAAAAATAAAGGAGAAACAAACACATCCAAGAGAGATAGATAGCAGAAAATAATGGAACTCAGAGCTGAAATCAGTCAGAAACAAAAAGAACAATAAAAAAATAATCAACAAAACCAAGAGCTGGTTATTTAAGAAAATTAACAAGGTAGTCAAACCCTTATCCAAACTAACTTAAAGGCTTAAAGTAGACAGATGGTATCCAAATTAAAATAAACACTGAGGAAATTCAAAGAATCATTATGTTTTACTTCAAAACCTGCTATTCCACAAAATTGTAAAATCTTAATGAAATGGGTGATTTTCTATATAGGTTAATAATCAAGATCAGGTAAACTATTTAAATATTCCTGTAACACCTAAGGAAAATAGAAGCAGTCAATAAAAGTCTCCCACAACACACAACAAAAAGCCTGTGGTCAGACTGTTGTGTTTTATAAAAAAAAAATTAATAATAAAGAGAGAAGAATATGTTTGGTGGATGTGTAGGTAGGTATTGGGGAAGGGGGTGTCTTGGTGGCCCCATGTTGAGGCATCTCTTTCACCTGAGAAACCAACCACATGACTGTACAATAACAATAATTTATTCAGGGCATGGGGAGGGGAGTTAGAGGGTAGGAGAGACAGAGAAAGGGGAAGAGAGAGAGAGAGAGAGAGAGAGAGAGAGAGAGAGAGAGAGAGGAGGAGAGGAGAGGAGAAACAGAGAAGTAGTGGCCAGTCATGAGCATGGAGAATGGGGAAAAAGGGGGAAAGGGCAAGGGGACAGAGTGGGAGCTAGAAGGCAAAGACAAGGAAGAGTGGAGGGGGAAAGTCGCCCCTTTTATAGTGAGTCAGGAACACCTGCCTGTTGCCATATAATTGTGGAACAGAGCTTATACAAAATGCTAACACAGGCAATCTCTAAAATTCTTTCAACTCCAAAAATCCCTGAGCCAGATGCTTTTAAACAGAATTCTGTCAGTCCTACAAAGAAGAGCTAATAGCAATATTCTTCAACAATTCCATTTTACAGACATGGAAGAAACTTGTCACACTCATTCTGTGACACCATAGTCACCCTGATACCTAGATCACACAAAGAATCAACCAAGAGAGAGAGAGAGAGAGAGAGAGAGGAGAGAGAGAGAGAAATTTCAGACCAATCTTCCTTATAAACATTGATTCAAAAATACTAATAAAATATTTCCAAATCAAATACAAGAACATATCAAAAGCATCATCCACCATGATCAAGTGAGTTTCATCCCAGAGATGCAGGATTGGTTCAATATTGAGAAAGAGACCACCTCTAGTATGCAGACAGCACTCCCAGTGGAATGATAGAGAAATGAACCCACCTACAAAATTTTTGACCCAAAATTGGTCATGTCTAAAAGAAATGCAGGGACAAAGTTGGAGCAGAGACTGAAGGAATTGCCACCTAATGTGACTGTCCTATTTTCAAACCCATTCCATGGGAAGGTACCAATTGTTCACTATTAATGATGCTATGCTGTTCTTGCAGACATGAGTCTAGCATAGTGGACCTCTGAAATACTCTACCTATCAGCTAACTGAGACAGATGCAGATACCCACAGACAAACATTGGATTGAAGTCATCAGCCCCTGTAGAATAATTAGGTGAAGAATTAAAGGCCTTCAATGAGATGGCAACCCCACAGAAAGACTAACAGTGTCAACTTACCTGGACCCCTGGGAGCTGCCAAAGCCTGAGCCAACAACCAAAGAGCATACACAGGCTGACCTGAGGACCCCAACACATATGTGGACAGGACTGAAATATCTAGGACTCTGTAAGAGAGGCTGCTCCTAATCCTTCAGAGACTTAGTGTACCAAGGTGGGGAGATACAGGGACAGATAATGGTAGTATAATAACTGACCCCATAATAACTGACGAAATCTACCAAACACCTCCTATAGCTGATAAACAACTTCAGCAAAGTGGCTGGATGAAAAATGAACTTAAACAAAAAATTCAGGAAAAAACACCTTTCATAATAGGCACACAAAAAATATAAAATATCTTCCTCTAACTCTAACCAAGCAAGTGAAAGACCTATATGACAAGAATTTTAAGTCTCTGAAGAAAAAAATAAATGAGGAAGATAATCAAAAGTTGGAAAGATCTCCCATGCTCATGGAGTAATATGTTCATGTAATGAACATAGCCATCTCACTAAAAGCAATCAACAGAATCATGTAATTATTCCCAGCAAAATTCCAACACAAATTTTACAGACCTTGAAAGAGCAGTTCCCAACTTCATATGGAAAAACAAAAAACCCATGATAGCTAAAACAATCTTGAAAATTAAAAGAACTTCTGAAGGTATAACCATCCCTGACTCCAAGAAATAGTAATCTCTGATTACATGTTAATTAATAACATCATTTAATAAGAACAATAACAATATATAGAACCTCATGAAACTGAAATGCTTTTGCAAGGCTAAGGACCCAATCAGTAGGACAAAGTGGGAACCTACTGATTGGGAAAAGATCTTCACCTACCCTACACCCAACAGAGGGCTAATATCCAAAATACATGGAGAACACAAGAACTTAGATATGAACCAACAAAATAAAACAATTAAAAAACTGGATACAAAGCTAAATAGAAAATTATCCACATAAGAATCTTGAGTTGCTGAGAAGCTTTTAAAGAAACATCCCACACCTTTAGTTATCAGGGAAATGCAACTCAATATTATTCTGACATTCCATTTTACATGTATCAGAATGACTAAAATCAGAAACTGAAGTGACAGAACATGCTGGAGAGAAGTGGAATGAGGAAAACCCTCCTCCAATGTTTGTTGAATTTCAAACGGTACAACTACTCTGGAAATAAATCTGGTGGTTCCTCCAAAAATTATAAATAATTCTACCTGAAATCCCAATATACTGTTCCTGGGCCAATCACAAAATGATACTCAACCATATTATAAGAACACATGCTCCACTGTTTATAGCAGCTTTATTTGTAATAGCCAGAAACATGTCTATCATGTGAAGAATGGATACAGAAAACATAGTTTATTTAAAATGGATATACTCATATTAAAACAATGACATCATGATTTATCATAAATGCTGATGAAAATATCATCCTGAGAGAAGTAACAGAGACCAAAAGGACTTCATGGTATGTATTCATTTGTAAGTAGATATTAGTCATAAAACACAAGATTCTAATGCTACATTCCACAGACCCATGAAGCTAAGCAAGAAGCAAAGACCAATCATGGATGTCTGAATCCCATTTAGAAGGTGGATCAAATATATGTAAGAGGTCAGGTGGAGAGAGGGAACTGTGGTTGAAAGAGTGGTGGTCAGGGGAATGGAGGTTTTCAAGATCATGTGCAGGGAAAGACAGGAGAGAAGGGACAGAGGGCCCGAGAATGAACAGAAATCGGTGCCTGGTTGGGGTGGGGAGTGAAGGACATCTCTAGGATGTACTCATTGATCTGGAATAAGGGAGGCTCTAAGAGGATAGGGGAGTCTCTCAGATAATGTTAGGATAAACTCCTAGCAATGTCAATATAGAACCTGATGTGGCCATTTTCTATAGACAGGCAGGAACCCTACTGGATAAGGACACCAATCAAATATCTTTCTATCCAAAATTTGTCTTATCTATAAAGAATTCAAGGACAAAGATAGGATAACTGAGGGAACAGCCAGCCAATAATAACTGGCTCACTTGAGACCCATCCCAAAGGCAAGCATCAATCCCTGACATTATTAATGGTATTTTATGATGCTTGCAGATAGAGCCTAATATAATTGTCCTCTGACAGGCTTCACCCAGCACCTGTCTAAACAGACACAGGGCCCCACCCCAAACATGAAACTAGGGAGAGTTTATGGAAAACTTGGGGAAAGGATCAAGGGCTCCAGAAGGATAGGAATGCCAGAGGAAGACCAACAGGGTCTACTATCCTGGACCCTTGAGGTTTTCAGAGACTGAATCACCAACAAAAGGGTATACACGAGCCACCTCAGTACATATGTAACAGATATGCAGTTTTGTCTTCATGTGGGTACCCCAACAGCTGGAACAGAGGGGTGTCCTTAAAGTTGTTTCTTCACCCTTTCCACAACTGAACTGCCTGTGTAACCTTAGTAGGAGAAGGTACACTTAACCCTGCAAAGATTTGATATGTCAAGTTTGGGGAAGAAGGCGGGCTCTTCCTCTCAGAAGAAAAGGGGCGGTGGGATGGGGGATTGGAAAAATAAATAAATAAATAAATAAATAAATAAATAAATATCCTCCCAAAAAGATTGAATATGTGGAGATATAATAAAAATAAGTATTGAGAAGTGGAAAAACACCTATGTGCCTATATATTACTTATGAACTTCAGAAAGTACTCTATCACTTATCCACATAACAGAAAATGATTTTAGTTTAAGATTAGACATTAATTATCTGCTGTTAATTCAGAATCTAGATTAAGATATGGTGTGCCCTCATTAAAGAGAAATAGATATACATATGCTGAATAAAAAATTGAATTAAATTTTGAATGAAGATATAAATATGATAGAATTGTCTGACTTAATGAGTAGTGGGGATTTTACGGTGAAAACTAAAATAATAGAAGACTCGGGAAGCACATTCAGTTCTAATCCTAAGAGAACACATTTTAGCAAACAAGTTATTTAAATGCAATAAAATTCTACATGCAAATAATAGATAAGAATATAATAAAATACTCTTCATTAAGAAACAATAATTGAATCCTCACTTCAGCCTTTTAGCAAAACACTTGCGATGCCTGCCCCACAACCTTATGCCCATCCTCTGGAGACTCCACCAAACCTTCTGGAGAACCACAGTTTCATAATTATTGTGACTTCCTCATCACTCCCTTCTTTCCCATTTCCACTTCGTCCTGTCTGCTGCCATGTATGACAAGAGGTCAGGTAGTGGAAACACAGTTTCCTTTATGCTTTCCACTATGACTTCTACATTCTCACTCTCAGACTGATAACAAGCTGTTACAGGGACCCCTTGTCAGTTCAATACTTGTTTCAAACACAGAGTCCCTCTAGCATTTTCATCCGTATCTTTCCAGGTAGTTTCATTCTCTACTTCAACCTACTTACAAAGTACGCACTTTCTATTATACCTCTACACATCTTAGAATTGAATTCAAGTAAAATGAAACACACACAAAAGTCGCAAATGGGACACAATAAGAGATATTTCTAAGAGTCAAGTTAATAGCTTGGACATGTTCAAAATGATAAACTAAGTAAAGGAGAGATCTTAATTAAATCTTGCAATATCTTAATATTCTAGCACATGAAAGAAGAGAAGAAAGAAGAGAGAAGAAGAAGAAGGAAGAGAAGAAGAGAAGAAAGAAGAAGAAGAAAAAAGAAGAAATAAAGAAAACAAAAAAGAGGTAGATGACAAGAAATAATCAAACTGAGGGTTGAAATCAGATAAATAGAAACAAACAACTAAAAAAAAATAATGAAACAGTTGGTTCTTTGATACAAATGAGAAGATTAGGAAACCCTTAGCCCAATTAATTAAAAGACCAAGACAGAACCTTCAAATTAATAAAATTGGAACTATCACAAGAGTTACCAAGAAAATCCAGAAAATCATAAAGACATATTTTAAAAACATATACTCCAAAAAATCTGGAAAACCAGGTAGAAAATGGATACATTTCTTAATATATATCACCTATCAACATTAAATCAAGATAGATAAGTAATTTAAATAAATCCATAGTGAGATAGAAGCAGCAATGAATCTTCTTCTAAACAAAAAGTAGCCCAGGGCCAAATAGATTCTGCACAGAATCTACCAAGCTTCAAAGAAGAATTCATGTCAATAGTTCTCATATCACACAAAATAGAAGTAAAAAGAATTTCCTGATACATAAACCAAACAAAAGATTAACAAATTAAGAAAATTATATATCAAAATTTCCCTTACCAAAACATATCCAAAATTTCTCAATGAAATACTTGTAAACTGAATCCAAGAAAGAACATATCAAAAAGATTATGTGCCATAATCAAATAAGCTTCATTCCAAAGATGCAGGGTAGTTCAACATATATAAGTCAATAAAAGTAATCTATAAGATCAATGGGATAAAAAAAAATCAATCCAACAATGATGATCTATCAGACACTTAAGCATTTGACAAACCCAATACCTCATAAAAGTTCTAGAAAGTTTATGAGTACAAAAGACATACCTAATATGATAAAGACAATTTATAGAAACGTACATTCAAAATCAACCTAAATGGAAAGAACCTCAAAGTATTTCCCTAAATTATGAAACAAGACATGGTTTTTCATTCACTGGAGTATATACAAGCTAGAAAAGATCTATGTTTGCAGATGATCAGATTTATACATAAATGACCCTAAAATTTCTACTCAGAACTTCTTCAACTGACAATCACTGTCAGCAAAGTACAGGATAGAAAATTACCTCAAAAAATTAGCAGTGTTTCTACATACAAATGACAGACAGAGTGAAATTGGAACATATCTTTTACAATAGTTTTTAAATAATATTGTGGTAATGTTAACCAAATGTGAAAATTTGTATGATACAAATTTAAGACACTGGAAAAACATAATTGAAAAAGATAGCCAGAAATTAGAGGACCTCCATGCTCACTGACATTTTTAGTTTCATATGGAAACTCAAAAAAAGAGAATAGCTAAAATACTTCTGAAAAATCAAAGAACAGCTGGAGTTATCACCATCCTGTATCTCAAACTATACTATATAGATATGGTATTAAAAAGTCATTGTTTTCATATAAAAACAGTCATATTGATCAACTACCCCAAAATGAATTCACAGTCATAAATTCACACACATATGTACACCTGATTTGTGACAAATAAGCTGGAAAAACACTGAATATTTAGCAAATTGTGGTGGTTAACCTGGATGGCTGCATGGAGAACAGAGCAAATAGATCCATTCATACAACCCTGGAAAAATCTCAACTCTGAGTAGAACAGGGACCATAATATAATACCAACTGAATTGAGCCTAACAGAAGAAAAAGCAAGAGACAGTCTTGAACTAATTGGCACTGGAAAATATTTTCTGAACTGAACACTAGTGGCACAGTCACCAAGGAAAAAGCAAACATTAATAAATAGAACCTTATGAAATAGAAGTACTTCTGTGTTGGTAACAACACCATCATTCAGACATATCTAGATGGTACGGGTTTGGAAAAGATCTTTAAGCAATTACTCCTTGTATTTAGTGTTAATGTATAAAATATATAAAGAACTAAAAAATCTTGAATATCAAGAAAACAAATTACCCAATTAAACATGATGCACAGAACTAAACAGAATTCTCAAAAAAAAATTCTAAAAAATAACCAAAGAAAAGTTCAATATGGATAAGCCCACTCATGCTGGTGCAAATGACAGGTAATCGGGAACATTCATCTATTGCTAGTGAAAGTACCAGTTTGTATAACTAAAATAGGAATTAATGTGATCGCTCCTTGAGGAGCTGGTAATACCTCAAGAACCAGCCATACCAGTCTTGGTAATATACCCAAAGGACTCCACATCTTGCTACAGACACTCTTGCTTCACAGTGTTCTTTACCTCTCTATTCATAACAGCAACAATTTAGAAACAAACTTTGTCATAATTAGTTTCTATTGCTGCAGTAAAACATGACCAAAATGTTTGTTTCAGGATGAAAGATTTATTCAGGTTACACTTCCGTCTGCTGTTCATCACCAAAAGAAGTCAGGACAGGGCAAAAATCATGATGCAGAGGCCATGGAGAGGTGCTGCTTACTGGCTTGCTCAGTCTGCTGTCCTAAAGAAGAAGCCAATATCACCAGCACAGGGATTGCATGACCCACAATGGCCTGAGCCCTCTCCATTGATCACTAATTGAGAACATGCTTGACAGTGGGACTCATGGAGGCATTTCCTCAACTGAGTATCCCTTCCTCTCTGATCATTCTACCTTGTATCAGGTTGACAGAAAAGCAGTCAGCAAAGCCTATATGTCTATCAATAGATAAATTAATAAAGAAAATGTGTTACATTTACACTATTATTATATATATATATATATATATAATATTATATATATTGATCAAGCTAGAAGAAAACATGCTGAGCATAGTAACCAAGACCCAAAATACAAATATCATATATATTTTTTACATGTGGATGTTAGTTAAGCCTTTAATATAAAATTTTAAAAGGTAGTTATTATTAGTTATATCTCCCTATACACTCCCATCAACCTTGACCTCCTAGCCATCACAATTTACAGTTTCTTTTCACTTATTTTTTTCTATCCTTCTTCATAACTACTATGTTCTATCTCACTTACCTTGATATCTCTAGATAGCTTGTTATTAGTATCTGAGTTCTCTAGCTACTCCAATTTAAACAAGTGTATCTAATGGTACAAAGCTAGTATATCTGTGTGGTGATTATTTTGTAGGTTGATTGAAGCAAAGTAGGAGAAGAAAAATACTGTTTTCCCAGATAGTTGACTTGCACTTGACTTTCAGAGAAATAACAGCCACCAAGTTGACTTGGAGCATATTTTACAATTGCCTAGACAAACTATGAAGACAGACTGATTGAAAGGTACTAGGAAATAGTTAACAATGAAGGAGGCACCTGTATCTAAGTCTTAATTAAAAATGTTGATGTTTCGATGAGTTCATAAAAGTATGAACTTGGGAGTAGATATGAGAAATGGTGAGAGAAAAGGGTGAAAGGGAATCAGCTTCAGCTTATAAATATTGTCAAAAGCCCTCATATATATATTGATTTTGGAGCAGAGAATGGAGTGTTTGAATTTGAAGATACTATAGATCAGAAATTATGTGTGTGTGTGTGTGTGTGTGTGTTAATTGGTATGACTGTCATTAACCATTCTAACACCTGCAAATTAGAATAAGTTAAAGAATGGAGACCTTTGAAACACAAATAAAAAGTCAGATGGAGAAATATAAGGATTATGTAAGATATTCTCAAGGTTTGGAAGTAAATATTTATCAGTAGTGATGGGGACATATAAACTATAATGCTGTTCACTCTCATAAAAGGTTGTTAAAATGTGAATGAGATAAATGTGGGTAAAGAACACTCACACATGTCCTTTGAGAAGTTTGATAAGAAATACAGATAAGAATAATGAGAGAAATTAAAGATCTTGCCACTTCCTAGTATAATTTGAAGGATTAAAGCCTTTCAGAATATAAGTAAAGTGATATTCAAATTAATCCTCCTAAATACTTTAAATTGACTTTTATTTAAGGAGCTAGCATCCAAGTTTAGTGACATATTTGCATACACGAAACATCATCTCTTTTAAATACAGATTTTGTTGAACTGCAAGAAATCATGTATCCACCAATATAGTCCAAAATATTAGTAGTTATTCTACATATGATATAAAAGCTAGATATGGTTGTTTCCAGAACCACTTTAAAAAGTTGTCTTATGTTCTGCTGAAGTAAAACCTTTCTTTAATGCTCAGCTTGAGAAGAACATTAATCTGTATTTATTCTATTTTCAAAAAAATATTATAAAATATTCCAATGCTTTGAATCCCTTGCACATTTCTTTAATTTGGTATAATGATTTTAAGATTAATCCATCAAATAACATATGTTTGCTTACTTTACATTGCTTGATCTAAGTCATTAGCTGAACATTCTGAAGTCTGCTAGCACTATAGTAGTGTCTGCTCATAATTTTACCTTCTCTTCATAGATACTCCCTAACTCCCCACTCAAAATGCATACTTACTTTCTTTTTCCATAAGATAGAATCAGCCAATGAGAGAGAAAAGAGGAGGAGGAAGAGAAGAAGAGGAGGAAAAAAAACAGATAAAAATTATAAAACATAAAAAAAGAAAAAGCATGAGAAACAAACTCATGTCTCTATGTATCTCTCTGCCTCTCTGTTTCTCTGTCTCTCTCATATACATGCATACACACATGCACACACACACGTACATACACATACATTAACATGCACACACAATAAAACTACAAAATCAAATGAAAAGCATGATAGATAAGCAAGAAAACAAAAATAAAGCCCACTATGAGACAAAACCTTTCTAAATATGCCATTGGATTTGTTTTAGGTTCGTCATTCACTCCTGGGCATGGAGTGTCTCTCAAGTGTAGTTTTTATACCATTGAGACTCCTTTGTGGAAAAAAAAAAACAAAAATCTGTATTTACCTTATAAGTTGTTGTCAACTAGAGTTATCTTCAGGGTCAGGGTTTAGAATCCAGGTCTATTACCCCTCTCAGTGCTGAGAATGCATCTTGTCTTAGACAGGTGTATGATCTGTATATGCTGCCACATCTTTTGTAATTCATGTTTACCAGTTCTGTTGTATCTACAAGGCCTTGGTGTATTCTATTTACACTGGCTCATATCATTATACATTCTCACCTGTAAAGTTCCGTGAGCAACAAGCGGAGGTGCCATGACCTAGCCTCGACAACAGTTTGGGGTCATCAAGGACCAGTGATATTTGGTAAGCTAATAAGAAAACACATAGTTGAGATGCAGTATTGTCAGGCTGGATTCTGGTTTTTTGCTTGTTTGGTCTTTTTTTTTTTTTTTTTTTTTTTTTAGTTTTGTTTTGTTTTGTTTTTTGGCATGGGAGCCCTTGAACTCGAGAGTCAGGGTGCTCATCTAGACTTGACTCAGCCCCAGTCTTTTATTGGAATCATACAAGAATGTTGGGTTACAAATTTCATAGGGGGAAGTAGGTAAATGCTTCTCTATTTCTTGTGACATCATTTTCTTATGACAGAGAGTAATACATATTTAGAACAGGAAAAAAAAGGAACTATACGATCTTAAACATAAAAGTTTTACAGCAAGCACAATTTTGAAATATTTTTTGACCTCCAGTCTCTGGTGAGGTCATGGGCATTAGTATTATGGTTACAAAATCATTATTCTTAAGACATTTTATGGTTTCATAAAAGGGACAATATGACATCATACTGCTGAACCTGCAGTCTGTATAATTTTTGGACCTGTCTGTCTACAAAAACATCCTCACACAATCTGTAAGGAGAATTCCTAGGGGCCTGCAATCATTGTCCACAAACCCAAGAAACCCATTGCTAACTTTCTGGGAAATACCTACATGTTATTCCATCCTCAATTTTACGATAAAAATACCCTATTTTTATTACACAGAATTGAGTTGAAGATTGGGGGAACAGCTGCAGAATTACTCATCTCTGTCTGTGGCTCTAGGTTACTTACATTTCCACCTAGAGCAAGTGACTATCACATACATTTCCTTTGAATTCATGAACAGCTTTCACTTTAATATAATTGGTAACACCTAATTTCTTGATATCAAGTGGGTTCCTTCTAGATCTTTCCAGGTCACCAAATATTGGTTTAATCAAGGAAGGAAGAAAGAAAAGGAACAATAAATAGATAAAAAGAATGATAAATACTAAGAATAATTGCAGAAATGACATCATGAAGTGATTTCACCAAAGAAGCTGGCCTTGAGGGCTCTCAGTACCCATTCTGGGGCCCACAAGAGGCCATAGCCTTGAGTTCTAAAACATGGTACCCCCGGCAGATTTTTCTTCTTTGTCATCCGGGGTCCTAGGTGTCTCTAGCTTATTGTAAGGTATCTCCAAAAGGTATGGACTAGAGAAGGCAACCATTTAGAACACAAAGTTACAAGATTTATAACTATCTGAAGTTGAAAGAATTCTCTTTTGTTCCCATTTGGTGCAGGAGGAAACTTCTCTGGTAATTGCCGAGCATGACACAGATCTTTGCATATAACAGAATTTCATTGCGATCAGGAGCAGTTTTATTGCTGTTTCTTTAACAGTACAATAATACTTAATTCTGCATATGTCAATGATCTACCTAGACTCAGTCCCTTGGCCACTGGATTTGGGTTGAACAATTTCCATCTCATAAAATGAATCTTAAATTCAAGCAGATATTGATTAGTTACTCCATATGCGTTGTCCCATTATTGCAGTAGCACATCATTTATACAGGTTCTTAATGTAGATTGAGTGGTCTGAAGTTGAGTAAGTATTTATCTTTCTCATTTGGTAGAGTGGGGAATACCTTCCAGACCCTTATTATACATCAGTTTGACTTTTTCAGGTTCAATAAGATATATAAATGTCTTCAACTATAGAGACTTGTAAAGTTACCAATAGACATGGCAATAGTCTGAGAATTTGGGGGTCCTTTGCCCAACAACCCATTCATGGTACTGCAGGTTCTATTTGATGGCAAGAGATGTACAGCTGGGTCTTTGTCTCCCCCATTATTTGGTGATTATAAGTAGAGTACTTCATATTCATACATAGTTTTGGAAGCATTTGCTAAGTAAGAGTCCATATGACCCTCAAAAGCCTATAGTGCTAGTTTTTCTTTTTCATATTTCTTCTTTCTCTCTCTCCAATTAATTCTCTATAAAAGTATACACACACCACAAACACACACACACACACACACACACACACACACACACATACATATTAGCATTTGAATGACTACTCTATAAGACAGAAGAAAGCCCCTTTGACATACCATAGACTTGAAAATAAGGAAACAGCAAAGTACTAGTTATTTCTTTTCACATGGTTAGTCAAAGGATCCCATAAATACTAATAATGAAATCACAAGATTTTACCATTGCTTTTGTTTTTTTTTCCCAGAACCTGATGAAAATACCTTACTATTGAAGATTTTACATTCAGAAATTATAGACAACAGAGAAATCAAATGGTACAGAACTTGAAGCTTCATATCTACTGGCTAGATTTTATCATGATAGAAACTATTGGTAGAAAAAAGTAATTATATCAATCATGCCCAGCTGTGTACTCTGAAAGTATAATAATGATTAGGTCAAATATGGCTACTGAAGAAAAGTGGCACAAATGAATGGAGTAACCAACCACCTTTGATCATTTTTAAAGCTTGCACCACAAACTGGAACTCATACATGGTATAGTAGCCTGGACCAAATGTATATAAATGTCTACTTCATAGACTCTAGGGTAGAACAAACTATCAATATTGTGCTAAACCCTTAAGACTGTGGAAAAACTCCAAAACATGAGTTTGAGAACATAAAATTTCTCAAGTATGCAAAATATAAGTATGCAATATGAATTATGAAGGGCTTCATGAATGTAAAGGAACTATGAGCCAGTCCATTAAACTGTGCCCCCAAGTTTTATCTTGATCTGTAGATTAGTGCTTTTTTTTCAACCCTCATCAGAGATGTTTCTTTTCTGCAATACATGGTCAACATACAGTAAATAAGAGACTGTGAAAAACTCCGCTTTAAATGGTACATTTATAGAATATACCCTTGCTCCAAGGCCCAGAAAATATTTCTGACTGTAAGACAAGGAAATGTAAGAGACGGAACTAGTAAACATTTGCAGCAAAACAGGATTTTCCAGACATGATACGTCATTGAACATGTAAACTCAGTTTCTGGGACTGTATTACAAGTCTTGCACAAGATTAGTTTCTACTGACAGCTGAGGAACTATTGGACAAAAGTAGCTACTGGGTAAAGAACTGTTGTGTTTAGCATGGCTTTGGTGGGGACAGAATGACATGGTTCCAGCCTCTGGAACAGGGTCAGCTGGCATGGGTCTTCATGAGTGCTAATGGCAGCTATGGGCATAACAATTATTTGTATAATAATATACATATGTTACATTCATCCTCTAAGGAATGTACTCTCTGTTAACTTTAATGATGCCATGATAATCAGACATAGCAGGAATTTGGGAGGCAAAGGTATAGCTAATGTCTCAGCAAAATGGTAAACACTGGGACTTGCAGGATTTCCCTTAAGACTGTGGAAAAGAACTTCAAAACATGAGTTTGAAAACATAAAATTTCTCAAGTATGCAAAAAATAAGTATACAATATGAATTATGAGGGATTTCATGAATATAAAGGAATTATGACCCAGCTTGTCGAAAAGCTACAAAGACACGCAGGTACAAAGACAGGGAGATTCCTGAGTTCAAGATCAGCCTGGAAATAAGCAAGGTTAGACCCAGGTGTGAAAGAATTTGTAATTTCAGGACACGGTCCCACCCTGCTAGTTCATTTATTGTCTGTGCTTAACAGAGGGAGGAAGATCTCTGAATAGTTTGCAATGTTAAAAGAAAATATATGCTTGCTGTCTCCTAAGAATTAAGGGGCTAGGGTCACAGGATGATGATTCATATGATATTGAAAAGGAAACTTGGAGTAAATGACTCAGTTGATATGTAAAATAAGATTTGGCTTATAACCTGCAAGAGTTTAGCTAGCCAGAGAATTTTTTTAAAACAGCAAGAGAGAACTGCCTGTACTGTCTGAAGATCTCCAGAGAAAGCAGATGAGAGAATAAGAAAGCAGAACAGAGAGAAAGCAAATTGAAAAACTATCTCTAGTAGGCCATATGTCCCCAGCTTGAACTCATGATTTGACATTAAGTCCTGTGTTTTTGCTGTTACCAGACATTCCTTTTTTCAGAACCTCTCTCCAAGCCAAGGTTGTTTCATGTCAAAGGACAATCTGGATTTGTGTTGGTTTGTTTGTTTGTTTCAGTGATGAGGGTCAGGAAAGTTCCATGTTTCAGTAGACCTTCTTATAACCATAACATACAAAAACACTAATTGAACTCAGCTTGTTTAACACATGAACTATTAATAGGAGTTAAAAAAGAGAAATTGGAGGGGAGATAATAAGAGGTGGATTTATTAAAAAAAAATTAAATTTTCAAAAGATGACTTCATGAACACATAAAACATATAAGCACAATTAAACCATGATATCTTAACTAGACATTCATAATTGAGAAAGGCTTTTTCTGGCATATAAAGCACAGCATTGGCTGTCTAATCATCTCTCCAGTACTTAATGTCATAGCCTTACTGCATAATATTCTGCATTCACAATGTCTTTCTGCCCATTCAACCAGTATTGCTAAGGGGTCATTTCACATTTTTCTTTACAGTATAGATTGTACTATTCTCCTCATTAGTTATTATGTCTCTGCTTCAATTTTCAGTCTCAGAATTTTTTCCACAGATAAAAAGGCACAATGTTCAAATTTTCTTGGATCAACTTAAACATGTAATTTATTATGTATGAAAAATAAATGGCTGTTCTCATCTTTGCCTCTGCTTTAACTCTCAATATGATATAAAAATCCAAACTCATACAATCTACTCAGAAAAGTTGTATTTATATTAAGTTTTTCTTAGATTACATAAATGGTTTCCAATAATAATATTGTGTTTTTTTCTACTGTAACCACTAAAGATCTGACAAATAAAGATTTCCAACTAGAAAAACTGCATTGGATATAATAATGTGTCATTATACTCCAAAACAAAGTTTTGTTTTTTCCTCTCTACTTTTGATCTTAATTCCAGATATCAGGATTATCATCTAAATTTACATTTTGTGATATATTGGACTGATTATTGTAAGATTCATACATGTTCATGAGAAAAAGACAAACTAAAAGAACAGAAATGAATTACATAAAAGAAGATGAGTTGGATGAGCAAAATTTAAAAAGACAGAACGAACTTTATAAAAGATAAGACTTAAAGGTAGAACATTGTTTACACTAGAAAGAAAAATGGTCATTTAAACAGTTTCTCTGTCACTACTGAAATTTATTCAACATTATTCCAAAATAACCAAAGAAACTTTATGAGCCTCACAAATATTAAAATAATGGCTCTTTTAGGAAAGGGAAAAAAAGATTTGTTAATGTTGGCATTCTGATAACAACCCTTCACTCTGTACTGATATTTTATCAGCAATTTGAATGGGAAACTAGTCATATGCATATGATTATCCTAGTATACTATTGTATATCCAAGAGCATTACCTAACTTCTCAGAATGAACTGTTCATACATCTGTGGTAAATGATGAACCATTATGGTTCAAACTTTACTACCTTTCCTTAGCAGGTTGCTGTGAATTATCCTACAAGTTTCTTGACAGCATATCTAGTGAATAGTGATGATTCATACTATCAATATGGTTTTCCTCTCAGGGTGTTTTTTGTTTCTTTACTATTTATCTTCAGTTTTCTTATAAATGGAGGGGAGCTAAACTAAATTCTATTTTTAAGCATATATATATATATATATATATATTATATATATATATATATATATAAAACAAACCCATTAAAAATGGTCTACAGATCTAAAGTTGTGGATTCTCAAATGGATCAGAAACATAGAAAGCTCTATATCCTTAGCCATTAGGGAAATGCAAAATGCAAATTAAAACTACTTAGAAATTCCATCTTAGAATGGCTAAAATGAACAACACAAGTGACAACTCAGCAAATGGAAGATTATTCCAATCCTTGTGGAAGCATTAACTCCTATAGCCACTCTGGAAATCAATATGGTCATTCATAAACTTTGGAATCAATTCTCTTCAAAATCTAGCTTTATTACTCTTGGTCCTATATACAAAAGATCCTCTGTCCTGCCACAAGGACATTTGCTTCATGTTGTATTTCTTTCCTCAAGATGTTCAAGCCCTTATGCACACATGGCTGAAAAGGATGAAGTGTAGCCAGAACAAATAAGCCAGCAAGATTTAATACAGCTATGAGTGCTAGGGAAAGAGGACTTCTCTGAGGCTTGCAGTGTTAGAGGTCTTCTTCATCGGGGGAAAGTGAAATAATCTCTTCTAGAGGATATTCCATGAAATAACAGATATCTTTATTCAGAGGTAATAAGAGATATATAAGCCTTGGGGAGTGTAATTTGGTAAGGGTTTACAAGTAAAGTGTACATCATTAACTAGTGCTTGCTGAGGTGCAGGAATGCTTTATTCACATGAAGAGAGATTGCTGGTGCTTTAACTGTAATTTTGGCAAAAGGATACTTACTTCCTCAAGAAGAATGGAAGAAGGAGCTATGGGGAAGGTAGGCTGAGAATATGGAGGGAGGAATCCTCACACCTGATGGTCTCAAGATGAGATTTTAGGACCTTGTATCTCAACTTTGTTCTTGTTCTAGGCCCAGTCCCTGGCTAACTTGAATCACAACTATATCCATAGCAGCTTTATTCATAATAGTTAAAAATTAGACATAATCTAGATGTCCCTCAATTAAAGAATGGATAAAGAAAATGTAGATATTTATACAACTGTTAGAAAAAAATAACAAATCCCTCTGACCTGTGCCTCTGCCAGGGCAGATGAACAGTTTGTCTGCTCATCTGAAGACACCACAATCTGAAGACTTTCTAGGAGTTCTGCTGTACACAGGACAACTGAACCAAAAGTCTGAAAGCTTCCCTGAAGTTTTCCTGCACACAAGGCAACATACCCCACAGTCTGAAGGTCTCCCAAGATCTCTGAAGATATAATAGCCAGAATGCCTCCCAGAAAATCTGCTGAAGCCAGGGCAACAGATAAGCAGCTTGTTTGTCCCTCTGAAGACACCACAGTCAGAAAGCCTCTCAGAAGAGCTGTTACATCCAGGCCAACAGGTCACCAGTGTACATGCCCCTCTAAAGACACCATGATCTGAAGACTCACAAGACGTTTACTAAAGCCAGGGCCACAGGCCTCCCAGAAACCTGAAGAATCCCTGGGATACAGGAGGCAGACTCCAGACAGAGACACTCAAACAAGATAACACCAGAGATAACCAGATCGCAAGAAGAAAGGACAAGATCATAAGCAGCAGAATTCAGTTCTCCCATCACAGTAAGCCCAGGATACACCAACACACCTAAAAATCAGGAAGCTTACCTAAACTCCTATCTTATTAAGAAAATAGAGTACTTTAAGGAAGATTTAAATAACTCAATAAAAGAAATACAGGAAAACAGGTGAAAGAAACACAGCAATCAAAAACATCAAAATAGAAGTAAAAATAATAGAGACAACATAAATAAAAGAAACCCTTGAAATGGAAAACCTAGGAAAGTGGTCAGGAATTACAGTTGTAGCATTCCCAACAGAAAACAAGAGATAGACAAGAGAATCTCAGGTATAGAAGATACTTAGAATATATTGATACAACTGTCAAAGAAAATCCAAAGCATAAAAAAACCCTAACTCAAAACATCCAGCAAATCCAGGACACAAGGAAAAGACCAAATCTAAAAACAATAGGAATAGAGGAGACAAAGATTACCACCTCAAAGGACTCAAAAACATTTTTAACATAATCATAGAAGAAAACTTCCTCACCTAAAGAAAGAGATGATCATAAATGTACAAGACACCTATACAACACTGAATGGATCAGACAAAGAAAAACAATCCTCTCTTCATATGATAATCAAAACACTAAATGCACAGAAAAAGGAAAGAATATTAAAAGATGCAAGGAAAAATGTCCAATTAACACATGAAGGCAGACCTATCAGAAAAGCACCAGACATCTCAACAGAGACACTAAAAACCAGAAGAGCCTGGACATAGTTCCTGATACCCAAGAAGAACAAAAATGCCAGCCGAGCTTCTATAACCAACAAAACTCTCAATCAACATAAAATGGAAAAAACAAAATAGTCCAAGACAATAGCAAATTCAAACAGGATTTATCTACCAATCCAGCCTTCTGGAGGATTCTAGAAGGAAAACTCCAGCACTAGGTGGGTACCTATACCCAACAAAAAATAAGATATTAATTATCTCACAGCAAAGCTGTGGGACTATGTAAGAGTACCTTGGTTCTTGGCTGGGAATGGGTGGGCCTAGAACCCCGAGACTCCAAGGGAAAAACGGCAGGTGTTCAGCCACGCCCCCAGAACCCAGGGTCCTGACAGACAATCTAATCTCCATGGACCTACATTGTTCAGTCATGTAGGCCAATACAGCCCCTCCCAAAGTGCCTAGGTAGATGGCATGACTACAGGCCTCAGGCCTTAGAGAGATTTACATATTAATGAAGGCCAGAGGGTGGAGCCAATTAAGCATTTTTCCCCAGACCCTCCCCTTTTCTCCCTCCCTATTTAACTCAGTTTTGCCCTGAGTTTCACAGGGGAGTGGGTGGGAGGGGGATACATCCAGATCTATCTACCATCTACCATGAAAATAAACCCTTTTGGAACTATGGACTTTCTCATGTCTTTGGGGCCTACCACTGCCACAGCTTCAGCCTTTAGAATTCCAGACCTTTCTCCTGTTTGTGGGACCCGCAATGTGGAAAGTCTCTGGAACTCCACTGCCACCATTTACCCACTGCTGGTGCAACCAATGTGGGGCACATCAATACAACTACAGAAATTGATACCTTGGGAAAACACAGAGAAGGCCTTTAATGCCGAGCCACCACAGCTGTCACACCTAACTTCCAACATGGAGGACTTCTCTGCATTCCAGCCACAGGGACCCACATCTTCAAGCAAGCTAGTCGGGCCACTGAATCTGCTAAGTGAGTACAGTAACCAAATCTCTCCCATGGGGTGCTGCCAGGGCCTCTTTCTTCTCTCTCCCCCTTGTTTATCTTGGCTATGGGTCGGCCAGTCTTGCACCCACATGCTCCCAGTCTCGGTCCTTCCATGGCCGCTTAGTGGTCTGAGAGCCCAGGGGTTTGAGACCAGTCAGTCCCTGCCACCTCTGGGCCTGGGGATTCCCAATCTAAGAGCTCTGTACACCTCCCCTCCCATGGAAGTAGACTGAGTGTGAATTCCCCATGCCAGGCAGGCCCCTGCCACACTCTCCCAGTGTTGCAGGAAATAAACTCAGCCAAGATCCCATACACTCCTGCCATGCTGAGCTACAATCCCAGCCTACCGAGTCATGGCAGACACACGGACCCACAACACAACAGAGACTCATGCCCATGCGTGCCCATGCACAGGCCTATATCATTCCCTACACAAAGTCAAAAGGAAAGAGTTACATGCACATAATGCCTCCTACAAAAGCAAACATAACATAAATTAACAATCATCTGTCTTAATTATTTCTCAAAATCAATGGACTCAGTTCCCCAATAAAACAATATAAGCTAACAAAACTGTATATGCAAACAGGATCCAGCATTTTGATGCACAGAAATAAAACATATCTCAATATCAATGACAGACATTACCTAAAAATAAAAGGCTGGAAAAAGTCTTCCAAGTAAGTGGTCCCAAGAAAGAAGCTGGAGTTGCCAACCTAATATCTAATAAAATAAACGTTCAACCAAAATAGATCAAGCTAGGTGGTAAAGGACACTTCTTATTTATCAAAGCAAAAGGACACAAAGAGAAAGTCTTAGTCCTGAACATCTCTACTCCAAATGCAAGGGCAAACAGATTCATAAAAGAAACTTTACTAAAGCTCAAAACATACATGGAACCTTACATAATAATAGTGGGAACATTCAACATCTCATTCTCATAAATTGACAGGTCATTGAAACTGAAACTAATCAGAGACACAGTGAAACTAAGAGAGGTTATGAACCAAATGGATTTAACAGATATCTGCAGAACATTTTAACTTAAAACAAAGAAGTATAGCTTATTATCAGCACCTCGTGGAACCTTTTCCAAAATGGAACATGTAGTTGATTACAAAACAAGCTTCAAACAAAAACCAAAACATTGAAAAATTCCATACATTCTATCATATCAACATGGCCTAAGGCTGGTATTCAATAACAACAAAAACAACTGAAAATTCATATACTCTTGGAAACTGAACAACTCTACTTGGACAGGATATAAATAAAGATAGAAATTAAAGACTTGCTGGAATTCAATGAAAATGATAACACAGTTTGCCCAAACTTATGGGATAAAATAAATGGAATGATAAGAGAAAAATTTATAGAACTATGTGTCATGCTGGTAAAGAAATTGGAGAGTTCCTATACTAGCAATTTGTTGTAGATATCCCTGGCCTTGTACTTTGATGCTAATTCCACTTTCCTGAGAGGGGTGGCAGAGGAGGAGTGAATGAGTACACAGGTGACTTCTTGTGAACCTTCTGTCCACCTTAATTTGTAAAAAAAGGCTAGAGCCAGTGATTGGGCAGTAGAAGGGAGGTGGAGGAAAAGGCTTGGGGAAGGAGAGAGAGAGAGAGGAAGGCAACTATGGAAGATGAGGGCAAGAGTAGAGGAAGTCAACGGGGGAGGAAGGTCACGGAGGAGGAAGTTGACAGAGGAGCAGGAGGTGGAAGGACAATGGAGGAAAAGCACATGGCCTAGAAAAACCACAAGTTATAAGGTATCTCATAGCTAGGGAATAGAGTAGTCTAATGGTAAATCTGCCAAATCTAGTGTTTTCCTTGACTGGTCTTATTTGGGTTGTAGATTTAGCACCTCAGCAACTTAACAGTATACTTGAGAGCTCTATAACAAAAAGAAACATCCCTCAGAAAAGTAGATGCCAGGAAATAATCAAACTCAGGACCAGTGTGGGGCGGTGGGCTGTGGGAAGCAGCTGGGTGCCTGGTTGAGCAAGCCTTGAACCCCGGACCTTTACCAGGACGGCAGGTGTTCGGCGCTGCCCCCAGGCCCTGGTTCTTTTCATTCAGCTTCGGCCCTCCACAGCCTCTCCCAAAGAGAGGTCTATCAGTCACTAGGAACAGTGCCTCAGGCCCTCCCACATGTAGATGAGGCATCTCTAAGCTCTCTGACCAAGCCAATAAGCGTTATCTGCTGTCAGACCCTAACCCACCCTGAAACTGTATATAAAGGCTCTATTCGGGAGAAGTAAAGGTGTGTGTTCGAGAATCATCTTGGTGTCCTGGAGTCTTTGTCTCAAGAGCTGTAACACTTGGGGAGAGATCCGCTCTCCCGGAACCTTCCTGGGGCACCAAGCTGCTTCCTTGCCTGCTAGCCGGCTTCTATCGGCCCAGCCCGGGCGGCTCAGCGTGGAGAGGCAGGTGCAGCACCTGGGAGTGAGCGGAGACTCGAGCAGAGGCAGCAGCGGAGGAAGGCAATCTCTCCTCCCTGCTTGTACTCGCACCCTTTTGGCCCAGACCCCTCACACCAGGCTGGGTGAAGACCAACAGACAGCGGAGACATGGGTAGAGGACCCTCCCTGCTCTCACTCTGCCCTCAGCCGGGAGATCATCGTGGGACACCCTCCAGAACCGGGGACCACCACAGCTGGCGCCCAACGTGGGGCACGAACAGCCACGCAGCCACAGGAACTGAGACCACGGAAAGGTAAGCCCCCCCAACTCTGAAGACCTGTTGTTTCCTCCTGTGTTTTCAGTCAGAGCCATCGCGAGGATTTAAATAAGCCAAAGGAACAACTGACGCTTTCTGGCCAGAGCCACTCTCTGGTGCTGGTTGAAGGTTCCTCTGGCCTCTGCTTGAATCCCGACAGTCCACAACGGGCGTTGGCAAAGACTCTCTATCTAGACCCTCTCTAAAAAACAAAAAGAATAAATCTGGTGATGCAGCAACCATTTAAAAGCCACAGGGCGGTTTGCCAGAATCCTGAAATCTGCGGCAAGGCTTAGCATTTTGGATCTCTGTGGAATCCCCCAAAGCCGTCAGGCTAAGGGAACGTTCCCTTTGAACAAAGTGCTTTCTCCTCTTTTCTATCATGGGCAACTCAACATCATATAAGAAATCACCCCAGGCCAGGCAAATATGCTCCCTACTAAAGTCTCATGGGATAAAAATAACTAAGAAACAAGCTTCCTTGTTTTGGGAGGAAGTCCTTCAGATAGCGCCATGCATGGCTGAGGAGAATATTTACAATCCAGACTCATGGAGCAGAGTAGCTTCCCTTATCAAAAACAGAGATAAAAAACCTTCTTGTGAGTTTTTGCCGATCTTAGCCGCAGTTCGGCAGTGCATAGGGCCATCTAAAATTGGACAGACTGAGAACAATGCAGCTCCTGAGCCCTGTCAGTCAAATGAACCCAAAGAGCAAGGTCCTAAAAATCACCCTATTTCAGACCTTGAAGCCCTTACCCAACTAATAAGAGAGATAAAGTTATCTACTACCCACCCCTCCGGCCATATGCCTTGGAGGAAATGCCAAACAAACCATCTGCTCCTCCTGCTCCTCCCTCCCACACCCAAAGGCAAAGCTCCATTAAAATACCAAAGGAGTTCTTACCTGCCCCTCCCCTTGCTCCACCAACTCCTATCCAACCAAAGAGAGATAAATCCCTTCCCCTTCTCCAAGCTGCAAAGTGAGAGGCCTTCAGAGCCTGCAGACAAAAGCCCACCAAATTCCATAGCCCCTTATACTCAACCGTCAACCACTCAACAACTATGCAATTTCAGGGACTCTCATAAAAAAACTAACCCCGCCTCCTACATTACTCAGGAGTCTGATATAGAACTTAAAACCCAAACTGCTCGAGCCTTCCCGTTAATATCAATCCCACTCGAGCTAAACCACTTAACTGGTACCCATTCCAAGCCTCAGACCTAAAAGAGCTCAGGCAAGCAGTGAAGGAAGATGGTATTCATGCACCATGGACAAAATCTCTCCTACAGAGCCATGTTGCCAACTTAAACACTCCCCAAGATTGGCGAGATATTTGCCGCTCTGCTCTTCCTGGTCCAATGTATCTAGAATGGGAGGCTTACTATCGTGATGAATGCCTTCAACAAGTCAGGCAAAACCTAGTCAGGGGCGATGACACCCCATGGACTTTTAAAAAACTCTTTGGCCAGGAAGATTTCTCTACTGGAGCACAGCAAGCTACCCAGCCAGCGGGATACTATGAGCAAGTCCATCTGTGTGCCATTCAGGCCTGGAACAGGCTAACTCCACCCTCAGGGTCACAAGACCCTGCCTACTCCCTGCTATCCCTCCATCAGAAGGCTGGAGAATCCCTATCTGATTTCATTCTCAGAACTAAAATAAGCTTAGAAAGGAAAATCTCCAACCCCACAGCTAGAGACCTTCTTCTTAAATCTATTGTTTGGGAAGGCATGACTTCTGAGTCTAGGCTAGCTTGCCAGGGTCTCCGGAAGAGCATCCTGATAGGTGGATTGTGGCAACCCGAGAAATAGGAACCGAATCACACCAGGTTGCATCCATAGCTCAGGCATTTGTGGCAGCAATAAAAACAAAAGGAGTCTGCTTCAGATGTGGAGATGCAGGACATTGGAGAGACGAATGCCCACTAAACTCTCCTCCTATAACAAATTCTATTCCCGCTAAGACCATCTGTCCCCGCTGTAGAAAAGGTTTCCACTGGAGGAGGCACTGTACCTCTCGATATGATAAGGATGGTAAGCCACTAGAGCCTTTAAACTTCAAACGGGGCAACCCTCAGCCCCGACAGTAAGAGGGACAACTACTCCCGTAGAGGCCTTATGGGTGCCTAGCATCTCAGAAGGCTCCCACCCAAAGTTAACGATTAAAATAGATGATAAACCATTCAAGTGTCTTATTGATACTGGGGCAGATAGGACAATCTTAAGACAGCAAGAGATCCCGCAAGACTGGCAACTGGTCCCTGGGCCCCAGCTCCTAGGCATAGGGGGTACCTCTCACGCATGTATCACCAAACAGACCTATAGGTGGGAGGACCCAGATGGGGCTACAGGCTTCATACGTCCCCTGGTGGCTCAAGTAACCACTAATATTTTAGGGAGAGATATCTTAGAGGCCTTAGATGTGGTTCTTACCACTCAACCAGAAAGAGACCACATTAAGACAGAGGATATTACTTATGAAGAAAATAGTACCCAAGGAGACCCAAAAAATCTTCCTCTAAATCACCCCCAATTCTAGGGGCCACTGTTAGATTTAATACTCCCTGCCTTGACTGGCTCTCTGACGAAGCCATATGGGTTCCACAGTGGCCTCTATCAAGGGAGAAACTTACAGCCCTCAGAGAACTCGTAGAGGAGCAGCTATCTCTACAACACATCCGCCCCTCCCGCAGTCCATGGAACACCCCTGTGTTTCCTATAAAAAAGAGCTCAGGGGGGTGGAGACTATTGCACGATTTGAGGGCAATTAACAAAACCATGCGAATCTGGGGCTCCCCGCAAAGAGGGTTACTCCACATCTCAGCTATTCCTACCAATGTTCCCCTATTAGCAATAGACATAAAAGACTGTTTTTTTTTCCATCCCTCTCCACCCCCGGGACTGTGAACGCTTTGCATTCTCAGTGCCCCCCATTAACAACTCTGGCCCAGCCTCACGATATGAATGGACTGTTCTTCCCCAGGGAATGGCTAACAGTCCTACCATTTGCCAGGAGGCTGTAGCCACTGCTTTAAAACCCTATTTAGACAAGGGGCTAAACATTTATCATTGCATGAATGACATTTTGGTATGGGGGGATGCTTCTACCTCCCCCTCCCCAACTTAAGGACCAGCTAATACCTTCCCTATCTGCCCTAGGATTCAAAATAGCCCCTCACAAAATCCAACTTATTCTTCCCATTACATTTTTAGGAATGGAGATCTCCCTTACTTCAATACGTCCCCTCAAACCCACCCTTTCTTTCCCTCAAAAATTAACTCTTGCCTCCCTCCAGAGCTTCTTGGCAACCTTAATTGGCTTCAACCCTGGCTCCACCTTCCCACAAGCACCCTTCAACCCCTCTTTAACCTCCTGAAAGGAGATAAAAGTCCCCCTCCCCAAGGACACTGTCCCCAGAGGCAGTCCAAGCCCTAGATTCTGTCAATTCAGCCCTAAAAGATATGGCTCTTGCCAGGTATGACCCAACTATACCTGTAGATCTCCTTATCTTTAACTCCTCCCCTACGCTTGTAGGAGCCCTTTACCAACCTCAGGGGGTACTAGAATGGCTCCATACCCCAATGGGTGGTGCACCTCGAATCTTAAATGAAGTGGATGCACTTGCCAACATGATTAAAACTGGCAGGGATAGAGCCTTACAAACCCTAGGAAAAGAACCTGACATTCTTGTCACCCCATTCTCCCTCTCCGATGTTCAGTGGCTGATCAAAAATCATTCCCACTTTGCTATCAGCTTAATAGGATTCCCAGGACAAATTGACAACCATTATCCTGATGAAAAATGGGCCTCTGCCCTCCCTCTGTTGCGATGGCTACCCCCAAAACTATTCTCAAGAGAGCCCATAGCAGGAGCCCCCTCAATATTTACTGACGGGGGAAAGAGGGGAGCTGTAGCAGTAATATATCACTTCCCTGAGGATGGACCCCCTATCCTCAGATTCAAAGAGCTTCCCCACCACTCCCCCCAATATAAAGAACTATATGCCATTTACCTAGCTCTAAAAGAAGTCAAAGGCCCCCTTAACCTCTTTTCAGACAGTGTATATGCTGTCAATTTGCTTCCCTGGTTGTCAAGATCATTTGTCAAACTAGATGACAACCCACTCTCCCCTCTACTCATACAGGTCTCCACCCTCCTACAGCAGAGAGCCTCCCTCATCTATATCCAGCACATCCGATCTCACAGTCCCCTGCCAGGTCCTATATCTGAGGGGAATGCACTTGCTGACCAAACTGCCTCAACAGGGACATTCATAGCCTCCACTGAGCAAGCAGACCAATTTCATTCACGCACACACACAAATCTAAAGGGGCTTCATGCTCGCTTCCCCCACATCCCCCTTGCTCAGCTCCAAAGGATAATAAAAACGTGTGCCTCTTGTGCGTCCCTCATTACCACCCCAGCTTTACAAACCATGGGCACCAATCCCAGAGGCCTCAAATCTAATGCCTTATGGCAGATTGATGTTACCCATGTCCCCCAATTCAGTAGACAAAAATATGTTTTTGTAACCGTAGATACCTACTCACATTTTATTTGGGCTACAGCCCATACTGGTGAAAACTCAAAAAGGTTAATTTACCATATGCTCTCTACCTTTGCCATCATGGGCATTCCTCAACAGATAAAATCGGACAATGGCCTGGCCTTTATTAGCGCCCAATTTAAACTTTCTGTGCACAGTGGGAAATTGCCCATCATACGGGAATTCCCCACAACCCTCAGGGCCAAGGAATAATAGAAAGAACACACCAGACCCTGAAGGCCCAACTCCTGAAACAACAAACCACCACTTATCCCCCCAATGTACAATTAATGATTGCTCTGACAACCCTAAACATATTTAACATCTAAAAAACTCCAAACACCCTCCTATTTCCTTCCATTGGCACACACCAAAATTAGCTCCCCCTATCCTAGTACGATGGCGAGATCCTTTGGATGGAATTTGGAAGGGAACAGACCCCCTCCTTACAGCTGGGAGGGTTTTGCTTGTGTTTTTCCACAGGACCAGCCCAAGCCTATCTGGGTCCCTGCTCGAAATGTCCGACACCACCCCACCAACCAAGCAGATGTCCCGCCTCTCACTAACAGGTCAAGAACCAAGGAGGGGAAGAGAAGGCAGAGGAGACGCCATGCACAGAGGAGCAGCAGAATTTCCTGGAAGGATATCCATGACCTGGTGACAGCTGCCCAGGCCATGTGTCCTCCACAAGCACCTCTCTCCTCTATTCTCTTGGCTGTTTTTGTCATCCTTCATGCTAACTCTGCTACCGCCCAGTCTCTCCCTAGGCTTCCCAACACCTACCATTGGAGATTCTATGCTAGGGAAACCTACAATGGACACAACAAAGTTATAGGAACTCAGGACTGCCCACTTAAAGGATGTCAAACCAGGATTGAGATTCCCCTACACCCAGAATCCATCTCCACTATCTCCAGCCCTTTTCTCTGCTTTCCTTACCGAAACACAGGTGAATGCCTCCAGGAGGTCTCCACATATGGAGGTTGCCGATATTGGAGCTGCAGGATGGAATCCACCAGTCGAGGTGGCACCATGCTCACCAACCTTAAAACTCATTTTCAGCTTTCCATCAGTGATCCATGGAATGAACGTTGGCGAACCGGAGTCATGGGTAAACTTTACTCCAATGGCTATGCCAGATACCCCATAGCTGACCTACACATCTCCCGTGAACTTGTCCCTGCCCCCAAATCCGCCTTTACCCATGCTAATATTATCCAACAGGAAAACCAGTCTCAAGAGGAACTACAAACTACCCTCTCCTGGCTACAGTACGTCCAATATGCAGCAGACCTCCTTCCCTTAACGACCCACCCCAATTCCTCCCAATGCTTTTTCTGTGCCTCTCTCTCCCGACCATTATTAACAGCTGTTCCCATTAACTTTTCCCTTTATGACCTCCACGGACCCCTGCCTGCAAGGAAAGCACAAAACCTTCCTCTCTTTGACCTAACCCCACCTCTTTGCCTTGTAGGGCCCTCCTCAAAACCCCATCTCACATGTGCCCATGACATCACCATTCTGGTGCAAAGGCACTGTAGGTGCCTGTATTAACTCTCATTTTCAGGGCTCCTGCACCCCCGTGATCATTGTCCCCCAGGTTTATCTCTACGAAACTGAAGAACTCGCCTTACAGATGGGAGGAAGCCGAAAGAAGAGAAAGATCTTCATCCCTCTGCTCATTGGACTAGGCCTTGCTGTCTTACTTGGTGCTACTGGAACTGCTGGAGCAGCCCTTGTCCAAACACAGCATCTGGCTGGCGACTTCCAGGACAAGCTTGACCAGGCAATGGCCTCTACTACAGACAGCCTTGAATCTCTTCAACGCCAGATAACCTCGTTAGCAGGAGTTGCTCTCCAAAACCGGAGGGCCCTAGACTTGTTAACTGCTGAACATGGGGGGACTTGTGTTTTGCTGGGGGAGGAATGTTGCTTCTATGTCAATGAGTCTGGGCTGGTAGAACAAGATGTACAAATGCTCAAAGAACTCCAGGGGAACCTTCGGGCACACTATACTCCCAATACCCCTACCCCTTGGTACTCTAACCCCTTGGTGGCTTGGATTCTTCCCTCCTTGGCCCCATACTAGCCATTGGAACTTTACTTCTCCTGGCACCCTGCCTCATTCAGTTTCTAAAGCAGCAGATAAGTAAAATTGCAAAGGTAACTACCAATCAGGTCTTGGTTCAGTATCAAACTCTTCCCAACATAGGAGATACTTATTCTGATGACACCTCTCCTTTATAAAAGAAAAAGGGGGAGTTGTGGGGCGGTGGGCTGTGGGAAGCAGCTGGGTGCCTGGTTGAGCAAGCCTTGAACCCCGGACCTTTACCAGGACGGCAGGTGTTCGGCGCTGCCCCCAGGCCCTGGTTCTTTTCATTCAGCTTCGGCCCTCCACAGCCTCTCCCAAAGAGAGGTCTATCAGTCACCAGGAACAGTGCCTCAGGCCCTCCCACATGTAGATGAAGCATCTCTAAGCTCTCTGACCAAGCCAATAAGCGTTATCTGCTGTCAGACCCTAACCCACCCTGAAACTGTATATAAAGGCTCTATTCGGGAGAAGTAAAGGTGTGTGTTCGAGAATCATCTTGGTGTCCTGGAGTCTTTGTCTCAAGAGCTGTAACACTTGGGGAGAGATCCGCTCTCCCGGAACCTTCCTGGGGCACCAAGCTGCTTCCTTGCCTGCTAACCGGCTTCTATCGGCCCAGCCCGGGCGGCTCAGCGTGGAGAGGCAGGTGCAGCACCTGGGAGTGAGCGGAGACTCGAGCAGAGGCAGCAGTGGAGGAAGGCAATCTCTCCTCCCTGCTTGTACTCGCACCCTTTTGGCCCAGACCCCTCACACCAGGCTGGGTAAAGACCAACAGACAGCGGAGACATGGGTAGAGGACCCTCCCTGCTCTCACTCTGCCCTCAGCCGGGAGATCATCGTGGGACACCCTCCAGAACCGGGGACCACCACAGACCAGGAGAATAATAACAAAACATCAACAAAACCAAAAGCTTGTTCTTTGAGAAAATCAACAATACAACCAAACTAACTAAAGGGCCCAGAGATAGTATCCAAATTAAGAAAATCACAATATGAAAAGAGAGACATAACAAAAACTTAGGAAATTCAAAAAATCATCAGATCCTACTACAAAAGCATATACTTAGTAAAACCAGAAAATCTAGGTGAAATGAATAATTTTGTAGACATATACCACATATCAAATTTGAATCAAGATCAGCTAAACTATGTAAACAGGCCCATACCCCCTAAGGAAATAGAAGTCACTTAAAAATGTCCCAACCAAAGAAAACCCAGAGCCAGATGGCTTTAGTGCAGAATTCTACCAGATCTTTAAAGAAGAGCTAATACCAACACACCTCAAACTATTCCATAAAATAGAAACATAAGGAACACTACTTAATTCACTCTAGTAAGCCACAATTACACTGATACTTAAACCACCCATGGACCCCACAAAAAATCAAAATCAGATCAATTTCCCTTATGGATGTCAATGCAAAAATACTCAATAAAATTCTAGCAAAATGAATCCAAGAACATGTCAAAATGATCATTCACCATGTTCAAGTAGGCTTCATACCAGGGATGTATGTTTGAATACATAAGTATAACACTGTATAATAAACTCAAAGGAAAAAAAAAAACATGATCATTTCATTAGATACTGAAAAAGAATTTGACAAAATATAATACCCCATTATGTTGAAAGTACTGGAGAGATCAGGAATTCAATGCCAATATCTAAACATAATAAAATTAGTATACATAAACCAACAGTCAATATCAAATTAAATGGAGACATACTTAAAGCAATCCCACTAAAATCAAGGACAAGGCAAAGCTGCCCCTTCTTTCCACATCTTTCCTTTATAGTACTCAAAATGCCAGCTAAAGCAAAAAGACAACAAAAGGAGTTGGAGGGGAACAATTTGCTAAAGAAGTCAAGAAATTACTATTGCTGATGATATGATAGTATACATAAGCAACCTCAAAAATTTTACCAGAGAATTTCCACAGCTGATAAACAACTTAAGCAAAGTAACTGGATATAAAATTAACTCAGATAAAACAGTAGACTTTCTTTATGTAAATGATAAAATAAGTTGAGAAAGAAATAAAAAGAAACAACATACTACACAATAGTTACAATTGAAATAAAATATCTTGGTGTAACTCTAACCAAACAAGTGAAAGATCTGTAAGACAAGAACTTCAAGTCTCTCAAAAAAGAAATCGAAGAAGACCTCAGAAAATGGAGAGATCTCCCATGCTAATGGGTTGGTAGAATTAACATAATAAAAATGGCCATCCTACCAAAAACAATCTATAGATTCAATGGTATCCCCATAATAATTCCAACACAATTCTTTAAAGACATGGAAAGAGAAATTCTAAAATTTTACTGGAAAAACAAAATACCCAGAATGGTGAAAACAATTCTTAACAATAAAAAAATATCTGGCAGAATCACCATAACTGATCTCAAGCTATACTACAGAGCAACAGTGATAAAAACTTCATGGTACTAGTACAGAGACAGGTAGCTTGATCAATGGAATAGAACTGAAGACACAGAAATAAAATCATACACTTATAAACACTTCAACTTTGACAAAGAAACCAAAACCATACAATCTAAAAAAAGGAAGCATCTTCAATAAATGATGTTGTTCTAACTGGAAATCTCTATGTAAAAAATAAAAAATAGATCCATATTTTTCAACTTGCACAAAACTCAAGTCCAAGTGGATCAAGTACCTCAACGTAAACCCTCATACAATGAATCTAATAGAAGAGAAAGTGGGAAAGAGTCTTGAACTCATTGGCATAGAGGGAAATTTCCTAAATAGAACTCCAATGGATCATTCTTTAAGATCAAGAATTGATAAATGTGACCTTATGAAATCAGAAAACTTCTGTAAGGTCAAGGACATAGTCAGTATGACAAATCAGCAACCTACAGATTGGGGGAAAATAAAACAAAAAAACTTCACTAACTCCAAAGCCAATAGAGGGCTAATATACAAAATATATAAAGAACTCAAGAAGCAAACCACTAAAAAACCAAACAACCCAATCAAAAAAAAAACAATATAGAACTGAACAGAGAATTTACAACAGAGGAATCTCAAATGGCTGAGAAGAACCTAAAGAAATGATGAAAGTCCTTAGTGATCAGGGAAATGTAAATAAAAACAATCCTGAGATTGCACCTTACACCAAACAGAATTACTAAGATCAAAACTCAGTTCACAGCACATATTGGTGAGGATGTGGTGAAAGAGGAACACTTCTCCATTGCTGGTGAGATTTCAAATTTGTAGAAATACTCTGGAAATCAATCTGAAGTTTCCACAGAATATTGAAAATAGATCTTCCTGAAGACCTAGATATACTCTTGGGCATATACCCAAAATATGCCCTACCATGCCACAGGAGCACAAGTTCCACTATGTTCATATTTATCAGGCTGTAGAAGGGCATCTTGGGTTAGCATGGGCCTGGGATTCCAAGATTGCAGATGTTTGACCACGCTCCCAGAACCCAGGGCCCTGACACTCAGTCTAATCTCCACTTAACCTGTACTGTCAGTCATGTAAGACACAGGTAGAGGATGTGACTAACAGTCCTCTGCCTAGAGAGATTTACATATTAATGAGGCCAGGGGCATAGATAATTAAGTTATTCCTCCATGTTCCCTCCTCCTTCCCACCTCTATATAAACCAGCTCTCCCCAGGCTCTTGGCGGTGACACACACATCCAGATCCAACTATCCCTCCATGGATAATAAAGCTACTCCTTGGAAACTTAGTCTACGTGTCTTCTGGGCCTGGGACTTTCTCATGTATGTGGGAACCTGGGTCTCTACGGCCACACTGACCCTTGGGCCTCCTCCACCATGGTTCCCAAGCCGCCTGCGCTGCTGTGCCCCCACAGGACGCTTCTGCTGCAGTCCGGGATGGGCCCAGGCCTGGGGCCTGCACCCTCCCCCCAGTGCTTTTTCCAAACATGTGGCATTACTTGTGATAGCCAGAAGCTGGATCCAATGCAGATGTCCTACAAAGAAGAATGAATATAGAAAATGTGGTTCATTTACACAACTTAATACTACTCAGCTATAAGAATGAGGACATCCTGAGTTTTGCAGGCAAATGGATAGAACTAGAAAATTCATCCTGAATGGGGTAATTCTGCACAAAAGAACATGAATGGTACATACTCATTAATAAGTGAATATTATCAAAAATACTACAGAATATCCAGGGAACAATCCACAGAATCCCGAAGTTAACAAGCTAACAGGCCCAAGTGAGGATGCCTCAATCCCAGTTTTGAGGGAAAAGAAAGGAAGCATGGGGGCTGGTGAGAAGGAAGGAGGGATCTGCATGAGAAAAGGTACTAGGAGGGGAAAAGGACTTATCAGGTATTGGGGGTGGGGAAAAGAGGAGTGATGCTTTAGGGTCAGCAGAAAGAATGGAAATACTCAACCTCAGGAGGTAGGAGTTAGAGTATACCAGACACCTAGGAGGTGAGAAACTCTCAGGATTCAAAGGGAAGGACATTAGATGAAATACCTAACAGTGGGGAGAGGGATTTTGTATGGTCTCACCTTCAGTGGAAAGATAAGAAATCATGTAGAGGAATAAGGTTGCCATCTCACAGTCAAAAATTCTGACCTAGAATTGTTCCTGTCTGAAAGAACTGCAGGGACAAAAAATGGAGAACAGCCTAAGGGAAAGGATGTCCAGGGACAGGCCCAAATTGGAATCCAGCTCAAGGATAGGCTCCAAGGCCTGACACTATTACTGATTCTATGTAGGTGTGCTTACAGAGAGAAGCCTAGCTTGGCTGCCCTCCAAGAGGTCCAACAAGCATCTGAAAGAGTCAATGCAGATACTTCCACCAATCCAATGGAGCCCTATGGTTGAATTATGGAAAAGCTGTAAGAAGTTGAGGAGGATGGGGACTCCATAGGAAGAACAGTAGTTGAAACTAACCTGGATCTCCAAGATCTTCCAGACAGTGAGCAACCAACCAAGCACCATACACCAGTTGATATAAGGGCCTTGACACATATAGATCAGAGAACTGACTGGGCTGACCTTAGTGAGGGAAGATGCACCTCACCTTTGAAAGTCTTGAGGCCCAGGGAGTAGAGAGGTCTGGTGAGGTAGGGGTGGTGGAGAAGAGTTCCTCTTGGAGTAAGTTTGGTATGAGGAACAGTCAGAGGATCGATTGGGAGAGTGATAATGACTGAACTTTAAAAGAAAATTAAAGAATAATAAAAATATAAAAATAAAAATGAAGAAAATTATAACAGATAAAAGAAAGAAACAAATAACATAATACTTGTAGCCAACTGATACAACTAAAAAAACAGACAAAGAAAAAGAAAATTCTTCCTGAGTGAGATTAGGTTAGGCAGGTCCAGAAAGACAAATAAGATATGTTTTCACTTATATGAGAAATTTAGTTGTTAAATAAGGGATAATATCACTGCAATCTGCAGACTCAGAGAAGTTAGACAAATAAGAGAGGTCTCATGTATGGATGGGTCTTCCTGGTAAGGCGAAAGAGAATAGATTTTGTAGATAGACTGGAGTGGGTGGTTATGGGAATAGGAAGTATCAGAGAGGGATGGAAGAAAAGAGTAGGAAGAAAGACTATTAGAATAGTTGGGCCTTTAGAAGGGAAAATGGAAAGATAAGGTAGTGAAACTTTTGGAACCTATGAAAATGACCCTGAGGAACACTCCTAGTAATGACAGATATGAGTCTTGTACCTGCCATCTTCTGTAATGTGGTTAAACTCTCAGTGTTGGGACTTGGTCACCAACCTAGCTACAGAAACTTCAACCTACAAACTGTCCTTCCCCAGTCCCATGGGGCATTGAACTGGGATCAGAAGACCTGGAAAAGAGAACTGAAGGATAGGGGTACATGAAGAATGACAGCTTGTCTATAGTCTGATCAAACTGTAATTTTAATTTTTTTTCACACAGGGTTTGTGCACATAGGTAGTTGTGGGGAAAAGGATGACACAGGAGCATATGTGTTCTCAGGGGGAGTACAGATATCTTCCAGAACAGAGTTTTGGCAGGGTGAAGAAGCAGGGAACAGGTCACTATGACTCTGTCTATGGGTTTTATCTAAGCTGATACCTTCCAACAAGGCTACCTATCCACAAGACCTATAACTACTTATTCTTATTTAGGTTAGTAGTTCTCTAACAACGGCTGCCTGATTACAAGGTCTATAGTTATCTGTTCTAGGGTCAGTGTTTTCCCACAGAGACCAAGACTTTGTGTTAGCAGGCATATATAACTGAATTAGGCCTATGGCTGATTTAAGCCTTCAGTGTATAAGCAAGGTTGCTTCCAATACTGTCCTACCTGAAAGATTGGCTGAGACAATAATGGTTCTGAGCTTGTGGGAATGGCCAGCCATGAGAAAGAACACATAGCCATAACAGCTTAGAATACAGGAATTGGAAGCAGGGTGGTTCAGAGACCTAGACTAGAACCAAAAATTTTAAAAAAAAAATCAATGAAATGATTCATAATGATATTCTATATTTATAGATCAGTCTTAGTTGTTACCAGAAAAATTTTCTCTAGTAGGTTATGGACAGTAACCCACAGCCCACAATTAAATGAAGTTGGAAGAATCCTGCAGAATAGGGGAGAAATTTATAGTAGCATTAAGGGTCAAGGACACCATAAGAAAACCACAGAATAAATGGAACTGGGTTCATAGACCTCATAGGATTGAGCAAACAATAAGAACATCTGTGTGTGTCTGTCTTGGGCTCTCTGCAAAAATTCTGTAGTTCTTTAGCTAATGTTTTTTGTTAAAGTCAAAACAGTGGGAGTGTGGTATCTTTGATTCTTTTGCCTGCTCCTAGCACCCTTTTCTTCCTTCTGGGTTCCCTAGTCCAGCCTTGATATTAAGATTTATACATAGATTTATTGCAAGTTGTTGGGCTATGTTTGGTTGATATAACTGGGAGGGCTGTACTTTTATTAAGGAAAATGAATGATCTGGTTCATAGAGGAGATAGTGGAGACTGGGAGGAGAGGAGGGAGGAGATGCTGTGATCATGATGTATAAGAGAGAGAATAAAGAAAAGAAAACAAAGACAACAAACAACAACAATTAAAAAATCAGACTGGCATGTATGCTTCATAAAGTATTCCTCATTTGAGAACCCTACCTGGTGATTTATAGCATAAAGTGAGAATACAAACTAGACAATGATGAAAGACTTTCAGGAACTTTGTGGTCAATGATGATATCTTCTGTCTTCCAGCTGTTTTGGAGTGCTTCCATTGTAGTTTTCCAGCTAGTCTTACACACTTTTACTTATGTAGCAAGAAAAATATAGAGGAGACTAAGTTTCCGAAGTATCTATATAAATGTGCTTTATAGACTACTAGTATTAGAAGTTGATAATCTACTTACTTAAAATGTGTTATTTCTGTATATTTATCATAAAATTGTCTTAATTGTTTTGTATTATAATGCAATTATTTATTTACCAAGCAACTCAGGGTTATTGACACTTTGGCTTTAAAACTATTGATTAACTTAAACATTTTTGTATATGTGATATTTAACTAAATGAAATGGAAATCTCATCTTCACCATCCTAGAAACAGAACTGAGAGTTCTTTGGTAAAGGCAGGTAAACAGGAATTTTCTCAAATTCCTGGTAATAGTGTGTTAGAGATTAGAGCACAGTAGTGTTGGCATTTAGTCTAGGCGCTGCCCCACAGTTACCTCGCAACAGCAAAGTATGACTTATTCACTATAAAAGAGGATGCTTTCCTCCTCCTCTCTCTTGCTCGCTTGCTCTTGCTCTGTCCCCTTGGTCCTGCTCCCTCTCTCTCCCATTCTTTCCCCCTTTCTCTCCTCATGCTCATGGCCTACCTCTATTCCTTACCTTTCTCCTCTCTCTGCCTTTCTCTGTTTCTACTCACCAATTTCAGCACTGTAGCTCCCTCCCTCATTGTATTATAAACATTCCTGGTTCCAGGGAGAGTTGTTGAGCTTGGAGCCACCCTGTGTTGCCCTTGAGGCAGAGACTCATTCAGTCTTTATGACTGATCATTTCACTGACCCGTTCTAGGACCTCTAATGCTGGGTGACCCTCTCTCAAAAGTGTTCTGCACTCCTCCTTGGAATTTTGCAGCCTTAGAACCAACATTCGAGTTTATGTGGCCCCCGTTTTTCTGTGATCCTGACTCACCAACCTCTAGGTCTATGTGATGACCCAGTTTCTAGACTGGCGCACATTACATTAGTTGTTGAATTTGTTTCAGGGCCCATTACTTTCTAATGACCCTATGTGCCTTGTACCTGTCCCTATAAGGGTGTCTCTGGTCATCCACAGAACAGCAAGCAAACTCCTAGTTTGGCCCTCTTCTTTTAGAACTCCTCCTAGATCTCCCTCCCCTCATACCTGCCTATTGTGAGCCCGTATCTATCTGCCTAGCAAGGTTGATGTTCTCGGACACATTGCTAATATGTGCCACTTTTGTGGCTATCTACTTACTGCTCTCCCAGTACCACAACACCCTGGTTGCTCTCATTCTAATTTGCAAGCCTGCTATATGCAATCTACTTAAGTGCTGTTCTCTCTCCCTCCACCCTCTCTACCATCGCACTCTACCCTCTCCCTCCCCCTCCCCCCTCCCTTTCCCCCTTCTCTTTTCCCCTCCCCTTCCCCCTTCCCTCCCCTCCCCCCCCTCTTTCTCACTCACTCTGTCCAGGACTCTGTTCAATCCTTTCCCCCTCCCATCTCTGGCCACTTTGGGGATTGCAAGGGCGATGGGCCAGGGAATGAGGCCAGTTCCTCAGGCACACACAGTCTGGTCAATTGTGGCTCCTTGCAGCTTGCATGCTTCAGACTGCAAGAGTGTCTCCAGCCTTGGCTGAGGTGTGGGTATGTCTGGTGCATCAGCCGTGCATTTTATTGCGTCGGTTTCCCATGCAGTAAATCAGCCTAGGTCAGAAATGGAGCAGGTCAAACATTCCATGATGATCAGTAGTGGACCTACACACACATGACAGCTCCATGGTGGCATGGGCCTGAACCAGCACAAACACACTCACTTTCTGTCCCAGTGCCATAGCTTATGCCATGGCTGTCAGCTTTCTAATTTCTTTCCATTTTTGGTTCACATCAACTTTAAGTCAAGTGTATACTAAACAATTTATGCCTTTCTATGTGTGTCTCTTCATGTGATTTTCTCTGCTAATGCAACCTGTCAAAGATACTTAATAATTAAGATAATGTTTAATAATCCTGCCTTGGCAAATACTGATTTTTAAACAATAAAGGTTAAAGATCACTGCCTTTTATAAATATATGTTTAGCTTTATTCTTTGTTACTGCCATTAAGTTATAGTGTACTCTATTTGCTAGTACATTTTCAAACAACTAATTAAACACTGGTTGTCTAATTGAGATATGCTTGATAGATATTGCTCTGAATCTTGTCAGAAATCTACTAAATTTATATACATGTATATCTAAGTTTATGACAGACAGATTCCTAAAGTCTGACAGGAACCCATCAAGGTCTCCAAGAAGATATGGGAATAGTGACAATACTACTGGATTGTAGTATGATAACTATTGAGAAACACCACTCCTTTGCCTTGCCCACTGAAAGAGCATGGACTACACTGTGGACAAACAAGATACTTGAGTATCAAATGTGTAATATTCCCTAAGCCAAGAATGTTCATTTCTCATTTCGTATGCATCTATTCCACAGAGAAAACACTTTTCATGTTCTGAGCTTAAAAGCCAGACTGACTCTTTCCAAGTTGCCATGGAGACCACAGGGACCTTAGAGTCATTTAGGTCGTAGACCATAGAAAAACTCTGTCAATTTAATTAATACATGACTCCTAGATTATAATTTACTCTTCCCCAGATTTCTGACTACATTGACAGCTAAGCTAATTATAGCTTGATATTAGAAAACAGACCTATCTCCTTACCCTAAGGTAATTCACCACTATATTTACTCCTTAGTAAATTTGTTAACTAAGTAAGACTGCCAGATTTCTTACAGATTTCATGAAAAAGGATGTACATGCTCAGATGTAAGCTTTCACACATATCTCCTATTACTTCCTTACCTAACTCAGTTTCCAGCAACTAAAAATACCTCATATTTTCTCTTCTTGCTATGCCACTCCTAACATTATTTGGTAGAGTTCTTATAGATTTGCCTAACCCTGATAAAACACTCTACTATACAATCCAACTGTATAATCACAAATTCAAGTTTTAAGTTTTCTTTGTCTTTTAACTAAATTTGAAGTGATTCTCTTGTTAAATCTACACTATAAGCTATCATGTTCAAATATAAGTTTCCCTTGCTTATCTTTTAACTATAGACTTAAGGTATTTCTCATGCTAAACTGTATGATCTAATTGTATAATCACAGACTCAAATATAAGCTTCCTTTGACTGCCATTATGATAAACTTAAACTGTTTCTTGTGCTAAATCTACACTAAAAAGTATCATGCTCAAATATAAGTTTCCTTTGGTTATCGTTTAACTATGGACTTAAGGTCTTTCTCATGCTAAACTATATGATCAACTGTATTAACAAGATCAAGGTTTTGAGTTTACTTTGCTTCTCAATCATAAATTTAAAATTGTTACTCTTTATGTACATTAGTCTCCTAGACAGAAGGAAAAAAAAAAAAACCCTTCTTGTTTCTTCTGCTCCTCCAAAGTTTTTTTTTCTTCACTAAACTCATTTTAAAGATTGTTCATGTTGTTAACAAATCTATCTCCTTTGTAAACTTATAAGCTACAGGAAATCTCCTCAGTTCTATTTCTCATAGACTAAATAGACTCTGTCTAGATAAATACACCTACCTATTCAAGAGCGTAGGATTCCTCATCTGTGCCCTAGAATTGAGACTCACCTAACCCCAACCACCAATACCTAAGGGTTTCAAATGTACTTTCAATGTATACCTAAAAAAAATGTTTCTTTCTTCCAAATGTACTTGACTTTATTCTACACCAGTATATACATATAAATATATTATATGTATATATATCCACCAGTAAACATATATATATATATATATATATATATATATATATATATATATATATATATAATGTGTGTGTGTATATGTGTGTGTTTCAACATCTTGTCAAATCCAGACGTTTACAACACCCAGGACAGATCCAGAGAAGCATTCCCCAGATGTTCCAAACAATTCTCACAGGCACAGACATAAATACGTCTACTGGATCTGTTCCTTCTGATGTATCCACAGATTACAGGACCTGGACAACAAGAAAGCAACCTACTCTTCTAGGACTGTACCAGCATCCTCATACACATTTTCCTATGTTTTCCAGAGTCATGTCACCCCAAAATCAGCATGAAGTAGCTAACGATCATTACAGTTCTATTCTTGTTGTACCATCACCCATTCTGTTTTTTAACTCTTTTAATTAAACCAAAATGAGGGAATGTTGGCATTTACTCTAGCTACACCCCACTAGTTACCTGACAACAGCCCAGTGTGCCTGATTCACTATAAAAGGGGCTACCTACACCTCCTCCTGACTCTTGCTCTTGCTCTGTCCCCATGCTCCTGTTCCCTGTCTCTCACCATTCCCTTGCCCCATCTCTTTTCATGTGCTCATGGCTAACCTCTTCTTCTCTCTCTCTCTCTCTCTCTCTCTCTCTCTCTCTCTCTCTTTCTGCCTTTCTCCTCCCTCAATTCCTCTCTCCATACCCTGAATAAATGCTATTCTATACTATACCATTGTATGGCTGGTCCCTCATGGGAAAGGGATGGACCCACAGAGGCACGCCCTTCCCCCACACCTTACCACACCTCCACCAAACATATTTCTTCTCCTCTTATCTTTTTATAAAACACAAAAGTAATCATTTAGAAGGAAAAGAGGTATTTTAGTCCCATCTATTTATCTAAGGTGTCCTTTAGAACCTCTTGTAAAATAATTAATATCAATTAATTGAACCTAGTAACTAAAGAAATAAAATGTCATTTACTTAGATTGTTTATTTATTACAATTATTTATTCCAAATCATTTCTAGCTAAGAAAGCTATAAGAAAGGATAATCTTCTCCTCATATTTTACATTCACATGTAACTTTTCAAGCAATTCATGTTGTGTATAGTATGAAAATGTATTGTATGTTATAGACTCAATTATGTTGCCTTAAATTTTAAGAAATTTAATGTTTTTATATTTTAATTTTTAAATGTATATGCCTGAGTAACCACTATTTCACAACAAAAACTAACTTTTTTTAAAAAAAAATTATGTGTATGATTGATTTGCCTGCATGTATGTACGTGCATTATATGTGTGTTTCATGACCCTGGAGGATATAAGAAGGCATTGGATACTGTGGTCCAGAAAATACAGGCAGTTGTGAGCCTTTATTTGGGTACTGGAATCTGAACCTGGGTCTTCTGCAAGAGCAGACAGTCTTAAATGCTGAGCCTGGGCTATAGAAGCCAGAAACTCAGTTTTACAGATAATATTATATATTACAAAATAGGAAATAACATTGCTACAAAAAGTATAAATATAAGTTAATTATGATAGATTTTTATGTATGCAACCAAGAAGACAGGAAAATACAGAACTAAAGCTATGTGCTATTTGGGTGGGTAAAACCTGAAAAAATCACAGGAATAAAACGTGATATAAAAATATGATTATAACAAACAAAAAACTTGAATACAGGAAATAATGTGGAGTACATATAGAATACAGAATGGGTAACTAATATCTATAATGAAAACATCTAAATGGAGTAGGCAACTAGAACATTTAAAGAACACTGCAGACTCAGAAGCCAAACCACAAATACTGTAACTTCACCACCGATGGAGTATCTATTAGGGATTTCTTCTTTTCAAAGAAGACATTCAACTACCAGAGATTACATAAAAAATTATTCAATGTGTTTAACTGAGAAATACAAACACAAAATATAATAAGATATCATCACATTTTAGTAAGAATGACTAGCATAACAAAAAATACAATACATGCCAATGAGCACCTGGAATAAATGAAGCAGGCATTTTGGTGGCCATATAAATTACTATTAAAATTATGCAAAGTAAACTATGGAGGTCCTCTTCCCCCCCAAAAAAAAATCAAATCAGACTGCTGTGTAATAGAAAAATCCTACTACCGAGTATATAACCAAATCAGAAATTTTGAAGAGTATTTTACATTCCCATGTTAACTCCAGAACTTGTCATAGTGTCTAACATAGTGCAAACACCGTAAGTGCTCATTAGCATGTGAAGGATACAATTTATAGTAAATAGTAGTTATATCTTCTATGACAACACAAATTGAATAATGACCTGTATATGAAGTGAAATAAGCTATACACAGAAAGATGAATATATGCCACATAATTTCATCTGAGGAATATAAATGCTGATATCGCAAAAGTTAATCACATATTGATAGTTTGTGGAGCCTGGGGCAGAAGATAAAATTAGGTGGATAGTTGAACAGTGGGTATTTGTGTTAAATAAGACTAAAAAGGCATGGAGCAGTACAGCTTTTTACCTAATTATAGATAGCTGTAATGTGCTTTTGGTTGCAAAAAGGCAGAATTCCTATCACACAAAAAAATTGATAAATGTAGAAGGGAACCTGATTTAAACACTATATAATATACATATGTAACCCACATTGTACTACATTTATACGAATATAAATTTTTGGTATTTTGCATGATTTAGAAATTAAAATAATATAGGTTTAAATGAAAGTAAAATATTAAAAGTAGTACTAGATATTGTCCATTTGAATATTTAAAAGGGTAAAAGAAGGAAAAATAGAAGTCTCTTTATAAGTTTTACATAACAAAGGTTTGGTCATGTTGAGAGTTTTATGCTTCCTATATGGTCTAGAAATTGTCCTATGTTTAATGAATGTTTTACTTATTTAGCTGATAACTGAAGTGGGGATTTCTGGTTTCATTGGAGACTCAGTAGTGTCATATGATTTCTTTTTTGAAACTGTCTTATAGAGTATGCTTTGTTGAAGCAGACACGTGAGAGGATGTTTTGCTGAGAATAGACACATAGTGTTTTTCTGGAAGCTGCCTGATAAAGGGATGTGCTATTTTGCTGGAATGAAAGCTTGAGAGGACATGTGTTGTTTTCAAAGAGTATAAGTATAACCCAACAGACAGTAGACAACATTCTTCCACTGCTTTGTTTTGCAACGTTTGTTGGGCTTTGTTGGACTTTGATTTTTTTTTTTATTGGATATTTCATTTACATTCCAGATGTTATCTCCTTACCCCATTTCCCCCCAACACCAACCAGGAATCCCCTATCCCATCCCCCCTCCTCCTGCTTCTATGAGGATGTGACCCCAACTACACACCCACTCCCAACTCCCCACCCTCAAATTCCCCCACACTTGGCATCCAGCCTTCATGGGATCAAGGATCTCCTCTCCACCTATACAGGGCCATCCTCCCCTACATATATAGCTGGAGCCACGGGTCCCTCCCTATGTGCTCCCAGGTGGTGATTTAGATTCTGGGAGCTCTGGTTGGTTGGTATTGTTGCTCTCCTCATGGGGCTGAAAACCCTTTCAGCTGCTCTGATGCTGGTCATCATTGGCCAAACTCTTATATTTGTTCACCTTGCTTTCTTCACTGATTTTCACTTGTCATGACTTCATAGAGAGAACTGCACCAGTAAACTTTTGGTGGTATTCCAGATGCTCAACAGACTTGTATAGATCAATGTAACTGTTGGGCCATGGAAGGGCTGCCATTGGCCTGGAAACCCTGAGATTGCAGGTGTGGCCACACCCCCAGACCCACCCGCTCCATTTCACTGTACACTTAAGACACGGGTAAGGGGCGTACCTAAAAGCCCTCTGCCTTGAGATTTGCATATAATGAGGGCAGGGATGTAGGTAATTAAATTTTCCCCTCCCTAACTCCTCCCCTTGATACTCCCCAATATAAAGTAACCCTTCCTGGCTTTTGGTGGGAGCGCACCAGATTCACCATTCTCGTCAATAAAATTACTTCATGGAAACTCAATTCTGATGTCTGTGTGGGCCTACTTCTACTCAGCAACCGTCTCGACCATGTGGGAACTACAGTGTCCTGGACGGGAAGTGCTCCCGAACCCAGGCCTCCACTTCGGCCCTCTCCGCCTCTGCTTCCTCATCAGACATGGGCCCGAATCCTGTGCGTGAGACCTGCCCCAGTCGCCGGCCACCTCAGCCACCACACGGGAGGCTTTGGGGCCCCGGGCACCAGCCCGCGTTGTTTCCCACAGTAACCCCTTAACAAAGCCTTTTGGTTTCTTCTGGACCAAGCAGGTGATACTGTTTAATGTTTAGTGCTTTGATAATAGACTGAACTATTGACAATGAAGATTGGAATCACACCAAAGAACTACTTCTAAAGAGGTCTATAATCACCATTTTCCACGTGGAGAGAGGGGGAAGGGAAGGGGAGATGGTCAGAGATAACCTGCAGGTGTGCGGGTCACAGGGACAAGAGAGAGAGGACAGACCAGACAGCCCCTTTTATAATAATGGGCAGTGTTAGCATTCTGTCAAATCACTCCAGTACCTGCACAGCCCGTATGCTCTCCACAGTTATCTGGTAACAGCTCGTCTGCAGGTTCTCGTCTCCCCTTCCCTTTCCCCTTTCCCTTCCCCCGTCCACATGGTCATGGCCGGCCACCTTTCTCTTTCTCCCTTCCGCCCTAAATGAACTCCCTTCGTGGAACCCTCTGCCCTGGAGTCCAAGCTCCTACATGATTTAGATAACAACAATGATGCCGAAACCCAGGAAAACGAAGACATGGGGATCTCACAATGTCACCGCCACCACTCCTACTCCATTCGGACTTTGTCTGCCGCCCGCTACCAGCCATCACCAGGCTTGTAAATTAACATCCACTGCCACGCAGCTGACTGCGTGAATTTCCACCACTGCTGCAAACTTCCACCACATGAGCTGTGCGGGCCTCACATGGTTCTCTGCCACTTGGGCTGGGTATTCCAGACAGGGACACAAACCCCCGGTTCCCAGGAAAGATCTCTTGAGCTCAGAGCTAACCCTGTAACCCTGTTCCCTCTAGGACGGCTCCCTGTAGGCGAGACACTTCCCCCTCCTCTTGAGACAGTTTCTTGTGGCTGAGTGCCCCAGGCCAGGCCTGGACCGACTGTTCTGTCTGCATCAGGAGCACTGCCTCGGATTCTAATCCCCAGTGTGTCTCTCCCAACGGGTTAGCCTTTCGTGCACTTCTCTCCCTCATTCCCCTGTCATCTGCGACTGTTTGGATTTAGTTCTCTTGGTTTGCCAGAAGCAGCAGTTAGTACACTGCTGTCTCCTCCTCTGCAGCCAGTCCACCAGTTTGCCTGGTGGGTCTTAGCTCTGCTCTGGGTCTCTTTCAATCCTGCCAGGGACCCTCTATGAGACTTGCTTTCCCACGAGTGCAATCAACATTGCTGTGATTATGGGACATGCTTGCTTTTTTCTTTTTCTTGCTCACTGCAGTTGACTGCCAGAGGCTCTGGGCAGTGACTTCAGCAGGCATAGCAGGAAGTCCTGCCCTGCTAGCAGGAAGTCCTGCCTTGGTGCCGCTGCCTCCAGCAGACCTGATTCGCAGTGCCTGCCAGCAGTACGATCGTTTGCCACTGTATCCAGTTTTCTTATTCTGGTCCTAGCCAAATGTTTCTTTGCTAAGGCTCTTTCAGACTCTGTCTCAATATAGTTTTACTACTGCTATTAAATTCTATTCAGTTACAACCAATCCTTATGGCTCTCAATTTGTCAGAAGTTTGCTAATACTAACTTAAATAGTTTATAGCTGACAGAATTCCCAAAGCCTCTAGTAGTTGACCCTAGATGGTTTCAGAAGACTTGAACACCGGACTCCTAGAAGACACAGCCTAGATTATACATGAACGAATGCAGTGGAGTAAACTGGATACCCTGAATCAAATGACTTAGCTAAGTCAACCCGGGGTAAGTCATTTCTCATGTCATGTGTATCCATTCCACAGAGAAAAAGCTCTGCGTCTTCTGTGCTTGAAAGCCAAACTGACTTCACCCAAGAGAGTATGGAAACCATGGGGACTGTTGGCTAGTGGACTCTGTCTTTTTTTTTTAATTATATAACTGGTAGATTGTTGTTTACTCTTTTTCAGACTTCTGACTACATTGATAGCTAAACTTTCACAGATGTAATCTGTTACCTCATTATCTAAACCACCAATTAAACACTTTATATTTCCTCTTCTTACTATTCCACTGTCCTAAATTACCTGAGTTCCTATGAACTTGCCTAACTGTTTTATTACACATTCCACTATATGATCCAACAAAGGTTCATCTTAAAGACTGCTGGTGTGGTTAACTCATGCTGTTATCTCTTTGGTAAACTTATAAGCTACAGGAAACCCACTGAAATCTACCTCTCACGGACAAAATAGATGCCATCCAGATAAGTACATCTGCCTGAAGGTCCCACTTACTATCACAAAGGGTGGGATCCCTCTGGGTTTCAAATATACATCTTAAAAAAATTTTCTCCCAAGTGTGCTGAATCTTATTCCCTACATCTTTTCAAGTCCAGGTGCATCCAGGACAGCGCCAGAGAAGCAACCTTCAGATGTTCCATCTCCTGTCACAGACACAGCTGCTTCTACTGGACCTGTTCCTTATGGCCTATCCGGATGGCTCCACAGACCCTGGACAGCAGGACCAGACAAACATCCCCCATACCCAGGTTCCCCTTAAAGACACATCACCCCCAGTGTCAGCAGGAAGTAGCCAGATATCACAATGACCCTATTCCTGCTGCGCCATCACCTCTTTCTAATTTTTTTCTTTTTCTTAATTATACCAAAACTGGAGAATGTTAGCATTCTGTCAAACTCCACCTCCACAGTTACCTGGCAACAGTCAGGTATGCTCCTCTCCGCAGCTACCTGGCAACAGCCAGGTAGCCCTGCCCACTATTATAAAAAGGGCTGTCTGGCCCATCCTCTCTCTCTTGCCCCTTGACTGGCTTGCCTGCAAGTTCCTGTCTCCCCTTCTCTTTCCCCTTTCCTTCCCCCTCTCCACATGGTCATGGCCAGCCTCCTTTCTCTCTCTCCCTTCCTCCCTAAATAAACTCCCTTCTGGAACCCTCTGCCCTGGAGTCCAAGTTGCTCTGTGATTTAAAAAAACAACAGGCAGGGCTACCTGGCTGTTGCCAGGTAGCTGCGGGGAGGAGCATACCTGGCTATTGCCAGGTATCTGTGGAGGTGGAGTTTAGACAGAATGCTAACATGCTGGATAGTATTATGTCCAATTGAAATAAGCTAAAGTTCTGAAAGAAGGGAAGCTTATTTTTTAAAATGCCTTTATTTATTGTCCTGTAGGCAAGTACATAATACATTTTTAATTTATGGTGTGACATAGGAGAGCCTAGACCATTATGGGTGGGACTAGTCCTATCTTTGTAGTTCTGAGTTTTATAAGAAAGCAGGTAAGTAAACAAGTAAGCAACATTCCTCCAAGGAAGTTGCATTAGTTCCTGCCTCCATATTTGTGTCCTACTTGAGGTCTTACCCTCACTACACTTTGGGCATTAACTGTTATATGGAACTATGAGTGAAAAACTCTTCTCCCACCAACAGGTTGCTTTTGTCATATGGTATCATCACACCAATAGTAACCCCAACCAGGATATAATTGGTACCAGGATAGTGGGATATTGTCATGACAGATCTGACCTTGTTTTAGGGAATAGTGTAAAAGCATATTGTAACTTTGAGCTATAAGAGCCATTGAGTGTTGAAAGCAAACTGAGCTGTTCTGTAGGAGCTTGGAAGAAAGGATTGTTGAGCATAATGTAAATGATGGAAGTCTGACTTACAATGTTTCCAAAGGAAACTGTACAAGTCCTAAGAATTTTTGGTGTCTGGACAGCTGGAGATGCGAGTCAACTATGATTAACTAGAAACTAGAAACTATAACAAAACCTTTGCCTTACTGGGACAGTGGATGCTTTTCACTTAGGACCAAAGAATAAGCTGATACTAAGAAGAGAACAGAATCATTTTGGATGTTTTTCCTCAGGGTATGCACGAGAAACTGTTTCAGACATGACCAGTGATGTGCTGCCTATTACAAGTCTATGTTTGTAGTATAAGAGTCACCTGGTGGTACTGGTTTTCAAGGCATGAAGGGGTCATCGAGAGCAGGTGTGGATTGGTACTGTATGACAGTGCTGGAGTCCTTATATCAACCCAGGAGTTGTTATTGGTAAAGGTGCATTCCAGTAGCAGCCATGGACCCCAACATTTATGGAAATGCCCTTACTATGGATGACTACCAAGAACTGTCATTGCTGAGTAGTGGAGTTAGTCAGAGACTAGAAATGAAACCACTTTTTCTATAGAAGGCAGATCTAGAGAAGTGACCCAAGACCTTTGGAAGAAGCCAGTTGATCATAAATTAATCCCATATGGTTTATTTGATTTATTTATATGGTTGGAGTTTGATTTTGCTTGGTTTAGATTGAGACCATGCCCTATTTTTTTCTTCTTAAAATAAGAATGCAGCTTATTTTTATTTTGTGTTATAGAAGCCCATTGTGGTTTTTAAATGAGACTTTGAATTGTTTTTAAGAGATTAAAATTTTAACGTATTTGAATTTGTAAGATTGTGGGCCTTTCAAAGTTTGTAAAATGTTTTATATCATGATTATATTAATGTACTATCTTGGTGATAAACAAAAAAGGAAAGGTTGTGACTTTTCAGTGATACATTCATCTGCCATATTGACAAAAGATTAATTCAGCTATATAGTTTTATGTCAGCTTGAGATAAGCTAAAACTATCATAAGAGGAGAACTCTATTAAGAAAAAAAGTAATTTGTGATAAATGTGGGCCAGCCAGACCATAGTGGATGGGATCAGCCCTGGGTTCCTACTCCAAGATTACTTTAGATATAATGCTGAGTAACAAAGTAAACAGCATCACCTCCATTGTTTCTGTATCTGTCTTCAGATTCCAGGCCTACTTGCTTTACTGCCCTCATTGCTTTTGAGGATAAAGTGTTAGTGAAAAAAACCCTCTTCCTTTAACATGTTGCTTTTTTGGTCAAGGTATTCATCACAAGAATAATAAGTGTAACTAGAACAGCATGCAATGATAAATACCAAGGTTGAAATAACTTATTATATATTATCAGATCATCATGGAATAACACCTAGAAATGTATAGGAAATATTACCAAAACCAAAACTATTAACTACCTAAACCAAACAAAGACACAGAGAATGAAGAATATATTGTACAGAAAATACAAAATTAATGAAGAATTGAGATGAGAAAGATTTAAAAGATACTATTTGAATCAAATGAAGATTGAAACAGAACTACCACATTCTGTATGAAACAGTGAAGACAAATCTAATTTTAATACCTACTCATTTGTGCTTGTGGGGATTTATTTATTTATTTTAAATGTGTGTCATACGTTGTATTTAGAAGACGATAGTTACTCATTTGTATGCAAAAGGAGAGCATTGAATGTTTTCTGTGCCCTTCCCCCAGCCCTGAGCAGGCCTGAGATACCTTGTTTACCACAGCAGACCAAAACAATAGGACTCAGATGTTAACCACCTTGGCTGACCCAAGACCTGCTACAGAGGCTGAGATGAATAGACTGCCTGCTGAGCTTGCCTTGAGATTAAGGATGGAATCCCCTCACCCAAGCTGGGCTGAAGCAAGAAGGGGGTCGGTGGTGGTTTGTGGAGGTTGGGCTTCCACTTTAAATTGAAATATGAACATTATAGCATTGAGCCTTGATCAGCGACCTTTGTCCTGGCTTCTTCCCGCCCTACTGTCCCTTCTTCCATTCCCAGCCTCTCTTTCATGTAAACCCGGTTGACTGTGGCCACTGGCTGGCAACAGTCTTACTTTATTACTTTCAACCACCTTCCTTTGAGAGAATCTCACTGAACGTGGAATTCATTGTCTTTTAGCTGCACTGTAAGACAGCTGACATCGTCCTCTGGTTGCCAATCCTACAGTTAGATTTGTATATGTGTTCTAAATATTCAAACTCAGTTCTTCATGTTTCTGTAGCAAATGCTGTGAGTTACTGACTCACTAACCTAAACTCTTTAAAGAAAGGTTAAGAGTGAAATTTGTGGGTAAAAGTTTCTGTATTGAAAATCAGAGATTGCCTGGTACTTCTGCTCTTCCCATGCTTGTTGCTCTTTTATTTTATTCCTAAAGCTTAGAAACTCTCTCTCTCTCTCTCTCTCTCTCTCTCTCTCTCTCTCTCTCTCTCTCTCTGTCTCCACACACACACACACACACACACACACACACAAGCACACACACACTCACACATGCACTTATACTCACATGCATATAAAGACACACACTAAGACAGAGATATACTAATACACATAAATAAACAGTCATACACTTAAACACAATGTGAAGAGAAGAAAGGAAACAGAAAGATACATAGAGTGACACAAAGGGACAAAGAAGACACAGATTGACAGAAATCAAAAACAAATTATAAAATCTTAAATGAACACAGGTAAGCCAAATTCAAAATTAATAGAAGAAAATAATTACAAAAAACAAGAAATTAATGAGTTAGAAATAAAATAAACAATACAAAGAATTAATAAAATGGAGTTGTTTTTTTACAAACAAAATCAATCAAATTGTAACAAAATAAGCAAAAGGACAAAAGAATATCAAAATTAATAAAATTAAAAATTGCAATTATTATAAAAAATACTCAAATCATTAGGGAGGCTCATTTAAGATTACTGTGAATACTTACATATTAATATATCAAGAAATTCAGAAGATATTGATAGTTTTTAGGCCTTTCCAAATGAAACCAAAGTGATATAAGCAAATCTAAACATAAATAATACTACTAATAATAACCAATGAGCTAAAAGTAATGAAGTAACTTGAAATACGATAATACCTTGTCTCAGTCACTGTTCTATTACTGTGAAGAGACATCATGAAAAAAAAACTTATGAAAGAAAACATTTAATAGTGTCATTGCTAACAGTTTCAGAAAGTTAGTCTATTTCCATCAAGCTGTAGAAAATGGCTGTGAACAGAAGCTGGGAACTTACATCTGATCCAAAGAATGAAGAAAGAAGAGTCCAAGAATGGACATGGTTGGTCTCTTGAAACCTTAAAACCAGTATCTCTAATACTACCTAAATAGTTCATTAATTAGAAAACAAGCATTCAAATATATGAACCTCTGGGACCCATTCATATTCAAACAACCACAAGTAATATAATTTTAAAGCATTTCCACCTGTAACTTGTTCCTTATAAGTATATGTTAGCCTAAGTATAGGTTTGTGTTGATAAATATTTTGTTGGTGTATTGGGAACTACAAATCTATATGGTTTTCCTTTGTCCAGATTTTCATAAACTCCTTGGTCATTAAGACAAGTGATGTCACCTATATTGCAGTATAGAAAATTACATCATTGCTGAATGCCACATTTAGCCAGGCATTCTAATATATATAAGTGAAATTTTAGGGTTTAGGCTGAAAGACCAGAAGTTCAACACAAGCCTGGAACATATGCTAAGATATCAAATTAGTGTTTAATTGAGTTCAGTATTTATTTGCCACTTTTTTCCTATAGGTTCTTATTTATTTAGCCTATTATCTTTTACTATTCACATTTTCTACTAATAGACAACTTTAAAAAAAATTGTAACACTGTATGTAATGTAAATTCCAAATTACCTTTAAGTAATTTTTGACTTCTGTGATATTTTCCATTATCTCTCATTTCAACATATTTAATATTTGTATATGCTTCAATTTAAATTTTGCTTAGAGGAATAAACATTTAAAACATTATAGCATGAATTATATAAAACTCCATACACTGGTCAGGACTGTTGAATGCCATTAGTTTAGAACATGTTAGAAATTAATATTTTCTTGTTTATAATATATATGTATATGATATTCTGTATATAATATAGTAATATTTATATTAAAATACTGTATATTTATATATATATATATATTTGTATTATATAACACACATTATAGATATGTGAGCTACTGTAATGCATGTATATGTAGATATAAATATACAACTAAGCCAAAACATAAAGCATATTATATATTTAGTGATATTTTTCTACACTAATTTTTTTAAGTAAGCTGTATTTACTGAAAAAATACCACATGGTTGTCCAAAGGATAGTAATGAAAACTCTTTTTTCTCTCAATGTGGAATGAGACTAAGTACTAGATTCTTCTGTACTAGAATGTCAAAAAATATTCTAGTAACTCTTGCCTTGATATTATAGAAAATTTAATAAACAATATTTAGTGATGAGCTTATTTCTCATATTTCTGACTGATATAGAGTAAGAAACACCAACTATATTTGAAAAACTCAATGTATAAATGACCTATATAATTGCATCTTAGAGTAATTTGCTATTAACAATTTTACTGCTGAGAACCAGAACTCTATATGATTTATCACACTTATGTTTCCAATTTTCCCAACCAAGTGAGGCCAAAATATAATTAAATGTTTACAAATATTTTCAGTTTACAATAATCTGTGCTAAATATTCAACTATATCATACTAATTAGATGATATTATTTTAAGATCTAATTCTGAAGTTCTAAAAATAATTAGTGCTGTTTCTCATTCTCTTTTCCTCCTTTTTCTTTTTATTTACTTTTGTATTTACAAAACATTCAAAAATGTTTGATAATATTAAATTACATTCTGTAAAACATGTCCTTCTTAAAAATGTATTTATGTGCAAGAAGGTAATCTTTGTTTTTCATTTCAATATTATCATTTAGCTAACACTTTGCTTAACATTTATATGCAGATATAATTCAGGACTATCACTTTGAAAGAAATAGTGAAATTTTTGATGGCTTTTCTATTATTTATTAAACAACTCTATTATGTAGAATGATCAGAAGCTTATTGACTTACAGAGATAAGAAAGGTACAAGTGTTTCCTTTTCAGGATTATACTATCATCAGATCACGTTAAGAGCTAGATATCATTGATACTGGGTTTACAAGTGAGCAAAGAACAGTATTCTACTACCTACATTTTACTTTGCTGTTTCGTAGTAAGTTCTTTGAAGATTTCAGCTAATTCTGTCTTTTCTCATATAATTTAATTCAGTATGACTCAGTTATAAAAAGGTAAGTGTTAAGAGATGATAGGTAACATATCCCTTTCCAAACTAATCTTTAAATGTCTCTGTGTTAAGGAATATATAGTCCAGAACTCTAGATGCTATTTTAGCATGTTAGAAATCAAGTGTAGGCAGTAATTTAAGGAAACAGTGAATTTAATAATAATGAATATTTATCTTTCTCTAAGGCTTATAAATTTTAAATAAGCATTGTTTATGGGAAACCCTGCTAGTTAAGGTTGTAGTTTGCCATGATCAGATAGCTCATGTGAGCTTGGCACAAAATGGAGGGTTCCCTTTTCCAGAAGGAATTCCCCTTCTCTGACCTTGTCTGGAAAGGATACCCTCTTTATCTGGGGAAGATTGCATATTGCTGGGCAGACCTACAACTCCTCCCACCTTCCATAATTACCAACCAAGCAAGTAGCTGAGATCCCTGGAATGCCTCTCCATACAAAGGAGGTATTTACAGAACTTTAAACTGCAGTTTTTCAATTTTATTTCCTCTGAAAACTATTTTTCATGCTCCAAGATCCATATATGCCCTGGTTCACCCTAAATAAAATGTATGGATTCAAGCCCACCCTGATAAATGTATGAACACTAGCTAAGATCATCTAAGAGAGCTGTTTAAGTTGAACATCCTCAGAGAAAGTCTTTGCCTAACAGAGTTGTATACAATGCTAAGATCTTCAGAGAAGTCCTTCTTTCTTCTGTCCATTGATACTCACTCTCACATGGACCAGCGTCTTTCAGAATACCATCCATTGCAGACTCCATTTAATCCTCCATCCTGGTGTACAGCAGTGTCTGCAAAATCTAAGAGGGACAAAAACAGAAAGTGTGGAAAAACTGTTGGACCATGGCAGGCATACAGCATTGTTTTAACTTGAAAATGAAATGTCTCCAAAGGCTACTAAGCTAATATCTTTGTCTCCACAGCATGGCATTATTGGGTATTAATAGGATCCTTGGGATGTAGACTGTAGTAGGATGAGACTGACTCATTGGAGTCATGCTCAAGAAGGTAATACTAATATTCTTTCCTTGCTTATGATTATGAAATATAACACAGCAGCAAGGGTAAGGGGGTGCCAGGTGAGTTTTTGCCAGGGTATCCCCTGATAAATCACACCATGCCACAGACCTAGTTTATACCAGGTTCATTTGGAGGTTTATAGGATTGTAAGTTTGTAGAGAGGGGAGAGGGAAAGGGAGGGGAGGGTCAGGGGAAGGGGAAGGAGAAGGGAGGGGAGAAGGAGAGGAGGGGAGAAGGAGAGGAGGGGAGGGAGGGATGAGGAGGGAGGGAGGAGAAGAGAGTGAGAGAAAGAGAGAGAGAGAGAGAGAGAGAGGCCAACAGGCCTTTTATACCCTGCCACTATTATTACACTTGGCAAGCTATAGAGGCAGGTAATGAGGATGCTATTTGTTGACAATATTTAAAATGGTGGCACCCAATGTGGCTTGCTCTTCTGGGACTGCAATGTTCCTGACTAGACAAGGCCTGAGGCCAAGAGCTACAGTATACTCTTGCTGCTGCTCACCAGGGCTCAGGACAGCCAGAAGCACTGGCCCTGGCACTCATAAGACATCAGTGTGGGAGATGGCTTTGCCAATCTTCCATGCTGTCTCCACAATGATTGGCTGAGCCCAGATAATACCCACCATCCAATGGTATCTGGTAGAATGAGATTCTTAATGCTTAAATATTATCCAATATTTATATATTTGGAAATGCTCAATTAACAAGATGACCACACAATTACAGTTGTTACCCAATACCTAACCTTAGATAAAATTTGCTACCCAGGACTATTCTTGATGCATCTGTAGTTTTCCATGGCTGTTACATCTCTCCATCCTCCTAGCTCCTCTTCCTATCCTTCCCCTCTCTCTTTCATCTCCTCACTCCTCCTCTTTAGCTCCTCCCAAATTACTGAGCTTTATTGTAAAATGTAGTGGGGGGGAAATATCCTGCTACAGCTATTGCTAATTTTTGTTATGTTTTCGTATTTAGTTTTATTGTCTTTGAACTATGCACATGTACATGTGAGTGCAGGTACTTGCTGAGACAATTCGCTAATCTGGAATTACAAATAGTTCCAAGCTTCTTAGTATGGGTGTTATAAATTGCACTTGGAAGACCTTCAAGGACAATATGTTGTCTTAACTGTCAGCACATCTTGCAGCCCTTATTTCAGGATTTAAATTTCATATGATTCTATAAATGCTCTCTGCTAGTGAACCTTAATACACAATAATTCTACAAAGGTCCAGGTACAAGAAGCAAAGGTAGATAAAATGGAGCTAGAAAAATACAGGTGAATAATTAGGTTGTAGGAATGAACATTTACCCCTGTCAAGGATGTAGTGTGAACATTTTTCTCTGCAAAGAAGGGTACTAGCCATTGTATTCTGCTTGTACATACCCTCTATGTCCTTAATGTAGAGTTCTTTGGATTTACAGTTGGATAAATTGTACCCTTAAAATTAAGGTTATCACCCAGTTCAAAACTTTTTCAATAGCCAGATATGGGTGTTGATGGAAGTTGGATGGATTCTCTTGAGTAACTATATTTTTGAAGGGTCATATGAGTAGAATTCTTCCTCTATGCTATTCTTATCAAAAAGTATTTTTGATAAAACTGTGTGATATCAAATGTTCTGAAGACAGAACAATCTTCACATGTCATAGTGGATGCTATTAATATTTTTGAATGACTGTTTTAGTTACTGAGTCCCCAGATCAAGGTACAATTCTTGGAGGGGGATTAGATATATATTAAAATATCAACCATACCTTATGTCAAATTTCAATGTAAAATTCTGGCATGGGAGTGTTTTGTAGATTTAGGAAAATATCTAAAATAATAAATTCAATACAAAAAAAAATGAGTGAATGTTTTTGTGTAGGCAGATGAAGATACTTGCAGAAGCCATAAAGTTAGCAAGTTAAAATTTAAAGGTCAGATATCTGTTTTGTTTTCATTAACAGTAGTTTAAGAAACATCTTTCATAACAGTCTATTTCCATATTTGTTGTATGGCTACATGTCAAAACATTTCCAGTATTTGGGACAGGAATGTTTTTGTTAAAAAAAAATAAATAGAACAATGAGGTTGAATTTAATATAGCTCTTTATTGACTCATAATCATAATGCCAGAAAGTGTTATATAGACTGATAAGGGGTAACTAGCCCCCAAAATTATGGTTAGCTATGAATCCTGTGTATGATGATAACAGCAAATCAAGCTGTATGTGCAATAACAGTGTAATAGTGGTAATATAATAAACCATAGCAGAATTTAATGTGTGAGACAGTAACAGGCCCTAGTTTGGAATATAATGTTGTCATTTTGCTAAACAATAGAGAATTGTGTGGTGCTGATAGCTCAAGCATGTGCTCAGACATGGGTCCTGTTAGGCGGATATGTGATTCCCACATGTCTGCCACCTCAGGTTGCTGGACTTGGCTATGGGGAGTGGAAGCACGAACCTGAAAGTCCTGGAGGGGCAGGGCTCCTAGTCTCAGTCCTGGGCCAACACTGAGATGTGATGAGGGAGAGAGAAGGCCCCAACAGTGCCCCAGGGGTTGGAGACTCTCTGTTACTGTACTGGCTTGACTGACTCTGCGGCAGCCTCTGTCACTGGAACACAGAGAAGCTCTCCATAGGACATTAGGGTGCAGCTCGATACTTGAAGATCCTCTCCTCAGTTCTCCATGGCATATCAGGGGCAGCCCTGCTTATACACTGAAGGCCTAAAATCAGCAATAGGCCAGACATACATGCCTGCTAGCACCAAGTCTTGGGTCTTTGTGGAAAAACACTGAAACAGATGCCTAGAAGCTATTGTAAACAAGCAGCTTTGGTGGAGGGCTGCCAAGCCTGAGTAGCCATAGACCTTGTAGATAGGGAACCTTGGTGTATAGTACCAACTTAGATAAAGACAAGTGAATCATAGGCGGAGTCATAGTGGTCTGTCTCCTGAACCTACACCCAGCTGACACTCTGTTCTGGAAGATATCTGTACTCCCCCTAAACACCTACGCTCCTGCGTCACCCTTCCCCACATCCTGCCTTTTTGTGTATATAACCTATATGTGAAAGAGTAAACATTACGATCTGACCAGATAAGAAGTGACAGGTTGTCACTACTTTGCATTGGCCTGTCCCCATTTTCTCTTTCAGGTGATCTCCCCAGAACCCTGTTTAATGTTCTGCTGGCCAGGACAATAGCAGTCCCCAAAGATACAATGAAGTCTCTGGTTTTACAAGATTTATTGTCATAGCAGAAAGTCGATGATTCTGACTGCACCCACCCTCACCCCTGAAACTCAGGGCAGACCTGAGTTAAGTAGGGAGGGAGGATGGAGGAGGGCCTAAAAAAGAATGCTTAATTGGCTAAGCCCTCTGGCCTTTAGGTATCTCATTAATATGGAAATCTCTTGAGGCTGTGGCCTGTAGTCATGCCCTCTACCTGTGGAGGGGTTGGTAGGGGCATTGCCGTACTTGACTGAAAGGCACTGATCAATGGAGGTCTTTGGCTGTGTGTCACAAGTGTGAAATCTGGGAGTGTGGTAAAATGTATTCCATCAGTGGGGCGGTGGTGGCGCACACCTTTAATCCCAGCACTTGGGAGACAGAAGCAGGCGAATTTCTGAGTTCGAGGCCAGCCTGGTCTACAGAGTGAGTTCCAGGATAGCCAGAGCTACACAGAGAAACCCTGTCTCGAAAAACAAAACAAAAAAATAAAATGTATTCCATCCCTTGCAGGGTCTCCGGCCATCTCTAGCCAGTGCTCAACCAGAAACGAACCTATCCTTTTCACGGTCCCACAGTATTGCAGTGAAATTGCCATCTATCTATTTTTTATTTATACTTATGTATTATTAGTATTATCAGATACAGTGGATGGAAAATTCTTTTTGCACTAAATGATAGCTAATGTCAAGATTAATGTCTGACTAAATTATTTGGAATTAGTGTCAATTACATTCATTTATAATGTTGTTATGACTCAGTAGCCTGTGATTGTTAGTATAGTTTGTTAACTGGATAGAATCTAGATCAAGTGAAAGATGGGCCCTGTACATGTCTACAAATAGTTATCTATTTTTCTCCCTCTAAGTGAAAAGGCACAACTTAATTTTGGGGAAGAACGATTCCTTGACAATAGAACTCTGGATAGTGTGAATAGAGAAAAAATATTGAGAAGTGGCTATTTTCATTGATTTCTACTGATAGACTGTAAATAAAATGCATCCAGCTTCTTCAATATCCTGCGGCCCTGTTTCTTTAGATAGGATGGGTTTTATCTTGAACAGTTCCCAGAGTAAACTGGTTCTCCCTTAAATAGCTTTCGTCAGTATCACAATGAGCAAAGAAACTAAGACAAAATCCAAAATTCATAACTAAGCGGAGAACAAAAACAAAATGAAATATAAAACTGTACTGTATTCTCTAAGTCTCTGGGACCATGAGAGAATAGAACATAGAAAGAAGTTGGTACATAGGAGGGGTTGGGTGATGTATAACTGATTCCTATGGCTAAACTTGAACATCTCTGCCTTGAGTTAGCAACTTTGATAGTATAAATGAGGTCCTCATGAGATTAAGCTTAACAATATTCCTGCAGAGGGGTTCAGATGACTCAATAGATACATGAAGCTTTCATTGAATTCTTATAAGACCCCATATTTCCCCAGGTTTTGTTAAAAAGTTGATTTTGTATAATTTCTTAGTATTGAGGCTTGTTCTTAACTATAGCAATAGAAACTGAATGATTTATTTGTTTTTATTCATTTTTTTATTTTATTTTAAAAGATTTATTTATTATATGTATATGAATACACTGTATCTTTCTTCAGACACACCAGAAGAGGGTCACAGATTCCATTACAGATGGTTGTAAGCCACCATGTCGTTGCTGGGAATTGAACTCAGAACCTGTAGAAGAAGAGTCAGTGCTCTTAGCTGTTGAGCCATTTCTTGAGTCTCCCTGCCCCCGACTGTTCTTTAATCTCCATGTTCTTTTATTTTTCCCAGTCTGCTTTTATACCATTTTAATTACATGTAATTTCAGGCAGGAATCTAAATCTTAGGCTAGAACAAAGAAGTAATTTTAAATCAGAGGCTAGAACAAAAAAATAGACTTCAGGCATGAAAATGACTATGTGCTAGGACATGGAAATTGGCTCATATATTTGGTCATCCTGATAAGCCCTTAGAAACAGTGATCAAGGGAGTGATCGCAGGACCTTGTTTATTCTCTTGCTTCTTCCTTAACTATTTGCAACTATTGTATTGCTAGTTCCTTAACCTAGAACTGACTTTAACACTTGCTTATACTCCTACATATAACCACTGTACTCATTTTCCTCCAAGTTGACCTTGAAGAGAATCTTTTCTTTGTTCTTATGAATCTCTTCTATGTGGGATTCTTAGAGGATTCTTTATGTCTACATAGAAAAAACACAATATTTCGTTAAAGCATATTTAAGACATACACTGTGTGACTCCCTAGTATATTTGTACTTAAGAGACAGAAAAAATAAGAGGAACCTATTTATATTCAATTATATATAGACAACAGGTTTTATTATTTTTATGAATAATAAAATTTGAGCATCTTCTGAAATATCTAAAATTTGAAAGTAACATTCTTATTTATAAGAAAATTGTCTTAAATCTTGTATCAATTCTTCACCTGTATCTTTCTCTTATTTGTCAATTAGACTCAAAATCATGGCAATCTTCTTCCCTAAGCCTCCAGTCACTGAGACTACAGTCTTGCATATCACTCATGGTATAATAATTCCTGTATTCATATTTGTGTCCAAAGGACTCATTACCCTCTTATAAATCTTTTGTGATAGGGAAAACAAGAGTAAATATGTGCACATTTATTTTATTAGAATGAATTAGACAGAAAACATACCATATCTAATTGTTTATAATTTAACCACAGTGACCCTGAATGACAGTAAACACACTATATAAATTAAAAACCATTTATTACTAAAACCACTTACATAGGAGAGAAAAAAAAAGGTTTTTTAAGAAGAGTCAACATTTCAATATTAGTATTTAAGACTCTTGTGAGCCTTAGATTACCAGAGACCCACTGAGTAAACCACTCAGAGATATGAATTGATGCAAAAGGCAAGAGGAAATTTAAGGATCCAATGCATTTGGGTTGTTCTGCACCCAAAGGATAGGCAGTGAACCCAAGCAGCCCGTTTGGCCATTTTTGTAGTTTTTAAGACAACAGCCATTAACCACAATGTGATTGGCAGAACAGTGTGATGTTTTAAACTTTAGGGAATGAGGTGGCAAGGACTTCCCTTGTCTGTAGGTGGCAAGGGTTGGTGCATCCTTCAGAATGTGTCTACATGCTCTAGGCCTTTCCCACCAGCAGGTGGGTTCCCTCCCTGTAGCCTGAGAAATGTTAATCAGTCTCTCCCATCTGGCAAGTGTCCCATGACCTTTCCAAAGTTCCTGAGCTGACTGGGAATGTTAATTAGCCTCTCCCTTGGGGTGTGGTGGGACAAGTGTTCCAAAGTTACTCTTTAAGTATTCTACATACTGTGTTTCCATAGATAACAGGGAATGCTTACAAGTTCATAGTTCACCTGTCTGTTGAAGAAAAATTATGATTACAGTCTTAATCACTAGAAGTTATATGGAGTTTTGGGCATTAAGCTCACTCACTAGCAGAGTGCTTTCTTAAAAAGTATATGGCTCTAGATTCTGTCTTCCACTTCTCCTAGAAGAGAAAAAATAGAAGTTGGGTAGACATCTATCACTGGAATTACATCTCCTTTTGCATATTAGCAAAAAACTTCACATATAATTACATATAAAGTGGATTTTATATGTGTATATTTGTGACTTCTGTATGCATTTATGAAAGTATATGCTTGTTCCTGTGTATGTACAGATGAATGCATTCTGTTGCCAGAATAGAATGACATTATATTATTTTTCTTGTCTTTCCACCTTGAATGGGACAGTTTCTTTTTGCTACTAAGGAAGCAATGCTCCCTGGTTATTAACTTATAGGAAATTCTTGTGTAAACCTTCTTTCTCCATATAGAATGTACTGTTTTCTGAGTGGTTTCTGGGAATCTAAGTTTATATCAGATCTGCAAAGCAAGGTCTTTAACCCAACAAGCTACCTACCTCAATCAAAAAGGACTTGATAATAAAACAGGATGTGTCAGTTCTGATTAATAAATTTTAGTGAGTGTGGGATACTTTTTAAGCAAAACACCGATGTTTAAAGATATTGTTTATAATATTCTGATTGGATAAATTTAAAACCTCTTTTATATGGCAAAGAACTTCATTCTAAATTATATTAATATACTCAAATGTGAAAAATAAGTGCTTGCATACATGATGATATGAGGAGGGTACTCATATTAGAATGAAAGATATATACTTGAAATTAAAGTCTAGCTAAAGAAGCAAAAACCACATCTAACAAGACAATGAAGTACAATTAAGTGTCAATGTCAATAAATTATCATGTGAAAGCAAGAAAAAAAATTTAGATTTTTTTTCCATTGTCACCTTGAAATTGAGACATGGACATCTCATCAGAAACGTGGAGATGGCAGAAGATGATGTATCAGATTTTCTATTTTATTAGATTCACATTAACAGACTGTATTGTGGATAGCCATGGTATTGCTTGTATTTTGATGCTAATTCAGCTCTCTCCTGGAAGGGGATGTGGGAGAGGAGTGAATCATGTACACAGATGACTTCTTTTGAACTCTTTCCCCACCTTCACATGTAAACTAAAGGCTAGAGCCAGCAATTGGTCAGTGGAAGGGAATGTGGAGCTGAAAAGTTTGAGGGAGAATAAGGAGAAGGGAGAGAGGACAGGAGAAAGAAGGACTTTGGAAGAAGAACAAGATGATCTAGATTCTGCATGGCTTTAAATAGCCACAGGTAGCTGTAAATATCTTGTAAGGCATGAATAACTACAGGACAATTTGTCTTATCTAGGTGGGCAAGTCATATAATTATCAATTGGTTCTGAAATTATTGTTTGGGCATCTTGTGAAGTGAGAATTTATTGACATACAAATCTGACTGATTAATTACAAGCTTCTAGTGTTTTGATTTACAGGTTTAAGGTGATTTGTGACAACTAGCTACAAGGGGGTGGATAGTACAAGTGACTCTGAGGGAGGCAAACTGGAGCTGGGAATATAGCCACCTGGGGCTAGCCTAGAGGCAGCTAGAGTAGGCAAAAAGAGTGATGCCACCTTTTAAAATATTTCCTGCAAAATACTGGATGAGATTTTAAGGTGTATCAGGTCTAATTGTATTATTTGCATTAACTGTTTGATTTGAAAGTGAATTATTTTGTTTATACCAAATATGTCAATAGTTAGCACAAAACACAGAGGATGAGCTGCATGGATCTGAAGTGATGAGAGTCAAATATCTGTTCTTTTTTCTATCTATGGGAACGTCTGCAAATTTCATACTAATTCCATACTGCATACTTTTGCTATCTGTACTGGGGAGTGAGAATGTCCTCAATCATATGGAAAAAAAATCTTACAAAGTATTTAGAAAAATAAAGGCAAATATCAGATATTGAATAATGCTTGACATGAAAAAAAAAGCAAAACTTACTAGTGATAAACTTGGTGATGCTTCCTGACGGTAGCAGAAGAAAATGGATAGTAGGTCTTAAAATATTACATAAAATTAAATTAGATTAATCAAGTTAGAATCAGGAATATTGAGAGTATAGAATAAATTCAAGACATGAGAAAAGTAAGGTCTCTTTGCTTAATAAAATGTGGAGTACTAAATGACATCCTGGAGGAATGTGAAAGAAACACTAAATTAAAACAATAAACTAAATTAAATTATTAAATTCTATAAGGGAAAGGGACAAAGTAATATATGCAAGTAAACCTATTAAATTAAAATCTGATTTTTTTAATAGAGACTCTAAAAGCTAGAAGGTCCTTGAATGACAGTCTATAGATTTAAAAAGACCATAGGTGATAGCCCAGAGTAGCAAAATATCCAATCACAATAGAAGACAATCTACTAAATCACAATAGATAAGATATTCCATGATAAAACAAATTTAAAAAACATCAACAAATCCAACACTAGAAAAGGAATTAGGAAGAAAGTCCAACACAAAGAAGTTAACCACAACTAAAATAACACAGGAAATCATTTCAGACCAGAAATTAAAGAGAAGTTAAGCACACAAAGAAAACATCCACAGCACAATAACAAAATAACAGGAGTCAACAAAATTGTTAATTTACATCTCTCAAAATCAATGTTCTCAGTTCCCCAATTAAAAAACACAGGCTAATAAAATTGAGTCAAAAGCAACATCTATCCTGCTGCATCAAGGGACCATAAGTGAACCTCAGGGTTGGAAATTATCACAGGATAAAAGTGTAGGAAAATATATTCTAAGAACATATGCCTAAAAAATAAACTCATGGCACCACTTAAATTTCTGACAAAATAGGCTTCAAAACAAAATTATTTGGGATATATAAAAAAATGCTGTATACTCATCAAAAAAGAAAAAATATAATAAGTAAAAGAGAGAGAGAGAGAGAGAGAGAGAGAGAGAGAGAGAGGTCTACCTTAAGGAATTTACAATTCTTAACAAATTTGGAACAAATAAAATGCCATTCAGGTTCATAAAAGAAACAGTACTATAGCTGAAATCACATATTTACTCTCAAACATGGAGACTGGCAAACTTCAATAGTACATTGTCGCAATAAGACAGACAATGCAGGACAAAACTTAATAAAGAAATTTTGGAGACAACTGATGTTCTAAACCAATAGGACCTAATAGTTATTTGTTGAAAATTTTACTGGAACATAAGAATATAACCTTCTTCTCATCATATCATGGAACTTTGTTCACAATTAACCACATAATATAATAAAAAGTAAGTCTCAAGAGATACAAGAATGTTGAAATACCACACTGCATGTGATCTGACAACGAGGGATTAAATCTGAAAATCAATAACAAGAGAAACAACAGAAAGTTTACAGCCCAATGGAAACTGACTAACTCAACCAAAATAAAGTCAAAGGCCAGATGGATTTAGCACAGAATCGTACCAGATATTCAAGGAAGAGTTAAAACCATTTCTCATCAAGTTACACAAAACAGAATCAGAGGAATGTTGCACACTATTTTTTTCTGAGATTACATTTATCAAGATATCCAAATAACGTAATGAACAAACAAAGAATAGAAAGACATATTAAATTTCCTTATGAACATATGTGTAAAAATTCTCAATAAAATACTTGAAAACAGAATATATGAAGAGATCAAAATGATCAACCACAATGAACAAGTAGACTTCATTCCAGATATTTAGTGACAGTTCACCATAAGTAAATAAATAAATCTGGTCCACCATACACAGAAACTGAAAACAAAACAAAAAAAAAAAAACAAACAACAAAAAAAAAACCAAATCAAAACCAAAACCAAAACAAAATCATCACATTAGATACAATAATGGCATTTGAAAAAAAATCAAAAGATCTTCATTATAAAAATAGTGAAGAGATTAGGAATAAAAGCAACATACTTCACCATATAAAGGTAATATGCAATATGTAATTGGTGTTTGATGAAGGAGTTTCCAGTCCATTGTGTGTTCTGCCATCCGTGGGCTGATGGACCTGAGTTCTATAAGAATGCAGGATGAGCAAGTGTGGAGAGCTCTTGAGGCTGCTTCAAGAAATTTGTCAAGAATTTGACATTGGGCTCAAGCAGGAATCTGACATTGCCTAGGACAAGGAAGTAGGCGCAAGGTCTTGGTCATCTTGATAAATCCCTGAATATCACAGGACTTTGTTTGTTGCCTTGTCTATTTCTTGACCTACAATTGACCATATTCTTTGAATGTATCTAGAATTATATAAAAGTAGACTGGAAAAAAAAACAAAAAAAAAACAAAACAAAACAAAAACCTGCTTCAGCCTAAGCACTGGATGGATTTATGTTATAATGTTGTCTAATTTTCTCTTCTTTTCAATCCTCGATCCCAATATTGAGACCCAGTTGGCTGACTGAACTGGCTTGGTCATGTAAGCAGTATCCCTCCTTGGCATTAGCATCAGCTCTTGCATCTAGATTCTTGCCCTGTTCAAGTTTCTGTTTTGACTCCATATAATAATGGATTATAATGTGGAAGTATAAGTGAACTAACGCTTTTCATCCTCATCTTGGATTTAAATAATGGTGTTTCATCACAGCAACAGAAACACTAACTAAGACAAGTTGGTAGCAGTATGTATGACAGACCTTAGAATGTTTTAAGGAAGATTCTGGAAGGACTTTGGAAATTTGGGCTAGAAAATCCACTGAATGTTGAGAGTGTACTGGGATGGTCTACAGAAGCTTAGAAAATAACAATGTTAAGAACAGTGGAAAAAAATGAAGGTATGGTTGCTGGCATGATGTTTCATTACAATAACAAAACCCTAACTAATATGGTGAGCACAAAAAATTATACTGGGAAATTTCTATAGGTAAAAACACTTTAAGCAATGTGCTTTAAAATACTAAATAAAAACAAACAGTCGTCTTTTGATAAACAAATTTCAATGGACTGAGAAACAAGTCAAGGAAAAAACACTTTGACAGAATCCCTGATACCTCTAGAGAAATAGAAGCAGTCATTAAAAGTCTTCCAAACAAAAAATGCACAAGGCCATATTGTTTTACTACATAATTCTATCAGATTTTGAAAAACGAGTTAGTAGTAATACTCTTCAAATTATGTCACAAAATAGAAACCAAAAGGAATACTGTCTAATTTGTTTTATGAAGTAACAGTTTCTCTGATACTTAAACCACATAAAAAGCCAACACAGGCCTTCTGGCCTACACCTTCCTGAAGGGCAGATCATCAGCTTGTCTGCCCCTCTGAAGATCTGACAATCTGAAGGCCTCCTAGGAGAACTGCTGTACCCAAGGCAACAGGCAAGGGAGCCTTCCAAATAACCTCAGCAGCTAGGAATCCCTGAGGAGCCCAGCAGCCATGGGACCCCTCCCTTCTGCTTGATCTTTCACTCCATCTGGCCTACGCCTTCTGATGGGGCAGATCATAAGTGTGTCTACAACTCTGAAGACCACATAATCTGAAAGCCTCCCAGGAAAGCTGCCACAGGAAGCTGACCTGACACAATCAAGAGACATAGGAGGCAGGCTCCAAATAGAGAAATACAGGCCAGTTAACAAGAGATAACCAGATGACAAGACACAAATGTGAGAATGTAAGCAACAGAAGCCAATATACTCAAGCATGATCAGAACCCAGTTCTTCCATTACAGCAAGTCCTGGATATCCTAACACACCTGAAAACCATAAAGCTGATCTAACATCCTATCTCATGAAGATAACAGAGTTCTTTAAGGAGGATATAAATAACTCACTGAAATAAATACTGAACAACACATGTAAATAGAAAGAAGCCCTTAAAGAGAAAACTAATAAATCCCTTAAATAAATATAGGAAAACACAATCAAACAAGTAAAGGAATTGGACAAAGCAGTACAAGACCTCTAAATGGAAGTAGAGGAATAAAAAATCACAAGTGGAGGCAACCCTAGAAATGTAAAACCTAGGAAAGAGGTCAGGAGTTACAGATGCAATCAGCAACAACAGAATACAAGAGCTAGAAGAGAGAATCTTAGATACAGAAGATACCTGAGAAAACATTGACACAATGGGCAAAGAAAATACAAAGCATCAAAACTTCCTAACCCATATGTCCAGGATATTCAGGACACAATGAAAAGATCAAACATAAAAATAATAGAAAGAGAAGAGAGTGATATTTACCAGTTAAAAGGACCAGAAAATGTCAACAAATCATAGAAGAAAACTTCCACAACCTAAAAAAAGAGATTGCCATAAATGTAGAAAAACCCAATAGAACACCAAATATATTCTACCAGAAAAATAAATACTCTCATCACATAGTAATCAAAACACTAAATGAACAGAACAAAGAAAGAATATTAAAAGTTGTAAGTGAAATTGGCCAAGTAACGTATGAAGAGAGACCTCTCAAAATTACACCAGACTTCTCAACAGAGACCCTAAAAGACAGAAGAGCCTAGAAAGAGGTCATGAAAACCCTAAGGGAACACAAATGCCAGCCCAGGCTCATATACTCTGCAAAACTCTCTATCATAATACATGGGAAAACCAAACCATTATATGACAAAAACAAACTCAAAGAATATCTACCTATCAATCCAGGTCTACAGAGGATTCTAGAAGTGAAATGCAAATACCAGGAGGGTATCTACACCAAAGAAAAAACAAGAAATTAATTAACTCATAACAAAACTAAAGGAGAGAATGGTATACAAATTATGCCACCTACAACAACAAACATAAAAGGCACTAACAATCATCTGTCTTAAATATATCTTAATATGAATGGACTCAATTACACAAATAAAAAGAAATAAGTTAACCACCTATATATGCAAGCAGGATCTAGCATTTTTATGCATAAAAGAAACACACCTTAATGACAAAGACAGATGCTATTTCAGAGTCAAAGGTTGGAAGAAATGTCTTCAGCCAAATGGTCCCAAGAAACAAGTGGGAGTATCCAATAAAATAGACTTTCAACCAAAAGTTATCCAACAAGATGAAGAAAGACATATCATATTCATTGTGATGGCTTGCATATGCTCACTTCAGGGAGTGGCACTGTTAGAAGGTGTAGCTATCTTGCAGTAGGTGTGGCCTTGTTGGAGTAGGTGTGTTACTGTGGATGCGGGCTATCAGAATCTCTTCCTAGCTGTCTGGAAGTCAGTCTTCCCTTAGAGGCCAGCAGATAAGATGTAGACCTCTCAGCTCCTCCTGTACCATGCATTCTTAGATGCTGCCATGTTTCTGCCTTGATGATACTGGACTGAACTTCTGAACAAGTAAGCCATCCCCAATTAAATGTGGTCTTTATAAGGATTGCCTGGGTTGTGGTGTTTGTTCACAGAAGTAAAACCCCAAGACAGAAATTGATACAAGGAGTGGGGTATTACTGTGATAGGCCTGAGCATTCTTTTGTTTGAAAGAACATGGATTTGGGGACATTGGATTTGGAAAGCAGCAGAATGCCTTAAATGGGGCATAATGGACCATCCTGGTAGGTATATAGCTACCTATATGTGGCTGAGAATAATTTAAACTGTGCTGACTTGGCACACGATGGTTCAGTGGAGAAGAATTTCATTATGTGGCCTAGAGTCTTCATAATATTTCAGGGAAATATGTGGCTCCTTTATGCTAATGTTCAAAGATTCTACTGAGGCTAAGGTGAAAAGATTTAGATTAACTGCTTTGAAAAAGGATGTCTCAAAATAGCCTGGTGTAAGTTCTGTTGTGTGGTTACTAAAGTTAACTATTATGAAGAGCATTTTTTAATTGTATATTTTTGTTATTCATATTTCAAATGTTATCTTCTTTCCTGGCCCCCCTCCCTCCCGATCCTCTATTCCATCCCCTTCCTCCTGGTTCTATGAGAGTGCTCACCCACCTACCTACTCACTCCTGTCTTCCTGGACTCGAATTCCCCTGCACTGGAATATTGAACCTTCACAGGACCAAAGGACTCCATTCTCTTCTTCTTATGCAGCTGGAGCCATGGGTTCCACCATGTGTACTCCTTGGTTGGTGGTTTAGTGCCTGGGAATCTGAGGTGTCTGGTTGATTAATATTGTTGTTCTTCCTATGGGGTTGCAAACCACTTCAGCTCCTTTAGTCCTTTCTATAACTCCTCCATTGGGGACCCTATGCTCAATCCAATGAGTGGCTGAGAGCATTCACCTATGTAATTGTCAGGCTCTGTCAAAGCCTCTCAAGAGACATCCATATCAGGGTGCTGACAGCATGTACTTCTTGACATGCACAATGGTGTCTACATTTAATGACTGTATATGAGATGGATTCCAGGTGGGGCAGTCTCTGGATGGCCTTTCCTTCAGTCTATTCTCCACACTTTTTCTCTGAATTTGTTTGTATTTTGTTCCCCCTTCTAAGAAGGAACAAAGTTTGTCTTCTTCTTGAGCTTCAAGTGGTTTATGAATTGTATCTTGGATAATCCCAGTTTTGGGCTAATATCCACTTATCAGTGAGTGCATAACATGTGTGTTGTTTTGTGATTGGGTTACCTCACTCAGGATGATATTTTCTAGTTATATTCATTTGACTAAGAATTTCATGAATTCTTTGTTTTTAATAATTGAATAGTACTCCATTGTGTAAATTTACTAGATTTCTGTATCCATTCCTATTCTTATGGACATCAGTGTTCTTTCCAGCTTCTGGCTATTATTCTGCTATGAACATAATGGAGCATGTGTCTTAGTTATAAGTTGGAGCATATTATGAGTATATGCCCAGGAGCTGTGTAACTGTGTCCTCAGGTTATAGCATATCCAATTTTCTGAGGAACCTCCAGACGTTTTCCAGAGTGGTTGTACCAGCCTGCAATCCCATCAACAATGGAGGAGTATACCTCTTTCTTCACATTCTCACCAGCATCTGCTGTAACCAGAATTTTTGATCTTTGCCATTCTGACTGGTGTGAGGTGGAATCTCAGGGTTGTTTTGGTATGCATTTCCCTGATGACTAAGGATTTTCAACATTCTTTAGGTGCTTCTCAGCCATTCGATAATTCTCTAGCTGAATATTATTTCTTTAGCTATGCAATCCATTTTTAAGAGGGTTATTTGAATCTCTTGAGTCTCTGACTTTAATGTATTGGATATTAACCCTTTTATTGTGTGTAGGGTTAGAAAAGATCTTTTCCCAATGTGTTGGTTGCCATTTTTTCTTTCACAGTGTCCTTTGCCTTTACAGAAGCATTGCAATTTTATGAGGTTCCATTTGTTTATTGTTGATCTTAGATCATAAGCCATTGCATGTTCTGTTTGGGAAATTTTCTCCTGTGACCATGTGTTTCGAGGCTCTTCCCACTTTCTCTTCGATTAGTTTTAGTGTTTCTGGTTTTCTGTGGAGTCTCTTGACGCACTTGGACTTGAGCTTTGTACAAAGAAATAAAAATGGGTTGATTTGCATTCTTTTGTATGCTGACAATTGTTTGGTCAGCACCACTTGGTGAAAATGCTGTCTTTTTTTCACTGGATAGTTTTAGCTCCTTTGTCAAAGGTCAAGTGACCATAGGTGTATGAGTTAATTTCTGCATCTTTAAATCTATTCCATTAATCTACTTGCCTGTCTCTGTACCAATACCATACAGTTTTTATCACCATTGCTTTGTAATAAAACTTGAGGTCATGGATGGTAATTACCCCAGAAGTTCTTTTATTGTTAAGGATAGGTTTTACTGTCCTAGGTTTTTCATTATTCAAAGAGAATCTGCAAATTGCTCTTTTTAACTCTATGTAGAATTCAGTTGGAATTTTGATGGAGATTGCATTGAATCTATAGATTGCTTTAGGCAAGATTGTCATTTTAATGAATAAGAGCAAGTTGAGAAATCAAAACTACAGAGTACAAGTACTAAAGTAACACCAGGAAGTGAAATGAAGCTGAATCATGTGTTCAAAGATATAAAATTGATCAAGGAGTGGGACTTTGGGGCAAGATCCTATCAAGATAAGTTTAGATCCAGGCATGTTGGTATACTCCTTTAATCTCAGGGAACAGGCATGCAGATCTCTCTGTTCAAGGTCAATGTACAGAGCAATATCTAGGATAGCCAGGCTATGAAGGAGATGGAAAACTGAAGGCTAGTGATAATGTAATAGAGCAATGTGGTCCCCTGGGAAGACCAGCAACCTCAAATGACCTGGATCCCCAAGATATCTCAGACATGGAACACCAACAAACCACCATACACAGCTGACATGAGCCTCCTAACACATACAAGCAAAGGACTGCCATTTCTAGACTCAGTCAGAGAAGATACACCTAACCTCCAAGAGACTAGAGACCCCAGGTAGTGGGAGGGCTGGTGTGGTGGGGGTGGAAGATAGGAACATCCTCGTGGAGACAAGAAGAGGAGGTATGGGATGTGGAACAATCACAGGGTGGACCAGGCGGGGAATTAAATCTGGATTGTAAAAAAAGATTAAATAAAATTTAAAAATAAAGAAAATAGGGAAACAACATCCTTCACAATAGTCACAAATATCTAGTTGTAACTAACCAAAAAATGAAAGATCAGTATGACAGGAACATCTTGTCTCTCAAGAAAGAAATTGAAGAAGACCTCAGGAAATGGAGAGATCTCCTATACTCATGGGTTAGTAGGATTAACATAGTAAAAATGGCTGTCCTACTATTAGCAATCTACATATTCAAAGAAATCGTTGTGAAAATTAATTCTTCATATACATTGAAAGAGCAATTCTTAGTTTCATATGGACTAACAAGAAACTTGGATAGCAAAAACAATTCTTAAAAATAAAATCACTTTGAGGGAATCGCCATCCCTAACTGCAAGCTGTACAATGGAAAATAATGATAAAAACTGCATGTCATTGGTACAGAGGCAACGATCGTCAATGGATAGAATTGAGACTCAAAATCAACCCAAACATACTATGGACCTTGGTCTTTGACAAAGAATTCAAAGATATACAATGGAAAAAAAGCCTCTTCAATAAGTGGTGCTGGTCTAACTGGATGTCTGTTTGTAGAAACATGAAAGTACATACATGTTTTTCAACTTTCACAAGGCTCAAATCCAAGTGGATCAAAGACCACAATATAAAACCAGATACACAAAATCTAATAGAAGAAAAACGGGGAAAGAGTCTCTAACTTTTGGCATGGGAGCGGGGTATTTCCTAAACAGAATGCCAATGGCTTAAACTCTAAGATCAAGAACTGATAAATGGAATGCCATGAAGTTGAACAGCTTCTGAAAGGCAAAAGAAAATTCCAATAGGACAAATCACCATTCAAAAGTTTGGGAAAAAATGTTCACCTATCCACATCTGATAGAGGACTAATATCCAAAATAAATAAAGAACTCAAGAAGTGCCAACACAGAAAGAGAATTACAGACCCATTTCCTTATGAACATAGATGTAAAATTTATCCATTAGATGCCAGCAAATGAAATCAAAGGTCAAATCAAAATATGACTGATCATGATGAATTATGGATATACCTCACAATAATAAAGGTAATTATAGCCAGCCAAAAGCCCTCAACAACTTAAATTGAGAGAAATTCAAAGCAATTTCGCCAAAATAAGGAATAAAACAAAGATGTCTACACTTGTACAATATAGTTCTTGTAATCTTAGCTAGTGCACTAAAACAATTGGGAGAGACAAGGAGATACAACCTTGAAAGGCAGTATTTATTTATTTTTTTTTTTTATTTATTTTTTTTGTTTTAGACAGGGTTCTCTGTGAGCCTGGCTGCTGGAATCACTCTGTAACCAGGCTGCCTCGAACTCAGAAATCGCCTCCTCTGCCTCCAAGGTGGGGATTAAAGCCTGGCACGCCGTGAAAGGCATATTTATAAGTGACCTCAAAAATTCGAGAAGGAAACACCTACAGCTAACAAACATTTTAAGCTAAATAGCTGAATACAAAATTAAGTCACAAAATTAAGTAGCCTTTTAACATGCAAATGTCAAAAAGACTGAAAAAATAATTAAGAAACAAGAGTGTTAACAAATACCCAAAATAATATATAAATATTTTAAGGTAACTAACTAAACAAGTGAAATTCTTGTATAAGAAAAACTTTTGTCTCTGAAGAAAGATTGAAGAAGATATCAGAAGAAGAAAAAATTTATCATTCCTATGAATCAGAATTAATATAGTTAAAATAGCCATCTCACTGAAAGCATTGGGCATATTTAAAGGAATCACCACCAAATGTCTAACAAAATTCTTCACAGAACTTGAAAGGACAATTTCAACTTCATATGAAAACATAAAAAAACACAAGAAAACTAAAACAATATGAGCGATACAAGAAATCGAAGAAATTCAAGTTGTACTACAAACCTAATATAATAAAAGCAGCATGGTACTTACACAAGAATAGACATTTTGGGTGATAAATTTGAATTTATAGCCCAGACAAAATATGCATTATCTATGGACACCTGAGTTTTTATAAAGACATGGGAAATAAAAATTGGAAAGTATACAAAACAAAACAAAATATAAACCCCTAGTATATTTAAGATCAGGCATTTATCAAACTGAATAGGAGAATAATCCAAATAGACATTACTGCAGAAACCTCACCTCCAAACAGATCAAAGCCTTCAATTTAAAACCACATTGATAGTCTTTTAGAAGAAGTGGTGAATAGCCTTGTACTCATTGTCCTATGAAAAGATGTTTTGAAAAGAACATAGGTAGCACAGGCAATAAGATTATTAATTAATAAATTGGATCTTGTGTAATTATAAAAAAGGATACCCTCATTCAAATAGCAGCCTACTAAATAGGAAGTTTTATAGTCTTGCTACTATAAATTTGATACAGGTATAATGTTAAAAATATTTAATGAAACAAAAAGGAAAGAAAAGAAAGAAATTAAATAAATGAAATAAATAAATAACTTAATTAAAAATGGAGTTCAGATCTAAAAAGAGAATACTTTGTAAAGGGAATAAACATGAATGAAAATACTGAAAGAAATGATAAACTTTCTAAGCCTTTAGTGAAAAATAAAATCAAAATGAATTTGAGATTTCATTTCTACACCAGTCAGAATGGGAAAGATCAATTAAAAAAAAAAAGAGAAAGCTCATATGGCTTAGATGTAAGTTAAGGGAAACACTCATTTATTTCTGATTTTAGTGTAAACTTGTAGTCATTATGAAAATTGGTGTGGTGATTATTCAGGAAGATGAAATCTATCTACCTCAACAAACCAGTCTTAGGCATTTCTTCAAAGGATGCTTCATTCTACTGCAAAGACAAATAACTAATTTTGATCACTGCTGCTCTTTTCTAAATAGAAATTGTAAACAACCTAAGTCCCTTAACATAAAGATAGATAAAGCAAATGTGGTACATTTTCAGAATGGATTATGATGTAACTGTTAAACAAATGAAATTTGTAGGTAAATAGAAGAAACTGAAAACAAACAAACAAACAAAAAAAGCAAAAATATTATTAGCTTTCATCCCAGACCCAGAAAGATAAATAAATGTATTTCCTTACATGTAGATAATAGCAGATAATTCAATGATAACCAAGCTACAACTCATAGAATCATAGACTGAAAATATAAAGGACAAAAGGGGAAATATTTATTTAGTTAGGGAAAAGAAAGAGAATAAATATGTAGAGCTCATTGAAAAAGCTGGTATGGGATGCTCAAAAATGGAATGTGAGAAACTGTTAGGTAAAGTAGGGAATACATTAGAGACTGCTAATATGTATAGATATTTTAGAGACAGTATGGAAACAATACAGAAGAATTTTCTAAAAAAACATACATAGGCAATCTAACTGAAATTGACAAGTAATAGGGAAGCCAGAGTCACAGATAAGCATATCTTGTCACCAAATGAAGCTTCCAGTACTGGGATTGGGTTACACCCAATTGAGTTGTTGACCAAAGGGATCCCCAAACAATCAAGTTGTTGCTAAGATTATAAGATGCTCTCCTTAAAGTGATACTGAAAGGCCCCCCAGATAGGGGAGACCCCACTCAAGCCTCAGGAAATTACAGCCACCCAATGACTCACAAGACACCAATCTTGATGCAACCAACAAGAGGTTTAATGATTCCAGTATACTGGGGTTCCCTCACATGCAAGCAAGAAGAGTTAGAACTAAGAATAGCTTTTATACAGTCTAGGGGGTAGAACAGAGAAACAGTGACTAGGCACAATATGATTGGCAGAACAGTTTGACTTTTAAACTGATTGGTCTTTGGGGAATAGGTGGCAAGGACCTCCTTTGTCTGTGCTCTGGCTCTTCCTCACCTGCAGGTGGGTTCCTCCCCCCATTGTCTGAGGTAATATTAATCAGCCTCTCCCTACCGCCTCTGAATGTTAATCCAGCAAGTGTCCTCTGACAAAGGAATGTGCCCTACCTGGGATGTGTCTTCGGATGGTGAGATTCTTTTAATCATAATTCAAACTGAGACCCAAAAAAATCCTACATTTAGACCCAAAAGTCTTATAATACCAAGGCATCATTGGTAAGTATAACACACAACTCATAGAACATGGAGGAGTCATGGTGGTGTTTACATACTAGCATCAGTACTTATTTTAGCATCTTTGATACAAAAATAAGGTACTCTTCATGTTAGATTTTCAGTGCAGCAGCTTGGAACACATAACGCTAGGCAAGATGGTTCCAGGGGAAGATTTATTTGAGGCAGAGGGAAGAGAACAAGAAGAGAGAGCAGAGAGGTAGAGAGGTAGAGGCCGGCCATGACCACATGGAGAGAGGGGGAAGGGAAGAGGGAAGGGGAGCCTGCAGGTGCATGGGAATCACAGGAGCAAGAGAGCAAGAGAGAGAGGAGGGGCCAGACATCCCCTTTTATATTGGGCAGGCCTACCTGGCCGTTGCCAGGTAACTGTGGGAGTGGAGTTTAGACAGAATACTAACATGCCCCTGTTTTGGTTTAATTAAAAAAGAAAATTAGAAAAAGGTGACGATGAAGCAGGAATAGAGTTGTCGTGATATCTGACTACTTCCTGCTGGCATTGGGGGAGACTTGTCTTTAGGGAAACCTAGAAGAATGGGTATGGGGGATATTTTCAGGTCCTGCTGTCCAGGGTCTATGGAGCCATCTGAGGATAGGCCAGAAGGGACAGGTTCAGTAGAAGCAGCTGTGTGTGTGGCAGGAGATGGAGCATCTGGGGATTGCTTCTCTGGAGCTGTTCTGGATCTACCTGGACTTGACAAGATGAAAGGAATAAGATTAAGTGCATTTGGGAGAAAGAAAAATTTTAAGATGTACATTTGAAACCCAGAGGGATCCCACCCTTTTTAATAGGTAGTAAGTGGGAACTTTAGGCAGATGTACTTATCTCTATTGCATCTATTTGGTCCATGAGAGGTAGATCTGAGTGGGTTTCCTATAGCTTATAAGTTTACAAAACAGATAACAACAAGAGTTAACAACACAAGCAGAGCAGTCTTTAAGATGAGCCTTTGTTGGATCATATAATGGAATGTTTTATCAGAGTTAGGCAAGTTCATAGGACAGGGTTTGCTTCTAGCTCAAGAAACCTTTACTCTGGCCAGTGGAGGATGAGGAACCTTACCAGGCTAGGCTAGGCTAGTGAGCAAGGACAACCTTTGGTAGTTAGTCTGATGCAAATGTGATGGAAGTTTGGCGAGCTTCGCAGCGGATGGGGTTTGTCTGCAGCAGCAGATGTTAATTCACATGCCTAGTAATGGCTGGTAGCAGCAGATGAAGTCCACATGGTATAGCAGCGGTGGCAGTGGCATTGTGTCATCCTACATTGTCGCAACAGCCTGAGCAGGTGGCTGCACGGGTCTTGAGGTCCCCAAAGTCTTTCCATCATGGTCATGGCAACATTGTTAGATTTTTGGTGCAGCAGCTTGAACAGATAAAGCCAGGCCAGATGGTTCTAGGGGAAGATTTATTTCAGGCAGAGGGAAGAGAACAAGAAGAGAGAGCAGAGAGGTAGAGGAGTAGAGGCCGGCCATGACCATATGGAGAGAGGGGGAAGGGAAGAGGGGAGGGGAGCCTGCAGGTGTGTGGGAATCATAGGAGCAAGTGAGCAAGAGAGATAAGAGGGCCAGACAGCCCCTTTTATAGTGAGCGGACCTACCTGGCCATTGCCAGGTAACTGTGGGGGTGGAGTTTAGACAGAATACTAACACTTCATGCTATCAAAAAAACCAAACCAAAACAAAAAAAAAAAAAAAAAAAAAAAAACTAACCCAGTTACAAATCTTTAGATTTAGTGTTGTCCTGTCTGCAAGATACACTCACCAATGATGACAGAAATCTTGTAAGACTAACCAACCAATAACTGATTTGACTTATGGCTCACTTCACAAAATCTAACCTCTATGTGATACTCCATAGGTTATCAGGAACCTAAGACTAGAGAGCCAGGGAAATAGGAGAAAACAAAATACTACACATCTGTAGGGAAAATAAAAACATAGTAATAAAATGATTCGTAATGACATACTGTTATACTCATAGATTATTATGAGAGAAATTTCATCCTAAAGCAGTTGGGAATAAATACAGAAACCTACAACCAGACATTATTCAGACTGTAAGAGATCTTGGAACTCTCATCTGTAAATGGTTTGTCTCCAACAAATCTGTCTCCTCAGGGCTCAAGAAACCCTAAGAAAGAAGAGAGAGAGAAAAAAACCATAAGGAATGGAGGATGCCAAGAAAATAGTGTGTTCTGTATCAGGTTCTCTCTGTGTATATTATAGCTTCTAATTTAGCATTTGTATGGTATTCCTAAGTGTCCAGTCAAGTGGATATTTGAATCTTCTGCTTCTTTTCTTCCTCTTTACTTCTGTTTGTTTGTCCAATTCTGATTTGGTAGCATTTTTTACCTTGCTAATATATTATTGTATTTTATTACAGTTATTCCTTAAAAACTATTTTCTAATAGGAGACCAAAAAAAAAAAAAAAAAAATGGATCTGAATGTAAAGGGGCATGGAGAGGAACTAGAAGAAAAAGATGAAGGAGAAAAACCACAATCAGGATACATTATGTGAGAAAAATATCTATTTTTCATAAAAAAGAAGAAAGAAAAACAAGCAAACAAAAATCAGTATCACCTTCATTGTCAAGTTCTAAGTTCTAAGGAAGTATCAAGGAGTATCCTGAGGATAGCTCAGAAGCAAAGCAAATGTGATTGTTTCTTTCTTCAGTGTCAGAATTTATTGGACTATAGTAAATTCACAAGATTTAATGGTTTCAGTGTCAAAAAAGTTAACCTAACCTACAGTGAAACTTGTGTGAAAAAAATAATAGCATTTATTATCATAAGATTGTTAGAGTTGCTCTCTTTACATTGATTTACTGTTGTATCACAGTTTGTATAAGAGTCATTGAACTCAACTTTCATGTATTTCACTAAGGCTAACAATAATTACCTGTTTTAGAAGAAATAAATCTGGATTTGGCACTGCACTAAAGCTATTAGAGCCATGTCTGGAATCTAACCAACAAATAAAATGAAATTATCATTTAATAAAGAATATACAAGTAAAAGTTATAGTTTACCACTAATGTTTCATGTAAATGAGAAATAAAAATTTCACTTTTCTCTTATTTATTTTTGCTTTGCTTTAACACACTTAAGTCTTCAAAGACTAGGGAAAGCCATGTTTTTCCTTTTCTCTTTCTTCTTTTTCTTTAAGTGTTTCTATAGTCAACATTTGTATCCATTTGTAACTTATTATATTGTCTTTTACAACAATCCTCCACTTTTGGAGATCTGGAAGCAGAAAACATTATTCATGAGTAAATCTTCCTTATAGCCAGAACACTCATTCTTCCATCTTCTCAAACTGCTTTAAAAGTAACAGAGAGCTGAGTACTTTCACTCATTGGAAGGCTAAACAGCTAAATTGTTTGTTATCTGCCTCTGTAGAAATGTTTCCTTATCAAGATTTTATCCTTCTTGGATGCTGTGTGCATTTTCTGTAGTATTTAGCTTAATTTAAATGCATTATGCAAATTTCCACTTATGCACATGTTAATTTATCACTACTGCAAGTTTAAACATTTTCTACCATTATAGATATGTCCCGTTATTACATAATTATTAATAGTTGTTAATATATGAATTATATACTTTTTAATGTTATAAGAAATCAATAGGTTTCTTTAATATAATCTTATTTTTACAGGAATAAGTAAAAATTATAACCCTGTGAAAAATTGAAATAAGCAAAAATAATTAGGAATCACCACTTAAAAATTAAAATAAAGTTTGCTACAGAAATGATTGGAAATTTTATACAAATTCCAAGCCAAAGTTCATTTAATGATGACTTTTATAAACTCAACTCAACTATTCTAATGGTAAGTTTTAAAGTGAATATATAAAATGAATAAAATACAAAATATACAATTAACCTGCCAATTAATGATGATACAAATATTATAACTTCAACAATGCCCTTAATTTAAAGAATGGTATTTTTGGATTGTATAATAATTAATAAGTACTATCTCCTATGAAAAAATTTCCTGATTTACTTATTAATGGAGCTATGGTCCACTTAAAATTCTTGCTATTTTGATTTAAGTTTTCAAAGCCTTATGCAAAAATAAACATGAATCACCACCTTGTTAGCCTGTAAATTTACTTGTATCTATAATGAATGTTAATGTATAAATACAAAATTACCTGAAAATAAAATTACTCAAAATTTATTATCATAAATATTTCATTTGTATGTTATTTTATACATCTCTATATCTTAGATTCATGTAAAACTCTTTTAGACACATAAAAACATGTAGACACACACATGCACACACACAACCACACACACAAAGGACATGAATGAACACAAATTTCTTATAAAAAAAAAAAAGAGGTTGCTAGAAGAAACAGTTTAAGAAACAGTGTTGTGGAGTCCATTCTATTTAGGAGTGGCTTGTTCAGACTGCTACTGAAATGAGTCTTAATTAAGGAGCTGTACCTAAGGATCTAAACACCATTTGACCATGGTTTGTGTATTGGAATATTTGTGAAGGTAAAGGAAACATAATTCTATCCTCACACTGGGGGAGGGGGCACTGGTGCAACTAAGACCTATGTATTTAAAACAGTAGTGTAACTACTTATGTTTCAATCAGAAAAATCCTATGAAGCATCCAAAAATTGAAGTGATTCAGCTTACAATAGGTGCTGTTTCATCAAGAATTAACACTTTATTTGAGAATGCTATTTCTCTAATGAGTATAAGGATTTAAATTAATAAATTATTAAATGGATATTTGACATTTAATGAATATTCAAAACCTTAAATACTCCATATCTGCCATTCCTAAAATTTCTGTTTTTAAATGAAAATTATCTTTTAAGCACAAGCCTTGTTTGATATTTGGCAAAAATTTTAAAACATATGCAAAGCAGAGTACTCAGTCTTTCTTCCCTCTCTGTTTTCCATACCTCTGGCAATCCTCTTCCTCTCTGTTTTCTATACCTTCTTCTATTCTTTTAATCTTAGAGATTCAGCACATTTCTTCTTCATAACTATTAACAAAAATTTATTGTTACCTTCACCCAAACTGCAAACTCTAAATTTCAATATTATTTAGAATGTAATAATTCTAGAAAGATGCCTCTGAAATTTCTGCCTAAATGAAACTTCATATTTACTTTTGAATCCTCTGTAATAGATCATCTTCAATGATCTTGAGAAACTAGAAACTATATATTATCCTGCCTTAATACTTTCTAGAGTATTCTATTAACCGAAGGAAGGTGAGGTTAAAGAAATCTTCCTTAAGGATTATTTTTGTCAAGTTCTAGAAACTAATTATGTGTTAATGTCAAAACTCTGCCCCCATCTCTCTCTGTTTGTGTGGATGGTGTATGTGTGTCTGTGTGTCTGTCTGTGTGTCTGTGTGTGTGTATGTGAGTGTCTGTGTGTGTCACAGAATTAAGTTCCTTACTAGAATCTATGATCTCATTTGCAGTGAGATGCTGGCAGGGTTTGCAGCTCATTAAAGTTATTTTTTTTTATTCAAATACTTTTAAAAAGAATCCCTTTGATTCATTGTATCATTGTATCTTAATTGTATATTATTGCAAGGGCCAAGACTATCTCTGCTCCACCACAATATCCAGTCCTTAGTATAGTATAGTCCACATAGCGGATGCTGTTATTAAAAAATTGAAATAGGTGTTAATGAATGAACTAAGTAAGCAACAGCACTTGCAGCCCAAACCAAATTACCTGAATTCAATTCCTATAATATGCATAAAAATAGAAGGAGAGAAACAGTTCCAAATATTCATTTTCTAACTTCCACATGAAGACTGTGGTATGTACTTCCCTCTGTACCATTTCTACAAAAAATAATAATTAAAATTTAAATTGCTTAACTTATACAGCTAGAGACATGGATCCTTCCATGTGTGTTCCCTGTCTAGCTGTTTAGAACCTGGTAGATCTGGTTGGTTGGCATTGTCGCTCTCCCCATGGGGTCACAAGTCCCTTCAACTCCTTCAGTATTCTCTCTAACTCCTCCTCTGGGGATCCTGTGATCAGTTTGATGGTTAGCTGTGGGCATCCACCTCTGTATATGTCAGACTCTGTCAGTACCGCTCAGGAGACAGGTATATCAGGCTCCTGTCAGCATGCAATTTCAGATATCCACAACAGTGTTTGCATCTGGGAGTTATCTCCAAGTAGGTTTCAGGCAGGAATCTGACATTAGAGTAGAACAAAGAAGTAATTTCAGGCAGGAATCTAAATTTTAGGGTAGAATAATTAAGTAAGCTTCAGACACTAAAATGACGTTGGGCTAGGACAGAGAAATTGGCCCAGATATTTTGGTCATCCTGATAAGCCTTTAGAAACAGTGATCATGGGAGTGTTCAAGGAATTGTGTTTATTGCCTTGCTTATTCTTTGACTATTTGTGTTTATTGTCTTGCTTGTTTCTTGACTATTTGCATCTACTGTATTGCTAGTCCCTCAACCTAGAACTGATCTGAGTACTTGCATGTAATTCAAATGGTATAAAAGCAAAAAGGAGGAGAAGTGATGGGTAGGGGGTTCTATGGAGGAGAAATGGGGAAAGGGGATGACATGTGAAATGTACATAAATAAAATATCTAATAAAAAATTAAAACATAAAATGTAGATAAAGGCATGTCTCAGTGAGTTTGCTTACATGTTTTGCCTATAGCTTCATTAAAGGTTTAAGAACTGAGAGGCAGCAATGAAAAAGGTTAAAACAGTATTTCCATATTCAGAATGTTTGATACCAGAGAATGTATATAATTAAGTTAAAATTTTGGACCTAATTTTTGATACACTTTCTAGTTTTTTGACAAAGACCTATGCAATATTCACTACTCAAAAGGTGATTTGAAAATCCCCTCTGTTCTGGTAATCACAATCATTGGTAATGGGATTAAGAACAGAATTGAATTATCAAAATGTTAGTCTTAAAAATTGTTTGGAAAATAACATATAGTAAATTTAATTTATACTAGATAAAATCAAAATCAAATTGTTTATGGGAAAATAAACCCAATTTCTCTAAATTTAGAAAATCAGAAGAAAAGTTTCATTTATTAACACAAACAATATGAAGAAAAAAAATCCCTAAGGTTGTCCAGTCCTGGACGTTATGATTCTAAGTGTGTATTTTCAAAGAGTAAATTCTATTATTAAATTTATTTCATTTTTAAAAGTTCACACAACAATTTTGCTTAGCTTGTACTCACAAAAAATGTTGTGAGTTAATAGGTTATTTTAAATTTACTCACTTTATTGATGATTATGAACCTTAATGTGATCCAGGTAAATGATGGCTATTTATCACTTCTGTATTTCTTGCCTTATTATAAATCTTCCTTGTTTCAAGTTTTTTCCTCTTAATCAAATAATGCTTCAGTCTTTACATAAAACAAAAACCAAAACATGTTTTTCTCATTTACTCATTCACTTCTTATAATAAAAATATCTAAATATTGTAGTTTTATTTGTGAATCAATAAGATATATTTATAAATCCAACTAGACATACTCAACCAAAAGTTTACATTTGAATAACTTTTCCAAATTAGTGGACAAAGAACTTTTTTTTTTTTAACGGAAGGATAATAGTGCTTTCATTGCTATTGCATATCTTTCTGTAAAAGATATATACTAGGCAAAGAGATTAAAGTTATGTCAGTGCAGTCAGATGACAAAGACATAGAAGTTCTTTAAATGTGATTCCTATAAATGTGAACTTATATGTTGCTAGATTAATATTCCTCTACAACATATTACTGGACTTCCTTGTAAACTCTAGCATTTGAACAGAATTTTTTTGTGATCTTGAGTGTTGTTCATTGACAAAAAAGCTTAAAATTTCATGTATACTAGAAAATTGTTTACCAATTTTAGAGTGGTTTGCATTGTTTCATAATGATAAAGTTTGTGCCATTAATTACCTTCCTTTAAAGGTAATTTTTACAAGACATATATGTATATTATCCTTATTCCATATATGATATTAGATCTTATTTTAAAATAAAATTATTAGAGCAAGAATGCTGTCCTCACACTTTTCTCATTGTATCATTCAGTTTCCCTGAATGATAGGTACTATACCAATTACCTGAATATAGGTAGCATATAGTGCTGGCCTTGCTGAAGTTGACTAGGGTGAGCCAGCCCTTGAGGACTTGAGGAGAGAGCTGGCCGTCCCCTATGGCATCTGGGTCACTGGATGAGCTAGCTGGGAAATTACTGGAAAGCTTGGCCTGAATTGTGGGTTCAGGAGATCTACTATGGTAAGCAACTCAACTACAACCTAGGCTCAAACTTAAGGCTTTGAATTTTTCTGCTTTATTCTATATTCCATTTATGAAATGCTGGAGTATGTGAAAAGATCCAAAGATGCAGTATCTCCACGACACAGACCACAAACAGTATATCCAGAGGAGCAGTAATGAGGATTCATAATAAATAGCATAGAAGGAGCCAGAGGTCTTGAAAACAGACCAATGACTCATTGCAATGAACATTTGTAAAACACACATGTCATACATTACAGCTTCTTCAAAGAGATTTTATTTTTTTCCTGTAAGAGAAGGGAAGTTACTGGGGGAGGTACGAGTGGACAGGTAGTTAGAGGGACTGGAGTATATGCTGTGGAATTCACAAAGAAGCAATAAGAAGTTAAATAAAAGTAAGATAAAATAAAATAAAACAAAATAAAAATAATGGATAAATAACTTAACCATGTATGGTGGCACATAATTTTATCTCGGCAGAAGCATGTGTATCTTTGAATTGGAGGGTATTTTGGTTTACAAATGAGTTCAAGAACAGCCAGGGCTACACAGACCTTGTTTCCAGAATGAAAATAAAGAACTAATGAAGCTAATAAAATCACTAGTATCGATTTTAAGATAATCCTTTTTCCTTGCACATTTAGAATACCTTTCCATCAATTTTCTCAGAAAGTTATAAATTTGATACTGAATACAGAGTACTTTCTTATGCTAAATCAAAGGTTGATAGAAAAAAAGTTGTACATAAATATTTACAATTATCATTTTTGGCATAAAATTTGGAATTTTTTTTCAGAACTTTGTATACTGATGAAATAAAACACAGAACATTCTGTTATGCATTTTACATTAATGAAAATCATTTTAAAAATTATTTTTATTTATATTAATCATAAAACTGATGAGACTATAATTGTATAAATAATTTTGAAGATATATCATTCATTTCTCGTATTTGAGTAATAGTTATTATTAACAAATTTAATAAAATTAGAGTTGTGAGTATTATAATTGGATATTTTTAACTGAATTATGAAGACATTCAAGTCTACCAACATAATTATCAAAGTGGTATGGTGTATTTTAAGCTATAACATGACAAATGTACAGCAAGAAAAGTTCCAAATAAATGCTCTAAAACAAGTAAATATTTTGTGAGAACACTGAATATATAGTTTTGCATAATTCCTATAGTAGATTTATAGAGGTATAATGTATTTATCACACAACTCATTCATCTTAGTGTGTGATATAATGAATGTTAATAAAAATAGCACAAGGATGTAAATATCACCAAAACAGAAAAATATCTACCATGAAAAAATATTATGTCTACTTTTTTTTGGTCAATTTTTGAATAGCTCAAATTTAATAAAACACTAGTACTGTATAAATTTGTTAATTTATTCAATGTTTAATTAATCAACTAAACATTGTATTGTCTCTTACTTATGTAGGCTTTGGTGCTATCAGATATTGAACATGTGGGTTAATGTATTTAATGATACATTAATATATATCTGTTTTTACCCTTCTTCCCAATTATGTTATTTTTTTAAATTTTAGAGTTATTATGGAATTGAACATTGATTTTTATATTCAATTTTGCCAATTTTTAATATAATATGTTGTGACTTGGTTTTACATAAATGTTGCATATATTTACTTTGATATATATTGTGAATTAGTTTTGCATGAATGTTGCATACATTTAAAACTAAATAACCCTTTCTGAAATAGTCCTATAAAATTCTGTTAAAACTTTTGTTTTAGCATCTCTTCTTTCTTGTCAACAGCATTTTAACTTGGCTACAGTTTGTATTATTCAACTTCAAATGTGCTTATGTCTTAGTTAAATGTCTTTCCGTATTGTGATAGTGAGTATATAATTGGGTCTTTAAAAATAAATCTATAATTTAATGTTGCTATAGATATTTTAATCAATTTGTATTTACTGTGATTATTGATAGGACTATTTTAAGTCTTCCAAATTGTTATTTTCATGGGCAGAATGCCATTTCATTTGTCATTTTCTCTTTCTTCTTTACCAGAAGAAAGTTTCTTGGGAAATACATGATTATAAGTATACAAGCCAAAAACAGAAACACCTCTACAATGTTTAGTCTGATATATAGAATGGACATACAATTTATCTATATATCTGCATATGTCATATGAATTTAAAACTGTAGCTATCAGGGAAGGAAAGACATTGAAGTACATGAAGAAGAGAAAGTGGTTACAAGAGGTGCTAGCATTTAATGAGCAAAACACAATGAAATGCATGTATGAAAATATAATTAAATAGATGATATATATAAATAATGATGCTACATTTGGGTTAACTTACACATTATGTATATTTATGTAAATATATTTAGGTATTTATATAAAATAGTTCATATGTACATGTATTATATATTATATAGATTATATATAGATAGATTATTGTTGATTGTTTTATACTTTGGTAGCTACTTAAGGTAATAAGTAGATAATGAAGTTCACACATTAACAAAACAGGTGACTCAGTTATATTTAGTAGTCATTGTTCTTGTTGTTAAAGATAAGCACAGAGGAGAAGCCTCTAAGTAACAGAGCCTCCTCAAGAAGCATTTGGTATTTATAGCACCCATGATTTCTAAAGGAGAGACATATTTGGACATTGTGTGAACTTACTTAAAGTTGGGCTTAAAAGAAGAAGTTTATAAATATAAATCACTATATTGAGGTGCAATGCACATATAGAAACTATGTATTTTTACTGTGAAAATATGATCCACAAGAATCATCATGATAATTGATGTCATAAACATTTTCATACATTTTTCTTCTCTCTTCTTTGTAACTATTGATTTTCTATAATAAATCACTTAACATAACACCACATTCTTAGCAAATTTTTGTTGTATGTAATTTTAAAAGTCACATATGCTCTGGGTATGTCCTAACAACAGCAGCCAACTCCTGTCTATTCAGCAGCCCACTGGCTAGCTAACATTCTTCCCATAAAAGTAGGCTGGTTCTGTGGACGCCAATGACCATCTGTGACTTCACATTCTCTCCTGGCCACCTGAATCATTGTGGATGGAAAACACCAACTAATCTTAATACTTTAAAATCAACCAGATGACATAAGCTTGGAATCTATTGTCCTAAACACATGAGCTACTCTGTATTAGAATACATCTGGTGGCAGAGGCCCCCACCTGTTCTAATAGCTACCCGTTCTAATAGCCACCAGGCCTATACGGTGTCCATGCATGCTTCTCTCTGTAAAGCCTGGCCCAAAAGCTCTTTCACTATCTCATTTCTTCTTCCTTATGGGATCTGGAACAGCTGCCTCCATGTCTTTGTCCAGCAATTGGCTTCTGCTGTCTTTATAATCCTCAACCAAACAATTAGGGAACCTCCCTGTAGAAATTTTAGTATATTTCTCAGGGTATCTGTCAGTGACAAGTTATGCTTGTCCTTGGAGGGGACAATGTGTCATGGTTCCTGCCCCTAGGAAGGAGTACCCCAGTGTGTAAGCCTCCATGTGTGTCAAAGGCTGCTGTGGGTATGTAAGGGTCCACGGGTCTCTGAAGAATGATACTACAGACTCAAATAGTATATTTTCTGCTGCAGAAGTCCTGTATGCTTGGGTCTGTCATAGACAAAGAGAGAGGGAAATTGAAGTGTGCTTGCAGGACCAATTTAAAGCACATTAGGGGAATTATGGAGAAGGGTAGATGATGTCCTTCTTAATCTTGACTCCATCTCTAGTGATTTTCCAGAATAATTTCTGGGGCCTGGGGAGCTAGGAACTATTGCTGTAGAAATCTGGAAACTAATGCTAGAAAATCTGAAAACTTGCTGAAGGAGTCTAGGAAAGTCCTGTTAACCCATTGTCCTTGCATCAGGCCAGGTGACAGGGCGCTTCCAAGGCCTGGACTTGCCCAGTTTTTGGAAAGAGACACTTGGGCCTAGTTTCCTGAACTTCCAATTTGCAACCTGACATGGAGTCAGCCAAGCTTTCTGTAGTGGTTTGAACATGTTTGGCCCAGAGAGTAGCACTATTTGGAGGTATAGCCTTGGAGTAGGCATGCCACTGTGGGTGTACATTTTAAGACCCTCGTCCTAGCTTCCAGGAAGCTAGTCTTTTCCTGTTTGTCTTGAATGAAAATGTAGAATTCTAAGCTCATAATGCATCATGCTTGCCTGGCTGCTGCTATGCTCCTGACTTGAGGATAATGGACTTAATCTCGGAACCTGTAAGCCAGTCATAATTAAATGTTGTTTTTAAAAGAGTTGCCTTGGTCATGGTATCTATTCACAGTAGTAAAACATAAACTAAGACATCTTCTCTTCCTTGCCGTAAGTTTTGGGCCATCTTGAGTTCTTGAGTTGTTTCTATGGGCTGTATTGTTTTAGAATCATAATTGAATGGTAGAAATCCTTTTCTTAACAAACCTAACTAAAGAATTGATTATGCAAGGATGATAAGACAAGGAGACCAGCTGAAGAGAGACTTGCACTAACCCTGAGAATGTTCTCTTTGTATTCTGTCTTGTAGTCTTTCTGACTAATGCTATGGATTCTTTGCCCACCCTGAGTGGTTCACCTAGAAACAACATTCCTCACCTAAGGCTGCACAAATTTTCCCTGCTGCAGGTGTAGAAAATATATGCCTCTTTTTGTTCTGTAAGACAACTTCTGCCAAGGAGGATAGGGAATCCTTCAAGGCCATGAAGATCTTTTCCATCTTCTATATATCTGTATCTATCACCATCAGTAGGACCTTGTAATTTTTATTTTAACTAAAATAAGTATTAGGAGTATTAGGGCTTACACTAGTAGCTCCATTTAGCCCTATGTCAAGGAAAGAACCTAGAAACACAATGGAAATGGCCACTGCTTTAACCCAATTGTTTGGAGTTGCTAGCTGTTTAAGACATCCTCCTGAGAATAATAAGACATTCTTGATACAAGTTGTACTAGAACATAAAAAAATCAGTCATATCAACCACCAGGCCATAAATGCATGGAGTAAGCCCCAAGGTACAAGCCCACCAAACATTCTTTTGAGGCAGGATGTATCCTATGAGAGTAGTGGTCACAGTGTGGTTGCAGAGGTGGAAATAGACTGGTGGTAGCTTATTTCCAATGAAGAGTCCCTGTCTGATAACCCACAGTTCTTTTTTAAGTCCTGGGCGAGAAGAGTTAAGAATTAGCAGTTCAATCAATCTCCTTGCTAGCCATTTTGAACCTGATATAACTGTTGCTGTGTCACCCCCTGGGGAGACAAAGCAGATAGTATGGTGGCTAGTGTCTGGTGTAGCAAAATGTAAGCTGCAAGCAAGCAGGATCAAGAGCACTGGAGTCACAGTTTCAGAAGATCCACAAGGTGCAGGGTGACCTTCCATCATTCTTGTTGAATTCTCCTCTTCTTGGACCTCAAATGAAGGATCCACTCTCTCCTGGCTGACTTAACATGGGAGTGGTGTATCCACATCCTGATGTACCTTAACAGTCATAGGCATGATCAGGATCACAGTATGAGGTACATCCATGGAGTTTTCAGACTCTTGTGGTTATGTCTCTTAATCTGGAATTCACCACCTTGTTTAAAACAATGGGCGTTAGTGGGAGGAGAAGACTCATAAACTTGGCAAATGGCAGGCCAGAGTTGCTTTTGGATACTATGGAGGGCGTCCAAGGTTTTTAAAAGATATCAGACTAGAAGTTAGGCAGCATGGGAGGGGCCCTCCCACATAGGATCTCAAAGGAGGTGAGATGTAAAGTATAGGGGGTATTCCTACCCTATATATGGCATTAGGTAGGAGGGACATCCAGTCATCACCAGTTTCAAGGATTAATTTGGTCAAGGTTTCCTTCAGGATCTGACTCATCTTCTTTACTTGTCCTGAACTCTGGAGACTGTATACATAATATAATTATTATGTATACAACTGGTCCCCAGAACCTGTGCAAGAGATTGAAGACTAAGAAATGACTGCTGGTCCATTGAAGACCCAAGCATGGGAGACAAACCATACCTGGGTATGACATCTTCCAGAAACTCCGTTGCCACTAAGATGGCAGTCTCATTTGTAGGATGGGCTTCTTTCATCATGAAAATATTCTATAAAATATCCCAAAGACTTTTATCCATATGTTTCTGGTTTTATTTCTGTATAATATGTTTTGCTATTAACTCCTGGCCATTGACCCTTAATTCTGGTTCTTGGAGCAACACTTTGGTTAGGCTTGTGTAATTCAGAGCCTGGTAGGTGCCACAGTCAGAGATTACCCAATTAAGAAAGTGTTCTAACTCAATATTTTGTACCTTGGCCCTCACAGCAATTCCTTCACTTTTCAGTAACCCAGATGTGATGCTTGATGAATCTGATGGATGAATGGCTTAGCAGACTCTTTAGACAGAATGGTGCAGCCTTCAGAGATAAGCAACCATTTGTCACTTCTGTAAACTCTTTGGCATTTTGCCTGATGTCCTTTGTCTTCAGCAGTATATTCATGGATAGCTGGGAATTTTTGGCAGTGGAAGCTTAGGTGTCCTCTCTTTCAGGTTTATTACCCAGCCTGTTCCTTCAGGCTATTTCTGATATTCCTTTCTCATGCCCAGGCCACTTTGACAGGAAGCCATAATGTCTCTAATAGAGCAAGTATTTCTTCCTTATATTTGATGTTTTTTTTTTCTTTCAACAGTCAATAATCCCCTCTTTTCGTATATGAAACCATGTGCATGAGACATAGAAAAGGCACATCTACTCTCAGTGTATATGTTAGCTTTGGCTCCTTTTGCCAGTTTAAAGCCTGGGTTACAGCCTTTAGTTAAGCTTTCTGGGCTGAAGTTCCCAGTGGCAAAGTAGTTGCCCAAAAAACAGAGTCCAAGTCAATTACTGCTACCCCTGCATAAGTGATTCCATTCTCAATGAAACTGCTCCCATACATGAAGTAGATGCATTTTGAGTCTTGCCAGAGTATGTCATTTAAATCCAGCTGGATGTTCTGGATGTGCCCCAGAACTATGGAGTAATCATTATGGATATCTGAGGATGGGTTGTGTAGCAGGATGGCTAGGTTTAGGGCAGATGATGACTTATATCTTTCTTGAGGGTTATTCAAAAGTAGTGCATAAAAGTACACCAGTCTGGCATTGGGGAGTCAGGGGAGTCAGGAGCTATTTCACCTTCTGCCTGTGCTAGCAGGGCAGAGGCAGCAGGGACACAGGAAAGAACACAATGAGAAAAACAGAGATTCTCCTGGGGAGCAAAATGAGATGCAAGGAAAGGAGCTGATGCTGACCCATTTTTAGAGGAAGAAGAAGAGAGGTAATGTCCATAACAAAAACAAACAAACAAAAAACAAAAGCAAAAACAAACAAAAAATACACTCATCCAAACAAAGGGCTTCTCAACCAGATATTCCCATATGATGATATATGGCACTTGGTCAAGGTAGCCTAGGCTTCATAAATTAAACCTTCACCCTGTAAATGATGGTGAGATGGAAAGACTCCTCTTCAGGGCATCCTACTTTATAGGTGGGCCATTCATTTCTGCAAAAGATAAGTTTGCAGGGATAAACTACCAGATGCAAGTCTTTTTGACTCCTCAAAAGTCCTTAAATAGTTCAGAAACAAGCCCAGGGTCATGCTTTGTACATATGGTGCATATGGTGTCATATAGTGCATATAGTTGTTCCATAATAGAAATCAAGAAAAAAAATTGTGCAAGAGGAAAAAAGCACAAACAGAATACACAGAGATAAACACAGAAGGACATTACCAGAGAAATAAAAACAAAATGAAAAGACTGCCTCAGATTGTCTTCCTTTCTGTGAATGGGAGCCATACAGCCAGTTCAGAATTCAGATGAGAACTCACAGGTTCTGATTCTGGTAGATGTTTTGCTATCATACTCTGTTACCCTTGGTTGGGTAACAAAATATAAGTCTGCTTTGTCCCTCTTGTCCTCCAGATCAAACGCAAAATAGAAACAGACATTAAGCCTGAAACTGAAGCACAGAGATGGACAAGACAAAAGACCACTGAGTTCCTGGACTTACCTATCAGAAAAACACTCTACTCTTTGGGTCAGGGGATCACCAGCAAATCTCAGAAAGGAGTCTGCAAATGTAAGTGCCCATGATTTGCTGAAGAATGATACCCCAGACTCAAATAATATGTAAACACAAAGAGTGGTTTATTCTTCAGAAGTCCAACATGCTGTGGTCTTCCATTACAAAGATAGAAAGACAATCATTGAGCCTTCGGCAAGATTTAAAGCATATTTGGGGAATTCTGGGAAGAGGTAGGTAACCTCTGTCTTAATCTTAGCTCTATCTTTGGTAATATCCAAGAAGCATTGCTGGGGTCTCAGGGGCTGGAAATTGTTGCTGGGGAAGTCTGCAAACTGTTGCTTAGGAAGTCTAGAAGTTTCTGCTGTTCCATAGTCCTTGCCTCATGCCAAGTGGCAAAGCAGCTTCTGAGGCATGGATTTGCCTCCACTAGCCCAATTCTTGGAAACAGAGATTTAGGCCTATCCTCTTTGTCTGCCAATTTGAAGCCTGTTATGCAGTCAGCCTAGTCTTCTCAGATATAAAGCTTGTTTATATAACAATGTACATATTTTCTGGACTCACTAGCAGTGGAGGTCACTCTTCTCGAGGAATGTCTTCTCTGTTAATATTAATGACTCCATGATAATTAGAAACAACATATGTCCAGAATTTGAGAATATGCCTTTTGGGCTGTAGTGTACATGAGGGCATGGGTCCTGTGGGTCATGCGCATGCCACACTTGGGGCTGAGACTAAGAAATGCAGAGGTAAGGGAAGTTGACTGTGTTCACTCCACACCAGGGCTGGGCAGACATTGGGCTTTGAGAAACTGTAGAACTCCACTCCGGTGTTGCGGAATACATTCTGGGGTCCTGTGGGGGCCAGTGCACTTGAGTTGGGATTTCAAGCCAAGGAGGCCAGGAACCAATTGTTCTCAGGTCCTTGGGTTCTCAGGTATCACTGAGAGGTGGCGGAAGGGCCTAGACACTGGGAGCATACGTGCTGGATCGACTCACAGCTGAAGGGGGGAGGTGATACCAGCTGCATCTTTGGGGATGACACCATGAAAGACTTTTCTTGAAGGCAACTAAGAACCAGAAGATGCAAAAAAAATATGTTAGTATCCCTTAACTGCTTAAAATAAAGTATAAATTTCCCTTTGGGTCAATTGAAATATATAGAGGAAAGTATCATTTGCAAAGTTGTCTTTTAGTGAAGAACAGGGGTACTTCAGAGGACAAATCTTAACTACCAAGAGATTTTCACAAGGGTCAGGTCCTTTTGTGTTGTAAAACTCTGATTTCAGGTTTCCACCTTTAACTTCTTCAGTTAAAACTCAAAACACCTAAAAACTATAGAAATATAAGTAGTCAGTAAAAGTCTCCCAACCAAAAATAATCCCAGGACCAAATGGATTTAGTGGAGAATTCTATCAGACCTTCAAAGAAGACCTAATACCAATACTCTTCAAACAATTCCACAAAATAGAAAAGAAGAAACACTACCCAATTCATTCTATGAAACCAAAATTACACTTATACCCAAACCACACAAAGACTCAACAAAGAAAGAAATATTCAGACAAATTTCAATTATGAATATTGATGCAAAATACTCAATTAAATTCTCACAAACTGAATCCAAGATTAAGCAAATGTAATCCACTATATAAACAAAATAATAGAAAAAAACACATTATCATTTCCTTAAATGCTGAGAAAGCATTTGACAAAATTCAACACCTCTTAATGAAAAAATCTTGGAAAGATCAGGAATTCAAGACTCATCACTAAACATAGTAAAGCAAAATACAGCAAACTAGTAGCCAACATCAAACTAAATGGAGGGAAACTTGAAGCAATCCCACTAAAATCAGGGACTAGTCAAGGCTGCCCACTCTCTCCCAACCTATTCAATACAGTACTCAAAACCTTAGCCAGAGCAATTCGACAACAAAAGGAGGTCAAAGGGATACAAATTGGTAAGGAAGAAGTCAAAATATCACTATTTGCAGAAGATATGATAGTATACTTAAGTGACCATAAAAATTTCACCAGAGAAACTCTAAACATGATAAACAACTTGAGCAAAGTGGCTGTAAAAAAAAATAACTGAAACAAATCCTTAGCCTTCCTCTACTCAAAGGATAAATAGGCTGAGAAAGAAATTAGTGAAATGACACCCTTCTCAATAGTCACAAATAAAATGAAATACTTGATGTGACTCTAACCTAGCAACTGAATCATCTGTATGACAAGAACTTCATGTCTCTGAAGAAAATAAATCGAAGAAGATTTCAGAAGATGGAAGATCTCCAATGCTCATGGATTGACAGGATTAAATAGTAAAAATGGCCATTACGCTGAAAGCAATCTACAGATTCAATGTAAGCTCCATCAAAATTCCAGTTCAAATCTTCATAGAGTTAAAAAGAGCAATTTGAAAATTCATTTGAAATAACAAAAATCCCAGGATGCTGAAAACTATTCTCAATAATAAAAGAATTTCTTGGGGAATCACCATCTCTGACCTCAAACTGTATTACAGAGCAATCATGATGAGATCTGCATGGTATTGATACAGTGACAGGTAGGTGGATCAATGGAAATGAATTGAAGACCCAAATATGAACCTACACATATGATCACTTGGTCTTTGACAAAAAGCTAAAACCATCCAGTGGGAAAAAAAAAACAGCATTTTTAACAAATTGTGCTAGTTCAACTGGCAATCAACATGTAGAAGAATGGGTATTGATGCATTCTTATCTCCTAGTACAAAGCTCAAGTCCAAGTACATCAACAACCTCCACATAAAACCAGATACCCTGAAACTAATAGAAGAGGAAGTGGGGAAGAGTCTCAAACACATGGCCACAGGGGAAAATTTCCTGAACAGAACACCAATGACTTATATTTTGAGATTGAGAATCAACAAATCAGACCTCATAAAATTGCAAAGCTTCTGTAAGGCAAAGGACACTGTCAATAGGACAAAATGACCATTGGGAAAAGATCTTTACCAACCTTACTCATGATAAAGGGGTAATAGCCAATATATACAAAGAACTCATGAAGTTAGACCCCAGAGATCCAAATAACCCTATTAAAAATGGGGTACAAAGCTAAACAAAGAATTTTCCACTGAGCAATACTGAATAGATGAGAAGCACATAAAGAAATGCTCAACATCCTTAGTAATCAGGGAAATACAATTCAAAACAACAGTGAGATTCCACCTCAGACCAGTCAGAACGGCTAAGATCAAAGACTCAAGTTACAGCATATGCTGACAAGGATGTGGAGAAAGAGGACCACTCCTCCATTGCTGATATGATTACAGGCTGTTAAAACCACTCTAGAAAGCAGTCTGACAGTTCCTCAGAAAACTGGCCATAGTACTATCTGAGGACTCAGCAATACCCTACCTGAAGATGCTCTAACATATAACAAGCACACATGTTCCACTATGTTCAGAGCTGACTTCTTTATAATAGTCAGAATCTGGAAAGAACCCAGATGTCTCTCAACAGAGGAATAGATACAGAAAATGTGGTGCATTTACACAATAGAGTACTACTTGACTTATAAAACAATGAATTAATGAATTCCTAGGCAAATGAATGGAATTAGAAAATATCATCTTGAGTGAGGTAATCTAGTCACAAAAGAACACACATGGTATGCACTCATTGATAAGTGGATATTAGCCCCAAAGCTCAGAATATCGAAGATAAAATTCACAGGCAACATGAAGCTCAAGAAGAAGAAAGACCAAAGTGTGGATTCTTCAGTCCTTAGAAGAGGGAACAAAATACTCATGGAAAGAAATTTGGAGACAAATGTGAAGCAGACACTGAAGTTAAGGTTATCCAGAGACTGCCCCACCTGGTGATCCCTCCCATATACAGACACCAAACCCAGACACTATTGCAGAGGCCAAGAAGTGCATAGAGATAGGAGCCTGATACAACTGTCTCCTGAGAGGCTCTGCCAGAACCTGACAAAAACAGAGGCAGATTCTTGCAGCCAGCCATTGCACTGAACACAGCATCCCTAATGGAGGAGTTAGAGAACAGACTGAAGAAGCTGAAGGTGTTTGTAACTGTAGGAAAAATAACAATATCAACCAACCAGACCCCACAGAGTTCCCAGAAACTAAACCACCAACCAAAGAGTACACATGGAAGAACCCATGATTCCAGCTGCATATGTAGCTGAGGATGACCTTATCAGACAACAATGGGAGGAGATGCTTTCAGTCCTTGGAAGGATGGATGCCCAGTGTATGGAGACTGACAGGGAAGGGATCTGGGAGTGGGTGGGTGAGAGGGGGAGCTCCTCATAGAAGCAGGGGGTGGGAAAATGGGACAGGGGGTTTTTGGAGGTGAAACTGGGAAAGGAGATAACATTTGAAATGTAAGAAAATAAAATATCCAATTAAAATAAGAACTCTAAACCTGTTTTTGTGGTGGTTCCTGCAAGCCTCATGGCAAGCAAGTGAACCACAAAGTTGTAAGAATGAAAACTTGGTTCAGCCAGAATATGAGGGTCGGGGTTTAACTTCTAGAGGTTTTGACCGAGTGGTTTATTGAAAGTATATGAAAACACAGTAGAAGCATGGAAAAGGTTTCCAGGAAACAATTATTACTATTCAAATAATAAATATATATATTTATATAATTATATATAATAATATTATATATATATAATTTATATATAATATTATATATAATAAAACTTAGGGCACAAATACATAGTTTCAACTGAGATTGGTGTTTTGTTTGTTTGTTTTTGTTTTGGTTTGGTATGCTCTTTTGTTGTGGAAGAGTCATTTTGTTTTTGTTTTCATTTTCATTTTTGTTTTTGTTTGTTTTTGCTTTGGTTTGTTTTTATCATTTGCAAGCTTTTTCTTTATTTGATTATTTGTTCATAAACTATCATAGTGTTAATGCCTGGGTTATTGGAAAATTGAATGTATTTGGTAAAGACAAATTTATGAGTCCCATTGAAATATAGACGAGAATTGGAAAGCTGTGTAGCTTTCCAATCCCCAGAAAACCTGAAAGATTCAGAAACCCACTTTGTTTTCTGGCACTTAAGGGTCTATATCTCAGTTCAGACATCATGTTTCTTCTTTATAATGCTCTATATCCTTTATTATTCTCTGATATCACAACTCAATCATAGTTTTCCTCATAGTGCTCTCCCTCCTTCATTGTGAAAGGTAATGTTGAGTCAGATCTTTCTATAAATCTACTATTCTTACTTTACTCATTTTCAGTAATTCTCAAAGATCTTTACTTTAACTTTAAAATTGTACCAAAATTTTTCAAGTTACCTGAACCATGAAGATACCAGGAATTCCCAGTAATTATTATTTTAAGTCATATAATGGTTGACTTTGAGCAGATGATAATGGGAAGAGGTTTTGTAGTTAGTAAAACTTTCATTCTTCATTAATATTACTACTCCTTGACAATTTCCTAAAAGATATATGTATATATACAAATATGTATGTAATTGAGAATAATTGCCAGCCCTAAACATACTAACAAAGATAACTAAACCCATTACATGATATACTTAGTTTCAGAAATCTTTACATTCTAACCAGTTAATTGACTTGTATAAAAATGAATAAGAACATGGTTATTTTTTCTGAACATTAGCTCATTTTATATGTACAATTTAACTGCATAGTATATTGATACATAATATATCATATATAAGAGAAAAACTTTTAATTAACAGAAGAAAGGTATAGTACTGAGAAAAAAATAAAACATTTCAATCAAGTGCATCTCACTGTCTTTTCTTTGATATCCTATATTTTAGCTCTTTTTTTAAAATTTCAAACAAGATTTTATTGTGCATAGGAAGTGGTGGTACACTCCTTTAATCCAAGTGCTCGGGAGGCAAAGGCAGGCAGATTTCTGAGTTTGAGGCCAGTCTGGTCTACAGAGTGAGTTTCAGGACAGCTAGGGCCATACAGAGAAACCCTGTCTCAAAAAGCAAAAAAGAAAAAAAAAAAGATTTCATTGTGTACCCCACATTGAACTCAAATTTCCAATTGTACTGGTTCAGTCAACCAAGTGTTCAGATTATAAGTAGTAACACAGGCAATGCACATCAACCAGTTTTGAAATGTCAGGAGGATTTGAAGGGAAATTGCTACTAATTTTAAGATCAAGACTTTTTGACATAGGAAAAGAAAGGTTAAAAAAATCAACTCCTACATTTTCTGTTTTGCTAGTACTCTTAATTTGAAATCTAAAGTAATATACTGTGAGGTACAATTACCTGAGTTCCAAGGATCCATGTTATGCTTTGAATTATAAAGACAGTTGTACATTTTGAATTTATTGCAAAACTACTACTATTCAGATTCTATATGGACTCATGAATTTTTTTAAATAATCATATTAAACAAATTGTTAAACACCTTTCCAGTCTTTAAATTATTTTACCATTAAGACCATTCCTTATCAATTGTTTCTGAGTTTCTTAATCTGGCATACTTTTGAATTAATGGATATTTCATTTGTTTTGTTAATGTTAAATAAAAGCATCATGCATGATAATATTTTCTTATTCACATCATTCACAAATTTCTTTTGTAATAGCTTGGCTCATTATTTATATTTATATACTTTTGATGATAAATTTTTATTGAGGTCTCAGTTTTATCATTCTGAATATGAGGCAAGTCTTATTTTGTTCTTTAAATTCTTATGTCCAGAAACTTAGTGAATAAAGATGCTTGCTTGCAAGCATGACTACTTGATTTCCATTACTGCTACCAACATAGGATATTTACCACATTGTAAACACATATCCTAAATAAATCACTGTCATAAAGTATGAATTTTAAGATAAAACGTTTTAAAAAAGTAATTTATTGTCTAAAACCAGAGCAGTATTAACCAATTTTCAGATTCTAAATAATGTCTTGATATTCAATATCACTAGGCTATGTCTAATTTTACAAATTTCAAACTTTTCTAAAATCAATAGAAGAAATCTGAAATGTATTCACAATAAAATTACTTCAAACAAGAGTATTTTGAACAATACATATATGCATAAATGGTCCTGTAGATGGATTGACTAGAGCAATATAGCTAGAGAAAAATGTAATGCTACAAATTAAAAGCCTAACTTGTTGATGCTTTTTAATCACAGGTCAATAGTAATCTAATATAACACCTTCATATTTCTCTTTGAATGATTTGAAATGTATTAGACTCCAAAGACTTCTACTGTTGGACAAAGTAACTCCTGAAATCTACAGACTAAATTACCCTACATATTTGATGATTCACAAATAGGTATTTTGAAAATACATTAATTAATGATTTTCTTTTTTTCTGTGATCAGAAAAGTTTTGTAACCTCTTGTACAATAGAATACATTTTTCATAGCTTATGGTATAGTTCAAACATTAAATATTTCCAAACTGACTCACATATTAAATACTTCATTAAAATAATGATTATAAGAAATAAGAGATAGATGGCCTTATTGTGAAATGCTGGATATTAGAATGTGGTAGATATAGCCTATCTGGAGGAGGTGGGTCATTGGAACAGTGTCCTGGGCAAGTTATATCATGTCCTAGTTCCTTACTGCAATTCCTGTTTCAAGAAGTGACCAGCTACCCATTCTTTGTGTTACCACTTCGCAGCTTCACATTAAGGGGCCCAAAATTAGACAAGGCAGAACTAGACAAAATATAGAAACACAGCTAAAACTGTGACAATGAATATTCTTTTCCTGAAGTTATGTGGTATTTTTCCAGGGTGATGCCAAGTCTGTCTAGCATATTTTCTTATGGTTGGTTCAGTATGAACTATATACGTCCTTTATAGCAGGTCATATTTTATGTGAATAATTACCAACATTATTTGCAAAGAAGACAGGGACTTTCTGATTTCTCTTAATTTGGCTTAGGCAGCCATCAGGATTGTCAATAGTTTCTTGAATGAAATATGTATCATTTGGTAAGGTATAAATTAACTGAGAGTTTCACAGTAAAGAAACTGTATGGAAACAAGTGAATAGAAAATTATGAAGCATCAATTATTTATACATGTTTTACTTTCAAACAGTCTTATTATTACTTTCAAACAGTCTATTATTTTACAGGATCATTACTCATCAGAAAATTTTTTTTCATTATTACCACTATGACTAACAATAAAAGAAAGAGAATAAAGCTGTGAATGGGTTTCTTACTTTTCAGACATAATAGTACTCAGTATTGGATGGCTTTTTCTCTTAGTACATAGTTTTATAATTTAAGTAGTTTTACCTTTTCTTCTACTTCTCAGTCTCAAATCTACTCATTGGTGCTTATATCAAAAGACTAGTGAAAGGGATTTTGAATGATTTTGCCACAAATAAAGGATAAATTTTCAGATAAATACACTGATTACATGATGTACATGAGTGAATATGTTTGTTCATGAAAGAACATTAAATTTTATCTCATTAACATATATATATTTTTTACTTTTGTAACATGTATACTTAAAAATAATTAAAAACTAAGGAAAACTACATTCACTAAAAAGAAAAATGTTTGGTGTTAGTTACACAATTGGAATACATTCTGTCTCATTGTACTGAATCCATGGGGAACTCTGGAATGGTTGTTTTATTTATTATTTGTACCACTGATTACTAAATCATTTAAATAATGTGTAAACATTACATCTATATAGTAATATAATCATTAATGTTTTTATTATTATACATAATTAATAGTCTGTGGGGACATCGTTGGTAGTCTTACTTTTATTTCAAAAGTTATCTCATTCAATGAATGAAATACATTTATTAAATATAATATATTCAAATGAAAAGAAAAATGATCTCTATTTAATTCTTAGAAAGTCAGAAAATAATATTATATAAGTTTGTTTTACCACTATATGTTTATGTGTGTGTTTATGTTTTTTGTATGGGTGCATGTGCATTTGTGTTGTGTGTTTTTATATGAAACTATATTTAGGATTAAAAAGATGAATCAGTTGTAAGAGTACTTTCTGTTGGTTCAGGGGACCATAGTTTGATTATCAGCCCTTCCTATCAGACATTTTGAAGTTACCTGTTGATGGGTTGAAGCTACCTGTTACACCAACTTCAGAGGTTTTTGATGCATTCTTCTGTCCTCTATACATACACACACACACACACACACACACACACACACACACAATTACAAACAAACAAATAAGTAAGTAACTAAACTAAATAAATAATCCAGAGTAATTACAAAATATAGAATGAAATAAAAAGCAATATAAAGGTAATATCATTGTATGTTTCAACTACATTCTCCATAGAGAAATAATATAATGCTCCATAAACTGAGTCTTTTTAATTTAAAAAACAGCTTAGTTCAGTGAGAAAACAAAATGCAGATATTTCTTTGAGATAAATTGCTAGTAAGTACTTTTCTCTTTTTTTATTGGTTATATTATTTACATTTCAGATGTTCTTCCCTTACACCATTTTCCCCCCTCCCTCCCAGGAACCCCCTATCCCATCCCTACTCCTCCTGCTTCTATGAGGGTGTGCCTCTACCTCCTCCCCTACACCTCATCACCCCACCCTCGAATTCCCCCACACATGTCGTCAAGCCTTCATGGGACCAAGGATCTCTTCTCCCACCTATACCTGACAGGACCATTCTCCCTTGCATGTATAGGCAGAGCATGGGTCCCTCCCTAAGTGCTCCCAGGCTGGTGTTTGAGACCTTGGGGCCTCTAGTTGGTTGGTATTGCTGCTCTCCTCATGGGGTCGCGAACCCTTTCAATTCCTTCTGTCTTCACTCTAACTTCTCCATTGGGAACCCCATGATCAGTTTAATGGTTAGCTGTGATCATCTGCTTCTGAATATGTCAGACTCTTGCACACCTCTAAGGAGACAGCATATCAAGCTCCTGTCAGCATGTACCTCCTGACATCCAAGTCAGCATCTACTACTGGTGAATGCACATGGAATGGATACCAGGTGAAATGATCTGCACATGGCCCCTCCTTCAGTTTCTGTCCTCCACTTTGTATCCATATTTGTTCCCTTGAGTATTTTGTTACTCCTAAGAAGGACTGAAGCCCTCCCCCCCCCCCCGTCTTTATTCTTCATTAGCTTTATGTGGTCTGTGAGGTGAATCTTGGGTATTTCAAGCTTCTGGTATAAAATCCAATAATCAGTGAGTGAATACATGTGTGTTCTTATGTGATTGGGTTACTTCACTCAGGATGATATTTTCTAGTTCCATCCATTTACCTAAGTATTTCTCGAATTCATTGTTTTTAATAGCTGAGTAATATTCCATTGTGTAAATGTACCACATTTTTGGTATCCATTCCTCTGTTGAAAGACATCTGGATTCTTTCCAGCTTCTGCTATTATAAATAAAGCTTCTATGAACATTATGGAGCATATGTCCTTGTTATATGTTACAGCATCTTCTGGGTATATGCCCAGGAGTGGTATAGCTGGGTCCTCAGGTAATGATATGTCTAATTTTCTGAGGAACTGCCAGACTGTTTTCCAGAGTGGTTGCAACATCTTGCAATCCCACCAACAATGGAGGAGTGTTCCTCTTTCTCCACATCCTCGCCAGCATCTGCTATCACCTGAGTATTTTATTTTAGCCATTCTGACTGGTGTGAAGTGGAATCTCAGGGTTGTTTTGATTTGCATTTCCCTGATGACCAAGGATGCTGAACATTTCTTTAGGTGCTTCTCTGCCATTCGCATTTCCTCAGTTGAGAATTCTTTGTTTAGCTCGATACCCCAGTTTTTTAATAGGGTTATTTGGTTGTCTAGAGGCTAATTTCTTGAGTTCTTTGTATATATTGGAATATTAGTCCTCTATCAGATCTGGGATTGTTAAAGATCTTTTCCGCCGGGCAGTGGTGGCTCACGCCTTTAATCCCAGCACTTGGGAGGTAGAGGCAGGTGGATTTCTGAGTTCGAGGCCAGCTGGTCTACAGAGTGAGTTCCAGGACAGCCAGGGCTACACAGAGAAACCTTGTCTCGAAAAAAACAACAACAACAAAAAGATCTTTTCCCAATCTGTTGGTTGTCATTTTGTCCTATTGACAGTGTCCTTTTCCTTACAAAGGCAATAAAATTGCCTTTGCAATTTTATGAAGTCGCATTTGTCAATTCTTGATCTTAGAGCATAAGCCATTGGTGTTCTATTCAGGAACTTTCCCCTGTGCCTAGGTATTTGAGGGTCTTCCCCACCTTCTCTTCTATTAGTTTCAGTGTGTCTGGTTTTATGTGAAGGTCCTTTATCCACTTGGACTTGAACTTGGTACAAGGAGATAAGAATGGATCAATTTTCATCTTTTCTTATTCTTTTTGTGCTTGTGTTGTACCTAGAGAAGTTTACAAGTTGTTAGAAGCATTACACCTATATATTTTCAGAAAAATATGTGTTCACCTTGCAGGTGAAGGCATATGAAGCTAAGATTCTTCTCCTTTCTCATGCTTTAGAAAATAAGCAGAAAAGAAATTTTAAGAATGGGATGGTTCTTTTTGAATCTTTGCAAATAACTCTTTACATGGTGTATTCATATAGAAAATCTAAATAGTGTTCTAAAAATATATTTTGTTCAGGATTTTTTATAGTATATAACACATTTTAATGAAAGACTTATTTTAGATAGCATAAGTAAATGCCAAGCAAGGATTGTTGTTTTGGTGTTATCTCTAAATGTAGAGAGACTTGTCAAAAGAGTCAGTAGGTATTTGGGTAAATAGTCATTTTTTGTTTTGCAGAAAGCATTTCTAGAACCTTCAAGAAATACTCATAAACACAAACACTTCTCTCTCTCTCTCTCTCTCTCTCTCTCTCTCTCTCTCTCTTTCTCTCTCTCTTTTCTCTCTTTCTCATGTCTTTAACTTTTGTTTATACTATAATCCATGGTTTGTTTTCTCTCATTCATACTCACAGATGATTAATTATGATCTAATAAATATGGCATTGAATGTGAATAAATAATCATGTCCTAATTTATAATTTACAAACTTTGCTAAATCTTACATATGTACAGGAAGCAAGAATTTAAAAATGCATGTGGAGACAAACTTACCCAGTAACTGTATTCCATTTGCAATTTAACTCATTATTGCTGCAAAATACAAAATGTCTCCTTAAAACAACAAAAGCCTAGAACAAGCAGCCAGAGGCACATGCCTTAGTTTCAACTCACAGTCGAACTGCATGAAACTTTCCTGGAGTATGTATTCATATAGTCAGTCTACACTGGTAATGATATTCTAGTAGTATGAATGAGAATTATTTTTTACTAATAGCCTACCTTTTATCTTGTAAGTTAAATACTTTCTAAACATATGTGCTTTATACTGAAAAAAACTTATATTTATTCACTGAATAAAGCATAGCCAAGGAAAATTAATTATAAGGGAAATACAATATTGGCAAAACTCATAAGAACCTCAGAAAATATAGATCAATGTCAAAATAACCACTAGTTACAGTTTGTATTTTTGTCTGAGTATACTGATAAATAGATGAAAGTAGAATGAGAGAAGATGAATGGTAAATTTATCCTAAAAGAAAAATGACAGTATTTCTAAATATAATAGCAGATCTATAACTGTAACCAGGTCTAAGTCACATTGTTGTTCATCACTTGATGTTGGCAAATAATTGGTATTAGTAAAATGCCGAATGCTTTAACTCATTTTAATATGGATTTTGTGCCTCTAAGCCTTACAATTCTCAGATTTGTCACTTTGTTTCTTGTTCACAAATTCATTCTAGAGATCATGTAACATAAATACTACTTAATCACAGTAAAAATCTAATCTTCAATACTTAATATTAAGAGCACTAAGGAAAAATAGCAAGGGAAGTTTCTATGTACCATCTTTTAAATGACTTTTTAAATAGTATGATCAAATAAAATCTTTTCCTATGTCTCAGTTATAGTGACTTCACACAATTGAACTAAATTTTTACATGAGACCATAGTATTGCAAAGCATCAAAGTTTGTCTATTACTATTGCATAGAATATTACAAAATTTAATGTTATAAAATATTATTTATTATAATTTCTAGAATCTGTGCTCAATTATTAAAAAAGAATGATTATTATCAATTCTTTCTCATATTCTCTCATAACATTAGAGAAGACATTAATTTGTGCCACTGTCAACTGAAGGCCTGACTAGGAATTAGTCAATCAATCCAACAAACAAACAACAACATCAAAACAGATATTACAAGCAAAGTCAGTCTACTGATACTTTGAAACCAGAAATTGAGTTTCTTAGTTTCTCCCTTGATTAAACAAAGCATTTCATGAGTGTCCTAAGACATGTTGTCCTGGACAACATGAAGAAACAGAATTTAGCTATATTGATTTACTTCCAGAAATTGCATAGCATTGATAATAGTATATTATTATTTTATTTAAAAACAAGTATTTTAGTTCTGTGTACATATAATAACATAGATAGAACATTTATATAGTTATTTTAATGACTAGTGAAAAGTTCTACAAATTTTTTTTATGCCAGTACACAAGAAAATCATGAGTGCTGAGTACAAAAAGAGTGGGTAAGTTAAAACAGAGTCTCCTATCTGGTGAATTAAAAGCAACAATAGGGAAATGCAAAGGTCAAGGAGTGTGATTGGTCAGAAAGATGGCTCCTCCATGAGAAAACAATCCCCATTTGTGTCTGGATTTCTCAGCAGTGGTATGGAATTAAATTAATAGCTTGCAAATGGTCTCTTTCTGGTTAGCATATTTTAAGATCAGTTTTATTTATAATATTTTATTTTCTTCATGGTTGCAGTTTTACATAAATAAGTTAAATACTACATATCACATTAGTTGTGCAATTATAGAATGCTGGAAAGAAAATAGCCTGTGACAAACACAGATTCACACACATGTACACACATATATGCATATATATGCACATACACATACCCCTATAAATATATATACTGACTAGCATTTGGGAGGAAAAGAGTAAATTTAAAGAGGAAGTATTTCAGAGAGTGTCATTCATGTAACAAATAATTTGCTTTTTGTGAAATGACAAACATTCCAGTTATGGCAGAGACCAGAAAAGTCTCCACAGACCAGGAGAGCCTGTCACTGTGCTGACATGACAAAATTTTTCTATGTTCCTTAATATAGAAACTTCTTGAGACTACACTCAATATCTTGTATGTAATAAATGATCTGTCCTTTTACACTGACATAGTGAAATATTTCTAGTTGCTTAAAATCTACTTTGGCTAGTTCTATAATTTAACTATTGTTCTTTATTGTTTTAATATTTTGTATATTTGTTCAGTTTAATATGTTCCTTTTTAGGGTTTTGTCATTGGAAAGGGTGATATAGTCAATTTTTGTAGTGTGTGTGTGTGTGTATTATTGTGGTAAAACAACCCCGCTTCTCCTAAATATCCTTCATCTTCTATTGTACTACCTCTACTACTACTACTACTACTACTACTACTACTACTACTACCACTTTTCACTTGTTTTGTTTTGTTGCTTTAACAAATCAGTATATGAAGTAAAATAGTCTTACTATAGGATCCTAATCATAAATTGCATTGGATCCTTCCTGGCCTTTCTTTTCGAGTCTCTAGGACCAACCCTGTCTCTATCTTTCTGTCCCAGTGTCTCAGAGTCTCTTTCTGTTTTGATGTGGCATGTGCTCTATTACTGTTATGCTACATTCTTAAAACTTATTTCCCTTTTAAGGATCCACATTATATTTTCATATCTGATACTCACACTTACATATGCAGATGTAGGTATAAAACTGGTAAGCTAGGATCACCATATGAGAGACAGTCTATGGTATTTATCCTTTTGATACTAAACTACTTTACTTCTAATAATTTAAATTCAATATTTTATGAAATGGTATTAATTTAATTTTCCTTTATAATTGAATTAAATTCTATTTAGTTTATGTGCTGCATTTTTGTGACATTTAATCTCTTGATGAACATAAGTGGTAACATAATGTTTTTGTTTTAATTTTTAAAAGTACTACAGTCCCTGGTACCCCCTCCCCTTTTTTTTTTTTTTTTTTTTTTGCTTTTATTTTAATTAAGCTACTAAATTACTATGGCTAGTCTCAACTTGTAAACTTTTAATCCCTATGCTGCAACCTCCTATGTAACTAAAATTACATATATGGATTACTGCAATCTTTTTTGTATTAATGTATGGTAACTTATAATCTAAGCAAAGCTCTATAGATTCGGCACATAAGTGATAAAGTCCTGCATAATTTTCATTAAGAATGGACTTCAGTAGAAAAATTTCCAATGGAAATACTTTACCACTGAATTATGTCCTCTACTAAATTTTCACACTATGCATTACTACAGCTGTAAGAAGATCATGGACACAAAGCTAAAGGGACAGTTCAGTTGGTAATGTACTTGCCATGTTACCATGAGGAGCTGAATTTTTTCAAAAAAGGAAAGATGATGAATATAGGTGCCTTATAGGTACTGCTAGGGCAGAAGTAGACAGATCCCTGAGACTTACAAGCCACCCTAGCCTGTTTGCTGAGTTTTAGACTTCTTCATTGAAAATTCAGGTATAATTTAATAGGTCGGCCTTCATATTTTACTTGGACTTTTTCTCTTACAGCTTTTAGTGTTCATTCTTTCTTCTATATATTCAGTATTTTTATTATTATGTGTCAAAGGTGTTGGTTTGTACTTTTCAAAATCTACTTTAATATTGTATTTAAATGTTTAACCTCTCTGCTAGCCCTCAAATCACCTGAGGGAGTGGGGAAAAACGGAATAGGGGAAAGGAGGATGTGAACTTGTTTAAAAGTAGTTTTTTTGGCCTGATTTCAGTCTTCATTGTCAGGATATCAAGTTCAGTTTATATAAATCAGTGGCAATAGCTAGATCTACTACAAACATCATTCATAAATCAACTATGGAAATTAAATCCAGAAGAAAGTGCAAGATTTTGACAATAGGCTTGAGTCAACAGAAGCAGCAAGAAGCTGCCTGAACACCATCAAATCTCCTTTGGTGCATTTCTTTATTGATTTTCTCCAATTGTTTGTTTATGTCTCCCTCAATTTCATTAAGGGTTTTATTTATAACCTCCCTAATACTTTTATCATCCCCACATAGGTAGTTTAAGGTTGTTTTCTTGAGCTTCAGATTTTAAAATGCCAGCTCTCATTCTGGATTGTTCTTACTGAACTGCCATCTTCCCAATCAGGCAAGGCCTTAGGCCATGAGCAGTGACCACTGTGGCTAAGGCAGGACAGAAGTACCGCCCTGGCACACATGAGACAGCAGCATGGGAAGATGGCACTGTCAGTCTTCCACACTGTTTCCACACCTTGGGGTGAGCCCAGACCATCCCTTCATCCACAGGGTATCCAGTAGAAATGAGACTCTAATGTTTAAAGATTATCCAGTAGCTTTATATATTTGGTAATGCTCAATAACAAGATGCAAACACAATTAAAGTTGTAACTCAATACCCAAACCTAGATATATCAACTACCTTTGACTGATAGAGACACACACATGTTTAATTAATTTTGAAGACTGCAATGTTCCCCTCTCTCTCATCCTCTCTTGCCCAGCTCCTTCTCTTCCTTCTCCTCTTCCTCTCCTTACTCCTCTCACATTAGCTTCTCCCAACTTTCAGGGAAAGGGAAATATGACACTAAAGTAAGATGCCTGGGTGTTGCTACAGACATATTGCACTGACTGTTATTGATCACGTTCTTATGTTGAAGTATAAACAGCTGGTTTGGTGTGATTATACATATAGGTGATGGGTTTGTTTTGTTTTTGTTTTATGTGTGTGTGTGTGTGTTTATTTGTTTGTTTGTTTGTCTTTCCTGAATTGGTCTTTTGCAGTACTAGATGTATCACTCAGAATTGGGTCTGAGGGAACAAAGAAAGTGGAGAAGGTCTCTGGCCACCTACCCAGGCTGCTAAGAAGGCATGATAAGCAGGGTTGTCTGTCTATCATTGGGAGCTAAAGAACAGCAAGATGGGAGAGAGACCTGGGTTTGATGGTCTTTGTAATCAACAGAAGGCATGGACAGGGTGAAGGAGGGTCTGAAACTGTTGTTCTGCTGTACAGCTAGGGGTACCCCTGAGAACTGAGCATGGGAAAGCAGAGAAAATACAAAGCAACATATCTCAAACTTCCTAATGGTATGATCATATTTAATATAATTATTCATATTGTGTGATTCTCTAGCCATAAAAATTTCTTTCTTTGTTACTTCATAACTGTAATTTTTCTGTGGCCATAAATAGTATAGAAAATATCTGTGGTCTCAGATGGTCTCAAATGATGATTGGTCAGTTTATACCCAAAGAGGTTGATGACCCACAGATTGAAAACAACTGATCTAAACTCTTATATCCACCATTTATATATTTCATAGGACAGTCTTCAAAAGTAATTAGTAAGGTGAAATTTAGGACCAGGATTCATGGATATGCCACCTGGTGGGGGCATTGAATAAGGTCAAATTAAGTTGTATGGAATTCACAAAGAGTTTTTAATCATTATTCTTTTAAAAATTCATAGATCTCATGACTTTTTGTGATTATCGCTATATATTTGACTTACCTAAACTTACCCAATTATTGATTTTATATTCATCCTCCAGGTGTTAGTTAAGTATAATTGACTGAGATATGAGCACTGGAAATGTTATGAACTCTTTCTTTGGTTAAATTGTCAATCGTGGGGATATCTATGAACCACCACTCCAAAGAAAAGAAAAGTAAGGGAAATCATAAGAAGCTTCTTTACCTAAGATTTTAACAAAATATTTAATTTATTTTCAACATATATTTATATTATCCCATGTGACTAATATTGAGTGCTCAAAATCATATTTTGTTATAAGTAGTGGGTACTATGAAAAAGTTAAATTATTTAATTTTTAACTTCATCTCTAAAGTTAAATTATTTACACTAAATTCCAATCATAAAATTTTTACTTTTCTAATTATCATACTAAACAAGATAATGTAAAAAGATTGATTTATGTTTCTTTTAGAAATGTATAGAGAGAACCTCTTTTATATACAATGTTGATGGTTAAACATTCTGAATGTGTAGGAATCATTGTGATTTCCTTGTACACCACATTGAATTTCCATATTGGAATCTATTAAAGTGGAACTAGGTGATGTATAGCATGTCCCCAAAACTTTGAGAGTGACTAATAGCCAGTTTTTCTTCTGTTCAATATACTGTCCAGTGATAATGTAGTAATGAATTTTCATGAGGCTCCTTCAGATATTAGGAGAATGGTTTCTCTTAACTCATATTAAATGCATACTTTACATCAGCTGTTTGTCTTTTTAAAATACTCAAGAGTCAAATTTATTATTTAACTAAACTGTATTTATTTTGCAAAAAAAAAAAAAAAAAAAAAAAAAGAGCCTTGTCAATGACTCACAAATGTGAAATAAAATAAACATGACCTATAAATGCAGACTTTCATTGGGAAGAAAATATGAACATGAATTAGCACAGTCCTATATTTCAACATTACACCTAACTCATTTTGTGGCCACAATAAATTCTTAGAAAAATTAATATACAAACACACTGATAAACAGACACATACATACATATACACAGACACATAAACACACACAAACACACACACACATATACACACACAAACAAAGTATTCAATCTTCAGAGTTTAACAGCAAATAAGTATCTTTGAATAACTAATTTAAGATGTGGCAATAAAATAAATTGTATATAAAATAATAGTAAAATAAAAAAGATAAGAATAATTCAAAATGACCAATATATAAAAACTAGTAATGCATTTTTGTTAAGTTAAGCAATATACACAGACTTTGTGGCTTTTGTGGTAAAATCCATTTACAGTATTATTTTTTCAACCTAGTGCTCTATTTATGCCTAAAAACTTTACACTCAAAATCTGCCAAAATAATAACAATTCTTCTTGCTTCCCTATAATTATTAACCATACACACAATCACTGGATTTTAAAACATGTTGCATACCAACCAACCTGAGTTCCCACAGTCTCTGGAATCTGCAGTCTGACAAGATGGCTGGGGAGAAGGCAGCTTGGCATCTCAGGCAGGTTCCAGAAGATGGCGTCTCCACTGGACTTGTGGGAGCATGGTTCCTTGGAGAGGTTCTTAGTGGGCACCAGTGAGGAATACTCTTGGAACTGGCTTTGTCCACATTCTTTACCGCCTGTAGGGAACGATGTAGGCCCACGCATGGGCAACTCATGGGCATGAGTCTCTGTTGCATTGTGGGTTCCTGTGTCTGCCACGATGCAGTAGGCTGGGATTGTAGTTCAGCATGGCAGGAGAGCATGGGATCTTGACTGAGTTTATTCCATGCAGTACCAGGCAAGTGTGGCTAGGCCCTGCGCAGCATGGGGAATTCTCACTCAGTCTTGGCTTCTGTAAGGCAGGGCAGAGATCTCAGGTGGACTCCTGGGCATCAGTGTCTCTATTTGGAGCCCCCAGAAACAACTGGATGAATGGGGCACAGCAAAACCAAGACAGGGACCCATGAGCTCTGCGGGTGGCTTGCATGTCGAGGCTCCATGTTGGTTGCACCAAGTAGACACAGCTGGCTCATACTTGGGAGGAGAATGAACTCAGCCTGATTTCAGCAGGGCTGGGCGCAGGGCTATCGGGTAAGAGTCTCTGTTCTGGGTCCCAGATACCATAGGAGGTATGCACGCAGCAGGACAGAGATTATGGGGGGCGTGTGGCTGCGTTGTACTGTGAGCAAGCCACACGCCAATATTGACCTCCATTCTGGGGGTCTAGGGAAGCCCAGAAGAATAGAGCCAGGGAACGCACAGCATGTGCTGAGAGGGGACGGGAGAGCCCAGATGCCGCGTCCTGTTGGAAATATACTTGTTGCCTGTTCCTTCTTGAAGTCCGTGGGTGTCTGTGCCCCAGGTTATGTGCCAAATGTGGGAGATGGGGGGCGCCACAGCAGCAGGTCCCACATACAGGAGAAAGTCTAAGGTTCCAGAGTCTGGATACTTCGGTGACAGTAGGCCCCAATGATATGAAGGTGTCCTTGGTTCCCAAAGGGTTTATTTTCATGGTGGGTGGTGGATGGATCTTTATGTATCCCCCTCTCGAAACTCAGGGCAAACCTGAGTTAATTAGGGAGGGAGAAGTGGGAAGGGTCTGGGGATAATGCCTAATTGGCTCCACCCTCTGACCTTCATTAGTATGTAAATCTCTAGGGCCTGAGGCCTGTAGTCATACCCTTTACCTGTGCACTTTGGGAGGGGCTGTAATGGCCTATGTGACTGAACAATGTAGGTCCACAGAGATTAGACTGCTTTTTAGGACCCTGAGTTCTGGGGACATGGCCAAATTCCTGCTGTTTCTCCCTTGGAGTCTCCAGGTTCTAGGCCCATGCCCAGACAAGAACCAGGATACCCTTACGCAGTCCCACACCTAGGAATACACATAGAGGGACCCATGGCTCTAGCTGTACATGTAGAAGAGGATGGACTTGATCGGTATCATAGATATAGGAGGGAGGTTGGGATAAGGGGATTTTGGATGAAGGATGTAGAAAAGAGATAATATTTGAAATGTAGATAAATAAAGTATCCAATAATAATAAAAACAATAATAACAACAACAACAAAAAAACAGATAATGTAACTGGCCATCATAATTGAGCATTTAATACTTTTTTGGCAGCAATTTATTATTATCCATATTACTGGAATTCCTTATAATTGTTAAGGACAAGGGACAGTGAAAGGGGCCCATGGAACTTTAAAACAGTATCTTCATAAAATAAGAAAATGGGGAGGTGTATCATACCACAAATTTATTTAAATCATGATCTTTTTATTTTAAATTTTTTTAAAAATTTGGATGCCAAGGAACTTTCTTCTGAGTGTCTATGGCACTCTACAACTAGGCATAGTTATGCACAGGTGAAATGGGAGGATCCACTTATTGGCATATGACATGATCCTGATCAGGTATTAAATATGGAGAAGAGAGCATGTTTGTGATTTTTCTGCAGGATGCTGAAGGAGCATGGTGGCTGCCAGAACAACAAGTGACATGCTGGATGAAAGGACAAAGAATGATACTGATCTGTGAGCTTACTGAGTTCCCTGACAATGGTGACTGGGAAGATGTATTAGACATTGATCCCGACCCACCTATGTTTACCTATACCCCTGATGGGATAAGCTACCTTGCGTCAAGTTTTTAGACCTTATGGAACAGAGAATCAAAAAGAGAAGTTATTATGACTCTTGAATTTTTCTTAAATGTGACTAGTTATTTGGACTCAATCATGGCCTGGTCTAGAAATCAATCCAATATTGGAAATAACAGTCTTCATTTGGAAAGCTGGTTATGGATATTTTCAGAGACCTATTTGGAAGTTAGCTGCTGTTCTCTATGATGTGATCTTAACAAGAAATAAAGTTGGGACAGGATATGGATTTCAAACAATTGCTACTACATGTGTTAAGGCTCTTTTAATTATCAAGTTAAAATTACTTTTGTTTCTTCTACAGTATTTATTGTATGTTGCTTTGATTGTATACATTCTAACTGTGTTACTGTGTTGAAACCTGGCATGTCTGTTATGGAGGTCTATCGACCAGGTTTTGTTTTATTGCCCTGAGTATCACAGAACCTTGGACTTCTGAAAAAAAACTGCAAGTCCTGGAAGAAGTGAGTCAGGCTTTAAGCAGGAGCAACAGGGTAGTGGGCTGATTATTGCTGATATAATAGCTTTAATTATATTAATTTCTAGCACCACTGCCTCTGTAATTGCTTTGACACAAGAAATTAAGACAGTTACTTTTATTAATCATTTAGCAATAATATGTTGAATATCCAAGAGGGTTTAGACAGGCATTTGGAACAATGGATTGATGCTCATTATCCTATTCAAATTATTGGAAGGAGGATCAGAGTTTAAAAGAAGGATTCATCTTGAGTATTATGCCAAATAACTTTGTATTTGTATTAGTTCTAAAATTTACAGTGGTATTCATTATAATTAGGAAAAAGTTTAAAGATTCTTACAGTGTATTTGGCATAAATCTATCACCTCTCTGGATGTTTAACTTTGCATCATGAGCTTATGAATTTAAAGAATGCTGTTCTGCTGGGTGATCATGCATCACATACTGATGAAAAAAATTACCCATGGCCTGAGGTCAATATTTCTATTTTAATCAAGATTCCAGAGTAGTATATATAGCTTGATCATCCTAGCGTCTTTGTCCTGGTTATATTTTTATTCCTGCCCATCATGATAAAGCTTGTCTTTAACAACATCACTATGTTGGCTGCCAAAGTACATGGCATGAAACTGAAAACAGTCCCCGACAAAGTTATTAAATTAACAGGCTGGCAAGCCAAGAACAGGTAAGATTCTGCACAGAGCCTTACCAACCAAAGACAGAAGTGCATTAATTTTTATAATGCATATTCCATGAAGGATAAGGAAGTCATCTTTGGCAGAATGACCTAAGACAGGCTCAGTCATGCTTTTGGAATAAAAAAAGGGAAAGGTAGACAGCATTTGGGCCTGCTTAGCAAGAATCTGACATGGGCAAAGGACAAGGACATGGGCTTCTTGGCAGGAATATGACATTGGACAAGGACAAGGAAGTAGGCTTCAGGCAGGAATCTAACATTAGGCTAAAACAAAGAATTAATTTCAAGCTGGAACCTAAATCTTAGGCTAGAACAAAGAAATAATTTCAGGCAGGAATCTAAATATTTGGCTAGAACAAGGAAGTTGGCTTCAGACACAAAAATGACTTTGGGCTAGGACAGGGAATTTGGCTCAGATATTTTGGTCATCCTGATATGCTCTTAGAAACAGTGATCATGTGAGTGTTCACAGAATTTTGTTTATTGCCTTGCTTATTCTTTGACAATTTGTGTTTATTGTCTTGCTTATTCCCTGACTATTTGCATCTATTGTACTGCTAGTTCCTCAACCTACAACTGACCTTAATACTTGCTTGTAATTAAAATGGTATAAAAGCAAAAAAGAGGAGGGAGGATGGAACAGGGGTTTTAGGTAGGGGAAATGGGGATTGTAATTAAAATATCTAATAAAATATCTAATAAAAAAGAATTTAAAAAAACACAAATTTTCATTAAAAAGAAAATATGATCTGATCAATTAATGTTACATACAGTCTAATTTTCCTTGTTTTTCCTGTTTTTCAGAGACAATATCTTTCTCCTATACATTTAATTGTATAAAACCTGTATAATGTTTTCTTATGGTACACTCCTAAATAGTGGGCACTGTTTCCATATACACATCGATGTGTTTCACAAAATCTCTGGTTTACAATTCTATCTTTTGCAAGAAAAGCTCTCTTTTCTTTGGAACATAGAGTCTCCACTACAGGGCAAATATAAAATTGTACACTTTCTGTCTCTTTTTCAAAATATTACTTGCATTTCCTCCCTTTCACATATATAGCCAGATACTTAAAGTGGTTATCAGTGAGCAAAAGGTCAAAAAAAAAAAAAAAGAAAAGAAAACAAACAAAACAAAAAACTATGTTGCATTAATAATTTACTTTATTAAATAAAAATATTTTTGCTGATTATTTACAAAACTTCATACATTTTATAAAGCACAAAACATTCAATGATATGCAAATGTGTATTTTTGTAAACAGCCAACTTTTGAAAGTACACTCACATAGATGTTGCTCATGAAGCATGCATAGAGAATAAAATATTTTTATATTTTCACATTTTCATAAATGGAAATAAATCCTGTAAGATTTGTGCCTTACCATAATGATTTCATTACCTCAGTTTTTTTTTCTCATGAAAATGATTTTCACAGTCTGGTGACATATCCCTTCAATCTAAGCACTTACAAGGTAGATGCAGCAGATCTCTGAGTTTGTGGCCAGCCTTATCTATAGAGAAAAATATAGGACATAGAAACCTCCACCCAAGGCTACAACAATTAGAATGTGATAGTCAACTAGAGTCATACAGTAAATTATAATTCCTAATTATGAATGGAGAGAGACATAAAATTCATATGCACAGATTGCAAAAGACAGTTTTTTTCCCAGTAGAGGTAAGGAGTGGTTTCATTGCATCATCTGTATAGATAAACAAATGAGCAAGATACTTATTACTAGCATGAGAAGTGGCACAATATTTTAATATGATATATGTCCCTTTCCCTTTAAGTATATCTCTATATATTACTTATAATACCTAATGCATTGTGAATGTGATATCATTAATTTATATTTTACTACTTATGGAACTCAAAGAAGAAAAATATAAGAAAAAAATCAATATGTACATACTTTATTTTTTAAAATATTTGAGATACATGGTTTATTGAATTCATGGTTATTTTCAACATATTTAAAGCATAATCACATTAATCATAACTAGAAATACTATTTTTTCATAACAACAGTTAAACATTCTATGAAAGTTAAAGACATTTACATTTAATTATTCATTTGAATATATATTTAAAAACATGAGAAAGGGAATAGGAATGGTTCATTGTTTAAGAGCACTTGATGTTGTGGCAGGATATCTGTGTTTGACTTCTAGTACTTTTGTGCTATTAGCATAGTGGCTTACAACTATCAATAACTTCAGTTGCATGAGGTTCCTAACTCCATGTGTGCTCTCTACAGGCACCAGACACAACCATGGTACATATATGTGCATGAAGACAAAAAGAAAACAAAATAAAACAAAAGCCTCATAGGAATCATTCAGTCAATCAACCAATCAGTTTATTTGAAAAGTAGATGAATACTAATTCCAAAGTGATAACTTCTAACAATTCACGAACATTTGAAAATTAAGCTTTGAATGTCCAAACATTGCAGAATAGTAATCTACTCATTACATTTGCATTTGTTATTTTTTTTATTACTGTGGTAAAACACTATTTTTAAGGCAACTTATAAAATGAAGGGTTTATTTGGGACTTGATTCAGAAGTTCAAGTTACTTTCTGATGTGAAAGCCATAACATAATAACATATTTTAAATAGAAAGCAAAGAGCATGATCTGAGGACAGCATGGGTCTTCAAAGCCTAGCACCAATGATAAACTTCCTCTAGCATGAACATGTCTCCTAATCCTCTCCAAACAACATCATCAACCAGGTCCACATATTCAAGTGAACTAGAATATGGAGATAATTTTATTTAAGCCAACACCTTTTACTTCCTGGTCAATGTAATCTCTAGGCAAAATATAATGCAATATGCAGTTAGTTCAACATCAAAAGACCTCATTGTCTCAATAATTTTAAAAGTCTACAGTTCAAAATTTCTTCTGAGATTAAAGGCAACCTTTTAGTTACTTTTTTAGTTCTGTAATAAAACAGCAAGACAGAGGAGTTAATTTATACAAGTAAAGGTTTATTTAAAGCTTATTGTTTCAGTGTGATAAGAATCCATGACCATCATAACAGGGAAGTATGCCAAAGGGATGGCAACTAAAGCCAATGTCTGAGAGCTAAGGGCTCATATCTCACCACAAACAGAAATAAGAGTGAACAGAACAGAATCTTTGAAAACAAAAAGCCTGCTCCCAGTGATACACATTTTCCCAGGTACACCACCTAAACTTAGCCAAACAGTACCACCCAGTTGATACTGAGCATTAGCATTTTGTCTAGCCTCCACCCCACAGTAACTTGGCAACAGCCATGTGTGCATGACTCATTATAAAAGATGCTGCTTGCCCCCCTCAATTCTCTCTTGCAGTCGGGGGGGGCTCTAGCTCTGTACTATCCTCCTCATCCCCCTCTCTCCCCATTCCCCTTCCCCTTCTTTCTCCACCCTCTCATGGCAGTCCTCTACTCAACTACTCTCTCTCTCTCTCTCTCTCTCTCTCTCTCTCTCTCTCTCTTCATCTCCCTTTCTTAGTCTCTACTACCCTCTCAACTCCCTTTTCATGCCCTGAATAAACTCTCTTCTATACTATATCATCGTGTGGCTAGTTCCTTATGGGGAAGGGATGCCTCATCATGGGCCTTCAGAGGAACCCCCTTATCCCACACATGAGAACTAGAGCAAGAAAGCAAGATTAAGGGGAGGGGGGAAGCAGCCCCTTTTACAATGAGTCAGGCAAACCTGGCTGTTGCCAGTTAACTGTGGGGCAGAACTTAGACAAAATGCTAACATTAATTATTCAAATTCCTGGTTATATAAAGAACATGTCTCTCAAATCACCATAACTTACCCCCATAGTCTCAAAGCCATATCATAATGCAAAATTCAATTAGTGTAACTTCAAACACCCCCTAGGTTAACAACTGAAGTATCTTTGAGGCTCAAAACAATCACTTAACTTAAAACTCCTATAAAATCAACCAGTATATAATATACTTTAAACATATAATTCAGCTAAATATACCTTGTTATTCACAAATGGAGGAGTGAGGGCATAGTGAGGAAATCCTGGAGCAAAGCAAGCATTAAAGCCAGCAGGAAAATTTCCAAATAATATAGCTCCATGTCTGATGTCAACTGGATTATATTATTTTGCTCTTACAGCTTTCCTTCCTGAATAATTTGGGCTGGTTTCCCTTTCTCTATGAACTGCTTCTGGTGAGACAGCCTATGTTTAAAAAATTTCCAATATCTAGATTTTCCATTAGAAACCAGGTTTACTTCCACAGCTTCAAGCAATGGCTTTTCCGGCGATATATGAAAGCATGCCTCTGCCACATATGTGACTTCAGTGGTTTTCTCAAACTGGAGGAAGACATCTAGATTCCTTTATTCATATATCCTTCATAAACCTATAGCTAATACTATGTGGATAAGACTGCCAAGTTCAACTGCCTTATTGGGATGAAAGTCAATACCCTTGAATCACATATTTCATGGTTTCTCTTTGTTACTTCTTTGTAGGAACACAAAATTCCTTAAGGTTCTGTCCTTTTAGAAGCTGCAAGTTTAGCTGTGTATTGTCTTGCCCAAGAGCACAAGACTTGTCACAACATTGTTTCATAGAGCTCTTTTTTACTCTTCAAACTGTATATTTTGTATTTCTTTCTGCCCATATTGCTTTTTTTTGTATTGTAGAATTGCATAAGAATGACAACTAATATACATGTGACAATCAATGTTAAGCTATCATGAAATCTTCTTTACCAAAGAATTTAGTCAATTACCTGTTAGTGTAGTCTCAAAGTCTTTGGAGAGAAAAGCAGTAGACAGTGACATTCTTTGCAAAATGTCACAACAATGGTCTTTGCCTACTGAATAATATTACTAACCTCTAAAATTTTTGAGCCTTTATATTTAGCATAATTCTAGCACTACTCTCTTCCAAGATTCTACTAGGATGGCCAGTTCAGCTCCCTTTATAGTGTTCAATTCCTTTTCTAGTCCAAAGTTCCAAATACTTCCAACATTTTCCCAAAACATCATGCTTTGTTCTACACTGCAATCAAATGTCTATAATAGTGAAGTAATAATCACTTCATGTTTCTTTAATTACAATCTACAATATCTAATAAGGCTTATAAGTCAACATTTAAATTTGGTTAAAACATGTAAATCCTTGTAGAGGGAAGTGCTGATTCCCTAATTGGTACTTTAATGTGTTAATACATAAGGTGGGAGCCAATTGCTGGGGAAAGGTGGGTCTTTGGGTTCCAGGAGGAAAAAGAAATAGAAGGAAAGGGAAGGGTTTTTTTTTGTTGTTTTTGTTTTTTTGTTTGTTTGTTTGTTTGTTGTTTTGGTTTTGTTTTGATTTTGCTGGCCAGACTTTGAAACAAGAAGACAGCAGTAGTCATGTAAGATCTTAGAGAAACTAAAACCCATGCCCTACTCCACCTACAGTTAACCAAGTAGGTCAATTGAGGCTGGCTGACATACGCTAGCTAATAAGAGTGGGGAAATGATTCTGAGCCCAGCAATTGTATTATTCAAAATAAATTTGGTAATTGTTCTCTTTAACTCTATGAAGAACTGAGTTAGAATTTTGATGAAGAATGCATTGAATCTGTAGATTGCTTTCGCATGATAGCCATTTTTACTATATTAATCCTGCCAATCCATGAGCATTCGAGATCTTCCATCTTCTGAAATCTTCTTTGATTTATTTCTTCAGAGACTTGAAGTTTGTCATACAGACTTTTCACTTGCTTGGTTAGAGTCACACCAAGGTATTTTATGTTATTTATGACTATTGTGAAAAGTATCATTTCCCTAATTTCTTTTTCAGCCTATTTATCCTTTGAGTAGAGGAAGGCTCCTGATTTGGTTGTGTTAATTTTATATCCACCTACATTGTAGAAACTGTTTATCAGGTATTGGAGTTGTAGTGAAATTTTAGGGGTCACTTAAGTATACTATCATATCATCTACAAAAAGTGAAATTTTGAGTTCTTCTTTCCAATATTTGACCATTTTTAATTTGACCTTCTTTGTTGTCTAATTGCTCTGACTAGAAATTTGAATACTATATTGATAGGTAGAGTTTGGGCAGCCTTGTCTAGTCCCTGATTTTAATGGGATTGTTTCAAGCTTTCTCCAATTAGTTTAATGTTGGTTACTGGTTTGCTGTATATTACTTTTACTATGTTTAGTTATGGGCCTTGAATTCCTGATATTTCCAAGACTTTTACCATTAAGGAATGTTGAATTTTATCAAATGCCTTTTCAGCATCTAATGATCATGTGTTTTTTTTTTTCATTGAGTTTGTTTATGTAGTAGAATACATTGATGAATTACTCTATATTGAACCATCCCTGCATCCCTGGGATGAAGCCTACATGATCATGGTAAACGTTCATTTTGATGTTGTCTTGGATTCAGTTTGCAAGAATTTAATCGAGTATTTTATTCATAGATGTTTCTAAGCAAAAGTTTTCTAAAGTTCTCTTTCTTGGTTGTGCTTTGTGTGGTTTAGTTTTAAGTGTTATTGTGGATTCATAGAATCAATTGGGTAGTGTTCCTTCTATTTCTATTTTGTATAACACTTTGAAGAGTATTAGTATTAGGGCTTCTTTCAAGGTCTGATAAAATTTTGCACTAAATCCATCTGATTCTGGGCCTATTGTGTTGGGGACAGTTTAATGACTGCTGCTATTTCTTTTTCTTTTTTCTTTTATTTTTTTAAATTTTTTCTTCTTTGTGGATATTTTATTTACATTTCAGATATTATTCCATTTCCCCATTTCTCCCTCATCTGGAAACCCCTTATTCCATCCCCTCTCCTCTTGTTTCTATGAGGATGTGCCCCTACCCACACACCCATTCCCACTTCCCTGCTCTCAAATTCCCCCTATACTGAGACATTCAGCCTTCATGGGATAAAGGTCCTCCTTTCCCACCTAGGCCCAACAAGGCAATCCTCCACTACATATAGAGCTGGAGCCATGGATCTCTCCTTATGTGCTCCCAGAATGGTAGTTTAGTCCCTGGGAGGTCTGGTTGGTTGGTATTTTTGCTCTCCCCATAGGGACAAAAACCTTTTCAGCTCCTTCAGTCCTCTCTCTAACTCCTCCATTGGGAACACCATGATCAGTTCAATGGTTAGCTGTGAGCATCTGCCTCTGTATATGTCAGACTCTGACAGACCTCTAACGAAACAGTATGATAGGCTCCTGTCAGCATGCACTTCCTGGAATCCACATCAGTGTCTGCCTTTGGTGACTGCACATGGGATGGATACTCAGTTGGAGTAGTCTCTGGACAGCCCCTCCTTCAGTTTCTGTCCCATACTTTGTCTCAATATTTGCTATCATCAGTATTTTGTTACACTTTCTAAGAAGTACCGAAGCACCCACACTATGGTCTTCCTTCTCCATGAGCTTCCTGTGGTCTGTGAGTTGTATCTTGTGTATTGTGAGCTTTTGGGCTAATATCCAATTATCAGTGAGTGCATACCATGTGTATCCTTTTGTGATTGGGTTTTCTCACTGAGGATGATATTTTCTACTTCCATCCATTTGTCTAAGAATTTCATGAATTCATTGTTTCTGTTGGTATTTCTCAAGGAATTATGAGACAGTTTAGATGATTTCTCTGACCTTTCATCAACTTTGACACCTGGTATCTGCCTAGAAAATTGTCCATTTCATCCATATTTTCCAGTTTGGTTGAGTATGGGATTTTGTAGTAGGATCTGATAATTTTTTGAATGTCTTGGGTTTCCATTGTTATGTCTTTCTTTTCATTTCTGATTTTATTAATTTGGATACTGTCTCTGTGCCCTCTGGTTACTCTGGCTAAGGCTTTATCTATCATGTTTATTTTCTAAAAGAACCAGCTCTTGGTTTTTTTTGTTTTTGTTTTTTAAATTATCTGTATAATTCTTTTTGTTTCCATTTGGTTGATTTCATCACTGAGTTTCATTATTTCCTTAAAATCTACTCCTCTTGGGTGTATTTGATTCTTTTTTTCTAAAGCTGTCAGATGTGCTGTCAAGGTGCTGATAGATGTTCTCTCTAGTTCCTTTTTAGAGGCACTTAGAACAATGGGCTTCCTCTCAGCACTGCTTTCATTGAGTCCCATGAGTTTTGGTATGATGTGCCTATATTTTCATTAAATTCTAAAAGGTCTTTAATTTTTTCTTTATTTCTTCATTGACCAAGTAATCTCTGAGTAGAGCATTCTTCAGCTGCCATGTTTATTTAGGCTTTTAGCTGCTTTGCTGTTGTTGAGGACCTGCCTTAGTCTGTGGTATTGAGAGGATGAATGGGATTATTTCAGTCTTCTTGTATCAGCTGAGGCCTGTTTTGTGACAAATTATATGGTGAATTTTAGAGAAGTTGCTTTGAGGTACTGAGAAGAAGGTATATTCTTTTGTTTTACATTGAAATGTTCTATAAATATCTTTTAAAACAATTTGGCCTGTGACTTCTGTTAGTTTCACTGTGTCTCTGTTTAGTTTCTGTTTCCATGATCTGTCCATTGCTAAGAATGGGATGTTGAAGTCCCTTACTCTTATTGTGTAAGGTGAAATGAGTGTTTTGAGCTTTAATAAAGTTTCTTTTATGGATATGAGTCCCCTTGCATTTGGAGAATAGATATTCAGATTTAGAGTTCTTCTTGGTTGATTTTTCCTTTGATGAGTATGAAGTATCCTTCCTTATCCTTTATAATAACTTTTGTTGAAAGTTGATTTTATTCAATATTAGAAAAGCTACTCCAGCTTGTTTCTTGGGACTATTTGCTATGCAAATTGTTTTCCATCCTTTTACTCTGAGGTCATATCTGTCTTTGACACTGAGGTGCATTTCCTGTATGCAGAAAAGTGCTAGGTCCTGTTTTACATATTCAATCTGTTACCCTATGTCTTTTCATTGGGTTATTGAGTCCATTGATTTTAAGAGATATTAAGGAAAATTGATTGTTGCTTCCCGATATTTTTGATGTTATTTTTATGTTTGTGTGGCTATTTTCTTTTGCGTTTTTTGAAAGACTACTTTCTTGCTTTTTCTAGGGTGTAGATTCGCTCCTTGTGCTGGAGTTTTCCCTCTATTATCCCTTGTAGGACTAGATTTATTGAAAGATATTTTGTAAATTTGTTTTTGTCAGGGAATATTGTGAGACCATTAGCTCACACTGGAGGCTAGCATGGGTCCTGTTGGGCAGAGTTGTGTATCCCAAGTGTCTGGGGAGCAGAAACACGGGATTTGACTGAGTTTACTCCATGCAGTACCAGGTGGACACTGCAGGGCTCCACCTGGGCATGGGGAGACCTCAGTCTAAGGTCCCATGGGGACAGGACTTCTGAGAGAGGGTCTCCAGGCCAACAGCTGACCTGGAGTCCAGTGGTCTCTGTCTTTGGGCTCCCATATGCCTCTGAGAGTCACTGAAGAACAGAGACTGGGGACATGAGGGCGGGACTGGTCCATAGTTAAGAGGAACAAGGGGGAGGGAAACCCTGATAGTGACCTAGGATAGAGATTCTTTGTTACCTGCACTTGCTTGACTGACTCAGCTAGCTTCTCAAATTGGCAGCCTCCTTGGCTGGAACTTAGGAAGTCTTCTGGCAGGATATTAAACAGTGGCTCAGTAGTCAAAGGCCTTCTACACGGTTCCCTACAGCAGGGCCTCAAGGACACGAGGAAGTCCATGGTTTTAAAGGGTTTATTGTCATGGCAGAATCTGCCTGCACCCCCCAAAAAAAACTCAGGGCAAACCTGAGTTAAACAAGGAGGGAGGAAAGAGAGGGTCTGGGAAAGAATGCTTAATTGGCTATGCCCTCTGCCTTCAGGTATCTTATTAATATGGAAATATCTCAAGGCCCTGAGACCTATGGTCATACCCTCTACCTATAGAGAGGCTGGTAGTGGCATTGGCCTATATGTCTGAAAGGTGCTGATCAATGGAGGTCTTAGACCGAGTGTCAGGAGCCTGGAGTCTGGAAGCCTGGTGAAATGTATGCTGTCCTCACAGGGTCTCCAGCAATTTCTAGCCAGTGCTTTACCAGAAACCCAGCTATCTTCTCATGGTCCCACAACTCCTCCTTTTTCTTTTTTTAAAAGGAGAGGCGTCACTGGAGTGATTGTGTGATTTGTAGTGTAAATTTTAGATGAGGAAGTCAAAAGAAAACACTACATAGGCTGTAGGGTTATCACAATGAAGTCACAGGGTAAAGAGAGTCAAGGTGGGGGTTGGGAAGGCAAGGTATCATATTTATGGATTGTACAGTTTGAGGGTAATAACATCTGATTAGTCTAGATAGACATTGTGTTTTCCTTAATAACAGGTAACTTTTCTCAAGTTTAGTAGCTATTTGGGTTTGGCAAGAGAGTTCATCTGTAGATAGACAGTCTAGATCTGTCTTCTGTAGGACTCAGCGCATGTCTCTGGATCTCATTGTGTGTCTCTGGATCTCAGTTTGTGTCTCAGGATCTTCAGTCAGACAAGGTGTTTGGAAGAAGGCAGCTTGGTGTCCCAGGCAGGTTCCAGGAGATAGCATTGTTTCTGCTGGATTTATGGGAGCACCTGTAGATTGACCAAAATAGGGGAGCAGCATCCCGGAAGGCAGATGTCTGCAAAGGGAGGGTAGGAAGCATTAGGCTACTTAGGAGCACATCATGGTCTGTCACTATGATCCTAGAAAGGCAAGGATGTTTGAGGAAACTTAGTCCTGGAAGGCACCTTTGAGTCTGTTTTGGATGGCTAAGGAAGAAAAACATCAGTTTAATTATGTATCTGGGATAGGCAGCAATAGTTTGTCTGTAAAAGAAACTAGATGTTAATTAAGGATTGAAAAATGGTGATCAACATAGTTAATTTGACCTGTGGAAGTAGATTACATGACTTTTGAACCTTAAGGAAATCTCAGAAAGTTTCAAAAAAATTTGGACATATATCACAAGTGTTAGGGAGAAAAAGAAATTTAAATAATAAGCAAGGAAATTTTGGGTTGAAAAGCAAGAACATTGTTTCAGGTATTCCTGTTAGGGAGAAAAAGCATTAAAAATTAGGTTAAGGGTCTCAGGTGTGTTTCTTTGTTGTCTTTGTCAGGTTAATAAGCAGTGGGAGAGGGTACTGCTCTGCCATGTAGTGACTGTGCTGCCACATGGTGGCTGGGTGCTCTAACAGAGTGGTGTCCTATATTCCCAGTTTGTTTTTCTTAGAAATAGTAAATGTAGAAAAGGAAAAGAAAGGCCAATGTTGAAGAAAAGCTTAAAGGAAGAGGATCAGCTCTGGGGACAGACAGCAACTTGAAATGCTGGGAGCCAAACCCTGGAAATTACCTGCTCTTATGGAAAGTTTAGTTAGTACAAATTAAGAAAGGACTTTTGCTGATCTCAGGTCTCAGGAACTTAAAAAATGTCTGGTATTTCCTGGGAGCTGGATAAGACAGTGGGATGGGCTTAGACAATGAGGATTCAATAGTGGGATAGCCCTAAGCAATCCTTGCCTAAACTTCCTGTTTTGCTGAGTCTTTATAACATACCTCCTGAAATTAAAGCTGCAGAGCTTGATCAGAACCCTAGACTTGCTCTCCTCCTTTGTGACTCTTGTCCCTTCATTCTTTCGCCCCCTTCCTGCAGGCACCTGAAGTGTGGCATTTGGGTCTGGGTCCAATCGAATGTTGTTCCTACATGGATGTCCCCCAAGCATAGGATTGACACTTCACTGTAAATGTGAGTGAAGAGAGAAGATTCACATTGTGATTGCCACAGAGTCACCTGCCAGTGAGACTGATAGGGTTAACGCAAGAAAGAACAATGAAATTCTGGGACAAGCATTAAGCAAACATGATTTGTGCTTAAAGAGTCTCAAGGAGTTTCTCAAGACACAAGGATTAAGAGTTTAGAAAAAGGGTCTTTAAAAAATTCTTTTCATTGATGATGTTTCCACAAGAGGAAACTATTGATGATAAAACACTACAACTCCTAAGAAGGACATGAAAAGTTAAACCTTGATGATGAGGGAGAGAAAGGTCTAAAGCAATTCTTTGCTCTCTGACCATGTTAACAAAAGAAAAGGAAAAGGCTATTTCAGAGCCCTCATGGAAGCAGGAGAGAATAAGGAGACATCCTGTTTCTCTGTGGCTCCTACATGGAGAGATCCTCAGTTCTGCTTTCTCTGCCAATTGTCTGTCCTTGGCACTCCAATCTATCCACATGTGTCAACTATCTGTCTTTGTTTTGTTGTTTGAATAATTGTTGTTCTATGATTCCTATTCAAAAAACAGTGGCTAGAAAAAGGAAGAAAATTTTGTTTGCATAAAATATATAAGATGTGCATCCACTTCATTTGTTTCTGACTGCTTTTCAAAGTATAAATATGTTCTTCAAGTATTGATTATAGATTATTTACCTATAAGTTATTAGGTATGATTAAAAATTTTTGCAACTTTGGTAACAGAAAGTTGACTTAAAACTGGTAACTCAGGATGGTAGTCATTCAGAAACCAGATGTATAAAGGACAGGATTTAAAACAATGTCTTTTTAATGAGATAACAAAAGATGCACTATCATGCATTCTTATATAAGAACTTTCAGCCAAATTTTGTAACATGAAAGTAACACACTTGGTGTTGATTTTAGAGAATATGGATTGTTTGCATTGTTAAAAATTAGTTTTGTTTCCGAAAATTATGGTTATATTCTAATATTGCAAAAGAAACTTAAAAATATAGTTAAACTGCCAATGTTCCATTGTCTGCCGTTAGCAGTCCAATTGTGGGCTTGAGAAATTTTGACTTACTCATATTTATGGTTGAGAAGAGGATTGAACAGGTGGAGATGATTGCAAGAGTAATAAAAGAGTTAGAAAAGCAGCTGTAGCACAGTACAGCCCTGCTGCCACTGTTACGGCTTTATTAGCTATAGTGGTAGAGTCAAATTTAACCCCCTGCCCCCAAGATTGAAAAGGAGATCACAGTGGAAGTTTTTCTGGTATCAAACAAGGCCCTGATGAACCATTTCAGGTATTTGTAGATAGGCTGCTAAAAGGGCTGGGAGATTTTTTAGAGACCCTCAGGCAGGAGTTCCTTTTGTTACATGATTGGCTTATGAGAATGCTAACTACAGTCCAAGCCATGCTTTCACATCAGTGAAGTGATAATGAATGCTCTAAGTATGGGGACATAGGTCATTTTAAAAAAGACTGTCCAAAAAATAGAGACATTGAAAGAGAGCAGAACCACTCCCCTGGAATCTGTCCTCAGTGCAGGAAAGATAATCATCGGGCCAGGCCTCAGGAAACAGGCTCAGATTAAGAACATTTACATTTGAGTTAAGGCAGAGCTCAGAGTAGGCTCAGTGTGGCATTTCTTTGTCATGGTCACCGTGACCAGCCCCTAGAAAGGTATTTATTTGGGGATTTGCTTTATTGCCTTGCTTCTTCCTTGGGGAGGAAAAGTCAGCCTCAGACCCAAAGACATTCATAACAGACAGTTTATGGGCCAGGAGTTATATATAATGGTTATGCTGGAGAAATTAAAATTATGCCTGCTTCCTTCCATAGTATAGGTGTGCCTTCTAATAAAAGAATTGCTTAAAGAGTAAAAGAGGACAAGATTGGCCTTCAAGTTGACATTTATCTGATACTCTCACTCAGCTATAAGGTAAGACTTATTCCATTAATCCAAAACAAAGTTCAAATTTAAGATTTATGAAACTTGTAGAGCATTACAGCTTGACTTGCCTACTCCAGCTGTCATTACTGGAAATGCATATAGAATTATTATAGATTTAGAAGAGTGTTTTTTATATCATTCCTTTACATCCTCATGAAAGTGGAATGTATACATTCAGTGAGTTTGCTTGTGATTTTGGAGAGCCCAGAAGCAATACCATTGGAATGTTTTGCCTAAAGGAATGGCTAATAACCTTACATTAAACACAAAATGTGTTGTTGCTTTAATACAAGAAGTTAAGAGTCTGAATCTTTCAGTGTATATTATTTGTTGTACGGTTATTTTATTAGTTGTTCTCTCTGAAGGAGTTTTAATGCAAGCCTTTGCTCTCATAGAACAAGCTTCAAAATTTGGAGAGTGCTTATTGCTCCAGAAAACATTCAAAGGCAGTATCTTTGCAATATCTGAGACATCAGTTATATTCCTAAACAAATTGTGGCACAGAAAATTCAAATAAGAAACAATAATTTACCTATTTTAAATTTTTTAAAAAGCTTCCAGGATATGCTAATTGGCTAAGACCTCACCATAAGCTTACCAGAAGAGGACTTAAGCCTCTCTTTGATGTTCTCAAGGGGAATACAAATCCTAATTCCCCTCAAGAATGAACTGATGAAGGTGAAGTAGCTTTGCTGAAAGTACAGTAAGCTGTAACTTATCAACTGATACATTATAGACTGAGCAATTGTTGGCTGTTTCACAGCAGTCCTTTGGCAAAGGGACCTTTAATGTGGATTCATATTTCTTCATCTCCAAAGAAAGTTTTAACATTCTGTTCTAAATCTGTTGCTGTGTTAATACAGAATTGTAGGTCAGAATCACAAAACTGTTTTGAGAAAGAACTTAATTGAATATTCCTTATTCCAAACAGTAATTAAATTGGTTATTAAAGAATACTGATATTTCGCCTTTACATGACCAACTTTTTAGGCAAATTTGATAGTTATTATCCAAAAGACAAGTTGTTACAATTTCCTCAATACATGCTTTTGTATTTCTTATACATTTATGCATGCAACCCATAGAAAATGTATTTACAGACAGCTAATCTAATGGGAAGACTGTATATTTAATTAGATCACATGTTCATTCTCTTGAGTTTCCCCCTGCTTCTGCAGAAATAATAGAATTATGTGCTGTAGCCACTGTTTGCAACGTTGAAAAATCAAGCTTTCAATTTGTATACTCATAGCCAGTATATAGCTCATGGTTTGTAATTCTTTGAAGTTGTTCCTTTTTAAGATATTGCTAATTCTCAAATTTTACAAATACAGCTAAATTTAAGATACATGTATCTTTCCTTAATCCTATAATACATTTAAGAGCTCATACTAGATTGCCTGGACCCCAGGCCAATGCCATGGCAGATTTGTATACCAGGCAGATTATATACCTTACAGAAACAATTGGCTATACTCTCTTATTATTTACATCATCAAAATAATAATAGCTGGAGACAATAATTTGGTATTTGTAGAAAGTGTGCAACTCAAATTGGAAAAATTGTTCTCAGTATCCTCAAATTTTTCATAATGGTATTAATCCTTTAGGATTTATACCTAATCAACTATGGCAAGTGCAAGTTACTCATTGCTGATTTTGGATAATTAAAACATGTACATGTGACTTCATACTTTTTCAGGCTTTCTAGTTGCAACTGCTTTAATAGGAGAAGCAACTAAAATGTAATTAGTTATTGTCTACATTATCTTTCTATGCTTGGTGTTCCATATCAGATTAAGGTAGATAATGGAACTGGTTATTACAGTCAGACCTTTGATATGTTTTGTTGACAATTTTATATTACTCATATTACTGGGATTCCTTATAATCCTCAGGGACAAGGTATTTTGAAACAGTTATCGTGGAACTTTAAAAAATATCTTCATAACTTTCTGAGTGTGGGAGGAGCAGCTACTGTTGCTTCTGCCCTGGTTTTGCAAGGAACTCTAAAAAATTGGTTTTTAGAAAACAAAAGAGGAGGACAGGGTCCCCTAAAAATATTCTTCATCATGCCTTGTTTGTTCTCAATTTTCTAAATCTGGATGCTCATAGCAAATCTGCTGCTGATTGCCTCTGGCACCCTGAGACCAATAAAAACTATGCCACAGTTATGTGAAAGGAAACTGCCCAGATTCAGTCCTCATATGGGGCCAAGGATCGATAGGTGTGTTTGATACCTAAGAAGTTGCAGCTAGATGGCTGTCAGAAGTATTAGTGAAACAAATAGATACTTCCAGAAAGCCAGACCCAATTGTCAATAAAATGGGTAACAATTGAGAACCAGGGAAAAGAGATGTCCTGGAGAATTCCCTTCTTTTTCCTTTTCCAGATAAAAAGGAGCCACCTGTGGTATTTTCTGTTGGAGGTTCTGATCCTGATTCAGGCCTTGGGACTTGCACTACTCAGAACCTTGATGGACCATTGACAAGGACTTTGAACAGCTAGAGATTGGCATCACTAATCTGGAAAATCCCTCATCTGCTTTTCCTTCAGCAAGGGGGGGAGCTCTGTGCCACCCTGAAGGAGGAATACTGTTTTATATTGACCACACCAGGGTAGTTAGAGATAGTCTGGTCAAGATCAGAGAGAGATCAGAGTGGTGAAAGAAACAATAGGAACAAGAAGAGGCGTGGCTTAAAAACTGATTCTCTGCCTCTCCTTGGCTTACCATCTTTCTTTCCTCTATCCTGGGCCCTAGGATCGGTCCCCTTCTCCTTTTGGCTTTTGGCCCTTGGGCCTTTAAAGACTCATGGGCTCTGTAAAACAACATATTGACTCCATGGCATCTAAACCTCTACAAGTACATTATCATAGACTTGATCTGGCTGATAGAGGCTTGGCTGAGCCTTGTGATGATACATCTCCTTTAGGAGCTGCATAGAACTCAGATCTGTGCATGTTGGTTCTGCATGGCGCTAACACATTGTAGGTACCTGCAAGGGGTGTGTGAAGAGGAACTGCAGGTTTAAGACCCAAATTGTCTGCTTCTGAGTCCCCAGAGAAAAAAAACCTGATTGTATAGAGGTTGGTGTTAACTTCTTGTGTCTCAGAAAGCAGCAGACTAGGACCCTCAATATCCTACATAGCCCATGAGACAATTAACCCTCTCCCCAAAAAGACACTATTTTGAATGACACTGGAAGGATCAGATCAAAACTTTCCCCCTCTGGGTAATGCCCACTCATCTGTTGATAAGATTTTTTAATGTCCACATTAGCCAACCAGCCTCATTTAAAATTGTTAAAAGAGAGGAGATGCTGGGAGCCAAACCCAGAAAATTACCTGCTGTTCTGGAATGCCTAGTCAGTACAAGGTTAAGAAAGGAAGTTCATGGGTCTTAGGTCCCAGGAACTTAAATGATGTCTGGCATTTCCTGGGAGTCGGATAAGACAGTGGGATGGTCTTAGACAATGAGGATGTAATAGTAGGATAGCCCTAAGCAATGACTCTTGCCTAAAATTCCCATTTTTCTGAGTCTTTATAACCTGCCTCCTGAAATTACAGTTGCAGAGATTGATCAGAACCCTAGACTTGATTTCCTCCTTTGTGTCTCTTGTCCCTTCATTCTCTTGCCCCCTTCCCTAGGGTCTCCTAGAATCCCCCGCTGGGCTGAGCACTGAAAGATCCTATACCTGGCTCTTCCTTGATTTCTTTGTCCTGATGGCTCTAGGCTGGTCCCTCTTTGGCCAGGAATTTGAGCAGAAGTGGTGGTCTTACCTGTGTTCAAAGGTGTATCGGCACTTCTGGGAGACCAGCTCTCTCCAGACACTCACAGGCCAATTTAGTAAGTATATTTCCTCAATAATGGTTTCCTCACTTCAGATAACTCTAGATTATGTCACATTAACAAATTCCCAGAACAAAAGCTAAAAAGGCATCATGATACAAATGTTTTATGGTAATACTGGGGCTTGAGTTCTATGAGTTTTCAATTTTACAAATTATATACCATATTACTTTTCATGGTGCAATGCCAATGTTAATGTCGTCCACTTATGTATCCTTTTGTGTTAAAATTGTGCTAAAATTTGTATTATTCTGTAATTTTTATGCAGATTCCTTTTTAATATTTATAAGTACAAGCAAAATGAAATTACTTTTACTGTTTATAATTAATATTTTATACTTTTCTCTATACAATATTGAAAATAGATTAATACTTTATATTTTATTTATTGAATAAATAGTATTTTAAATTTTTGAATGATTTTTGTTGTAACATGTTTTTTGATTTGATTTTGTTTCTACAGCCTCTGGGCACTTTATTCTCTTCTTAATGCAAATAAAGGATAGCAATGCTTTTCTACATTTATTCCATAGATCAGTGAATCCAATGTATACATATTAAATATTAAAATATAATATAATTTATTGACTTGAATTCTACACATATTGTTAGAAATATTAGCTTATTTGAAGGAAAGATAGCATACTACCCGTATCACTTTATAACCAAGGTAATAAACTTTGAACCATTGTTACCAAGAAAGTGATAGGCTCACATGATTCTAAACCTTATAATTTGTATTTCTTATTTTTTTTTCTTGCTTGATGAAAACATCACAAATATTTTACCATTACCATATTTAAACAGTGTTTTAAAATTTTTGGATTTCTTTCATTTTGCTGCAGGTTTGGATAATCCATTTAATGAATGTGGCTTTCAGTTGCTGACTTGCTGTGTAAGACTTTTGGGTCTAAATGTAGGATTTTTTGGGTCTCAGTTTGAATTTAAGATTAAAAGAATCTCAGTGTCCCAAGACACATCCGTGGAAGAGCACATTCCTTGGTCAGAAGACACTTGCTGGATTAACATTCAGAGGAGGTAGGGAGAGGCTGATTAACATTCCTCAGACAACAGGGGAAGGAACCTACCTGCAGGTGAGGAAGGGCCAGAGCAGGTAGACAGACAAAGGTGGTCCTTGCTACCTAATTCCCTAAAGACCAATCAGTTTAAAAGTCACACTGTTCTGCCAATTATATTGTGCCTAGTCACTGTTTCTCTGTTCTACCCCCTAGACCGTATAAAAGCTATTCTTAGCTCGAACTCTTGATTCTCTCTTCTTGCTTGCATGTGAGGGAACCCCAGTATACTGGAATCATTAAACCTCTTGCTGGTTGCATCAAGATCGGTGTCTCCTGAGTCATTGGGTGGCCGTAATCTCCTATGGCTTAAGTGGGGGTCTCCCCTATTCGGGGACCTTTCAGCTGGACATTTATGACTGGAGATTTGTTCTCTGCATCAGACTTACATTAGGAAGATAATATCATTTAACCTTAAAACACTCCTGATATTTGTATTATATTAAGAGATTTTTGAAAGAATTTACTAACAAATTATATCAGTGCACTCTAGTTCTCAAAGGTCAATGAAATAGCTCAGTGAATAAAGTCACTTGTTAAGACTGACAAACTGAATCTGACTTACATGGCAAACATAATATAAGGAGAAAAATGACTCATGCAATTTCATATTTGATCTGCATATTCCTGAATAGGAATGTGCATATATATATGCATGCATACATACAAACACATAAACATACACACACACATGAATATACACAACCACAATCACATACAGATACATAAAACAGAGAAAAAATATATAACTTTTCAATTATAATAAAGGAAAGAAAATAAACATTCTTGAGTATATTTGTCTTAATATTTTATTCAAAACAATTGTATTTCAATTTCTAAGTGGTACTGTAAATGATACCTTTTTTATTGTTCTAAGTTGGTTTTGATTCCATAGTTAGGTAAATTTCATAAAACTAATTAATTCTGCTTTGATTGCCTGCCAGATTTCTATAAAATTAAACAGCTTGAAAGAATAATTTTTGGTTTTACATTTAAACACTACAAAGAAAATTATATTCTTAATTTCTATTTATTTTATTAAGATATTTGTCTTTTGCTTGACATAATTTGATGTATTTTAGTTCTGAAGTAAGCTTATTTGCTCGTAGAATTTTATAAAATGATTGGCAGAACATTTAATTATTTTAATGTTTTCAATATTATTTTGCAATTATATCTTAAAATGCATTTGTGCTTCTTTTTGTCATGATTAATCATAGCAGAGGTCTATCCATTTTAGTATTTTTAATGGGCAAGTAATAACTTGCTCACTCCAGTTTTGTCTTCCCACCTTTAAGTTCTTTTTGATAAATTGTAGGCCATTAATTTAGTTAATAAACATTAAATTACTCATGGCAGACAATAAGAGCATTACATATGCTAAATATTATCATCCATATTGTTATTAATATTATTCTAATATATATTAGACTGTTATCTTCATTGTTATTCCTCTTAATTGTGTTTTTGTTGTTGTTCTTAATATTGTTCATTAGCACAGTTACAAATGTAGTCTGAAATAAGCACATAGGCTGTTATCTTCATTATTATCCCTCTTCATTTTGTGTTTCTGTTGTTCTTAATACTGTTCATTAGCACAGTCACAAAAAAGTCTGAAACTACCATTCCATTGAGCAGTTCCCGTTCCATGCTTATAATTAAAGTTTAAGGTATTTCACTACAGGTTTCCACATATCCTGTTTCAACCCTTGAAGCAATTTGCATATAAAATAAAATACATTAACTACTGTTTTTCTACTTGATGTCTTATAGCCCGATGTTCATCTTGCCTATATGCGATAACAATCTTTGCACATTGTTAAATACAATTGTTTTGTTCTAAGGAAAAACAATTCCATATTTTTAAACAAGAAAACAGGACTTTAGATAAATGACCATGTTTGTAATCTTGAAAAATTTAAGCTGATTTTGAAATATAGTAGTCTACAATGATTGGAATATAAGTCTCTACACATGATTTCTTTACTCTTGTACTAAGTTGGTTAATATTGCAAAGTGACAGCTCTAAAATTTATTGTTACCAGTTTGTCTACTGTAGCAAGATATTATAAATTGCAGCAAAATCCTGGCAAGTAAGCTGAGTAATATCTGCTATATAAATACCTTACTCTTTACTAACTCCTACCTTCCTGCTTTCAAATCATAAGCAGCTCTCTTATGTGACTGACAAAATATGGAAAAATTGTCATCCCAGTTTCTGTAGTTATCTCTTGGTCTGCTGTCTGGACATTCTCTCATGTTCTGCTCTGTTTGTCATATATTGAGTGGCAATAATTCCCACCAAGGGGTCAGCAGGATTACAGTCTGTAAGGAGTGAGCTGATAGAGAGAAGGACTTCTGAGATAGGTAGTGCCAGACGCCAGTTGCCTTTCAATATGTCCTAATAAATAGCTCCTTTGCTATGAATATTACAGTAATTAATTCTTGTACAAAATGTATCCTTTGGAGACTGGAAGGAATATCCTGGTATAAAAGTGATATCAAGGTAGAATACACCACCTTAATACACAGGTCTTGGAGGCCCAAGAATTGTTGATCTCTATTCAGGGATGTTGTCACCTTTGGTATCAGTGCTGCTGTTTGATGGAGGGTCTAAAGTCATGTCAGCCAGCTCCTTCTGGATTGTTTTGACACTAGTGGAGAGGAGCTTTGAGATTATTTTTTTCTCATGCTGACTATATTTTCTTCTCTGGGGGATGCTGGTTTCTTTCTCAGTCTAAATGGTTCGAGGACAAAGATGAGGAGAAGCTAGTTCTGGCCCACAGATCTCATCCATTGGGCTGTTTCATGCTACCACTGTGACTACTGCTGTGGCTGCAACTGAGTCTAGCCACTGGTGCCTTGCTCTCACTGGGAGTAAATTGTGTTTTCAGTTTTATTAAATTATTTTATTGATTTCTTTCCAGAATAAATAAATTTTCAATCTTTCATCTAACAGAAACATAAATTTAATATTAATTTTAAAATAAGCTTTGTCTTTCTAGATTTTAAAAATACAATTTTAATTGTATTTTATTTTTAGTATCTCATCTAAAATATGCTCTTTCTTTAATATAAGGTTTATTCATAGCATTCACTTTAGATTTCCAGTTTCTAATCATAAGCAGGCGATTTTGTTTACTTTTACCATTCATTCTTTTCTACTCTCCCTCTCCCCTTCCTTCTCTCTCTCTTTCTCTGTCTTTCCCTCTCTCTACTTGTTTTCTGAGACTCAACCCCAAATTATCTCATATTAGAGAATCATCTTATCATTGAAATGTGACTCCAACTTATTTTCTAATTTAATACTTGATTCAAACATGAATGCCCACACTGGTCAAACTTAAACCTCAGGAAAGTATATCCATTCTAATTGAAAAATACACATATATAGAAAGCATTGTTTAACTGTTCTCGATATCCCCACACCATGAAAATAAAAACTGTTTATATTTGGATTTTGTTTGTTACACTGCATTATCCAAAATAACGTATAACTTCATACTCAAGAGTTTTGGGATGTTTGTTTATGGATAATTATTAAAGATTTACTTGCCAACAAAAATTCATAGAAAGAAATTATACCTTCAACTGAATCTTCTGTGAGGCTCAACAAGTGATTAAGAACTTTAATGAGTGTAGAGAGTTTTGTCTGTTGCAGATCCACAACCCAATTACAATTCTTCCTATTTCTTCCCTACCTTTATATCTGTCCTAATATATTGTGATGTAATAGTTGTTACTACGTTTTGGAATATATTAGCAAAATTATACTTTGGCAACCAAAATGCTAAAATTGCCATCCTATAGCATGTGAAATTTTAACAGACATTTCGTTGCTTTAATTCAACCTACATATTTAGTATTTCAACCAAAGCATATTACATAAGTCTTACCTTTATATAAATACATACATAGATATTTACTGGTGATTGGCCACTTTTCTTAGAGCTACTTAATGTGGGCATAACTATTGATGTTTTATTGCAATCCTTCACTTAAATTTAATTTCTCATGAACTCCTCAAGCCTAACACTTGCCATGCTTATTTACTAGCCAGCTGTTTATATTACTATAGCTTTTCTTCTGATCTCTGTTACTGCCCTGGCATAATATCTAACATATACAGGTACTATGCCAGACAATATATCCTTTTCCCTTTCACTATACCTGATTATTACATGACCTTGACAGGAGCAGAAAATGTGGACACATAAAAACTCATTTGAAGACATATAGTCATCTGAATCCAGGAATTCAGATCAAAATCACCAACTTGTGTCATAAATTCATTAGGTAAATAGTATTAAACCGTTTATAATATAATTCACATGCATTTTTTTATGATCACCAGCTAGACACTATGTTATATGAGGGCTATTTTACTTTAAATTTACTCCTGTGTTATTACATGTTGCTTTTTATTCAAGTGTGATCTAAACATCAGACAAGACATCTTGAGACTGATAGATGTTGAATGGCTTTAATGCACATGTTTATATTTCTAATGCAGGCTCTGAGTTGGGAAGGGGTTCATTCTGAGTAAAATGCAGAGACATTGGAAATACCAAATGGATCTGCATTGCTATTTTTCAGAAAAACGTTGCAATTGTAGGTTGTTTAATATAAACAGAATAATGTGTGTGTTGGCATTTTCAAATTGTCTAGGAGCTTTCAGAACAGAATATTTCATCATTGTATCACAGCTTCCTCTATAGCATCTGCATCCATCATTCTTATTTTACATCAATTTTGTTGTTTTCCATTAATTAAACACCTGTTGCCAGACTATGAAAATATTATCATAGGAGTGGCTATTATCAGTAAGTCCTATAATATCTTTTTGGTTTATGTTTTATTTTATTGTTTCTTCTTTTTTAAGATTAAAATATAATTACATGATTCCTCCTTCCCTTTCCTCCCTCCAAATCCTTTCATATTACCTTCCTTGTTCCTTTTCAAATATATATATATATATAATATATATATATATATATATATATATATATATATATTTCTAAATCCAAAAATACAACCTGGTCAGTCTGAATAATGTTACTTTTGTGTATATATTTTGGCCTGACATTGGAAAATAGATAACCAATTGGTGTGATCTTAAGTGGGATATAGAAAGCAGCTCTTATAATTTAACTGTAGTTGACACATTCAACTTACAGTGATAGGAAGACTAATTTTCACTGAGTTTTTCTTCATCTGATTGCAAAAAATAGACAAAAATATCTTATTATAGTGAAATGATGTTCCAAAGTTGAAATTTTAGCTTTCACATTTCTACAGTACATGTGAAACTTGATGGTATTTCTCTTTTTTCTTTTAACCACCACTGTGGTTTACTTTGATTAAAGCCAGTGATATTTTTCAAATAATTAGGACACCTAATGAAATAATAAAGGATTTAATAACATCATTAAATCACTATCATGTATTAGGAAACACATCAAAAGCAAGAACTGAGTTACCTTGGAAGACACAATTCAATATAATTTCTGAGGGCTGGACATTCCTTGATTCTGGAGATTTTAATCCATGTGTCTTCTGCACAAGTTTTAGTATCCAACATGTTGGCAATATAATTTTTTAGAATATAAGCAAACTTTACATTTTATCAATATTGCCAACAATCATTTGGAAAGGACTGTTTGAAATGTTAATAAAGAATTGTCATTCTAAATATTATTACACAATTATGAGAAATGGACTCATGAGGTTTGTAGGGTACTAGTGACTACATGCAGTCAAACTGGGAAGAAAAGAATTATGTGAGGTCTTTTAATAATAGCACTCTGAGGTAGAATTGGTTCATTTTTAACATCAAACATTTTAATAAATTTTTATCACTTAAAATGTAAGCTACACCAATAATATCAACACTGAGAAGACTGAGAAAGGAGACTTAAAATTTCAAGGCAAGCCTGGAATGTCTGCACTCCAATCTGCATGTGCTATGGAGAAAGTGACCCCATCAAAACAAAACAAGATGAAGACATTCTATTTAATGCTACGTGTTTCAATGTCTCTTTCTGTATAATGTCTTGCTGTGAATCTCTTTGTTTCTATCAGCTGTATAAGGAAGTATCTCTAATAATGACTAAGAAAATACTGATTTTTGAGTATAGCAGAATATTATAAAGGGTTATTTTATAAGCATTATTTTTAGAACAGTAGTATTTGCCTTTACACAAGTTCTTGAGGTTTCTAGTCTCAGGTTCTTAGTCACCCATGCAGTGTCTGACATGGGTTCCAACACATGGAGTGGGCCTAAATCAAATGAGATATCGCTTATTCCCACATCCTTGTGCCACCGTTGCCCAAGAATAAATTTCAAGTAGGATACAATTATTAATCAGAGGATTTCTGGCTGGGTTAGCATTGTATATAAGTCTACATATATATAAATCTTCTACTGCATCCATTATGTTTCCATAATACTTACCAAATGTCCCTTAATTTTAAGTATCTCTTCCAGTATTCCTGGCTTCAACTCTTTCTTCTCCCTCCTCATGTGATACACCAGTTTGATCCTCTATTAATTTATTGCTATTTTATTTACCTTTCCTAATAATATTTATCTTTCCTTCCTAGACCAAGCCAGGTCAGTCAGTCAACAGGATCTTGAGAGAGGGAGTGAAGATTAAAGAAAAAAAAAGCCAATTAGACAACATTATATTGTGACTCCAGCAAATGTAGAAGTGGGATTAATTTTTTCCAGTCTGCTTTTATACCATTCTAGGTACATGGAAAAATAGGGTCTGTTCTAGGTCAAAGACAAAGTAATTAAAGAACAAACAAGGCATAAACTAAGGTCACATGACTGCTGTGTTCAGAGACTTAGTAAGCCCATCAAGATACAAAGGACCCATTTCTCAGCTCTATTCATCTTGAGCCTGCTTTCTTGTCTTAGCTCAATATAAATATTCTCACCAATATCATTAGTTAAAGCGGCACCAAGAGGTCTCCACACCTCCTAGTCCCCTTTTTGATGACTAGCCTATGAGATTCTATGAAATATAGCTTTATTATCACTGATGTAAGAGTTAATATGTATTTATAAGTAAAAACATACAATATTTGTCTGTCTGTGTCTGGTACATAACTTCAAATACTTTTCTCTAGTTATATACTGTGCAGAAATTTCTCTGCCCAATCTAGTTGCAGCAGGGAAAAGGGAGGCAGAGATAAGTGAGGCAGAGACAGGAAGTCAGGGAAAAATGTGGGAAAGAGAGAGGGATCAGAAGATGGAAGCTGATGTTAATGAGCATGACTTTAACCAGCTTTTGACAGAAATGATATGAAAAGGTTAGAATAGATGCGGTAATTTGTCTAATCTGTGTGGATTTCTTGTGATTTGAGTATTTGCTGATATGTAAATCTGTTTGGTTAATCTTAAGCTTTAGAGTTTTACTTTACTGAGTTACTGGAGGTGTATCCGCCAACAACTGGGTGGTTATGCCTGTGAAGGAACTAGCATCTCCAGAGGAAGAGCAAACTTGATCTGGAAGCACTGCTACTGGTCACTACAGGGGCAAGCTAGAGAGAGTAACCCAGCTGAACCAGCTCAGGAGCTCCTACCAGCAGGAGATCTTGACAAGATAAAATGGGCTTAGTGCAGGAATTTGGAGGCAGAGACAGGAAGCCAGCTGGATGCATTTCATTTGTATTACCTCCTTCTACATTATCCCTTTAAATATGAATTTCATTTTAGCAGTTGAGTAATGCTTCATTGGATTCAGCTACTTTGCTGAAGTATTTACCATCTGTAGAATTTTCCTGGTATACTTTTTATGGTCACTTATGTATTATAACATCTTTAAATAGAGGTACCTTGATTTCTTTTGAATTTGTGTCCTCTCAATTTCCTTTGGTTGTCTTATTTCCCTAGCTAAGACTTTAAGAATGATATTAAATAACTATGAAGATATGAACAACCTTATCTTATTCCTAATTTTAATCAATAGTGTTTTTAATCAATTTTTTTCAAAGCTCCCCAAAATAAAATAGCTTCATCAACACACTGACAACATTACACTCTTATTGATTTAACAAAAGATAATGAAAAGTGTATTGCTGTGTCATTAAATAAAATTAATATTGGCGTAAAATAATATAAGTGAAAAATGTATATATGTTTCACTTATTTTAGGCAATAGTGAGTATAATGTCTTTTTCTCCTGCTATCAGAGGTCAGCCATTGCTTTTGTCAAAGGGTCAGACAGCACATGTTTTAGTCTCTACCAGTCACATGCTATTGTTGTCACACTTTTATCTGTGTTTATATCTTTTCAATTTTTAACTATAAAAATTTTGTAATTTAAAGATAATAAAATAGCTTGTTTCATGGAAAAATTTGACTCAAGAATATAGTTTACTATTTTTTTGTTATCATTATAAATAGAGCATAATTCTGAAATATTTTAATAACTATCTTTTCATCCTATAAATATAACATGTAGAAAGATTGTAACATTGATCTCAATAATTCATAACTTAAATATGTGTTGAAATAAAATACTCATAATAAATAAGGTAATAGCAAGACTGCATAACTAGAATTTTATATAAAATAATGCAATTTTTCTCAGCCCCTTGAACTTGTAAAAATTATTTTCATTTTATTAACTATCACACAAAGAGACCATGGGTAAGTAGCAGAAGCCATCAGCTGACTGCCACATGACCTCAATTCTGACCACATTTTAAGTTAAATTGACAAGGGTAACTACAGTTTTATGAGATATATAAACAAATAGCAAAAACTTAAAATTAACATAAATCTCTAGAGATTAAGAGACCCAGGAAAGTTATCTTCACAGAGACATGATTCTCTTTAAGTTTCTTATTTATTTAGTATTCATGGCAGACTAAAGATTAATCCATTTCAAGAGATAGAACATATACTGTACATTTTGCTGACTATCATTTCTCTATATACAGTGCCACAGATCATAAAATCCAGGTTTAAAAGGCATAGTAAAGGTTGAAAAGAAGTAGTAATTTGAAATAGAACATGGTATTCAGTAAATATATAAAATTGTCTCTGTTAATAGATTTAAATTTACAAGGACTTAGTTTTCTTTATAGTAGTTTCCTTTTCAAAAATCATCCTATCAGCTGACTTAATAAATATCTGAAGTAAACTAGTATTAGGGTAGTATTCCACTATTGCTTCTGATACTGTCTTATAATAAAGTAGTTATATTCATCATTAGCTTATATTAACTTGCAAATTCATCTGTTCTCTTCTTGCAGTGTTAATTGACTAATGATCTGACTACATCTGCATCAGTTTTAAGGATGAAGGTAAAAACAAGCAAACATTATACTTTAAGAATAATGTGCCACCAAACACTAAGAACTATATAATCAGAGTATAATGTTGTAACTTTTAATCCAAATACAAAAAGGAAAAATTCTATTTCATACATAAAAAAATTGCAAAGTTTACCAAAATGATTGCCAAATGAATTTTAACTTAACTACTTTTGAAATAAATAATAGTTTTACATAAGTGCATGACTTAATCTCTAAGGGAAACTTGGCACATTCCACAAATTAATTGAAATAGCAAATCTTTACCTTGGATCAACTACTCACAGTGTAATGGTCTAACAAGTTAGGATTTACAGATTATTTACTGGTAATGGCACACAATGATTGCAGCTGCAGTATTTTGGTGGCCTGGGAATGTGCTTTGCTAGATAAATGCTGATCTCCATGCTTGATGCTAACACTTGGGTCATTTATAGCTGTAATAAAATTGACAATATATGCACAGTCATTCCAGATCTAAAGCCAAGCAAGATGAAAATACTGAGATTTAGGGTCACAGATTCAAAAGCTTGGCAGTGCAATTGCACCTGTATTAAAACCAGGAAGCATATCCTATTTACAACACAAACTTGAGATTCCTGATGTTGAAAATCTTTCTTCCCTTTACTGGAATATGTAGCACATACTTTGTCACCAGTTACCATATCAAAAAGACCAATTTGATAATGCTTTGATAATTATGCAACAAAGAGGTTACAATTTGAAAATGGGTATTTTAAAGTTGAATTGAAAATTCACGAAGACATTATGAATAAATGCTGTAAAATCCTTTTTGCCATTCATAAGTATTCAATGAAGCTTACTTTTGTTTTTGAAAAATAATTCCAAATGGAAAACAAGCATCCTTGCTTTGGTGTTTGTTCCCCAGCCCACTACAAATACTTTGAACTTTCTCCCTGATCCTGCTTGGTAGGCGTTGTTTCTTTCATGCTATGTGGCTTAGGGAGAAGGCTTGGCAATAAGGTGAACACATCACAGAAATAAACCATTGGAGTTTCAGGACCTATTTATGTGATGGAGTGGGAACATTCATTTTTATCATTGTTTCTATCAGGTTGAGGGAACTAGTTAATATACTATATCTAGTCTTTCTATAGCTGAGAATGAGAATACAGAAGTATCTATGTATTGTCTACCTGTCTCTGATCTTTCCACTTTTAGAATTGATATTTCTTGATAGGAGCACATAACTTAGGAAATCCATTTAAGTATGAATACATTTCAATATAAAGTAATCAGTTTGCTCAAAAAATGTAAAACATGTAGATCCTTTTATCTTTATCAAGAAAGCATTTTCCAACTACAATTTTTGCTTGCTTACATATACAACATAGTTGGTACCAAAGACTATCTCAGACCATGATAACTTCTATAGGTAATCATAGTTATCCTGAAATAAAAGCACTGTTACCAAGAAATACCTGAAAAATCATTCAAAATTTTGTTTCTAATATAGACATAATTGAACTTTGTATTGTGAATTTTGAATAAGCAATTCAACCAAAGAAAAACATAGAGAGTTACACAGAACAATAATAAAAAAATTGTTTTATCCAGTCAGAAAAGGTGCCTATAAATACATGATTTACTTTTAAATATTAGCAATATTAGCAATATTGTTTGGCATTTTTGCTATAGCTATTTGTAATCAAATTAGACCTGCCTTCCCAGCTAGCATTCTCTAGCTCATGCTCAACCCTTTTCTGAGTACCTGTACTGTCCCATGTGCCTTTCTCTCTTCTTAAAATCAAAGAACCTTTAATTGTTTTCTTTTGGGGGAAGTGCTTATGCTTCTACTCGGAACTTTTTTCCCAGTCTGAGCTTGGAATTTAATCAAACATTTTATACCAATAATAGTAGTAACTTTATATGGGGGAAGTTCTGGCCCACTCTATCTAATTCCTGAGTAAATGACACAGAGATATTAGAATTTCCTAACAACCTGATGGTACTAGTGTTGTTCAGGTTTTAAAGGAATTCTAAACTGACTAGTCTATTAATAACCACATAAATGTACCATTATTTCCCAGCTGAGTTTTGGTCTGTTCCATGTGTGTCATTGGGGAGGGCTTCTTGGTTATGTGCTAATAGTCCTTCTTGCGAATGGTGACTTCTGTCTTTCTCCCTTTTCCCTCTCTCTCAGTGTCCCTATCTGAGATCACTTCACAGAATTTAAGTTAGGTCTACCTCTCTCTCCTGCCCAGTTAGAGGCTCTAGCTTTTCATTTACCAATCAGAGATTATTGAGTAGCATTCTTTACAGCACATTGGTAAATAAATGCCCATGTCAAGACTGCAAACCGATTGCATAGTACAGCACTCATCATCTGAATACACAGTACTATGTTCAGTCCAACCACTACAGTATCTCTCAAAAGTAAATAAAAGATGTAAGTAGAAAGCAAGTAAGCCTGGTATTTTTCATGAGTTTTAGTATGTGATTTGCTCTGGGTATGAAACAATCCAAAGTTATTAAGCCAGCCATGTTAGGCTTTCATGTGATGCAACATTTAGGAAAATTTCTTTTCAAGAAAAGGAACTGAATATGGAAAATATTTCTGAAAAGTTCAGGGATTTCAAATCTATCTGCATGCAATTACTACTACTATTAAAGCACATCTTGCCATTCATTGTAGAATTATGCTAATTCTACTTGCCATATATTGTTCTTTATAAATGATGGCAATCTCAGCTTGAAAAATGCATCTTATATCACTATTAAAAATATTTTGGACCAGAGGGATGAGGGCCATCTCGAGGTTATGCCAGAAACATAGGATACAGGAGGCTACCAAGAATTGATGGCGCTGTAGGATGATTAATTGAGACTCAAAGCGGTAAGGATATAGAATCTAAAGAAGTCATCTCCTATAGCAGGCAGGAACTCCAGTGGAGAGAGAGGGATACCATTCACCATTCCATGTACAAAACTTTTGACTCCAAAAAAAAAAAAAAAAAAAAAAAAAAAAGCCCACCACCACCACCAACAAAGAATAGCAGAATAGCAGCGACAATGGCAAAACAATAACCAGCCACTCTAGACACCATCCTATAGGAAGCACCAATCTCAGACACTATTAATGGTACTCGTTATGCTTGAAGACAAAAGCTTACATGGCTCTCTTTGAAAATTTTCCACTAAGAGCTGACTGAGACAAATGCAGAGACCAAAAACTAACCAATTGAATGGAACTTAGAAACTCTTATGGAAGAGGTCGGGGAAGGATTGAGGGCCATGAAAGGGATAGAAAAGAAATCCAGAGAGTCAACTAACCTGAACCCTTGAGGACTCTCAGAGACTGAACCAGCAACAAAAATACACTCATAGGCTGGTCCTAGAACCCTTCCACCTTTGTGGTAAATATGCAGCTGGATTTTCATATGGGTCCTCAACAACTAGAGCAGAAGCTATCTCTAAAACTATTGCCTGTGTAATGTGTTCCCCTAACTCACGTGTCTTGTCTGGCCTCAGTGGGAGAAGAACCTAGCCCTACAAAGACGTCATGTGCCAAGGGTGGGGATAAAGAGAGGAGCCTATACCCTCTCACAGGAGAAAGGGATGGAGGATGGGAGAAAAAACTGTGTGAGAGCAGGACTGTGATGGAGGGAACAGAGATCAGGATGTAAAAGGAATAAAAAAAACAGAAACAAGCAAGCAAGCTGGCAAGCAAGAGAGAGAGAAGAAGAGAGGAGAGAGAAGAGAGAGAAGAGAGAGAGAGAGAGAGAGAAGAGAGAGAGAGAGAGAGAGAGAGAGAGAGTACCTTAAGGGTATATCATATTATTGGTAGAACTGGGAAGTGATAAGTTATTTAAAAAAACAAAACAAAACAAAACAAAAAAATAGAATGTCCCAGAAGCCAGGGACCCAAGAGGATCCCAGGACCCAATAGGGTTGACACTAGCTGACAAACAACGATAAAGAGGAAGATAGAACCCGAAGAGACCATATCCAGATTTTAGGCATGGCTTCCAGTTGAGGGATGGACCCACCCGGCCCACCCACTCATCTCAAAAATTTTAATGCAGAATTGTTTCCTGTCTAAAGGAAATGCAGGGACAAAGAGTGAAGCAGAGACTGAAGGAAAGACAATCCAGAGACTGCCCCACCAGGGATCCATTCCATTTGCAGAAAAGAAACCCCGACACTATTGCTGATGCCAAGAAATGCTTGAAGGAGTCTGGTATAGCTGTCCTCTGAGAGGCTATTCCGGAGCCTTAGGAATATATATGTGGATACTTGCAGCCAACCATTGGACTGAGCACGGGGACCCCAATGGAGGAGTTAGGGGAAGGACTGATAGAGCTGAAGGGGTTTGCAACTCCATAGAAAGAACAACATTTTCAACCAACCAGACCCCCAAAGCTCCCATGGACTAAACTACCAACCAAAGTGAAACCATGGCTCCAGCTGCATATGTAGAAGAGGATGGCCATATCCGGGTCAATGGGATGGGAGGCCCTTGGTCATGTGAAGGCTTCTGACCCAACATAGGGGATTGCTAGGGTGAAGAGGTGAGAGTGTTGTGTTGAAGCACTCTTATAAAGGCAGAGAGAGGGGAAGGGGATATGAATTTTGTGGAGGGGAAACTGGGAAGTGCAACACTTGTAAGTGGAAAATTTAAGTAAATAAACTAGCCAATAAAAATAGTTAAATTTCGAGTAAAAAATAAAAAAAGGGAAAACAACCTCAAAGTGCTTTAATCATAGAGAAAAGCAGTTTTAGAAATTAAGCAATCTTCCTTGCCCTTGAATATTAATCTCATTGAGGCAGCTCTACTGTCTCAGAGTTCAACTACTATGAAAAATATTAAATGGTATATATAAATTATATAATACATTAGATATGCTCTAGAGAAAAGTTCTATGATCCAGCTATACCCTATTGATGAAAAGACTACAGACTTTATTTTTTAAACTTTCTTATATTTATGGGTGTATATGTTTATTTGTATTTGTCTATGTATGTATGTTTATTGTTATGTGTGTCAAACATGGAAAAGTCAGAATAGAATTTTTTTTTCTCTTCCTCCTCTGTATGTGTATCAAGATGGGTCACAGTTCATGAAGCTAACATGGCCAATGCTCTTCCAATTGAATTATATTGGAAGAGCCCAATTTCTTTCTGTTTCAACATTAATGAACTTAGTGATGTATCTCAACAATAAATTGGATCATTTCAATAATGAAAAGTTATATTTTTATAAACAGCTGCCTTATAATAAGATAACAAAATAAATTTTAAATATTAAAGCTAAGTAAAATATTATTATTGTTATATCGCAAGGTCTTAATTATATAATAGTGAGTCTGTTTCCAGCACTTTAACAATACATCCCTGGATGTTGAGGTATATAAAATATATACATACTGTTTTTTCTACTTGTAACATAATTGAGTATTAACTATTCAAGTGCTATTTTCTATTTCAGAAAGAACCATTCATCTGGATAAGAAAATTGAGTTCAATTAGTTTGACTCTATTTCACAATAGTTGCCTAAAAATATTATCATTTAAATATAGATTTGAATTTTTTGCTTATGAAATTAATTCAATAAATGGTTATCTAAAATTAAAACTTTTAAAAATGGATAAGTATTAACTGACTTTTCTTTATGTAAATCAAATAAGCTTTCAGTTTTATATATTTTCATGTATGTTTTTAAAATGTACTTGATTTTTTCAAACTTTTTTTATCACCACAGCTCAATATAATATATATATATTATATATACACATAAAAATAAGAAAAACATAATCAACTATCATAGCAATGCAGAGCTTTATTTCTAAAATTAAGAAAGCTGAATCAAAGAAATCTCTATGAAATTAAGAGTAGCTTTGTCTATATAGCAAGTTCTAGATTAGTCAGGGCTATGTAGCAAAGCCCTATCTCGAAACAATTATTATAAATCATTTTTCTTTTAAAAATATTTAAAAGGAAAAATTTAAATGTACTAAATATATATTTTTAAATTTGATTAGATTGAGTAAGTTTCTAATTTGTACATACAGATATATGTTCATGAAAATGAATTAATATATAAACAGGTAATAAAACCCAAAGAAACAATATAGGAATAAATTAGTGGACTTAAAGGAAGAAAGGTAGGAGAGAAATATAATTAAATCATAATCTCAAAAATAAGATATACTTTCTAAATACTACTATATGAACTGATCAAGAAAAGTTATGCTCTAAAATGTTACACAAAATTGAATATTAAAAATCTACTCAAAATGAATTATGTAAATGATTGTTTATTTAAAATGAAACAAATTATGAAGTTTTCAATGAATAGAGGAAAAAATTTGACTTATATTTTTAGGTATCATCTACACACACTGTAGCATTATGTGTACAATTAGATTGCTCTTATTTAGTGAGTGATATTCCTTTATATGAATATGCTACATTTTAACTTCTAATGTATCTGACCTTTGCCAGATGCACGGATTATTGTTTCTCTAACCATAACTGCCTAATCACGTTAGTATTTTATTTCAAATATTTGGTATATATAACTAAAATTGACTTACTATCTCACAGGCAATTCTAAGCAGATCTTTGAAAAATAAAAAAGAGAATTAATTTCTCTTCTAATTGCTCCAAACCTTGTCACTTTCTTTTAAAATATATTGTATAGGTGCTTAGTAAGTATGAAATGGATATTGTTGTATGCCAATAAGTTTTTAGATTAAATATAAAATGCATATTCCTTCAAAGAAAAGACAAGTATCAAATGACCTTTAGTTAAATCACTGTACTAGCTCCTCAAATACAGATGAGGTTTCAGGACTCCTCTCAGCTCCATGTTGAAAATTTCAACTGCCTTAATCTTCTACTTGTCATGTTGCTGTGAGTTCATATATGTCACAACCATGTCATTTCCACAGATTAAATATTCACAACCTTTCATCTCATCTTATGGCTTTTGCATTATTTCTGCTCCCTATTCTATACTTTTGCCTAAATGTTGAGCAGAGTGAAGATGTGGGTAATATTTTAGGGTAATTGATGATTGTTGAGAAAACTATGGTCACTTCTCTTTAGGTGCATGGTGACCTGTAGGTTCCCCGTGTCTCCGTGTATGAAATCACATCTATGAGATTTTATGCAGTTCTAATTGGTTCCAGTAAGTTGAAAACATTTTAAAATATATATAAAAGAAGATCATAATGTTAGAAGGAAGATGTGACAGTCGGCCTTGAAAGAAACTAAAGAGTGAATGAGAATATGATAAATGTATGTTGTCTATATGAACAAAATTTTCTTAGGTCAACACAGACAAACATTTCTCATTCTTTGTTCATAGTATCCCCAAATTGAGTCCCAAGTTATATGTTAGTAGGTGAATGGACAAGCAAGATGAAATATGTACATATATAAATATTTTGCTATTTTATTTAATTCATAAGAGGAATGAGCTATAAAGCTAAAGAATCATATTAAAATATTAATTATATTTTGACAGGAGAGTCAATCTAATGTAGAGTATATGTTGGCAAGATAAGACAATTTCAAAAGGCAAAGTTATTTATTAGAACACAACAATTGAATCAAAAATTTTCAGACAAGTATGAAAACTGAATGGAGGAAGCATAGTGAGGCCTAAGATTGTTATCCTTAGTTACTTTCTATGGCAATGATAAATCACAATGACCATCTGCTCACAGAGTCCTTCAAGCAAACTGAGCTGCCCTGAATATCCTACTCTCCCAAAGGGACTTTGATTCTGGGCCCAATTTTCTATCACCTTCATTAGACCTGCTAAGCCTGAACGATACAGGTAAGCTTCCCTCCTCCTACCTATGGTCCTGTTCAATATGTCTTCTGGATATGCCAAGCTTTTCCTGAGCAGCCTGATATGCCAATGGGAACATTTATTTTCCCACCACCTCTTTGCTAACCTACATCAGATCTGTAGCTCATGAATGATACAGACCTGCAGATACAGACAAATACAACCCAAGAATCCCTATTAGAAGCCTGCCAAACCATGATGATTGAAGTTATTACCCCTCCCCAAATCTGCTAAAACAAGAACATCCAGGGAACAAAGTCATCAAGATAATTAAAGGTCCTTGAAAAAACACAATGACAAAATCAAAGACAATTCCATACCCTCAGATAACAGCTACCCTTCTACAGCAAGTCCTGGATGTACGGACACAATGAAAGCACAAGAAATGACTTTAAATCTAATCTTATAAAAATGATAGAGGCATAGAGAGGCCTTTAAAGAGGAAACACATAAATTTCTCAAAGAAATATAGGAAAATACAATCAAACAGGTAGACACCCTTAAAAAAGAAACAAGTAAACCCTTTAAAGATATACAGAAAATTAAAATGAAACGGGTGAATTATATAAATAAATCTGTGCAATATATGAAAAAATAAATAGAAGCAATTAAAAAAACACAAACTGAGGGAATTCTAGAGACGAAAAATCTAAGAAAGAGAACGGAACAACAGATGCAAGAAGCACCAATAGTATACAGAAGAAGGAAGAAAGAATCTCAGGAGAAGAAGATACAATAGAAGAAACTGATTCATCAGTCAAATTTTCATGACACAAAACATTCAGGAAATCTTGGATTCCATAAAAAGATATAACCCAAGAATAAGAGGAATAAAAGGAGGTGAAGAGTTCCAGCTCCAAGACTGAGAAAATATTTTCAACAAAATCTTAGAACAAAACAAAACAAAACAAAACTTTCCCATCCTAAGGAAGAGATGCCTATAAATATACAAGAAGCTTATAGAATACTAATTAGATTGGACCACAAAAGAAATCCTCCCACAACATAATAATCAAAATACAAAATCTACAGAACAAGGAAATAGTATTAAATATATCAAGGGGAAAGGGCAGGTAACATTAAAAGGGTGATTTATCAGAATTACACCCAACTTCTCTACAAAGATGCTTAAAGTTAAAAGGGCCTGGACAGATACCTTCTAACTTCTAAACAACCACAGATGCCAATCTAGATTACTATACCAAGAAAATCTCTTAATCATAAATGGAGAAAACAATACTTCAAGAAAAAATTATAAATTCAAACAATATCTATCCAAACAACCAGCCCTATAGAAAATACTTGAAGGAAAATGTTAACCCAACAATGATAGCTACATGCAAGAAAACACAGGAAATAAATTGATATTAGCAAAAGCAAGGGAAACACACACACACACACAACACACACACACACACACACATACCACCATCACCACCACAATCATCACCACCACCATTACCAATGTCAAAATAAAAGCGAATAACAATTACTGGTTTTTAATATCTCTCAACATCAATGACTTCAATTCCCAAATAAAAAAGTCACAGACTAAAAGAATAGATGTTAAAACAGTATCAATAATTCTGACATATACAAAAAATGCACATCAGCAATATAGATATACAGAAATATTACCTCAGAGTAAATAACACACCTCACCAATAAAGATAAACATTGTCTCAGAGTAAAGGGTTAGAAAAAAAGTATTCCAAGTAAATGGACTCAAGAAGCAAGCTGGAGTAACCATTAAATATCTAATAAAATAGACTTTCATCCAAAATTAACAAAAAGAGACAGGGAAAGAAATTAAATTGACATCAGAGGAAAAAAATCTATTAAGATGGTATCTTAATTCTAATTAATGCTTCAAACACAAGGACACCTCTATTTGTAAATAGATACATATAGTATGTATATGATGTATATGTATATGATGTATATGTGTATGTATATGTAGTAGGAAATTCTAATACCCTGTTCTCACCATTTGAAAGTTCATCCATACAAAAATTAAATAGAGACATAATGAAACTAACAAACATTATAACAAAAATGGACCTGGTAGACATCTATTGAATATTTCATTCAAATGAAAAAGAGTACATCTTCCATTCAACACATCATGGATTCTTCTCTAAAATTGACCCTATAGTTGGTCACAAAGCCAGCCTTATCAGATACAAGAATATTGAAATAATACCTTGTATCTTTTTAAACCACCATGGATTAAATCTGGACTTTAATAACAACAGAAACAGTAAAAGTGTACATGTTCACAGTAATTGGACAACTCTCTATTGAATGTCCATTAGATAATGGAAGAAAGAAAAAGAAAGAAAGAAAGAAAGAAGAAAGAAAGAAAGAAAGAAAGAAAGAAAGAAAGGAAAAAGAAAAAAGAAAGAAAACAATGATAGCTACATGCAAGGAAACAAATTGATATTAGCAAAAGCAAAGAAAGAAAGAAGTTGAAGACATTCTATAATTCACTGAAAATGAATATACAACATACCCAAATCCATGAGCCACAATGAAAGCAGTGCTAAGAGGAAAGGTCACAATACCAGTAGCATTATAGAGAAATTACAAAATTCTCATACCAGCAATTTATAAGAATATCTGAAAGTTCAAGAAAAAAAGAAAAAGAAGCATGTTCTCTAAAAATGAGTAGAAGGAAGGAAATAATCAAAATCATGGATGGAAACAATACGTTCTAAACAAAGAAAACAATAGAATCAATAAAACCAAGAGCTGATTCTTTGTGAAAATCAACAAGTAGACAAATCCTTAGAAAACTAAGGAAAAGACACAGACAGTGTTCAGATAAACAAAATCATAAATAAAAAGAGAGCCATAACAATAGACACCAAAGAAATTCACAGAATCATTAGGTCTTACTTCAAAAGCCTGCCTTCCATATAAAGGAAAATCTTAACAAAAAGGAATGATTTTCTAAAGTTCTACCACTTACCAAAATCAAATGAAGATGCGGTAAACTATTTACACAGCCCTATAATTCCTAAAAAATAGAAGCAGTCATTAAAAGTCTTCCAACCAATAAAAGCCCAGTGCCAGATGGTTTTGATGCAGAATTTTACCGACTTTCACAGAATAGATTAAACCAATACTCTTCAAATTATTCCACAAAATAGAAATAGAAAGAACACTGCTAAATGTTATTCTGTGAAGCCACAGTCACCCTGATACCTAAACCACAAAAAGACTCAACAAAGAAAAAGAACTTCAGACTAATTTCTCTTATAAACATTGATGCAAAAATACTAATAAATCATTACCAAACTGAATCTAGGACTATACAAATAACATCATTTATCATGATCAAGTAGGTTTCATCCCATGGTTGCAGGCAAGGTTCAATATGCAAAAATCTATCACTGTAATTTGCCATATAAACAAACTGAAAGAAAGAAAAAAAAACACAAGATTATCTCCTTAGATGCTGAAAAATCCTCTGGACAATAGAAATTATAGGAATAATACCTTTACAATGGCAACAAATAATATAAAATATCTTTGTGTAACTCTAACCATGCAAATCAAAGTCCAATATGAGAATATCTTGAATATCCTGAAGGAAAAAAATTGAAGAAGACATCAAAAGATGGAAAGATCTGCTATGGTCATGAAAATAATCATCTAACCAGAAGCAATCTACAGATTCAATGCAATCCAACCAAAATTCTATCACAATTTTCATAGACCTTGAAAAGGAAGTCTCATCTTCATATAGGAAAAAAACTATAATATTCGAAGCAATCCTGAACAATAAAAGAACATCGGGAGAAATCTCCATCCTTGACCTCAAGCTATACTAAAGATCAATAGTCATAAAATCTACATGGTCTTGCTACAGAAACAGAGACATTGAACAATGAAATTGAATTGAAGCCCATAAATAAGCCCATATACCTATGGACAGTTGGTTTTTTTAAATAGAAGCTAAAACCAAAGAATGCTTCTTCAGCAATCGTTACTGGTATAATAGGATGCCTATATGTATGTATAATGGAAGAATTTTCTCAGTTGAGGTTCTCTCCTCATTCCAGATAACCTTACCCTGTGTCAAAAGAATACTGAATATAATCATTTTTTTAGTCTTTCAATAAGAATTTTCAAGTATCCAAGCAAAAAGATAGAACTGAATGAAATGTAAACAATAATAAATCAGAGGTAGAGAGATCAGTATATACTTGTGATATACATATACATATATATATCATATATATTATATCATATGTATACATATAAACTTACATATCACTTATCATTTATATTATATATTATATTATATACTATATATTACATGTTATTACATATTATATGTTACATATTAAATATTATATGTAACACACATTTTATGTATTTATTATGTATATGTAAATTTAATGAAATATAAATGAATGAATATATACACAGAAATATATATAACTGTACATATATTGCATTAAAGAAATCTTGAAATAAATAAAATTGAATAGAAGTAACATCAATTTATTAGCTTTTTAAAATTTTAGTTTTAATAATTATTTTGAGAGTTTCATTTCTTAGTTCTGTATTTACAGTATCCTAAACTCTTTACCCTCTGAAAGATGTCTAATTTTATTTCTTCTTACTGTAACTTTCAAATTTCTAACCTCTGTTTCTTAAATTATCTTTGTTTTACACACACACACACACACACACACACACACACCACACACATACATACAAGAACACATGAGCACAGAAATATATACATTCCTAATGAGTCCATCTAGCATACATGTATTTAGGACTAACCATTTTGTTTGGATAATCTATCACAGGGTTCATTTCTAGAGAAAACTGATTGTGCCTCTTTCTGCAGCCATTGATTGCTATATATGTCCATTTAGCTGTTGGGCTTCATGAGAGTTCTCCAGTCCTTATTAGCATGTCAACTGGTATTGTCCTTGCACAAGTCATGAAGATATTAATGTTTTATAAATATCTTTTCCCAATAAGTGACTACTGGTACTTGGGAAAGCATAAGATTCTAGAATTGGGAATAAATATATAAGACAATCCATGAAGTTAGAAAGTCAAGCCTGAGGCACAAACAACATTATCAAACCACTATATGCATATGCCTAATGCATATGGTAACTTGTGAACAATCTCATCATGTCCAAGTAAGGGAACAAATTCCTATAACCTAAAACAAAACATTGGTGATATATAAGATTATAAACCAACTTAAAATTATCAGTGAGTTCATACAAATTCAGTAAATAAGATGCAACACATAATATTAAAGATAAATATCTCCATTATAAAGCTTGAATATATATCTAAAATTCATCTCAGTACAGGGAAAATAAAACTTCCCAGTAGTAAAAGATAAGTTGTGTTGTGGAAAATAATAAAAATGGAGGGGCCAACAGGCTTACTGCACTACTGCCAGCACCAGTGCAACACATGACCCCAGCGGGGTGTTCTCATCTCAGCAGACTCTATGATCCAGGACTCCTGAAACATCTCCTCTGACTAGCAAATTTCCCTTAGCTTGGTCGCTGCCACGCCAGCCCCATTTAATGACTGCCCACCTCAAGTTAGATATCACAACACCTAGTAACCTGGTAAAAATCAAAATTCTTGAAGTTTATAGTTAACCTGTCAGATTTATATATGGTTAATTCTCAATTCACAAGATGCTCACACAATAAATTCAGGGCCAAAGATACAAGCACCCTACACAGATTAGACAAATTATCCCATTTATTCTATCCTTTATGATATCATATGTACCTGTGGCTATTTAAAGCCAGGCTGGTTCTGAATCATACTGTCCATCTGCCTTCATTTTGGCTCTTCATCTTTTCTTCTCTGTCTCTGTCTCTGTCTCTCTCTCTCTCCTCTCTCTCTCTCTCTTCAACTCTTAGCTCTGCCTCCCTATTCCCTTTCCAGTCACAGGCCTCCTGCTGTACTAATATTTTAATGTAATTGGACAGAGAAAATCCTGAACAGTTGCCTATACAAGTTCAAGCCAGACAATGTTATAATATGGAGTAGAAATTGTTTCATAAGCATCTATTCCAACATCAGGAACTTGGGGCACTTGATAGCTTCTCAAGGAGACAGTGTTCAGTTTTGTTCAATGCACAGCCCTGGCAAGTTGGCCATGCTTCAGTGTATGGTCCAACACTTGGGATTATATGGGCATAACAAGCTGGAGTCAATGGTTATTTAAAAAAAGAAAGGATAAGAAGTATGAACGAAAGATGTGGGTAGATCGGGAGAAAGTGAGGAGAGGAAAATGTAATTAAAATACATTGAATTTTTCAAGTAAATGTTTTGTTTTAAATCATTAAAAACAAAACCTCTCAAACTATTCATCCTTGTCATGAAGAAAAAATAATTATAAAAATAAATATAAACTAGAAATATTATACAAAGGTAATTTGTTTTGGATACTAAAGGAAAACTTATTCTTATGGAAAGGAAAGCTTATGCTTATGCATAAGCAAAAGAGGCAGAGGCAAAACAAACATTATTTGTAACACATGAAAGCATTTGAACAACTTTACCCTAAGCAGAAATCACATCAAAGTAAAAATAAAGTAGGGCAAATGAAGCTCTCTTTTGTGCTTTAAAATTAAAAATGAGATAATTTTCTATTCCTGAAAGCTATTCTACTTTGGGATTTACTCATATGTTTAGATATGTTAGCAAGGTAATGTACTGTAAAGTAGTTTTTTTTTTTAAATACAATCTGACAGGCATGGTTTAAACATAATGTTTAGTTGCAATATCACCCCAAATTATCCTAGCAGGGAGAGCCAAGGCAAATCACCAATTTTGACTCCACATGTATTCCAGATACAGAAAAATGGATAAATTGGCTTATTTTGTGTTCTTCTTCCTGCCTGTGTTGAAAATCAGGAGATTTCTGTTGCTGAGGATTTGACTCACAGCAAGTTTTGCAGTGGATAGCTGTAGGGGTTCAACCTCATAGGGATACATAGCCTACAAATGGACCAGCAGACACCATGCTAAGAGGGTAGTATAGATTATACTGCAGGAGGTAGTTATTTTAGGTTGGAATCTCCAATATCTGAACTCCAGTGGGAAAAAGGAAATAAGCCCATGAGCAAGTACTATTTTAACGAGACTAATTTGGCATTTAAACAACTAAAACTCAAAAGGTTATCAGTAGACTCCCACAATTTAATAAGCTATGATGTTACAGTTTTGTATCCCTGTAACTGTATGATCTTCAACAATGTACTTAACCTCACTTTGCCTCAAAGTCTTTTATTAGACAATGAAGTCTGAAGATCAGAGAGTGTGATATTATATGAGTTCCCTTCTCTCTTTGTGGTTTGTGGGTCTATGATTTATAAAGTTTGAAGCCTTTGTAGTGCATGGTCTATTAACTGTAATGAGATACCTTGTAAACTTTTGTAATCTAGTCACTTACTTTTAAAATAAGATAGTGTTAAATACCTACCTGTGTATTTAAAACTATTGTAGAATCTCAGATGTCCATGTTCTGACAATGATAATTTGTCAATCAATAATAATGAATAGATTTGAGGTATTCATGAACTTAGAGCTCTGATTGCCTGCACAAGATCAAGCCAAACAATGTTTTATGGAGCAGAAATGGTTTCATAAGATTTCACTCCAACATAAAGAGCTTTGGGCACTTGACAGCTTCTGAAGGAGACAGTCTTCAGTTAGCTGAGTGTTGTAATTCTTGGTCTACTACTTGGTATGTCCCATTTGTTTGACACATATTAGGTTGGTAGGAAGATTGATAGTGTCATTGAATGAGCAATTGTACAAAAGGTATTGTGAACCATTCTGATGATCAACCATGACTTAACATATTAATTTCCTAGTGTTAGTGAGAGGGGTTCGACTTTTGCTCCTAAGCTCCCAGAACACATTATAATTAGACGGTTTTAGCTTCTTTTTGTTTATTTTATTTATTGCTCAAGCTTGACTCCACAATATCCTGTGGGAGACCTGTAAAGGAACTCCAAGCTGATAGTGTGGTTGGATGAACAAGACTTGTTTGTGCTTTTCTGATTCAGATCACCTTCCATACATACTTCTTTCAGCTTGAGTGTTTGCTGCAGTCTGTGTTCCAACCCTTTTATCTCTGGTGCACAGTCTCTGACATGTATCTGACTGGATTTCTAGTGTCTCCCAAGAAGCTTCTAAAGAGTATATTTCCTCCTCAAACTTCAGTTTAGAGAGAGTAAGTCTGGAAACAATTTTCACATGGATAAAACATACAGTAGAAGTAGGTTTCAAGTAGAGAGTAATTGAACTAGATAATCCTCGTGGCCAATAATGTCCATATGTGGCCTGTGCTACTGGAAGATGAGTAACAAGGATATAAAAGGGAAAAGACTACCTAGGCCTGGTCCTTCTCTTCCATATGTGTTCACATTTCCAGGTTAGATTAGTGAAAAAAAGGTGAAAGTTTAAATTTGTTCCTATATATAAAATCCCTCAGAGATCAAACTAGAAGTAACTAAATGTCCTCATTAGCCTGAATATACTACTCTTCAAGGTCATTGATTGGTTTTAACCACATTTCACCTAATGCTCATACATCAAATGAACTTTATTTGGAATGGCACCAATATAATAATGTAACACTTTAAAGAAATCCTTCAGTGTTTTGGGGAGTCTATCGGAATAAGAAGTTTATATTCATAATATAAAAAAATAACTTTATTTTGTTAATGAGAAACAGCTTCCAGGCAGAGAAGCTGCAATGTACTTCCTGTAAGACATCCTCACTTGCAGAAAAGAAAAGCAACATTACTTTCAAAGACCCCTTTCTGTGTGTCTCTATTCCAGGGCAGGACATATAAATGTAGGATTGAGCATAGGAATTATAACTTGCAGTTTGATGCCTTTCCCTGGGAGTGATCCACTCCTTCAAAATTGTTTCCACTGATAAGCATTCCTGCTGGTGCTGTGTACAGCTTTATGTCCTGTAAGAATGGGATTCATTTTTCCTATAAGGTGGTATTACTTGTCATTATCAAATGGTTTCAGGATTTAAATTCATTAAGATATTTTAATAGGGATAGATAGAGTATCATTTTGAAGTGAGTCCTGAGGATTCCAGAGGGACCAACAGCAAACAATAAACTAGAAGAAAAGAATATATCATAATGTCAGACAGTGAGACAACACAGATAAATTACATAGATTTTATCTTTAGCAATTATGAATTAAAAAACACCTAGTCTTCTGGGATTTGCTTATTTTTAGTGATTTTTGCTTTCTGTATCTCAAAACATATGTGATATCATCTGTCTATGTATTTTTCAGACAGATGAGTCCTAGCAATATGCTTGTAAATGATTGTCAGCACATATAAAACAATAGTAATGTAAAAGACATATCCCTGAGATACTCAACACATGCTAGCCTTTTTTTAATTTTGCATTAATAAGTATAGCTTACACTTAAGAGTTATGACATATCACATTTAAATTTGAAGTAGTGTTAAGTCCATATTATAAGGCGACATTAAGTGGTGGCTAAAGAGGTTTTCAATAGTGTGAAACAATATCAAATAGAGGATTTGAACTACATTGTGAACCATCCATTGGTATAGCCACTGTTTTCAGAATATCATCCTGGTCATTATCATATACTAATCTTTAGAAGTAAAGATATGTACAAATATTTGTTGGCTTAAGATGGTTAGTAGTGATGTTTTCATCTTCATTTAGTTACAATTATAAATTGTAAATAAATTGTAGATAATAATGAATATGAAGAAGGATTGACTAAGTCATTTGTATTGAAAATGCAATGGTTTATTGTGTATAATCTACAATTTTTTGCATTTTTCTTTTCTGACATACCTGATCTCACTTGTATGTAGTAAATAGCTTCATTCCATCATGCCTATCTAACTAATGCACTTGTGTCAATTTTTACAACATTCTTTATAGTTTAGATTTTCTTCTCTTCCCTACTTCCTCTTCCTTACGTTAACTATCATTCATATTCTTAATTTTATTGAAAAGAAAATACCTATGACCTAAATTACCCAGGTATGCCACTCCAGAAATTATTGACAAGAGCTGGGATATCTTCAACTTATCATATTTTAAAAGTAGAGTCTCTTGAAGAAATGAAACTTTAAAATTAGAAGTAGAATTCTGTAATAAAACGTATTTTGCTTTTTTTCTATTTCTTATTACATTTTTCTGATATGCTTTTAAATTTTTGATTTAAAATAAAAATTAAAAAATAACATAAAAAAGAATGAACATATTTTATTCTCCTATTTCTAAATCAAATTACCAGTTTTATTATAATTGATTACATAAATTTATGATATATATGATAAATATATATATATATATATCTTTATGAAAAATAATAATTTTCTGAATACATTCCGCACATAAAATTCCTAACCATTATTTCTGATAATTGTTCTACATAGAATTTAGCTGTTTTAGAAATTCAAACAGTATATACATGAAATTATTAACTTCTTAAAAATTCAAGCACAAAAAATTCAAGCAACAATGAAACTCTAGCTTCAAAAAGAGATCTCACCTTCTAAGAGTATTACCCAGATATAAATGATTACAATTGTTCCTCAAAAATGTAATAGAAAATAAACACTAGCCTGTATTAAATTAAAATCAAATATTTGAGATTCATATTCCTATGGGTACCTCATTATTTTTAAGTCTGTCTGGGTAATATTCAATAAACTTAGGGAAAGCAGAGTTTTCTACTTTATGTATGGAGAATGAGAGAATATATAAATTCAGTTTGTGTGTAGTTGGATTGTTACATTTTTTGAAAAGATTGATTTACATGAAATTTTATTTTCTTTATCATATTTTTATTTCTATGCCTTAATAACATCTGGCTGAAAATTCTATCTTGATACTCTTGAGAACACTGAAGGGGAAACTCAAAGAACTGCTAATTGACCCTAGCACAGACAGTGAGCATTTTATTTCCCCATAACCATATTAATTCTGTAGATTCAGTTGAAATACTCAATATATAATACTTCCATGTTTTTGAAAAAAATCAAATAATTTTCTCAACAGGTTTATAGCATCAAATATTTATTCTGACAACTTCATACTTTTAATACTGTGAAGATAAATCATGAGACATGAATAAGTCTTTTACTTTAATTTCTTAATATAGACAGAAAAATTCATTTTATATTAATTTCATTTTTTAAAGTGTAAGTCCCTTTGTTGTAGGTAGACATTATCTGTTATTTTTAAAAGTAATTTGTCTTTGTGCACACCAGTGTACTTAATCTACATTAGTCTAGATAGTATGTAATAGAAAAAAATAGTATTATATATTTAGTTTCTTTAACAACAATGGAATTTTGTATTTTATTCTTGAATGAGGAGTAAGTTTTTCTAATGTGCTTGTGCCTTCAATTTAATACATTCAGTTCAACAAAGAACATAAGTTTTTAGTTTCCTTGCTAAATAATATTATTCTATTTATTCCAATTACTTTTGACCACTGAAAACACAAAACAAATATTCTTCCCAGGTTAATAGATCTAGGACTAACAAAAGTAAAATCATAAAATTTTGAAGGTAGATTAAAAGTATTTGAAAAGTCACTTGTAAATGAAAGTAATTTGCTATGAAATATTAACAAATGAATACTATTTATTTATAAAACATTCATTTTAAACACAGTTTCATGTGAAGCAGCTTTTAACATAAAATCATATAAATAAAATTATAGAAGAAACTATAATTTAGAACTTTAGTTGCCTTATATATAGAGATTTTGAAATAAACTCATTTCAACATACTTCATGAAGAATCAGTATATATTATAAAATGAACAAATGAATATTTTTAACATCTTATTAAAACTTTCCCAAAAAAATAACTTTTTCTGGTTCTTGTATTAACTCTTTTTGAATGTCTGGTGGAATTCTCCACTAAAACCGTCTGGCCCAAAGCTTTTGTTGTTAGGAAGATTTTTAATGAATGCTCCTATTTCCTTATAGGACTATTTAATAGTTTACCTGACCTTGAATTAGCTTTGGTAATTGGTATATGTCTAGATAATCATCCATTTCATTGAGATTTTCAAAATCTGAGGAGTATATAGCCTTTTCAGTATGATTTAATGATTCTTTGAATTTCCTTGTCATCTGTTTTAATGTCTCTACATTAGTTTTTATTTTGTTAATTTTTGTACTCTCACTCTGGACTTTACTTAGTTTGGGATGATTTCTATCTATCTTGTTGAATTTATTAACCAACCACCTCCTGGTTTCGTTCATTCTTTGTATTCTCTTTGTTTCCAATTGAGTGATTCCAGCCATAGATTTGATTTCAGCATCTTTCTCCTCCTCTTCTTCCTTCTTCATCTTCCTAGAGACAATTTGTAGTTTTAATTCATCAGTATATCAACTATCCAGTTTCTTAGAATACACTTAGTTCTATAAACTTTCCTCTCAGCATTGCTTTCATAGTGTCCCAGAAGATTTGGTATTGTTATGCCTTCATTTCCATTAAATACTAGAAAGCCTTTAAATATTTTTTCTTTATTTCTTCTCTGCCCCAGAGATCATGGAGTGGAGAGTTGTTCAGTTTCTATAAATATGTAGGCTTTCTGTTGTTTTTCATGATGTTGAAGTCCAGATTTAATCCATGGTGATATGATAATATGTAACTGAAAATTTCAATCTTTTATATCTGTTGAGGTTTGCTTTACAATCAATTATATAGTCAATTTTGGAGAAGGTTCTGTAAGAAGAAAGTATATTCTTTTATGTTTGGGTGAAATGTTTTATAGATACTTTTTGGGTTCATTTGAATTACAATGTCAGTTAGTTTCAGTATTTCTCTGTTTAGTTTTTGTCTGTGAGAGTGGAGTGTTGAGGTCTCCCACTATTAATGTGTGGGGTACAATATGTGATTTAGCTTTTGTAGTGTTAGTTTTACAAATGTGGGTACCCTTGCATTTGGGCATATGCGTTTAGAATTGAGATGTTCTCTTGCTAGATTTTTGTTTTAATGAGGATAAAGTGTTCTCTTCTGTTTTTTGTTTTGCTTTTTAATATTACTACTTTTGATTTGAAGTCTATTTTATTATATATTATAAAGGCTATTCCAGTTTGTTTCTTGGTCCATTTTCTTGAAGAAATATTTTACTAACATTTATCTTGACATAATTACTATCTTTCTTGCTGAAATGTGTTTCTTATATACATTAGAATGATGTATTCTCTATCCTGTTTTTCCTTAAGGTATTTATTTATGTCATTTTAAAGGGCTCTATCATCTTTATAAGATTAGATTTAAGATTATCTTCTTGTGCTTCAGTTTCATTAGAATATCCAGAGTCTGTTGTAGGAGGATTTCTGGGCTGTTGTTTTACCATATTACTGTAGGTCTTGTTGATTGTGTTTGTACAGTGTTATTTAAGATCTTGTTTTCCCTCGTATTGACTAGATGAACGTCGTTGCAACAGGACATGTTTAGAAGGCGAAGAAAGCTATGGGCCCTGCAATGGAGGTCAGGGTACCTTATTCTTTTGGCCTTGCCTCAGGCAGATTCATCTCTGCAAGCTGTGTCAATCCTACTCTCTAGACTGTGTCCTAGTCAGATTCAACTGTGATGGTGGGCAGATAGGATTTTGCAGGCTATGTCCCAAACAAACCAATTGGCGATACAGGTGGATCAGACTAGGAAAGGTAGTCAGTAAGGGTTACAAATTGGTTATGTTTGGTGCCCCTGAAGCTTACGGGGTGGGGGTGGAGGAACAAGATGCTCTTGTGGTTCTACAGGGCTTCTCTAGACCAATGAAGAAGCTGAGAGCTAGCTAGATAATGGGTCCCAGCAGATCATGGGGGCTTCTACAGCATCTTCTAGGTGGGCCAACTTGGATTGAAGGTAGATATAATTAAGATGTTTAGGCAAGCAAGGATCCTAGTTAGTTAGTTTTGAAGCCCCCAGAAATTTAATTGTACAGAGGCAAGACACTCTTGGGGTCCAACAAGTCTCCTGCAGACATAGAACCAAGCCCAGAACTAGACAATGGGTCTCAGAGGACCGTATCAGCCACTCAGCACTGCAGTCGTTGTAAGGCAGTTCCTAATATAATTAATTTGTTGAATGTATTGTAATACTTCCTTTTCCCACTCCAGTTTCCAAGACAAAATTAAAATTTTGATTCAATATCAAATCAGGGACAGCAAATAAAAAAGTAAGGGGTGATGTGGTTGATGCTCCTGGGGAAGGTATTGATATAAGTGATTGAGAACAACCACAAGTAGTGCCCATTAAGTAAACATAGGACATCACGAGGATTGAGCTTCCAAATTTATAAAAGGAGCCACTGTTGACTTACCAACAGCATTGCTCCTAAAATGATTATCAAACAATCCTCTATGGCAATAGAAATGGCCCATGACAAAAGAAAAATTGGACTTGAACAGCTGTAAAAGAGCACCTGGAAGCTCAACATATAGATAAGTCTACCATGCCATGGAATTTTCTGGTGTTTGTTGTAAAAAAAAGCTAGGAAAGTGGAAAACGATAATAGATTTATGAGGATTAATAAGGTAATTCAACCAAAGGACTCTTTACAACTGGAGCTTTCTTTACTGTCTTTGTTGCCAAGATCATTTCTTACGGTAATAATGGATTTTAAAAAATGCTTTTTCACAATACCCTTGCATGAACAAGATACAGAAAGTTTTCCTTTCCCAATACCTACTCTGAACAATAGTGGGTCAATCAAAAGATATTATTGTAATGTACTTCCACAGGAAACATTAAATAACACAACCATATGTCTACACTTTGTGCAACAACCATTAGAAATAATTCATATGCAATTCCCACAATCTATCATTCATTTTTATATGGATGACATATTTTGTTGGATGAGTCTAATAAACATATTTTAGAAAATATGCTTAAGGTTACACAAATTGTTCTTTCATGATTTGGGTTGTAGATGCATCCAGAAAAAAATATACAAATTGGAGATTCTCTAAATTATTTGGGTTATAAAATCAGTCAACAAAAATAGCAATGACAAATGGTACAGATCCAAAGAGATCAATGGCAAACTTGTAAGAAATTTCAAAAATTAATGGGAGATATTATCTGGCTGAGGTTTGCAATTGGATTAAGTACATGAGTTAACCAATTTGTTTCAAGCATTAAAAGAAGGTTCAAATTTAAACAATGTAAGATGTCTGAAAGCTGAAACAGAAAATAGTTAACTATTGTAGAACAATGACTGGAAGAAGCATATATGGATCAAATTGATTCTTAACTTGATTTTATTATGGCAATTAATTTTACTTTCAACTCTATTTCTTGTTGGGCTCATTATGCAAAGAGAAGATAATATTATGGAATGGATTTTCTTAGCTCATAAACAAAGAAAGTCATTGAAGGCATATATAGGAAAGAATTCTGAATTAGTTATAAAAGGTAGAATAAGATTAAGTGAATTATCAGGAATAGATCTGGGCAACATTGTATTTACTTCTTAGAGATGCTGAAACTGTTTCATTATGGGTGATCAATGAAGACTGACAAAGAGCTTGTAGTAACTACTTGAGTAAAATTAATATCAAATAGCCAGAAAGCAAACATGTACAGTTCATTAAAAGAACTAATTATATTCTCCTAAGTATTGTAAAGAAAACACCAATTACAGAGGAACAAAGAATTTATATTGATACAAACAAGATGGGAATCCAAATTTATAAGCCAGATAAAATAAGCAAAGTGATCCATGTACATCAGTTCAAAAGTCAGAATTGTATGCAACCCTTATGGTATTATTAGATTATTTTGAATCACTTAATGTAATTATTGATTCTTCATATGCAGAAAAAGTTGTTTTGCATATTGAGATAGCTGAATTTGCACCTCATACCTCATATACTAAATTTGTTATTTATACAATTGCAACAAACCACTAGAAGTAGAAATTAGTAATTCTATATTACTTAAAATTTCTATTATACAGTTTTATCTGCTGTTTTAGCTTAAGGAAATGAGGAAATTGTCCAACTACTAATAGAAAATATATCAAAAGCTTCCAAATATAATTAAGAGCATGATATTAATAGGAATGGTTTAAAGAAAAAAATCATTTGGCCAAATGTCAAAGAAATAATGATAATGATAATAATGTCCTACATGACCTCTTTAAAACTAAAATCTGTTACCTCTCAGTACTAACCCTAGGATATCAAAAGTTATATTTGGCAGATGGATGTTTTCCATTTTGCAGAATGTGGAAAACAAAAGCATATACACCATACCATTAACACATACTCATGGTTTCACTTGCAACTGCTTTAAGTTCTAAAAACTCTGATTATGTAATTACATATCTATTGGAAATAATGCCAATTCTGGGGATAACTGCACAAATTAAAACTGATAATGCTCACACATATGTGTCAAATAAGATACTCTATTATTTGCATATTATAATATAAAGCATGTTATGGGTAAACCTTAGGACAACCAGTTATAGAAAGAGCCAATAGAGTCTTAAAAGAGATGCTTATTAAGCAAAAAGGGAGTATAAAAACCTCCAGGAACAATTTAAATAATGCTTTGGTAACTCTACTTTTTTTTTTTAAATGTTGGAAAAAAGAAACAACAGCAGCTGAGAGACACTGGGTTATAGAAAAAAATGAAGGAACTAAGCCAACTAATACACTATAAGGATTTGCTGTCATTAGGATGGAAACCTGAAATATTCTTAAGATGGGGATTTGGTTATGTTTATGTTTCTAAAGCGAGTGAAAAAGATAGTTACCAACAAAACTTATAAAAATTTGATCTGAAAAGGGGAAACCTCTTATCAGCTGAGAAATGAATGTCTTGACAAAGCAAATAGCTTAGCAATTCACTCTTGGAGTCTATCTCAGTTATTGATTTCTTCAAAATATACATTCAAATCAACTTCAAAAGCTAGCTCTTATGTTCAATCACAGAGAGACTTGGCAGACAATAAGTATATTTGACAAACAACATTGAGACTGGATAGATAACACATAGATTGGATAGACAATACTGATACTGGATAATGTAGAAACTGGGCAACAAATGCTACAGCTAGCTTTTTAAAAGCTAAGCACTCCTGCCCTCAGGCCAAACAGAAATTCTTCATCCCACTTAACCAGGAAACTATTATATAGAGGACCATTGTCCTGACCCATTAAGTTTGGGAGGATAGTTTTGGTTTCTAATACGTTATGATTGTTATCCAGGATTATAAGATTTTTTGTTTGATTATTGTATATTAATAGAAATTTAAGGTTTTTTTATTTAATTATTGCACATTGATAGAAATCAAAAGTTGTTTTGCTTAATTATTGTATATTGACATAATTTAATTGTTTTGTTAAACTATTGTTTGACCATCTTGTACAAAAGGTGTTTATTTAAGGTGTGATATAACATTTAGTTTTGTAGTTCTTATAATTTTTTCTATTGTATGCAAATTGATAATGTTAGCAAAAGGATATTTTTTAAACAGAAAGGGAAAAATATAGTGTACATTTATGGTTTCTTTGGAGACTCTGTTTTGTCATGTGATGTTTCTCTCAAACTATGTCTTGGGATGTTTTTGCTCAATCAGACATATGGGAAAATGTTTTGGTGAGAACAGACACATGGTATTTTTATAGAAGATGTCTGGAAATGGGGTATGTGATGTTTTGTAGAAGATATCTTTGAGAGGGCGTATGATATTTAGGAAGTGTATAAATATAACCCAACAGATAATGATGTTTGGTATTGGTTCACCTTGTCATTCTTTGTTGATTCTGGTCTTCAATGACAAGCTCTGTGGAATTAGTTCTCTTTGTCACTCTCTGCAAATCATCATTTGTGATGACTTCATAGAGAGATATACACACCAAAAAACCTTTGGTGGTACTCCTGGTGGCTTCTTGCCACTTCTTGAAATTGGGGCCAATTGGCAGAACTTCATAATTTTTCGGATCAAATTGTTGTTGCTGATTGTTGTTTCTCAAACAATATTGTTTGAGAGTAGATTGAGCTCTGCTGCTGATTTGTGTGAATTGAGCTTTTGATATGCTAACATCACAAACTGGATTTAGCCAAAAATCTATTTCTAAACAGGTCAACATTCTCTTTTGCCCTATTAACTGATCCTTCCACTACATCTGGTAGGTGGAGGGTTGGAAGGGAGGCTAAAGCATTTTAGTACATTTATTAAAGTGTACTAAATAGTGCACTTATTAAAGTATAGTGAAAAACACAATGCACAATGAACTTTTTCATGTGTAACATCTTCAAACTTTGAGATTTTTCATACTGTGAACTTATCTATATATTTTCTAACATTGTAGTATAGTAGGGGAGACCTTCAATTATTACTTTTTCTTAATTATCATATAGATTTAAGCCTTTAAATTACTTCCTGGACTTTGTAGATATTTATCAAAAATTTTCACATGCAGTATCTTCATTATATTTTGCTTAAAATATATACTTTAATTTCTGCTGTCAGTTCATTTTTATAACAGGTCAACTGAAAACATAATGCCTAATTTCTAATAGCTGCAGTCATTCTAATTATCTTTTACTTGTTTATTTCTAGATTAATAATTAATGGTCAAAAAACATTTTGAGAATAATTTTATACTTAGACTGTTATTTAGTTCACGTCAAGATCTAAGATACGTGAAAATTTTATTCATTTAATTACCATATCTTAATAAGCATTGGTTAATATTTAGAACTTATGTAGTAATGGACATAAGGAGCATGTCTTCTTCCCATTTGTCATGGAGGTTTTATTTATTTATTTATTTATTATTTATTATTATTGACTTGAGTGTATATTTATCTGGCACATGTTGCTACAGTCTATACAACTCTTTATGAGCATCTTACTGTTTTATCTGAAAAAACAAACCAACAAACAAACTAAAACAATTTTCTGTTAATCTTTCTCCCCTCTGGATCTTACAAACTTCACATGCTTTATTCTACATTAATCTCTGTCTTTTGTAGGGAGGGTCAAAAAAGAATATACTCTTTATGGATGAACTCTTTACATGGTATCACTATAAAGATATTTTTCAGTAATTGGTCTCTGTTATTTACTATTTACTTCAAGAAACAACATACTCAAGAGGGTTAGAAATGCATGACCTGTAAGTTTATTCAAATGTCATTAGGAGTAACATTATTGGTATATTCATTTAGCAGAAAATAATGAGTTTTCCTCTAGTTCCCATGACATATCTAGCACCAACTTCTTGGCCTTATTAATACTGATGACTCATGTATTAGACCTCCGTCAAACAGTGATGATTATTCCCAAAACATTTTTACTATTGCACCAGTGGGTATAGCCTTGAGTCAGACTGTTATTATAGCTCAAACATTTGTAGGTGGAAGCAATTTGTTATTAATTGTCTCACTTATTGGCATTTCTCTTCAGATAATATGAATAATTTGAATTTTATTCCTTCACTTTGTTTCCTTTCCTTTGTTTATTTGATATTTTTTTTGTTTTGTTTTTAATGAAGAAAACTAATAGTGAGGTTCTGTTTTGTTTTGGCATGAAATTTTTCCTAAAGATCATGAACATAACACTCATTTTTTACCAATTACATGATTTTAAGAACATGGTTGAGCTAGTTTCTATCAAACTGCTGCAAGAACTAAAAATATAAGAAAAGGAAAGAAAAGAAAAAATATGGGAAGACCTTGAGAATTATTTCCATTATTTCTTGTAATCAGATTCTTTCAACTTTCTGATTGCCATGAAAGTGAACATGTCAATACTTCACATTTAACTGACATAAATAACTGCCTTAGGTTTTTTTTTTCCTTCATCACCTGAGACCCAGTTCTATTAAGTTATTCTATTAGGTATTTGTGGGAAAAAAAGCCATGGCGGTGTCCTGGAGACTTTCCATGTGGCAGGTCCCACACACAGGAGAACAGTCTGGAGTTCTTAAGGCTGGAGGCTTTGGTGGTGGCAGGCACAAAGACATGAGAAAGTCCATAGTTCCAAAAGGGTTTATTTTCATGGTGGATGGTAGATGGATCTGGATGTAACCCCCACCCCCACCCCCGTGAAACTCAGGGCAGACCTGAGTTAAATAGGGAAGGAGAAAGGGAGGAGGTCTGGGGAAAATGCTTAATTGGCTCCACCATCTGGCCTTCATTAGTATGTAAATCTCTCTAGTGCCTAAGGCCTGTAGTCATGCCATCTACCTGGGCACTTTGGGAGGGGCTGTAATGGCCTACGTGACTGAACAATGAAGGTCCATGGAGACTAGACTTCATGTCAGGACCCTTGGTTCTGGGGACTGGCTGAACACCTGCTGTTTCTCCCTTGGAGTCTCAGGGTTACAGGCCCATGACCAGCCAAGAAACAAGATACCCTTATGCAGTCCCACAGGTATTTTGTCAACATGATGAGAAAACTAAATCACTATATACAATGTTTTGATTTTCTTTTTATTTGTAAGTACATGTATTTATTTCATGTTATTTGGTAAACTCATTTTTTACACCATAATATTTAAATTGGAACTTTAACATTTAACTTTTATAGTAGTTCTTCCCCTTGTTTTTAGAATTCATCAAGTTCTAATTGTCTATTATTTTAATAAATTTAATCTTTTTAATCTTTTTTAAAAGTTTGTTTTGAACAGACATAGTCTATTATGTTAAGTTGCAATGATACTGTTTTGCCTCTGGTTGGCATTGTAATCACTTTCTTTAAAATTTATTTTAAGGAGCTAAAGTAATTGCTTTTGAGTATTTATTGCTCTTGAAGAGGACTGAGATTCAATCTGCAACAAAAAACTGGTGGATCAAAACCATCTGTAACTTAGTTTCAAGACTTCAGACACAGGCAAAACATTTTTACACATTTTTATTTTATTTATAAAATAAAATAACAATTGTAATTATTCTAATTTTACATTGAGATTGTTTTTAATTTTTATTTTTTTAAGATTATAATATAATCACATCATTTAGACATCCTTTTCCTCTCTTCAAACCCCTAGCTCATTCAAATTCAGGGCCTATATTTAATAAATGTTCCTATATACACGCAAGCATGTGCTTGTGCACACACACACATATACACACACACACACACTAACACACACATCTACACACACACACAATACACACACACAAAATCCTGATCTGTGATCTTTGTCCCTATTTAATTTAGGGTAGCTTTCCTTCAAATATTCTTGCACATTATCTCTCTGTATTTTTATTTTCAAACACCAATAACATCCTATAATGTATGTACTTCTCAGGTACACAGCTCTTGTATCCTCTTATATATTTTGAGCTTCTTTTTCTACAATCTAGAATTACTTGATATGATTTCCAGTTTACTCACCTCATCTTTTGCTCACTAGAATCTTCTATCAAACCTGTACAGTATTCGTTTCATGAATAATATTTTTCAGATCCACAATCTTTATCTCTTTATATATATATTTCAAATATCTGAAGATAAAAGGGTTTCAGAATATAATTAATATCATTTGCACTTCAGAACCATCAATATCAATAAATAGAGAGTTAAAGTAAATGAATAAGTTCTTGTGAAGAATGATAATAAGCCATTTCTAAATTGTAATTTCCCATATGATAAATAGTACTGTGACCTTTGAAGGAGATTATGGATACCATACTCTACATGGATATATAGGCCTCTTCATTGACATTTCAAATATGAAAGATAATACCTTATTGATGTTATAATAAAAAATCATTCAAACGATTAAAAAAAAAAAACTGTGGCAAGAAAACTGTGATCAACTGAGAAAGATTACTGTGTTTATTACATAAAATAGTTTAATGGTACACATTTCTTGTTGTTAGAATAGTTTTTGCCTCCATAGGCTCATGTATTTGAATATGTGTGGCCTACATAGAGGCACTGTTAAGAGGTGTTGCCTTTTGGAGGAAGGTTGAAAGGGTTTTGAGACCCTTTTCCTAACTGCCTTGAAGGCAGCCTCCTCCTGGCTGCTTTTGACTTAAGATGTAAAACTTCCAACTCCTCCAGCAATGTTTCTGCCTGGATGTTGCCATGCTTCCATGAAAATAATAGACTGAAACTCTGAAACTATAAGCCAGCCCCAATTAAATATTATTCCCTATAGCCTTGGCCATTGTGTGTCTTCAGAGAAATGGAAAGATTAACTAAGCCAGAAGTTGTTACCAGGGACTGAGATATTGCTAGAATAGCTTGAACATGTTTTGTTTGGAAAAATATGGCTTTGGGGACTTTAGGTATGAAAAGCAATGGAATATTTTAAGCGAAGCTCAATGTACTATCCTAATAGGAATGTTAAAGATATTAGTTCTGATGGTGATTTGAACTGTACAGTCCTGGTTCAAGAGGTTAGGAGAAGAATGTTAGTATGTGGCCTGGAAACTATATTAGTGGTATCTTGATGCCGAAAGTAGATGCATTGTGCCTGTCTGAAGTAATTGCCTGAGGTTATGTCTAACATAAAAAGAATCAAATAACTGGAATTGAAAAAGAACATCTCAGAAAAGCCCAGCATAGAGTTGTCTTGTGATTTACTCTCATAAAGTGTACTTTGGTCAAGTGTAGCAAACTTAGAGAGAGAGAGAAAATCATAATGTATGGTTTTATGTAATAACAAGACAACATGGAGTGAAATGGTGCTCAATTTCATGTTCAAGGATATTAAATGGAATTAAGAGAGTGTTGACATTGGAGTAAGATCTCACCCAGATAACTAACTGTTTATGATTTTGCAGTTGAACAACAGATACTTATAGTTAGGCATTATTCTTACTCTGTTATTATTTTCCTTTGGACTTTTATTCCTAAATGACATACAATCCAGAAAAGGAAGGTACACCTGTAATGAAGATCTTGAGGATGGAAGACACATGCTTTGGATCCAGATCTTGAGAATTATAGATATGAAAAACTGTCAGGCAACTTGGTACACACCATTAATCCAGGAGACAGAGGCAATCAGATGTCTGAATTCAACACCCTCTTGTAACAGAGCAAGTTCCAGGTAAAGACTAGTTTAGTTCCGGACATAATTGTTCACATCTTTAATCATTGACCTTGACAAGGATGCATGAACATCTCTGATTTCAAGGTCAATCCACAGAGCAAGTTCCAGACCAGCCAAATTTAAGCAGGAAGAAATTGAAAAACAGAAAGCGGGAGATAATGTAATACAACAAGGGGGCATGTTCCAACACCAGCAAGTAGCAGAACTCACCAACTTTTGCCAAGTGGCTCTGGCTTTAGTGTTCAGAATAGAAGGAACTGTTAAGATAATTGAAGCTGGTTAGCTGGAACTAAGCAATTATCTGTGATTAAGAAGAGAACAGCATTGCTGAGATGAAATCATCTGTGAAGTGTTTCCTGAGATCACAAAGAAGCTGTACTCTAGAGATAACAAAGGTTGTGCCTCATGCTGAACCTGGACTAGGTAGTGTGTAAGAGTCATCCAGGTTTTAAAGTCATGAAGCAGTCATGAAGAGATGTGGCTTGGCACTATGAAAGGCCAAGGAATACCACTGGTTAATGTACAGCCTCAGCTGTAGTTGACTGCCCAGTACTAAAGGGGTTCTGTAAAGAAGATGAGGCTTGGCACCATGAAAGAAGCTTTTGAGAGGGTCTGACTGAAGCCTAGTTGCATCAGAGGATGCCAGCATGGTGGAGATGCCAGTATCATGTGATGACTACCAAAAACAACAACAGAAGAATGAAGTCAACCAGAACTTAGAATGTTTCAGAAGCTAGAGCTGGAAAAGTGACCCAAGCCTTGTGCAAGAGCCTAGAAAATTATATGTGTATCCCAGACATTGGAGCAAGAAGCTGTGTAGTTGAAGGTGTCTTGGATAAACTGAGATGATAGAGTTATCAGAGAAGTGGGATACTTGCCAAGAACAGTTGATTACAGAGAGTGGGACCAGGCCCAGGTAAAGATTACATTGTAGTCAACAAAGCTGAAAGGAGTTGGACATCAGACATAGAAATATAGAGATTGGAGTTTCCCAGCCTGTTTTTATTTATTTATTTATTTATTTATTTATTTATTTATTTATTTAAATCACATCGTAATTTGCTTATTTACACAGAGGTTATAAACACAAAAAGACAGGATGTGGGGAAGGGAATGGCACCAGAGCATAGGTGTTCAGAGGGAGTACAGATACCTTTCAGAACAGGGTATCAGCTGGGTGTAGGTTCAGGGGACAGATCACTATGGCTCTGCCTATGATTCATTTGTCCTTTTCTAAGTTGGTACTGTCCACCGAGGCTGCCTATTTATAAGACCTATGACTACTAGGTCTGGTATATTTCCTCAGAAGCTGCCTGTTTACAATAGCTTATAGCCTTCTGTTTTCAGTGTTTTTCCACAGAGACCCAAAATTTGTGTTAGAATGCATGTATGTCTGGCCTATTGCTGACTTTAGGCCTATGGGTGATTTTAGGCCTTTAGTGTATATGCAGGGCTGCTCCTGACATCTCCTCCCTTCTCTAAGAATAGAAGGGCCTTGGCGATTCTATTCTTGTGACGGCGGCGGGGATAGAGGCCTGACCTCCAATAATTGAAAGGGACCTTGTTATGGCTCTGGTCCTCCTGTTGTTGTCCAGTGACCCAGCCTATTTTTGGTCTCAGTTTTATCCAGTATTTTCTCACTAACATTTTGTAGTGGTAATGTATGTACTGTGCCTTGGGATGTTGGAAGCATATGATCTGATTTTTATTTTGATTTCAATGGTGATTACACTTAAATTATTGCATGAATTTCAGAGTAGATTTTGAATTTTGTATTATTGAGACTGCTGTAGTTTGGGAGACTTTTGATGTTGGACTAAATGTATTTTGCATTGTGCTATGGCTAGTTATCATCCCATAGATACATGGGGTTTTGTTTGCTTGTTTGTTTGTTTTTTTTAACATGTGGGGATGAGGGAGTGCAATGTAGGGGTTTGAATAGGTTTGGCCATCAGAGCATTTGAATATGCTTGGTGCAGAAACTGGCACTATGAGTAGGTTTGTCCTTATTGGAGAAATTGTGTAAGTTTTTGTGTGGGGGTTGAGACAATCCTCCTAGCTGCCTTGGAGACAGTCTTGACTGCCTTTGGGTTAAGATGTAGAACTCTCAACTCCTTCTTCAGAACTTTGTCTGCCTGGACATGCTTCCTGCCATAATGGTAATAAACTGACCCTCTGAACCTGTAAGTCAGTCCCTGTTCAATGTTGTTTTCTACAAGAGTTTCCTTGGTTTTGGTGTCTCTTCACAGAAATGGAAACCATAACTAAGACTATGAATGTCAATAGCTCAAAACTGAGATAACCAAGAAACCATTTTGGGAATCCTAGTTGAAAATGAGAAATCTAAATTAAAGTAATTGTTAGTGCTACAAGATATACCACTAAGGATGTTTGAAAAAATAATTCTTTTCAGTTTTTGTTTTATGTAGGACAATGTATAAAGAGCAAGTACATTATAAGAACAGTATGACAAACACAAGTAAGAAAATATATTTTATAAAGTTAAGACAACACCCATGAAGGACAATGTTCATTAGTGGAAAGAATAAAAAGAGTGAAACTGAATCATTTTCAACACAGCATGAGATAGAAAATATAAACTCAATGCTCACAATTCCATCAAACAACTTGTTAGTTTTAGGATAGATTGTTTAATTAATTGAAATTCTAAAGATAACATATTATATATTTTACATGTATGTAAATGAATTATTCAATCTAGCTAGTTCATATAAAAGACACAAATTCCTATCATTTTAATTACAAGCTGTAAGCCTAGATTGGGTACGTTGTAAATTATTCTAACTTACAACCCAGTCATATGTCTCTTATTACTTGCTGTTTCAATCTTGCTTAGATTCTTTCTGGTTCATAGGCCTGTCCTCAAGGTCCATTTCTTTTGGCCATGTGCTCATGGCCCTTCATGGTTTTGTCCTCCACTCTCTGATTCCTGCTATTTCCCAATAACCCAACATCAGTTCCATCCTCAAGTGCTGCATTTCTCTCTCTAATAGCCAGTTCTAGGATCTGTAATTTTACTAACCAATTAACATTAAATTGGGGAGCAAGGAGTACACAACAAAGGCCAGTGAATATGAAAATTCTCTCCTCTGGGACAAACAGATTTTAGAACATTTTACACATTTTCAGATGAACACTCAATACATTAGTTAAAATAATTTGACTATGAAAAAAGAATGAGCATTATATTAAAACTCAAGGGAGTTTTAAAGACCTCAACAGAGAAAATAGTTATAAAGGAATATATAAATATTAAAATACATGATAGAGTTACATTTTGACAAATCAATTAAAATCAACTTTTCGATCTAAAGATATATATTGGTAGACTTGAAACAGCACTGTTTAATATAATTATACATTGAGATGAGCTTCTACTAAGACAAGAATGAAATATAGTCATTCAGAAAGAGGATGGCCAAGAACCAAAAATATCAATAACCACACCAAGGGAAGTGTGGAAATATTACAAATATAAAACTAATAACATTAAAGGAATAAAGAAATGTTAACTGTCATGACTTGCAGTGAAATATGTAACAAAATATATTAAAATATATTCTATAACTGTTGCTTCAATATCCAACAGATTAGTCATAAGAATAAGCAAGAATTAAAAAACAGAGGAGAAAAAAAGAAATGCAAGAGTTTCACAAAATTGCCCACTTTGTAGCTTTTCTCAAACATAAATTAGCAATTTATAACAAATATTTACCAATGGCCAGTTACAAATCTGTGAATCTCATTTTGTATAAAATAAGTTGATTGAGTTATATATGTACATGCATATGTAATTATTAAATTCAGTTTCTAAAAATAAGAGGAGAGGCAAATACTTAATGTGACTCTTCTAGTAAATTGTTCAATACATTAAAATTATTTTAGTTGCACGATTCATCAATTTGTAATTTGTCCCTAGGATTTGGAGTGGATTTCCTTAAAATCAGCTCTACACATAGTTCAATCTGTTATCTAGTATTCCTAACAGCAATTCCTAAGGAATGCAGCTAAATGGCCTAGGTTATGCATATAGATTAGTTAAGATGTGCTATTATTTCACAGAATTTTCCACAAATACGCTACAGCATTGTGCTAATTAGCAATATAGAGTGAACTTGGTTTATTAGTATTAGTGGTTTCTTAAACTGCCTAGAAGATGCCTTTTTGGTTACAAGGTTAATTTTTTTTTTTTAACATGTAGGACTCATCTTTTCTTCCTGTGATAAGAATTTATAGGATCAGGTTGTACTCTCTAGAAATAGACTAAGATTTTTATCTTTTCTAGGTGACGGAAAATGAATATATAAATTTCAATCCACATATCTTTTACTTTTTAAACTTCTATATAACACAGAAAAAAAGTATTTTCTACAATTGAAGTTGCTACTTAATTACTTAACAAACTTATTGTAAATTAGAGGTGAAGTGAAATAACACATTATACAATAAATGAAATAAAAGAAAATATATATTTGAAATGAAAGAAAAGAAAGTTAAATTGTTTAAAACCTAGCATTTGCTTAGTGTAAAGTAAATGCAAAGGAATCTTCATCTATGTTCACTTTTTTTTTTTTTGAGACAGGGTTTCTCTGTATAGCCCTGGCTGTCCTGGATCTCACTCTGTAGACCAGGCTGGCCTCAAACTCAGAAATTCACCTGCCTCTGCCTCCCAAGTGCTGGGATTAAAGGCATGCGCCACCACTGCCCGGCTTTATGTTCACTTTTATAATTGGCAGAAAGTTATCATAATTCAACAGGTTATTTAGAATGCTTAATTACACTTTTATGATTTAGAACACATTTTACACTTGAATATATTTGATCATATTCTTCCCCTCTCCACAAACCCAAACTTAATTTCTTTCTCAAAAAAAAAAAAAAAAAAAGTAAACCCAATAGAATAAAACACCTTAAGCCCAAGAAGATAAAATAAAACCACATCCCCCAGAAAGAAAAGAAAAGAAAACAAAAATAAAACATTAAACCAAAACCAAAACACCAAACTGTAACAGATTTTTAGAAGAAAGAGTTTCTTGGAAAAAATTAGTTTCCCTGGTGAGAGCTGAGATTTTTACTTATCTGTGTTTATAAGGACAAATGTTAGACTGTTGTTAAAAATTATGCTGGTTTACTAATGTGGTGTATATAGGGTATCTTCCAATAAACATGTCTTCATTTGCAGTGAGTAGCTACCTAGAATTTCAGTTGGAAACATGGTATCTCTTGTTCATTATGTTCAATTTAGAGAACTTTTGGTTACTGCCAAGGTATGCATGTTATGACTGCAACCTTTCGGTTATTGAGCCATGCTGGCTTTGGCTCATAAACATTCTAGTAAGTTTAGAAGCTAAACATTCAGTCTCATGAACATGACTATCTAACCATGAGCTGAACAAGGACAACACCAATGGGTATGTCAAAGTGGCTGAGGGTAAGCCTATTAGATCTCAACCAAACAATGAGAAGTCTAGGCAACTAAGGAATGCTGATTGTGGGAGAAGTAGTTCCTCCAAAGAGCACACTAATTAGCTGTCCAATTCAAATATTTAAGTCATACATAAAAAAAATAAAATAAAATAAAAAGAATAAAACAAAACAAAAAATCAAAAAAATCATACATACAAGTACCATTAAACAGACTGAGTAGGTTATATATTCATATATATATATAGATATATATCTTCATCGATTTAAAGACATAGTGTGTGTGTGTGTGTGTGTGTGTGTGTGTGTGTGTGCGTTCATAAAATGACAATTAATAGAAAAAAGAGGCCATGGATTCTAAGGAGAGTAAGGAGAAGAATATGAAAGGATTTGGAAGGAGGAGCAAAATGGCAGAAATAATATGAGTATAATATACTCAAAAATACAATAAATAAACAAAATTCACCATTAGTCTTTCATTATATTTATCTTCTTTGGGTGAAATTTTATTCCTTGAAAAGATTCTTAAGATGTCCATGGAAATGAAAGACAAATTTAACAGGCACTAATGGAGGACAGTACTGAAAACATTCACATAAACATCAAATTGCAAAGGTTTCTACCTAAGCATAGGGGATTAAGAAAAATTCAATTTTATGTTCATAAATGCAATCTTTTTAAGTTTTAGATGATGGAAAAGCAATAAAAGGATCCAGTTTTTATCAAGGCGGTAATGTTATATGCCTTTAATCCTAGCATTTGAAAGGCAGAGGCAGACAGATTTCTGTGAGTTCTAGGCTAGCCTGGTCTACAGAGTGATTTCCAAGATAGCCAAAGTTACACAGAGAAAACCTGCTGTAAAAAAAAAAAAAAAATACAAAAACACAAAACAAAAGAATTAAAATTCTAATATAATACATACGAAAGTTTCTCAGAATCAATCATTTAAATCAAATTAGTTAAAAATGAAGCACATCAGGTTTATAATAACTAACTTTGTTCTATGGTATAATTGTCTGCAAAAGTCAGTTTCATCTTCCTTATGTGTCCAGAAAGACCCATGAAATTACAAAGCAAAACAAAGTCTAATCACATGTATGGGACAGAATCGGTCATCTCATTTTAAGTACTACCACCCATAAAAAGTGGGCAATATTCTCTTAATCTTGTTGTGGTTACTAAATTTTGGAACTCTGACAATATTCTTCACATGTATGAGTCTGAGAAGAGGCCTAGCACAAATAAAACTACTTACTTTGAACACATAGTAGAGCACTCAGGAGCATGAGTAGCCAAACCATAGGACACAATCATCTATGGAATTGTTTCTAGGCATTTTGATGTGTAGAAATGTCATTTCTGTTTTATACAGTTTCTACAAAAATCTACATGTATAGAAAAATCTTAGATGCACAGAACTGCTGTTTCTAGATAGCTAAAGGCAGATTTGCTTAATCTTGACTCTTCTATCCATGATTGGCTGTTGATAGTCTGATTCTATTTTTTCCATTTTTTTTTCTTTAAAAAGTAATGGCTCCTAATAGTGTAAGCAATGAATACGTTTATCACCAGCTTTCAGTAAATCTATATCAATCAACATTTCTGCATACAAACCCATTGGCATACAAACATATATATATACAGTGAATCTATGTTTGTCTTCAGGAGGGAATCTGACATTAGGCTAGAACAAAGAAGTAATTTCAGGCAAGAATCCAAATTTTAGGCTAGAACAAAACGTAGGCTTCAGACATGAAGATGACTTTGGGCTAGGACAGGGAAGAAGGCTCAGATATTTTGGTCATCCTGATAAGCCCTTATAAACAGTAATCAAGGGAATGTTCATGTAATTGGGTTTAATGCCTTGCTTGTTCTTTGACTAATTGTGTTTATTGTCTTGCTTGTTCCTTGACTACTTATATCTATTGTATTGCTAGACCCTCAACCTAGAACTGATTTAATACATACATGTAATCAAAATGGTATAAAAGCAAAAGGAGGAGGGGGAATGGGATGGGGTTTCTAGGGAAGGGAAATGGAGAAAGGGGATGACATTTGAAATGTAATAAAATAAAATAGCCAATTAAAACATAAAAACAAAAACAAGCAAACAAAAAAGATAGAATTCTCCTCAGCTCCTAAGCTTAAAGAGACAGCATATGTTTTCCATTTGTCAATCTTAATTTTTTTTTAATGTGAATTTTTTCCTTACTTTGGGCTCCATATATTGCAAAAATATTTAATATAAATCCCAGTGTGGAGTTCCTTCCAGCAACTGACTAGTTATATTCCGAGATGAAAGATACACACACACACTCACACTCACACACACACACACACACACACACACACACACACACACACACGGACAAACACATGGACACACATGGACACACACACACATACAAATGCACACACACACACATACACACAGCCTTATAGTTTTAAAAATGCCTTAAGGAGCACAATAACTAGACACCTGCCTGTCCTGTATGCTGTTAGAATCACTTTCCCATCAATAGCCCAAATTATTACTTGCTATACTTCATCTGTCTTGCTCTTAGCTTCAACCAGGCTGCCCTCTGGGCCATGATCTCTTTGCCCAGAGTCCATGGCAATTCTTCTAGCTTCTCTACTCTATGGTCATTCTTTCTCTCAACTTCTTCCGTCCTCATGGTCTCTAGCCTGGGAAACCTCAGCCTAGCATATGTCTCTTCTGACCCAACTATTAGTTGGTAGCATCTTTATTTACCACTCCGAATAAACTTTGGTCAAGGTCCCTAAGTACAGACTTCAATTATTGGAGGCCAGCACTTAGCACTACAATAAACAATAAAATACAAAACCTCAACATATACATATATATAATATAAAACATAGTAGCATGTATATTTTGGAAGAGAAATTAATGGATGAAAAACAAACTGATTTTATACATTTTCTATAGTGGAAGATTGTAATTAAGTATGAAAGAAAAATACATTCATATATATATATATATATGATAAATTCTTAACAAAGAAACATATAGGTAAATTAATAAGATTACCAGGTTACCATGATTGGTAGCATGGCCTATATTTCAGTCCAGTCATACACAGGGTTCAGGTTTGGAACATAGAAAAAGAATGAACTTGCCATCAAACCAAAATATGACAATATACATATTGGGGAAAGGTAAGTGTCATTTTATTATTTAGTGGGAGAAGGATGTGAGCAGTTGTTGAGATATAATCTCACTATGTAATCCTAGATGGTCTGTAACCTCTTGTCCTCCAGACTGCTTTCAAATTTAAAGATTACATGTGTGTACCACCATGCCAGAATCATCACTGATTTTATTTAGAGCAATGTTGAGGTACAAATAATGAAAAAAGAGATTCAGTTGGCTACTCTAGAAATGATTGTCTTCTCTCAACTGAGATTCATTGAGTATACAGAACAAAATTTATGACAACATAAAATGATGTCTGAGTGTCATTGTTTAGAATATTTGAAAACCTTGTGTTCTTCAGTCCTCTAATGATTCTCCCATTCTCATTAGTGTTTGCCCTATAAAATTCAGAAGTGTTGCACTGGCTGATGAAATACTCTGCATATGATACCACACATGTTACTTTGTGAACTGACAAAGTTGTTTCAAGTCACAGATAGAACAATTGAAAATTCAAGCTTTTGCTTTGCTATAAACTAAGTTCCTTAAAAGTAAAAATAAAAATTAAATTAAAAAATATTCTGGATTGGACCCTTGGTGGTAGCTAAGTTTGTCAGCCCATCAGCTCTCCTGCAACCATTCTAAGGAGGCAAGATCACCTTCATTGCCATGGCAAAATGTGAGGAAGGCTCTCCAGTGTGTTGCAATTGGCAAGTGATGGGGACAGTTCTCATTACCCCAGGTTACAAAAAGCATCATTATGTTTTTATCCTTGAGGGAATGGGGAAGTTCAGCATGGCCCCTGGACATCACTATGGCCTCAGGCAGTATCTCAGACCATAAACTTTGTTAGAAACCTGGACCAGAGATATTGACATAGACAACTGTTGCAGTAGGGCTATTGATCCAGATATCACCATGACCTCAGGAAGTAGCACATCCCTCTCACATCATGCTGTTCCTTATTGCTAACAAGTCTCTAGTTTCACTTCTCTTCATAGTGCACAGACTTCTAAGCTTCTCTTTCTCTCCATCTCTTCATCATATACTTGCTCATCATAGTGATGTCTGCCTGCTCAGTGAGGCCGTGGGCATGGTTCTAGCCATCTTCTACCCACCTGTATTTTTTATATGAAAAAATTGATAGGTAAGAAATGATCCAAAGTAGCAGGCAGAAATAATTATTTTTGATAAGACTTGCCCATCAAGTGATTCCCATATTAAAGATTCAGCTGAATTCCCTGTCTATTATAAGTTTCTTCAAAGGGAATGTTTCACAGTGGGACTTACTAAAGCCAAGTAATATGGGTTTGGTTGAATTTTCAGTACTTTCTGGAGACTGATGATCTTTGTGAGACCTAGAATAAAACAGCTTCTTCTGATTCCTCAGTGCAATTTGAATTTTGAAGCATTTTGAGGGAGTATTAATGCAGTAGAATGATAATAATCCATCAATACAAATATAGATTTGACAGAAAAGGCAAAGTCACTTTCAAAAGACATTATAATGCAGTCTAAGAGACTCAATTTAAGAGTATAAACAATTATTTGCTCAACAATTTATTGGATATTTTGTTTATTTACATTTCAAATATTATCCCCTTTCCCAATTTCCCTTCCACACACCTCCTATCCCATGACCCCTCCATGTGCTTCTATGAAGGTGTTCTTCCACCCACCCACCAACTCCCACCTCACCTTCATGGTGTTCCCCTACATTGGGACATTGAGCCTTCAAAAGACCACTAGCCTCTCCTCATATTGATGTCAGATAAAGCCATCCTCTGCTACATATGCACCTGAAGCCATGGGTCCTTCCATGTGTACTCTTTGTTGGTGGTTAGTTAGTACCTTGGAGCTCTGGAGAGTATGGTTGTTGATATTGTTGTTCCTATGGGGTTGTAAACCCTTTCAGCTACTTTGGTCTTTCCCTAAGTTCTCATTGGGTCCCTGGTTCAGTCCAATGGTTGGGTTCAAGCATCCACATCTGTATTTGTCTCTCTGGCAAAGCCTCTCAGGAGACAGTTATAGCAGGCTCCAGACAGCAAGTACTTCTTGGCATCAGTAATAGTGTCTGGGTTTGGTGTCTGCACATGGGATAGATCCTCAGGTGGTGTAGTCTCTGGATGGCCTTTTCTTCAGTCTCTGTTCCATACATTGTACTAGTTGTTCCTTTAGACAGGAGGAATTCTGAGTTAAAAAATTTAGAGGTGAGTGAATGGCCCTTTCCTCCAACAGGGGGTCTTGCCTAACCTCTGGATGTGGTCTCTCCAAGTCCTCCCTCCAGTTTGTTAAGCATTTTCAGCTAATCTCATCCCCAGTGGAACTTGGGAGCCTCTTTCTTTCTTGGCATTTGATACATTCTGGTATTTATCCCCAGTTCCCCATCCCCCATTGCTACACAACTCTTTTAATTTTCTGACCCTCTGTATGTCATCCATGACTCCACCCATACCTAACCAATCCCAATTTTCCCCTCCCTATCTTCTCTTGCTCCCAAGTCCTTACCACTCTCTACCTCCTGTGAGTATTTTGTTCCTCTTTATAAGAGGGACTGAAGCATCCATACTTTGATGTTCTTCTTCTTGAGCTTCATGTGGTCTGTGAATTGAAGCATGGGTATTCTGAACTTTTAGCCTAATAACCACTTATCAGTTATTTATGATTGGGTGACCTCACTCAGGATGATATTTTCTAGTTCCATCCATTTGACAATGAATTTCATGAAGTCACTGTTTTTAATAGCTGAGTAGTAATCTTTTCTATAAATGTAACAAATTTTCTGTATCCATTCCTATGTTGAAGGACTTCTTAGTTAATTTTTTGCTTCTGACTATTATAAATAAGGTGAATTTGAATGTAGTGGAGCATGCATCCTGTTATATGTTTGAGTATAGTTTGGGTATATTCCCAGTAGTGATATAGCTGATTCTTCATTTCGTACCATGTCCAGTTTTCTAAGGAACTGCCAGATTGAATTCCAGAGTTGCTGTACCAGCTTTAAATCCCACCAAGAATGGAGGAGTGTTCATCTAAAATTTACATGGTATTGGTACAGAGACAGGCAGATAGATCAATGGAATAAGACTGAAGACCCAAAAATGAACACACACATCTATGGTCACTTGATTTTTCACAAAGGAGCTAAAACCATCCAGTGGAAAAATGACAGATTTTTCAACAAATGGCTCAACTCTAAATGGATGAAGGACCTACACATACAACCAGATAACACAGAAGAGAAAGTAGGGAAGAGCTTTAAACACATGGACACAGGGGAAATTTTTCTGAACAGAACACCAATGGCTTATGCTCAACGATCAACAATAGACAAATGGGACTTCATAAAATTGAAAAGCTTCTGTAAGTCAAAAGATCCTGTCTATAGGACAAAACAGCAACCACGAGATTAGGGAAAGATTTTTACCAATCCTACATCAGATAGAAGGATACCATCCTTCTTGAGAATATACATATAATATATATATATATATTTATATTATATATATATATATTTATTATATATAATATAATATTAATAATATATATATAAATATAATATTAGAAATATGTATAATATATATTGATATATCATCATATTATATATATAATATTAGAATCCAGAGAACAAAATCATCCTATTAAAAAAATGGGATATCTCCCTTGCTTATGGGTTGGCAAGATTATTATAGGAAAAATGGTCATCTTGCCAAAAGGCATCTACAGATTCAATGAAATCCCCATCAAAATCCAACTCAATTCTAAATTGAGTTATAAAGAGAAATTCTCAAATTCATTTGAAATAACCAAAAACCCAAGATAGCAAAAACTATTGGCAACAATAAAAGTACTTCTGAGGGAATCATCATCTCTGACCTTCAGCTGTATTACACAGCGATAGTGATAAAAACTGCATGGTATTAGTCAGACACAGGCAGATAGATCAATAGAAGAGAATTTAACCCACACACTTGTAGTCTCTTCCTCTTTGCCAAAGGAGCTAAAACCACCCAGTGGAAAAAAGACAGCCTTTTCAACAAATGGTGCTGGTTCAACTGGAGGTGAGCATGTTGAAGAGTGCAAACTGACCCATTGTTATGTCTTTGTACAAAGCCGAAGTAAAAGTGCATCAAAGACCTCCACATAAAACCAGATACACTGAAACTAACAGAAAAGAAATTGGGAAAAGTCGTGAACACATGGGCACAGAGGAAATATTCCTGAACAGAAAAACATTGGCTTATGTTCTGAGATAAAGAATCAACAAATGGAACTTCTTAAAATTGCGAAGAGTCTGAAAGGCAAAGTACACTGTCAATAAAACCAAACTGAAACCAACAAACTGGGCAAAAATCTTTACCAATCCAACATCCAAATGAGGGCTAATATCCAATATATTCAAAGAACTCAAAAAGTTAGACTCCAAAGAATCAAATAACCCTATTAAAAAATGAGGTACAGAGCTAAACAAAGAATTCTCAACTGAGGAATACAGAATGGCTGAGAAACACCTAAAGAAATGTTCAACACCCTTAGTCATCAAGGGAAATGCTAATCAAAATGACCCTGAGATTCCACCTCACTCCAGCCAGAACGGCTAAGATAAAAAACTCATATAAACAAGGATAACATGCTCAACTATGTTCATAGCTGCCTTATTACAATATCCAGATGTTCTCCAACATAGGAATAGATATAGAAATGTGGTACACTTACACAATGGAGTACTACCAGTATTAAAAACAATGAATTCATGAAATTCATGGACTAATGATGGAACTAGAAAATTACATCCTGAGTGAGGTAACCCAATCACAAAAGATCACACAATGGTTTGCACTCACTATAGTATATATTACCAGAATTCGAATGCCCAAGATACATAGTAGATACACATGTACTCAAAAGAAGATCAATGTGGGTCTTGCCATCTAAGAAAGGAAAAAATACCAAGGGAGCAAATATGAGACACAGTATGGAACAGAGAGGTGAAGAAAGGAAAAATCCAAGACTGCCCACTATGGACCATATACAGTCTCCAAATCCACACTATTGGATCCAAAAAAAGGCATGTAGACAGGAGCCTGATATAACTGTCTCCTGAGAGGATTTCCTAGAGCCTGCCAAATACAGAGGCAGATGCTCTCAGTCAACCATTGGACTAAGCATGGTGTCCTCAATGGGGTTCCCAATAGAATAGTACACATGAAGGGACCCATGGCTCCAGATGCAATTAGCAGAGGATGGCTATGTTGGACATCAATGGGAGGAGAGGCCCTTGGTCCTGTGAAGGCTCGATTCCCCAGTGTAAGGCAATTCAAGGGTGCAGTATTTGGAGTGTGTAGGTGGATAGGGGAACACCCTCATAGAAGCAAGGGAGGTGGGATGTGATAGGGGACTTCACAGGGAGGTGGTTCTGGCAAAGGGGATACATTTGAAATCTAAATAAAGAAAATATACAATAAAAAATGAAACTAAAAAAATGGGGTAAACAGAGCTAAACAAAGAATTCTCAACTGAGGAATATCGAATGGCCAACAAGCACCTAAAGAAATGTTAAACATCCTTAGTTATCAGGGAAATGCAAATGAAAATGACCCTGGGACTTTTACCTCACACCAGTCAGAATGTCTAAGTTCAAAAACTCAGGTGACAGCAGATGTTGGCGAGAATGTAGAGAAAGACTAACAGTTCTCAACTTTTAAAACACACAGGTTTTAAATATATTATTTGACATTTGGACACCTAGTAGAGGTTTATTTGAAAATTTAAATTGTTGAGTTTATTTACAGATGTATGTTTTACTTTTCTGTTACGTGAGAGAATATTAGAACAAGCAACATAAGGGATCATTTTGAAAGTTGGGGTTCATGCTTCTTGGCTACGCTGCATCTGGGTCCAGGATGTTATAGTGGTCAGAACATACAGCATAAGATAGTTGTGCCTGCTCTGATGACAAGAAACAATGTAAGAAAAGAACCAAGTCTGAGATACAGCATATAGTTACATTTGAATCTATAAAAGTTTATATGAAAGAACTACTGATAGCAACTAAGTACGAAGAAAGTTCACATTCATGTTCTAACAATAGCTCCATGCCTTCACAAATTAAGTTCCTTAAAATACCATTAGTTTTAACTATTAATTGTCCTTAACAGGATCTAAAAGCATGTAAGGGGCTTTCAAGTAAGTGGAGAAGTGTGAGTCTGGCATGTATAAAATTCAAGGGATTTAGATAAATATTGAAGTGATGCCTAGTACACATAATGTCCTGAGTATGGACATAAGCCATAATTTGTTTTCCCAACATGCATGTGGCAAGAGTTTCAAAGTTAGCAAAAACAAAATTTTTTACTGATCATAAGTTCTCATTACTTTAGCTTATATCAGGAAATGAACCTTTGAGTTACTGTTGAGTTTACAATGACATATGACCAAACTACTAGGCCCATTTCCAGAGTGGCTGGATTATTTCACCACTAGCAGCTGTGTATGGAATCCCTATCTGTCTACACATTCAGCAAAAGTCATGGTTGTCAAAATTTCTGTTATATTTTTCATTTTCATAATGAGATTTGTGTTTCAAATTTTTCTTCATTTCTTTCTATTGAAACTAGATTCTTCTTTCATACAATACATCCCAAACACAGCTTACACTCCCTCTACAACTCATACCCCTGCTTCTACCTGCCCTCTCCCCAAGATTCACTTGTTCTTCATTTTCTCTTCACAAAAGAGCTGACTTCTAAGAGACAGAAAACAAGCATAACAATACAGAACACAATATGAGAAGAAAAAAAACACTCACTCACATCAAGGCTGAACAAGACATCCCAATAGGAGAAAAATGATCTTAAGAGCTGGTGAAAGTTGAGAGATACAAGCACCTATCTACTATTACGAGTTTCACAAAAACACCAAAGTAACTGCCATTAGATATATGCAAAAGAGATGGTACAAACCCATTCAAGATCCCTGCTTGCCACTTAATTCTCTGTGAGACCTTATGTTTGCTAGTTAATTGATTCAGTGGGCCATGTTCTCCTAGTGTTGTTCTTCCTTGCTGCCTTCTAGACTTTTTACTCTCCTTTTTCCATGAATTCTGCTATCTCCAATGGGAATCATGTGATGGAGACCTCTAGTTTATACTCTCTCATAATGTATAATTGTGGGTTTCTGCACTTGCTAGAGGAAACCTCTCTGATGATTGCTGGACAGGACATTAATCCATAGTATAGCAGAATTCCATTAGGAATCTTTTTTTTTAAACATATTTTGTTTGGTTCTGTCTTGTGTCTCTGGGCTATTCAGTCTTAGGTTTCTTTTCAGACAGGCAGTATAAGGCAAAGGATTCTGAAGTGTTAATTTCTGGATTAGTTGGAGACATAACTATAATATTCTTATGAAACTTCCTTATGAGATAATAATTTTCTGAAGCCAACATGAGAGATGATGTTTAGCTGAGAACAGACACATTTTTTTTTCCTGGAAGCCTCCTTATGAATGGACATGTGATATTTTGCTGATGCAGAAACTTCAGAGGACACATGATGTTGGAAAGAGGATAAGTATAACCAAACAGACAGTGGACAATGTTCTTGCATTGCTTTTCCTTATAACTCTTTGAAGGTCTTTGCTAGGCTTTGCTGAGGTTGTTCTTTCTAAAGAGCACTCTTGAATTAGTTTGTCCTACAACTCCTTGCTGGTATTTGATGATGACACACTTGCATTGGTTCACCTTTATTTATTTATTTATTTTTTCTGGTCTTCATTGTTATGACTTCATAGAGAGAATCACAGCAAACAACTTCTTCTTCTTTTTTTTTTTTTTTTTTTTTTTTTTCCGAGACAGGGTTTCTCTGTGTAGCCCTGGTTGCCTGGAATTCACTCAGTAGACCAGACTGGCCTCGAAACTCAGAAATCGCCTATCTCTGCTTCCCAAGTGCTGGGATTAAAGGCGTGGGCCACCACTGCCCAGTTTTTTTTTTTTTTTTCTTTTTTTTTTTTTTAAGGAAACAACTTCTGGTGGTATTTTAGATGCTTCATGTGTCTTCCCTGGACTCTTGTAAATTAGTGGATCCCAGGAGTTTCTTCTGGATTGAACTTCTGCTACGGGTTTGGTTTTGATGTCTTGCTAATGGACTGGAGTAATGACAATGGAGATTGGAATAACTCCAAAGAATTGTTTCTAAACAGGCCCACAGCCTCCATTTTCTACTAACATTTTTTCCCCTACCTCTGGTGGGTGGTGGACTAGAAGGAAGATTGAACATTAAAGAACTCTAATTAAAGTAGGCTTTGAAAAATTTAAGCCTAGAGGTTTACTCTTCTGGAATGGAACTCAAGTAAATCCAAACATAGATTGATCACTCCAATAAGTTTTTTGTCTTAGCACATTTTAGAGATAAGACAGATTGTAAGTCAAGGGTTTGTAAACGAACTTTAATTCTTCAATTGTTAAGTCTCATTCGCAAGCAATTTTTAGCCGATTATTTCTTAAGGTCCTTGAGTAAGTCCATTGCATTTTGTTTCAATATTTAAATTTAATCAATGGGAAAAACATCTATCATGGATTTTAACTTAGCTGGCTTTGTTGGAAAATAGGCAAATCAAAATAAGAATATATAGTAAGAATCGAGTCATTTATTTTATATGCTCAGCTGACTTTTATCTTCCAAACATCATCTCCGTCAACTTTCTTTAAACTTTGGCATCTTCTGACTTTGCTGTAGAGATTGGATTATTTAATCCTCTACTAATACTTGTAGTTTATACAAGTTTAAAAGATAGCTTATTTAACTGTAGAAATCGAGAGTACAGTTCACCTTTCTCACATTGTGAATGTGTCATATTCTGCATTTTAGACTTGATCATTTACACTATTTTGTGTCATGGAAGCTATTCTTCTTTGACAGATTTCAAGAGATTCACTTTTTAAATTTTGTTTTTGTTTTCTTTATTAGTTTTTCCTTTTATTCATGTTATTTGAGGCCTATTTGGACTCATGCCTTCCTATGCTGAAATTTTTTCTGAAGTACATTTGAGAATATTTATATTTCTGAGTTCATTTGACATATGCTTGTCCCAAATTGTTTTTGTATGCAATTGAAATTTGATCCTGCTTGAAAATTTCTTGTCTCTAACAATTTGATTGACTTCTTCTATTTGTCCTATCAGATAATTTTAACAGATTTGCTTTCCAGATCATACAACCTTTACTCTGATATCTCCATATGATGTAAAACTAATTCAGTGAGAAGTTTCCTTCATTTTTTTTCTTCTTCTTCTCAAATTTCAATTTGGTACTTTTAAAATACTTTTCATTTCTCTGTAGAGATCTCCCATATGTTCACTCAATATGTTCATCCTTTTTCTTAAGTCCTTGAATATATTTATAATAGATATTTAAAATTCCTGTCTGCTAATTTCAACATCTGGCTAATTTGGGCATCTGTTTATACTGGTTCTTATTTCTTTTTGAATATGAACTGGTTATATATAGTTTCAATTATACATATTTTTATATTTTATGTTCCATAATGTAAATAATATATTAAAATAGTTATAAATTAAATTCACATGTGATAAATAAAGTATGTTGATTTGTTAAAATCAACAGCTAAATGGGGGATTTTGGGCTCAGCTATAGAATTTTTTCTTTGTAAAATAGTTTTTTTTTAATAATATATAGAGTGTAGTATTTATCACAAAATGTGGGCTGGAAAACTAGGACCAGATGGTAAAATACAGCAGATGACTTTGCATAGTTCATGGATGAGATTCCATTTTCTCATTGATTAAAGTTTGAAAAAATTACATGACTGTTGGAGACAAACATGTTCACTATTTAGCTGTCTTTATAAAAATAATTTCTAATTTTTATTTTATGGAATGTTCCTTTCTCCATTATCAATGTGCTGGTCTCTCTATCTTATCACAATGCCTAGGGGAACTCAGGAAGCCTCCTTCATCTAATTAACTGCAAAAATACATAGAAATGTGCGGCTATTCTCTTCCGTAAAAGCAATATAAGTTTTTTTATTTTAGACCATGTGAATCTAAACCATCCAGTATACATAATGTCTTGGATACTGAGTACTTCTCTTGTATGCCTAATCTAATGTTATTTCCTCAGCCTCAGCTTCTTATCGCACAACTGAACTGAGCTCAATTTCTCACATCATTGAGATAATCACTTTGTTTCAGGTTCACATTCCCAATTGTAATGGAGTAGTACATAGCTACACTTCATTACTGAAGTAAAGACACATCATTGTATTATCTTATTTCCCAGGTGCTAAGGATGCTTGCTCAGTCATGTGCTCAATATACATTATGTACAGTATTAATGAAAATCAATTACCAATTAAGGAAGTTAATAATAAGGTTCTGTTTTTTATTTTATTTATTTATTTTTTTGTCATATTCTAAATTCCCTAATGGTTGCTTGAAACTGAAACAAGTAGCTTTCCATCTAATTAGCCAAGTTTTTGCTGTAATGAAAAATATTGGAAATAACTGAAAAAACTAGAGAATCACTTATGGTCATGGCTTCAGGAATTCCAATTAGTCTTCAGCTGGTTCTGTGTTGTTGGATTTTTTTTTTTATTTTGTTTTTTTGTCTTTTTTTTCATTGTGATGAAGCCAAATGCCATGACTCACAGGTATTGTAGAATAAACTTACTCAACAAGGTAGTTGGAAAGCAAACAGTAAAAGGTAATATATACCCTTCAAAAACATTCCAGTGTGCTTTAAGCAGGTCTCATATATTAATATCCCACTGATGAAATGAAACTGCCTCACCAGCTTGAGAGATTTCTTCACATGTGAACTCTTAGCACAATATTCATATCTTTAAAAACATTATTTTAGGTCACTTTGTGTTGGTATAATACACCATCTACGGGCAACTAAAGTCTAAGGAAAAATGTATTTTCCTCACAATTCAACAGTATGTTACTGATCTGGGTCTTATGGCAGATTGCACTGAATGACATAAAATATAACTAAGACAGTTAGATTAGCGTGCCACCCTAGCTGGTCTGCCTGGGACAACCAGCAGAGGTTTTTAGTACATGCAATCTCTGGAGCCTCATTGTCTTGATCTTTCTTCTCTCCACAGTGTAGAGAAGACTTGTGGAATTGCAAGATCATCCTGCTTCCCATGAAAAATTTTGGGGTTCCCCAAAACTAACCAGTTGAGAACCATGTCCAAGCACCCAATCTGCTGAGATATGTTGCCAGCCCAGCTGAGTCTGGCTGGGAAACATCCTGAAGAATAGGTTTCAACTAAAACACAGTCTAACAAGTGGTGTCTTCCTGAGGTACAGTCAAGAGAGAAGGGTATTGTGATCTCCATTTTCTGGATCATGGCTCACTCCACTTTCCTGAGAAGACCACCTACCTGCTAGCACCAGAGTAATTGAAATGACAATTTAAGAGCACAGTCAACAAGACCCAGGGTAATAGGTCACCACCAGAGCCCAGCTATACTGTTAAGACAAATCCTGGATTTGCTAATGAAATGGAAGCACAAAAAGTGGATCTTAAATTCAATCTTACAAACATTATAGAGGCTTTAAAAAGGACATAAATAAATCCCTTAAGGAAATACAAAAAATACATTCAAATGGGTAGAGGCATTAAAAGAGGAAATATATAAATATATAGTAAAGGAAAATACAATTAAACTAGTGAAGGGTATGAACAGAACTGTCCAAGACCTGAATAAAAATGGAAGGAATAAAGAAAACAGAAAGTGATGCAATTTTGGAGATGAAGAACCTAGGTAAAAGACAGGAACTACAGATGTAAGCATCACCAGCAGAATAAAAGAAATAAAAGAGAGAATTTCATTTGTAGAAAATCTGATAGAAGTAATCAATGTCAAAATCTAAAAAGTCCATGACACAAGATGTCCAGAAAATCTGTGACACTTTAAAAAGACAAAACCTAAAAATAATAGTAATAGACAAAGAAGATTTCATCTCAAAGGTCCAGAAATTGTTCAATGTTCAATGGAATCATGGAACAAAATTTTGTTAATGTAAAGAAAGTGATACTTATAAAGGTATAAGAAGCTTCCAAAACATCAAATAGATTAAACTATAAAAGAAAATACTCCCATCACATAATAATCAAAACACTAAATATACATGTTGGAGACACTTCACTTTAAGCTGGAGATGTCTAGGACCCCCAATGATAAGAAAAACCTGCCGGGGTTACCATGTTTCAGACTTGAGGCTATGGTTTCTTGTGCACACCATTATGAGTACTGAGAGACCCGAAGGCCTGCTTCTTTGGTGCAAGCATCTCATGATGATATCATTTCTGCAACTATTCTTAGTACTTATCATTTTCCTTATCTATTTACAGCTTCTTCTCTTTCCTTGACTAAACTCATATTTTGGGATCTTGCAAGATCTAGTAGGAGCATGTTTGATATCCAAGAACTAGATTTCAATAATATAACTGAAAGGTGTTCATGAATTGAAGAGAAATGTAACTTTGGAGGAAGCTCTACACATTTGAGAAAATTGCACTCAATGTACAATAAGATGAATTGATAGTTACAACATCTTAGAAACTGTTGATATGTTAAGGTCACTGCCTCAAGGTGAAATGGAGTAACCTATAGCCTTGAGCAGAGATGAATAAATCTGCAGCTGTTACACAAGTCTTAATCTCAATTCTGCATAATAAAAACAGGATACTTTTATTACAAAACTGAGGATGGAATAACATACAGATATTTCCCAGAGAGACAGCAATGGGTTCCTTGGGTTAAGGGACGATGGGGGCAGGCCCTAAGGATTCTCAAAACAGGTTAAATGAGAATTTTTTGTACACAGACAAATGTACATGTTTGACTGGTATTGGAGATCTTGTGGGATTAATGAATAGGACCCAGCACTAGAAAGGGATATAGGGAAAGGAATGTGTCCTTTGCTATATTTTTAAGACTACCTTGGAGAACATTGCCATGGGACTGTATTCTCAGAGAAAAGAAATTAATTATCTACAAGAAAAATTTAAATGTAGAAAATTAGAACAGCCAAGAGAATTAACTAGATGGTATACAGGTTGAGTCCAGGAAAAATTACAAAGACTGCAGGGTTAGCAGTATGACCTCATGTTTGCCTTTTTATGAAACTATACTCTTTTAACATGTCTGGAAGATATTGACTTTGTTACCTCAATACTGCTATCATTGTCCTCACTGGAGACTGCTGCTCAGGAGACATTAAAATTATGTGCTTCCTATAAAAATTTTATGTTTGAGATTTTATAGTTCCTTTTTTTTCTGTTCTAAATATATACTACTTTGAATCACAAGAAAATGTTGACACAGGAAAATAGAGAAGTGTTTCACCCCCACTATGAATTTTGTAACCCAACTTCCTAGTATGATTTTAATAAAAGACTGAGATTGAGTCAAATCTGTAGAGCACCTTGACTCCTGAGTTCAGGAACTCTTACTGCATGAACAGCATGTCAGCTTGTATCTCAATTTTGTGTTTACTTATTCACCTAATAGTATCCCTAGTCTTTGGTGACCCCAGCATATATAGAACAAAGAAAGAATTTTAAAAGCAGCAAGGGAAAATGGGCAAATAACATACAAAGGCATACCTATCAGAATTACACTTGATTTTTCATCTGACCCTTGTCAAGCTAGAAGGGCATGGGCAGAGATATTTTAAATCCTACAAGATCACAGATGTTAGTCCAGGCTACTAAAGCCAGCAAAACTTTCAATCACCATAGATGGAGAGTCCTAGATATCCCATGGAAAAAGCAAATTCAAACAATGCCTTTCCATTAACCCAGCCCTACAGAATACTAGAAAGAAAACTTTAACCCAATGTCTCTAACTATTTGTAAGAGAAATACAACAAATGAATAATTTCATAGCATCAAAACTAATAAAGAGAAAACAATGTGTATACAAACACACACACAAGCATACACACACACACACACACACACACACACCACAACATAAACATCTCAACTAACATCATCAAAATAAAAGGAAGGAATAATCATTGGTAATTAACATTGTTCAACATCAATGACATGATTCTATAGTAAAAAGACAGAAGCTAACAGAATGGATCTGTAACAGAATCCATCATTCTGCTGTACACAGAAAGCACATCTAAGCAACAAAAACATTCATTAACTCAGTATAAAGTGAAGAACAAAGGCTTTCATGCAAACAGACCCAAGAAAAATGCTGGAGTACTATTCTAATATCTAGTAAAATAGACTTCAAACTGAAAGTAATCAAAAGAGACAAGGAAGGATTATTCTTCATACTCACAAAGTAAAAACCCATGAAGAGAACATCTCCATTCTGAATATGGGTAAAAGCTGGACTTTAAATCATCAGAAACAATAGAAAGGCTACATATTCATGGAAACTGAACTACTCTCTACTCAGTGATCACTTGGTCAGGAAAGAAATAAAGCAAATATAAAGACTTTCTAGAATCAATGAAAATGAGGTCACTAAATATCCAAAATTATGGGACACTATGAAAGCAGTGCTGAGAAGTAAGTTTGTAGAATTAAGTCACCTCATAAAGAAATTGTAGATTTCTCACATAATAAATTGAAAGTACATCTGAAGGATCTAGAAGAAGAAGAAGGAGGAGGAGAAGGTAGATAATGAGGAGGAGGAGAGGAGGAGGAAAGCAGGAGGAGGAAAAACATAGACACTTAGAAGAAGTAGATAGCAGGAAATAATAAAACTCAGAGCTGAAATAAATAAATTAGAAATGAAAAGAACAATATAAAGAATCAACATAAAAGATACAAGTTATCAAAGCTAAATCAAAATAAGTTAAACCATTTGGATAGTCCTATCACCTGTAAGGAAATAGAAGTCATTAAAAATTTTCCAAAAAAGAAAAAAATAAAAGCCCTGGACAGATGGTTTTACTGTATAATTCTACCAGACTTTCAAAGATGAGCTAATATCAATACTCCTTAAACTATTCCACAACACAGAATAGACAAAACTCTACCAAACTAATTGTATGAGGCCAGAATCTTCCTAATGCCTGAAACACAGAAAGACAAAAAGTTAATACAAAAAGAGAATTCAGACTATTTTTATGAACACTGAAGCAAAAATACTCAGTAAAATACTTAAACACTGAAGCCCCAATTCACATAAAAGGCATCATCCAACATTGTCAACTAGGCTTCATTCTAGGGATGTAGGGATGGTTCAATATATGAAAATCTATCAACATGGTCCACCATACAAGGAAACTGATTGAAGAAAACCACATACTCATCTTACTAGATGACAAAAAAGCAGTTGACAATATACAATGCTGCTTCATGATAAAAATCTTAAAGAGATCATGGAAACAGGCTCATATCTAAACACAATAAAGGCAATACACAGCAAGCTAATTGCCAACATCAAATTAAATGGAGAGAAACTTAAAGCATTTCAACTAAAATCCTGAACAAGACAAGACTGTCCACTTCCTACATATCTCCTCAGTGTACTAGTATTCTGGATAGAGCAGTAAGACAACTTAAGGAGTTCAAGGGGATACAATTGGAAAAGAAGTCAAAGTATCACTATTTGCAGATGATATGATAGTATACAAAAGTGATCCCAATATTTCTACCAGAGAACTTCTGTAGCTGATAAACACCTTCAGTAAAGTTCATGGATACAAAATTATCTCAAAGAAATCATTAGCCCTTCTCTAAATAAATGACAAATGGGCTAAGAAAGAAGTGATGGAAACAGTACCCTTCAGAATATCCACAAATAACAAAAAACACCTTGATATTACTCTAAGTCATCAAATGAAAGACCTATATGACAAGAAATACAAGTCTTTAAACAGAGAATTTTAAGAAAATATCAGAAGATGGAAAGATCCTTCCTTGGTCAGTAAGATCAATGTAATGAAAATGACTATCTTGCCAAAAGCAATCTACAGATTCAATGTAATTCCCTCCAAAATTCCAACAGAAGTCTTCCAAAGTCTATAAAGAACAACTTTGAAATTGTTATAAAAAAAGAAAAAAAAACAGGAAAACTAAAATGATCCTGAACAGTAAAATAAATTCTGAAGATATCAATATTTCTCACCGAAAGCTGTACTGCAGAGCAATATTAATAAAACTGTATTGAAACAGACAGGTGAATCAATGCAATCTAATTGTAGATTCAGAAGTAAACCCACATATCTAGGACATTAATTTTTGTCAAAGAAACCAAGACAATTCTATTGAACAGGGAGGGCATTACCAACAAAGGGTACTATTGTAAATGGATTTTTTTCATATACAAAAATACAAATAGGTCAAAATTTGTCACAATGCACTAAACTCAATTCCAAATCACTGAAAGACCTTAGTATAAAATCAGGAATACTGAATAGAAACACAAATGTATAACTTCATTTAGAGAAGACAAAATGGGAAATAGCCTTGAAACCATTGGGACAGGAGAAAATTTCCTGAACAGAGCAACAATAGATGAAGTACTAAGGTCAAGAATAAGAAATTGGGTATCATGAAACTCTAAAGCTTTTCTAAGTCAAAGGAGACTGCCAATAGTATAAAATGACAGCATAGAGATTAAGGAAAGATCTTCACTAACCTTTCATCTGAGAGAGGGCTAATATCCAAAATAAATAAAGAACTCAAAGTAGATAGATTCCAAAATACAAATAACCAATCAAAAAATGAGGGTCAGAACTAAAAATGAATTCTCAGTAGAGGAATCTCAAAAGGCCAAGAAACATTTAAAGAAGTGCTAAATCCTCAGTCTTCAGGCAAATGCAAATTTAAATGTCCCCGAGATAATACACATGATAATGGCTAATATTAAAAACTCAATTCATAGCACTTGTTGGGAAAGATATAAAGAAAAGGGAACTGTCCTCCATCGCTGGTAGGATTATAAACTGGTACAACCACTCTCAAAATAAATCTGGTAGTTTCTCAGAAAATTGGAAATAATTTTACCTGTAGATAGAGACATGAAACTCTTGGGCATATACCCAAAAGATGCCCCACAGTAATCCAAAGGCATCACTTTCAGTAGCAACACTGGACTTCTAGTGGAGGTCTGAGGACACCAACCCCTACAAATCTTTTGACCATCAAATTGGTCCTGTGTAAAAGAAATGCAGGGAAAAAGACAGAGCAGACATTGAAGGAATGACTGAACAGTGACTGGCCCATTTTTGAAACTCATCCTAATCCCTGACATTATTAATGATGCTTTGTTATATTTGCAGACAGAAGCATGGCACAGCACCCCTCGGAAAGGCTTTACCCAGTAGCTGTCTCAGACGTATTCAGATACCAACAGACAAACAGTAGATGGAGGTTCAGACCCCTATGGAAGAGTAGGAGAAGGATTGAAGGTGTTTAAAGACATAGCTATCCCACAGGAAGACCAACAATGTCAAATAACCTGGATCCTTGAGAGCTCCCAGAGACTGAGCCACCAATCAAAGAGAATACATGGATGGTCTGAGTCCCCAGCCATATATATAACAGGGCTGCCATGTCTGGCTTCAGTGAGAGAGGATAACCTTAATCCTACAAAGACTTGATTCACCAGGATCTGGTGTTATGGTGTAGGCATCCACCTTAGAGATGAAAGAGGAGAGTGTGTGAGGGGGAACTGGGGAGAGATACAACTTTTGGGATGTAAACAAATAAATAAGTAAGTAAACTTACAAAAAAGATATAAGAAAAGAAAGAAAGAAAAAAGATTTAGAAAATGAATGCTAAAAAATTTAGCATATTAGCAAGCTAAAGAAGACTAATTTACTTTTTCTCCAGTTGTGTCAGGGAAGGATATTATCCATTATGCATCATGCACTCCCAGACAAAAAAGAATTTAAGAATGTAATCACCACTTTTAAGTGATTGTGTAACAGAAGGACTGGTAAATAAGTGGCAAAATCTCTAAAAAAAAAAAAGGCTGCTTTATAAATAATAATATCTAAACATAGCAGTGCAGAATCATATACCTATACTATTTTTCTGCACAATAACTATGTTAAATGTATGTTTATTAACAAAACACAGTAATATATTATTGATAGCTAATAAGAAAACAGAAAACTATCGAATTGTACTCTAACAAACAAAGTGTATATATTATGACAGTATATCATATCAAACAATTTGTGTAATCTGCCTCTCTCCATTCTCTCTATATACATATTTTTAATATATATATTCATATTCCATATAAAAATCATGTTGTGTGTGTGTGTGTGTGTGTGTGTGCGCATGGTGTGTGTGTGTGTACTGCATAATATGGTTATAAAGAAATAACCTTCTTTAACCTTCTTGAACTTCATGCATCTTCTGTCTTATTCTACATTTGGTCTTAATTTTTTTAACCTCCTCTTCAAGAAAAGTTTTAAGTTATATATGACAAATCAGTACATTTCCACACCAAAGAAAGTGCTTTGCTCACCTTAAATACTTCTTCCATCAAACTCTTGCAATAATTCAATTCATATCAAATATAAAAATTCATAACATCGAGAGACTGTCATGATACAATGTACTAATATTAGTTTGATTAGTGATTATACAATTTAGAACTTGTCTATTATTTTAAGCATCAGACTGCCTGAACAACACTTGGAGATGATATTGACATTTGTTTACTGTTATACTTGTTTATTTGTCACCTTTTTAAAGCGATAAATAGTACTTCCACTTAACAAAGGAATTAAGGAGGTTTAATGATTAATTTATATAACAAGTTCAGTGTTGAAAACAGTAATAGAATCAAATCAAAATAAGATAACATTAACAAATATTTTACAATCTGTCAGCCAAAATTGATGGGTATTTTTATATTTGGTGATTCACATAATTCACACAATAACTCTATCAAGATGACAAATCTGTATACTGTTTGACTATAAAAAGATTGAGGTACAAATAGGCTGTGATTATAATTTACTCATGACATAAAATGGCAAAATGTGAAACTAGAATTAAATTCTAAATACAAAGAACAATAGAACATTTAAAATTTGGTATGCAATAATCCCTAAATTTTCTTGATTACTATATTTGGTGCATAGAATTTTTCTATTTTCATATATATAATATATACATATATATATATTTCATATTTCAACAAGTTCGTTGGTTATCATGTAAATGACATTGAAATAGACTTTATGTTTTGTGTTAGTACTGATTAAAGTGCTAATCATTCTCTCTCTCTCTGTCTTTCTCAGAGGAAAATGATCCGTGTTTCAGTCAGAAAACAATTTTATTTTCAGGTATCTTTTAAAGCCAACATCCAGACTGGAAAGTTTTTAGTCCATAGTGGTTGTTTATTAACCTTAACATAAATTACTTGTTAGCTCCTTATTGACTAACATCACTGATAATCTGGAGATGCTATCAATAATGATTATGTTAGTATTTTGAAGACACCTTTCCAAATACTAATCAGCCTGGAAGATGACAATTGTGACATTTTTGTTTGTATGTATGTTTGTGTTATTTTTTTTTACTAGATTTTTAAGTAAGTGAACAATTTCTCACATAACTTAGACTATTTACTTATTGTGTACTAGCTGAAGTAGTCACTGGAGGTCAATATTATATCAGTCAGAACTCTTAGCCATTATTACTTTTAACTAAGTAAGTTAATAAATTTAAAGGATTGCCACAATTAAGATGGTGTATGATATAATATTTTAAACAAAGAAAAAGTATATATGATAAAACAGAAATATCTTACAAAAAATCATTATTTAAATATACCAAATATATATTACAAACATTGCATGTCATCGAGACAAAATAATGAATTTGTGATGAACAAATTAATTATTTTTGGTACTCAAATACCTATAGCTATTTCACAAGCATATTATCATTAAAAATGTAAAATAGGGACAATGTTTTGTTTTTTAAAATGGGAAGATAGATTTGAATTTAAATTTAATAGTATTTTTAAAATACAGCTTGCCATATTTTTAAAATTAAATATAATAATATTGTCATGGTTTATGTATCATATTAATACACATATTAACAACATGGTTATCAACACATTATGATGAAAACAGTAATTCTGAAAATTAAGTTAGCCAGACAGCACTGATTTGTCCAAAGCAAGTATCATGGTATGAGAACTAGTTTCCATTACATTATAATATACAAAAAATTCTACCAAAGAAAATAATAATAAATGACTCCAACATACAATCTACTTCATTCATTGCTGTTGGCTGAAGACTGCTGAAAGAAAAGATTTCTGTGAGAACATAAAACAATGTCAAGCATATGAGAGACAGAGCACAAGAGGTGGAAGCAGTGAGAGATAGAAAAAAAGACAGAGAAAGATAGGTGATAGAGATGATGATTGATAGATAGATGAAGATAGATAGATAGATAGATAGATAGATAGATAGATATAGATAGATGGGTCTGCTCCCCTGAAAACACCATATCCTGACCCATCCTAGAGGAACAGTGTACTCCGAGCAGCAGGTAAGAACCCTCCACCACAACCCTATGCCTGAGAGCTGCAGCTGGGAGCATAGGACACTCAGGAAACTTCACCACCCAAACCCCACCCTCTGGAATGCCACTCTCCTTCTGCCCCTGAGTTTCTGCTAGGGCAGACTCCTAGCTGGTCTGTCCATGTGAAGGCACCATATCCTAACACATCCCAGAGGAACCACTGTACTTAGAGCAGCAGAGTAACTTTGCACTCAGAGCAGCAGAGGAACTGCTGCACTCAAAGAAGTAGAGAATCCACTGCACTCAGAGAAGTTGAGGAAGCTGGATTATCAAGAGCTTTACCATGGCCAGGATCATAGGATTTCAGGATCCCAGAAGCAGCCTAAGTCCCAGGAGGTCTTCCACCCAGGATCTTAGGATCACAGAATCACAGAGACTACTAGACTCTGAGGAATTCTGACTCAAGAAAGATAACAGGACAGACAGGCTCCAGTCAGAGACAGTCAGTGCAGGTAGCACTAGAGTTAACCAGATGGAGAAAGGCAAGTGCAAGAGATAAGCAACAAAAACCAAGGTTATCTGGCAACATCAGAACTTGGTTCTCCCACCACAGAAATCCTGGGCACCCCATCACATTGGAAAAGCAGGATTTAGATTTAAAACCACTACTCATGATGATGATAGAGGAATTTAAGAAGAACATAAATAACTCCCTTAAAGAAATACAGGAGAACACAAGTAAACAGGAAGAAACCCTTAAAGAGCAAACACAAAACATCTCTTCAAGACTTACAAAAAAACACAATGAAACAGGTAAGGAACTAAACAAAACCATCCAGGATTGAAAAATGGAAGTAGAATCAATGAAGAAATTCAAAAAAGAGACTATTCTGGAGATAGAAAACCTAGGAAAAAGACCGGGAGTCATAGTTCCAAGCATCATCAGCAGAATACAAGAATAGAAGAGAGAACCTCATGTGCAAAAGATACCATGAAAAACATTTGCTGGGGCCACCCTTGCCTTGAGAGAGAATTTTCTTTCTAATTGTACGTTCTTCTTGAGGCAGCAGAGGTGGAAGAGCATCTGCTGGGGGTAAGACTTTGTCTTATGAGATTCAGGGTTAAGACTTTGTCTTACAAGATATTTAAGGTTGCTGTATAATAAAAGTTTACTTATCAAAGGTACTATGCTATTGAAGCTGACCTGTCTGCTGTGATCCTCTGAAGCCAGAAACTGCAGTTTCTGGCACTTAGTACCTCATCCTAAAAACAACAAACGATTAGGTTGTTCATGCTATCTCAGCAAGAACTGCTGAGCTCTAACTTACACCCACTAGTCTGAGGTTGCATGAAGAAAAGACACTTAGAGAAGTTATTATAGAGTTTATTGCTAAGTGTAAAAAGTTTCCTGTGAAAGCTATCTAAGGAGAAAAGTGGAAAGATCCTAAGTGGGGAAAAAGAAAATATTCTAAAAAAGGAAAAGTTCTTCTAAGGGAAAAAATTATCCTAGGTGGAGGAAAAGGAAAGGAAGGGAAGAATGAACCACCCTTTCTCTTTGACTTCAGTACTTATACATCTTTCAGAATACATGATCACATGTTACAAAGTTCATCACAAGTTCACACCAAAAATCAAATCATAAATTGAAATAGAAGTTTACAACAGAGGATGTTTACATGCATATCCATTAGGAGTAATTATCTGGTACTGAATGGTTATTCATCACCTGTCTAACTTTAAAGATTCACTGAAGGTTTAAAACTATAAATAAGGTATTAATGAAGTTTTGTATAGATAAACCCAAGCAATATTTTATCTTCTGTCCTAGCACCTATCCTAAATCTTTAGTTCCCTCTTTATTACCTTTGATTAATTGTTTTACATTTTCTTGGTATGTGCTCTGACTAGGAGAAAGTCTGGATACTAAGAGCAATTAACTGGTGACACTTGGGAGACTGACAGAGTTCTTATTGTAATTTTGGCTATCAGAAAGGGACCTAATAGCAGTCCCATTATAAAAGAGCTTAATAATCATTGATATAATTTTAGGAATTCTTATAGAATCATCATTAAGAAATAAGAAGTCATCTATTTGTTTATATATCATGACTGCAAGACAGTGCATCTTCGTGGATCTGCAAAGATCTGCTCCAAACAGTGTGCTATTACTTAGTGATTGTTATATATGTTTAATAAAAATAGGAAAAGCATATTAATAGCAGGAATCCTCCCTAAAAGTGAGTCCCTTACAGCATTGCTGAAAAGAATGCATCTGTCATAAATTATATAATAATCCAAGGCAGGTCTTTTCAGGATGATCACCTGCTAGTTACTAGCTTGTCCAATTATGGCTCCTGACAAACACTGACACAACTGTCAAAAAAATGCAAAATGGAAAAAAAAAAACCTTGTAACTCAAAATATCCAGGAAATCCAGGACAAAATGAGAAGACCAAACCTAAGGATGACAGGTTTAGAGGAGTGTGGGTAATCACAACTTAAAGGGTAAGTAAATATCTTCGACAAAATTATAAAAGAAAACTTCCATACCCTAAAAAAGAGATGCCCATGAACGTACAAGAAACCTACAGAACTCTAAATAGACTAGACCAGAAAAGAAATTCCTCTCATCACATAATAATCAAAACATCAAATGAACAAAACAAAAAAATATTAAAAGCAGTAAATGAAAATGTCAAGTAACATATAAATTCAGTCCTATAAGAATTACACGAGATTTCACACCAGAGAATATAAAATCCAGAAGATCCTGGACTGGTATCATACAGATCATAGGAATAAACAAATGACAGCCCAGATTACTGTACCCAGCAAAACTGTCAATCACTATAGATAGAGAAACCAAGATATTCAATGACAAAACCAAATTTGCACAATATCTTTCCACTATCTAATTTGCACAATATCTAATCCAGGTCTACAAAAGATAATAGATGGAAAACTCCAACATAAGGAGGGAAACTACAACCTAGAAAGATCAAGAATGTAATTTTCCAACCAATACAATAGATGATAGCTACACAAACAATTCCACCTTTAATAACAAAATTAACAGGAAGCAAAAATCATTTATTCTTAATATCTCTTAACATCAATGGACTCATTTCCCCCAATAAAAATAGGTAAACTAGCAGACTGGAAATGTAAACCGGACCCGGAATTTTGTTGAATAAAGGAAATATACCTCAGTGACAAAGACAGACACTACCTCATAGTAGAAGGCTGGAAAACAAATTTCAAAGCAAATGGTTCCAAGAAACAAGCTAGACTAGCCATTCTAATATCAAACAAAATTGACTTTCAACCAAAAGTTATGAGAAAAGATGAGGAAGGACACTTCATAGTCATCAAAGGAAAAATCTACCAAGATGAACTCTCAATTCTGAACATCCATGCTCCAAATGCAAGGGTACCACACTCATAAAAGAAACTTTACTGAAGCTCAAAGCATACATTTCCCCTCACACAATAGCAGTGAGGGACTTCAACACCCCACTCTCAGAAATGGACAGATAATGGAAACAGAAACTAACAGGAACACAGTGAAACTAACTGTAGATTTAACAGATATCTATAGAACATTTCATCCTAAAAAAATAGAATATACCTTTTCCTTGGCACTTCATAGTACCTTCTCCAAAACAGACTATATAATTGGTTATAATACAGACTTCAACAGATACAAAAAGATTGAAATAATTCCTTGCATTCTATCAGCTCACGACAGACTAAGGCTGGTCTTCAAATATAAAAAAAAAATGGAAAGCCCAAATACACATGGAAACTGAACAATGATATATTCAATGATAACTGGGCCAAGGAAGAAATAAAGAAAGACATTAAAAACTTTTTAGAATTTAATGAAAATGATGGCTCTTCATACCAAACTTTATGGGACACAATGAAATTAGTGCTATGAGGAAAACTCATAGCTCTAAGTGCCTATAAAATGAAACTGGAGGGAGTATAAAGTTGCAACTTGACAGCACACCTGAAAGTTCTAGAACACAAAGAAGCAAAATGTACCCAAGAGGATTAGATGGCAGGAAATAATCAAACTCAGGGCTGAAATCAATGAAATAGAAACAATAATAACTATACAAAGTATCAACAAAATCAGGAATTGGTTATTTGAAAAAACCAACAAAATAGGTAAACACTTAGCTAGATAACAAGGGGACAGAGACAGTATCCAAATTAAAAAACTCTGAATTGAAAATGGAGGACAGAACAAAAACTGACAAAATGAAAAAAAGTCATCAGATACTACTGCAAAAAATCTAATCTCAAAAAACCTGACAAATTTGGAGGTAATGGACAATTTTCTAGACAGATACCAGGTACCAAAGTTAAGGGAGCAGATAAATCATGTAAACAGTCCCTTAACCTCTTAAGAAATAACAGTAGTCATTAAACATCTCCCTACACACACACACACACACACACACACACACACACACACACACACACACACAACACAAGCCCAAGACCAGATAGTTTTAATGTAGATTTCTTTCAGACTTCAAGGAAGACTTAAGACGAATCCTAATACGAATTCTCTTCAAACTTCCACAAAATAGAGACAGAAGGAACACTACCCAATTAATTTTATGAAGCCACAATTACACTCATATCTAAACCACACAAAGATACAACCAAGAAAGATAACTCAGACCAATCTGCCTTATAAATATTGATGCAAAAATACTCAATAAAATTCTAGAAAACTGAACCAAAGAACAAATCAAAACAATCATCCATCATGTTCATCTAGACCTTATCCCAGGAATGCAGGGATAGTTCAATATATGGATATCCATCAATGTAATACAGTATATAAAAAACTCAAAGACAAAAACCCGCACGATTACCTCACTAGATATTGAGAAAGCATTTGACAGAATTCACCTCCCCTTCATGGATAAAAGTCCTGGAAAGAACAGGAATTCAAGGCCCATATGTAAATATAGTAAATATACAGCAAGCCAGTAGCCATCATCAAAAAAATGAAGAAAAACGTTCAGCAATTCTACTAAAATCAGGGACTAAAGAAGGCTGCCCACTCTCTTCCTACCTATGTGATGTAGAAGTAAAAGTCCTGGCCAGAGAAATTAGACAAAAAAGGAAGTCAAAGCAATACAAACAGGAAAGAAAGAGGTCAAAATATCACTATTTGCAGATGATATGATAGTAACTTATATGATCCCAAGAGAATCCAACAAAGAACTCCTAAACATGATTTAAAAAAACAACTTTAGCAAAGTGGCCAATATAATTAACTCAAACAAATCAGTAGCCTTCCTCTACTCAAAGGATAAACAGGCTGAGAAAGAAATTAGGGAAATGACAACCTTACAATAGTCACAAATAATATAAAATAGCTTGGTGTGAAGCTAACAATGCAATTGAAAGATCTGTTTGACAAGATCTTAGTTCTCTGAAGAAAGAAATTGAAGAAGACTCAGAAGATAGATAGATCCTCATGCTAATGGATTAGTAGGATTAATATAGTAAAAATTGCCATCTTGCCAAGAGCAATCTACAGATTAAATGCAATCCCCATCAAAATTCCAACTCAATTCTTCATAGAGATAGAAAGAGCAATTTTCAAATTCAGTTGGAATAACAAAAATCCCAGGATACTGAAAACTGTTCTCAACAACAAAAGAATTTCTGGGAGAATCACCATTCCTGACTTAAAGCTGTACAACAGAACAATAGTGACAAAAACTGCATGGTATTGGTACAGAGACAGGCAGAAAGATCAATGAATTAGAACTGAAGACCCAGAAATGAACCCACACACCTATGATCACTTGATCATTGTCAAAAGAGCTAAAATCATCTGTGAAAAAAGGACAGCATTTTCAGCAAAATGGAACTAGTTCAACTGGAGATCAGCATGTAGAAGACTGAAAATTGACATTCTTATCTCTTTGTACAAAGCTCAACTCCAAGTAGATAAAGGACCTCCACATAAAACCAGATACACTGAAACTAATAGCAAAGAAGGTGGGAAAGAGCCTTTGTTACCTGGGCACACGGGAAAAGTTCCTGAAAACAACAACACTGGCTTATACTTTAAGATCAAGAATTGACAAATGGATCTCATAAAATTGCAAAACTTTTGTAAAGCAAAAAACACTGTCAATAGGACAAAATGGAAACCAGCAGATAGGGAAAAGATCTTTACCAATCCTATATCTGGTAGAGAGCTAATATCCAATATATACAAAGTACTCAAGACAACCAAATAACCCTATTAAGAAATGGGGTGCAGAGCTAAACAAAAAATTCTCAAATGAAGAAACTCGAATGGCAAAGAAGTACCTAAAGAAATGTTCAACATCCTTAGTCATCAGGGAAATGCAAATCAAACAACCCTGAGATTCCACCCCGCACCAGTCAGAATGGCTAAAATCAAAAACTCATATGACAGCAGATGCTGGCAAGGATGTGGAGAAAGAGGAACACTCCTCCATTGTTGGTGGGATTGTAAGCTGGTACAACCACTATGGAAAGCAGTCTGGCAGTTCCTCAGAAAATTGAACATAGCATTACCTGAGGACCCAGCTATACCACTTCTGGGCATATACTCAGAAGGTGCTCGAACATATAACAAGGACACATGCTCTACTATGATCATAGCAGACTTATTTATAATAGCCAGAAGACGGAAACAACTCAGATGTCCTTCAACAGAGGAATGGATACAGAAAAGTGGTACATTTACACAATGGAGTACTACTCAGCTATTAAAAACAATGAATTCATGAAATTCTTAGGCAAATGGATGAAACTAGAAAATATCATACTGAGTGTGGTAACCCAATCACAAAACAAAACACATGATATTCACTCAGTGATATGTGGATATTAGCCCATAAGTGAGGGGAATGATTAGTTCATGCATGGTCATGGGCGTGGGATCCTGTTGGGCTATGTTGTGTTTCCATGGCTCCAAAGAGACTGGATGTGAAGAATCTTGCTGAGTTCACACCATGCTGTGCCAAGTGGGTGCTGTGGGGTCCCGCCTGGGTGGGAGAGAGGTGCACAGGGAGATCTCAGTCTGAGGTCCTCCTAGGGGCAGAGTTCTTGGATGCAGACGCCCCCCCAAAACAAGAAGGCTTGCTGGGATGACTGGTCTCAGACTCCTTGCTCCCAGGTGCTGCTGAAAACCACAGAAGAGTTGAGACTGGATACGTGCAGGCTGGACCAGCCCGCATGCTGAGAGGGGCAAGAGGGAGAGCTCTGCTGGCACCCTGAGTGGTGAGAGACTCTTGTTTACCTTACTCGCTTGGCAGGGTTAGGATAGGTGGTTGAATCAGAGGCCTCTTGGCTGGAAAGCCGAGAAGTCCTCCACAGGAGATTAGATGACAGCTTGATAGTTGAGACCTTCTCCACGATTCCACATGGCAGGCCGCAAAAGACATGAGGGAGTACATGGTTCCAAAGCTTTATTTTCATGGCAGATGGTAGCTGAATCTAGATGCACCCCCACTTAGGTCAGGGTGGACCTGACTTAAATAGGAAGGAAGGAGGGAGGAGTGACTGGGGAAGAAGCTTAATTGGCTACACACTCTGGCCTTCAGGTTATCATTAGTATGTAAATTCTTGAGGCTGAGGCCTGTAGTCATGCCCTCTACCTGTGCTGGGTGATACAAACTTCTCTTAAGGAGGGGCTGTATTGCTCTACGGTGACTGAAAATCATGGGTCAATGGTATGTCAGGAGCCTGGCGTCTGGAGGCATAGCTGAACACCTGCTGTTGTCCCACTAGGGTCCAGGGTTCCAGGCCTGTGCCCATCCAGGGTCCAAGCTATTCTTTCATGGCCCGACACATAAGTTCACTATACCTAACATACAACTCACAGACCATGTGAAGCTCATGAAGAAAGGAGACCAAAATGTGGGTACTTTGGTCCTTCTTAGAAGGAGTAACAAAATATTCATGGGAGAAAATATGGAGACAAAGTGTGTGACAGAAACTGAAGTAGGGACCGTCTGGAGACTGTTCCACCTGGGTATCCATCCCGTGTAAGTCACCCAAAGCAGATTTGGATGCTCAAAGCTAACCATTGACTGATCATAGAGTTCCCAATAGAGAAGTTAGAGAGAAGTCTGAAGGAGCTAAAAGGGTATGCAGCCCCATCTGAAAAGCAACAATACCAACCAACCAGAGCTCCCAGGGGGCTAAACCACCATCCTGGGAGCATATATGTAGACACCCATGGCTCCAGATGTCTATGTAGGGGAGGGTGGTCTGGTGGGACATAGGTGGGAGAGGAAGTCCTTGGTCCAGTGAAGGCTGGATGCTCCATTGTGAGGTTATTTGAGGACAGGTAGGTGGGTGTGTGGATGGGTGGTCAGGGCACATCCTCATAGAAGCAGGAGGAGGGGGGATGGTATAGGGAGTTTCTGGGTTGGGGGAATGTAGAAAAGGGATAACATCTGAAATGTAAAAAAAATCCAATAAAAATGTATTTAATAAAAAAGTTGTATAGATAGATACAAGAGAGAGACAGAGAGAGAGAGAGAGAGAGAGAGAGAGATCTAACCATTGTAAGCCACTGTGAGAGCATATTGACTTCCATATTGTTGGTACATGTGACATTTAAAGTTAATGAAGTGATTCCACCCTAACCAAACTGCAGACAGTAGTAAAATAAAGGTATTATGAGTTATTGTAATGTACTCATAGAAGAAGATCTGAATCTTCTTCTTATACCCATGTTACTTAAGGTTTATCAATATCTCTAGTGAAAGAAAAACTCATTCCAATTTGAGAGGCTACCACCTTACCTTAAAATAAATTCCATATATATGAATATAGCTATAAATTTAACATTGGAATAGTATTTCACATATATAAGCTATATGTGAAAACTCAATTTCTCATTTTCTTAGTCTTTCTTTGGGTTTTCAAGACATTAATCCTGCATTAAAAATAATCACGTACAAAGAGATCTACTTAGAAAAGCAGATTTCAACTACTTTAATCATGAATATTTTAAATTCATAAAAATTTCTTGGGGCTATAAAGAACTTGTGTTTGTATTCTCTCAATAAAAACACTACTCTGTAAGAGCATATTTTCAATTTACTACTCAAATAATTGTGTGGTGTGAGTGGTGTGTGTGTGCTTGTGTGTGTGTGTGTTTGTGTGCTTGTGTGTGTGTTGTGTGTGTTTGTGTTTGTATGTATTTCCCACTGAGAAAAGTTCACATCATATTACATGAACGTCTATCTTTTTTAATTTTTGAGCCAGGATCTCTCTGTATACAATTATAGCTGTTCTGAAACTACTCTGTAGGCAGGCTGTCCTCAATCTCACAGAGATCTACCTACTTCTGCCTTGAATTGCTGGGATTATAGGCATCCAACTTCACACCTCTCCAATATTGCTATCTTTGTAAATCAAAGATTATTATTGTAAATATTATTTCTGTAACACAATACAATACAAATTAGGTCCAGAAAAACTGTAATTCTAGTAAAAACAAAAAAATGGTACAGAGAGTAATACCCAAAACTTTTCTTATATATAAATATGCAACACCCGAATCATTTCCTTCCAATTCTAACATAGTTTATGATTTGGCTTTTATAGAAAAATTGATGTCTAATTAAAACTGCGAGAATTATCATATAATATGTACTAACAATGCTTTATGGATTATGTCAAATAATCCAGAATAATATTGGGTTTTTTCTTATTTTGTAGTGTATCTTAGTTTTCATCAATAGTATTGTTAGAATTTAACTTTAAATTTATTTTCAAAAGAATCCTTACAATTTTCCTATTTGATCTTGCATAACAGTATGATCTTGTTCTTAATATCTTAGTTGTTCAAATTTATATTCTGATTACAGAAATGGATGTGAATAAATTTTCACTCTGATTTGAATTTAATTTAATGTGTTTCATAGACTCATGTGGTAAAAGCATATTGTCCTGCTCATGGGCAATGGAAAATCAATTCTTGAGAATTTGGACATAACAAATAAATTAGTCTTTTGATAGTTTATGATACTTAAATGTGATAGAATGTGTTGCAAGTTATTCTTTGTTAAAGGTTGTAGGTCACTAGAGCTGTGACCTCACATTTATCCTGTATTTCCGTTGCCAATAGTAATGAAGTAAACCCTGCTTCAAATGATCTCTTTGTCTTTATCTTCCTCCTTATCATAATTGCACAGCAATTAGATCAAATGGCTCTGGACTGAACAATGAGCCCAAATAAAGACTACTTATTTTGCCTTAGTTACTTATCATTCCAGCAAAAGTCTTACTAGTAGAAATATATAAAATGCTAGTTTTATCTCTTCAAAATAAATGTCAAACTCTTGTGTCAAATATTTCTACTTCTGTGACAATTATCTGAGAAATGGCAATTAAAAGGAAATATTTATTTATCCTGTATATTGATTTATTGTTTCAAATAGCCAAGGTTTTTGTCTTGTTTTGTTTTTTCATTTTGTGTTGAGCCTGCCCTGAAGTATCATGGTAGACAGAACACGAGACCCATTGTGGTTGTTAGAAAGCAGGTAGAGAGAGAAAAATATGACCTCCCGAGTGACAAGAGGCAGGGGACAAGAGCAGTATGTCCTTTGTGTTTTCATGATCTACCACTTTCCACTAGACTCAAGACTCTAGCCCTGGCACTTCCACTGCCACTAAATAATGTCATCAAATTGTAAACTCTGCAATAGATTAAGTCATTGATTAGAAAACATCTCCCAAAATTATATCACAAGTCAATATTTGCAACCAAACCAGGATCAAGTCTTGCACACACACACACACACACACACACACACACACACATCTTTGTGAGAATTTCTAAACCATAACACCACTGAAAAAAATTCCTCACAAATCCTAACAATAAACAGAAATACACTGACTCATTTATTTACCTTAAAGATAATTGTAGAGATTTTTATTAATATGCAAATAGCCATTTTCTAAAATATCAGCTATCTGAATGGCTTAATAATATTTTGCTTTCTACTTATAATGTTGGTGATATTTTCATTTCAGATTCTACTTTTGAAAATAAAGAAAAAGTAACTGAATTTTAATTATAAGGTATTTTTGCTGTTCATAAGAAACAAAAATATCTATTTATGTATATAGTTCCAAAAACTAATCTTTAGCTTAAAAATGCATGTAATTCTATGCCAATTTATTACATACTTGTCAATAATTAAAAATGGACTTTATCATAACTGTCATTTGACAGTTTGTCATTTGGAAATGACAGAGAATTATTCATCAAGGCTACATGTCACACAGTAGCATCCTGTTGTTACATGCAGATTCCTTATTAATATAGAATGAAACTCAAGACAAAATAGTAGCCACTACAGCAGGCATAGCATGAGCCTTCTTAGACTAATAGATGGTCAGACAGTAAAACAGTTTGTTCCTGATTGGTTTCCTATTAGGTTGAATTCAACTATGCATATCAATGAAATAAAACACAATATCACTTATATGAATTTCTTGTACAAATCTATTAAACACATGGCATTCTGTGCATGGGGGCACATGTCTATAATGTCACTATTAGAGGGGTATAGACAAGATAATTAGATGACCATTTTCATCAAAGAGAAAAGCCTGCTTGGACTAAAAGAAATCTATCTCAAGAAAACAAAGTGACATAATTGATGTATGTTATGGGTAATATTTAAAATGGGGGGCACCAAATCTGGCTTGTTGTTAAGGGGCTGCCATGTTCCTGACTAGGCAAGGCCTGAGGCCATGAAAGGTGGTGGGAGCACACCATACTTGGCTCAGGCCGCTGGCTGCAGGCTCAGGCAGACCAGAAGCATTGGCCCTGACACCCACGAGATGCCAGAGTGGGAGATGCCTCTGCCAATCTACCATGCTGTCTCGACAATGCTTGTATAAGCCCAGACCATCTCACCATCCATGCAGTACTCAGTGGAAATGAGACTCTAATGCTTAAAGATTATCCAATGGTTTTACATATTTGGTAATGCTCAATTAACAAGATGCCCACACAATTAGAATTGTTACCCAATATCTAACCTAGATACTACAACTACCTTAGACTGCTAGAGACACACGCACATCTGCTGCCATCTTCCCCTCTTTCCTCCAGTCCTCTCCTCTTCCTTCTCCTCTTCCTCTCCTTCTCTCCTCCCACATTAGCTCCACCCAAATTACCGACTTTATTGTAAAATAGGGGGAAATATACTGCTACAGATGTAGAATGTTTTCTTGTGAAATTATGACTTGTTTCTATAATATTTTGTTGTAAGTGTGCTTTTAAGTCATGACTAATATAAATATTAGAGAGTAAATAATATTATATCCCCTTAGTTCATATATACATGAAATTTCTAGGCCCAAGTGTAATAGCATTAATTAAACAGCAAGATACAAAATTCTTAGAGGATGTACTTTTAGCTATTTTTCTCTTGTATTAAGATTTATATTTTATAAATTATAATAGGTTTCTTGGACAGGTATTTTTTAAATTATGTACATTAAGTTCAACACTACCATATTGTTTTTAATATAAAAACATGTATACATTCTTTAAAACTTGTTTGTCAATACATTTTAACAAGGACATTATCTCATTATTATATATTATATATATCATTATTTCATTTAGTTATGTGGATAATTTAGTCTTTAATTTCCTCACTGTATTTAGTAACCCTAAATTGAAAACATTAAAAACTAAGGAACAGCCAGCTTCCTTTATGTGTGCTCCTCCATCTGCCATTCCCCTACATCCAAAAGCCTGCCTGTCTCACAGGAGATTTGCCATAACCAGAAACACAAATGAATCTCCTGCCACAATATCCACTGCAACAAAGACCCCTACAAGCCCAATGGACATAGAATGCATCCCCATTGAAAAGGCCCCATCTTCTTTTAGTTCTGCACAGAAAACCCTGAAGAGCACACCTGAAAAGCAAGTTTTTGACCAAAATCCCATCTCATGAAGATGATAATGGTCCTTAAGAAGGACATGGAAAACTCTGTTAAAGAAATGCAGGAAAACAGGTAGAAGTCCTTAAGGAGGAAAGAAATGAATCCATTAAATAAATACAGGAAAATACAATCAAACAAGTGAAGAAATGGAACAAAATAGTTCTAGACCTAAAATGGAAAACATTACCAACGTAAATTAAGAAATGACCATAAACATATAAGAAGCTACTGAACACCTAGTAGATTGGACCACAAAAAAAGTCCTCCCTCCACATAATAATCAAAACATTACCTACATAGAACAAAGACAGAATATTAAAATCAGTAGGGGAAAAAGACTAAGTTAAATATAAAGGCCAACCTATCCGAATTACATCAGAATTCTCAAAAGAGATTCTAAAAGCTGGAAAATGCTAGACAGATGACATGCATATCTAATGGGTAAACAAAATCTAAGCCAGGATACTATACCCAGGAAAATCTCTCAAATCGCCATAGAAGGAGAAACAAGATAATCTATAATAAAACCAAATTTAAACAAGTTCTTTCTACTAATCCAGCCTTACAGATGATACTAGAAGGAAAACCCAAGCTCATCAAAGAAACTACACCCAAGAAAACAAAAGAAATTAATACTCTTGCAACAAACCCGAGGAAGAGGCACACACATAAAACCACCTCCAACAGCAAAAGTAACAGGAACTAACCAATTACTGGTCTTTAATATCTCTCAACATCAATGGACTCAATTCTCAAATAGAAAGATAAAGGCTAACAAACTGGATATGTAAACATGATCTAGCACTTTGCTACAAAAAAGAAACACATTTCAGTGGCAAATACAGTACTACCTAAGAGTAGAAGGATTGAAAAATGTTTTCCAAGCAATTGTCTCAAGAGACAAAAGGTAGTAGCTATTCTAATTTCCAATAAAGTAGATTTCAACCAAAAGATATCAAAAGAAGTAGGGAAGGGCACTTTATACTCATCAAAGAAAAAAAATCCACTCAGATAAAGCTCAATTATGAATATTTATGCTCCAAATGCAAGGCCATCAGCATTCATAAAATAAACTTTACTAAATCTCAAAACACACATTTATCCTCATAAGATAATGGTGGGAGACTTCAACACACCACTTTTATCAACGGACAGTACATTGAAACAAACTAAATAGAGACACAGTAAAACTAACAGAAGTTATGAATCAAATGGATTTAACATATGTATACAGAACATTCAACCCTAGAACAAAAGAATATACCTGCTTCTTAGCACTACATAATACCTTCTACAAAACTGACCATATAGTCAGACACAAAACAAGCAATAACAGATACAAGAAGATTGAAATAACCCCATGCATTCTATTAGATCACTATGATTATACACTTCAATAACACCAAAAACAATAGAAATTCCAATTCCTCATGGAAACTGAACTACTCTCTATTCAATGATACCTTGGTTAGGGAAGACATAAAACAAAAAAACTAAGTCTTTCTAGAAGGCAGTGAAATGAATGCATAGCATAACCAAAGTTGTGGGACACAATGAAAGCAGTGCAAAAAGAAACTAAGTTCCTTAATAAACTAAATGCCTTAATATAGAAATTGGAGAGATCCTATACTAGCAACTTAATAACACACCTGAAAGCTCTAGAAAAAAAAAAAAAAGAAGCAAACACATTCAAGAATGAATAGAGGCAAGAAATAATCAAACTCAGGGCTGAAATCAACCAATTAGAAACAAATAGAACAATACAAAGAATGAACAAAACCAATAAATGATTATTTGGGAAAATCAACAACATAGATAAACACTTAGCCAAACTAAAAGAGTGCACAGAGACAGTATGCAAATATAAAAAATCAGAAATAAAAAGGAAGGCATAAAAACAGAGACTGAGGAAACTTAAAAAATTATCAAATCTTACTACTAAAGTCTATACTCAACAAAACCAGAAAATCTAGATGAAATAAATTATTTTCTAGACAGATACCTCATACCAAAGTTAAGTCAAGATAAGGTAAACTATCTAAAGAATTCCATAACCCCTAAAAAATAAAAGCAGTCCTTATAAACCTCACAACTCCCCAAAAATCGATGGCCAGTTAGTTTTAGTGCAGAATTCTACAGTCCTTCAGAGAACAGCTATTACCATACTCCTCAAAGTATTACAAATAATAGAAACAGAAGGAACACTACCTTATTCATACTATGAAGCCACAGTTACTCTGATAACGTAAGTCACACAGACTCAACAAAAAAAGAGGACTTGAGACCCATTTTGCTTATGAATATCAATGTAAAATTCTCACAGAAATTCTTACAAATCAACTACAAGAAGATAACAACAATCAAGTAGGCTGCATCCCAGGGATATAGAGATGATTCAAAATACAAAAATCTATCAATGTAATCCACTATATAAACAATTTCAGAGGAAAAAAACATATGGCCATCTCAGTAGATGCTGAAAAGCCTGTGATAAAATACAACACTGTCCTCAAGCTATATTAAAGATCAATTGCAATAATAATTTCATGGTTTTGGTACAGAGACAGACAGTTTGATCAATGGAATAGATTGAAGACCCAGAAATAAACCCACCCAGATACACTGAATCTAGCAGAAGAGAAGTGAGAAATAGTCTCAAAATATTGGAACAGGGGAAATTTTCCTGAAGAGAACACAATGGAAGACTCCTGTAAGTGAAAAGCTTCTGTAAGGCAAAGTATGTTGTCAAAAGGACAAAACAACAATCTACTGATTGGCAAAAGACCTTCAAACCCCTTCATCAGACAGAGGACTAATATCCAAAACATAAAAGAAACTCAAGAAGTTAGATTCTAGAAAACCAAAAAATAAAATAAAACAAAACAAACAAACAAAAAAATTCAAATAACCAAATTAAAAATGAAGTACAGAGCTAACCAAGGAATTCTCAAAATCAGAGTTTCAATGACCCAGACCATTTAAAGAAATCTTCAACATCCTCAGTTATCACAGAAAGGCAAATCAAAACGACGAGATTCCAACTTACACAGTGATAATGGATACTATCAAAAACTCAAGTGTCAGAACTTGGTGAGTATGTGGATAATGAGGAACACTCATCCATTGCTGGTTGGATTATAAACTGGCTCAAACATTCTAGAAAACAATCTGGAAGTTCTTCAGAAAATTGGAAATAGTTCTATCTGGAGAACCAGCTATATCACTCCTGGACTTATACCCCCAAAACCTTCTACAACATCCCAAGAAAATGTGCTTCACTATGTTCATAGCAGCCTTATAATAGCCGGAAGCTGTAAACAACCCAGTAGTTCCTCAACCAGGGAATGGATACTGAAAACATGCTTTATTTACACTACAGAATACTATTTAACTACTATAAATGAGCACATCATATATTATTCAGGCAATTTGGATGGAAATAAAAAAATATCATGAGCCAAAAGGCCACGAACGGTATTGACTCACTGATTAGTCGATTTTAGCCAAAAAGTTCAGAGTACTTATTATACAACTCACAGATCATAGGAAGCTGAACAAGAAAGAAGACCCAAGTGTGGATACTTAGAAATGGAACACAATAATCATGGGAAGTAGATGGAGTGAGGGACCTCGGTGGGATAGGGAAGGGGAAGAAAAAGGGATAAAGGATCAGGAAGGGGAGGAGACAGGAGAGAAGTTCAAAGGTTCAGGAGAATGAACAGAAATAGCAGCAGTGTGATTTTGGGACAGTGGTAACATTTAGAAAGTCCTAGAGACCTAGTATGTGGAGGCTCCAAGGACTAAATGGAGATGACCTTAGGCAAAACACCCTACAGTTCGGAGATGGAACAAGTAAGAGATCACCACCAGTAAATAGACATGACCTTCAGTTGAGTCATGAAGCCACCCACTAATCTTCAAAATTTTTGACACAGAATTGATCTTGTCTAAAGGAAACACAAGAACAAAAATAGAGTAGAGCCTGACAAAAAGGCTATCCAGTGATTGACCCAACTTCAGATCCATCCTATGAGAGATCCATAAATCTTGACACTATTACAAATGTCATATTGCACTTGCAGACTGCACTACATCACTATCCTCTGAGAGTCTCTACCATCATCTGACTGAGACAAATGCAGATACATACAGCCAACCATTGGACTGAGGTCAAGGACCCCTATTGAACAGTTACAGGAAGAACTGAAGGAGCTCAAGAGGAATGCAGCCCAGTAGGAAGAAAATCATTATCAACTAACCTGGACCACTCAGAGCTTCCAGAGACGAACCCAACAACCAAGGCTTCTTGTGGCCCCCAGCACATATGTAGCAGAGGACTGCACTGTCTGGCCTCAATGGGAGATAATTTACTTAACCGTGTAGAAATTAGATGCCTCGCGAAGGGGAATCCTGGTGGCGGTAAGGTAAGGTAAGTGTTTGTGGATACATATGGAACCACTCTCAGAAGTAAATGGAAGGGGGGATCGGTAAAAAATCTAGGGTATGGGGGACCAGGAATATGGGCAACATTGGAATGTCAATAAATAAATTAATATAACAATAATAAAAACTATGGAACAGACACAAATCAATCTAAGATATAATAAAGCTTTTATTTCTATATGGTATCATGAAATATCTTCATTACATATGGAAAATAAGTAATATTTTGTATGCAATATGTAATATGACAATATGTCAAATACATTTATATAGAAATATAGAAATCAAATGCTATAGAATATTGCTAGGAAAATATTAAATATCTTCAAATATTTTAAAAATCCAAAAAATTGAGAATATCTAATTATATCTATAGAATAAATTTTATTTATTTTAAGCATACAAAATAGGAATAGGTAATAAATATTTTGTGAATGTAAACATTACATATTGCATCAACTTGAATTTTATATATTTGTGTAATGAAGCAATCTTAGTCTATTATTCTATAATGAAAGTTTTTGACCACTACATGAATCATACAATTACCAGCATATACAGGATTAGACTACAATGTGAGAGATATTTAAATATTTAAATACTATATTTATTAATGCTGTACTTGACACTAAAATATACTCTGTTAAAATTATCAACCATCAACTATATTATTAATAAAATAAAGATTTACTAATATTTTTAAGAAACGTATTTTTTCTTTCTAATAATTTTTGTAATAAAACATATATATTCACTTTTTAACTTCTAAGGTATATATTATCTATTCTAAATAAAGCAACTAATTTAAGATTCACTTGTATTTGTTATGTTTGATGAAATATTTTATTTTGTCTCAACTAAATAAAGTCATAATCCATGGTATCACAGTGCATAAAGTTGTAAAATACATTGTCCAAGAAAATGAGATTTATATTTTATGAGTTTTCCATAGCTCTCATTTTGCATTTAACTCACCGTTTGTGGAGTATGGATTATAAATATGATATACATACAATATAATTAAATGCCAGGTTATGTTAGTTCCCAAACAATTTATTCACATGTCTTTCCTGCCAAACTAGTGATTTGTGATCTGATAGCACATGTACCCTTACGAAGAAGTATAGAAACTCTAAATTTCATGCATAAAGTTGATTCCTAAAAGTAAATCAGAGAAATAGACACTTGTATAAGTATTACACTAGTCACTTGCGTCAATGTATTTCTAGGAAAATGAAATGAACATTTAGAAAATCTTTTTGTTGCTAATATCAGCAAAATAAATTAAATACTTAAAATCTCAAAATGGATAGATGTATATACAGTATCTTACTGCATGTATATTATATTACCTCATATAGAACCTGATATGCATATAAACCCATAGAAAATTACTAAAACAAATTGAGTAAGGCTTAACAGAAACAAAAACAACAAAAACAACAACAACAACAAATCTCCACACTGGAGGACAGAAAAATTTAAATGTTAAGTTGTCCATACTATCACAATAATTTGTGACTCAATACATTATCAAGTGCTTGGAATGCAGAAGATATGTCATTTGCAGTTTCAAGGATCCTTGATATCCAAACAATATACAAATTAAATGAACAGCAAAAATCCAATGTACTCACATTTTAGAATGAAGCCTAGAGTGAGACCACAAATGTGGTCTATCTGGCTTTCCAAAGGGTACTAAGACCACTTACTGAGGAATAGACACTATTTTCAACTAATGATGTTAGGGAAATGAATGATATTTAATTGCTATGCTATTAAAATTGTAAACATCATACCACAAATGTAAGAGTGAAAAATTTAAAGCAAAACTGGAAGAAAATATGAAATAGAATTTGATGACATTGGATCTGGTATTTTTGTTTAAGACAACAGGCAAAGGACACAAAAGGAGGTAGGCTGATTGGATTTTATGACAGTTTTAAAAATATGTGAAAAAAGAATAAATGTCAACTGTAGAACAGAACTCATAAAAATAAAATCATAACTATTAAAGATCAGCATTTAGGGTACATAAAGACAACAAAATTAAGTGTTGCAATAATAAAATAGTCACTTGACCACACTGCAAGAAAATAAACTGATAATCAAAAACACATGACAAATATCTAATACCATTCCTCATGACTATATCACATCTATAATGAGATCATGTTTAAATTATCAAATGAAATATATTTAAAATGGAGAAATTAGCATTTGTGTACATGTGGATATGAATGAAAAATAACTGCTGTCATACATATTAAATAATAAAGCACAACCAAAAAGACAATTGCTGGGAACCAAAGTTTAAAAGAATTACATATGGTAAGTAGCACATACATAAAATATTGAACAAAGAATCTTAAATCTGTATGATTCCCTATTTATTTATTTTTATTTATTTTGACACTTGTATATGAGTATTGTATGTATGTGTTTTTTTTTTTTTTTTTTTTTCATCTAGTTATTTTCTGTATTTATATTTTGAATGTTATCCCCCTTCCTTTTTTCCTCTCTGCAAACATCCCCCCTGCTATACCCATTCCCCCTCTCCTCTACTAACTATGAGGTTGCTACCCCACCCACCCTCTACTCCTGCCTCACCACTGTAGCATTCCTCTATGCTGAGGCATTGATTTTTCACAGGACCAAGAGTCTCTCCTCCCATTAATGCCAGAGAAGGTCATCCTCTGCTACATATGCAGCTGGAGCCATGGGTCCCTCCACACATATTCTTTGGTTGATGGTTTAGTCCCTGGGCTCTCTCGGGAGAGGGGGTTCTGGTTGGATGATATTGTTGTTCTTCCTATGGGTGTGCAAACCCCTTCAGTTCCTTCAGTCCTTCTCCTAACTCCTTAATAGGGGAATTTGTGCTCCTTCAGATGGTTGGCTGCAAGCATCCACATATGTATTGCTCAGGCTCTGGCATAGTATCTCAGGGGACAGCTATACCAGCCTCCTATAAGCAAGCACTGTTTAGCATCAGCAATAGTGTCTGTTTGGTGGCTGTATATGGATATATCCCTGGGAGCGGTATGGCGGAAAGTTTCTAGATGACTTTTCCTTCAATTTCTGCTTAGCTCTTTGTCCCTGTATTTCCTTTAGACAGGAGAAATTCTGGGTTTAAATTTCAGAGATAGGTGGGTGATCCCATCCCTCATGCAGAGACCATGCCTAACCTCTGGATATGGTCTCTACAGGTTCTGTCTACACTTTGTTGGATATTTCAGCTAATGTCATCCTCATCGGATCCTGGGAGCCTCTTGCTTTTCTGGCATCTGGGACTTTTTAGAGGCTATCCCCAGTTCTCCATCCCCCATTGCTACACACCTCTGTTTAAATTCTTGACTCTTTGTACTGCTTCTTGAACTCCTCCTATACTGGATCCTGCCCCTCCTAATTTCCTTTCTCTTCCTCTATTCCTAACAAGTTCCTCCCTTCTTCTACCTTACATGATTATAATTTTTTGCCTTCTAAGTAAGACTGAAGCATACACACTTTGGCCTTCTTTCTTCTTGAGTTTCTTATAGACTGTGAGTTGTATCAGGGAGATTCCAAGATTTTTTCCTATTATAAACTTATCAATGAGTACATACCATTGTGTATTCTTTTCTGACTGTGTTACCTCACTCAGGATGATATTTTCTAGTTCCATTCATTTGCCTGCAAATTTAGTGAAGTCATTGTTTTTAATAGCTGAGTAGTATTCCACTGTGTAAGTGTATCACAATTTCTGTATTCATTCCTCTATTGAAGGACATTTGGGTTGTTTCTAGCTTCTAGCAATTATAAATATGGCTGCTGTGAACATAAGGGAGGATGTATCCTTGTTAATTGTTAATGTATATTTTGGGTATATGCCCAAAAGTGGTATAGAAACATATGCAGTTAGTACTATATACAATTTTCTGAGTAACTGCCAGACTAATTTCTGGTTCAGACTGGTTGTATCAGCTGGTAATCTCACCACAACTCCACATCTTTACCGACATCTGATATCACATGAGTTTTTGATCTTAGCCATTCTGACTAGTGTAATGTGAAATCTCAGAGTTGTTTAGATTAGCATTTATCTGATGACTAAGGATATTGAACATTTCTTTAAGTGGCTCTCAGCCATTCATGATTCCTCAGTTGAGAATTTTTTGTTCCGATCTGTAACCCATTTTTAATATGGCTGTTTGATTCTCTGTTGTCTAACTTCTTGAGTTCTTGTATATGTTTGATATTAGCCCTCTATCAGATGTAGGATTGGTAAAGATCTTTTCCTATAAGTTTCAGTTTTGTCCTGGAGACAGTGTCCATTGTCTTAAAAGAAGATCTTCAATTTTATGAGATCCCATTTGTCTATAGTCTGTGCTATTAGTGTTTTGTTCAGGAAATTTTCCCCTGTACCAATGTGTTCCAGGCCCTTATCCAATTTCTCTTCTAATAGATTCAGTGTATCTAGTCTTATGTAGAGGTCCTTTGATCCACTTGGACTTGAGCTTTGTACAAGGAGATAAGAATGGGTCAACTTGCATTCTTCTACATACTGACCACTTGAGACAGCATCATTTGCTGAATATGCTGTCTTTTTACAATGGATAGTTGTAGATTCTTTGTCATATATCAAGTGACCAGAGAAGTGTGGGTTCATTTCTGGATCTTAAATTCTGTTCTATTAATCTACTTGTCTGTCTCAGTGCAAGTAACATGCAGTTCTTATTACAATTGCTCTGTAAGAGATCTTGAGGTCTGAGATGGTGGTTACTCCAGAAGTTCCCCTATTGTTAAGAATAGTTTTCACAATCAAAGGTTGTTTGTTGCTCCCAGTGAATTTGAGAATTGCACATTCTATCTCTATGAAAAATTGAGTTGGAACTTTGGTGGGGACTGCATTGAATTTGTAGAATGCTTTTGGCATGATGCCATTTTTACTATGTTTATCCTGCCAATCCATGAGCATGGTAGATCTTTCTGAGGTTTTATTCCATTTTCTTTCTTCAAAGACTTGAAGTTTTCTTCATACAGATCTTTCCCTTGCTTTCCCTTATCATACCATGATATTTTATATTATTGGTGATTATTTCTTTCTTAGCCCATTTCTCATTTGAGTAGAGGAAGGCCACTGATTTGTTTGAGTTAATTTTATATCCAGCTATTTTGCTCAAGTTATCAGCTGAAAGAGTTCTCTGATCCAATTTTGGAGTCACTTAACTGTATTATTATATCATATGCAAATAATGATATTTTGACTTCTTTCTTTCCAGTTTCTATCCCTTTGACCTCCTTTTGTTGTCTAATTGCTCCAGCTAGAACTTCGAGTACTATATTGAAAAGGAAAGGAGAGGATGGGCAACCTTGTCTAGTCCCTGATGTTAGTAAGATTGCTTCAAGTTTCTCTCCATTCAGTTGGAAGTTGGTTACTGGTTTGCTGTACATTAGTTTATTATGTTTAGGTATTGTCCTTAAATTTCTGATCTTTCCAAGACATTTACTAAAAAGTAGTGTTGAATTTTGTCAAATGCTTTCTGAGCACCTACTGAAATGATCATGTGGTATTTTTTTTTTGAGTTTGTTTATATAGTGGATTATGTTTATGGATTTACTTATACTAAACTATCCCTGCATCCCTGGGATGAAGCCTATTTAATCATGATGAATGGTCATTTTGATGTGTTCTTGGATTCGATTTGCCAGAATTTTATTGAGTATTTTTGCATAGATATTCATAAAGGAAATTTGTCTTTATTTGAAATTCTCTTTATTTATTTGGTCTTGTGTGGTTTTGATATCAGCGTAACTGTGGCTTCATAGAACAAATTTAGTGTTTCTACTGTTTCTATTTTGTGGACTAATTTAAAGAGCATTGGTATCAGGTCTTCTTTGAAGGTCTGATAGAATTCTGCACTAAAACCATCTGGTCCTGGGTGGGTTTTTTTGTTTGTTTGTTTGGTTGGTTGGTAAGGAGACTTTAATGACTGCTTCTATTTCTTTAGGGTTTATGAGACAGTTTTGAAGGTTTATTTGATCTTGATTTAACTTTGGTACCTGGTATCTATCTAGAAAATTATCCATTTTATCTAGATTTTCCTGTTTTGTTGAGTATAGGCTTTTGTAGCAGGTTCTGACATGTTTTTGAATGTCTTTGGTTTCTGCTAATATGTCTCCCTTTCCATTTCTGATTTTGTTAATTTGGATATGCATTCTGTGCCCTCTGGTTAGTCTGAGTAAAGGTTTATCTATCTTGTTGATTTTCTCAGAGAACCAGTTCCTAGTTTTGTTGATTTTTTTTGTATCGTCCTTTATGTTTCTTCTTGTTTGATTTCAGCATTGAGTTTGAGTATTTCCTGTTATCTACTTTTGGTTGTTGTATTTGTTACTCTTTGTTCTATAGCTTCCAGATGTGGTGTTAACTTGCTAATGTATGACCTCACCAATATTTTATGGAAGCACTAAAATCTATGAGTTTTTCTTTCTGCATTGCTTTCATTTTTTCACAGAAGTCTTGGTATATTTTGCCTTCATTTTCATTATATTCTAAAAACATCTTTAATTCTGTGCTTTACTCCTCCATTGACCATGTTATCATTAAAGAGTTGTTCAGCTTCCATGTATATGTTTCTGGGGTGTTGTTCTTTCTATTGAATATCACCAGCCTTAGTTGGTGGTAATCTGATAGGATGCATGAGATTATTTTGATCATTTTGTACCTGTTGGGGCTTGTTTTGTGACTGATTATATGGTCAAATTTGGAGAAGGTACTCTGAGGTGCTGAGGACAAGGTATATACTTTTCTTATAGGGTAAAATGTTCTGTAGATATCTGTTAAATCCATTTGGTTCATAACTACCATTAGTTTCACTGTGTCTCTGTTTAGTTTCTATTTCTATGATCTGTCCATTGATGAGAGTAGGGTTTTGAAGTCGCTCACTCTTATTGTGTGGGGTTCAATGTGCACTTTGAGCTTTAGTAAAATTTCTTTTATGAATGTTGGTACCTAGCATTTGGGGTAAAGAAGTTCAGAACTGAGAGTTCATCTTGGTAGATTTTTCCTTTGATGAGTATGAAGTGTCCTTCTTCATCTTTTTAAATAATTTTTGTTAAAGAGTCTATTTTATTTGGTATTAGACTGGCTACTCCAGCTTTTTTCTTGGGAACATTTGCTTGGAAAATCTTTTTCCAGTTTTTTACTCTGAGATAGTGTCTATCTTTTTCAGTTAGGTGCATTTTCTGTACGCAGCTAACTGGGTCCTGTTTATGTATCCACTCTGTTAATCTATGTATTTTTATTGGGGAATTGAGTCCATTGACATTAAGATATATTAAGGACCAGTGGTTGTTGTTTCCTTTTATTTTTGTTGTATCAGATGGAATTGTTTGTTTGGGTAGCCTCCTTTGGGTTTGTTTAAAGAAGATTAATTTTTGCTTTTACTTTTTTGTTGTTTCCCTCCATGTGTTGGAGTTTTACATCTATCATCTTTTGTAGGGGTGGATTTGTAAAAATATAACATCTTAATTTGATTTTGTCATGGCATATTTTGATTTCTCCATCTATGGTAATTGAGAGTTTTGCTGGGTATAGTAGCCTGGGCTGACATTTTTGTTCTCTTAGGATGTGTATGACACTTGCCCAAAATCTTTGGGCTTTTATAGTCTCTGTTGAGACCCTGATGTAATTCTGTTGGGTCTGCCTCTATGTGTTACTTGACCTTTTCCCTTACTGCTTTTAATATTCTTTCTTTGTTTGTGCATTTGGAGTTTTTATTTTTATGTGAAGGAAGAATTTCTTATCTATTCCACTCTATTTGGGGTTCTGTAGGTGACTTATTTGTTTATGGTCATCTTTTTGGTTAGAAGGGGGAAGTTTTCTTCTATAATTTTGTTGAAGATGTTTATAGGCTGTTTGGGTTGGAAATCTTTGCTCTCTTCTATTCCTATTAACCATAGATTTGGTTTTTTCATTTTGTCCTGTATTTCCTGGATGTTTTTGGTTAGGTGATTTTTGCATTTTGCATTCTCTTTGACTGTTGTGTCAATGTTTTCTATGGTATGTTCTGCACCTGAGAATCTCTCTACCTCTTTTATTCTGTTAGTGGTGTTTAACTCATGATCTCTTTCCTAGGTCTTCTATCTCCATGGTTGTCTCCCTTTGTTATTCCTTTATTGTTTGCATTTCCATTTTTAGATCCTGGATGGTTTTGTTCCATTCCTTCTTCTGTTTGGATGTGTTTTCAAGTAGAAGATATAAGAGACTTATATGTTTCCCCTTTAAGGGCTTCTACTTGTGTTCTCCTGTATTTCTTTAAGAGAGTTATTTATGTCCTTGTTAAAGTCCTCTATCATCATTATGAGATGTGATTTTAAATCTGAATCTTGTTTTTCCAGTGTATTGGAGTTTCCAGAGCTTGCTATTGTGGGAAAACTTGGTAATGCCAAGTAGCCTGAATTCTATTGCTTATGTTCTTGCACTTGCCTCTTGCCATCCAATTATCTCTGGTGTTAAGCAGGTCTTGCTGTCTCCGACTTGAGTCTATCTGTTTTCTGAACCTATGAGTGCTGGTCTTATGAATGTCAGTACTCCTGTGAGACAAGCTCTCTCCAGGCTGGATTTGGGTATGGATAGCTATGGCATACCTGTTCAGCTCTAGGGCATAGATGTAAAATGGAAAGATCATGTCCCTGGCTGCTCTGTGGTTCCTGAGTCCTTTGGGCTCCAAGTGGGTCCCACTTGGGCCAGGTATTGGGGCAGTAGTAGTTGTCTCACCTGTGATTTTAGATGTGTTAGTCTTCCTGGAAGGCAAGGTCACTCATGGTGGAATTGGGGTGTAGATAGCTGTTGGTACTTTGTTAGCACTTGAGTGCAGGTGGAAACCCAATTCTGTATTTATTTAAAACAACATTTTTATGATGTGTAAAACAGAAAAAGAAGTCAGCCATGGATGGTTACATGCATTTATCCCAGTTGATAAAGACAAGGCATCAATAGTAGGATTCAAGTCTAGGATACATAGTAAAGTTTAGATGAACTAGGGCTCCTTAGAGTGATCTGATGTCAAAGCATCCAAAAATAAAAAAAATAGTTGCCTGCTTTTCTAGCAGAATAAAATTTCTCTGCTAGGCAGTGTTGAAACTGGTCAGGTTTTGCTGGCCTGGCAGGATGTTTTGCAGGCAGAGGTTTTGTGGCCTACTGACTCATGGAATATGTTGAGGAGATATATTTGAGCCTCAAAGCAAGGGTCTGAACATTATACTGACCTTGGTGTAAGGAATAGGAAGGCCTCAGGATAGGAACCGACATCCTGTGTAAATTTCAGCAATTGTTTCTGTTAGCTTGCTGGTTTTGTTTCCCATGGCATTTTGGGATATAAAAAGACTGTACGTATTAAGCTTGGACTTGCAGTTTTCACCAACAGTCCTCACAAATCTATCTCCTGCCTCTTCCTTTTCTTTCTGTTTTTCTTTAATCACCTAATTCCCCTCCCTCTGCAAAGACTGTTCAACTTGTTCTGCCTGGCCCCAGCACAACCAATCAAATAAAATCAAAACAAAAATAAACAAACAAAACAAAATACAAAATAGGCAAGAAATTTAAAGTAGAATAAATTCTGCCTGTAAAATAATAGATTGATACACTGTGATAAAGATATAGATATAGATATAATATATGATGCACTCATAAAAAGATAAAGAGAGGAGGAAATATGTTCTATGGGGGTATATCCAGGTATGGAGGAAGGGGATGACTCAGTGGGCCTATGCCAAGGCATCTCTTACCCTTGAGGGACCAGCCACACAAAGTATTGTATAGATAAAGTTTATTCAGGGTATGGAACGGGAATTAAGAGGATAGTAGAGGCAAAAAAAAAAAAAAAGGCAGAGAGAGAAGAGAGAGAGACAGAGACAGAGACAGAGACAGAGAGGTAGAGGTTGGACATGAGCACATGGAGTGGGTGGAGGAAATAAATGGGGAAGTGGAGCAGGAAAAGAGCAAGAGAACAAGAGAGAAGCAAGAGAGCAAGAGAGAGAGGAGGGAGCATGCAGCCCCTTTCATAGTGGGTCAGGCCTACCTGACAAATAAAACAAACAACAACTCATGCTGAGAGTATTGGGTAAAGTTTAAAGGTAGGATTAGTTAGGGTTAGAGTTATAACGGGTTAGGTTGAGGGTTAGGATTAGGGTTAAAGTTAGGGTTACCATATCCACTGTAGGATAGGAGTTTGTACAGCCACTGTACTGGCTGGTTTTGTGTGTCAACTTGATACAAGCTAAAGTCATCAGAGAATAACAAGCCTCAGTTGAAGAAGTGGCTGGAGAGGACTAGGAGTGAGAATGGTAACTGATTGGGACATCTCTGGGTATAACAGGAGACCTTGGATGGGGGAGGTTCAAAGAGTCTATGGGAGTAGATTTGTGTGAGACTCCTACAAGCAGAAATATGGATACTCAAGTAGCCATCTTCTATAGCCAGGTGGAACTTCCACTATAGGGAGGTTGACATCAACCTACCCACCAAACCTTCATCACAAAATTTGTCCTTCCTACAAGATACACAGTGATAATGATAGAGCAGAAACTAAAGGAATAGCCAGCCAATTACTGGCCCAATATGAAACACATTCCACGTTGTAGTGCCAAGGAAGTGTTAGTGAAGCCCAAAAAATCAGTCAGGAGCTGATCCAATGCAATCAAATAAAAGCCATTATTTACAAGCTCGAGTTGTGCTTAGCCCACCACTGGCTCCTAGTACAGGTTTGGTAGAGAAGCTCACAGAATGCTTATGGGGACAAGGTTTGATAAAAAGTGGCAAGCAAGAGGTAAATGTTTCTACCTCAGCAAACATCTAATTGGAATGCTGCTGTGGCATTTAGCATAATTGGCTAGTGCTAGGAGTCAAACCACCAACTTAACTTCTGCTTCCCTCTGCATTGGTGGTTTTTAAGCAGGTATGAGCTTGTAACCTGGGTTACAAGATTTGTTGAGAGGTAGCCTGGAAATGATGAGGAAGATTAATGTGGAGATGCATAACTTGTTGGGGTTAGCCTAGAATCTGGAGCTAAGCTCAGGTTTTGTTGGGGTGACTTGGAAGCTAATGCTAGGCACCAGCCAGTTGGTTTACCTGAGTTCAAACTTAGGTCAGGTTCTCTAAACTGGAATCTGAACTTAAAACATTTGGTTTCACTATGAAGATAGTTAATCACTGACACTTTTAATAATGCTCTGCTGTGGTTGCAGACAGGAGCCTGGTATAATTTTCTCCTGAAATGTTTCATGCAGCAGCATGTGGAAACAGGTACTGTCACCCACAGCCAAACATCAGAAAGTGCTCTATTAATCCTGTGGAAGAGTCTGGTATAGAATTGAGTGAGCTGGAGGGGTCAAGGAGAAAAGAAGACCTACAGAGTCAAATAACCTGGGTTCTTGGGGACACAGCGATACTGAACCATCAACCAAAGAGAATGCAACATCTGGACATAAGCCTCAGCAAATTTGTAGCCCATGTGTAGCATGGTTTTCATAAGGGTACCCTAACGTTTGGAGCAGAAACTATTTCTGATTCAGGTGCCTGCCATTGGTAGTTGAGCCTCAGGGTAATGGATGTGTTCTTGCATAAAATGAGTGGATTTCTAAAAGAAAGAAGCAGGCTGAGAAAGCCATGAAAAGCAAATAAGTAAGCAACACTCATCCATGGCCTCTACATCAGCTCCTGGATTCAGGTTCCTGTCCTGACTTCCTTTGCTGATGAACTTAAATGTGGAATTATAAGCTCACTAAGCTCTTTTCTCCCAAACTTATTTTGTGGTCATGGTATTTTACTGAATCATTAGAAAATCATAAGAGAGCCACTGTGGAAAACAGTATGGTACCTAACCAGTAATCTGTGAATAGATCAAACTTATGATCCAGCTGAATCATTCTTGGGAATTTAACTAAAGCATGCTCTATTGTAGAAGAGATATATTTGCTCATGCTTGTTCATTTCTGCTCAATTTATAATAGCCAGAAGTTGAAAGGATCCTGCATGCCCCTCAATAGATGCATAGGGAAATTTTGTTTCCACAAACTGCACAGTGGTTCTCAACCTTTTAAAATGTTTCAACCTTAGTACAGCTGAACAAATGTTGTGCTAAACATAGGCCAGAAAATTATTTTATTGCTATTTCATACCTGTAAGTTTTCTACTGTTATGAATTGTACTATAAATATTTTACTCTGCTGGATATCTGATGTGAGACCCCTGTGAAATTCTCATTCAGTACCAAAGAGGTTGTAACCCACAGTTTGAGAACCACTGCGATAGCATATTACTCATATGTTAAAAAATGATACTTACATGTAAATGGATGGAGATAGAAAAAAAATCCTTAGTGAGATAAACCAGATCCAGAAAGCAAAATATATATGTGTTCACTTACATAAAGAGATTATAGACCAGCTACTGGGGAGTCAGTAGATATCTCTAGGAAGGAAGAATCGAATTCTTATAAACAAAAAGTAAGGGGAAACAGAAGGGCCTCAGACTGGAGGAATAAATAGGGAGAGGGCAAAGAGGAGGAAAGAAAGAGATTCCAGAGATGAAAAGACAGTACCCTACATAAACAATTCTTCTCACCAAATGAAGTGCTTTGCAATGAGAATGGGTTATATCTAATTGAGTAAGTTGCCTAAAAGGATTTATCAGAAACTGGAAACAACATAGGTTATTGCCAAAGCTATTGCCTTTTCTACACAGAAAGATTGTAAGGCCCTATTTCTAAAACCAACTGACTAAACAGAGTGAAGTTGATCTTGTGCCCACCTAGAGGTTTCACCACTATGGCCTATTAATCATGGTAATAAAAATTATTCTGAATGCTAAGAAAAGAGAAAGATAAACACCAACACAGCTATAATTGTCTTACCTAAAATAATGTTCAGCATGCAAGTTTTGCAAATGCAATATGGCAAAAAACTTATGGGAATAACCAGGGAATATATGATTGGATTGAAGGCCAATTCCATGAGATATGTTGTTGATCGATTGCTCTCTTGATCAAGAGAGTATAACTAGATAAGCCATGAACCTAGGGAAAACCTATAGCTACTGTTCAGCAAAAGGAATGGAGCAATAAAATTACTCCTAAAGACTTCCTGCTATACTCATAGATCAATGCCTTTTTTTCATCCTTCATCAAAGATCCTTTGTCCTGAATCAGATAAGAACAAATACAAACAACAACAACAGTTAGACATAGTGAAGAGTGTGAGGGCCCTTTGTACACGCAATACTAACTTCCATGTCTACATCAAGTCCCTCTCCTCAGGGATACAGTGATCCCATAATTACCACTTTAGTTAACTAAATATATTTTAGGTATTTATGTTTAGTTAACTCTCAAAATACTCTATTTGTTAACTAAAAATAACACATACACTCACACACACAGGAGCGTGCACACAGACAGATAGGTATAGATAGATAGATGATGATGATAGATAGATAGATAGATAGATAGATAGATGATGATAAACAGGTGATAGATAGACACATACGTAGATACATAGGTACGTAGATACATAGATAATCAAATAAGCCTTACAATGTAACTGACTGAGACACATACAGAAAATTACACCTGGGAAAAGTACAGAGAATAGTGACCATATAGTACCTATCAACAACTTACATATATTGCACAATTGTTCCTATGGTTCAGGAACCACATGAGAAGAGGGTATGGCAATTGTAATAAGCAGAGGAACAGAAAATTTGCTGGGAAATTTTGTCCTGTAGAATTGTTAGAAAAGCTACAAACATGAAATCTTATCAATATCATTACCTAAGTAACCCCTAAGCAAAGAAGATGCCCATATACATGCTACCTTGAAAGCTGAAAACCACATGGAGACACAGTGCAAGATAAAGAAATAAAAGGGAACTCACAAATTCTGAATATGAGAAATGTAGGGTTTCCAGGGAGGAACACAAGAATAGGGAATATAATACCAAGCAGTCATCAATGAAATCATATACATACAAGTGACTTTACACAGAGTGATCAAATTCTACATTACATCTCTACATCTACATACATACATACATAAATACATAAACACACACACACACATATATATAAATATGTATATATATCATACACATGTATTTCATGTAACAACAATTTTTCAAAAGAATGACACATATTTTAGAGAAAGCTAGGGAAGTATGGACCTTGGAAGGGTTGGAGAGAGAAAATTAAAAGGGAAAAATGGTGTAATTATCTTTTAACTTCAAAAAGTATTAAAGTGAGCAGCTAATGAAAGCCCATTGTGGATAATGTGCATTTCCAGAAAGAGGTGTCTGAATGAAAGAGAGTGTTCATCAGGTGAAACTACTTATTTTCTTTACTGCATTGATTGCATTTCCAGATATTAATTTTACCTCCTACTCTTGAGTGTCTATTACATCTCCCCAAAACATGCTGAAGTGGCAGTTATGATTGGCTGATAGTGTAAAGGATAAGAAATGCACAGTGCAAAAGGGAAACCCATTGCTGCCAGTAGGAAAGGGTCAGCTTCTCTGTCCACTCCAAGAAAGACTCTAAGATACACTCCATATGACTTCTCAGCTCACTAGATTTGACAAATTAACCATATAAAATGTTATTTGATGTTAATTGTAATTTCATCAAATAAATAATTATGTTTTGCAAATTAGTGCCTATTGCTTGTAATTTTAAAAACATGCTACTACCTTTCCCAGAAGATCGACCTGTGGTATGAACTGAGAACAGTTGCCTTTGCTCCATCCAGCTTAGCCCAGGATCATCCCAACCATTCCCCAACATGGGAAAGTTGGGAGCTGCTGTACATGCTCCACTAGCTCCCTCTCAGCTTCTCTTTTGTTGCTCTCCACTTGCTATAGCCCCAGCTTCTCTCTCTCTCGGATCCTTTACTTTGTGGATGAAAAACACTCAGACAGACTTATTAGTTTAGAACTTTTGAGATAGGACAATTGCTGGGTGCAGAATCTACTGCCCTAAACTTATCAGCTAGCCTGTATCAGCCAGCTCTCTTGTCAAATTTCTCAGTACCCACCAATGGTGGAGACTACAGGCCTTAACTTCTCTGAGACCTTACATGATTGCTGCTTTCCTCCCATTCCAACACATGGCAGCAAAAAGCCTTGTCTCTATCCCTCCATTTCCTTTTCCTCCTGTGACCTGTAAGTCTCATGTGTTCCTTTCACCCAGCAATTGTCTCCCGGTTTCCTTTATTTACCAAATAAAGAACCAATACAAATGCTCATTGAAAATTTAAAACATAGCTATATAAAGAATTATCTGAGGCAGACTGCCAGCTAGTCTACTCCCCTGAAGACACCACAGCCTACAGACATCCCAGGACAAGACTTTAAGCAACAGATGCCAATATACATGGGCATCATCAGAACCCAGATCTCCCATCAAAGCAAGCCCTGGATATAACAACACACATGAATATCAGGATGCTGACCTAAATTCCTATCTCATGAAGATAACAGAGTCCTTTAGGAAGGATATAAATAACTCACTGAAAAAAAACAAAACAAAAAACTGGATAACATAGGTAAACAGGTAGAAATCCTTAAACAGGAAACAAAACACATAAATAAATACAGGAAAACACAATCAAACAGGTGAAAGAATTGAATAAAGCAGTCCAAGACCTAAAAGTGAATGTAAAAACAATAAAGAAACACGAATGGATGCAACTCCTGGAAATAGAAAACCTAGGAAAGAGATCAGGAATTATAGAAGTAAGCATCACCAACATAATATAAGAGATTGAATAGAATCACAGCTGTAGAAGGTACTGTAGAAGAGATTGACACAACTGTCAAAGAAAAATTCTAAACATAAAAATCTCCTAACACAAAACATCTAAGAAATCCAAGAAGCAATGAAAAGACCTAATCTAAGAATAATTGGAATAAAAAAGAACAAAGGTTCCCAGCTCAAAAGACCTGAAATTATCTTCAATAAAATCATAAACAAAAACTTCTATGGCCTACAGAAAAAGATGGCTATAAACATACAAGAAGCCTTTATTTAGAACACTAAATAAATGGGAGCAGAAAAGAAAATCCTCTCATTGCATCATAATCAAAACATTAAATGAACATAACTAAGAAAGAATTTTAAAAGCTACAAGGGAAAAAATGGACAAGTAATGTGTTAAGAGAGATCAAACAGAATTACACCAGACTTCTCAACAGAGACACTAAAAGCCAAAAGTGCCTAGTAAGAGGTCAATGCAGATGCTAAGGGAACACAAATGCCAACTCAGGCTACTCTGTCCAGCAAAACACTGAATCAACATTGATGAAGAAACCAAAATATACCAGAATAAAACTAAATTCAAACAGTGGCTATCTACCAATCAAATCTTACAGAAGATTCTAGAAGGAAAACTCCAACACAAGGAAGGCAACTATATCAAAGAAAAGGTATTAATCATCTCACACCAAAGGCAAAAAGAGAGAACCATATGCACAGAATGTAACCTATAAAAACAAACATAACAGAAAATAACAATCTTCTGTATTTAACAACTCAATATTAATGGAGTCAAATCACCTATAAAAAGACATAGACTAACAGACTGCATATGCATACAGGATCCAACATTTTACTCCATAGAAGAAATATACCTCAATAACAGACAGATACTACATAAGAGCAAAAGCCTAGAAAAAGTCTTCCAAGAAAATGGTCCCAAGAAACAAGAAAGAGATGCCATGTTAATATCCAGTAAAATAGACTTTAACCAAAAGTTATCAAGCAAGATGAGGAAGGACACTTCATATTCAACAAAAGAAAAATCCACCAAGAGAAAGTCTCAATTCTGAACATCTAAGCCTCGAATGCAAGAGCACCCACATTAATACAAGAAACTTTATTAAAGCTCAAAGTACATATTGAACCCCTCAAAATAATAGTGGGAGACTTCAACATCCTACTCTCACCAACAGACAAGACCATGGAAACAGAAACAGAGACACTGTGAAACTAAGAGATGTTACAAACCAAATGTATTTGACATATCTAAAGAACGGTTCACACTAAAACAAAAGAATACACCATCTTCTTAGAACCTTATATTACCTTCTTCAAAATTGACCAAATAATTGGGTATAGAACAAGCCTTAACTAATACAAGAAGATTGAAATAATCCCTTGCATCCTATCAGATCATCATGGCCTAAGGATGTCTTCAGTAACAAAAACAACAGAAAGACCACATTTACATTGAAACTAAAATATTATCTACTCAATGATAACTTTGTCAGAGAATAAAGAAAGAAAAAAAAATAATGACATCCTGAAATTCAATGAAACTAATGACACAACATATCCAAACATATGGGACATAATGAAAGGAGTGAAAAATTCATAGCATTCAGTGCCCTAGTAAAGAAATTGAAACTATCCTACACAAGCAACTTGACAGCACACCTGAGAGCTCTTTAAGAAAAAGAAGCAAACACACACACGACGAGTAAAAGCCAAGGAATAGTAAAAGTCAGTACCAAAATCAACCAAATAGAACGATACAAAAAAATCAACAAAACCAAAAGCTGATCCTCTGAGAGAATCAACAAAACAGATAATTCTCTAGCCAACTAACTAAATGGCCCAGAGGCAGTATCCAAATTTTCAAAATCAGAAATGAAAAGAGAGACATAAAAGAAATGGGGGAAATTCAAAAAAATCAACAGATTCTACTTCAAAAACCTGTACTCAACAAAACTAAATAATCTAGGTGAAATGGATGGTTTTCTAGACAGATACCACATATTAAAGTTAAATCAAGAGCAGATAAACTTTCGAAACAGGCCCATATCCTATAAGGAAATAGAAGAATTCATTTAAAACCTCTCAACCAAAAAAAGCTCAGAGTCAGACAGCTTTAGAGCAGAATTCTATCTGATCTTCAAAGACCTAATAAAAGTATTCCTCAAACTATTCCATAACATAGAAACAGAAGGAACTCTACCTAATTTATTCTACAATGCCACAATTACTCTGATGCATAAACTACACAAGGATGCAACAAATAGAGTTTAAGACCAAACTTCCCTATGAATTACTCAAAATTACTCAATAAAATCATTGCAAACCAAATCCAAGAACACATCCAAACCATCATTCACCATGATTAAGTACGTTTCATCCCACCTATACAAGGCTGGATCAATATACACAAATCTATTAACTTAATCCACTTTATAAACAAACTCAGATGATCATCTTCTTAGATGCTAAAAAAGAAGTAGGGAAACAATTTCCTTCACAATAGCTACAAATAATATAAAATATCTTTGGGTAACTCTAATTAAATAAGTGAAAGATCAGTATGACAATATTTTCAAGTCTTTCAAGAATGAAATCAAAGAAAATATCAGAAAATAGAGTGATCTCTCATTCTCATTAGTTGGCAGAATTAACATATTAGAAATGGCCATCCTACCAAAGGCAATATACAGATTCAACACAATCTCCATCAAAATTCTTCAAACAAATGGAAATAACAATTTTCAAATTCATCTGGAAAGGCAAAAAAACCCAGATTACTGAAAAGAAGTCTTAACAATTAAAGAACTGTTGGGGGAATCACTATCCCTGACCACAAGCTATACTACCGAGCAATAGTGATAAAATTTGTTTGCTACTGGTACAGAGACAAACATGTTGATCAATAGAATAAAAATGAAGACCCAGAAAACACACACACAACACACACACACACACATAACACAACACTTGATCTTTGTCAAAAATATATATATACAATAGAAAAAAGAAAGTGTCTTAATAAATGTTGCTGGTCTAACTGCAGTCTGAATGTAGAAAAAGGAAAATAGATCCATATTTTCACCTTGCCAAAGGTCAAGGACCTCCACATAAAACCAGATACACTGAATCTAATAGAAGAGAAAGTGGAGAAAGATCCTTGAACTCATTGGCAAGAGGGAAAATTTCCTAAACAGAACTCCAAAGGCTCATGTTCTAAGATCAAGAATTAATAAATGGGACATCATGAAACTGAAAGCATCTGTAAGGCAAAGGACATAGTTAATAGAACAAATTGGCAAACTACAGACTGGGAAAATAGTTCACTAATCCTACATCTGATAGAGGGATAATGCCAAAATATATAAAGAACCCACAAGGCTAACCACAAAAATCAAACAATACAATACAATATGGGGTATAGAACAAAACAGAGAATTCACTACAGCGAATCCGAATGGCTCTGTAGCACTAAAAGAAATGTTTATATCAGGGAAATACAAGTCAAAATGACATGGGATTCCACCTTATACCAATCAGGATGACTAAAATCAAAACTTGAGCCCATGTTGGCAAGGATATGAGAAAGAGGAATACTTACCATTGCTTGTGGATTGCAAACTAGTACAATCACTCTGGAAATCAAACTGGAGGTTTCTTAGAAAATAGGAAATCTGAAGATCCAGCGCTACCACTCATGAGACTTTACACAAAAATTACTCCACCATGAAACAGAGACACATGTTCCAATCACAGCAGCCTTGTTTGCGATAACCAAAAACTGAAATCAATGCAAATGTCCCACAACAGAAGAATGAAAACAGAAAATGTGGTTCATTTACACAATGAAATATTACTCAGCTATTAAGGATGATGACATTAATGTTTTGAAAATAACTGGATGGAACTAGAAAATATCATCCCAAGTGAGGTAACTCAGATCCAAAAGGATATGCATGGTATGTACTCACTAATAAGTAGATATTAGCCAAAAAAGGAACAGAATCCCCGAATTCAGTGCATAGAACTCAAAAAGATTATCAAGCCACAGGGCCCAAGTAGGGACTCCTCTATCATACTTGAAAAAGAGAAGAGAGCGATCACAGGAGGGGAAAGAGAGGGAGGGTCCTGAGTGGGAAAGGGACCAGGGAGGGTAAGAGAAGAACATTAACAAGTATTGGGTGGGGGAACAGAATTGAAGCCTGGAGGGCCAGCAGAAAGAATGGAAACAGGCAATTTGGGAGGTAAGAGGTATGGGGACACTATAAAATATACAAGAGACCTGTGAGGTGAGAGACTCTCAAAACTCAATGGGAGAGACCTTATGTGATGACCTACAGTCGAGAGAGGGAACTTGTAGAGCACACACTCAGAACAAAGAAAGGCATCAGTGAGGGATGTGGTGCCATCCCATAGTCTAACTACATGATCATTCCATTAGATGCTGGGAAAGCATTTGACAAAATTCAATATGCCTTCATGGTAAAAGTCTTCGAAAGATCAGAAATTCAAGACTCATACCTAACCATACTAAAAGCAATAAACAACAAATCAGTAGCCAACATCATACTAAATGGAGAGAAACTTGAAACGATCCCACTAAAATCGGGAACTAGACAAAGCTGTCCAATCTTTCCCTATCTATTCGATATAGAACTCAAAGTCCAAACTGGAGCAATTAGACAACAAAAGGAGGTAAAAGGGATAAAAATTAGGAAGAAGTCAAAACATCACTAAGTGAGAACAATATGATAATACACTTAAGTGACCCCCAAAATTCCACCAAACAACTCCTAAACCTGATAAACAATTCAGCAAAGTGGCTGGGTATAATATTAACTCAAAAAAATATTTAGCCTTCCTCTATTTGAAGGATAAACAGACTGAGAAAAAATTAGGCAAAGGACACCCTTAACAATAGTCACAAATAATATAAAAGAGGTTAGTGTGACTCTAATCAAGCAAGTGAAAGATCTGTATGACAAGAACTTCAAGCCTCTGAAGAAAAAAATCAAAGATCTCAGAAGATGGAAAGATCTTCCATGCTCATGGATTGGCAGGATCAATAGAGTAACAATAGCCATCTTGACAAAATCAATATACAGGTTAAATTCAATCCTCATCAAAATTCCAACTCAATTCTTCATAGAGTTAGGAAGAGCAATTACCAAATTGACTTGGAATAACAAAATACCCAGGATACCAAAAACTATTCTCAACAATAAAATAACTTCTGGGGGCATCACTATCTCTGACCTCAAGGTGTATTACACAGCAATATTGATAAAAACTGTATGGTACTTATACAGAGACAGTCATGAAGATCAATGGAATATAATTGAAGACCCAGAAATGAACTCATACACCTATGATCACTTGTCCTCCACATAAAAAACAGATACACTGAAACTAATAGAGGAGAAAGTGGGTAAGGGCCTTGAACACATGGGCACAGGAGAAATTCTCCTGAACAGAAAAATGGTCAATACTCTAAGAACAAGGATTGACAAATTGGACCTGATAAAATTGCAACGTTTCTATGAGGCAAAGGACACTGTCAATAGGCAACCAACAGATTGGGAAAAAATCTTTTCCAACTCTACATCCAATAGAGGGCTAATATTCAACATATACAAAGAACTCAAGAAGTTAGACTCCAGAAAACAGATCCATTCTAATCTCCTTGTACAATGGTTAACTCCAAGTGGATCAAGGACCTACACATAAAACTAGATACAGTGAAACTAATAGAAAAGAAAGTGGGAAAGAACATTGAACTCATTGGCACAGGGGAAACTTTCCTAAACAGAACTCCAAAGGCTCATGCTCTAATATCAAGAATTAATAAAAGGGATGACATGAAACTGGAAAGCCAAAGGCCATAGTCAACAGGACAAACTGCAGATGGGAAAACGAAAACTTCATTAACCCCACATCTGATAGAGGGCTAATATCTAAAATATATGAAGAACTCAAGAAGCTAACCACCAAAAAATAAACAATCCAATAAAAAATAGAGTATAGAATTAAACAGAGAATTCACTACAGAGGAATCTCAAATGGCCAAGAAACACCTAAGGAAATGTTCTTTACCAATCCTACATCTGATAGAAGGCTAACATCCAATATATACAAGAACTCAAGAAACTAGACTCCAGACAACCAAATATCCCTATTAAAAATGAGGTACAGAGCTTAACAAAGAATTCTCAACTGAGGAAACTAGAATGGCCAAGAAGCACCTAAAGAAATGTTCAATATCCTTATCATCAGTAAATACAAATCAAACAACCCTGAGATTCCACTTCAGACCAGTCAGAATGGCTAAGACCAAAAACACAGGTGATAGAAGATGCTGATGAGGATGTGGAGAAAGAGGAACACTCTCCATTGTTGGTGGGATTACAAGCTGATACAACCAATCTGGAAATCAGTCTGGTGGTTCCTCAGAAAATCGGACATAGCATTACCTAAGGAATCAGCTATACCACTCCTGGACATATACCCAGAAGATGCTCCAACATATAACAAGGACATATGTTCCACTATGTTCATAGCAGTCTTATTTATAATAACCAGAAGCTGGAAAGAACCCAGATGTCCTTCAATAGAGTAATGGATACCAACAATGTGTTACATTTACACAATGAAGTATTACACAGGTATTAAAAACAAGGAATTCATGAAATTCTTAGGCAAACAGATGGGACTAGAAAACATTAGCCTGAGTGCGGTAACACAATCATAAAAGAACACACATGGTATGCATTTACTGATAAGTGGATATTAATCCAAAAGGTAGAAATAGCCAAGATACAACTCACAGACCACATGAAGCTCATGAAGAAGGAAAACCAAACTATGGGTGCTTTGGTCCTTCTTAAAAGGAGTAACAAAATACTCATGAGAGAAAATATGGAGACAAAATGTGTGACAGAAACTGAAGAAGGGCTGTCCAGAGACTGCTCCACCTGGGTATGCATTCCATGTGCAGTCACCAAAGGCAGACGCTGATGTGGATGCCAGGAAGTTCATGCTCACAGGACCCTGATATAGCTATCTCTTTAGAGATCTGCCAGGGCCTAACATATACAAAGGTGCATGCTCACAGGTAACCATTGAAATGATCATGTGGTTCCAAATGGAGGAGTTAGAGAGAAGTCTGAAGGAGCTAAAGGGGTATGTGGCCCCATGGGAAGAGCAACAATACTAATCAATCGGAGCTTCCAGGGTTAAACCACCATCCTGGGAGCACATATGGAGGGACCCATGGCTCTAGCTGCATATGTAGAGGTCGATGGCCTTGTGGGGCATAGGTGGGAGGGAAAACCCTTGGTCCAGTGAAGGCTGGATGCACCACTGTGGGGAAATTAGAGGGTGGGGAGGTGGGAGTAGGTGGGTTAGTGGTAGTACATTCTCATAGAAGCAGTGGGAGGGGGCATGGGATGAGGGGTTCTGAGTGGGAAGGAAATGTGAAAAGGGATAACATCTGAAATGTAAATACAATATTCAATTAAAAAAAAGAAAACAAAAAAGAAATGTTCAACATCCTTAGCAGAGAAATGTAAATCAAAAAACACTGAAATTCCATATCACATCAGTCAGACTGGCTAAGATCAAAAACTCAGGTGACAGTAGATGTTGATGAGGATATGGAGAAAGAGGAACACTCCTCCATTTTTGGTGTGATTGCAAGCTGGTACAACTACTCTGGAAATCAGTCTGGTAGTTGCTCAGAAAATTGGACATACTGTTACATGAGGATGGACCTATACCACTCCAGAGCATATACCCAAAAGATACTACAATATATCACAAGGACATTTGCTTCTCTATGTTCATTACAGCCTTATTTATAATAAATAGTCAGAAGCGGGAAAGAACTGAGATTTCCTTCAATAAAGGAATGAACACAACCAATGAGGTACATTTACAAATGGAGTACTATGAAAACCAATGAGTAGCTATTAAAACCAATGAGTAACTATTAAAAACAATGAATTCATGAAACTGATAGGTAAATGGATGGAACTAGAAAATATCATTCTGTGTGAAGTAACCCAATCACGAAAGAACAAACATGGTATGCATTCACTGATAAATGGATATTAGCCCAAATGCTCTGAATATCCAAGATACAATTCACAGACCACATGAAGCTCAAAAGGAAGGAGAACAAAGTGTGTAGATGCTTCGGATCCTTTTTAGAGATGAGATCAAACACTCACATTGAGAATGTGGAGAAAAGTGTGGATCAGAAGCTCTGAAGTAAAGACCATCCAGAGACTCGCCCCACTTGGGCATCCATCCCACATTCAGTCACCATCCTCAGACAGTATTGTGAATACCAAGAATGGCATGCTGACACAGACCTGAAATAAGTTGGTCCTGAGAGGCTCTGACAGAGCTAGACAAATTTTAGAGCAGATGCTTCACTAACCATTGGACTGAGCATGGGATCCCCAATGAAGGAGTTAGAAAAAGGACTGAAAGAGCTGAAGGGGTTTGCAACCCCATAGGAAAAACAACAGTATCAGCCAACCAGAACCTCAGAAACTCCCAACTAAAGCACCAAGTAAGTACACATGGAGGGACCCTGCATCCAACTGTATATGTAGCAGAAATGGCAACAATAGAGGAGGGCCTTGGACCTGTGAAGGCTCAATGCCTCAGTGTAGGGAAATGCAAGGATGGGAGGCCAGAGTGGGTGACTAGGTAGGGGAAATCCTCATAGAAGCAGGGTTGGAGAAATAAGATAGGGATTTCCAGCGGGAGACCTGGAAAGGGGATAACCTTTGAAATGTAAATTAAGAAAATACCCAACCAAAAAAAAAACTCCATAATTATTCCTGTCTGAAAGAACTGAAGGGATGGAAATATAGAAGAGCCTGAGGAAAGGAAGGTCCAATGATAGTCCCAAAGTGGTATCCAGCTCATTTGGAGCCCGAAGGCTGACACTATCACTGAAGCTATGGAGTGCTCACAAAAAGGGAGTTATGACTGCCTATGAAAGACCCAACAGCAGCTGAAAGAATCAGATGCAGATATTTACACCTAACCAATGGACAGAAGCTGGTGACCCTGTGGTTGAATTGGGGAAAACCTGGAATAAGCTGAGGAAGAGGGTGATCCTGTAGGAAGACCAGCATTCTCAATTAATCTGGACTACCAAGATCTCTCAGACACTGGCCCACCAATCAGGCAGCATACACCAGCTGATGTGTGGCCCACATACATATACAGCAGAGGACTGCCAGGTCTGAGTTCAGTCAGAGAAGATGAGCCTAACCCTTAAGAGACTGGAGGCTCCAGTAGGGAGGACTGGCGGGGTGGCCCAGTAGGGAGGACTGGGGGTGTGGCCATGGGGTGGCGGTGGTGGGAGATAGAGATGGGGTGGGTGTGGGGATGGGTGGGTGTGGGGACATCTTCATGGAAACTGGGTTGGGAGAGAGGAGGCATGAGATGTGGAACAGTAGTGGGTGGACCAGGAGGGATAAAATCTGGAGTAAAAAAAAAAAAAAAAAGATTAAATAAAAATTTTAAAAAAGGATTAACGAATTAGTAATAATATAAAAAAGTAGTATTTGAAATTTATTGAAATCCAGATCTAACTGTGTGTCTAGTAATAAATCTAGCAACTCTCCGCCAAAAGAATTAACACAAACTAATTTCTCATATTTTTACCTTCTCATTCTCACTTTACCTGCAATCTATTCTTTGTATACTGGGCTGAGCAATTAAACACACAGGCCTTCAAAGATTTCCATGTTTAGCTTTGTGGAAATTTGGTACAAATGATACAAATGAATAAAAAAATTAAAAAAAATGGAATAGGGACATTCAGGGAAGAGAGGTTGTAGCAGTGTGTGGAGTTGTAAATTAACTAGTACACTGAGTAAATAATTTTGATAGGAAAGAGAAGCAAATGCTGCCAATAGCTAGACATCAAATGCCCAGGTGCTGCCTTTCCTCTGACTAGGTTGATGAGTGCTTTTGTTATAATTATTATTGTTTTCAAAATCTTCAGGGAAGAATTTAACAACAGGTTTGTAAACAAAAGTCTCAACTACAGTCTCAACCAAAGGAATGGAATCTCAGATATCTTCTAAAAAAAAAAAGATAAAGAAAGAAAGAAAGAAAAAAGAAAGAAGAAATAGTAATGGTGATGTATGCAAGGTGGAATCTCAGCAAACATCCAATTGGAGAGCAGAATCTGTAAGCTGTTGTCATGATGTGATATTTATGAGCAGAAATAAAAGATTCCTTCCAAATATTAAGGCTAAAATTTATAATACTGCTAAAATTCCATTACAAATACTTCAAAATCATTCTAGCAGAAAAGGACAGGAGAGCGTCAATACATATGTTATAATGTTACCTGGATTTTGGAAATTCTTTTTTAATTCTAATATGGGAATCATCATTACTTTAACTGTTTGAGCAAATTGAAAACCCAGCTGCTATTACTCAAGTGGTGGGGATATAGAAAATCTACATTTAAGCAAATTTTAATTGAACATGCAAATTGGAAAACTCCAGAGTTGCTGAAGTGGAGAGCTGTGATAAATGTCAAATAGCTCAGACTCTTCAAAGGACAGGAGGATATTGATTTCTTTCATTAAAACAAAAACAAAAACAAAAACAAAAAAACCCAAAAACTGATGTATTCATCTGTACTGATACCGTCAAACTTTTGACACAATAGGTTTGTCCTGTCAGTGAAACAAACAACTGATGAAACTTGATCACCCATAAGGCTGAGAAAAGTCACTTTCTAATCACAGCATTATCATAACCATTATGTGAGCAGAAACTCAGAAATGCAAGGTAAAGCTGTACAAACTACATTCTATTCCTAGAATTATATTTTCATGACAATCTAGAGGCAACATTGCTTCATATATAAAGGAACAAAATTTTGCCCTGCAGTTTGAAGACATATTAATGTCTTGGATTATTGGTACAAAGTGATGAAGAAAACACTTGGCTGAAAGATCATTATCAAAATCTATTAAATCATATAAAATCAATTACACTGTTAACTTAATATAAGTAAAAGACATATTTAATGAATAGTGCATTCCTTTAAAAAAGATGATTGTGTTATGTGTTTATAATTAATGTAAAGAGTAGTAGTTCTGTGAGTATGTGTGTCATTTTCATATACACTTTATTTTGGTTTACCCATATATATAAAATTATTTATTGCCCTCTATCTGTCTTCCAATTTCTGTCTTCAGTGTTTGTTTCCCATGTTCCTAGCAACAATTGTTCCAACACACTCTCCAACTTCTTCTATCAAAGTCTCCTTTTCTTTTCTCAGTAAACTTTCACTTTCTGACCATGTCTTAGTTAGGGTTTATTGATGTGAATAGACACCATGACCACTGAAACTTTTAAAAAGAAAACATTTAATTGGGTCTTGATTAGACTTAGACGTTTAGTTCATTAAAATTATGGAAGAAAGCATACTGACATGCAGGTAGACATGGTGCTAGAATTGGAGGTGAGAATCTACATCTTAATGAATATCTGAGACTTCAAAAGCTGTTCCATTGACACTCTTTATTGAAGAAGACCATACTTAATTCAAACAAGAACAGACCTCCTAATAATGCCATTCCATAGGATTCTATGGGGGCCAATTTTATTTAAACCAGCAAAACTACTACCCATATTCACTCCCACAAATTAAAAAGAAGGAAATACTTTGGTAAAATCACAAAAGAAAAAAAATCTAGACAAGCATGCTCATCCATGCATGAGAACATTGCAGGACATAAAATAGAAAGAGCCAGACAAAAAGACACTCCCTATTAAGTATTCTAATCCTTATAGTTAAAAACAAAGGACAGAATAAAGACATGTTTAAAGCTGCAAGATAGGAGACTCAAGTCAATATAAAAGCAGGCCTGTTAGAATATCAGATGTTTTTTTTTTTTGTACAGAAACTAAAATCCAGGAGAGTTTGGACCACCAAAATACAATTAACTGAAAAGTTGGTTTGTGTAAATTTAAAGTGTTGAGGTCCTTAATCCACTTGAACTTGAGCTTTTTACAAGGAGATGAGAATGAATCAATTTGCATTCTTCTACATGCCAACTGCACTTGAATCCTCACCATTGTTGAAAATGCTCTCTTTATTCCCAATGGATGTTTAGCTTCTTTGTCAAAGATCAAGTGACCATAGGTCTGTGGGTTTATTTCTGGGCCTTCGATTTTATTCCATCAATCAATTTGCCTGTCTCTGTACCAATATCATGCAGTTTTTAGCACTATTGCTCTGTAGTACAGCTTGAGGTCAGGGATGGTTATTCCCTGTAATTTCTTTTATTGTTGAGAATAGTTTTCATTATCCTGGACTTCTTTGTTATTCAAGATGAATTTGACAGTTGCTCTTTCTATTGCTATGAAGAATTGAGTTGGAATTTTGATGAGGATTGCACCAATCTGTGATTATTTTTGGTAAGATGACCACATTTACTATGTTAATCATCTGATCCATGAGCATGGTAGATATTTCCACCTTGTGAAGTTTTCAATTTCTTTAAGAAACTTCAAGTCTTATCATGCAGATCTTTCACTTGCTTTGTTAGAGTCACACCAAGATATTTATATTGTTTGTGACTATTGTGAATGGTGTCCTTTGCCTACATTCTTTCCCAGCCCATTTGCCCTTTGAGTAGAGGAAGGTTAGTGACTTGACTGAGTTAATTTCATATTCAGGCAATTTGCTGAAGTTGTTTATCAGCTGTAGGAGTTCTATGATGGAAATTGCTGTAGGAAGAGCAATGTCTGGATTCATCAGTCCTACTTGAAAGGGAGGGAAAAGAATGAGAGTGAGAGAGGAGGGGGCAATCAAAAGCAGGAATGAGGAGATCTGGAAGAAGTACAGAGGATCAAGAATTTTTTTTAAAGATCTATTATTTTATGTATATGAGTGCTGATGTACACCTGTATGCCAGAAGACGGCATCAAATTATATAACAGATGGCTATGAGCCACCATGTAGTTGCTGGGAATTGAACTCAGGAACTCTGCAAGAGGCAGTAATGTGATCTTAACCACTAAACCATACTCTTCAACCTGAGGATCAGAAAATTGAAAGGAGGTGTGTAACAGTGGGGGTTGGAAACTGGGAATAGCTAATAGAAAGTCCCAGATGCCAGAAAAGAAAGAGGTTCTCAGCACCCAAGGGGATGACAATAGCAGAAACACCCAACAAATCGGAAATAGGACCTGTAGAGACCATATATTGTGGATAGACATAGCCCCTGATTGAGGGATATGGCCACCTACCCATCTCAAAATTTTTAACTCAGAATTGGTCCTGTCTAAAGGAAATTCAGGGACAAAGAGTGGAGCAGAGAATGAAGGACAGGCCATCCAGAGACCATCCCACCTAGGAATCCATCCCATCTGCAGACACCAATAATAGACACTATTGCTGATGCCAAAAAGTGTTTGCTGTCAGGAGCCTGGTATAACTGTCCCCTGAGAGGCTATGCCAGTGCCTGACTTATATAGATGCCAGATACTCACAGTCAACCATCAGACTGAACATTAGGACATCAATGGAAGAGATAGGGGAAGAAATAAAGGAGTTGAAGGGGATTGAAATCCCATAGAAAGAGCAACAATATCAACTAACAGGATCCCACAGAGCTCCCAGGGACTGAATCACCAGGCAAAGAATATGCATGGAAGGATCATGGCTCAAGCTGCATATGTAACAGAGGATTGCCTTATTGGCATGAATGGAGGGGATGCCCTTGGTCCTGTGGAGTCTTGATGCCCCAGAGTAGGGGAATGCAAGATTAGTGAGGCAGGTGTGGGAGGATGGGTGCAAGAGCACCCTCATGAAGGCAGGAGGGAAGGGGATGAAATAAGGGTTTGCAGTGGGGAAACCAGGAAGATGGACAACATTTAAAATGTAAAATATAATAAAACCAATAAATAAATAAATACATAAATAAATAAAAGTTTGACAATTCCTTAGCCAAATTAACTAAAAAAATAGAAGGCAAATAAAATAATGTCAAGAGTGAGAGATAAAGACACTAGAAAATTTCAGAGAATTTTATAGATATGTCTGTAAACTCTGTGTTCCCCTAAATTAGAATATAAAATAAATAGATAATCTCCAGATGCACAGACCTATCAATTAAACCATGATGAAATACATAAATAAAAAGCTCCAGTTACCATCATTGTTATTAAATCAGTAACAAAGTCTGCCTTCTAAACTATAGTTTACAGAACTAGAAAAGTTATTACATATTCCACTAGACCATCAAAGAAGGGGTCATTCTAGTTTTACTCAAATTTTTCCATAAATTAGAAAAGGAAGCAGTGCTTCTCAACTCTATTTATGAAACTACTATTATGCTGGGGAGGGAATAAAAGCAAATAAAGTATATAGAAAATAGAAAATAAAATTATATATATATACACAGACATATATACATACATACACACATACATACATAAACATACATAGATCTCTTGTATTTGATAACACTTCATCATAGTAACAAATGCAAGAATGACACCAAAACACTGGATACTCATCTGATGCATTGTGTTTAAAATTGTGTTTAAAATATTGTGACAATTGTGTTTAAAAAGGAACCAGTAAAAGAACTATATTCATAGTAGTTAATGAAACAAAACATGTACGTCTTCAAGGAAAGAAAAGTCATTCTCAACAAAATGTTTAAGCAACTAAAGAAACTAATTGAGAGAGACATTAAAAGTTAGGCAGAGCATAAATTCTATTTTCAGATGCCTCCACACGATTTTCACAATAACTGCATAGCTGTATTTATGGGCAAGAGCAGACAGATATTTTCTTTTACAGAAATCCTTATCTGTAGTATTTTGTTATTTGCTTTCCTGATGATAGCCATTTGAAAGGTGTGATATGGAACCTCAAAATAGGTTTAGTTTTAATTTGTGTAATGATCAAGGGTTTTGAAAACTTTTCAAATATATTTATTATTTTTTTTTATTTTCTTGTGTGTACTTTTTACTATCTTTATATATACTTGATATTAACTCATTTTGTAAAGTACAGCTGGCAAAATTTTCTTCCAGGATATAATCTGTATATTTACTCTGCTTGCTGGTTGTGTGTGTGTGTGTGTGTGTAGAAGCTTTTGATTCTTTTAGATACATGTAATCTTTTTTTTGAGAAGGAGTTGTAAAGTTTTCTGTTTGTTGTTTTGTCCACTGGATATTGTTGACTTTCAAAATCTATGCTGGCTGCTTATTGTTCCTTGCATCAGACATGATAAGGAAGTGGAATTTCCAATGTAGGGAATAAAAGTTATTAGATGAACAAGTCTACCCTTTGGATGTTTACTATAACAGTTGTGTCATTTATTAATATTATGAACTTGGGAAATTTCTACTTCAAGTGCTTTGACTCCCCAGGATTATAATGAGAAATATTATTGTGCCAAGATTATTATAAGCAATTTGTATTTAATTATTACATGTAATATATCGAAGAAAACTGAATACTAACATAACATAGCATGCAATACTATGAATGTTTGTTGTTAGGATTGTTAGCATATTTAAATATGATTGAAACATGACACTTTTTTAAAATTATCATTCATAAACTACATAACTAGCTAGTTATCAATCATATATTATGCACATAATATTTGACAACAAATAGTTCATTGTATTCTTGGAGAAAGAATTGAATCACTCATGTCCAAACTAATATTGCTTTAAAAATAACTAATTACTTAGAATTTAGTTGTTAGATTTGGAATTTTAAATAGTGAAAGTGAACTTTTAATTACATTCATAAAACTAATCTGTTAATATTTTGACATTTCTATCTGTATGTTTGGGGGGATGACCTAGCCACACATATTAATTAAAAGACTACTAGATATATATTATTTGCCATTGTTAATTCCTGTGACAGCAGTGCCATGTGTGGCAAGTTCTCTCACTGTACCCACTGCAGTAGGTCATAGGGAGAACTTAGAGTCTAGTGGTTTATGATATTTATTGTAGTTAAAGCAAGCTTGGGGAAATTCTATATGGATAATCAAGTTAATGGCTTAAGAACTTCATTTCTGACATAATCTACAGGTATTAACATGCTTCAAAACCACCTAACAAACAGCATGGCTAAGTTATCTGTTCTTTGTAGTCTGCGTTAAGTTATTCATATGAACCTGGACCCTGCTATTGGTATGTTTGTTCAAGTGGACGTTGTAGTTTTCTTCCTGGAATTAGAGCTTAGCCTCTGTTCTTGGACAAAGTGGAGTTTCTTCAAAATGGAGTTGGTTGGGATTTATAACAATTGCTTATATTTTCTAATCAGAAAGTTTAAATATCATGCAAACCTGCAATTATAAATTGTCATTTTCATCTGTAGCAGTTAAGACCAGGATTGGTACTAATGTATATATAAAGACAGTAAAGCTTAAAAAAAAAAAAAAAAACTTTCACTCACATGGACCAAGACCTAACTGCTACTGCTTTGAGCACTGTACTCTTATTACATTCTACCAGAGAAAAGGACAGAGGTTTTCTACAATATACATCACATAATGTTGGAATGAAGCAAATAACAAACTTGCTATTAGTATTTCTGCTGACTGCAGATATCCTGGCTATAGAGTGTGATGATCCACAATACATAGAAATCGATGTGAAAAAAATTGACACCAGCTTCAAGGAATCATAATGGCTATAATTTATGGGGAAATGGACAGAGATAAGATCATTACATGGAGAAGAGATGCAGACAATGACTGAGAAGTATAATTAACAAAGTCATGTACTAAATTCTATTCTGTATTTGATTGATTAAATCATACATTAAGACTTAAAAGCATCAAATTCACTTATCAATTGCTTAACTGTATATAAAAAGGTCAGTAGAATTTAAAGCAATATAACAAACCCAGTATGTAACAAGTTAAATCATATTTTAGTATCTAGTAAAACTGAGAGACAGTAATACAACAAAAATATTATTAACAAAAGAGTTGTACAGAAATTTCATAAATATAGAATTAGTCACCAATATGCTTAATACAACTATTGTAAATCATATGAATATATTCAAATGTTAAGTGAAAGGAAGACAAAGTGGAGGATGAAATTACATATTTTAAAATACTGCTATAATTTTTAGCTATGTGTGGTGTTGAAAAACCCTGTGGCTATAGAATTCATGTGCGCTAAAATGAGGACTGCAAGTTCAAGGGTTGCATCATATATAATGCATATCATATACATATATATATATATAGTATAAATACATATATATGTGTGTATACATAAATATGCATGCAAATAAAGTATATGATTACTGAAATTAAAATTATACTGCGTTGATTATTAACAGATTCAGAGACACAAATATATAAACTATTTGACTTGATCGCAAGTCAGAAAACAAATTAGACAAAAGAGCAAACATCTGACATGTTAGAGAATATCAAGTAATGTATCATGAGATATTGATGTTGATGGAAATAGAAAGTATTTGGAAAAATAATATTGGTATTTTGCATATTTTCCAATTACATCTAAAAAGGTAAATTAGTTCCAAAAAAGAAATTAAATAAAATCATCATGAGAAGAAATAATTATGCTGTGGAAGACAGACTTCAACACTTTGGAGGGTTACAGGAGAAAACATTACTCAGAGAAGTGAGTAGAACATTATTCTTCTCTAAAGCTGTAGGAAATAGAAGTTAGTGACACACAGATTTTTAAAATGCTCAAAAATAAAAATACATTCATCAACAAGAGTTACCAAAGGAGTGTGGGGTACAATTGTGTAAGGTCTAACAGAGAGAACATTCTTGTTAGGTACAGGATTTGTCTATAGTCCACATAAATTATTTTCATAATCAAAGAAATTTAGTTGCTTAACAACTAGAAGCCTAAATACATAAGCCACATTTAGGAGAGACTTCTGAGATTTAGTAAAAATATTTTTTCCAGACAAAATGGAATGTTACTTAATGTAAATATTTATTTACACAAAATAATTAATACTAAAGTAGTAATGATGTTGTTCTTGTTAACTCCTCATTATCTTGATCTTCAAATAAAATGATTTTTTTTAAAACCAATTAAATATTTTGAATTTTTAAAAAGTGTTATGACCATGAAATCTTACTATTTCCATGGTTACTTTATTCCCTGGATCTTTTTTAATAACTTACTGTTAATGCTGGGTTATCAGAGTAGTTGTCTGTATTAATGAATGTCCTATCCATCTCATATCAGCATTTTCTCCATTCAATTATTGTATGGGTCCATGATTCATCCAAGAATGATACCCTGGACTCAAATAGTATGAAAAGCAAAGAGTATTTTATTCTGCAGAAGACTAGCATACTGGGGTCTATCATCTTTCAAGATGGAGGCACCTGAGTGAACATGCAATTCTTATTTAAAGCACATTTGGAGAATTCCAAAGAGAGATAGTTGACCTCTATCTTAATCTCTTGGTTCTATCTCTAGGGATATTTCAGAACTATTGCTGGGGTGTGGGGAGCTGGAACCTGTTGTTGGGGAAGTCTGGAAACTTGCTGAGAAATCTGGACATGGCTGCTCACCTATTCTCCTTGCCTCAGGCCAGGTGGTGGGGCAACTTCTGAGACCTGGACTTGCCCATTTCTTGGAAACAGATTTAGGCCTAGTCACCTGAACTGTCAATTTGAAGCAGTCATAGAGTAAGCCTGTCTCATGATAATGAAAACAAAGAAGGTTATCTCAATTCTAGCTGTGTATATACATATTGTCAGATATATCACAATCTGTGTAAATATGATTTTGCTTATGGATATTGAATTTTTTAACACGGAAAAGAATTAACAAGAAATTATTTGATATTTGTTTGGAATTCTAACGGGGACACAAATAGAAAAAAAGCACTATTTCAGCACTATTGAATGTTATCTTAATATCATGCAAACATGAAATTTTACTATAACAATATTCACTCTTCATTATCTATCCGGAGAATTCAAATTATTGCATAGAATTTTTATAAACTACATATTTTGACATGCTTTATTGAAGTGAAGTGCAAAGTCTTGCTGTTATTATGTTTTATTTCTTCTTAGTTCAGACTGATCTCAAACTCATGTTTCATCTGTCTTGATACAGAGATTTATAGGACTCACTCATGCCTTTCTCTTTAATATTTTTTTTGATATGAGCTGTGAGTTTCTGAAAGTTTGCTTTCAGGTACCTTTAAGAGGAAAGTGTCATATATGACAATTTTGTGCCTTATTATTTTTTGTTTCTTATCCTTTCTTACACTTAACAGTCACTCTGATAAATCTTAAACCAGACTTGTATTTATCATGCAGTTTTATATTAATTTGTTTCTAAATAAAAAAGAGATACATGGGGATGCTTTTGAAACATTACAAATACTTTTGGAATAATTTTATTCTAAAAAATATGTGAACATTAAAATCAAACATATGCAGAACATAGAATAATTTATACACAATAGTTGTATCTTTTCCATATGAAATGTGTGATCATTACCATGTGCTGAATTCTAATATTTGGCACCACTTGCTGAAGTCAGCTATATTGACTTTAGAAATTTCTTATTTATGTGCTGGCTCAGGAAAAAGGCTTTGTTTATAATTACAAAAATCCAAATAATCCAACATGTTCATTCTTACTATCATATTACTGATTAATCTTAATTAGCTCCTTTTTTCTGAGTAATGCTGCTTATATCTATATTTTCTTTTCCAAACTTTTACATAAAAATATTTCATTTATTATTTTAAAATTTTTATCATAATACACAGCTGATGAAATACTGTGAATTACTCATCTTTTGATATATGTATCTGACAGTCACTGCAATCTTGTATCATCCAGTCTTAGTTTCTATTAAGATTTCTGTAAATAGGGAAAATAAAAATTTAGAAAATTGTTCAGTGCATTTCTAATTTACATAAATCTTTGCTATGCTTCATATTTATGCCATTAAGTAATGATACACCTATTAAGGTGATGAGTTTTAAAACACAAGTAAGTATGAAAGGGCTTGTGAAATGTTTGAACTCTGTTGTTGATAATTTTTGTATCATTTTATGCTTACAAACAACTTACTAAATTCATCCCTTGTGTCTGGAAAAAAAGACCTAGTTTGTTTACTTCATGAAGATTAATATAACTAAATATGTTTTATTGAATTAAATTAACAAAACTTCATTCTATAAAAATATTTAAGTTTGTTGGATGGCCATTTTCAGTTCTTAAGACAGTTGTATTTAAAGTATAACTACCAAAGGAACTGAAATGTGTTTCTAATAATGTAACTTTAAATAATATGATAGTGAACATACATTGTAGGGCTTTGAGGGTCTTCTGCCTTTGTCTGTCTGCCTGGTTGTTCTGTTGTAATTTTCTGCCCAGTACCAGCTGCCCTTTAACAAAAGTCACATTCATTTCTCATACAAAAAAGTATAACCATAATGGGAGAAGTTTTACAGTTTATTTTTTTGAGACAATTAACAGCAGATCTATGTCTTTGTCTTAATATTGCCTTTTGGCCAATAGAGTCCAACATAACCTTCTTTGACCTCACCTCTCCAGAGTGCTTTTCCCAATGCTAACTCTGGGTTTGCATTGGAATTGGCTACATGGTGGACTTTGGGCTCCCTGAGACATAAATATTTAATTAAATATAATATAAATATGTTTACTATTACTGAATGGAATTAATCATGAAATTAGTAATATAATCATATAATAAAATTAAAAGTACACTAATTTCATTAATTGGAAATTCATTATTGTAAGTAGCTGGAGATTCAGTCTAGAAACAAATTGATCTGAGGGAATTTTTGAAAGATGTTTAAGTTTGTAAAACCTAATTGAAATTAAAGTTAATATACCAATTCTGCAAAAAATAAATAACAATGAATTGAAAATTAGAAAATGAATAATAAAATTAAACATTTTATTTGATTTTACAGTACTAGATATTTTATGAGCTACACATATATGCTAAGTATTTTGAACTGTCTATTATACAATGATGTAGAGAGTATACATTTAAGTATGGTTCTATGTACATATTCAAAAAACCAGCAAGCATAATGTTACATCTTGACATGTTTTGCATCTTTGAGACTTTATTTGAATAGTGTTGCATAATAATTTAACCTTCCATCCATACATTATCACTTATGAAGAAAGATATATAGGAAAATTTTGTAACAGGTTTGCTGTGAATTTTTTTCAATTTCTGTGATAAAACAACAAAATACTAACTTAAGGTGGAAGGTATTTATTTCTTACAATTCCCAGATAAGAGTTCATGATTATGTAACACAAAGCAGAAACTCAAGGCATGAAACTTCTTTTAGAACTGAAGTTGAGGACATGAAGGAGCTCTGTAGTCATTTGTTCCTCGTGGTTATCTTAATTTGCTTTTTTATATAATTCAAAATCATCTGGCTATGTCCCCTCCTTCCTAAAACCTTAGGCGGGATTCTTCCACACAACCATTATTCCAAGAAAAGATTCCATATGCTTGCCAAGTCCATATGGAAGCCAAGTTCATGAAACATTTTATTCACTGAGGTTTCTTTTCCCAGATGTTCTAAGTTTGTGCAAAGTTCATAAACAAATAAAGAGCAAAACCAAAACTAACCAGCATAGAAACCAATAATTTCCTCCTGTTCTAAGTGTCTTAACTTAGTCCTATGCATTATACTGCTAATAATCTCATGTGTTTAAACACACATTGAACTCCAGAGGGGATTATTTATTTGATCTTAGGTGAGTAAGAACTTCCTGGTTTATAGTTCTACAATCTAATGTCAGATATTTAGCTAGATATTTGTGTATTTAGGATGAATTTTAGTGAACATTTTATCTTTTTTCTGTTTTATGCTTATTTTAACCTTGAAATCTTTTCTATCTATTTCATAATATATTATATGTATGTAGCAAAATACACAAATCTGAGGATAGATCATTCAGTGATTGTAACTGCAGAAATGTCTACATACATACCATTCTAAAACTGTTAAGCAGTCACATATCTCAAAAACTTTCCAAACTCTATTTTGTTCTCCCCTTGATTCTATTATGAGTAACATACTGCATGGAAACAAGTTACAATCATGAGAATGCATATTTATTTTCAAGCTTACATAGTAGTTTGGGTAATTCCAAGAAAACACAGGAATAACTACTACAGGTACAATGAAACAAATCTATAGCTCTACAGCTGGATAGCCTAAGGCAAGATTGTTTGAAGGCATCTGGACCTCAAAGATTGCTTATTCTATATGAACAGGATATTATTTCAAATAAAAGAAATAAATAGATAATGAATAAAATGTGTAGTCTGTGAGGTGTTTTCTGATTAAACTAAAAAACAAGCTATTTTTCTGGAAGGATTCACTTGCCTTCCCCCTACCAAAGAATTAATTAGAAGTAACATTCTGCTTTAAGATGGTTTTCTTGCTAATCTCCAAAACAAGTTCAATGTCATACTGTTCTTATCATGATTCATCTTTAGCACAATGTGAGAATTTCAGAAAAGAGGATATTTTCATGTCAGATAATTTTTAAAGTAAATTGAATTCTTAGAGAATTATCTAGAGAAACAAAGTAATATCTGTAATCTAGTATCACATATGCAGAAGGTGCTTTAATTAATTGATTTCCCATATATCTAACACTCACTACCCTAAACAATTTTAAATCAAACATTTCAAAGATTATATGTTACATTGTATACTATCATCCTTTTGAAAACATTAAAAAAAAAGAACATCAATCCATTGTTCCAAACACCTATCTAATTCCTCTTGTATACTCAACACATTAGTAACATTTTTTTGTTAAATGATAACAAAAGTAGCTGTCTTAACTTCTTTTGTCAAAGAAATTGCATAAGCAGTGGTGCAAGCAATTGATGTAATTAAAGCTGTTATAGCAGCAACAATCAAGCCCAGTACCCTCTGGCTTCAGCTTAAAGCCTGACTCATTTCTTTCAGTACTTGCAACCTTTTTTTCAGAAGACAAAGGACAAAGGTTCTGTGATACTCGGGGCAAAAAAAAAAAAAAAAAAAACTGTTTGATAGACCTTCATAACTGACATGCCGGGTTTTAACACACAATTAGAAAGTTCACTATCATTGGAACATACATTAAATACTATATAAGAAACAAAAGTAATTTTAACTTGACAATTAAAAGAGCCTTAACACATGTACTAACATTTGTTTGAAATCTAGATCTTATCCCAACTTTATCTCTTGCTAACATAACTTCATAAAGAACTACAGCTAACTTCCACATATGTCTCTGAAACTGTAAAGAACCAGATTTCCCAATGAAGACTGTTATTTCCAATATTAGATTGATTCTAGACCAGAACATGATTGAGTTTGAATAAGCAGTCACATTTAAGACAAATACAAGAGTCATTATAACTTCCCTTTTTGATTCTCTGTTCCACAAGTTCTAAAAACTTAAAGCAAGGAAGTTTGTCCCTTTAGGGATATAGGTACTCAAAGGTGGGTCAGGAACATATGTTCTATACAGCTTCCATCCACTGTCAGGCACTCAGTAAGTTCATAGGTCAGAATCATTCTTTGTCCTGTCATCACATGTCTTACCAAGTTGCTCTGGCAGCTACCATGCTCCTTCAGCATCCTGCAGAAAAAAAAAACACAAACATGCCCTCTTCCTCATGTTAAATACCTGATCAGGATCATGCCACATTTCAGAAAATGCATCCTTCCCTTTCACCTATGCATAAGCATGTCTAATTTCAGAATGTCATAGACACTCTACAGCAGAAAGTTTCTTGGCATGCAAATTTTTTGAAAAAAAATTAAAATAGAAATAATATGCTTTAAATAAATTTTGTGGTATAAAGAGATATACCTCTCCATTTTTTATTTTATGAAGATACTGTTTTAAAGTTCTTTGAGCCTCTTCCACATTGTCCTTGACATTTATAAAGAATCCCAGTAATATGGGCAATATTAAATTGCTGCTAAAAAAGTCCCAAGTGTTCGACTGCAATAGCCAGTTCCCTTATCACTTTTTCCTTTTTTTTTTTTCATTATTGGATACTTTATTTATCCATATTTCAGATGTTATCTACTTTCCCCATTCCCCTTTCCACAGCAATCCCTTATCCCATCCTCCTTCATCCTATTACTATGAGAGTGTGCCCCACTCATCCACCCACTTCCACTTCCCCACCCTTGAATTCTCCCTCACTGGAGCATCCAGCCTTCAAGTGACTAAGGTCCCCTTCTCCCACTGATGCCTAATAAGGCCATCCTCCACTGCATATACAGCTGGAGCCCTGGGTCCCTCCAAGTGTGCTCCTGGGATAGCTGTTCAGACCCTTGGAGCTTAGGTATTGTTGCTCCCACGATGGGTCTGTGAGCAGCAAAATTATAGAATATTGTTCCTTACACAATTTTTTTCTCATTCTTTCATTAATTTTTAATTTTATGTAGCCCATTGATGTTATACTTGAAAGATTTCTCTTTTCAATCTTTTGTTTTTCAGTAGGAATTTATATTAATCTAAACACTGGCACAGTGCTTGTAACAGGATGTCATAGACATATGAATATATGAATATTCAGAGAGTCTTTGTAATCCTCAAAATTAGTGGCAGATATTTTACAACTGTACTCATGTCCTTAGACTGATGGGTTCCAGAGCTGCTGGAATTACAAGTGACTTCATTTTATATCCCTCTAGATGATTTTATCATGGATAGTCCTTATGTCAGATTTCACATGAAGGTTTTATGCCTAGTGTGCTTTCTCATGTGGCATGAGAGCTCATCCAAGTGAGAGAATTCCCATTTGCATCCAGGGTACTTGCATTTGCAGGGCTTCTTCCCAGTGTGTTTGCAAATATAGCCTTTGACATGGAAAATTTTGAAAAAGACTTTCCACAGTTTCAGATAGGGCAGATGTAGGCCTTCCCTTTGTTTTGAGTAGGGTTCCTGATGTCCTTCTTTCTGTCTGAGGGATTTCCTGGTACAGGAAAGCTTGAAGAACATGCTGAAGGTTGTCCTGGGGACAAGTGGGTGTTGAAAAGTATAAGACTCTGTCATCATAAGGCATCTGTCTACTAACAAGGGACATCATCCATCCTCAATTACATGTCTGGTCATCATTGGCAGTTTTCATCTGCATGCCAGGGAAGGTCAAGTCAAAGTTGGGGTTGTCATCTGCATGTTGTAGAAAGTCTGGTCACCATTGGGGGTTGTTATCTGGCTCCCATAGAAGGTTGTTTACAATCTGGGGATGTCATATGATATCCATAGAAGGTCTAATCATCATTGGGGGTTGTTTTCTGACTTCCACAGAGAGTCTGGACACCAGTTCTCTGAGTCCTGTAGTAAGATACATTAGTGCTAGGAATCATTGTCTGACCCTCATAGAAGATCTAGTCACCATGTGGGTTGTCTTTTGACCCCCATAGAGACTTTGGTTAGCAACAGATGGTGTCTCGTTGTTTCCATAGAAGGTTGGCTAATCACTGGGAGTGGTCTTCTGATTTCTCTGGAGTGCCTGGTTACCACTGAGGGGCATTTTTTGACATTCATAGACAGTCTGGTCAATATTGCGAGTTGTCATCTGACTGCCATAGAAAGTTTGGCTACCTTTACAGAGTGTCATCTGAAATCCCGTATGTCAAGTCATTGGTGGGTATTGTCATTTGACTCCCATACTAGAGTCTGGTTAGAATCATGGGGCATTATCTGACCCCCCATAGAGAGTCAGGTTAGAATCAAGGGCATTTTTTGACCCGGATAGAGAGTCTAGATTCCATCGGGAACTGTCATTTGGTCATTATAGCAATTCTGATACCAACTGAGAATCTTTATCTTATCTCTGTAATCATTCTGGTCACTACAGGTTGCCATCTGATCCCTATAGATTGTCTGGTCATCACTGTAGTTGTCACCTGACTTTTATTGACATTCTGGTAACTATTGAATGTCATCTTCTATGCCCATGGTAAGTGTGATCAGCATTGGAAGTCATCATCTGACCTCAATAGGAGGCTTGGTCATCCTCAGAAATGACTGGACAGTCTTCGAATGAGGTTTAGTCACCACTGAAGTTCACCACAGGGTCCTCCTGAAGAGTTGCTAACTGATTATCATAAAGAGTGTTTATCTGGCTCTCTTCAATAAAGTCTGTCACCTTGTTTTCCATGACTACTGTCTTCTGGTATCCAGTGAGTAAAGTCTGGGAGCTCTCCTTGATATTTGTCAGCTGGAAGCTTGCTGTGGATATTATCTAGTCAAAGGCACAGCTTCTTGGTTTACAGAAACAGTCTTAATTGGCTCTGCAAGGCATATATTAAGGGATTTTGCAGGGTGTGTTGTTAAAACTGGCTGGAGAATAGTAGAATATTCAGAGATCATCACTGTGGAACCACAGGAAGTCATTACTCTGAGCTGACTTGCACTGACTGTCCTCTACAGGGGCTCTGAGAGACTCAAAGACCTAAAGCTAAGCTGTATCTCATACCTGGTCCTTCTATGGCAGGAAAACTTGGAGAAACTCAAATGCATCAAATGTTTGGAGAATGGAGTTAAGCTTTTTGTGGAACTATATTTTCAGTTTTAAATACTGAAACAGATCCAGAAAGTGGGATCCGATGGAAACAAATAGCTGATATGATCTAAGTTGACTGGGAGAAACTCATTCAGAACCTCTTTTCAGTCTTATACAAACCTAAGATACATTTTTAAAAAGTATTGTATGAAATCTGGAGCCAAACATTTTATTCAAATTACATAACTTTAAAAATCAAATACATTTGATTAATGTATGTATACAATTGAAATTCTATTATGAATATTCTGAAATTCTATTACGAATAAACCCAATAACATGTCATAGAAATAATACACTCTAAAATATAATTAAAAAATGATGATTTGAAATTAGCTTTAAAAAACAAGTCAAGCTTTTGTATTTCTCCTATCATGAGTTATTCTTTTAGTATATCCCCAATGTGGTAAATGGAACCTATGTTGGAATAACAAGCTATAATCCATAAATTTATTAAAAATGATTAAGTTATACAGTGTAAATAATATTGGCAAATTATAAGTTTCCATGCTCTTATTATAGTAATCTTTATGTTTTTTTGTAGATATCCTAAAATATTGAATATTCTAATACATTTTTCATAATATTTTGAATTAGCCTGAAGCCAAGAATTAAAGAAAAAAATTTTTCCATCAAAGTAATTTTCTGATCACAAAAGTTTTCTACAATTTTAGCTTGATGACATCAAATTATAATCTAAGTAATATCTACAGGGAAGATATTTATTGACAAAATGGGTCTAATTGCCGTTTGTTTCATTCCTGTGAAAAAATACTAAAGAGAAAGAGGTTAAAATAGAGGAGAGTCTATATTAACTCAATGAGTAGTCCTGTTTCTTCTGTGTGATGTAACATAACACTATGGTAGCAACAAGTGGTGGGGAAATAATGTCTATTTCTTAGCATCTTGGTAAAAAAGAGAAAGTAGAAAAGATAGAAAGAGAAAGATGCAGAGAGAGAGAGAGAGACAGAGAGACAGAGAGACAGAGACAGAGACAGAGGACAGAGAGACAAACACAGTGACACACAGAGACAGACAGAAAGATTTAGTGTGGCAAGAAAGCTCAACAGATAAAGTATGTATTAACCAACTTGAGAAACTGAGTTCAAATTCTTAGGATTCATGTAAATTCTGGCATGAATGTAATTTTTAAAATACTATAATTCCTGATGAAGGATAGGAGGAATAAATAGGAAAATACTAGAGGAAAAAGGATTATCTGTCCAGAAGTACATAGCAGTGAATAATAAAAATGCAATGTGTCAAACAAAATGAAAGACAAGGATAGCTCTCTGAGTATGCCCTCTGACCATCTTGGCACAAGAGTACTAACACACACACACACACACACACACACACACACACACTATTCACACAAACTCATAAAAGAAAAAATAAAAAGATCAGTCCTTATGAGGTAAATGCTGGAAGTTTTAATTCAAAAGTAGCCAAGCTAAATAAAGCCATCCTCAAATATGGTAGATATTTGAATATTCATGGCAACAGGGAGTGGCATTATTGGCAGGAAAGGAGAAAGGTTTTTCCAGGCTACCTGTAAAAGCATGTCTCCTGTTTTGTGCCTTTGGATTAAGACTTTGGATTCCTACCTCCCCCAGGTCCATGTAGGCTGCATTTCTTTTGCCATGATTCCTGCCATGATGATAATAGACTGAATTTCTGAACTGTGAACCTCAACTAAATGTGTGCCTTTATAAAAATTTCCCTGGTCATGATGTCTCTTCACTGCAATAAAACCAAAACTAAGAAAACTATATATAGGGAGATAAAGTTGGAGACATCACACATTAAGCTTGAGATGCCTGTGACCCCTGATGATAAGGAAGAAAAACCTGAAAGAGGTACTGTGTCTCAGAGCCTGAGGCTATGGCCTCTTGTTGGCCCCAGTATGAGTACTGAGAGGCCTCAAGGCCTGCTTCTTTGGCACAAGCACTTTGTGAAGTCATTTCTGTAACTACTCTTAGTACTTATCATTCTCCTTATCTATTTACTGTTTCTTCTCTTTTTTCTTAATTAATCTGGTATTTGGTGACATGGCAAAACATAGTAGGGACCCCCTTGATATTCAGAAACTAGACATTGATAATAATATTAAAGTATAGGCTGTTCATGAATTCAAGAGAAATGTATGTTACAGTCACTTGCTCTAGAAATAATGGAGAAGAAAGTAACCTTAAGCCACAGACAGAAAGATGAGTAAAACTGCAGATGTTCTCCCAGTCTTAGTGTCAATTCTGTATAATAAAAATAGGACTTTTTTTATCATAAAACTGGGCATTGAATTACATATAGATATTTCCTAGAAAGTCACCAATGAGTTCTTTGAGTTCAGGGATGATGGTGGCAGCCCTCTAGGAATTCTCCAAACAGGTGAAGTGAGAATATTTTTGTAAATAAACAGATGGGGTTCAAAAATTACAACGATTGCAGTGTCAGCAGTATGACATCATGTCTGCCCTTTTACGAAGCCGTACTGTCTCACACATGTCTGAAAGATACTGACTTTGTAACCACAATAGTGTTGTCTCCGACCTCACTGGAGACTGATAGTTAGAAGATATAAAAATAAATTGTGCTTGCTGTAAATTTTTTATGTTTGAGATTGTATAGTTTCCTTTTTTTTTCTCTTCTAAATCTGTACTATTCTGTATGTTGGCATACATAGAAAATAGAGAATAATTTAACCCCCCCCATGAACTTTGTAACCCAACTTCTTTGTATGATTTCAGTAAAAGACTGAGGCTGAGTCAAGTCTATATGAGAACTCTGACTCCCAAATTCAGTGGCTCTCACAGCAAAAAGAAATAGCCTATCAGTATTGCATCTTAATTGTGTATTTTCTTACCTTGCCTACCAGGTATCCCTAGTACTTGGTGAACACCAACTCTTGTCTGGATTGGACCCTGGCAGGTCAAATTACAATGGTTTGTGTATAAATAGATTCACAGTGTATCTGTGCTTCTAAACAGCCATAAGTGGTTAGAAAATGTTCTTTGAAAAATTCATACTTGATACCTTTATTAAAAACTAATGAGAACTTGATTAAGAAACAGTAATTTGCCTTAAAGTTTGCACCTGCACTGGGAGCTCTAGATCTCCATCCACTCAGCCCACATCCAGACACAGCTTAACCCCCAGGAGTTCTGACATATCTATGACGAAGGTGAGGCCCCAAACCCACCCAGTACCTGGCCTAACTGGGAACTCACTGAACCCAGAGGATGCAGGTATACCACCTTCTGACTTGCAACTATGCCTAAGGAGGAAGCTGTGGTCCTGTCTGCCTGAACCCTCTTCCACACCTAGAGATAGCTTGACCTCCAGGAGTTTTGACACATCCAGGATCCCAGGCTCACAGGAGGAACAGGCACCAATCACTGACCACAAGACCAGCTAACATCAGAGATAACCAGATGGCAAGAGGCAAACACAAGAGCATAATTACCAGAAATTGATACTATATGGCAACAACAGAACCCAGTTATCCTACCATAGCAAGTCCTTCATACCCCAACACAATTGAAAAGCAAGATTCAGATACAAAATACTATTTCATGAAGATGATAGAGGACTTAAAAAAAAAACATAAATAGCTTCCTTAAAGAAATACAGGAGAACACAAGAAAACAAGTAGAAACCTTAAAGAGAAAACAAACAAATCTCTTAAAGAAATATAGAAAACAAAATCCAACAGCAGAAGGAGCTGAACAGAACCCTCAGGATCTAAAACTTTAAACAGAAACATTAATAAAAACACAAAGGGAGACAATACTAGAGATTGAAAACGTAGGAAAGTGAGCAGGAGTTGCAAATGCAAACATCACCAACAGAACACATGTGATAGAAGCGGGAATCTCAACCTAGCAGATACCATAGAAGATATTAACACAATAATAATAAAAAAAATACAAAAAGCAAGAAGCTCCTAACTCAAAACATCCTAAAAATTCAGGAAATAATGAAAAGACCAAACCTAAGAATAATAGGTATAGAAAAGAAGATTACGAATCAAAGGGCCAGTAAACATCTTCAACAAAATTATAGAACAAATTTTCCCTAACCTAAGGAAAGAGATGCCCATAAACATACAAGAAGCCTACAGAACAACAAAAGATTAGATATAAAAGAAATTTTTCCCATCATATAATAATCAAATCATCAAATGCACAGAACAAAGAAAGAATTGAATGTGGTAATGGAAAAGGGCCAAGCAACAAATAAAGGCAACTCTGTCAGAATTACACCAGATTCCTCAACAGAGAAAGTTGAGTGAATTTCATATACACACTAAGAAAACAAATATTCCAGCCCTGTATACTATATTCAGCAAAACTCTCAATTACCAAAGATGGAAAAATTAAGATACTCCACGACAAAACCAAGTTTGAACAATATCTTTCCACTAATCCAGCTCTACAGAGAATAATATAAAGAAAACTCTAAAACAAGGAAGAAAAGTACATGCCACAAAAGAGAGGAAATTAATCTTTAACCTTCTCACAATAAACCCAAAATTAAGAACCACATGATCATAATTCTACTTCTAACAACAAAAATAAAAGAAGAAACAATTATTGGTCCTTTATATCTCTCAACATTAATAGACTTAATTTCTCAATAAAAAGACATAGTTTCACAGACTGGACACATAACCAGGACCATTTTGCTGAATACAGGAAACACACTTCAGTAACAAAGACAACACTACCTCAGAGTGAAAGGTTGGATGTAGCCGCTTGTGGCCACGGATAACTGGGTTCACCGAAAGAATGGCTGGGAATAAAAGGGGACAGAGGGTGAGTGAAGATGAAGCCAAGACAAAGTATTTTGATTAAGGCTCAAAAGTTTAATGTTCAGTTCTCAATTTAAAGGGGAAGCCCCACCTCCACCACTGAACCTCTTTTTCTTCAGCCGGCATGAGTGAGGGGAGTCATCTTAAATCACAGCCGGAAGTGTCTCAAGGCAAGCTCAACAGGCAGTCTAGTCTTCTGAGCTCCTGTAGCAGGCTGTAAGTGCAGCCAAGGTGGATAACACCACCTTAGTCCTATTGTTTTTGGTCTACCTACGTCATAAACAAGGTCTTTCAGCCTGCTCAAAGCTGGGGGAAGGGCACAATGCCCCTTTTTGGTTTTAAAGATGGCAGTGTCAGCAGCTGGACAGGGCAAATTTTATCTTATCCAGGGTAGTGAGTGGTGGGGCGACTGTGCCTGGTTTAGGTTGGCATCTAATATTGTTCCTATATTACCATAATCAAGGAAAACATACATAGCATATTGATGTATGTCTCTGTCTTAGGTTTCTAGGAGCTCAAGAACACTCTTACCCATCTTTGACTAACCAGCCATCATTGGCACACTCTTTCTCAATACAGACCAAAGCCACATTCAGACCAAAGGACCTGTGGGCAATGCACTCAATGTAATTTTTCATAGTGATGGATAACTGCCTTGATGAATAGCCGAGCTTGCTGAGAGTGATCCTGTGTGAGGGCAATCAATCTGCTTAAAATATGAGGTTCAAAGGTAAAAAGCAACAGGATTATCTAAGCAGTGTAGAAAATAAGTTTGAAAGCAGAAATGTTCTAGTATCTAATCCAACTGCTAGTTAGCAGGGATTATATCCTAAGTCTGGCACCAGGTATATAGTGAGTGGCTTTAAGTAATGATAAAAAATACTCTCTAGTAAGAGTGGAGACTATATGGCATGTTCACTCAGCTGACTCATAGGGATATTGAACCATCTTCGTCATTAGAGTCATAATTATTAGGCTCAAGATATGTGTCCACTTGATGGGCCAATCTTTCAGGCAGCCATTGGGCTCCATTTTCATTTTCTGAGAAAATACAGATCCAGCCAAGACCCCAAATTAAAACAGGGTCAGAACCATTCCAAGTATTAGTTAGGGTGTCTCTCTATTTACCTTGGCAAATGAGCTGGAAGTGACTGGATGCCAGTGCTGATCTACTGTAGACTGACATTTAGCATCAGTTTGCAGAAAATTTAAAACAAATAACACAAAAGCAAGGTGTGCTTTTGCTGACCTTGGGGGATATAATTCCCCTTTTCAGTTATTAAAAGCCAATTATTTAGAGTGTGATGTGTATGTTTAACAATTTCTTGTCCCATTGGGTTATAAGGAACCTCAGTAATATGGATAATATTAAATTGTCCACAAAATATCTCAAATGATTGACTGTATAGTCCGTTTCATTGTCTATAATCTTATATGGAACACCAAGCATAAAAAATAATGTAGGCAATAACTAATTATAATTTTTAGTTGTTTTTCGTGTTAAACAGTTGTAACTAGAACGTCTAAAAAGTGTCAAGTTACATGTACAAATTTTAATTTTCTTAAATCAAAAATGAGTAACATCAATTTATCAAAATTGATTAGTATAAGTCTTCAAGGCTCAACACCATTATAAAAAATATGAGGACACTGAGAACAAGCTTTTGCAATTTAATTTGTACACTTTCTAGAAATGTAAAATTATTTTCTCAAGCTATTATTATTTTGATGATATATGGACAAATTGTTTTTGTAAGGTCTATAATTTGTCTAGTATAAAATTCTGTTTTGGCATTGCCTTGGGTTCTAGGTAATTTAATTTGAGCTCTTAAATGTCTTATAAACTTAAGAAACAGTACATATTTTTTTTAAATTAAGCTGTACAATTTGAGATTAGTACAATTTTAAGTAATTATAAACTATGAGCCATATACTGGCTATGAGTATATAAATTGAAAACTTGATTTTTTTTTTTTTAACATTTTAGCATTTTAAACAGTGGCTACAGTGTATAATTTAATTATTTCTGTTGAAGCAGAGGGAAAGTCAGGAAAAAGAACATGTGATATAATTACGTATCCTGTCTTCTCAATAAATCAGGCATCTTTAAATACCGTAAACATTTTTTTATGGGCTGTATGTAAATTTATAGGAAATACAAAAGCATGTATAGAGGAAAACTGTAACAACTTGTCTTATGGATAACGATTATCAAATTTGTCTAAAAAGTTTGCTATGTAATAAACCAAATATTATTTTTTATTAACCAATTTATTTGTTGTTTTGAATAAGTAATAAACATATCTTCTAAAATACTTTTAAAATTCTATCTTACAATTTCATATTAACACTGTGATAGTTTCATAATAGGAGATTTAAACTTTATTTATAGATGATGATGGATAAATCTACCTTAATGGCTTCTTTTGCCAAAGGGCTGCTGTGAGCACATGAGTAGCAATAACTCAAACAGCCAACAATTTTTCATAGTCCATATAATTAATCTGTTGATAACTAACAGCTTATTCTACTTTCAGCAAAGCTATTTCTCTATTAGTTAATTGTCAAGGGGTATTAGGACTTGTATCCCCTTGAGACTATCAAACAGAGGTTCAAGATTTCTTATGGTAAGCTTAAGATTAGGTTTTAACCACTTAATATCTCCTCACAACTTTTGAAAATCATTAAAAGTAAACCATTTTTTGTATGTACACCTGTAAGCCAGAAGAAGGCACTAGATCCCATTACAGATGGCTGTGAGCCACCATGTGGTTGTTGGAAATTGAACTCTATATTTTTAGTTGTGAATCTAGCCTTTAACAGCTGAGCCCATCTCTCTAGTCCCAACTATCTATTAATATTGGAATTTTCTGTGTCACAGTCTGACTAAGATATAACTGAGGTCCCTAATATTGAAAAGATATTACCTTTGAATCTTTTCTGGAGCAACAAGCACACTAAAATTTTAAAGCTCCTTGTATGAGATCAAAGGCTTGCAGAAAAACTCCTTCAGAAAAATCTGCCAGTCAAATATACAATGAATAATATACACTGAAAGATTCAAGTTCTTAACTTTTTGTATTAAAGCAACAATAATTTTTTTATATGTAAGGTTATTAATCATTTCTTGAGGCAAAACTTTCTAATGATATCACTTCAAAAATTACAAGTAAATTCACTGAATGTAAACCTCTCACCTTTACCAGGATGGCAAATAACAATCTTCTAAATCTATCATAATTTTATATGGATTTAGTGGAATGGCAACTGGAGTAGGCAAGTCAGGCTGTAATGCCACATTAGTTTCATAAATCTTAAGTTTGAAATTTGTTTTGGCTTTATTAAATAACCAGTTCCTTGTAGCTGAGTGAGAGTATCAGATTGAAAGCCAATCTTGTCTTCTAATAATTGTCACATCAGCCTCAGTATCTATTATTTCTTCAAAACCTTTTCCTTCAATTATTAGCTTAAAATTAGATATCTTGCTAGTAATAGATCGGACCCAAAACACATCAGAGGAACCAAAGCTATCTTGTCCTCTCTCATTCTCAATAAATTTGGAAGGAAGCAGATGAAAAGGAACTGAAACAAGTTGAGCAATTCTTTTGTTAGGAGCCACAGATATAATGCCATAGAGGGAAGCAGACATAAGTTTAATTTCTCCAGCATAATCATTATCTATAACTCCTGGCCCATAATCTGTCGTGAATGTCTTTGAGTCTGAGACTGATGCCTCCCCCTAAGGAACAAGCAAGATAATAAACAAATTCTGGAAAACACATTTCTAGGGGCTGGTCAGAATTACCAAGACAAAAGGAATGTCTGTTACCCAAACTTTTGTTGAGCCCAGTATGCACTGACTTAATTTAAATGTAAATGTTCTTAATCTCGGTTTATATCTTGAGGCCTGGTGCAAAGATTATCCTTCCTGCAGAACTGTACTGTGCCACAGCTGTTTTTAATACTTTTATTCAACTCTACCTGCTGTCTCCTCTTTTCTATAAACATGGGCAAGTTAAATAATCCCAGACTCACAATTGGACTACAACTGCAGCCAATGGCATAGTGGGAGTTTAACTATATTTATAAGTTTCATTTGCAATATTAGAATATAACCATAATTTTGAGAAACAAAACCAATTTTTAACAATGTAAACAATCTATTTTCTCTAAAATCAACACCAAGTAGATTACATTTATGTTACAAAGTTTTGTTGTTAGTTCTTATATATGAATGCATGATAGTTCAACTTTTAATATTTCATTAAAGGGACATTGTTTTTAAATTTTATCTTTATACATGTAGTTTCTGATTAACTCCAACCCTGAGTTAACCAGTTTTAAGCCAACTTTCTCTTATCAAAATTGCAAATTTTTAATCATACCCAATGACTTATAGGCCAATAATCTATAACCAAGATGTGTAGACTATATTTATACTTTTAAAACCAATTAGAAATAAAAGTGAAGTGGCAACACATCTTATATATTTAGACTAAACAAAATTTCTTGCTTTTTCTAGCTGTAATTTCAAGAGAAAAGCACCTTGTCACAGAGATTTTTCTGGGACAAACAACTCTCAGCTTCCCTATAGGATCTAAGAGCAGTTTATATTGACAATCAATTCCTGGAAATGCTTCTCCAGCTCAGCTTGACTGTTAGCTACAGTTGTAGGGTAACTTATCTGTGTACATTAAGACTGCCTTTAAAACAAAGATAAACTACACCAAAGGGTGGATCAAGCAATTTTAACAATCTTTTCTTTTGAATATGAAACATAGAACAGTCATTGAACAATGAAACAAAAACAGACAATTAACACATGTGAACATTGGTGAGCCAAGGACAGACAAAAGACAAAGACTTCTAGGAGCCAAAGAGAAACTCAGGATGTCTCCTGAATTTCTTCTTGCTCCTAGGAGAGCTCTGATTTAACCTTTTCATTTTTTTTTCTGACACAGCTCAGAGAGAAGACAACTACTTTTCTGAAACCCCTTCTCTATCTCATAATCAAGATATAACTCTTCATCTCTTTCTTTAGGAGATGTAGTGGTGGCTATTGATAGTAACACCTCAGTTCCCTATTTTCTTAATTTTCCAATTCCTTCTAGCCCTGCTCCTTTTGCCTGGGATGCTCTTAGGCTGCAGGCAAATGCCTATTTGGAATTCTTCGGTCCCATAATTCGCTGTCACCCATACGAGATGTTGGCGTCGGGTCAACATCTATTCAACCTAGACCCATATCCTCTTAAACACATTTCTTTCAAACACAGCCATAACTAGCTAGCATCAATGCTGTTCATTGCTTACCAAGTGCTCAAGATACTCTTCTTCTTCCATTTTCCGTGGAACTCTACCCAAGACAGTGTTCTTCAGCTGATCCCCTATTTTCAGGTCCCACGTTAGGCACCAATCTGAAGCTGCCTGCAGCCAAGAATAACTGGATTCACCTGAAACTAGGGCTGGGAATGAAAGGGGGATGGAGGGGGAGAGAAGATGAAGCCAAAACAAAGTATACTGATTAAGGCTCAAAGTTTACTGTTCAGTTCTGAATTTAAAGGGGAAGCCCCACCTCTACCACCGAACCCCTTTTTCTACAACTGGCATGAGTAAGGAGAACCCATCTTTAATCACAGCCAGAGGTGTCTCAAGGCAAACTCAACAGGCAGTCTATTCATCTGAGTTCCTGTAGCAGGCTGTAAGTGCAGCCAAGGTGGGTAACATCACCTGGGTCCTATTGTTTTTGGTCTACTGTGGTAAACAAAGTCTTTCAGCCTGCTTAAGGCTGGGGGAAGGGCGAAGTTTGAAACAAAAATTTCCAAGCAAGTGGTCCCAAGAGACAAGCTGGAGTATCCAATAGAACTGACATTTAACCAAAAGTTACCAAAATACTCATCAAAGTTAAAAAATCAACCAAGATGAACTCTCAATCTTGATCAGCAATGCCAAAAATGCAAGAATAACTACATTTGGAAAAAAATTACTGAAGCTCAAAACACATATTGAACATCACAAAATAAAAATAGGAGACTTCAGCTCCACACTCTCAACAATGCACAGATTATGGAAATAGAAACTATGCAGAGACATAGTCAAACTAACAGAAGTTATGAGCCAAATCGACTTAACTGATATGCACAGAATATTTCACCATGAAACAAAGATTATACTTTCTTCTCAGCACTCCACTGTACCTTCTCCAATATTAATCATATAATTTTAGACATAACAAGCCTCAACAGAAACATGAACGCTGAATTAATCCCATATATTTTATGGGACCACCACAGAAAAAGGCTGGTCTTAGATAACAGCAAAAACAACAGAAAGCCCATATACACATGGAAGGTGAACAAATCTCTAATCAATGATAGTTTGGAAAGGAATGAAATAAAAAAAAAGAAATTAAAGCCCTTTTTTTTAGAATATAATCAAAACGAATGCAAAATATACAGAAACTTATGAGACAAAATGAAAGCAGGGCTAAGAGTAAAACTTACAGCTCTGAGTATCTCCATAAAGAAATTAAAGAGATAAAACACTAGCAGGTCAATGATACATCTGAAAGCTCTAGAAGAAAAAGAAGCAAATCTACCCAAGAGGAGTAGATGGCAGGAAATAATGAAACACAGGGATGAAATCAACCAACTAAATATAAAGAGTGCTATACAAAGAATCAGCAAATTTAGGAGCTGGCTCTTTGAGAATATCAACAAGAAATATAAATCTTCAGCCAAAATAACTACAGGGTATCCTAATTAACAGTAGCAGAAGTGACATGGGAGAGAGAAGTGCAGAAATTGAGGAAATTCAAAAAAGTCATCAGATATTACTATAAAAGCCTATACTCAACAGAATTAAAAATCTAGATGAAATATATATCCAAAATCTAGATAGTTATTAGATACAAAAATTAAATTAGGATCAGATGAATCATCTAAACATAAACATAAATATAATGTTGAAACATAAACATGTTGAAACCTAAACATAAAAATAATAGCTAAGAAAATAGAACCAGTCATTAAAAGTCTCCCAACCAAAATAAGCCCAGGCTCAGATAGCTATAAGGCAGAATTCTATGAGACCTACAAAGAAGATCTAATAACAATATATTCCAAAAAAAAAAATAGAAACAGAAAGAACACTATCTAATTTGTTCTATGAAACCACAGCTATAATAATACCTAAATCACACAAAGACTCAATAAAGAAAGAGAACTTCAGACCACTTTCCTTATTATTTCCTTATTACTGATGCAAAAACACTCAATAAAATTCTCACAAATTGAATCTAAAAACACATCAAAATGATCATTCACTATGATCAAGTAGGCTTCATTCTAGGGAAGAAGGGATGATTCAATATACAGATATTACTTAACCTAATCCACTATATTAAAAACTCAAGGAAAAACACACATGGCCATTTATTATATGATGAAAAAGTCTTTGACAACCTATAACACTCCTTCATGTTAAAAGTATTGGACAGATAAGGAAGTCAAGGTCCATATCTAAACATAGTAAAAACAATATAAAACAAACCAATAGTCAACATCAAACTAAATGGAGAAAAATTTGAAGTAATCCCACTAAAGTCACGGACAAGACAAGGCTGCCCACTCACTCTATATCTATTCAACATCGTACTCAAACTTCTAACCACAGCAATTAGAAAAAAGGAAGTCAAATGGATACAAATTGGGATGGAAGAAGTCAACATATCACTGTTTTCAAATGATATGAGAGTGTATATAAGTGAACCAAAAAAACCCACCAGATTACTCTTATAGCTGATAAACAATTTTAGCAATGAGGCTGGAGAAAAAAATAGCTCAAACAAACCAGTATCCTTCCTCTATTCAAAGGATAAAAAGGCTGAAGAAAACATTAGGTAAAGGACACCCTTATTAATATAAAATATGTTTGTGTGGTTCTATCCAAGCAAGTGAAAGATGTGTATGACAAGAACTCCAAGTCTCTCAAGAAAGAAATTGAAGACAACCTCAGAAGATAGAAAGATCTACCATGCTCTTGGATAGGCAGGATTAACATAGCAAAAAGACTATCTTTCCAAAAGCAATCTACAATTCAATGCAGTCCCCATCAAAATTCCAACTCAATTTTTCATAGAGATAGACAATTCTCAAGTTAATATGGAATAATAAAAACAAAATCAGGAATAACAGAAAATTATTATCAATAATAAAGAATTTATAGAGGAATTATCATCCCTTATCTCAAGCTATACAAAAGAGCAATAGTGATAAAAAAAAAAAAAAAAAAAAAAAAAAAAGCACATGGTATTGGTACAGAGACAGTCAGGTAGATCAATGGAATAGAATTGAAGATCCAGAAATAAATCGACACTTCTATGGTCACTTGATCTTTGACAAGTAAGCCAAAACCATCCAGTGGAAAAAAAAAAGACAGAATTTTTAATAAATGGTGTTGATTCAACTGGAAGTCAGCATGTAGAAAAAAAAATCCAAATTTATCTATTCTCATCACCTTGTACAAAGCTCAAGTCCAAGTAGATCACAGACCTCCACATAAAACTAGATATGCTGAATCTAATAAAAGAGAAAGTATGAACGAATATCAAACTCATCAGAACAGGGGAAAATTTCCTTAAGAAAACACCAATGGCACAGGCTCTAAGACCAACAATTGACAAATGAGACCTCACAAAAATGAAAAACTTCTGTGAGGTAAAGGACAGTGTCAGTAAGGCAAAATGGCCAACTCAAAGATTGGGAAAAGATCTTTATCTATTCTTCATCTGATAGCGGTCTAATATTCAATATGTACAAAAACTCAGAAAGACTCCAGAGAATCCAATAATCCTATTAAAAATGGGGTACTAAACAATAAATTTGCAACTTAGATATATAAAAAGGCAAACTTGAAAGATACCAGTGTTTAAAATTCTACAAAATTTACTGGAATACACACACACACACACACACAAAGAGAGAGAGAGAGAGACACACAGAGAGAGAGAGAGAGAGACAGAGAGACAGAGAGACAGAGAGACAGAGACAGAGAGAGACAGAGGGAGAGAAAGAGAGAGAGGACAATAATTTTAAAATAAGCTAAATTTTAAAGAGAACAACAAGCAAGGTACGTGGTAAACGTGAGAATTCAAAAGAAGGAAAGGAAAGTGGGAAGTAGTGGAATTATACAAAAACCTCAAAAATATAAACAAAAATAACAACAAAACATTAACTTAAAAAATATAAAAAGAATATAACAACAAAACATTGACTTTGCTACATCTGACCACTTATAAATACATCTATCTACATTATATATGCATATATCTTTCAGTAGCTTGCCTGAAGTCCCTGGTATCACATCTTGCTATTGCTATTCCAACTTAGATTAAGTGTTTGCTGTAGGCTTAAAAAAATTAATAAGAATTCTCAAATGCTTTTATAGCTCCTTTAGTCTACTATTCAAACATAGGGGATATAAGATGTAAAATAGGATAAAGGGATATGGATTTGTTTAGAAGCAGAACTTTGGAGTGATTCCAATCTCAGTGTGTTGGAATACCTGCAGACCTGTTCAGGATTGTCAGGATACAAAACAGTGGTCAATCATCAGTGGCTGTACAATCCAACAGAAAAAACTAGATCTCCGTGTAATCTGTATGAGAAGTGGGAATAACAGTCCACTGTGTGTAACTAACAAACCACTGCAAAGTCAGCTATGCAAGCATACCATCACTGTCCATTTAGTACTGTTTGTACTCTATCCAAACATTATGTGTTCTTTCATGGGTCTTGCTTGAACAAAACACCATAGAAGTCTGCCTAAGCAAAATACCATGAGAGTCAGCATCATTTGTCATATCCAAAAACTTCTACCTTAATCTGATCTTTCTTATATTCTAAAATCATATTGACCTTCAAAGGATTAAATATGTCACTTCAAGTTCCTACTAACATTCACTGAGAACATCTAATAAGAAAAGTACATGAGGAATTCCTTTCTTTCAATCTCTCTCTCTCTCAATATGTCTCTCTCTCTCTCTCTCTCTCTCTTCCTTATCCTGCTTTAGCATCAGGAAGTAAACAGGCCATAATAATCAAAAGGGATGTAAAACAAAATACTTATTTTGGTAAAACAAAACAATTAGATATTTTTGGTTTTCTCCTTATTTCCTGTCTCCTCCCAAAAGTATAGTAGAAGTCATCCTACTTAAATGTGTCCTAAATCATTTGGTTGTGTATTCAAGTAATATGGCATTACATGTAAAAGATTCCTAGAATGGTTGCTCAAGATGTCAGTAGGCAAGAACAATTTATTCCATCATCTGTTCAACTTTTCCATAGTTTTTTTTTTTTACATTGATATAAAAGATGTCCCCATCTACCCACACCACAATAGAATTGCGTAGAGGTCTCAAACTGCCAAACTGAGAGGACTGTAAGAAAACTGAGGATATTTCTTATAGTTCATCAATCTAATTAACATGATCAGTCAGCTGAGAAAGCTACCACACTAGGAACTCAATTGTTAAGATTATTTCAGATATTTTTAGATTAATGCCTTTGATAAAACTAGAATGGTGATGTTGATCTTTAGGGAAAGGTAATAAGGAATTTCAGCAAAAGAAAAATAGCTCTGTCAGCTCCCTATTACAGTCAATATATAATAAATTTAACTAGAATGTGAGCAAGTGAATTAATGGAGCTTTTGACATCTTAGCATAGGAAGGTAAACAAGATCACTTCCCAAAAATCTCTCTGAAAATTATACATCTTTCATGAATAAAACTAGTTTTGTAAATATACCTGTTAACCAAATGTTAAACAGTACTAAATTCATGATGACTTATCTTAAACCTACTTTCTCTACTCTGAAATAAGTTTAGTGAATAACTAAAATAGTAAAACAACTTTCACCAGGATAAAATGAAATGATGATATATACCATGCATAGAAAGTTTGAATATAAAGATAGACTCAGCACACAGGGCACAGGAGCTGCGAAGCAGCCAGGGACAGGATCCTACCAGTCTCCATCTGCCACCTGGAGCTAAGGCTGTCCCATAACCCTCTGCACCCCAATACCAACCAGGAAAGAGCTGGTCTCCCTAGGAATGCTGAAACACCTAAGATCACAGGCTCATGAGTTTACAGGATGTACAATCTCCAGACAGTGACAGTAAGACCAACTAATACTAGAGATAATCAGATGGAGAGAGGCAAGCACAGGAAGCTAAGCAACAAAAATCCAGGCTAGTTGGCATTATCGGAACCCAGTTTTCCTACCACAGCTACCATAGCAAGACCTGAATATCCTAAAACACCAAAAAAAGCAAGATTCAGATTTAAAATCAACATCTCTTGATGATAAGAGAGGATTTTAAGAAAAATACAAATAACAGCCTTAAAGAAATATAGGAAAACACATGTAAACAGGTAGAAGTCCTTAAAGAGAAAACAAAAAAATCCCTTAAAGAATTATAGGAAAATGCAAAAAACAGGTATAGGAATTGAACAAAATCATCCAGGATCTAAAAACAGAAATAGAAACAATAAAGAAATTATACAGAAAGACTACCCTGGAGATGGGAGCCATAGATACAAGTATCACCAACAGAATACAAGAAATGGAAGAGAGAAACTCAGGTGATACCATAGAAAACATGGACACAACAGTCAAAGAAAATGCAAAATCCAAAAATCTCCTAACCCAAAACATCCTGGAAATCCAGAATCCAGGACACAATGAGAAGAATAAACCTAAGAATAATAAGTACAGAAGAGAGCAAAGATTCCCAACTTAAATGGCCAGAAAAATATATTCAAAAAATTATAGAAGAAAACTGCCCTCACCTAAAGAGTGAGATCCCCAAGAACACAAAAGAACCATATAAAACTCCAGATAGACTGGAACAGAAAAGAAATTTCTCCCATCACATAATAACCAAAACACCAAATACAGAAAAAATAAGAAAGAAAGAAAGAAACAAAGAAAGAAAGAAAGAAAGAAGAAGGAAGGAAGGAAGGAAGGAAGGAAGGAAGGAAGGAAAGAAAGAAAAAAAGAAAGAAAAAAAAAAAGAAAGAAAGAAAGACTATAAAAAACATTAAGAAAAAAGGTCAAGTAACATATAAAGGATGATCTATAAGAATTACACCAGACTTCTCACCAGAAAGCCTGATGATCCTGGACAGATGCCATATCCTAAGATAACAAAAATGCTAGCCCAGGCTACCATACTCAGCAAAACTCTCAATTAACATAGATGGAGAAACTAAGATATTCAATGACAAAACCAATTTTACACAATACCTCTCTACAAATCCAGCCCTACAAAGGATAATAGAAGGGAAACTTCAACATAAGGAGGGAGACTACACAAAAGAAAAATCAAGAAACTAATCTTCCAACAAACCCAAGATAAGATAGCCACACAAACATAATTCCACCCCTAACAACAAAAATAACAGGAATCAACAATCACTTTTCCTTACCATTTCTAAACATTACTGGACTCAATTCCCTAATAAAAAGACAAAGACTAACAAACTGGATATGAAAACAGGACCTAGCTTTTTGCTTCATACAGGAAACACACCTCAGTGACAAAGAAAGGCACTACCTCAAAGTAAAAGGGTGGGACAATTTTCCAAGTAAATGCTCCCAAGAAACAAGCTGGAGTAACCATTCTCATATCCAATAAAATCAACTTTCAACCAAAAGATATTAAAGAAGAAAAAGAAGGAAGTGTCACACTCATCAACGGAAAAATCTACCAAGATGAACTCTCAATTCTGAACATCTATGCTCCAAATGCAAGGGCACCCACATTCACAAAAGAAACTTTACTAAAGCTCAAAGTACACATAGCACCTCACACAATAATAATAGTGAGAGACTTCAACACTCAACTGTCATCAATCAACAAATCATGGACACAGAAACTAAACAGAGACACAGTGAAACTAACAGAAATAATGAAGCAAATGTATTTAACAGGTATCTATAGACCATTTCATCCTAAAACAAAAGAATATACCTTCTTCTCAGCACCTATAGTATCTTCTCCAAAGACGAACATATAATTGGGCACATAAAAGGCCTCAACAAATAATGAAGATTGAAATAATCCCATGCATCCTATCAGATCACCACAGACTAAGGCTGATCTTCAATAAAAAGGAAAACAACAGAAAGCCCACATATATATGGAAGCTGAACAGTACTCCAATCAATGATAACTTGTTTGAGGAAGAAATAAAAGAAATTAAAATCTTTTAGAATTTAATGAAAATGAAGGCACAACATACCCAAACTTATGGGACATAGTGAAAGCAGTGCTAAGAGGAAAATTCAGAGCTCTGAGTGCCTCCAAAAGGAAACTGGAGAGAGCAGCACACCTGGGGCTCTAGCCCATACACCGACAACAAACCCAGATACTATTCCGGATGCTAAGATGTTCTTGCTGACAGGAGCCTGATATAGCTGTCTCCTGAGAGGCTCTGCCAGAACTTTACAAATACGGAAATGAATTCTCGAAGCCAGCCATTGGACTGAGCATGGGGATTCCAATGGAGGAGTTAGAGAAAGGACTGAATGAGCTGAAGAGTTTTGCAACTTCATAGGAAGAACAACGATATCAACGAACCAGACTATTCCCCAGGGCTTTCAGAACTAAACCACCAACCAAAGTGTCCACATGGAGGGACTCATGACTCGAGCTGCATATGTTTTAGAGGATGTCCTTGTAGGACATCAATGGACTGAAAGGCCTGGTCCTATGAAGGCTCGATGCCCAGTGTAGGGGAATGCGAGGGTGGGACCGGGAGTGGGTCTGTGGGTGGTTGGGATAACACCCTCATAGAAGCAGGGGAGGGTAGATGGGATAGGGAGATCCCAGAGGGGAACTCAGAAAGGGATAACATTTGAAATGCAAATATATAAAATATCCAATAATAAACAAAATTTGATTATGCAAGTATCTCAAAACTTGAGAAGAGGGACTATGAATATAGCTGATATGTGACTATTTTTCTCTATATTCAAATCTATTTTTTTTTGGATGTTATACAACATTTTAAAAAAATTGGTTTAAAGTTATGTATAAATCCTTAAAGGAAAAGCTCAAAAATCATTCAGTTGAATGATATAATATGAGATAACATCATGGAGACTTCACTAAGGAAGATGTGAATATTTAAACTCTTTCCTAACACAAAATGAAACATCTGAACTTTCTACATAGAGTTCAAAACTAATACACTGGACTTCCGCTTCTGGTCCGGGCCCAGGCAGCAGATCCCTGGAGGAAGCTCTGCACTGAACCTCACAAAACCCGGCAGAATTGGGGCACCCAGCAGCTCTGACCCAGGCAGTATCTCTGGTAAGGAGACAGCAACACCCACCCCAAACAGGGAGTGACTGGGACCCACTGGGACCCACTGAGACCCAGGGATTTACTCCTGGCCCGGAGCGCTGGCTCCTTCCGGTCTGGGTCGGAGCTCCCAGCAGATCCCAGGCGGCAGCTCTACACCAAATCCCACAGAACCCAGGGGAAGCAGGGCTCCTAGGAGCTCTAACCCAAGCAGCTTCCTACGCAAGGAGGCAGCAACACTTGCCCCAAACCGGGAGTAACTGGGACCCACCGGGACCCAGGTACTCACTCCTGGCCCCAGCACTGGTTTCTTCCGGTTTGGGCCTGGGCGCTCAGCAGATCTCGAGCGGCAACTCTGCAACCAATCTCACAGAACCCAGAGAAAGCGTGGCTCCCAGGAGCTCTAACTCGAACAGCTTCTTAAGCAAGGAGGCAGCAACACCTGCCCCAAACAGGGAGTAACCAGGTCCCACAGGGATCCAGGAACTCACTCCTGGCCCAGAGCACTGATTCCTTCCGGTCCGGACCAAAACACTGAGCAGATCCTGGACCCTAGCTCGAACCTCAGCAGCGACACCCAACCTAAACAGTTCTGACACAACCAAGAGAACAGGAAAGACAGGTTCCAGCCAGAGACAGCACAGGTAGCACCAAGGAGAACCAGATGGCAAAAGGCAAGCGCAAGGATACAAGGGCCAGCAACCCAGAACACATGTCATCATCAGAACCTAGTTCTCCCACATTAAGTCCTGAACTCCCCATATCACCAGGAAAGCAAGACTCAGACCTAAAATCACTTTTAATGATGATGATGGAGGACTTTAAGAAGGACATAAATAACATTCTCAAAGAATCCGAGGAGAACACAGGTAAACAGGTAAAAGCCCTTAAAGAATCACAAGAGAGCCGGTTGTGGTGGCGCACGCCGGTAGGATTTGCTGAAGGAGGCAGAGGCAGGAGGATCATGAGTTCGAGGCCAGCCTGGGCTACACATTTTTTGCCGGGCGGTGGTGGCGCACGCCTTTAATCCCAGCACTTGGGAGGCAGAGGCAGGCGGATTTCTGAGTTCGAGGCCAGCCTGGTCTACCGAGCGAGTTCCAGGACAGCCCGGACTACACAGAGAAACCCTGTCTCGAAAAAACCAAAAAAAAAAAAAGAATCACAAGAGAACACAGCCAAACAGGTGAAGGATTTATACAAAACCATCCAGGACATAAAAATGGAAATAGAAACAATAAAGAAATCACAAAGGGAGACTCCTCTGGAGATAGAAAACCTAAGAAAGAAATCAGGAGTCACAGACGCAAGCATTACCAACAGAATACAAGAGATAGAAGAGAGAATCTCAGGTGCAGAAGATACCATAGAAAATATTGACACAACTGTCAAGGAAAACGAAAAATGCAAAAAGCTCTTAACACAAAACATCCAGGAAATCCAGGACACAATGAGAAGACCAAACCTAAGGATAATAGGTATAGAAGAGAGTGAAGATTCACAACTTAAAGGGCCAATTAAAATCTTCAACAAAATCATAGAAGAAAACTTCCCTAACCTAAGGAACGAGATGCCCATAATCATTCAAGAAGCCTACAGAACGCCAAATAGACTAGACCAGAAAAGAAATACCTTCTGTCACATAATAATCAAAACACAAAATGCACAAAACAAAGAAAGAATTTTAAAAGCAGTAAGAGAAAAAGGCCAAGTAACATATAAAGGCAGACCTATCAGAATTACACCAGACTTCTCACCAGAGACTATGAAAGCCAGAAGATCCTGGTCAGATGTCATGCAGACCCTAAGAGAACACAAATGCCAGCCCAGGCTACTATACCCAGCAAAACTCTCTATTACCATAGATGGAGAAACCAAGATATTCCATGACAAAGCCAAATTTACACAATATCTTTCCACAAACCCAGCACTACAAAGAATAATAGCAGGAAAGACCCATTACAAGGAGAGCAATCATACTCTAGAAAGAGCAAGAAAATAATCCACCTCCAACAAACACAAAAGAAGATAGACACACAAACAATGCCTCCCCTTTTAGCAAAAATAACAGGAAGCAACAGTCTCCTCTCCTTAATATCTCTTAATGTCAATGGACTCAATTCCCCAATAAAAAGACATAGACTAACAGACTGGATACGCAAACAGGATCCGACTTTTGCTGCATACAGGAAACCCACCTCAGTGACAAGGACAGACACTACCTTAGAGTAAAAGGCTGGAAAACAATTTTTCAAGCAAATGGTCCTAGGAAACAAGCTGGAGTAGCCATTCTAATATCGAATAAAATTGACTTTCAACTTAAAGACATAAAAAAGGATAAGGAAGGTCATTTCATATTTGTCAAAGGAAAAGTCAACCAACATGAACTCTCAATTCTGAACATCTATGCACCAAATGCAAGAGCACCCACTTTCATAAAAGAAGCCTTACTAAAGCTCAAAGCACATATTGCACCTCACACAATAATTGTGGGAGACTTCAATACCCCACTCTCAGCACTGGACAGATCAGGTAAACGGAAACTAGACAGAAGTACAGTGAAACTAACAGAAGTTTTAAACCAAATGGACTTAACAGATATCTATAGCACATTTCACCCAAAAACAAAAGAATATACCTTTTTCTCAGCACCTCATGGTACCTTCTCCAAAATAGACCATATTATTGGTCACAGGACAGGCCTCAACAGATATAAAAAAATCGAAATAATCCCATGCATCCTATCAGATCACCATGGTCTAAAGCTGGTCTTCAATAACAACAAAGACAATGGAAAGCCCACACTCACATGGAAACTGAACAATACTCTACTCGTTGATAATGGGGTCAGGGAAGAAATAAAGAAAGAAATTAAAGACTTTTTAGAATTTAATGAAAATGAAGACACATCATACCAAAACCTATGGGACACACTGAAGGCAGTGCTAAGAGGAAAGCTCATAGCTCTAAGTGCATACAAAAAGAAACTGGAGAGAGAACACACTAGCAGATTGACAACACACCTGAAAGCTCTAGAACAAAAAGAAGCAAAAACACCCAAGAGGAGTAGATGGCAGGAAATAATTAAACTCAGGGCTGAAATCAACCAAATAGAAACAAAGAGAACTATATAAAGAATCAATAAAACCAGGAGCTGGTTCTTTGAGAAAATCAACAAAATAGATAAACCCTTAGCCAGACTAATCAGAGGGCAGAGAGACAGTATCCAAATCAATAAAATCCAAACTGAAAAGGGTGACATAACAACAGAAACTGAGGAAATTCAACAAATCATCAGATCCTACTACAAAAGCCTATACTCAACAAAATTGGAAAATCTGGATGAAATGGACAATTTTCTAGACAAGTATCAGTTACCAATGTTAAATCAGGATCAGATAAACCATCTTAACAGTCCCATAACTGCGAAAGAAATAGAAGCAGTCATTAAAAGTCTCCCCACCAAAAAAAGTCCAGGTCCAGATGGTTTTAGTGCAGAATTCTATCAAACCTTCAAGGAAGATCCAACACCAATTCTCTTCAAACTATTCCACAAAATAGAAACGGAAGGAACACTACCTAATTCATTCTATGAAGCCACAATTACGCTTATACCTAAACCACACAGAGATCCAACAAGAAAAGAGAACTTCAGACCAATCTCCCTTATGAATATCGATGCAAAAATACTGAATAAAATTCTCTCGAACTGAATCCAAGAACACATCAAAACACTTATCTACCATGATCAAGTAGGCTTTATCCCAGGAATGCAGGGTTGGTTCAATATACGGAAATCCATCAACGTAATCCACTACATAAATAAACTCAAAGAAAAAAACCACATGATCATATCTCTTGATGCTGAGAAAGCATTTGACAAAATTCAACACCCCTTCATGATAAAAGTCTTGGAAAGATCAGGAATTCAAGGTCCATACCTAAACATAGTAAAAGCAATATACAGCAAGCCAGTAGCCAACATCAAACTAAATGGAGAGAAACTTGAAGCAATCGCATTAAAATCAGGGACTAGACAAGGCTGCCCACTCTCCCCCTACCTGTTCAATATAGTTCTGGAAGTCCTAGCCAGAGCAATTAGGCAACACAAGGAGATCAAAAGCATACAAATTGGAAAGGAAGAAGTCAAAGTTTCACTATTTGCAGATGACATGTTAGTATACTTAAGTGATCCCAAAACTTCCACCAGAGAGCTCCTAAACCTGATAAACAACTTTAGCAAAGTGGCTGGGTATAAAATTAACTCAAACAAATCAGTAGCATTCCTCTACACAAAGGATAAACTGGCTGAGAAATAAATTATGGAAACGACACCATTCACAATAGTCACAAATAGTATAAAATATCTTGGTGTGAATCTAACCAAGCAAGTGAAAGACCTGTATGACAAGAACTTCAACACCCTGAAGAAAGAAATCGAAGGAGATCTCAGAAGATGGAAAGATCTCCCATGCTCATGGATTGGAAGGATTAATATAGTAAAAATGGCTATCTTGCCGAAAGCAATCTACAGATTTAATGCAATCCCTATCAAAATACCCACTCAATTCTTTACAGAGATAGAAAGAGCAATCTTAAAATTCATTTGGAATAACAAAAAACCCAGGATAGCGAAAACTACACTCAACAATAAAAGAACTTCTGGGGGAATCTCCATCCCCGATTTCAAGCTGTACTACAAAGCAATAGTGATAAAAAACGGCATGGTATTGGAACAGAGACAGTCAGGATGATCAATGGAATAGAATAGAAGACCCAGAAATGAACCCCCATACCTATGGTCACTTGATCTTCGACAAAGGAGCTCAGACTATCCAGTGGAAAAAAAGACAGCATTTTCAACAAATGGTGCTGGTCCAACTGGAGGTCAACTTGTAGAAGACTGCAAATTGATCCATACTTATCTCCTTGTACAAAGCTCAATTCCAAGTGGATCAAGGACCTCCACATAAAACCAGCTACACTGAAACTAATAGAAGAGAAAATAGGGAAAAGCCTTGATCATATGGGCACAGGGGAAAAGTTCCTGAACAGAACACCAATGGCGTATGCTCTAAGATCAAGAATTGACAAATGGGATCTCATAAAACTGCAAAGCTTCTGTAAAGCAAAGGATACGGTCAACAGGACAAAGCGGGAACCAACAGACTGGGAAAAGATCTTCACCAACCTTACATCTGATAGAGGGCTAATATCCAAGGTATACAAAGAACTGAAGAAACTAGATTCCAGACCTTCAAATAACCCTATTAAAAAATGGGGTAGAGAGTTGAACAAAGAACTCTCAACTGAGGAAACTCGAATGATTGAGAAACATCTAAAGAAGTGCTCAGCATCCCTAGTCATCAGGGAAATGCAAATGAAAACAACACTGAGATTCCACCTCACACCAGTCAGATTGGCTAAGATCCAAAACACAGGTGACAGCAGATGTTGGCGAGGATGTGGAGAAAGAGGAACACTCCTCCATTGTTGGTGGGATTGCAAGCTGGTACAACCACTATGGAAAGCAGTCTGGCGATACCTCAGAAAATTGAACATAGTGTTACCTGAGGACCCAGCTATACCCCTCCTGGGTATATACCCAGAAGATATTTCAACATGCAACAGGGCCACATGCTCCACTATGTTTATAGTGGCCTTATTTATAATAGCCAGAAGCTGGAAAGAACCCAGATGTCCTTCAACAGAAGAATGGATACAGGAAATGTGGTACATTTACACAATGGAGTACTACTCAGCCATTAAAAATAATGAGCTCATGAAATTCTTAGACAAATGGATGGAGCTAGAAAATATCATCCTGAGTGAGATGACCCAATCACAAAAGAACACACATGGTATGCACTCACTGATAAGTGGATATTAGCCCCAAAACACACAATACCTAAGATGCAACGCATAAACCTCATGAAACTCAAGAAGAAGGAGGAAGACCAAAGTGAGGGTGCTTTTGTCCTTTTTAGAACGAGTATCAAAAGATTCAACCAGAGCTCCCAGGATCTAAACCTCCAGCCTGAGAACAGACAGGGGCAAGCTGTCCTCTGAGAGGCTCTAACCAGCAGCTGACTCAGACAGATACAGACATCCAGAGCCAAACAGTGGATGGAGCTTGAAGACTCTTAAAGAAGAATAGGTGGAAGGATTGTGGGCCCTAAGGAGATAGGAACTGCACAGGAAGATCAACAGAGTAAACGAAACTGAACCCTTGGAGCTCTCAGAGACTGAATCACCAACCGTGGAGCATACCTAGTCTACACAGATCTAGCTCCATGGGCTGAACCTAGGCCTCCCTGCACATAGTTGTAAATGTGCAGCTTGGTTTTCATGTAGGTCTCAAACATCTGGAGTGGGGGCTATCCAAAACATGCAGCCTGTATATGGAGTATGGTCTTCTAAAAAAAAAAAAAAAAAAAAAAAAACAGTTGTTCAGTTACTCATGGAATATTATTTTTTTATATCTCTTGTATTCAGTTTGCAACTACTTCATTGAGAATTTTTGTATGTATATTCATGAGGGATACTGGACTATAATTTATATATTTTTGTTGGGTTTACACTTGATGTCACTATTTCAATATTATTTGCTTTGTGAAGGAGCTTATTGTGCTTCTGAATTTTTTTAAACATAACTCAAAAAGTATTGCTTGTTTGAAGGCTCTATAGAATTCTTGTATAAGTATATCTGACCCTTGGTATAAAAAAAAAAAAAAAAAAAAAAAAAAAAAAAAAAAAAACCTAATACACTAACTACAAATGTCCGTAACTATTGCCTGCTTCTGATTTGAATCTGAATAGGATTAGGATCCATTTGGTTATAATTTGAATTCTGAATAGGATTAGGATCCATTTGATTATAATATCATTTACTTACAATGGGGTATTTTTTAGTACTTGAAATCTAAGAATATCTTAGATATTCTTTATGAACAACAACTTTATGAAATATTTTAAAATCACAAACATTCATTTTACAGGATAATAACAGGACTATTTTTATACACTTTATTGACATTATATTTTTACTCATACAGAAAATCACTGCTTTGTAAAATCAAATGTGTAAAATAAGTGAAAACCACTAATTGTTGCCTCCATTTTGCTCTGTGTCCCCCTTGGAGGTAATGGTAGAAAAGACCTGAAATCAATGTCTCAGACTCCAGGAGTAGGTGAGAATGTGGCAGCAAGCTTGTGTGATAATTCTTGTGGAGTGCAGTTTATACCTTTCACCCGTGTTTCATTGGTCCCAATCAAGTGTGTCCTCCAAGTTGCAGTTCTTGAATGACTACTTTTGTCTGTGTCACCAATCTCTAGGCTCTCAGCCAGGCATTAGTTTGGCCCTTTTGCAAAATTTGCCCCCACAGCTGAGCAAGAAAAACTTGCTGTTTTACTGATATTTATTTAGAAGTGGCTACTACCTACTCAGTGATACCTGACCCTGCTGATCCTCCTCCACCTAATTTATTACAACATAAATCACAATCTTCAGAGTGTAGGCACATGGCCTTGATCAAATTAATTAATTATTAATGATAAAAAGTTATATCAAAATTAGAATAAGCAAATTAAATAATTTTGATCACTATTGGTGTAATAAGAGGAAAATAATAAAAAGAAAACAGCAAAACAGAACCATGTACCTGTTTCCTTGACAACTCTCAATCCAGCTGTCAGGTCAATAAAGAAAGGTAGAGAGAATTAGTAAGCATTTAAATTAATATTAAAGTAATTATTGACCACAAAAATATATTTTTCAAATAGAATATAAATTGTATTCATTAATGATGTAGAGTGCTAATTGTTTTCAATTAAGAATTATGGTAAACTGCTCCTAGTATTGTGACTTATGACATGTCTGCAATCCTAGCACTGAGATAGTAAAAGAATGAGGTCAATGCTACATATGCATACCTCTTTTCAAAAGACAATAAAAATTCAACCAAAACAACACCAACACAGATCTCGTCATAATGTTTCATGAATCATATAGGGAGAGGGAAGATGAAGTAAGAATTAAAGTCAACAAAGCCTCAAGCAGGGATATCTTGTGTGATTAGAGAATGAAATAAACACCTTTACTGCAGAACTTAGAAATAATGATTCTCATAGTATTCTCTAATATTGAGATTATATGATTGGTGACCAAGTCTTTGTGATGGCTACATAGACCCAGATTTAGGACTTGACCCCTGATCAGATCGTCTAATCAATGCAGGGAAATGGATTTAAGGGCTTCAGATTTCATTGTTTCCCTACTCTATAAACAACTTTAAATATCACATCTACCAATATAACTACAAGTTCTGTACTGTCCCTTTTATGGCCAGGTACATGGACTTTTGCATATATAGATAAAAGTCAATTGTTATACCTATGGAAGTAAGTTTCAAGGAAGCTTCTACAGTGACAACAAGGAAGTTATTTCTATAGGACAAATAACCAAATGTGTCACTCAGTAAGACACTAGCCCTTTTAATTCAAAAAGTTCAACAACATGCCCATACATTATCTTGCCAAGTTAAAATATTTAATAGCCTCATTAAAATTATTAAAAAAATGTTTTTGTCAAAAACACCCTGAAAGATTTTAAGAGAAATTGTTAAATGCAAAGACACTAAAGAAACACCTTCAGATGCACAAATGATTATAAAAACATGATATTTGACAAATATATCAAAATAATCATATGTAACTTAGACAAGGGTCTTGCTAAAATAGTCCAAGCTAGCCTTCAACCTATGTATGTGACCCTACTGAGTCTTGTGACGACAGCTGTGACTTACCAGACAAAATAATCATCTTAAAGGAAGTTGATCAAGCACAAGAATATATACAGATGTTCTTGAGAGTAAACAGCTTTAAAGCAATATTTTTATTTGGCTTTTACTCAAATGGCCAACTAATCCAAACTGAATGTTTGTAGCATCTACAGTTTCCATACATTATTTTTTTCCTAGTAAAAGAAATTCTCTTTATATTTAGATTCTTCTATACAAAGTTAAATATAAAATACAAGGAAGTCTTGAAATGCAATACTGGGTCTAGTCATAATTGCAGGCAAGGACAAAAGACTGTCAATCTATAAGAGATAAGAATGCAGTTTGTTTCAACATGATTTCATTAAACAGTGTGGGTTCAAATTTTATAAGTCTGATGTAGAGTTGTAGGCTTCGATTTTTCAAAAACATACTTTAATAAGGGTTCTTAAATGCTTTACTCCCCTTCTAGCCTACCACTCAACAGAGATAGTGGAAAGGAAAGCTTTTGGGGCAAAAGGAGATATGAACATGTTTAGAAATAGTTCTTTTGGGCAATTCCAATGTTTGTTGTCAGGATATCAGACATTCAGGTCACATGAATAAGCAGCAGTAGTATTTCAATCCACTCAAAAACACTATTCATCAATCAGCAATGACTGTTTGATCAAGAAGAAATTACGAGGTGCTTTCAATTGATCCCAGTCTGCTGAAGTGGTAAGAAGCTGCTGAAATATCACAAGAAGTTCTGTGATGTTTCTCTCTATAACATGACAAATGATGATAAGCAAAGAAGGCAAGGCAAACCAGTGTCACACAGTGTCATTCACTCTCTGTTGGATTGTATCTATACTCTTTCCAAACATCACATTTCCTTACAAGCATCTGCTCTAGTAAAAAATAATATGATCCTTTTCCAAGCAGTTTCCAGAAAAAAAAAAAATCACATGTGTTTTCTCATCAAAACATCCTCCCTTGTCTGTGCTTCAGCAAAACACCCTCTCATAAGAATTTCCAGAAAAACCTCACATAACAAAATTGAATTTCTGAAGAAACCAGAAATTTCTAATTCATATAGTAGTTATTTAGGAATATTTAATCACAGCACATTTTGAAACATATTTTCTAGTCATAATTAATACAATTATGTGAGGATAATAAAGCTTATATCATGACTATGTCAAACTCTTTATAAAATATGTGTGATTGGTTCTATATTTGACTTATTCCATAAACATGGATGCTATAGTTTGACTGAGAAAAAAATGTAATAAAAGTTTGGGTAAAAATCTGGTTCAGTCTCAGCAACACATATAGCACAGATATCACCGGGCTATTAAAAACCATACCCTCTCTCAGCCTTCTAGGAAGAAAACAAGTTAAATATCTCTTCCTTTGAATAAACAATCTGTGTGTTTAACATTCCTAGTTCCCCTAGTGCTCCCACACATAAATAAATCATTTTACAAAACAACTTATTAGAAATAATATAAAATAAAATTTGAGACTTTAGGGAGGATTTTATATGACAAAAGGTCTTATGGAGTAGTGCCCACAGGACTAATGCAACATGTAGAAAGATTCTCCTAGCCACTTGTGAAAAAGGACCATCAAACATAATGACTGAACATGTTTAAAAACATGAAGTTGAAAAAAATATAGTCAAAGGGATTTATCATACCCGTAAGAAAATGAACCTAATAATGTGGAAGCTATAATTCAGAATATCATATTTTACAAATATTGATGAAATAGGTGATGCTTGAATAAGAAATATAAATTATAAGGCATAACTGAAGGATAGAAACACTAAGTCTGAAACAGAGAAAGGATAAAAACTACCAAGGATGATTGAAAATACATAAATAAACATTAATTTATGTTTACATAAAATGCATATATAAAATATAGATATTATGATTGAATGTGTTTATGCATGTAAATAATTTAAATCAAATTATGCCATTTGGGATGATAATGTTCACCCCCAAAACCATAGACCTAACAAAACCTCTGGTGCTATTCAGTGTAAATATGTCTTTGATTTGTTGGTTACAGAAATCTCACAATTATATTGGTTGCCTCAACAAACTTGAATGAAAGACCCAATTGCTGAAGACATAGGAACTTGAAAATTAAAGTGAAATTCACCTGAAAGTCTTCTTCCTTAGACTGTCTATATTTATATCATAACATTCTATATAATCCATCTAGGTAGAAATGATCCTACCAAACTCTAAAGTTTATGAACCATAACAATTAGTGGTTTTATGAGATATCCCTAATGGTGCAACAGTGGCCTTTTAATTCATGTAAAGAACAGCCATCTAGTTGGAGGATATTCCTGCTTAAAAATTCAACCCCAGACAAGTACCTGCTACTACAGAGATCATAGACCAAAGTCTTATTGCTCAACTGACATAATTACTGAATATATATGAAATATGAGTCCTTATAGATAAAGTATAGCTCTTATTCCTCCCCATCAAGGAAGCTTCTTTTTGCAAAAATAGAAACTACTATAAAAACAAAAGTCAGTCAAAATCCATAAAATTGGTGACAGAGTATAACTCAACCTAAACTGATGTTATTTGTTCTAAAATACCTATACACCAAAGGCTCAGGAAAACTCACAGAACTGGGAGAAGGAAGTTTGTATGATCCAGAAACTGCTACGAGACAGTGTCTTGTATGTATGAAAGAGAAGTACATCAATGAATTCTAAATATGGTTGCCTAAATAAGACCAGTATAATGTGAACACCTGATGAAATACAAATATGGGTTGTGGAAGTTCTGCATGGTCCCAGCACTGGATGAAGAACTACAGGTAGTTGATGGTTACAGAATGAGACATAATCAGTTTCTTCCAGGGAATGTAAGTTGAACAAACCCAAATAGTCACCCTTAGCAACAGAAAAGCCAACAAATCTAAATGACTTAGCATATTATACATACATACCTATATACATACATACATATATACACATGCATTAATAATAATTAATAAAAGAATTTTGGAGGGAACATGGAAGAAGGAGCTTTTGAAGTGCTGTAGATGTCATGATAATGTATGAAATTCTAAAAAATGCTATAAATTAAAAATCTATGAACCTCCTGCATACAATTTTAAGTAGATATAACATCAGAAACATTAATGTAAGTAAATGTCACCAAATTCTAATTCAAATTTTGTGCATCTTAAATTATTGATGAGTTGGTGATTGGTAACATAAATTATCTATCTTTAAAAATGAGTATATACATGAATGGTTACACACGCACCCATGGACATGCACACATATACACATATATACATATATATGTATATATATATATATACACACACACACATATATTCCCCTGTATTTTCCCTCTTCTACTGGGATAGAAGAGTCCAGGAGAAGAGATTACACTTCACAGGAGGATTTTACGATTCATCATTGACTTATCAGTAGAGACAGAACATATAGGAGAGAAAAAAAATTGATACGATGGTGGGTAGGGGACAACACGTTGGTCTGACTCTTGAGTTATACAAATTTCTTGCTTTTTAAAAACTGTATCCCCATTTCAGAAACTCAAAGTTGAAGTTAGGGGCGTTCTACTTGACTATTTACAATATTGCCAAATTGAAGAAATACCATTATTTTTTCTGCTTTCTACTTCTTTGCTTTTCCAATACATATTTTGATGATTGCTGACCAAATCTGGCTTGATGAATCAGAGTAAATGAACCATGAATCCAATAAAATAGTGTTTGAAAGACTATTTACAATGCTAAATCTTCATTAAATGCCCTGAAACATTATTAGAAATTAGTTAAACTAAAAAACAAACCAACAAACCAAAAAAAAAAAAGCAAACTACATTGTACTAGTTGCCAATTAATCTCTACTCAAATCAGTCCCCGTGGCAGCAGCAGCACATTCCTCACTGCTCACCCTGATGTTCTGGATTTCCTAATGGAAGACAAACACACACAGCTTTATATTTTAATATGCCTTAAACAACAATGGCCAGGCGTATTCCATAACCTCAACGTGGCTAACACACTCTCACCTCCGATATTACTGAATTATCACTTTCTAAAACGTATATTCCATCTTGGCTACCCCAGACCCAGACCTGCAACCCTCCTGCGTCATGATTCACAGGCCTTACATGCTGACTATGTCTCTCTTCTTCACCTCTCTGGCCTTGTCTTTAGTCCTTTCACCACACTCCTTTCACTGTTTCCTGCTCCTCCTGTCCCTTGCCTCGGAATCTTAAAAGCTTCACCTCTGTCTACATGCTGAACCATTGGTGTAATTTTATTTACCAATCAAAATGAATTTGAGTCAGGGACCCTTAGCGTCTTATGTGTGAATTCTCTTGCAATTTTGGGGACTCAATTAACATAATACAAGTGCTAGACCAAATCCACAACACTACTTACATGGAGTTACTCTATGATAACACCAGGTCAACCTGGGAATAGAGTTTGATATTATTGCAATAGAACAGCTGTAGGAATGGTGGAAACAGGTTGGATGGGTATGTATCTCCTAAAAAAATAAAATAAAACTATACAGACTCTTTAAAAGTTCATGAATCCATGGTATCACTTAACTGAAAGTCTTACTGTATAGCTGTAATCTCAGTATCTTTCTATGGCATTATTCTGTGGCTTCCTGCTATTTGGTTTTGTTTTCCTTTTAATATTCTGTTTCCAGGATAACCTGTTTTGCTTAATTTAATTTCTCACTTGGAAGAACCGACAATTAAATAGCTGCATCAGAGAAACTATCTGATTAAGTATATTAAGAAAACACCTGTGTCAAGATTTCAATAAATTCTCCTAGAAATAATTATCCATAAGAAATTTAAGAGCATTTATGGCTGATCTCTAAATTCTTGCAGTAATTTTGAGACAAAAAACATATCCTAAACCTCACTCACTAATATGCCACCTACACTACTTGTTTTTCCTTTTAAAACCCAATTTTTATCTTTAAGTATTTCCCACAAAAATTCGTATGTTGCAACACATTTCATTGAGTTATCTGACTTTTCTTTTGTTCTTATTAATGACAATTTTTCATATTTGCTTAATGTCTGCTGCCCCTAGGCTATTGTATATGTGTTCATCTCTTTCATTATTCTAAAATAAACCATTTCTGTCTTCAAAAACAAGGAGGTATTCTATTCTCTGCTTGATTCTGTAAAAACATGAAATTCTTGGCACTTTTAGAATCACCATGGAACACTTCTTACAGAATGTAATATCTTAGGAGGAAATCTTGTAAGGGATATCAGATAACTTGTCCCTTTTCTGTAGTTCAAAGAAAAAGTGCTTTATCTTATGCTCAAATCTCTTATATTCGAATCTGCATGCCTAATTTGAACATATGTAGACTTAGAGATTCTGCCTGAATCAACGAGATATATCACACTATCTGTATTCTAAAGAAATGATTGTTCTGGAGATAACTACTCATTGTCCTGATAAGGTACCTCACTTTTAGTTTAAGTTTCAAATTTATCTTGAAAGCTACAAATAAATACAAATTATTTTACTTTGCCATGGCTCTACAATGTACATCAAAGAGCTTCTTAGAGTTCTTTTTTATTGGACTTTCATCTTCTCTTAGTTCATTTTCTGTGGACATAACTGAATATAACAAATTTATTAATTTATAAAATTTAAGGTTTATTCAATTCATAAGTCAATGAAAGAAAAGTCAATAGGGTATATGTTTTGCTAATGACAAATTTCTGTATAAAAGGGTCATGAATCCAAGAGATACAATCAAACCTACTTTAACAACAGACCAACTATTGATATGATTTACCTTGTATCAGGAGCTGTACACTCAAGACCAAAACACAATGCACAGATATTACTTCTGAAATAATACTTTTAAAAATGAGACTCAGGCAAGCTTCCAACAAAGGAGAATCATTCCAAACAACACATAGATTTTCTAAAGTGATTATTAACTCTTATAATGGGTTTACAGATTCCACTGTAAGGTCATTTTAAACTCAATCTGCCATTACGTGTTTATGACTTCTAAAGTATATTTCCCTCATTGGGCATATTAGTTCACGCTTTAATCTCAGCACTACAGAGGTTGCAGCAAAGACATCTGTAAGTTTTAGGTAAGCATACATAGGCTACATATATAGAAAAGCTTTTTTTTTTTTTGCTTTTATGAGTCTACTGAATTTTGTAAAACAGTCTGTGTTCTGCAAGCATTATGCTCATATTGACTACACTTGGAAAAAACATATAGCAATTATTAATAATTATCAAGCTAGTCTGTTGAAAGACAGATGTAGACAGGAAAATTTGATATGTGCAGAAAAACTGACTCACACTTTTTTTATATCCTCTAATCATGGTTTATCTGATTTATTATCAACACAAGAAAGGAAGTACATTCAATTAGAACAATGGTAATTTTATTTGAAGTTTTATACACATCTTCCATTACTTCTAATCTGTACCTAGAAAGTAGACAATGAACACATAAAAATTTTCATGAAAATTATATTCTATTAAATAAGATCTCCTTTGATTTATGTATGTGAGTACCCATGTGTATTTAAAACCCAATATTCTTATAATGCATTGTACTCTTTTAGTATTCATTCCATTTTGAGTCTGATCTTTTTTGTGCAGGGTTATGAATTAACCCAAGGCCTTCACACATATTAGGCAAGTGCTTTACCACAGATATATAGCCATATTCCTTAAGTCCCTGTCCTTAGACTTAAGCTCACATTAATGAACGTATTTGCTTTTACATGAAGGAGACACTATAGTAAAATGAGTGGACTAAAACAACAGATATTTGGTTAAAATGTGAGTTCAGAAATCTGACACAGAGTCCTCATAGAAAACTTTTCCTGAGAGAGTGTGTGTAGGATCATTTTCTAACCACTTTTCATTTTTTTAAGGGCCATAGATCTTGTTCCTTGACTAGTATATTATTCTACTAAATATGTACCCACTCCTGATAATTATCTCTATAAGATCTATCTTTATTTGCATTTAGATCTTCTTATGAGGACTCCAGTTAAATTGGGTTAGGATTCACTGTTTCTACATCATTTTCACTTGATTGTGTATGGAAGAATCTCTTTCCAAATAAGTTTCATTTTTATCAGTTTTAGTCGTTAAAAATACAATTTACCTTTATCAAGAAATACAATACCCATGGGAGTCGCCACCACTGACTCAAGAAATTATTCTTTTCCAACATGCCAAATATTTTTACTCTATTGTCAGTACCCAAATATGAATCAGAAAAAATATATGCATGCTAGAAACTCATTCAGTATTAAGTTATGGAGTTAGCAAAAAGCTGATTCCTTAAGGCAAGAGTTAATACTGTAATCTTGAGTCCAGAATGTTTAGTGAAATCCAGAAAGAAAACTCAGATAGTGATTGATATTCTAGTAAACAGTTTGAAATTTGAAGATAAGATTTGGAGACTGAGATCACAAAAGAATTTTGGTACTGTTATGCTGAAGAATTTCTTCTCAGGGAGTCAATTCCCATTCATAAATGTGAGTATTAGTAAAAATAATGTAAACTGAAAGTGTAACAAGCACATGTATCAATCATATCTACAAAATATCTTCACAGCAATGTTTTGTATATATCTAAACTACTAGTACATAATTAGCTATTAATGACTAACATTAATGTTTTGATAGTCTTTTTTGAAAGTATAGTTAAATGTAGTTAAAATCTACCAAATGCTTAAAGTATATAATATGAGATGGTAGACTGCTAAATTACCTTAAGTTTAATATAATTTACTCTTTATAACTACTGAGACTACATTACAAAATCACATCTTTCAAAAATAAGTAAAATATTTATTGCAAAGTAAGTGGTGTGAATGATGAATAGTATGCAAAAATGTATCAACACATTAAAAACTAATACTGAAAATTTGTCACTTAATATTCCAAACAATAGCTGATTATAGTGAGTAGGTATGTATGTGAGCACTTGCATGAAAAATATTAAACACTCACACATCATTGATGAGAAAGTTAAGTGTTTTATCAACTTTGGAATAATCATCTGAAACACACACACACACACGTACATGCCACACACACACACACACACACACACACACACACTCAAACATACACCATATTCTCTGGGCTCTGGGAACTGAACTCAGGTCAACAGTTTTTCAGGGCAAGTACATTAATCCATTCAATCATGTCACAATGTATCAAAAAACTAAGCTAACATTGTCCTCTGTCATGTTGTATAACATGTATGAGCACACATAATAAAAACCCATATACATAAAAGTATATAGTAATTTTTTCTCACATTTTTGTATTACAGAAATTCAAGGTCAAGGTGTTCAGCATGTCATGTTCTTCTCAAGTGAAGAGAAAAAATATTCCATGACTCTCACCTCAATTCAAGTGGATAGCTGGTTATTATTTACATTTCTTGTCTATGAAAGTATAATTATAATTTCTGACTTTATTTTTAGATAACATACTTCTTTTTATAAGAAAATGAGTTATACTTCATTAGGGTATTCAATGGTGATCTAATATAATATTCAATAATTTCATCTGCATTGTATTAAATGTGACCCTTAAGGAAACTACTCATTACAAAGCACATAAAAATATATTAAAGAAGACTGAATTACAGTTAGAGAGTATGCAAATATTAGAGGAGTTTTTAAGTACCAGAATGTGTGTTAGGTTAATTTAGCAGATAAATGTTATTGCTCTAGGTTCAGTGTCTTGTTAGGGTAGGTATGGGTCATTTGCTTCAATGCATTAAGTTATAAGTACTTATCTACTATAGTACCAAAATTATGCAAAAGGATATTTCTATATTCTTAATTCTTCAGTGTCTTTCATTTTTGCATAACTGCTTTACATCCCAATCCAATTGACATGGTAATATGTTTTTCAACGAATATAGTTCTGTTTTACAGGAACAGTTTCTATATATTCATCTATCAGAGATAGCTAATAAAAACCACTAAGTTCTAACAGAACTCCTTTATTTTATTCAAATATATATTAGAAAAAATTAAGGATGAAACTGAAAATTCGGATTCAACAGAATTACAAATAATGACATATATTTGTTATGTTTATGATCTCTAAAAATATTTATCTGTGTTGTATTTGAACCCATAACTCTTGATTACTAGTTAAGTCCCAAACCATACTGACCTAATTCCTCAAGCATATTTCTCAGAGAACATAATGCTTATTTGTTGAGAATTATACTATAATTCATTCTATTTTAAAATATAATATGCTATATTATTGTTGGTGTTCCTGCTCTTATTGAAGATGATGACTATGACTTGGGCTCACTACATAACTCAGGCTCTCTTTAAATATGGTACATAACAAAGGCTTTCCTACTGAGTCCTAGGATCCCAGATGTGTGACAGGAGAATCATAATCAGAACCTAAGCAAAGGAAAAGCAAAGTAGGGATATTTACTTCCCATTTCCATTTCTGTTTTTGTCCTTTTGTTTGTGGATTGTTTTTAAGTACTGTCATAGTGAACTCTCAGGCTCATAAATGGCCCAGAGATCCTAAAAGTTACCTAGAGCTTCATTAGTCCTTGACTTCTGCCATCCAGTTTTCTACTCTTCTTTGGCATTTTGCTTGTCCTGAAAATTTTAACTCATTAATTTTTGTTTTATTTTGTCTTCCCTATAGCCCTGTAAACATTCTTTACTTCAGGGCTTACAAAACTACAAATTTTTTAAAAATACATTGACACTCCAGGGCTTTAGAGATTGTGCTTTCCAGACTGACATGAATATTTTATTCTGTTTCTATGCTAATGACATTTATTAACTAAAAACATTAGGAGTGTGTTTGTACATTAAGTTGATGACATTTATTAACAGGAAAATATGGGACTTTTTTCTCATTGTTATACCATTCACTGATTTTATTTTTTGTCTGAAATACAACTTTTTTCATTCTGATGAGTCTTTCTTTTCTATATAAATAAATTTAGAATTAAATTATATATTTTATTTTGAAGGAATTTCATTTTTTATCATTCATATCAGTATCAGTGTTTCTACCATATAGCAGTATAGTTCATTTGTATCATTGAGTTTTGAGTTAACATAATGCACTCATAATCTCAAGGAATCTTGAGAAAAAACATATTTAATTTAGATAAGTAATTTTACAGAATTAACTAAATAAGAACCTGAAATATCTAATGATGAATAAGTGTTGTGGCTCTACATTCTAATTTCAGGATGGGAAACCTGAGGCAGAAGAATTCACATCCAACCTAAGCTATACATCAAGATCCATGCCAGTATATTTTACAGAGCATAAATATGCCAAAACAAAACTGAACAAAGCATATAAATGAAATGTCTAGATTCAAATAATGAAGTAGTAAGTACTGAATGTGGAGGAAAAGTGAGACAGAATAAACATATTATCTCTACTTAGATTATATATATCTTTGAAGGATCAAAATATTTAACAATTTAAATCAAAATCAGGAAACATTCAAATACCTTGATGAGGTTTTTGTATTAGTTGAAAACATAAATATAAACATATATAACCCAGTTAATGAGTTTGATTATTTGGTAAGTTGTCTGCATTTTAAAGCAGTAATAGGTGTCACTATGCAGATTTGGATTAGAAAATAACGTAGAAATTTCAAAATGAAAGTAAAATAGGAAACATCATCTGCAGCCCTATGGGGAGAGTGACAATACCAGTCAACCAGAGCTTCCAGGATCTGAAAAGCCTGGGAAGTACATGGAGGTGACCGTGCCTCCATCTGTATATGTAGTGGAGGATGGTCTTGTCGGGCATCAGCTGGAGAGGAGGGTCTTGGCCCCCTGAAGACTGGATGCCTCAGTGAGGAGGTATTCAAGGGTTGGGACGTGGGAGTGGGTGGATGGGTATGGGCACAAATTAATAGAAATAGGAGGAGGGAGGATGGGATAAGGGGTGTCTGGGTGGGGAAAGAGGAAAAGGGGATAATATCTGAAGTGTAGATGAATAAAGTATCCAATAATAAAAAAGAAAAACAAACAAAAAAGAAAAACAAACAAACATACAAAAAACAGTAATATAACTGCCTATTACAGTCGGACATTTGAGACATTTTTGCAGCAATTTAATACTACCTATATTACTGGGATTCCTTATAATTGTAAAGGACAAGGGACTGTGGAAGTAGCCCAAGGAACTGTAAAACAATATCTTCATAAAATTAAAAAAAAGGTGGAGATATATCCCTGTACAACACAAATTTATTTAAAAAACGTTCTTTTTATTTTAATTTTATTTAAAAAAAATTGGATGCATAGAAACTCTCTGCTGAGTGTCAATGGCACTCTACAACTAGGCAAACTTATGCACAGGTGAAAGGGAAGGATCCACTTATGGGCATATGGCATGATCCTGATCAGGTATTTGGTATGGGAAGAGGGCATGTTTGTGTTTTTATGCGGGATGCTGAAGGACCAGGTAGCTTCCAGAGAGACTGGTAAGACATGCTGATGCCAGGCCAATGTATGATGCTGACTTATGAGCTTTCTGGGCGATGATGACTGGGAAGCTGTATTGGACATTTGTTCCAGACCCACCTTTGATTACCTATACCCATGATGGGACAAGCTGCCTTGCCTCAAGATTTTAGATCTTGTGGAACAGAGAATCAAAAAGAGAAGTTATAATGTCTCTTGTATGTGACCAGTTATTAAATGTGACCAGTTGTTTAAACTCAATCTTGTAATGGTCTAGATATCAATCCAATATGGAAATAACAGTCTTCATTGGGAAGTTAGTTCTGGATATTTTCAGAGACATATTTAGAAGTTAGCTGTAGTTCTCTATGATGTTATGTTACCAAGAGATACATTTGGGACAGGATCTGATTTCAAGTAAGTGTTAGTACATGTGTTAAGACTCTTTTAATTGTCATGCTAATTTACTTTTGTTTCTTCTAAAGTATTTAATGTATGTTGCATTGATTGTACACTTTCAAATTGTGTTAGTGTGTTGAAACCCAGTATGTCAGTTATGAAGGTCTATCAAACAATTTTTGTTTAATTCCCTGAGTATCACAGAACCTTGGTCTTCTGAAAAAAACCTGCAAATACTGGAAGAAGTGAGTCAGGCTTTAAGCAGAAACAAGAATGTAGAGGGCTTGATTGCTGCTGGTATAACAGCTTTAATTACATTAATGGGTAACACCACTGTTTCTGAAATCTTTGACGCAAGGAGTTAAGAAAGCTACTTCTATTAATCATTTAGCAAAAAAAAAATTACTAATTGTTGAATATACAAGAGAATTCAGACAGGCATTTGGAACAATGAATTGATGCTCTTTATCCTATTCAAATTATTGGAAGGAAGGTTCAAAGTTTAAGAGTAAGGAGCCATCTAGAGTGCCATGCCAAATACCATTGGATTCATGTTAGTTCTAAAATTTACAGTGGTAGTCATTATTCTTAGAAAAAAAGTTAAAAGACACTTACAATGTATTGGTATAATTTTAACACCTCTCTGGATGTTTTAACTTTGCATAGTGAGCTTATGAATTTAAAGAATGCTGCTTTGCTGAGTGTTGATGCAGTAGATACTGCTGATAAAATTACCCATGGCTTGAGGTCAGTATTTCTATTTGGTCAAGCTTCAAGAATGGCATATGTAGCTTGATCATCTAAGCCCTTTTTTGTCCTTGGAATACTTTTATTCCTGCCCATTGTGTAAAAGCTTGTCTTTAACAACATCAACATGTTGGCAGCCAAAATACATGGCTGTTGATATTTAGACACAGCTGCTTGGAACGAAAGACACCAGGCCAGAGGGTTCCACAAGGGGAAGTTTATTTAGGCAGAGGGAAGAGAGGAAAGGGAGAGAGAGCAGAGAGGGAGATGGAGGTGGTGGCCAGCCATGACCACGTGGAGAAAGGGGGAAGGGAAGGGGAGAGGGTCAGAGACAACCTGCAGGTGAACGGGTCAAGGGGCAAGAGAGAGAGTAGGGGACAGACAGCCCCTTTTATAATAGTGGGCAGGGCTACCTGGCTGTTGCCAGGTACTGTGGAGGTGTGGAGTGATTAGACAGAATGCTAACAATGACTTGAACCTGAAAATGGACCTCTAGACAGAATTATTATATTAACAAGCTAGCAAGCTAAGGACAGGTAAAATATCTCACAAAGTACCAACCTTACCAACCTAAGACCAAAGTTCATTGCTTTGATAATACATATTCCACAAATAGTAAGGAAGACATTCTTGGCAGAAAGACCTAAGACAGGCTCAGTCTTGTTTATGAAATACAAAAGGGGCTTCTTGGCAAGAATTTGACATGGACCAAAGACAAGTAAATGGGCCTCTTACAGGAATGTGACATTGGCCAAGGACAAGGAAGTGGGCTCCAGGAAGGAATCTGACATTAGGCTAGAACAAAGAAGTTATTTCAGACAGGAATGTAAATCTTAGGATGGATCAAAGAAGGAATTTCAGGCAGGAATCTAAATATTAGGCTAGAACAAAGAAGCAATTTCAGGCAGGAATCTAAATAATAGGCTAGAACTAGGAAGTAGGCTTCATACATGAAAATGACTTTGGACTAGGAGGGGGAAGTAGGCTCAGATGATTTGGTCATCTTGATAAGCCCTTAGAAACAGTGATCATGGGAGTGTTCAAGGAATTTTGTTTATTGCCTTGCTTGTTCTTTAATTATTTGTGTTTATTGCCTTGCTTGTTCCTTAACTATTTGCATCTATTGTATTGCTAGTTCCTCAGCCTAGAACTGACCTCAGTACTTGTGTGTAATTAAAATGGTATAAAAGCAAAAAGGAGTAAGGTGGAGGGATAGGTGATTTCTAGAGAGGGGAAATGGAGAAAGGGAATGGCACCTGAAATATAAATAAATAAAATATCCAATAAAAAAAGGAAAAAAGATATGTAATTTTCATGTAAATCTATTTTATAGATCTGCAATTGAATAATTAATATTTATATATCGTACAATGTGTATATACATCTAATATATGTCTATCATTTATTTACACTTGAAAAATCCTTACATATTCTTCATTTCAGATAAAAACTATAGAAATTTTCTTTTCTGATTTCAATAAAAGCTCTCTGAAATAGAAGAAATCTTTTTTGCTCATTCTATGGTAGAAATAAAGTTCATACATTTAACAAATTTCAATGTCTGAATAAGTTCACCTCACAATGCTGTTTAGAGAATCCACTTTGAAAATATACTTGAGATTTTAAGGATTTATTTTAACATACATTTGAAAGGTTTATTGCATATAAAGAGTTGTGCCTGAATGTGGGCACATGCAAGTAATCCCATCATGTAAGAAATGGCAACAGATGGCCTGAAACAGAGATTTAATGTTGGATCTGGAAAGCTGAACACAGGACTTCTCCATGAGCAACTATCTTGATCATGGTAAATGACCCTTCTCATATGTTTGTAAATTTTCTTGACAATAAATTTATTGAAACATTTATATCAATGTTCATAAAGATAGTTTTGGCCTGTTCTATCCTTATCTGACACATAATTCAATGAAATTGTTTAGTAGACCCAATAATAAAGCTACACAGCCATAGCTAGCTTACCTTGACAAAGTTTATCTATATGTAAATATAATGTGTATGTATATACACACACAAACAACACACACACATACACACACACACACACACTCTTACACATATATATGGAGCCATCTCAGTCAGGAATAATTTGAAGTGGGAAACAGAGTCAGTCATGTATTTAAAGATTGATTGTCTAAAGATGTGGATATGAAGACTGATGGTCTGTGGCCTTCTAGCTCTCTAAATATATAGAATGCTTGCTGAAAACTTCTAAAAAAAAAAAATCCTAAAAACTTTCTTCCTTATTCTATGGTTAAAAACTGCTAGCTTCTTTTCTCTTTAACTTTGAGCTTTATTAAATAACTCCCTGTGTTTTATTTATCTCTTTATACTTAAACAGCACTAAGGAAACTTCACTCTTTCTTATTGCTTTATACTAAAAACTTAACCCTTACTTTTTTGTGCTTCACTAAGCGTTAAGGAGACTTATGTCTTTATTACTTGTGCTTTAATAAGTGCTGATATCTGGCAATTAACATATGCAGCTTAGAAGCAGGAAATTAAATACAAGGATTTATTGCTGGTGTTCCTTCCTCTGGTGAGTTTGCCAGAAGCCTCTCTGGCAAAGTTGGTTAACTCTATGAACCAGAGAGGAAGGAAAGAAAGACAATAAGCTTTACACAGGCAAATACACAAACACACACACACACACAAAACATACACACTAACACACACACACACACACACACACACATATACCTATTTCTAGTCCAGTCGACCATTTGTCACAATCAATTCCACAAGTATTCATGCATGCATACATATATTACACCTATACTTATAGACATGCATATAGACAAACATATATGTTTGGATGGATGGATGGGAGTAAAGGATGGATGGATGAGGATAAAGGGATGGATGGATGGGGCAGAGTTTCACAAGCCAAACCATTCAATTAACAACTATATTTCCTTTCTCTGGTGTTTTATACTGTCCTAGACAAAAATTCTTTAGAAAATTACCTCAAAGATAAAATGTTATATAAAATGGGAGTTACAGAATTATGTTGATAATATGCTCAAAGCAGTGCTGTATTCTTTATGCTGATTATAAGCTCAAAGCAAGAGAATTTATATAGCCTTACCTTATAATAGTGCACAACTGTGACTTTATCCTTGTACCTAAATATTTTTCCTTGAACACAAAATTGTCCCAAGTCTACTTCTTCTTTAGTGTAATTTTGAAAGCTGTTTTTATTTCTTGTTAAGAAGCCTTAACTTAATAACATGATGGGTGGTCACATTATGTTATTGATTTTAACTTTATTAAACCTTTCTAGCAAAACAACTAAGACCACTTTTAAAAACTTTCTTCCTAAATTATTTTAATCAAATCAGGAATTCTATATAATCATTATCTATTTGCCTATATAACATCACTACAAGTTAGTAAATCATTGTAGGTCTCAACAAACCTGCTCAAAGTGTGGATCGATACCTAGTGATTGTTATATATTTAATAATAACATGAAAACCATGTTAATAGCAGGAATCTTTCCTCAAATGTAGTCTCTTTTGCCTTGCATAAAGGAGAAAATACATGATAAACTTACAGTTCATGACAGCAGAACCATCTCAGGCAAATGATCTGCTAGTGTCCCCTAGATTGGTCCTGGCATATGATATAGATAGATAGATAGATAGATAGATAGATAGATAGATAGATAGATAGATACAGAGATAGATAGATATAGAGATAGATAGATATAGAGATAGATATGAAAGACCATCCTTTTGGTGACAGTGAAAATCCAAATATTAAAGAAAAAAACTAGATCCCTTTCTCTTACTCTATATGAAAAATTCATTAAAAACAAAGCAACAGCAACACAAAACCAAATGTAGTCATTTAAGAGGTGAAATACTAAAGTGGATGGAGAAAAAAAGAAAAACATTTTAAACTTTGTATGTCAATATCTGTATTTGTATGTCAATAAAAACTGACACCATTTGCTCAGGAAATGTTGTCAACAATTGAAAAGAAAAACTTCATGATATAAACAGTATTTGTGTGGCAAACCAAACATGTGAGAGAAGAGATGGCTTAGTAAATGAGAGAAAATCTTTGCTAGCAATACAGTGACAGCATTAATATATAGAATATATAAATAATTTAAAACCATAGGATAATAATAACTAAACTTATGAGATAAGTGTATGTTTCTCTCAAAAACTGAAATAGAAAAGAATAATAAACACAAAAATGTTCAGGTTCATGTAAAATAAGAAAAATTCAAGCAAATTAAATTGAAATTCTATCAAACCTGATGAAAACTGTATCACTAAGGAAAGAAGTAACAACATTTCTTCTTGATGATGCAGACAGAAAGGAAATCTATTTCACAGCATGTGCAAATGTAACTACTCCAATCATCACTGTATAAGACAGTATGATATATATATATATAATATATATATATATATAATATATATAGAGAGAGAGAGAGAGAGAGAGAGAGAGAGAGAGAGAGAAATTAGAAGTAGGTTCAATAACTATCATTAGTGCAAGCTATATCATGTGTCAATGTTTATTCAAAAGCTCCATGTCAACATATTAGAGATACCTGAACATCAGTGTATATTACAGAACTAGTTTTTGCACCTAAGTCAGCCTAGGTAATCAAAACTTAGGAATGCAGAAAAAATATGGGCTATATACAGTGGGAAATTTTCAGCCATAGGAAGTCAAATAATTTACCCAAAATTGATACATTACCAGATAACTGCATAGATAACTGTGAATTAAAAATGTCACAGAATGACAAACATTATTCTTTTTCTAATTGGTTTATCCTGTACCTCACAGGATATTATACATGTATTGATGTATGAAAAAGCATTTGAAACTAGGAAGAATAAGGACAAAGACAAAGACAAAGAGTGGAGTAGTAAAGAATGAGAAGAGAATATGCACATATTACAATATGTACATGCATGAATATGGTTCTACTTAGCAAAATAACATAAAGATATTAATTTCAATGTGTTGAGGATTTGTTCTAATACTACATATATTAATTTGGTCCCCCATATCACACTAGAATCTGCACACTGAGGGACCCCGTCCATACTTGGTTTCGATTAGTAAATAAAGTTGCTGGGGGCCAATGGCTAGATAGGGAGACACAGGCAAGAACTTTATATTTCTGGCCAAGGGACCGAGAAAGAGAGAGAGAGAGAGAAAGAGAGAGAGAGAGAGAGAGAGAGAGAGAGGAGAGAGAGGGAGAGAGAGAAAGAGAGAGCTCTACCGTGCTGGGGCAGGAATAGCTACTACTCCTGAAAAGGTAGGACAGACAAACAGCCAACATAAAAGAGCTGGGGAAGAGGAGCCCCAGGGGTCCTCCCATATTGTGTCTAGGGCAACAACAATGGAATATGATGGAATATAGATTTTTAGTAAGTAATAACTTAGGAATATCGAAGGGGAGGTATTAGCCACATGAAGGTTTAGGAGTGGTTCAGCCATTGAGAAGTTTAAGGCATATTAAAATATAAAGCTGCATGTATGTGTCTTTCATTTGAGAAAACAGAACATTGGAGCAGGTAGTGAGGAATGTGTGGGCACCTCTGGGTAGATTAAAGAAGAGATTAATTGGCAACTACAAGAGATGGCATCCAATGTTGTTAGGGTTGTACTCACTTTTAAAAGTTAATTGGAGATTCTTGAATGGAATAAACATGCCTTCCCTTTAAGATTGGAAGCTTGGAGAATTTATTTCTCAAAACAAGCTGAGGTGAGCCACGTGGCTTCTCCCCAAACTGCAGAGTTCAGAACTAAGCAAGAACTTCATGCTAGTTTGGTACCCATGATTCTGGAGTTTGTGGCTTAAGGCTAGGACTGACCTAGGGACATGGGAACCAGGCAAAGGAAACATTCAAGATACTCTCTCCTGTTTCTGAGCTGCTGCTGAGAGTTTAAGCAATGGATACTGAGAGCTCCTTCTGGGATAAGGCAGGCTGAAGAGAGCAGAACTGAATAAGATGGAAATATATGAAAATTTAATTGTTTTAAAGATGTAAGGATAATGCTGAGAATTGGCTCATATAGAAATATGGAAGGAGATTTAATTAAACTTAAATAGATAAAGATATTAATTTAAGTTATATGAACAGAAAGATGACATAATATATGTACCTACAAAGATGTAAACCTCAAAAGAAGGGAAAGTGAATGAAAATTGATTTAATTGTTTTAAGGAAAGCAAGAAGAAATAATGGTAATTGTTTTAAGGAAATTTGAAAAGTCTATTATTGCAGGCAGCTTGGATTGCTGAATGTGGTCTCAACAGGAATTCTGGGATTGCTTAGGTTGGAATGAGAAATTAATAGCCTGGAAATGGGCGTATACAGTAATTAAAAGGAAATTTAATTGAAGTTAAATAAGAAAGGATATTAATTTACCTTATAACAAGAAAAGTGATTATATATATGTAATATATATATATATATATATATATATATATATTTATATATATATACATAGATACATATATATGAATACAAATATATACATACAAGGCTGGAGGAAGGGAGAAAAGCCTTATCTCACACAGACAATAGAAATTTAGACCTTGATCATGTGTAAGAACATGGTGAAGGAACAGTCTCAACATATAATAATAATTGTTTATATTGTTTTAATTGTTTTGAATTTTTTAATTGTCAAAATGTGGATGGTTAAAAGTTTGGTAATTATGATATTAAAAATTCATTGTGGGAGAAGTCAAAATAGAGCAGGCCTAAAGAGAAAGGGGGAAGCTAATTTGAATTGATCTGTTCATTTGATGATTTTGGGTTGCTGGACCAATCATATTCTATTTTGGGAAAGTGGCTCTGTATTTGTGTTAATAGGAAAAAAGAAAAGGCTGTAGACACCTTCGAAAGTGACATGGATCAGATATGATAGGGAAAGAACTCCTGAAGATCTTGGCTATAGACGGAAAATTTCAAGAAGATTAAACAGAACAGGTAACATGATTTGTTGATTCTTCTACGTGGAAACAGCCAAATAACTAGCTTAGACATATAATTGAATCTAGACAAAACTTTGTTAAAGGTAAACAATAAATCTTGGTGTTTACCGAATCCTTAAGGTTCTTCATGCCATCCTTTACATGACATGAATGAAGATTTATTACAATTGGTTATTAATTAAATTAACTTGTAAAAAGTATAGTTTGTTGTCTTGCACCTACTCAAATAAGGAGCAAAACGTCATCCTTGACTGATCTGTGCACATTGCACAATCCATATAAATATCTTAATAGTACTAACATTTTGGTTGTAATTCATATATTGCAGACTGTGCAGCTCTGACACAATTCTTCCTCAGGGATACTGAAAAAAAAAAAACAAAACAAAACAACAACAACAAAAACCTTCTCTTCCAGCTACCTGCCTACATACACTGTTTTTTACAGCTTGCTAGCGGAACAGATTCAGAAATAGCTGGTGATTCCTGATATCCTTGGTTTATCCAGACTTTCAAATGAGTCCATTCAGAACTTCAGTCAAGCCCTGAGCCTTCTAAGCATGCAGAGACTGGACCACAAATGCTAAAGCTAGCCTTTTAAAGTCTAAATGATACTTTTCTACCTCTTTCCATCTTTCTTTAAAAATTGTGTGTGTATGTGTGTATAATATATATGCATAATATATTATATGTGAGATATATAACTACTATTCAACAAGAAGAAGCCTTGGAGAATTTTCATCCACAGTCTTTCAATTTCAATGTCTAATTATTGTTATTGTATAAATTATAGATAGGTTTTAATTGTAACAGACAATCTAGAAACTGTCAAAATTTTGAACAGAGAAGAAACCAAATTAGAGCTTAGACATGGAGATTTTTGTTATTCCTTTCCTTTTCTATACATTTTCTTTCCTAGGTAAAAGGAAGGATGTTGGGTGGAAAAAAGAGGATATAGCATTATTTTAAGAAATTAGAAAAAAATGGATGGATTACTAAATTTATTCTTAAACAAAGCATTGTATAGTCATAATCTTACATTGAAAGAAATCTTTATAGTTGATGCAAAATTGAAGTAATTTCTTACATTTTAAAGAATTTATATATTGATACAGGCTTAAGGTTTTCATTGGTATAAATCTTTGTATTTTGATACAAAAGTTGAAGTTAACATTGTTACTCTTAGATAGGCATTGTGACAATGCAAATCATTTAATAATAAAAGTTTTAGACCCAGTCCTTCTAATAGCTGCTATTACAAACTGTTTAGGATGAGTACGTAAGGCACGTTACTAAAATCATGGTTATGTTGGAATCTGATTTAATTATAATAAACTGTTTCCAATATTATTCAAACAGAAATAGATAAGATTAGTCAAAGTTTAGCAGTTCAGATACACTATGTATAGATAGATACTCTTCGAAAGCATCAGAAATCCACAGAATATGACATTTAAAATAATTTCATAATTAATAGATTTTTTTCTGACAAGGAGACATATCTGCTCCTGACAGTACCCCCTTCACAATTCACAGAAGATGTTGATCATCATAACTTCCATAGAGAGTTGTTCCCATTGTGGCAAGATAGCCAGTGGACAAGAATATTCTTAATTCATCTGCAGGAAAAAAGAAAAAGAAAGAAAAACATACTCTTCCAGGAAAAGATACAAGATGAGGCATAGTCAACAGCTTAGCTCTGCCAAGACAGGATAAGCTAGTACTTCTTCACTTAAGGTCAATGAGATGTTCTGGGCCAGAAGGCTGAAGACAACTGTTCCAATGATATTATGAGGCATAAGGGACTGTCCAGGCAGCCAGCTGTCTCTGTAAATTATTTAAGTTGTGGAAGCTATGCTTTTTGGCTTCTTATATATTCAGGTAATATTAAATCCATTCTCAGATCTCTGACAGGGTTGAAGACTAGATATAGTCTCATAGTCAAAAGTTGTTTAGCATTAAGGAAGATGATCTAGAATTGAAAGGATGGTTTTTAGATGATAATGGAAGTTAAAATCAAAACATAATTCAGGTGTGGAATTTTAAAGTCTTTTAAGTTAGGATAGATGTTAGAGTAATGTACCTAAATTGACAAAATTGATAGACTGGATGTTATTAGTATACATCTTATAGTTTACATAACTGTTATAATTATGTTCATTGTATATTTGAGAGAAAAGGCCTTTATAATAGTTGAAAAGGAGGAAATCTTGTGGATTTGGTCTAATGATACCTTAGTAAATTTGGTCCCCCAAAGTACACAGATATCCAACATGTCTGTGTGTATGATGCTTGGGGACCCTGTTCCACTTGATTTTTTAATGGCAAAAAAAGTTGCTGGAGGGGAATGTCTGGTCAGGGAGTCAGAGGTGGAACTTTTAGGAATCCCAAGCAAAGGACAGGAGAGAGGCAGGGGTAGGGATATAGATACCATGCCAGGAAAGGAGTTGTTGCCATGCGTGAGAATGCAGTACAGGAGAAAGCCAACATTTAACCAAACATGAAATGGCTATCTAAATATGTTAATTCCATGCGATTGCTTGTTTCCTACCTTCTATATTCACCATAACATCATACTCTATAAACTCTGGATGATTATTGTTATCAGATGTGCATAAGGGAAATCCATATCTTTCCCCCAAAATGAATAACAGAAAGACAGCATCATGCTTGGGTAGCCTGTAAAAGGTTAAAAGAAATTCTGAAGTTCTGTGGCTCACTCATCTGGTATGACATTTTTCATTTGAAAGAATATTGTTTCAGATTGAGTTTTATTAAAAACTAAATTCTAATATGTGTAGTACTGAAAACACTTGGCCGTTCTCCCATCAAAAGAGACTAAAGACCACTAAGTCACCAGTAAACTTCACTGATTCTGTGTCTGTAACATATAGATTAAATGACAGATATTTGCATCTAAAAAAAAAAGAACCAGAGAAGAATGGCCTCACCTCTCCCAACCCAGGGTCTAGGGCAACAAGAATAGAATACAAATTTTAATAAGTAATAATTCAGCAATGTAAGAGGGGAGGTATTAGCCAGGTGGAAGTTCGGGAGTGGCCAAGCCACTTTAAGGCCTTAAAATATAAGGTTGTGTGTGCGTGCATGTGTCTGTGTGTGTGTGTGTGTGTGTGTGTGTGTGTGTGTGTATGTGTGTGTGTTTCATTTGGGAACCCAGAAAGAAGCAAAGAATGTCTTGTTGCCACCGCCAGGTTGTTTACAGAAGAGATTAATTGGTAACTACAGCTTAAAAGTAAAAGTTCTCATCAGGTTATAAGATAATTTTCAATATTCTAGACTTATTTGAAGAAGTGACAGTATAAAGTTTTTTTCACATTATAGAAAATCTGAAATTATATGCTGCATTTATTTTATGTAGACTGTAGTTCTAGTTTGACTTTACAAGTGAAAAAATAGTTTATGTAAACTAAATTTCAGACAGATTATTTGTGAGTTTGTTCAAGCTTCGGTGTATTACTACTATTTTTTTGTTCTTTTTTCTATAATTTCAATGATGTGTTTTTCATTAATTTTACATAATACATGTATCAGATATTTTTCATTAATTTTCTTTTATTTTTATATATAGGTCTTTAATGTTGCTTATCTTTTTTGTACTTTTTTAAAGTTTTTATTACAGTCCAGTCATTACACCCCTCCCAATCTGTCCTCCCATATTTCCTCACCCTATTCATCCTTCTGCCTGTCTCCAAGTGAATGTCCCCACCTCCATATCCCCTCCCACCAGGCGTCCTCACTCCCTGGGGCCTCAAGTCTATTGAGGGCTAGGCTCAGCTTCTCCCACTGAGGTCAGATCAGGCCATCCTTTGCTGTATTTGTGTTGGGTCCTCTGATCAGCTTGTGTATGCTGCCTGATTGGTGACTCAGTATTTGAGAGAGCTCATGGGTCCAAGTTACTTGACACTGCTAATCTTCCTATGGGGTTGCCCTCCGCCTGAGCTTTTTCCAGCCTTTCCCAAATTTATCCAGAGGGTCCCAGCTTCAGGCCATTGGTTGGTTGTAGGTATCTGTGTCTTTCTAAGCTGCTTTTGGGCCTCTTGGAGGACAGTCATGCTAGGTTACTGTCTGTAAGCATACCAGAGCATCAGTAATAGTGTCAGGTCTTGGAGCTTCTCCTTAAGATGGATCTAATTAGCATCTGTCACTAGACAACCTTTTCCACAGTTTCTTCTCCATTTCTGTCCCTGTATTTCTTTTAGACACAAACAATTCTAGGTCATAGTTTTTGATTGCAGGATGGAAACCCTACCCCTCCCACTTGATGCCAGGTCTTTCTACTGGATGTAGATTCTACAAGTTCTCTTTTCCTACTGTTGGACATTTATTCTAAGGTCCCATTCTTTGAGTCTTGAAAGTCTCTCACTGTTCAGGTCTCAGTTTCTAAAGTGTCTCCCCACTTCACTCCTAAAAAGGTTGCATATTTCTATTCATTCTGCTGGCCCTCAGGGCATCTCAACTGCCCTCATAGCTGGTCATGTTCCGCCTTTCCCCTTTTCCTTTAGTCCTCCCCTCTGCCACACAGGTCTCTCCCTCCCTCTGCTTCCCATGATTGCTTTCTTCTCCTCCCAAGTGGGATTGAAGCATCTTTCACTTGGGCCCTTCTGCTTGAGTTCTGTGGATTACATCCTAGGTATTCTGTACATTTTTGGCTAATATCTACTTATTAGTGGGTACCTACCATGCATATTCTTTTAGATCTGATTACTTCACTCAGGATAATATTTTCTATTTCCATCCATTTTTCTGCAAAACTTAGATGTCTTTGTTCTTAATAGTTGTTGTTTAAATAACTACATTTTCTGTATCCAGTTTTTCAATGAGGGGCATCTCAGTTTTTTCCAGCTTCTGGAAATCACAAATAAGGCCAATATGAACATAGTGTCTGTGTGGTGTGGTGGGTCATCTTTTGGGTATATGTCAAAGAGTGTTATAGCTAGGTCTTCATGTAGATCTATTTCCAATTTTCTGAGGAAACTCCAGATTTATTTCCAGAGTAGTTGTACCAGTTTGCAATACCACCAGTATTGGAAGAGTTTTCCTCTTTCTCCACATCCTTGCCAATATAAGCTAGCTCCTTAGTTTTTGATCTTAGCTATTCTGATTGGTATGAGAAAGAATCTCAGTGTCATTTTGATTTGCATTTCCCTTATCACTAAAGAGTTTGAGCATTTCTTTAAGTGCTTCTCAGCCATTGAGATTCCTCTGTTATGAATTCTCTTTTTAATTCTATAGTACATTTTTATTGGGTTCTTTTGGTTTTTGTTGGTTAGCTTCATGTATTCTTTATAAATTTGTATCTTAGATCTTTATCAGATGTGGGGTTAATGAAGATATTTTTTTCCTATCTATAGGATGCCTATTTGTCCTATTGATTATGTTCTTTGCCTTTCAGATTTCCAGTTTCATGAGGAACTATTTATCAATCTTGATTTTAAAGCCTGAGCCTTTGGTGTTCTGTTTAGGAAATCCCCTCTACCTCCTACCACCAACCTCCCAGTGCCAATGAGTTGGAGGCTCTTTCCCACTTTCTTTTCTATTAGATTCAGAGTGTTTAGTTTATGTTTAGGTCCTAGATCCACCTGAATTTGAACTTGTGCAAGGTGACAAATATGAATCTATTTTCATTTTTCTACATACCTGTATGGGTGGTTGTGATGCTAATGTCTTGTTGCTCAATTGGTTCTTGATCTATCAATAAAGATATAGGCCAATGGATGGGCAGAAAAGATGAAAACTCCAGGTTTCACAGGTATGAGAGAGACTCAGGAAAAAGGCTTTTTGTTGTTGTTTTTTTTGTTTTGTTTTACCACATTCTTTGGAAGGAGATGTAGCCATCAGAGATGTAGGGACTCATGAAACTGGCCTCTAGCCGTTTCCATGATTAGGCCTGGGGTAACAGAGTGAGAATTAGGTATGCCTTCTCATTGTTATTTAAGGCACTTTTAAAAAACAACTGGCTTGTATATATTTTTATTTATCTGCAGATCCAAGATAGTACTGGGCAGGTGAGAACCTCTGACCTGCTGGAAACACAGGGCAGGGTAGCAAAAGCTACACAAAACAAATGGCATGAAACATAAAAGGTGAGAATCCACTATTAATTTAGGAATTTATTGATGAAGGACTCACAGTGCCTAGGAAGAGGGGGAAAACAATTTTTTAGAGAGTTGAAGGAAGCAGGTCACATGGTAACTCCAGGGTGCAGTAAATTTGAACAAAGAAGCACAGAGAGCCTCAACTCACAGATTCTGGGATCCCCTGCTGTGAAAAGAGACAGGATGACTTCTCTGAGGCAGCCAGCCAGACAATAAATGCTTTCTGCTTCCTACTAGCAGGTATTCAAAGGATAATTTTCCAAAATTTGATTTAATTATTTTTTAAAATAGAATTTAAGTAGGATTTTAATGGTAATTGTTTCAGTGTTTTAAAGAATATATGGAATAAAGAAATCCATGTCTTTGATCTCAATGTAGAAAACAAAGGTATGGGGATAGACTTGAATGAATGAGAAAAATGCTTTAAACGAAAATTGAAAACATCTATGTCACGACAGCACTCAAATTCATTGATTGTGGTCTCCTTTGGAATTCTGGGATCATTTAGCCTGTTATGACAGATTAAAAGCATAAGAATAGTCTTATACAGTATGCAAAAGGAATGTAATTAAATTTACAGAGATACTAAAGTGTTGGAGCATTTGATCTTTAAAAAATTGTATCAAAGGCATGGGATAATGTGCCTAGCCTATCTTAGACAGTAGAAATTTAGGTTTTGAGAATTATATAAAGAGAGAGCCTGGAAATAGGCTCATACAGTAAGTAAAGGGAACTATTAAAATAATGGAGTATTTGATCTTAAAATTTAGATCAAAGATAGGGAATAGGGTACCTAGCCTATATCAGACAGTAGACTTTTAGGCTTGAGAATTATTTAAAGAGAGAGCTGAAAATAGTCTCATACAGTAAGCAGACAGAGACATTAAATAAATAATTTCATCCTTGATCTCATGAAGGTCAGGGCAAGGGACAGTAGAAGCACTGCCTCAACATAAAATATTTCTTTAGATTGCTTTATTTACTTTGAATTGTTTCAATTATGAAAATGAGTGTGATTTTGAGTTTGTTAATCTAGCAAGTGTCCTCTGACTAAGGAATGTGCCCCTCTTGGGATTGTCCTGGGAGAGTGAGATTCTTTTAATCTTAAGTTCAAACTGAGACCCTAAAGTACCTACATTAGTTATATTAAAATTCCTTTGTGAGAATGTCAAGATAAACATTTAATGATTTCCAGTTACTGTACCAAGGACATGCTATTTTGGGAGAAAGGCTCTGCATTTGTGTTGACAGGAAAAAAGAATAGGCTCTGGACCCCTTCCAGAGTGATGTGGATCAGATATGACAGGGGGAGACCTCTAAAGAACTAGAAAATTTCAAAAGGAATTAAACAGGACAAGTGAAGATGATTTGTGCTTTCTCATGGCATGAATTAAGACTTATTTCAATTGGCTATTAATAAAATTAACTCATAAAAAAGATATCTGCCTCTCACATACTCAAACAAGAAGCAGAATTTTATCAATTGATCTATATACACCCTGTACAATCCATACAAATATCTTAATGGTATTAAAATTTTGGTTATGACAGTTATATATTACAGAATGTATAGCTGTGGTGAGATTCATACTCAGAGATGCTGAACTGACCTACTTGGACACCTGCATCTGGTAGCTGACCAAACCTACTTCAGAGATTGCCACTGATTCCAGCTCACCCTGCTTCATTCAAACATTCAGTTGGATCTAGTCAATCAAGCCCTGAGCCTTCTAAGCATACAGAGACTGGAAAATAGATGCTAAAGCTAGATTTCTTCAGTCTAAGCAAATTTTCTAATTTTCCCACTACTCCCCAATCCTTTAAAGAAAAAATTTTCCCCTATTCACCAGAAATGTTATGGAGTCAGCCCAATTCCCTGGTTTTGCAGATCTGGTAATTGTTATTTTTATTTATTTATTTAATTTACAAATTATAGATAAGTTGTCATTTTAAGGGATAATCTGATATGGTTATAAGTTTGAACAGGGAGGAAATATGTGGGATAGATTACTAAATATTATCCCTGAACAAACATTTTGTGACTATAATCTTAATTGGTAAAAGTCTTTATAATTGATGCAAAGTTGAAGTTATAATTTCTTACTTTGGTGAAGAATTTATTTTGATACAAGTTTAAGGTTTTCATTGGTATAATTTTCTTATTTTGATACAAAATTTGACATTAATATTGTTACTCTTAGATAGACATTATACCTATGCAACACATTGAAGAATAGAAAGCTTAGACCCAGTCCTTCTAATAACTGCTACTAAAAACTGTTTTTAGATAATTAAGTAACACAAGTTAAAGGCCACATAGCAAACTCATGATTGTATTAGCTTTTGATTTAATTATTTTCAATATCTAGATATCTTCAAGATTCACTTAAAAATAGCTAAGTATAGTCAAGGTTTAAACTTTTCCATTATCTGAAGATTGAATTCCTAAAGCTTTATTTTTTATTAAATTAAGAGGTATTTAATAATAAATATGTGATTTTGCCATTGCCTCTTGGAAGTACATAACCATGATGAAATCCTCTTCAGAACAAAAGAAAAATTCACAAAGTTTCCTCTAACAATTTCTCGATTTCTGAAGATTATTTGAAAACTGATACATCAGGACCACCTATCTTGATATCTAAGTGAATAAAAATATCTATAGAAGAAACAAAATTCAAATATTCATTAACCCAAGAATACCAATAATAATAAATGTGTCCTCAAATTCAGCGCAAATTCTTACTAAAGTTATATAGAAAATAGATGACAAAGAATAAATAAAAGGATTCAGAAAATAGGGATTTGATACATTACTATGGGGATAATAAATCAATCAAATTAATCTTATAGCACAGGGGTAGAGGCTGTATAATAAAAAATGTAAAACAAGTTACAATGAAAAGTTGGGCATTCAAGAGTAGAATGTAATTTTTTAAAATCAGAAATATGAAGAAACAAACAACCAAACAAGAAGTGTTAAAACTTACCAAAACATTTTAAAAAAATTGCAGACTTAGGAACAAACAACTGTTCAGACCTAACTATAATATGACATAGTATTAGAGAAACAAAAAAGCCAATACAGAAATTTTTAGTTATTCCTGTATTCAAGAGAATAAGATATCTAGTCTGGATGGATACCTAAAATTCCAGTCGAGAATACCCATTACCAGGCCAAGGGACCCACAACTAGAAGGCCAACTCACCTTAAGCTATGCTAAAGAAGTTATGGATTAATAATGTCTTTAATGAGATAATATACTTCTCTTGATGATGTTGCAGTTTAGGAAGTCTGGCTACTTTTCTAAATCTCAGAGAAGCATAACCCCTTCTCTTCTTCTATAACCATTCTAAGCACTCTTTCCTCTAACATTCTGGTCTCTTCCAACATTCCAAGCTTCTTTGTTCTTTCTCTAAAGTCCCTTGCTCCGTCACGTTTGATTTTCTGCTGTGTGGTGATCTCCATGATGATTTTCACAGCCTGACTTTTTTTTTTTCCTTTTCTCTGCTATTCTCTATAGCTGACCTGCCCTGGAGATGCCTCTTTTATTTTTCTATTTTATTTATTTATTTATTTATTTATTTATTTATTTATTTATTTAAACTTCTTCATTTCACATCCCGCTCACTGCCATCTTCCTGGTCACCAACTCACACAATCTTCCCCCTTCTATTTTGAATGGATGTAGGACAATCTCTGCTTCCCCCCACCCACACAGGCTCGAACTTCAATTGTCTTGGAGGCTAGGTGCTTCCTCTCCCACTGAGTCTAGACAAGGGAACCCAGCTCAAAGAACATTTTCCACATGCAAGTAACAACTTTGGGGATAGCCCCAGCTCCAGAGAACACATTCTTGGTTTTATTAAGCTAGCCATAAAACTGAATCTGACTAGGTCATAAGCCCAGTGAAAGGATGTTGTATTAAACTGTCTCCTAAGTTGTTGTCTTTACACCCATAGGTTAGTGCATCTCTCTTGCCTAATCACATAAGCCTCTTGTGAGAAATGATGATTAACTTGAAGGTCCACAATTAGTTATTGTTTGGATAATAAGAAAATTTTCAACCCTTATTATCAACCCAATAGGACATACATTTTTCCAAAACTCAGGTATCATCTCAGAAGAAGGCATTGAAAGACTGTGAGAGTATTATTAATGGTTTTAGGGACTGGTACTTGCCAATTGAAAAAGTCTTATGTTGGGTCAGTTATTCGTTGGTCATTACCTTAATCTGTGTTCCATCCTCAATCACTGTGCTTCTTGTTGACAGGATAACTTTTAGGCTCAAAGATTTATGAATGGGTTGGTGGTTCTATCATTCCAGCTGGATTCCTGATTGCCTGCAGGAAGTGGCCTCTTCAGGTTCCATATTCCCAATATAGTGAGTTACAGCTAAGGTCACCCCCATTTACTCTTGTTTTCCTCCCTTATTCCAGTTCTCTGTATTATCCTGGAAGTACTCCTCCTCTTCTTTACCACTGTCAATTACAGATTTCCATTCATTTTCATAGCCATATAGCCAACTCTTCAATTTTGCCCCATACCTGATACTGTATTTGCCATTTCCATTCTCATCGTCCTTCCCCTTCCTCTTCCAGTTCCCTCCCTCCATCTGCCTCTTATGACTATTTCCCCTCTTTAAATGAGATTCAAGCTTCTTTGCTTGAGCTTTCCTTTTTGTTTAGCTTCTTTTGATCTGTGGAGTGTAAGAAGGTACCTGTATCTTATGGTACTATTCACATACAAGTGAGTATATACCATCATTTTCCTTTGGGGACTAGGTTACCTTACTCAGGATGATATTCTTAAATTCTATCCATTCAATATCTGACTAGAATTCCATTTTGCAAATGCACCACATTTTTCTTATCCATTCTTCAGTTGAGGGACATCTATGTTATTTCCAGTTTATGGCTATTATGAATAAAGCTGCTCTGACTATAGTTGAGCAAATGTCTTTGTAGGATGTTGAAGCATCTTTTGAGTATAAGTACAGAAGGCATATAACTGGGTCTTATGATAGAACTATTTCATTTTCTGAAAAACCACCAGCTTGATTTCCAAACTGGTTGTACAAGTTTGCACTATCATCAGCAATAAAGAAATGTGCTTATAGACAAGAACAAGAGAGGATCCACCCAACAGCTGACTTGTATACAGATACCCACATCCAAATAGTAGATGAAGCTTGGGGAACATTATGGAAGAAACGGAAGAATTGTAGGCCTCAATGGAACAGGAACTTCACAAGAAGAACATCAGAGTCAATTAACCTGGATCCTTGGAGCTGTCTTAGTTTGAGATACCAACCAAAGAACTGGACCTAGGCCTCCAGACAAATATGTAGCAGATGCACAGCTTGGTTGTCATGAGGTTCCCAGACAGCTGGAAAGGGAACTACACCAAAGCTGTTGACTGTACATTGAATATGTTTTTCTAGCTGGGCTTCTTCGTCTAGCCTCAGTAGAAGAACTGCCTAGCCTCACAGAGATTTTATAGTGCCAGGATGAGGGGATATTCATTGGGGTAGTTACCTCTCAGAGAAGAAGGGGAATCAAGATAGGGGAAGGATTGTGGTATGGGGTTGAGAGGAGAGGGGCAATGGGTATGATGTAATATAAATACGTAAACAAAAAAAAAGAAAACTTTTGTTTAAAAAAAGAAAGATTGTAATACAGTATTTGGCAGACATGACAGGGACATTTGAGCACATGAACTTACAATAGCTTTGACTACAAGCACAAGACTACATAAGATCAAAGTTACCAAAATCCAGATAATGGAGAGGTGTGTAGTGAGAATTTTGGTTTTATTAAAATCCCAGTCATGTTATGTGGGAGGGTGTTGGGAGCAGCCTTGCTTATACACTGAAGTCCTAAAGTCAGCCATAGGCCTAAGTTAGTCATATATGCCTGCTAACACAAAGTCTTGGTCTCTGTGGAAAACCACTGAACAGATAACTATAGATCTTGTAAACAGGCAGCCTTAGTGGAAAACTACCAGCCTGGATAAGAACATGTAGTCATAGGTCTTGTGGATAGGTAGCCTTGATGGAAAGTACTAGCTTAGATAAGAACAAATGAATCATAGACAGAGTCATAGTGACCTGTTCCCTGCTTCTTCACCCAGCTGATACCCTGTTCTGGAAAACATCTGAACTCCCCTGAGAACACTTACACTCCTGCATCATCTCCTTCCCCACATTCTGCCTCTATGTGTATATAAACCCTGTGTGAAAAAATTAAAATCATTGGTTTGTTCAGACTATAGACAAGCCTCCATTCTTTGTGTCCCCTGTCCTCCAGTTCTCTCTTCCAGGTTTTCTGATCCCAGTTCAATGCCGCATGGGACTGGGGCAGGAGGGATTGAAGGAGAGGAAAGTAGAGGGAAGACTTCATGAAAACCCACTGTATTTATGTGTGAAGTTCTCAAATAATTAAAAGCTGAAAGCATAATTGAAAGTACTCCACAGTAAATTAAGGTACAGTGGAACAACTGAATAATTGTCTCATCTTGAGAGGGGCAAGATGACAGTATAGTTAAAATAAGTAAATAAGAAATGCAAGATTCTTTGAGATATTCTGTAATAAAAACATAATAGCAGCCAAACTAGTGATAGCAAAATAATGTCTGATGTTTTGGATGTGTAAATTAAATTCTAAATTTTGAACTATTAATCTCTATAACAATAATATTAAAATGACTAGCATGGCGATGTACAAGACAGCTATGGACTAGGATTACTTTGTCATGAAAGGTTTTTAAATGAAGAAGTGATTTCTGCTCTATTCTAGTTCTGTGGGTAAATCTAGTATTAGAATCTATAGTCTGTTATATAAATATTAGTAGAGATTTTCTGGCTGGAGATATTGTCTAGCATTTAAGAGTATTTACTGTTCTTGCAGAGAACCAAGTTTAGTACCTCCAAACCTACATCGTCTTGCTGTGAAAGGGGTCTTGGTTTTTGGTAGAACACTGGCTAGAAGTAACCTTGTGTCCCTGTAAGGGACAGGCATCCATTCCGCCATGCTCCCAGAATCCAGGCTCCTAACAGGTGATCTAAGAACTTCATTGACCTACACTGCTCAGTCATGTAGGAAAGGCAGCCCTCCAAAGAGCACAGGTAGAGGGCATGACTACAGACCTCAGACCCTAGACAGATTTACATACTAATGAAGGCCAGAGGGTGGAGCCAATTAGGCATTCTTCCCCAGACCCTTCCCCCTTCTCCCTCCCTATTTAACTCAGGTCTGTCCTGAGTTTCACGGGGAATACAGCAAAATCCATCTACATCCACCATGAAAATAAATTTCTTAAAACCCATGGACTTCTTGTGTCTTTGGGGTCCACCATGGGAAAATGAGGAGAAGGCCTTTAATGCTGAGTCATTATTTAGTTATTTAATTATTTAATGCTGCAACCTTGGCACCTAACTTCGCACCTGGAGGATCTTTCTATGTTCCAGCCACAGGGACCCACATCTTCAAGCATGCTAGCTGGGCTGCTAAGGGAGTACAGTAACCAAGTCTCACCCACACAGCACTGCCCAGGCTTCTTTCTTCTCTCTACCCCTCATTTCTTTCGACTGTGGGTCGGCTGGTCATGCACCCACACACCCCCAGGCTTGGTCCTTCTATGGCCTCTCAGCAGCATCTGAGAGCCCAAGGGGTTGAGACCAGTCAAACCACCGCCACCTCCTGGCCCAGGGATCCCCAATCTAAGAGCTCTACACCCCCTTGGATCTTCAGACTTAGTGAGTACTCCCCTGCCAGGAAGGGCCCTGTAGAGTCTGCCAGTTGTCGTGCCCGAAGTAAACTCAGTCAAGACACGCGTGCTCCAGTTTCTTTGGAGCTATGGGAATCACAAGAGCCCAACAAGATTCAAGAACCCATGACCCACCAGGCGGTGGTGGTGCACACCTTTAATCCCAGCACTTGGGAATCAGAGGCAGGTGGATTTCTGAGTTTGAGGCCAGCCTGGACTACAGAGTGAGTTCCAGGACAGCCAAGGCTACAAAGAGAAACCCTGTCTCGAAAAAACAAAACAAAACAAATAAAAGAACCCATGCCCCCTTGTGAGCAATCATTCCCCATACTACATGGCATGTCTAACCACCTAAAACACCAGTTTTGGTCATCTGTTCCTTAGACTCACTCGAGTGGAGTCTTGGATATATATGCTGTACACAGTCATGATGCACGCACATGTAATATGTCATATACATCCACTATCTACAAATTCCTTTTTATACAACTCTGTATATCTCTGAGTATTCCTTAAAACTGTTTTTTTTTTCAGTTTTAATAATTGTATTCCTGATTTTCTTGTGAACTAAAGTTCAATAGCACAACAATGAGGGACTTTTGACCCATAAACTTATAGAAATATAGGTATTGTAGAAAAGCACTAGCAAAGCCATATATCTATTCTGGATTCCAGTACCTGACTACTTAAATCTTAACCATCTAACATTGCATCATTGAAACGTAAAAAAATAGCTTCAATTTTACTCAAAAAGCATAAAAGGCTTAGTGTTCTGAAGCTGTAATTCCATAAATTCTATTCTCCACTCCCGTTGTTCAAGTATCAATATCATTTAGGTAAAGTATTACTGTCACAACCTGACTACTCTATATTTGATCCAATCTGTAAAGCACTGATTCCTCTCACATACTACAATTGGCTTGCTTCCAAACAATTCAACGGCTGTTTATTATTGCAAAAAAAACCAAAACTCAGATAGTCTTCCACCTGTTCAAAGTACTCTTTTACCTCTCCTTTTTTCATCTTGTAAAACTCCACCTTTGTTTTCCATCTTTCAGTTACTTGAGACTATTTCCTCTCTCACTCAAGACTGTGAGCATATTATTATTTCTGTCTGCAATGATTTTTCATGTTTCCTTATTTTTTTTCATTGTAAAATTTATTTTACTTAGGTAGATAAACCAGTATTTTTGGTTTGATAACCATAAATCTGTCTGTAAATTGCTCTGAAAACCACAATAAGTCATATTATTAACAGTTACACACATACACATACACACACAATATAATATATAATATATATTATATATATATATATTATATATATATATATATATTCCTTATTAATATCTGAACTAGGTTAGTATATAAACCATGATAGTTTGGGGGCAAACTACAGGGAAATGTTCACTATGTCATGCATCACATCACTTGACTGAATGACATTCCTGACACATAGCTATCTTCTATCTTGACTGTCTTTTAGGGTGTGATTCATGTTAATATACTTGGAGAAAAAGTAAGATCAAGTGAATTTGTAAGTATTGTTTACAGTTTTCCATAAATGAGAATGTCTTAAAAATCGATCTAGCAGGCATATAAAGCCTATTACATGTCTTCTTTTAATAACCAGTCACTTCCTAATGCATAATGTTGTAGGCTGGACAGATACCTTTCTTAATAGGTAAGGTTTCTTTCTGGAACTACTTCCCTTTGAAGACAAAGAGAACAAGTAGAGAGTTTGGGAATTCCATAGTAATTCATTACACCTGAAATATAAGTTTTTACTGTGTGTATTTATAAATATGAATCCAGGAGTATACACCATTAAAGTACATGCAGACTCAGAGGATAATATGAGTGTCCTACAATATTTTTCTCCACTCTATGCTTTTGAGACAGCATCTCCATTGAGCTTTGAAATTACTTATTTTCATCTAAGTTGGTAGCAGGTGGTAGAAGCAAGCAATGCTCCTCTCTTTACTCCAGAGTGAGCTCTGAATTTGAAGACATGTGGGCCACACCTGACTGGCTGCTTATATGGGTACTTGGCTCTAAACTTATGTCCTTCTGCTTGTAAATCAAATGGTCTTACTCACTGAACATCACTATGACCCCCAAATTTATTTTGTTCCTTTATACCATAAATAGCCAATAGAAGACCTAGGCAATGTCTGCTGTTATGTAATTCCTACTCTCATTTGTCAAAAATAGTTTTCTAGGCTTCATAGTCTCATAGGTTTTTCTGAACTTCAGTATTCTCTGGCATATAAAAGAAAATTATCAGTAAAATATTTTTTGTCCATCAAACAAATGCAATTAAAATGGCATAACATTTGCTGTGAAACATGTGGGACTATTAGGAGTATTCTAGTAAGGAAAACTAGTTCTGTGCCTGTAAAATTTTAGTATCAATATAAAAATGAAAATACTAGTTTATACTGTATTGATGTAATTCAGTGACATGAAAATAAATTACATATTTAGTTATGGTTTCAAACTTACCTTTACTATTATTTTGTAACCATAGATAGATTCTACTATGTCATTATGGCAGATATTATGAATTCTAATACAGATGAAAATATTTATTTACATAGTTAACTAAAAAGCACAGATTTTTATATATGTGATAATTCATATGTATAGAATGTCATCAAAGCAATAAGGAAGAGATAATATCTGATATGTGTAAAGTGAGAGTTTCTGGACCCAATGTATAAGACATGACTGCTTCAAGGTATGGCTAAAGAAAAGTTTTTTATTGTCGATGTAGGAGAGAGATCCAGAGACATCTGGAGGAATCTAGAGCATAGTATTAGACTAAACATGGTTAGTAGACTCAGATAGGCCAAGACAAGACAGGAAGAAGAGGATAGCAAGAGAGGAAAGGAAGGGGAAGAGAGGCCAAAGAGGAGTGAGTGCAAAGAGAGAGGACCAAAGAGGAACATGAAATAAAAAGTAGGGTTATAAAGGAATCAGAAGGTATGGGATGAGAATCCATCAATGAGTTGGAAAAGTTTAGGGTAGGGGACAGAATGAGAAGAGATGAGAATAGCCAGAAGTGTTAAGTGAGCATGGTGGCCAGCATGTATTTTGGTGTGCTGATAGTCACCACAGATAGCCATTTGTTACATTTTTTTTAATTGTTATTTATTCACTTTATATTCCAATCAGTGCCCCTCTCCCAGTAACCACTTCTTACAATCATTTCCCCTCACCCCATCCCTCCCCTTTTCCTTTGAGAGTGTTAGGGCTCCCTCTGGATACACTTGATAATATGTAAATTATCCTGAAGTGCTGGCTGGTATTGAACTTGTGATTGATCTGGATTAACTAGAATTAGAATAGTGTGCTATAATGCTTCCTAAAAAGCTTAATCTTAAATGACAAGCCACATTCTGATGAATAGTTTTTTTTACATCCAAGATTCTTTGGCTGTTTGGTTGAGTGGATATTATGGTTCAGTTTTGGTTTGCTTTTCTATTCTAATTCACTGTGGAAAATATATTTATAATGACAGAATTTAATATTCATTGCATAGTTACAAAGATGAAATGAACTAAATACTACAGTCCATATTCTCAAATATATCACAAAAAAGGGAAGGGCACATTGAATGTAACTTAAAGAAATATAGAATATTTTATTAACAAAAATTGTTTGATATCCAGATTACAAACTTTTGATATAAATAGTTGGTTTTGCTACAGAATTTGAAGGATACTTTGGGATGTGTTAAGCCATCTTGATTAAATCTAGAATTCCTAAAGAACATATGTCAGTTCTGAAAGAATATGAGGAAAATTGTGTATTTCTGACTAATGAGGCAATGAACTTTTTTATGAGCTCCTATGAATGAGTGATTAGGTTAGATGAAAGTATGAAATGATACAATAATATATTAACTTGATAAGAAAAGAGAGATTATGAGTAGAAAATTATGTTTATACCTTTTTTTTTATATTGAGAAATCAACAACTTACTGTTCCTCCAAATATAGAAAAAAAAACATTTGAATTTGTCATACACAGATTAGCACTGTATTGGCATTTATTTCTGAGTTTAAAGGACATATGACTTTAAAAGTAGTTTCTCATCCAGCTGGCGTAACTGCTCAGTAGTTAAGTGTTAATCTGCAGTGCTTGGTGCTTCTGTTCAATCCCAGTACTGAAAACCAACCAAAATATTAAGCAAGAAAATTAATTTACTAAAGATATGCTGCTAAGTAATTTGCTTATATTTTCTTTTTCATTTACCTAGTTTATAATGTGACTTTCCTGTATATAAAAAAAGCACTAAATATCTCATAAATTTAGAAACAAAGAAGGTATACTAATTAGATGCACATTTTTTACCCTTATTCTAGCACACTGCTTTGTTTAAAGGAAGCCCTACTAATTAATCATATTACTATTCATTTGACCCCATCACAGCTTTAGAAAATGCTCAGAAAAAAAAAAAAAACTTATCATCAAGTGGTAACTATTGTCACAAATATCAAATCAATTTTCTATTCTTGGTCAAGTTGGATCTAAATTCATTTAGGAGACAAAAATTCCTTGTAATTTGACACTTTCCCAGTGACTCCAATTTAATTAACCATCAAATATTTTTCAGGTACTTTATAATATTTCTGATAAAGGCTGACCTCAAGAGCTTACAGAACACTATACTACAAAAATCTAATTAGAACATATTGGCCTCCTGAAATAATTAAAAAGACCAATTCTACAATCAGAATGTAGCACATGGTTAATACTTACTAAATTTTAATAATTCAGCAAAATTGACCTAAATGGCATAGGGGAACACGTGGAATTTAAGTGATATATGACTGAGATATAGGTCTGAGATGGTATTCAAATTCAGAAATTGACAGATTAAAACAAGAGTACGGAAGCATAGCCACTGATTGTCATGAGCCATAATGGAACAAGCTAAAAACTAGAAGGTGATCATCTAAAAGGCCTGCCTTGGATTATTATATAATCTGCTACAGGTACACCCTATTCAGGAAGGCTGTAAGGAACTCATTTTCAGGAAAGATTCCTGCTATTAATATGCTTTTCCTATTATTATTATTAAACAGATATAACAATCACCAAATAATAACACACCATTTGGAGCAGAACTTGGAGATCCATGAAGATATATTGTCTTGTAGTGATGCTATATAGACAAATAGATTACTTCTTAAGTCTTAATCATGATCCTATAAGAATTCCTAAAATTATATCCATGATTATTAAGCTCTTTTATAATGGGACTGCTATTAGGTCTTTCTCTGATAGTAAAAACTGTGATGAGAACTCTGCTAGTCTCCCAAGTGTCACCAGTTAATTGCTTTAGATACTAACCAGACTTTCTCCTACTCAGAAGTTGAGTTTGAATTGTTTTCCAAGAGGTTGTAAAACAATTAACCAAAGATCATTAAAAGGGAACTAACAATTTATTATAGGTGCTAAGACAGGAGATAAATATTGCCTGGGTTTATATATACCAAACTTCACTACTAAGTTAGTTATAGTTTTAAACCTTCATTGAACCTGTGGAGTTAGACAGGTGACAGATATTTATCCAGATAATTACTTCTAATGGATATGCATGTAAACATTGTCAGTTGTAAACATCTATTTCAATTTATGATTTGGGCTTTTTTGATGTGAACTTTTGATGAACTTTATAATATGTGATCATGTATTCTGTAAGATGTATAAGTATTGAAGACAAAGACAAAGAGAGGGTTGTTTGTTTCTTCCTTCTTTTCCTTTATCCTCCTAGGAGAGTTTTTTCCCACAGAATTTTTCCCTTATTAGAATATTTTCATTTTCCTCACTTAGGATCTTTCTGCTTTTTCCCTTAGATAGCTTTCATGGGAAACTTTTTACACTTAGTAGTAAACTCTGTAACTTCTCTAAGTGTCTTTCCTTCCTGCAATCTCAGACTGACAAGCTAAGTTAGAACCAAACAGTTCCTGCTGAGATAGTACAAAGGCTATTTACTTAATCCTTTGCTGTTTTTTGGATGAGGTACTAAGTGCCAGAAACTGCAGTTTCTGGCCTCAGAAGATCACAGAAGGCAGGTCAGCTATAGTAGCATAGTAACTTTGATAAGTAAACTTTTATTATACTGCAACCCTAAATATCTCATAAGACAAAGTCTTATCCCTGAATCTCATAAGATAAAGGCTTACCCCGCCTACACTCTTCCCCCTCTGCTGCCTCAAGAAGAACCGACAAGAAGAAAGAAGATTCTACCCCCATGCCAGGACTGGCCCATGGCAATTAATGGCTTGGCCATGCCCCAGTAAATAACCTTATACCCATGCTCTGCAGTAAGCTAACTTAGTGGGTCAAAGTGAAAAGAGGCATAAAAATAGGAGGGAGCTATTTGGAAGAAGGGTTTTGAAGGAGAGGACTGAAAAGCAGAATGGAGAGTGAAAACAAATATAATTCATTGCACAAATACAGGAAATGGCCAAAGAATAAAAATAACAAGGATAGGGAACCCTAAGAACACTGCTGTTGAAAAAAAACCTTTCCTAAGTATGTTTCCAGAATCATAATTGTGATTCAAGACAGAGTCAGAAACATGGGACAAATATAATACTCATATTTGGCACACAAACAGACTCTTGGAAAATATACAGCTTGTCATGGCATTTTCTTAAAAGCATTTCTGCAGAAAATCTCAAAAACCCAAGTTGTCAGAAAAGGTTGTTAGCTATAGGAGTTCTGTGGTTTATGATGCATCATGATGGAATCTTATTTTATTTTTATTTATTCAAATAATAACAAATTCATAAACTTTTGTAAGAAGTTAGCATATAGTAATTAAGAACTTTTAGAAAGAGAAAAGTTTCCTATTTATACTCTACAACTTTACATCCATGCAAACATAGTTGTAATTCTGCATCCCTTAAAAGTCATATTGAGTGAAATTTAAAGGGACATGAAACTTAATGTGGGAAAAAACTCACAGCAGTGACGGCTGCAACCTGCGGAAATTCTCAGCAGTGGAGTTCTGGAGGCTTTCCACACCGGCAGGACCTACAAAAAGGAAAAGGTCCAGAGTTCGTAAGGCTGGAAGCTTCAGCAGTGGCAGGCCCCAATAACCTAAGAAAATCCAAAGGGGTTCCAAGAAGTTTATTGTTCATGGTGTGGTAGTGGGATCTGGCTGCCCCCCCCCCCTAAAAGCCAGTGGGAGTTGGCTTAAATAGGGATGGGGAAAGAGGGGGGACTGGAAAGGAATTACTTAATAGCTACTCGCTCCCCCCCACAGGCCTTTGGGTAACTCATGAATACGGAAATCTCTGGAGGCTGAAGCCTGTAGCCATGCCCTCTACCTATAGGTGGATGGTGATGCAACCCTTTCTGTGAGGAGCTGCTCTGAGCCAAATGTGTCTGCAAGGTGCAGGTTAATGGAGATTTAGATGCATGTGTAGAAGTCTGGAATCCGGGGGCGTGGGGAGATATGTGCTGTCCCTAACCAGGCAATGGTCACCTGTTGGGTCTCCAGCTATCTCAATCCCTGTGCTCTACCAGGGAGACCAAATCATCCCTTCATGCCCTACAACCTAATATTCCTTTCATACTGTATGACCTGTTAAATATATTTCCTTAATTCTTAGCAATAAAAAAGAAGATAATTGACATTTGAAATGTGCATTAACGTGCATTTTTTTATTGCAAATAGTATTTTCATACAATGTATACTGTTTATTGTATCCCATCCCCTAACTCCTCCCAGTTCTTCCCTATATACTCTAACATCTGTATTCACATCCTTTTTGTCTCTCCTTAGAAAACAAATAGGTATCTAAGAAATAATAAAATTAAATGCTATAAATAAAACCTGAAACAAATAGGAACATGGCAGGACAAGCAAACAAGAAAATATACAACGAAAAGCATATAGATGAAATATATAGACCCAGAGACATACATATTTACATACACAGGGAGACCATAAAAACACAAAGTGGAAGACATTATATACACAATTATATATACGCACACACACACATATGAATACAGACAGACACACAAACTCACACACAGATAAATGAAAAGGACATGTAAGGTAATATAAAACAATCCCCTACGTAACATTGTTTGTGAAACAAAGAATGTAGAAGGATAGATAAACTTGAGATTTTTAGTGTTGACCATTTACTGCCAGGCATAGGACCTAACCTTAAGAAAGAATGCTTCGTTTCCCCAGTGGTACTCTGTAGAGAAAACCAGTTTTTAATGTACTTAGTGATATGAAATGCATTTATTTTTTTGGTTGCACCTTAGAGGAAGTTCTTACAAATTTAAATTTAGTACTGCCCATAGGTTTTAACAGGAACTAACTGGTAAAGAGCCATCTTTGCTAACATCAAAAGATGACAATTATTTGGCTGCCAACATAAGATATAGATAATATGTGACAAGGAAACAATGAAATGACAAGCCAAAAGAGAGGCAAGAAATACTAACTGAAGAAATCCAGAAATATTTTTTCTTGAGAACCAATTATACTCAATAAAAAAGTACTCTTGTCTCTAGTAATCCTAATATGGCATGCTATGAAGGATAAATGAGTTGTTTTCACAGGGCAGGTTAATTCCTGAATCTTAATTATTTGTAAAGCTCATTAAATAAAATATTTGTGTAGTATCAGTCAGTTAGTATGACAACCAAAATCCCACCAAGAGATAACTCTTGCAAATTTAATTCTAGTTTACAAAACAAAAGAGTCTCAACAAACATTATATATTTATTAGCCATTTTTTTTTCTCTCTATAGTAAAGAGCTATATGGAATCCATTACAAGGAAGGGCATCTTGACGACCAGATTGGAGCAAAAAATTATTTTATAATTTCGACAATGCAAGAGAAGGAACAAAATAATCACAAAGTAAAAAATTAGTTTTTTGTTTCAAATTTTGTGGAATTTTAAGTCCACAATTACTTGGAACTATCCTTTGGACCTGTAGTGAACAGCACATCATAATAGAAAGCTTGTGATAGAGAAGCTAGCTCAATTCAGAATGTCAACATAGTAAACAAAGGAAGATGCACATGAACTTTTCAAGTGCATAAACAAGAGGTCTAAGTTCTTCCATCTAGGCTTCACTTTATAAAGTTTCTAAATGATATTAATGGGATTTTTTTCAAGGTTCCCTCCATTTTGTTTGATTGTTACTACTAGTTTGTGTATATTGTTTTACTATGTTTAGGTATGGACCTTGAATTATGATCTTTCCAAGACTTTCATCATGAAGCGGGGTTGAACTTTGTCAATACCTTTTTCAGTATCTAATGAGATGATCATGTTTATTTTTTCTTTGAGTTTGTTTGTGCGGTGGATTACGTTGGTGGATTTGAATATATTGAGCCATCCCTGCATTCCTGAGATGAAGCATACTTGATCACAATGGATGATCATTTTGATGTGTTCTTGGATTGGGCTTGAAAAAAATCTATTGAGTATTTTTGCATTGATATTCATAAGTGAAATTGGTCTGAAGTTCTATTTCTTTGTTTGGTCTTTGAGTGCTTTAGGTATGAGAATAATTGTAGCTTCATAGAATGAATTGGGTAGTGTTCTTTCTCTTTCTAGTTTGCAGAATAGTTTGAAGAGTATTGATATTAGGTCTTCTTTGAAGGACTGATAGAATTCTGCACTAAAGCCATCTGGTCCTGGGCTTTTTTTGGTTGGGAGAATTTTAATGCCTGTTTCTTTTTCTTTAGGGATTATGAGATTGTTTAGATGGCTTATCTGATCCTGATTTAACCTTGGTACCTGGAATCTGTCTAGAAAATTGCACATTTCATCCATATTTTGCAGTTTTGTTAGGCTTGGTTTTTGTAGTTAGATGTGATAATTTTTTTGAATTTCCTTGAATTCTATTGTTATATCTCCTTTTTCATTTCTTATTTTGTTAATTTGGATACTGTCTCTGTGCACTCTGTTTAGTCTGGTTAAAGTTTATCAATCTTGTTGATTTTCTCAAAGAACCAGCTCTTGGTTTTCTTGATTCTTTGTACGGTTCTTTTTGTTTCTCCTTGATTGAGTCTGACTATTTCCTACCATCTATTCCTCTTGGGTTTCTTTGCTTCATTTGTTCTAAATCTTTCAAGTATGATGTCAAGCAGCTAGTGTATGCTCTCTCTAGTTTCTTTTTGGCTGGCCACTCTCTCCCTACCTATTCAGAATACTACTCAAAGTTCTAGCCAGAGCAATTAAACAACAATGCAGGTCAAAGGAATACAAATTGGAAAGTAAGAAGGTAGAATATCACTATTTGCAGATGATATAATAGTATAATTAAATGATCCTAACAGATTCCACCAGAGAATTCCTAAACCTAATAAACAACTTAATCAAAGTGGATGCATATAAAATTAACTCAAACAAATCTGTATTCTTCTTATACTCAACGAATAAACAGATGGAGGAAGAAATTAGGGAAGCAACAATAGTTACAAATAATATAAAAAACCTTGGAGTGACTCAAAGAAGTCAAAAGAAAGATCTGTATGACAAAAATTTAAGTCTCTGAAGAAAGAAGTCAAAGAAGGTTTCAGAAGATGGAAAAATCTCTCATGCTCATGGCTTAGTAGGAATAACATAGTAAAAATGGCCATCTTGCAAAAAGCAATCTACAGATTCCATGCAATCCCTATCAAAATTCCAACTCAATCCTTCATAGAATTAGAAAGAGAAAATTACAAATACATTTAGAATAGACAAACACTCAGGATAGTGAAAACCATTCTCAACAATAAAGGAACTTCTGGGTAAATCACAATCCCTAACCTTAAGATGTATTATAGAGTAATTGTAATAAAAACTGAATGGTATTGGTATAGAAAAAGACAAGTAGATCAATGGAATAGAATTG